>JAKSZU010000024.1:27898378-29337777 GCA_026018925.1 Tupaia tana | reverse complement strand
ACTAAGATTTGACAAGATTTAAAAAATACATTTAGAGAAAGGCAATTTATAAGTATGTAAGTGCATACAAACTGTATAGGACTTTAGCATTGAAGGAGGCATAGGTTTAGACAAATTATAATATACTTTAAATAATTTGCAAAATCAAAAGTATTTCATAGTATTTTACAGTGTGAGGCTGAGGCTCTTATTTCTGGAGCAGAGTCACTTTGGGCCCAGCAGATGGCACTGTCCGTAGTGTACTAGACTGCAGTGCTGGAAGCCACATGGCCTATTGTGGTTCGGATCCTCAGCTCAGCCTAAAAATAAGCCAGGCACATGTGTGGGTGACCAAAGATCCTGAGGAGCTGGAGGGCTGGGAAATGGGGATCAGAGCATGATGAGACCTTGCTAATGGTAAAAAAAAAAAAAAAAAAAGAAAAGAAAAAGAAAAAAGAAATCTACTCTTTTCAAAGCACTTTCTCTCTCTTGCACATGCAAGCAGGTGCTCACAGCTCTCTAAAAGAGGTCACTTTGGGTTTCAATTTGATTTGCCCTAGGAAACACGTGAGGCCTGGCACTTCTTTTCTGGTTGCCTTCTCCATATTTTTCTTTTAAAAAAAGTTTGTTTATTTCTTCTATGAGTGGGGGAAGGGAGATAGCACTCCCCATAGGAATTTGATACCATATAGCAAAAATCTCTCTCAAACAAAAAAACACCCAGGGTTGGCTCCAGCAGAGGATGGATCATGGTGTCAAGACCTTGTTGAAGGTCCTTTCTCTCTTGTAGAAGACACAAATAAACTTATGCACATGCCCAAAATCCCAAGAAGAGAAAGGAGTGTGGTGTGGCCATCCCCTGGGGGTGATTTCTCACTTTCCCACAATATTTGAGAGCTGCAAAATGTTACACTGATAATTCAGTAGATAACTTTCAGTTTCTGGAAACTGAGACCCAGAAGGACCAAGGATTGCATCCACAGTCTCAGTGCTCACTGAGAACAGAGCTGGAAAGGTGCTAGAAATCATCTAACTTGGGGTTCTCAAGGAAGGGAGAATTAGAATTTTCTTTTTAAGAATTATTTTATTCAACTTTATTCATTTATTCTAGTTTGACCAGAGAGGGAGAGGGAGAGGGAATGCAAGCCACTAGGTCCAAGACCCGAACCAAGGACAGCCATGTGGGGGCCCAGCGCCCTCAACCACCACACCACCTGCTGGCCCCAAGAATTTTTGACTATTCCAAACTTTCCAAATACCTCTCCTACCCTAAGCAGACTGTGAACCTCACACCGCTGAGACATTATATACCAGGGAATCAAAGAGGATTAATAATCATGCATTTTTTTAGCGCAGTCTTTTTGTTTCCCAGAAGAATAAACTCAGATCCAGAGAAGCTAAGACCAGGTCAAATGGCAAACTGGAGTGAGAACCAAAGGAAGAGCCCAATCCCTGATCCACTTATTCACCTTGCAGTGACACTCGGTGTCACTGAGGATACCTGACATGTGACATGGTGGCTGTACGTTTGTGGGTCTGGGTTACAGAGGGATGAAGAAAGCGGACACGGCAGATGGTAACTTTCACAGACAGCCCTGCTATCCCACATGCTTGGCTTACATGTGACTTGAGCCTCCTCCACTGAGAAGTGACACTGCACAACTTCTGAGGCTAAGCCATGAAAGCAATATGGCTTCCACGTGGCTTCCTCTCAGGAATCAGCCATGTTGTAGGGAAGCCAAGGCTACAAGGAGAGGTTGTGTGTCTGTGTTCTGGCTGATGGTCTTGCCAGGCCCGGTCTGACAGTATCAACCACCAGACAAGTAAATGAACGAAATGATTCAGCCCCAGTTTTCGAGCTTTTCCCCTGAAACTCAGTCACTGGGGAGCAACACGAGGCACTCTCACCATACCTTGTCTGAATTCCTGACCTGCATTACTGGGGTACAACAATAAGCAAAAAATTGTAGTTTTTAAGCTACTAAGTTTTAGGAGGTGATTTGTTATTTGGCAAAAACGAATGTATAAATCCTTGGGTTATTATTTTTTGTTAAATTTCGTGATTTTAATTTTGACTATTCTACACTAACTTTAGTTTATGGTTAAAGTGAAAAAAATGCCATCTGCCTTTTCATTTTGTGTTTTAAATCTGAAACATGGTTTCCCCCTGATGACTCAGCCTTTGTATTGGGAGATAATGTTAATTGACCATATTGCTTTGGGGCGTAGAGTCATCTCCAGCTTTGAGGAGGCCAGTATGCTTTAGCAGCTCTGTCTTAACTTCAGTTTTGGAATGCTTTGCCTAAGAGGAGCACAATCCTGCAGCTGTGGCCCCTCAGCCTGCTTGGTGCCACTGACGTCTCACAGACGGCCAAGCTGGGGGCAAGGTCTCTTGTGTTTTCCTGGTACTTCCTTACCCTCACCCTACCCTGACTCACCTATCACATGGCTGCAATCTGGGTATTTTCCAACTAACCTTCCGTGAAACTTCAAGGAGCTCTGAGACCTCAGTGCTGCCACTTTGTGTTCAGAGCCACTCAACAGTGCTGCTGGTCATTCCCTTTGCTTGGTCCAAGTGACATGTGTTAGCGCTCTAAGACCCGTGGCCAACTGATGGGGCCAAGCACCATGCTGCAAGTAGATCTCTGGTTTGGAGCAGTCCGATGCCTTGTCTGCACACACTGTCATTTGGAGACGGCGGCCATTCTTAAACAGATGGCCTAATCTGCCTGTGGACTCTGAGGACTCATGGCACCATGGGGCCAGGTCTCACCCCAGAGATGGTCGGTGGGCCCATAACTTTGTGAGCCTATGCTTATGTGTAGGCAAGTTTTACTGCTAATGTTTCTTCATGGCTGTGATATGGAGACCCAGAGAGGTCGACAGCTACCATAATAGGACCTATTGTGAAGACAAACTGAGTATCAAGCCCTTGACCTTGAGATTCAAACTGATGTGGGGCCTAAATCCAGAGGTCTGGAATGGGTTAAAGCCAAGATGAAGAAACTGGCCTCCATCAGTTCTCTACATCTTATTTTCTCTGTCCTAGAAGAATCTGAAAGACTACTAAGAGTCTCTTTTGAAACCTTCAAAAACACAAGGCTTGGGACAAGCAGTTAGCGTAATGGCTATGTCGCTGGACTACCATGTAGTGGACCGTGGTTTGAGTCCCGGACCTGGTGGCTTAAACTCATGCCGATGTGTGTGTGTGTGCATGCGTGCCCAAAATCCCGAGAGGAGAATGGAGGCGAAGGGATTGCGGCATGGCCATCCCCCCCACACTCCCCCGGGGGGTGTGATTTCTCGCTTTCTGTCTCTCTGTCTCTCTCTGTCTTTCTGGCGAGCACACGCGCCCTATAGCAAAAACCTCTCCAAAAAAAACCAAAAACCAAACAAAAAAACACAAGGTTTCTGGGGTAGGCAAATTACACCTGAGAAAAACCTTCATGCCAGAAAGGACTAAAGGATTTAACGCCAAGCACCATAAAGAATCTCAAAGAAATCAAAAATACAATGGAGCAAGAATTTAACAGCATAAAAACGTTCAGCCAGCAGATGGCAATAGAGAACTTTGTGAGCAGCTCTGGCAGCTGTGTTCTGAAATGCTGGAAGGTAGCTCTTAACAGCTATTGTATAAGTGATTTATGTATTTGGATTCTGCTCAATGTTATATATGCATTACTGAATAAAACATTCACAGTGTATTTTCCACCAGCAGCTGAGCTCCAATTCCAAGCTTCTGAGGCCTAATTCCCAAGGCTCAAAGGAGCCCCTGACATCAAATTGCTTTCTTCCCTGAATAGCCGTTTCATGCCCCAGAAAAAGCAATGCTCAGAGCGGGTGAGAGATCGGATGTGACCATGTTGTGGGAATGGCGTCTCAAGTACGTGTGAGGGAAAATGACCGTCTTTCGGGCGGTGTCTCCAAGGCCAAATTGCCTAGGGCCTCCCCAAGCTCTGGCTGGTGCTCCCTGGATTTCTTCCTGTGGCTGTGCTGTGCTCAGCCTGCACTGATACGCAGGATAGTCTTGGGAGAGAGGGAGCTTGGGCCGGGAAAAGGAAAGACTTACTTATAAGAAATAGACCAAGTGCAATTCTTTACAGGACATTAAATCACAAGGTTTCTTTCCTTCCCTGAAAATCTCAGCTACCTACAGCACAGGTACCTGGAAAAGCTCTTTGGCATTCCCAACAGCACTGAGCTAGCACTGTCTGGAAGAAGCAAGAGCAGGTGGGTCTGGGAGCGAGCGTGCAGTGCTCACCCAGATTCTGCCGGGCTCTCCCTGCCAAGGTTCTGAGATCCTTCCCAACTGGTGTCTCAGCCAGGCTGTAGCGGACAACTCCTGAGGCCTCTTTTAGTTCTGATAGGCTCATAGGAATTAGGTGCAGGCTACAGAATTTCTAGTCAAAGCCCAATGTGTGGGGTGGCCCCCAGAAAAGGAAATACCCCTTATTGAGAACATATCTGAGACGCAGAAAGGCAGGCCCTGTCACCAGGTCTAGAGCCAGAGGACACTCCTATAGGAAGCAGAGTAAAATAGATAGATCCCTTTGGCAAACACCAGTCATCATTGCAAACACATGTCGACGTGCTGAAATTCTGACTTTAGTCACTAAGATGTTGTGTTAACTGAAGTCTGATGCAAACGTCCCCTGCTACTCAGATTCCTCTCCATCTTTGTTTCTCTATTTGAACACAGGGCAGACGATGCAGCTATCCAGGTGGAGGCAACAGCTAACATCTACTGACCCTTTCTTCCATGCTAGGTGGTATGTGATGGAGCCAGGACTGACATGGAGCTGGAACTAAATCCATTCAATACTCTTCATTACTGTGATGGTGCGGGCGATGGTTGTGGTATTTCTCCCAACAGCTAAGCTCTCTTATCCAAAAAGTGTAACGAACAAACAACCTCACCTACAGGGAAAGCAATAGGACTATAGCCAGCATGAGGGGAAAAAAAAATCATAGAAAGATGACTACCAAGGAGGAGAAAACAGATTATTTCATTTCTTCATCCTCACACATACCGACATGCAATGCTACACAACACTAGGAAGGTCACCAAGGTCTAGCCACTTATACCCATGGTTTCATTATCACTGCTATGGTAGTTCGATCTTTCAACCAGTATTGTTAGACTAGATCTATCTCTTGAGCCCTAAACGAGTATATTCAGCCTTAAAATTATCTGTAGAGGGCTAGCAGGTCATGTAGTAGTTAAAGCACTGGACTCCCACATGGCTGACTGTGGTTCGCGTCCTGGACCCAGCAGGTCATGCTGGGCATGTGTGCTTGTGTGCTCAGACCCCAGGAAGAGAATGGAGGAGAAGGGATTGCAGTGTGGCAATCTCCCCCAGGGAGACCACTTTTGCCCATTTGAAAACAGGACTCTTCCTTCAGCCTGTCCATGGCATAGTATCTTTGCCCTGGGGGAGTAATGCCCACAGACATTAACAGACTATCTTGACTCATCGATAAGAGGACTCTTCTTACATCTTGCTCTTGGGGTAGTATCTTTTGACTTATACAAGCCCCCTTATCTCTGTTACAGTATGCTCTTTCCTGATCCTTTTCCAAAACACGGAAAACCCACCTATAACCTACAAGCCCCCGCTTCCAGATGTCCTGTCTCTTTTTTTTTTGGCTACAGGGTGCGTGCACTCACCAGAAAGACAGAGAGAGACAGAGAGATAGAAACACCCCCCGGGGGGATGGCCATGCCGCAATCCCTTCTCCATTCTCCTCTCGGGATCTTGGGCATGCACACACACACTCTCGCCCAGGGTGAGTTTAAGCCACTAGGTCCGGGACTTGCACCACAGCTGACTACATGGGAGTTCAGCGACATAGCCATTACACCAACTGCTGATCCCCAGATGTCTTATCTTTTGGGGCCAGACCAATGGAAGAACTCTTTTCACTAATTGCAAACCTGGTCTCTCACCCTCAAAACCAAATAAAAGAAATCCCTGTGTCTGATCACCCCGAGAAAGGTATATTTGCCTTTCTCAGGGCTGATCACTCATATCTATGCTTTAAAATAACATTATTTATTATTTCGGCAGAGTTAGTTATTTTGGTTGACACTTTCCCTCTCACTGTCTCTCTCTGGTGAGCACGCATGCCCGATGGCAAAAACCTAAAACAAACAAACAAATAAATGAAAAAATTGTTGGTACAGTCCATGGATCCTTTACCATTCCCAAGGTTACTCTCTTCTGTCAGAATTCAAATAATTTCTGGCTTGGATTAGGTTTTTCTACCTGGACACTGTGTTTCTATTATCAACTTGTTACTATTACTTTTTAAAATTACTCTAATTTCTCTAGCACATACATTTGACACTACCTTTTTTAAAAATTATTTTTTTAATTGCTAGATGGCTCATGTATGCACCAGAGAGAGGAGAGAGAGAGCGAGAGCGAGAGCGAGAGCGAGAGAGAGAGAGAGAGAAAGCAACTCCCAATGGGGAGTGAACAAGCTGCAATCCTTTTCCCTCTATTTCTTCATCCTGTTGGGATCTGGGTACACATAAACATACTCCCAGCATGTGTGTTTAATGTATAATTTGCATTGTATTTTCTCCCAGAGGACAGTACTTTAGTTTTTACATGGCCTTTGTAGAGGACGAAGGGCAGCACCTGCATGTCTAAATCAAGGTGGAGGCGTTTGGTCCTTCCAAGCTTCACGAGATTGGTTCTTGACTAACTTGTTATGAATGGCATGGCTCATACAGTAATGTAGCTTCACTTCATACAGCTTGGGGAGCACACAGGCATCGATGACACCTGTTTTGGAGATGTCCCTGATGGCTGTGGCCTCTGCTATGTTTTGGATGATGAACTTCTTCTTCTTCTTTTTTTTTTTAAATAAGTATTTATTTCCATTTGTTATCATAATTATTTCTTTATAATTTGACCAGAGAGAGTGACAGAGAGAGAGAGAAAGGGAAAGCGAGAACGCAAGCCACCAGGTCCAGGACTCAAACCTTGGTCGGCCATGTGGGAGTCCAGCACCTCAATTGCCACGCCACCTGCTGGCCCCGATGATGAACTTCTTAATAGCCTTGTGCTTGGGCACGCATCAGGTGCAGTTGGTGCAGTGAATAGGCTGCATGTGGCTGCGACCCTTTTTGGCATGGCCATTGTTCTTTCTTTTCTTCGTCATCTCAGAAGTGAGGCCATGAGAGACTCCTGTGTGTTTTTCAAATGACTAGGGCAGAGATTTGAACTGTGGTTGGCCATGTAGGATCTGGCTCCTATGCATAGCGCTTACCAGCTGCAATAGAGGGCCAGTCCAAATTTGATACAATCATGTCATGTTTAAACCATTTCAGGATCCTTTCCTTGCACATGGTGCATTCAGACCTGTTTGCCTTAGTGGACCTGAACTGCTGGAGCTCAGGGTGCATGTCATTCACCATACAGGGCCAGCCTGCAAGTTTATGATGGTTTAGAAGCACCTTTCTATTCAGTCCTAGTAAATAAGAGCTTGTGTACTAAATGAGTTATGCAAAGTGTTGAGGGGTCCCTTATGATGCACTGTTACTAAGGAGATGAGACATAATTGGGAAGAAAAAAACAGGCCTGGGTCAGGCACCTGTGTTCACCTTATATCTTAGGTCATCTTCGGAAGGAAGTAGGGTTAGCCTCACATGTTATCAGTGAGAAAAGTAAAATGAGAGAAGTTGAATGCAGTAACATGTCCAGGGTTACGGAGCTGGTAAAGGGAGTGCCAAGATTCAAACTCAAGTGCTCACTAAACCTACACCACAAGGCAAGTGCTTGTGAAGTGCAGATTCCCAGGCCCATTGTACCACACCGTGGCCAAGGCCATCTGTGGCCCATCACATAGCTACTCCCTCTAAGTCTCCTTCCTTCCCAACAAAGCCTGTTGTTTAGCCCTTAGAAGTCATTCTCTCTCCAGATCCATAGCATATATATATTTCTTTTTAAGAGTGATTCTTGCTATAGGGTATGTGTGCTCGCTGGAGACAGAGACAGACACAGACAGAAAGCGAGAAATCATCCTTCAGGGACGAGGGCCACGCCGCAATCCCTTCTCCTTTTCCTACTTGGGAGATAAACTCTTATGAACTGCAGGAAGCCATGACCATGAGATTACTTGAGTATGTTTGAGATTTATTCCTTTTTGTTTTGCTTCATTTTTTCAAAAGGTTTTGGTTTAAGACGAGTGAGTTTCCTTTCCAGAGAGAGAGCAACAGAGACAGTGAATGGGGAAAGTGAGAAATCACCCCCCTAGAGGGATGGCCACTCCACAACCCTTCTCTTCCATTCTCTTCTTGGGATCTTGGGAATGCACGCACACACACTTGGTATAAATTTCAAGCCACCAGGTCTAGGATTTGAACTACAGTCAGCCATATGGGAGTTCTGCAACATAACTGCTATGCCATCTGCTGGCCCTAAGATTTATGTTTTAATGATGCTCCTAACTGGGTGACAGGTAAGTTTGTTTGTGTTGAAGCCAAAAAATATTTTTAGCAATTTAAATAAACACTTATGTTCCGTGTGAACTAATGTTATTACCTTGAGAAAACAAGAATGTGCTGGGATTTTCTTTTATTTAGTTCAATTACTCTAGGAAGCGTACATGTTCAGTCAGTCTAACTGAAGTCACTGACATCATAACATACTTAAGTACCTAATTAGGCTACCAGTAGACAATCACTTCAGGATTCTGCCTAAAATGCCAGTGACCAGAATAAATTAATGTCTCTTCCTGAGACCTGGAGATCAGCCTGAGGTTTTGGCTAAATTTGTGGGTTATATAGTCCAGAAAATATACTGCCTCAGGTCAAGCAAAAAAAGTCCATGGATTTATTAACTAAATTTTATATATGATCATAGAACTACTTGTTTTATGAATGAATTACTTTTTTGTTGTTGTTTAGCCATGGGGTGTGTGTGCTTGCTGGAAAGATAGAGAGACAGTGAGAGGGAAAGTGAGAAATCACACTCTCTCCCCGCCAGAGTTTAGTGATGGCCATGCCACAATCCTTTCTCCATTCTCCTCTCAGAATTTTGGGCATGCATGCACACACACCTGGGATGGACCTGAGATTCAAATCTCAGCTAGTGATACAGGAGTCTAGCACCTTAACTACCATCCCACCTGCTGACCCTGAATGGATTATTTCTAATCTTTGTTTGAAACAAGACAGGAAACAGATACAACAACTTGCAATCATGGAATATCTTAATGCAGAGAAGTCTTTCTTGTTCCATGTTTTTACACTGCCTCATTTTCTGGGATTAGCTAGCCACGACAGGCACCAGGTAAGTGGGGGCTAAATTAGGCCTTTCCGTCGTATCTCCTCTTTTATTTTCCTAAGGAGATAACAGTGGTACTTAGTTAAACCTACGTTTTCTGGGAACTCCAGGTCTCATAAATAGCTACACTGACGACAGGTTATTGTCTGATTTTTCTTGGGTACATTAGTCAGAGCTAAGGTTGTAGTGCCATTTCCCTTCCATGTGGAATGGGAAAACAACTCTTGTCTTATTTTAATAGTTCCTGGAATGTACCAAGCTCTCTGCACAATCCGCCTCCCACTCTTCTCTGAACTTACCTGCACTCATTGTGGGTCACTACATCACTAAACTCTGAGAAGACAGCCTTGACTGGTGTCCCTTCCATCCTGAAGGTAGCCCTCCACATTAGCACTTGTTATGGCTTGTGATATGTCACTGTGTGCTTATTTGTTTAAGGTATGCTCCTCAAACAGCTCCTGAGAGCAGGGACTGAGTGCACTGTTCGCTACTCACGACCCCCATTATTTACTGAAAACATGAGAAAACAGAGGAGAAGCAAAGGCTTTTGTGATCCTAAGGGTTATCAGCTACCTCAGTTTAATAGGGGTACGGCTTCATGGTATTATGTGGGGGGTAGTCAGAAATCTGAATTTTAATTTATTTTTTTTTTTGGAGAGTTTTTTTGCTATAGGGCGCGTGCGCTCGCCAGACAGACAGAGAGAGACACAGAGACAGAAAGCGAGAAATCACCCCCCAGGGGGGATGGTCACGCCACAATCCCTTCTCCTCCATTCTCCTCTCGGGATCTTGGGCACGCATGCACACGCGCCTGGCGGGAGTTGTAAGCCACTGGGTCCGAGACGCGAACCGCGGTCCACTACGTGGGAGTCCAGCGACATAGCCATTACGCTAACTGCTGGTTCCCTGAATTTTAATTTTGAACTGGGCTATGTACAGTTGAGCTATGGCCTTGAGTGAACAAGTCACTCTGCCTTATTTTTTCACTGAACTGCTAGAGGGTGTGTGCACGTCCAGAGACAGAGAGTAGAGAGGCAGAAAGCAATCCCCAGCGAGCCACATCCTACGATCCCTTCTCTTCCATTTCTCCATCCCATTGTGCTCTCCATCCCATAGGGATGTGTGCCTGGCATGTCCTACGAGTTGCTGGGGCCAGGATCATAAATGCAATCGACCATGCAGAATCTGGTTCCTTAACCACCAGGCCACAGGGCCAGCCCTATCTTACTTTTTTTTAAATTTTAATAAAAAAAAATTTCTTTCATGAGTGAGACAGAGAGCTCCAACAAGGTCTTGATGCTGTGATCCACTCCTGCTTTAGCTACCCCAGATCATGGGGGTGTGTATGCCCAGTGTACTTGGGGAGGTCTCCAGGCACGAACATGAAACCATCCCATGTGGGTCTGCCCCACAGAGCTTCATGCTACCATGATCTGGTCACTACTGTGCTTTCTCAACAGTCTCAAGTGTAAAAGACGGATGAAAAAGTGAGAAAAGTAATGGGAAATATTTTAATGAGAGGAAAAAGGTTTACATTTGGTGACAGATAATAGCCATTACTCATTGTGAAAACACATCACACACATAGATCTCTTTCTTTCTTTCTTATAAACACACAAACATTCTTCACAGCAAAAAAAAAAAAAAAACCTCCCAAACCTATACCAACAATTCTTGAAAATATTCGCTTCTTATACGAAATCATTTTCCACTTTTATATATATACACACACACACATATACATATGTATATATATTGTGTGTGTATATATGTAATATATATAATATATAATGCTATTTATATATTTATATTATATATATAAAATGCTATTTATATATATATATATATATATATATATATAAACACTAATTAAACCTATTAAGTATACATACACAAATTATCTTGTCATTTATAATGCATTTTCAAGTATAATATTACATATAGGTTTTGGATGTTTTTCCGAGCTCGTTTTCATAGAATAATCTAGAATAGCTCCTTAAACAAAATTTCACTGCTTGACGTGCTACTCATTTGATAGTTCAAAGCTGTACTTTAAACCCGAGATTTCATATTAATTATTGCATTTCTTAAGGTTGTATGTTGACACCATGTTTCAGATAAATGAGTGGATGAGTAATATTTTGCCAATTTAACTTTGTGTTGAAGAGACAGTTTTGAGTGTTCATTAATATTCAATGAAACCCCATTAATATGTGTGATATTTTCAGGTTTTTGAAAATACAAGTGAAACAGGTACTGATATGGTGACGATAGTACAATGAGGGCTTGAGGGAAACCATGACACCGGGAATCGTATGCTAACAAAGCAGCACTACAACAGAAAGACTCCTTGTGGGAGGCCCGTCCACCCAAGATTCGTAAGAGTATTTTGCAGCATCGGCTCATTAATTCTTCCAGGTCCTGAGCACACAGGTATCAAGGATGGTGTTTGGCTCATTATCTCAGACACTGAAGCTGAGGCCAGGGAGACTTCCATGGTTAACCGAGGTCAGACAGCAAGTCACGAAACTGGGATTCAAACCTTCTTAGATGTCTGCTTTCAGAGTCACTGCTCGAACAACTCATCCTTACTGCTTCTCCACAGTAAGGTTGGAAGAAAAGTGAATCCAAAAACCTTGGTATATCTTTTGGAGAAATAACACAAAATACTGCCCTGAAGTTTTGGAATGCTGCGGAGATCAGTGTCACAGGGTTTCTTATATCGTCACATAATTTGGGATGAAATGGCTAGAGATTCAAATCAGCCTATCCCCTGAACTATGATTGGAATAATAAAACTATGAGATAATGATGCACCTGGAGCACATCATGAATATTACCTATAAATTATTTAGATATGTTAAAATAAGATACACAATTTTACTTAAAGTCATGCAGGTGCATGTGTGCACACATACAACAGCCATTCCAAGGGCATATCACTTTATCAGTTTATCATGTTACAGGTTTGTCACTCCTATGAATGATTTCCTTCATGTACAACATCCATCACTTTAAAATAATGCTAAGAAACTCTAGGATAAATGTTAAAAGATGGCAAACATTAAGTGTTAAATCCTTATGCACAGAAGCAGATGAGGATAACAGCATGCCTCTGGCATCTCGGAGTTCTCACTGACATTGGCCATTCACTCTCGTTTCAGGGTAAAGTGGTATGCTGGTATTAAGAGGCAATAACGCACCACAGCCCATCTGTTCGTAAAAGCCCAGTGTGGAAGTGTTGTGGAAGGCAGGTGGTTATTAATGGTGGTGAATCAGGTACACACCATTTAAAGCAACTCCATTCTCGACCTCTATTCTCAGTTTCTAATGGCAAACTCATAGACAAGTATCAACTCTATCTGTCCCACTTGCAATTCGTTCCTCTTTCGGAGTTGGATTCCCTACTGTATCACTTCATTTCCTTCTCTGTTTTAATAATCCTGAGGAACTGAAGGCCATCACACTGGGGTTCGAGACCTGGCTTTTCCTTTTACTAGGTTCATGGTCACAGTTAAGTTATTTAACCTTGCTTCGGCTCCTTCCTACATGAAATGGAGGTAATAATTATACCCACCTCATAGGGAGGGTGAGGTCTGAGGGTGTATGGCCCGAGTACAGTGCCTGGCACTCACCAACTGTTAGCTATTAGTACAATCATTCTTTGTGTACTATTCTTTGCAATCTCAAAAGACATGAGACCCGTGAATGGCCAACACAGCCCAAACACTTACTAATTCATCTCGACTCACAGCTTCCAGCACTCCTCTACAAGTGTGTGACTCCTGCGTGCTCAGGCTCTGACCACTTTCCTGGGGTTCTAGAATTAGAGCCGATGCAATGTCTCTCGCCTCAGACTCACTGAAACTGGAGTCCTCTTCACGTTTCTCAAGTCTGCACCTGCTCTTGGGTTTGGCTTTATGGCGACGCCACCTTCATGAGAATAGGACAGCATTCTTCTTTGCTCTGTTTTGAGTTCCGATCTTGAAGCCAAGCTCCTCTGAGCTCATTCAATTCCTGTCTTCAATCCAAATCTTCAGCTTCACAAAGCTGAATTTTGAATTCTCTACCTGGTTAGTTTACCACCCCTCCTTCACAGGTATGAGCCACAGGTCCGAGAGCATACAACAGGTTCCTAGGTACGTAAAAATCTGAAACCCAGTTCTACTTAAAATTGTATGTGTACGTGCATGTGCACACACAGATACACCACACACACACACACACACACACACACACACACACACACTGGGTAGGTACAGCTATTCCAAGACCATGTCATCTTTCTAGCTCATTCTGGTACTCACTCAATCCTGTTGGGATTTTGGGCATGCAAGCACACCTACCTGGCCTGTTTTTCAAGTTTCTTAGGCTAGGATTCGAACTACTGACAGCCATATGGGATGCGGCTCCCCATCTATAGCACTTAACTGCTGTGTTATGGAGCTGGTCTAAACCTTTGATAATTAATCACAACTTAGACCCCAGGTGACAACACAGTGGGTGCCTGTGCCTGCCCAACTTGGTGAAGAAGCTGGACATATGGAAACTAAGATACGTGGAGATGAACTAAGCAGATAAAGTGCCACTATGGTGTCACCTTGGGCAACTAACGTAATCTTCTAGTCTCAGTTTCCCTTTCTGAAAAAAAGAGGATCACTGATAACACGTGTACTGTCTTCTGCATGATGAATGAAGGTGATGTCAAATCTCGTGAAATGTAACCTGACACACTGTAAATCTGTGGTCCTCTACAGGAGTCTGCATCCAAATCATCTCTGTAAGCCTTCATAAATATATTTTGGTGTGTAGCCAGAACTGGAAGCCACTGTTGCTGTACTCAACAAATGGTAAGAAGTATTGGTATTTCTAGCTTCAATTACGAATATATGGTCACTTGAATGAAATGAACATATATACTGTGAATGTAGAAAGATATGAAGGAAGGGTTGGCCTATGGTGGTAAAGGCTGGATCCCACAGGGCTGACTACACGGTTCGAGTCCTGGAACCAGAGACTTGAAAAACGTACTGGGCACATGTGTGTACATGCCCAAAATCGCAGTGTGACCATCCCACAGGGGGAGGTGCTTTCTCACTTTCTCTCTCTCTCTGGTGAGCACACATACCCTTTGGCAAATGAAAATAAATAAATGATACACAAAAAGATTCTAATATTTCCAAAAGAGAAAACAGAGAGTCCGTCCCTTAGAAATAGAACATATCAGATAGAAATGCTAAATTATAGCAATAAAGCTAGTAAATACCTGATACTGAGATATACGGAATGCTCTGATTCTAAATTACTGACTCTTCTCTAAATCTAGTAAAAGAAAATTACCTGCTAAATGTTATCATTAATGCTAGGGTAATATTCTTTCCCTAAGCTATAGAATAAACCAAGAAAATAAAATTTAAAAAAAAGGCAAACAAACCCTTATAAATGAGATATTCTAAATCTTCGAGGCACTAATTTTAATCAATAACAGTCTGGAAGTTTTAAATGACTTTCTCCCGAACCACCCTCCCCTCTCCCCATCCCCCATCAAGTAATTATCAGAAATATTGATTTCATTCCATACAACCAATCTCACAAGTTCATAAAATATTAGCCTATTAAGTAAACATAAAAAATGTAATTTAGTAGAATTAAACAGCAGAGGGAATTCCATATAACGCCTGCAAACTGGGTCTATACAAAGTTGATTTGTTAATGTATCACCAATCACGCCCTCCTCAGCTCTCAAATCCCAGGGTGGGTGAGAAAAGGGGAGAGCATGGAAGACAGAGAGTAGTAGGGAGGTCCTATGATCATGTAGGACACAGATGAGACATCAGAAAACAGAACCTGACATCGCATTTATTGCACAGATTTTTAAAGAGTCAGTCATGTGGGCATCACGCTAGTGGTGAGCGGGACGGGGGCAGGCAGTTGGGGTCTGGGCCACGGTGGGCTCTGTTGGGCAGACTCTGGCAGTGGTGCTCACGGAGCCCTAGCCCAGGACACAGAACCTCTTTCTGCCCTCCTCTGCACCTTGTGGTCCTTCGGGGCTCTTGTGTACGCCCTATGTTATGCTCCTGTTTCCTAGAAGCTCAGGCCTGGGACACGGTGTGCATTACACGTTCACCATTCCAGCTCTGCTGGGATCAACGAAACATTCCTAGAGCCATACGTATATTCTCTGACTTCCTGTTTTGTTAGTCACACATGGCATAGAAAAGCTATGTAAGAATCTATTGATAAAAATAAAGACCAGCAGATGATGTAATGGTTACATCCCTGGACTCCCAGGTAGTCAACTGTGGTTCGAGTCCTGGACCCAGTGGCTTAAAACTCACTCTGGGCACGTGTGCATGTGTGCCCAAGATCCTGAGAGGAGAAGGGATTGGGGCGTGGCCATCTCCCCTGGGGGTGATTTCTTCCTTTCTGTCTCTGTCTCTCCTCTGAGCACACGCCCTATAGCAAAAATCTCTCTCAATAAATAAACAAACAAATAAATACAACGTAGACTAGAATGGTGCAGAGATCAAGGATGATTAACAAACAAACAGAAATTCCTGATAAAAGAAAGAATAATGAAAATTGCCCAAAGCATCTCTTTGTTTTAAAAATGGACCTCGTAATACAAAATATCTACTTTGTAATTTTCTCTAACCTTTTTTCCCTGGGATCAGAAATTTGGGATAGAGAGTTGAGATATTTACCTGCTACTAATCAGGAAGTCATGATTTATATTTAAGATATATGGAGTTATATTTAACAACTTCATTCCTGAGGTTTTTTTTTTTCCTTTTTTTTCATTAAAGTAGGTTTCATTTCTATTGCTTCAGTTTTAATAATAGGAATAATTAGGTTTGTGCCAGTAGAAACTCTGTTACTAAATCAGTACTTAGAACTCCTTGGGCCTCTAGCACTCATTTATATACATTTCACTACTGGTTACTCTAATTTCTTTGGGCTCCTCTAATTGAAGTGGGGTACAATTTTTACTATAAAACAGTGCTCTGAGACTATGCCCTGAAGCGAAGGGTTGAGCTTTAGAAGAAAATAATGATGTGAAACCCAGTGAAGCAGGTTGTCTGTGAGAGTGGTAAGTAGTACTATTTATTGCTGTGAGGAAGACAGAGAAGACAGGAAAATAAGGGAAACTTCTTTGAAAAATGAAACTTTTTAAATATAAATGTTGAATGTATATTATAAAATTCTAATTCTTGTTGCAATCCTTCTATTCCTACAAATATTTTTAAAATGATTTTATTTAACTTTATTTATTTATTTGAACAA
This sequence comes from Tupaia tana, assembly GCA_026018925.1. Taxonomy (NCBI): domain Eukaryota; kingdom Metazoa; phylum Chordata; class Mammalia; order Scandentia; family Tupaiidae; genus Tupaia; species Tupaia tana. Next base: position 29,321,218 of record JAKSZU010000024.1, on the reverse strand, counting down.
GACAAGAGAGGGACAGAGTGGGGGGGGGGGAGTGAGAAAGTAAGCTGCCAGGTCCAGGACTCGAACCGTAGTCGGCCATGTGGGAGTCCAGTGTCCTTAACCACATCACCTACAAGTATTTTAAACAGTTTTTTAAAAAGTCAGATTTTCAAAGATACAGTTACTTAATCCAAGTTATATAACATGGGATGGGGGTGAGGGGTGGGGCTGGAGGTGGTGGCGGCATCAGGACTCAGGTCTCCTCATGCCAGGTCTGGGACTTTTTATAAAGACGTCATTCTAATCGGATGGTCAGTTGAATGGATAGATGGAAGGAAGAAGAGTGATATAAAAATACTGCTTCTTTTCTGTGCAGAATCATTAAATCCTGTATCCTGTCTATCGCTAGAGTGATTACTAATAAATAATGCTCAAAAACAGAGGGTGGGTTTTCAGATTCTTTACTAGGCTAAGAATTAATTTCTCAGCTGTCAAGATCATATACAAAGATTAGAAATTATTCATGCTGGTAAACTGTCAGTTTTCAGTAAGTGGGCTTCAAAAGCTGTGTGTGTATAGGGGGAGGGGGCTGGGGAGTCATGCTAACATCTTATGTATCATTTAATGACCATGTACTTTTTTTTTTTCTGGAGATGTTTTTGTTATAGGGCGTGTGCGCTCGCCAGAAAGACAGAGACAGAAAGTGAGAAATCACCCCCTAGGGGGGATGGCCACACCACAATCCCTTCTCCTCCATTCTCCTCATGGGATCTTGGGAACGCACGCACACACGCCTGGCGTTGAGTTTAAGCCACTGGGTCTGGGACTTGAACTACAGTTGACTACATGGGAGTCCAGCGACGTAGCCATTACGCCACCTGCTGGTCCCGCCAATGACCATGTATTTTTTTTTTTTTTTTTTTTTTTTTTTTTTTTTGAGAGGTTTTTTCGCTATAGGGCGCGTGCGCTCGCCAGACAGACAGAGAGAGACATAGAGACAGAAAGCGAGAAATCACCCCCCAGGGGGGATGGTCACGCCGCAATCCCTTCTCCTCCATTCTCCTCTTGGGATCTTGGGCACGCACGCACACGCGCCCGGCGTGAGTTGTAAGCCACCGGGTCCGAGACGCGAACCGCGGTCGACTACGTGGGAGTCCAGCGACATAGCCATTACGCTAACTGCTGGTTCCCGATGACCATGTATTTTTGTGTCAGGATGGCAGGAAAATCTATCAGAAAATTAAGATTCAAATACTGGTTTTTACCATTATATTGTTGTACAGTGCTGGAACTATTTTCTCAGCAGCAAAATATGTTAACAGCCTCTTCTAGTTACTTTGAAGGTTATAGTGATACCGCGCAGGAAAGCACTTGGAGAATTACAGCATCAGGCAAAGCAATGGTCTTTGGAATTTTACAACTCCCAGAATTGAGTGTGCTGCAAAGTACCACACGTGGTCCCTGTGAAAGACACATCAGGTGATTTCCATGGTGAAGAGAAACAGTGAAGAGAAAAGTCTTGAGTATGTTTGGGGGGCGACACATAGTTCTCTAGAGACAAGTATGTAGCCTTATTTTTTTTTAATTTTTATTTATTCATTCATTTATTTTAACTTGACCAGAGAGAGACGGAGAGAGAGGGAGAGAAAGTGGAAAGTAAGCCACCAGGTCCAGGACTTGAACCATGGTCGGCCATGTGGGAGTGCCCAGCGCCTTAACCACTGCGCCACCTGCTGGTCCCACAAGTATGTAGCCTTATAATCTTGGTTACTCGATGGCCAACTTTTCAAATAAGATGATATCATCTATCTTCTAGAGTGTTTGCCAAAACAAGAGACAAAGGTAAAGAATAAAGAGCCCCTCATCAAATCCAACACAGTGGAACTCTTCTGTGAGCTCTGAGGAGGAAGACCGTGTCCCAAAAAATGCAGCCTAAGGCTAAGATGAAAGACAGCCATGCACAGAGCTGAAGCTCATGGCCTCTCCTCTGTAGGGGCTAAGAGGGGGCTTCTAGCAAGGCACCAAGCCTCAGGTACAGAGTCCCTCAGCTCCGGGAGGTCCTGGGCTGTAGGCACCTGCTGATGGTCCAGGTCTCCGCAGGGCCCATGGCGTGTGCGTGTGTGTGGTCGCCATATTAAACTCATTGAAGCAATCATGTGAAACACTGAGAGGCACCCGGCCAACCAGTAGCAGAAAGAGTAAGTCGAAGCTGAGATGGAGGTGCAATGCCATGGAGAGACACACGTGGGGAAGGGTCGGAGCTGCCGCTGTGTCCCGAAGGATTTCCAGTCTAGGCGATGACCTGCCGAGGCTCCTCGAGGAGCTGTCTCCTGCTTTAGGTGCCACTAGAACGGAGCCCCGTTCCAGATCTGTTTCATGTAACTCAAACCTGAACCTCCTGTTAGCTCTCTGGTGCCCAAACAAGGAGGTACTCAATCTCCCTCAGGGAGGGGTGTCTGGGGTGCTGATGGGAATCCTGATTAGCACAAGGAAGTCCTAACTGACCGACAGGGGTATCAAATAACAGAAGACTTCACCAGATCTCTCCTTGGCCAGCCATCGGGGCATGTGCCTATGAGCCCAGCTGCTTGGGTAACTGAGTTTGAGGCTAGCCCAGGCAACACAGTGAGATCTATCTTAAAAAACAACAGGGCCGGCTGGTGGCGTGGTGGTTAGAGGTGCTGGATTCCCACATGGCCAACTGTGGTTCGGGTCCTGGACCTGGCGACTTGCTTTCTCACTTTCCATTTCTCTCTGTCTCTGTCTAGTCAAATTTAAAAAAAATGATAATAATGGCTAGAATTAAAAAAAAATAGTTACTTAAAACAAACAAACACAAAAAAGGCCTCCTTTTAACTTCCCACTTCAGTCCAATGCCAACATTCTGGACGAAAAAGAACAAACACATATTCCTCCAGGATTCTGAATTTTGCCCGGTAATAATAAAGCCACATCAAGTCTACCCTCCAGAGCTTCTTCCTTCAACTCAGATACAGAGTTCCAAGACCAGTGAGCTTGTGACCCTAATAAAAGAAAAAAAAGGCATTTTTTTTCCCTGTTCTTTTAAAACCATATAGGTATTTGCTCATTTATTGTATAAGCAGATATTGGGTGGAAGGACTCAACACAGAACCCCATTTCTCCCGAATCATCAAGAATAACTGAGTATGGCAAAAACTGCCATGTAATGCCTACATTTTACTTTATGATTGATAATTTCATTTAAATCCAAACTTTTAAATGAATAAGGACCTACGTATGTGCCATGGACTATGATGTAGTACACTCATGGTTACTGCATGACCGCATTGCTAGATTCTCCCACAATTCCTTATTCACAGCCAGGTTAATATTCCAAATCTTTGTACAAGCTCCTGAAACAGGGAGTAACTATATAGTGTCTAAAGCTAAAACAAAACAAAGCGAAACAAAACCAAACTGGAATTGTGTATTTCCAAAGGTACACCTTAACTACAGAAGAAATCACATAGTTACTTTCAAACAGCAACAACACAGCAAATTCCCAGAGGTGGCATTTAGGAGTGCGATGTGGTTTTTATTTCACCTGGCTTAATAATGAAACCATCAAAGATGGCTACCAATTTCTCCAGGATCAACATATTAGTCCATTTAAAGAAAAGCCACAGGAGGCTGGTCGTACTTTTCTTTAGAAGATAGACTTAGTTTGTTCTTGCTTAAGATGGAATGTATGTCTCAATTTTAATAGCGCCTGAGCCAGAGCAGGGTAACATGAGTTGGATTTCAATCAAAGCTGTAGGCGCAGACTGCAGGGAGAACACCCCTGCTCTCAGCTGCACCCGCAACAGGCCTCGTAGCCAGCCAGGGGGTGATGAAAACAGGGCACTAAAAGCCATGGCAATAACACAAAGCACAACTTACTCTGTTTACCACTGGGACAGAATAAAAAAAGGAAACAAACAAAGAATCATTTTGAGTGGGTCTTCACTGCCCACATGGGTACCATCCAAACTCAACTTAAATTCTCAGAGAAAACCTGTCTTCTACCTTCCAACTGGGCGGACATATTTTAGGTCTTGGGTCTTTCCATCTTGACATTTTATTCAAGAGTTTTCCTCACCATTCACCTCCACCCTGGGTGCCTAACTCAGATCGTACCTCTGCTGTCAAGTTTAATGGGACGTCTTCAGTCCAGAGTTCTTGATATTACCTTTAACCTCAAGAAATATTTATACAGTATTTGACGTTCAGCGTACATGAAACACTGCTGTGTGTACTAAACATGTGGGATTTACCTGTCCCCAGATGCTTGTTTAGCCTTGTCTATGCCTTTCTCACATGAAGCCACCATGTGTTTCTGAAATGCATTTCTTTTCCTGTCTTTTCTTTCTAAAATCCCACTCTGACTGTGAAATTCAGTTTATAGCTTATCTCTTCTATGTAGAAGCAGTTTCTGGAGACCACACATTCAGAAGTGACCATTATTACTGTTATTTTAAAAAAGCTCGTAATGGCAGACAGTCCCTTTCTTTAGGTGTGTGTATTATTATCTCCTTCCCAACTGGATGCTAAGCTCTAGGAAAAGTAGCAAACGAGGAATTTGAGAGCCTGGCATTGATGTTCTATTTGCCCGGATGAGGAGGCAGGGCTTCTTCCGTAGGGGTGTGGTTCTCCCTAGGTGAGGCATGGGAAGGCCCCCTGACTTTTGCCCATTCTTTCTTCTACCTCCAAGTTGATGGGTCTCTGTATCTGTAGATAAAAATGCTCCAAAAACAGTAGGAGCAAACAAATTCAACCAGAAAAATGGAATTCTGGTAAGAAATATGTCCTATGTTAACAATATAGAAAGTCACAGTCTAACCTTTCTGGAATTCAGCTTTCATTTTCTCATTAGACAAAGGAAGAATATGCGACTATGGCTTTTTTTTTAAAAAATTATTCATTAAATTTGCTTTAGGATGCGTGCGCTTGCCAGACAGTGACAGAGAGGGTAAGTAATAGCCCCCTACCCCTTTGGGAGATGGCCATGTAGCAATTCCTTCTCCTCCCGGGATTTTGGGCATGCGTGCATGCACATGAGCCCATAGTGACTGTCAGGCTGCCAGGTCTGAGATTTGAACTCACTGTTGGCCAAGTAAGATGCAGCAACTTTAACCACCATGTCACATAGCTGGCCTGAGACTGCTGTTCTTTCTCAACCTACTGAAAATACTGGGACTCTACATTAACAATATATGTGCTATGTCCAATACTAGAAGAAGACATTGCTAAATTATGGAATTAGCAATACATTCCAAATCGTGGTTAATGATAATATAAATCTAGATTTCTTTTTTGTTAAATAACAATATTTTGGCCCAGTGAGTGATAAAATATGTTAGAAATTAGAATCAGAGTAGACGTTGTACTAAAGATTGCAATTTTATTTCTTGTTTGCTATTTGGTGGGCTAGGACATGAGTAAAGAACATAAAATGTAAGAAATGAAGGAAAAAACCAATTAGCTAAATTATAAATTAGTGGAATTGATAGTTTTCCATTATTTGCTTTTATTTAGACTCTTACTGCATTGTCTTTGAAGTGTGCTGCGTTAGCTTTATTCCTAACATGTGACAACCTTAAAATATTAGGTCATTGTGAAAGGCAGCACACATTTTGCATAGAAAGACATGTCATGACTTTCCCAATGGCCTAATAGATTATTAGCTGAGTGTAAAACAGCTTAAGCGGTTAGCATTTGTAATCACTTACAAAATCAATTAAAGCAATATAGTAAAAAATATTAAAATACAGTATATCAGGGGGCCAACAGGTGGCGTGGTGGTTAAGGGGCTGGATTCCTACAAGGCTGATCACGGTGTGTGGCCCAGACCTAACAGCTTGAAAAATCACACCAGGTATGTGTGATTTCCCAGGAAACGAATAGAGGAGAAGGGACTGGGCATGGCCAGCACCCCCTGGGGGGGGGGTGGTGAGTCCTCACTATCCCTCTCTCTGTCTTCTCCAGTGAGTGCACCTGCTCTATGATAAAAACACACACACAAAAATTATAACCTATCAATTCATTTTTGTTATTAAAGAAGACAGTAAGATTCTAATCACCAATCACCAAAAACAAGCAGTTACAAAAGGCTATATGAAATATGTAAAATTTTAGTGATGTGTTTTCATTAAGTTTTATCTGTAACAATGGAATTTTAAAAATAAAAGTAAAGACAGCTAATAACACCACATTTCTCACTGGGAGGAGCTGCCAGAGTTCTTGGCTTTCACTGTATTGACACATGCTTTCACTGTATTGGCACATCTGAGTTGCAATCCTGAGTTCTCCACCACACACCCCCCCCCCCCCCCCCCCCGCTATAGGGCACGTGCGCTCGCCAGAGAGAGACATAGAGACAGAAAGCGAGAAATCACGCCGCATTCTCCTCTTGGGATCCTGGGCACGCACGCACATGTGGCCGGCATGAGTTTTAAACCACCAGGTCCAGGACGCGAACTGTAGTCGACTAGGTGGGAGTCCAGCGACATAGCCATTACGCTAACTGCTGGTTCCCTCAATCCTGAGTTCTTAATCAGTGTGGTAGGGCTGAGGAGAGGGAAAAAGAAGGAAGGTGGCTGATGCATGTGCAATCTAGGCAAGAGCGCCCTGGGTGCCCATTATCTTTTTTTTTGGAGAGGTTTTTGCTATAGAGACAGAGAGACAGAAAACAAGACAGAGACAGAAAGCAAGAAATCACCTCCCAGGGGGGATGGCCACGCTGCAATCCCTTCTCCTCCATTCTCCTCTTGGGATCTTGGGCACGCATGCACATGCGCCCTGTGTGAGTTTAAGCCACTGGGTCCGGGATGCAAACCGCAGTCGGTCGACTACATGGGAGTCCAGTGACATAGCCATTACGCTAACTGCTGGTCCCGTGGGTGCCCATTATCTTCAGCGAGGTGCTCTTAGGGCACGTTGGAAGAGAGGGAAATCTTTATAAAAACCTGGGAGCATATTCTTGAAAAGACAGTTTTACCATTTCCTGTTAATCCTTTCCAGGATTTATAATCCTTGGAGATGAACTCTGAAAAGAACAGCTGCCCCACCCTCCTCCTCAGCAAGCCAGAACAAATCATGCGGCCTCAATCAGGATTGCTCTGCAGGGCAATCATGGTATTTAAACTTTAACTGTGAGGGGACTCGAGAGCCAACAGGGGTCTCAACCTTGCCTGCACGTCAGAACAACCTGGGCTCCAGGAATCAGTCTTTTGTTAAGCCCTAGATGATCCCAATCACTCAGTATGTATTAGAGTAGGAAGTTTCAACTCGATCTTTGTGTGAATTTTATACTGATTTCATTGACCTCAAGAAAAATCCACTGCATCTTATAATTTCCAAGCAGAGCACACAAGAGGCCTCCTTATTTTATCTGCTTCCACTATTTACTTGTTCCTTCATCATCTCCCTAAGGATGACATTAGTGACCAGCAGTAGTAAGCCTGATGTGGCCCGGGGTCAGGGGTAAGGGGTTAGGGATGAGAGAATCTATAGTTCAGAGATGGGAGAGAGGGTGTGTATGAGAGAGAGAGAGAGAGAGAGAGAGAGAGAGAGAGAGAGAGAATGAGAACTGAGGGCAGGTGGCAGGGGAGCTGTGTTTGCTCACATTTCACAGTAATGGAAAAGCTAATTTTTTTTTAGGGTTATAAGTATGTGTGAAACCATCTGGTGTTTCCTGCTGTTGCAGCCTTTAAATTTTTCCATGTTTATGTGTCTGTGACATCAAACTATCATGAACTGAAAACGGTAATATTTAAAGGACACTGTATTTTAATGTCATCATATGTAATACTGATGCTTCAAAAACATATTACTTTGGAATGTCAGTAGTAAAAATGTATTTGAATATCTGAATTACATATTCTCTTATTAGAAGGGAAACAGAAACAAAAAAGAATCCGCATATGTTAACTGGTCATCTGGCTATCGTCTTTCGTAAAGCGAATATTCAAGTAATTCACCAATTTCTAAAAGTTGGCTTTCAGTCTCTTTAAAATCGACTTGTAGGAGTTCTTTATATATTGTGGGTGTAAATCTTTTGAAATATATGTTCTTCTACTATGCTTTTTTTGTTCTCTTAACAATGATGTTCTTGACACTATAATATGGCCCAGTGTATTGACTTGTTCTCTTTATAGTTTACACTTGTTGTTTCCTGTTTAAGACATCTTTGCCTGATATAAGGGAAAAGATATTCTTTGGTTTTCCTCTAAACCTTTATTTACAGTTATAAAAATCTATAATTCATCTTATATATGGTGTGAGGAAGGGGTCAAGACTCCTTTTCCCTCCAACTAGCTACCCAATTTGGCTAAACCCATTTACTGAAAAGACAATGTCTTCCCCATGGCACTGCATCTTTTCTGTAAATCAGGTGACTCTATTCTGTTCTACTGATCAGTTTGCCTTCCATGTACAATGACATTACTTTAGTTTATCAGAGCTTTAGGACAGGTTTGACATCTGGTAGTAGAAGAGTTCTAGCTTCCTTCTTTTTCCTTTAAAAATAGTTTGGCTATTCTTGGCCCCATGTATTTTTATGTTAATTTCAGAAGGTGTGTATACATTTCTGCCAAAAAATAAAATAAAAAAACTGCTACTAACTTGACTGGGGCTGCATTAAATGTATGGGTACATTTATTTGGAGAACCTTAACAACTCTACAATATTGAGTATTCTCATCTGTAACATGGAATCTCTCTCCATCTACCAATACATAAAAAGGTGCTCCTCTTCATGATTCAGTAAAGAAATTCTAATTAAAACCACCATATCTACTTGAGTGGTTTTTTTTTTTTTTTTTTTTTTTTTTTTTTTTTTTTTTTTTTTTTAAAGTACATAGAGAAACTGCTAAATTTTGGAAAGGATGCAGAGAAACTGAAATATATACTGCTGATAGGAATGCAGATTGGTGTATTCATTTTGGAAAACTGCCTGGCAGTACAGGTTGAGCATTCCTTATCTGAGTACATGCTAACTTTTATTATTAAAAATACACTGAGCTGTACTCTTATGATATTTCATGGTTTTGAAGGGCTTCAAAAAGTTCATGGACACAAAGAATTAAAGTATCAGTTCATTTTGGTGAAAAGAATTATGAAATCTCTGTGTTATTTTCTAATACATATTTCCACGAATTTTTCGAAGACCTCTTTTGTATGTTTTAACAAAAAGTGATTGTAAAGGCAGATACGATTTTTCATTTAAAAGCCTATTTGCAGGACCAGCAGATGGCATAATAGCTGTCGCTGGACTCCCATGTGGTTGGCTGGGATTCGAGTCCTGGACTTAGTGGCTTATAAACTCACGCCGGACGTGTGTGCGTGTGTGCCCAAGATCCTGAGAGGAGAATGGAGAAGGGATTGCAGCATGGCCATCCCCCCTGGGGGTGTGATTTCTCTCTTTCTGTCTCTGTCTTAGCAAAAAAATCTCTCTCAAGGAAAAAAAGCCAATTTGCTTTAGAACAGTTTCTCCCTCCGTCAGCTCCTCCCTCCTCCAGAGAATTGTGCATGTGCTTGTTAGAGAGAAACAGAGAGAAACAGAGGGGGGATTACCTTCCGATGGGGCAAGGTCATGCCGCAGTCTCTCCTTCATTTCTCCATCCTGTTGGGATTGGGAGAATGAATGTGCAGGTGCCTGGTGTGTTTTTAAAGCCGGGGCTGGGAATGTGAACTGCAGATGACCATGTGGGATCCAGCTCCCTTAGTCACTAGGCTATAGGGCTGCTCCCTCCAGAGAATTTTTATGACCAATTTTCTAGAGGGAATTCTTTTGAAAAAATGACCAGTACCAAAAAAGAGGAAATTTTACGTTGTCTAGGAGGTTTCAAAATTGGAAATTAGTTTTGAAATTTTAATGTAGTACTTTTGAGCATTACATCTTTCATCTTAGTGTGTCAAACTCTTCCCAAGCATCTAATTAGACACATTTTAGCTTTTTCTTCAGATGAGAAAATGGAAAAACAAGTGATGCGACACTCCCAGTTTCAATGAGTTTGCCTCAATTCTCCATTAAGATAACTATTTATTATTCCTATCTGTTATAGTGCTTCATTGACAGTTTCAGCACAAACACAAGTATTTATCTGTATTCCTTTTTCAAACAAATTAGTATCAGGAAAAAGGGACCACACCTTTCAGTGTTCTTTTAGTCTTGTTTTTGGGATTAGTTATGCTAACATTCTTTCTTCTAATTTCTCTAGTTTTGTGTCAACACTGAACTAACCAATGAATACAAATACAGAATTTCAGGAGATTCAGTTTCAGATATGGCACAACCTAATTTTCTGGTAAACTATGTTAATTTCCTTTACTCTCTTTCTAGAAAACATGCTATTATTTTCTAGCTTCACATTTCTTTCTTTCTTTCTTTTTTTTCTTTATAGAGAGATCACTCCTCAGGGGGGATGGCCATGCTGCAATCCTTTTTCCTCCATTCTCCTCTAGGGGTCTTGAGCACATATGCACCTGTGTGAGTTTTAAGCCCTCAGGTCCAGGATTCGAACCAGAGTCGACGATGTGGGAGTACAGCAAGGTAGCCATTAGGCCATCTGACGGTTCTCAGCTTCACATTTCTATAAACCACTAAATGAAAATTTAAAATGAAACTTAGAATTGTGAAAAGAGCTAATATACTGGATGGCCAGATGAATAATTTTAATTTATAAAATCATATAAAGTTGTAAGTTAAAGAAAAATTCCTATGATGGAAGAAAATAAATTATACACTAGAATACCAAGTGCCATGAAAGAGCTATCTGAAGACGTTTGTTCTGTGTCTGTCTGTATTTACCCAGGATTTGGCAATGTAGTAAAAGGATAGAATTTTTAAGGATTGCATTACAATAACCATCACTATACAGAGATTTGTGTTGAAAACATGTGTTGAAAACCATTCATGAAAAGCTTTTTAAAACCATACTAAATATTTAGAGGCTTCATTTAAGAAAGCACAGAAGTTACCCAATATAGTCACAGTATAATCTAAATAGTGTATAGTTGAGAGTGGTTTTTTGTTTTTGGAGAGGTTTTTGCTATAGGGCACGTGCCCTCGCCAGAAAGACAGAGAGAGATAGAGAGACAGAAAGCAAGAAATCACCCCCCAGGGGAGGATGGCCAAACTACAATCCCTTCTCTTCCATTCTCCTCTCAGGATCTTGGGCACACATGCACACGTGCCCGGCGTGAATTTTAAGCCAGCAGGTCTGGGACTTGAACTGTGGTCGACTATATGGGAGTCCAGTGACATAGCCATTACGCTAACTGCTAGTCCCCACCCCCCCCTTTTTTTTAAAGAGAATTCAAGCTATAGGATGTGTGTGCTGACTGGAGACACAGAGAAAGACAGAGAGAGAGAAAACGTAAGAAATCATCCCCCGGGGAGACGGCCATGCTGCAATCTTTCCTCCTCTATTCTACTCTTGGGATTTGGGGAACGCATGCATATGCATTCAGCTTGAGTTTCAAGCTGCTGGATCCAGGACTCAAACTGCAGGCGCCATGTGGGAGTCCAGCACCTCAACTACTAGACCCCCTGCTGACCCCAAGAGTGATAGTTTTAAAAAGCCATGTCATGTGATGTTCTGGTCCACTTTCTAAGCTGAATACCTCAGGTAGGTATTCTTCATTTTTTTCAAGGTGTCTCTTGACTGCTGGGTTTAAGGGCAAGGTAGCAAACGGAGTAGAGGATGTTACTGTACCCAGGTCCTTTCCTACTTGTCCCTGTTATTTCCAGGACACCTGTCAGAGAATAGAAGAGAGGGAAAAAACCCATCTGACGCCATGTTAGGAAACGCATGTTAGGATGTACACGACTGTCGCTACCCAGAGTGAAGGCTTAAGCACGGGAGAAGTAAAATGTTTACTTTTGGAGCTGGGAAGAAAGTGACAAGTTGCTTAAAATGAGGAGAAATGAAATACTTATTTCTAAAAGCTCACTTGGATGAATGAATTATTGAAAATTGCGACCATTTGTATTTAAGTGACTCCAAGCTGAATTATTATGAGAGTTTGATAATTTTCCTTCAGTATAATTTGTCATGTCCAAGGGAGGGAAACAAAACTACACAAGCAACACACACACATATGCACACACCACCTTCAAAACCTAAAAATCCAAAGTAAATAAAATAAAAACCCGAACTAGTTGAAAAACACAAATAATTTTTTTTTGAGAGATTTTTGCTATAGGTCGCATGCGTTAGCCAGAAAGAGAGATAGAAAGCGAGAAATCACCCCCCAGGAGGGATGGCCATGCCACATTCCCTTCTCCACAATTATCCTCTTGGGATCTTGGGCACGCACGCACACATGCCCAGCGTGAGTTTAAGCCACCCGGTCCGGGACTTGAACCGCGTTCGGCTACATGGGAGTTCAGCGACATAGCCATTACGCTAACTGCTGGTCCCCACAAGTAAGTTTTTAAAAAAGCAAATAAACAGCAGTGGACTTCGAAAAATCAAATCAGGGGTCAGAAGGTGGTGTGGTGGTTAAGGCACTGGATTCCCCTATGTCCTATTATGGTTTGAGTCCTGGATGTGGAGGCTTGAAAATCACACCAGGTGCATGTTCAATGTGTGCTTGAAATCCCAGGAGGAGGATGGAGGTGAAGGGATTGTGGTATGGCCATCTGCTGTAGGGTGAGTTTTCACTTTTCCTCTCTTTGTCTCTCTTTCTCTGGCAAGCATTCATGCCCTAGGGTGAAAGCCTAAAAATAAAAAAAATCAAAATCAAAATCAAATCAAATCAAACTAACTCCCTGTAGTTAGAAACAGTCGGCTTTAGAAAAGAGGAAGGACAGGGACCAGCCGTTAGTGTAATGGCTATGTCACTGGACCTGCTGGCTTAAAACTCACGCCGGGCGCATGTGTGTGCGTGCCCAAGATCCCGAGAGGAGAATGGAGGAGAAGGGAATGCGGTGTGGCCATCCCTCCTGGGGGATGATTTCTCGCTTTCTGTCTCTCTGTCTCTCTCTGTCTGGCGAGCGCACGTACCCTATAGCAAAAACCTCTCCAAAAAAAAAAAAAAAAAAAGAAAAGAGGAAGGACCAGGTATTTACACAGTGCCTCCTGCATCGGGCCCCTCTCCACTCTTACCTATGTGTAATTGATGACAACACAGTCTGAGGAATAAAGGGAGCCCACAGTTAAAAGAGGCCCAGTATATAAATATGAAACATCCACCCACTGAACTCATCTGGGGTATCCTGTCCCCAAATTATAATATAATTGGAACATCACAAGCAGCACTGTTTTCTCTGAGAAAAAGATTATTTCAAAATAACACTGTCAGTAGATATGTGTTCACTGGCATTTAAACATTTATGCTAACTTTAAAAGCTGGAGTGAAGAGGCCAGAAAAGCCCATTTCTGAGGAGTGTAGTTTCAGAAATGGCAGATCAAAACAAAACTGCTCGAAAGAGATTCTATAAATAGACATAGATATGCCTTGACTTGACTTTTGATACATCAAAAGATGTATCCCAATGAATACAAAATACAAATGTAAAAATACATATCGAGGTGTCTTTTAAGTAAGCTGGAATTAAGCTCAGAGAGTAATTTTCCTGAATAAAGGCAAAGCAACCTCTTGGGGAGTACGGAAAGTGTTCTTCTTCTAAGTTCATCTTCCCAAAGCACACAGACTTTTCTCAAGAGCTTCAAGCAGTCCTTGCTGTTCTGAAAGGTCAGTTCTAGCCCAGCTCTTATGACCCCACCTGACCCATGCCAGCTCTTTTTATTCAGTTGGCATAGACACCCTATTCCCATCGGTTCAAACATTTTCAGTAAGAAGAAAATACCTTCAATTAATCCTTTTGTCGTCATAGTACTATATGCTCAAGGTTAAACATTTAAAATTACAGAAGGGCATAAAATAAAATTTAAGTTTCCTTCTCACTTTATCTCCTTGGCACCTCTCCCCAAAGACAATCACTATGAACAGCTTCTTAGATCTTAGATGAGAAAACGTGTCACCCTTGGCCTACACAAACACAGTATGGGGCCGTCACACAGGGCTCTCCTTGGCTCAGCCCAATTCCTCCACATTCTGCTTTGCCCCGTCTTTCCCTCGATCAGTTCCTGTAACCCTAAGAAGTATACTGTTGTCGGCCAGCAGGAGGCATGGTGGTTAAAGGTGCTGGACTCCCATATGGCCGACCTTGGTTGGAGTCCTGGACCTGGTGGCTTGCTTTCTCACTTTCCCTTTCTCTCTCTGGTCAAATTAAAAAATGATCATGATAATAACAAATGAAATTAATTAAATAAATATTTTTTAAAAAGAAGACGTATACTGTTGTATATCTGCTTTTTAAAAAGCTTCTGTTTTGGAGACCAGTGGGTGGTATGGTGGTTAAGGCGCTGGACACTCTCACGTGGTCGACCAGGGTTCGAGTCCTGAGTCTGGTGGCTTGCTTTCTCACTTCCTATCTCTCTCACTCTCACCCTGTCTCTCTCTCTCTCTCCCTGGTCAAATTAAAAAGTAAATGAATGAATAAATAAAATAAAATAAATATTACTTTTTAAAAAAGCTTCTGTTTTACTATTAATTTCATCTCCTTTTGCCATTTTAACAGCATCTCTTTTTATAACTATAGTAGCGCTTAGCATGGACGTGTATATAAATTATAAAAACACCTCTCTGAGAGTGCCCTACTTGGCGACTTGTAAATCACGTGGGGCACACATGTGCATGCCCAGAATCCTGAGAGGTCAATGGAAGAGAAGGGATTGAGGCGTGGTCACCTCCCCACCCCAGGAGGATTTCTCACCTTCCCTCTCTCTGTCTCTTTCTCTCTCTCCTGCAAGAGCATGCACCCTGTGGCAAAACTTTAAAAAACAAGAACAGAAAAGACACACCTGTCCGATGAATGTTCTTTCACTCTGAGTTACAAGTACAATTCACTTTCCTTTTTCTGCTGTCAGGGAAGAGGCATTTCACATACACATAATGCCAAGCCAGATATTTCTTAATAACCTACTCTGCACTAAGATGCCGTGCCTGTTTATCTGGGTTATTAGTAGCTGGGCTCTGATCCCGAAATCCATTTCTGGAGAAATATGTTGTGATTTTATTTTTAGCTGTGAATAGGGTAGACCTTTTTTAAGTTATTATTTTTTTTTTTAGCTTGGAAAACCACTTGGCTCTTCTGATATAATATAGCTATGGACAGAACATAAAAGATAACTGTATCGTGTAAGAAAGGAAACTATTCCTTGTGTCATAAAGTGAGGAAGTGCTCAGTGACTAATGGGGCCACGTCAAAATGACACAAGAGCTGGCATGAAAGGACTCCCACTGGCAAATGTGGGGCACTGTGAACATCAAAAAGAATAATGATGGTGATGGATTATAACACCCTGAATAAAAGAGAATCTACGAATCTGCAGTGACACTGGGGGAAGAAAAAAGATGGGGGAGTAAAGAGAAAGTTCTTCTTTATGGAAAAATGGCGGATACTTAGAAAACCACCTTTGTTAGGGTGGAGACCAGGAGCTGTGGGTTCACAACTTCGGGATCTGAACCCCGTCCCTAACATTTACTAACTGTGCAAGACTGGGCTATTTACCCTAGGCTTAAGTTTCCTCATTAGCAAGTGGGGATGGAATAAAGCCTGCCTAAAAAAGAGATCATTTTTATAATTAAGGATATATACATATGTTTATATATATATATAAATAATTAAATGAAGGTCAGAAGAGTGCCTGATACATGGTAAACACCCAGTAAGTGCTACTTGCTACTAACATCTATAAATATTCTTTTTTTGAGAGGTTTTTGCTATAGGGCGTGTGTGCTCGCCAGAAAGACAGGGAGAGACAGAGAAATAGAAAGTGAGAAATCACCCCCCAGGGAGATGGCCACACCACAATCCCTTCTCTTCCATTCTCCTCTCGGGATCTTGGGCACGCACGCACACGCGCCCAGTGTGAGTTTAAGCCACCGGGTCCGGGACTCGAATCACGGTTGACTACATGGGAGTCCAGCAACATAGCCATTATGCTAATTGCTGGTCCCTATAAATATTCCTTTGATGAATAGAAATGGCAAAAAAGTAAAATGGGTACTGGTGGTTAAAACCCTGACAGACCAGTTGAGAGGTATTGCAAAAGTCTGGACTAAGCAGGTAGAGATGGGAGAATATGAGAGAGATAAAGAGACACCAGACAGGGATTAAAAACAGGATTTGGGGACCAATTACTACACAGAAAGGTGGGTGTGAAAATTTACATGCCAACTTGTCTGGGTCACAGGTTCAAACATTTGGTTCAATCTTATTCTGTCCCCTCTCCTATCCCCCAATTTTGTCAGACGGTGTGTGCACTTATTGGAGACAAAAGAGAGAGAGGGAGAGAGAGGGAAAAAGCTCCCCTTTCCCCGTGAGAGATAGTCACACCACAATCTGTTTTCCTCCCTCTCTCCCTCCTTTGGGGATTTTGGGCTCACATGCACATGTACCCAGTGTGTTTTCCAAGCTGCCAGGTCTGGGAGTTGAGCTGTGCAGGAGGCCACGTGGGATCCAGATGCCTCATCCCCAGCAGGGATCCAGCTAGCCCTATTCTGGGTGTTTGTGTAAGAGTGCCCATGAATGAGATTAACATTTAAATTGGTAAACTAAGTAACACGGATTGCCTTCCATGGTGTGAGTGAGACTCATCCATTTACTTGAAGGCTTGAACAGAAAAAAGAAAGCTGCAGTTACATTGCTAGACTACCACCTGGCCAGCTGTGGCTAGAGTCCTGGACCCGGTGGCTTGAAACTCACGCTGGGTGTGTGTGCATGCATGTCCAAGATCTTGGGAGGAGAATGGAGGAGAAGGGACTGTGGCATGCCCATCTCCCTGGGGGGAGATTTCTCATTTTCCCTCTCAATGTCTCTGTCTCTCTTTCTCTGATAAGCACACACACTCTAAGACAAAAACCTCTTAAACAAAAAAGAGAAAAAAGAAAAAAGGCTGACCTCACCCAAGTAAGAGAGAATTCCTCTGGCCTTACAGCCTTCTAACTACAATGATGGCTTTTTTTTTGTTTTTCTGGGTCTTGGGTCTGCTGACCTTCAGACTAGAATTGTGCTATCAACTTTCCTAGTACTCTGGTCTTTGGCCCCAGACTCAAAGTTACACCATCAGCTCTTTTGTGTCTCCAGCCTGCCAACTTGTCCTCTACATTTTAGGACTTGCCAGCTTCCACAACAGTGTGAAAACCAATTTCTTATAATAAACCAAACTCTCTTTCTCTGCACACACATACACCCCTCCTGTTGGTTCTGTTTCTCTGGGAAACCTTGACGAATATTCTAGGCAAGGGAGGACTCGAGTTGAAGTTTCAGCTAGGAGTGACTGGAAACAGGAGAGTGCAACAAACATATTTGGATGCAAGGAGCTGGAACATGTCTGAGAAAAAAGTCATGAGTTTTGGCTTTGGTCATAACAAAGGGAGCAGTGGGTTGGTTCAACTAGCTAAATCCCATAAGCAGGAAAAATGCATGAACAGATGGGTTAAAGTGAAGTGCATGGATATCCCAGCCTTTATATCTGCAACAGTCGCACTAACACGGTGCAGATCAACCTCAGGTCCATGGCTGCTGAACTGAGAGGCCAAGTAGGAGGGGCATTCTATCTCTTAGCAGGACGATTTCATTCTCAGTTTCAGTATTATCTCATAACAGTCCAATATAAAAGAGAATGTAAACAAAGTAGTACAAAGTATTTACCTAGTAGACTGGGAACAATGAGTTAACTGTTCTGAACTGTTGCGAAGATGTTAATAATTAAAAACAAATCAGTACTCAGGAAGTAGATATCAATACAGGACTTAACTGGAGTCCAATGGTGTAGGTCCTGGAGTAGCAAATCCCTTGACATGGTGTCTACATTTATGCATTGTTCAAGGGGAGGACCTAAAGCTTAGTCAGAGTCACAAAGGGTCTGGGAACTAAAATATCATTAGGAATGAAACAGCTTTTCTCCCTTTATTCTTTTTCAATATGGCCATAGGAACAATAGGTTTTCATCCCATCTTCTTTGATACAAGTAATACAACAGAACATTAAAAATAAATACACACCAGGGACCAGCAGTTAGCGTAATGGCTATGTCGCTGGACTCCCATGTAGCTGACTGCAGTTCGCGTCCCAGACCCGGTGGCTTAAACTCACGCCAGGCACGTGTGCGTGCGTGCCCAAGATCCAGAGAAGAGAATGGAGGAGAAAGGATTGCGGCGTGGCCATTCCCCCTGGGGGGTGATTTCTCGCTTCGTGTCTCTGTCTTTCTGGCAAGCGCATGTGCCCTATAGCAAAAACCTCTCAAAAAAAAAAAAAAAAAAAAAAAAAAAAAGAAACCACAACCGAGGTCAACTACATGGCTACATGGGAGTCCAGCAACATAGCCATCACGCTAACTGCTGGTCCCTGCAGTCATCCTTTTTAATGACTTCAAGAAAGTTAATTTTCAATTAGAAATCATAAGGGTAAGTTATAAGCGATTAGTAGGTTACATTTAATGACAGCTATACACTCTTACGTATCTATCTGTGGAAGTAACATTCTAGAAGGATATATATAAAAATAATATGTTGTGGTAGAAAGATTCTATTTTTCCTTTCTGCCCTCAAATATCATTATAGTCAATGTGGGTTATCTGTTTAATAAAAAACAGGAATACTTCCCTTAAGCCAGCCCTCCCAATGCTAACAAAACCCCTAATCATCCATCAACATTACATACCTCTCTAGCGTCGATCCTAACTCTCCTTTCCAATCATGCAAAACACTAAAACAATCTCATGAGAGCTGTCCATCCCTTCAATTCACACATTTACAAGTATGAATCACCAAAGCCATTCAGCGTCTAGTATGTGGAAGACCTATTTCAGTTCAGTTTATATCTCTTGTCTGAGAAAGACACACTGATTTCAAACAAAGATGAATTATGGGGGGAGGAAGGCAAACAATGAAAGATAAAGACAGCCAGGAGATATATTTATAACCAGAAATAAATCAAGATGGTTAAACCAGCCACAGTTTTGTTATGAGAGTCAATAAGTAGTTGTGATCATTTTGCTGATGCTTGTTAATCAATGGTATAAACATTTTAAGAGTCCAAAGTGATGACAAAGCATCTCTTTCTGGGGTGGAGACTCTTATGAGTTGAATGCAGAGCTTTTACGTGACTGTCACTGTAGGTGCTAAGATTTTCCCTCCTGCTTTGATCAGACATGGCAGATTTATACAGCATCTTTACATTGTTTTTTTTTATCATTATTTTTAGGTTGAAAAATTTAAGGGAAGAATTATGAATGGGGGAACCTACTCAGACTTCATCAGTTTCTAGGGCAGAGCACTGTAAATCACCACTGCACTGAAGAGTCCATAAACATAACGCTGACATCCACGCAGCCACGTGGGGACGTGAACAGGATGGCTACCTGCATTTGTAGCTCCGGGCAGTGTCCTTTAGGGAGAGGACTCTTGGCTGCAGAAGCAGAGAATCCACACAGCATGAGCATCGCAGGCTGCATGCAGGACCCCTTCCCTGTTTCCTAAAGGGGCTCTGGAGACATGCTAACTCCCCATGACAGGACTATGGTAAGCAGCAGGTTGGCAGCTGGTCTAAGAGGTAACAAGGAAAGCATGCTTACACACAGGCTGCTGTGGCCAGCAGGGGGTGAGGTGGTTAAGGCACTGGACTCTCACCTGGCTGATTGCAGTTTGAGCCTAAGACCCGGTGGCTTAAAATCATGCTTGGCGCGTGTGCATGCATGCCCAAAATCCCAGGAAGAGAACGTAGAGGGATGGATTGTGGTGAGTCCATTGTTTTGCCAGGGGTGCATCCATCCCCCTGCGGGGGAGGTGTTTCTCACTTTCCCTCTCTGTCTCTCTCCAGCAAATGCACATGCCTTATGGCAAAAACCTAAACAAAAAATAAACAAACAAAACCACAGGGTTCTACCATAGGGAAGAGCATCATTCAAAAGGTGGACATTTACAGAAAGACCAGAAAAAGCTGAAGAAAGAAGGTCAATGTTATTTCTAAACACTTTCAGGGGAGAGGAAGCCTGAACTGTCCAAGAACGGTGACCACAGTTCCATGAACACCTCCTTTCCTTCTGCTTCAATGTGGAGTCACTAAGCTGCCCCTGATCCTAACTTGCTTTGCAATGGGAGATGCCCTGACAAAAGCCTCTTCCCAGGGACCAAGTGCCTTATGATTCTGACATTTCGAACCTGCAGGGCTAAGAGTTCGGCTCTGCAAAGTGTGGACCATGCCAAAGAACCTGTACCTGACCTAAAGGGTTTGCTTACATCTCACAAACCTAAAACACACCGAAAGTCAACCTCATACTCACAAAGTTGAAACCCTGACACTTACAATAATTCTGAAGAGACTTTTATTTTAGGTTTTTGCCATAGGGCACGTGCACTTGCTGGAGAGAGACAGTAAGAGGGAAACTGAGAATCACCACACCCCTCAGGGGGAATGGCTGTGCTACAGTCCTTTCTCCGCTATTCTCCTGGGATTTTCAGCAGCATGCACAAGCATCAGTTATATATCAGTCCAGTGCCTTAACCACCACACCACTTGCTGGCCTCTAAAGAAATACCGGAAAACATTTTTTCTTATTTTCATTTGCTATGAATATTCATGGCATACAGTATGGTTTTCCAAAACAGGCCCGCACTGTATGGTAATCAAACCAGAGATGTTACTGTATACACTGTTTTCAACAAAGACTCTTACATTCTAATGTCTGTTAAATGTTTTGCTGAACTCCTCTCGCTCACCCTCCACAATGCAATCCTCTCCCATACAGTGTCTGTTATCTATGCTTGTCCTCCCTACTATTATATCTTTAAATATTTCAATTTCTGCCATAAAGTACAGACATTTGGTATATATTGTGTGGGGAAAATACCATGTTTTTCTTTCATAGACTGGATTATTTCTCTTAGTTTTTAATCTTCAAAATCCATCCTCATTGTTTTTTTTTTTTTTTTTTTTTTTTTTTTTTTTTTTTTTTTGGAGAGGTTTTTGCTATAGGGCGTGTACGCTCGCCAGACAGACAGACATAGAGACAGAAAGCGAGAAATCACCCCCCAGGGGGGATGGTCACGCCGCAATCCCTTCTCCTCCATTCTCCTCTCGGGATCTTGGGCACGCACGCACACGCGCCCGGCTTGAGTTTTAAGCCACCGGGTCAGTCGACTACGTGGGAGTCCAGGGACATAGCCATTACGCTAACTGCTGGTTCCGATCCTCATTGTTCTTTATGGCTGAGTAATATTCTTCTGTGTGTATAAGTCACATTTAAAAAATCTAGTCATCAGTTCTTGGACACTGAAGATGATTCTAAAACTTAGCAACTGTAAAAAATGCTACAATAAATATGCATGTGCAATAGTGTTTTCCTGTCCTTTGGGTAAATACCAAGGAGTGAAATTATTGGGTGATGTGGTAGTTCTAATTATAAAGTTTTGAGGACTGTCCATATAGTTTTCTACAGTGGCTATACTAATTTCCATTTCCACCAACAGTGCAGAAGGATTCCTTTTTACCACAGCTTTGCCAGCACTCGTCGTTGTTCTTAGTTTTTCTTTTCTTTTTTTTTTTAAGAATTATTTAGTTTTTATTTAGCATTATTCTTTTTTTTTTTTTTTTACTAAAAACATTTTAATCTTCTCTGTATATTGAGTATATAATTATTTTTTGTTACAGGGCATGTGCACTGACCAGAGAGAGACAGAGAGGGAGTAAGAGGGAAAGTGAGAAAGTAAACTACCAGGTCCAGGATTTGAATTGTGGTCAGTCATGTGAGAGTTCAGCGCTTTAGCCACCATGCCACCTGCTTGCCCTCTCATTGTGGTTTTGATTTGCATTTCCCTTTTGATAAGGGATGCTGAACGTTTTTTCACGTGTTTTTTTGGGCCATTCATATGTCTTGGTTGAGACTTGTCTGTTCAGCTTGTTTGCCCATTTTAAATAAGATTGTTACGTTTCCCTATAGTTGAGCTGCTTGAATTCCCTATGTATTTTGGTTATCAAACCCTTATCTGAGGCATAGTTTGCAAATATTTTCTCCCATTTTATAGGTTATCTCTCCACTCTATTGTTTCTTTTGCTAAAGAAGCATATTACAGAGCACTGGGGAGGTTTAAGATTATTTCTTCAGAGTTCACAAACTGTCAGTTATCAATGACTTTAGAAATGGACTTTTGATGATTCAGAAATCATAATTTTATCTTTTCTCCATCTCCTTAAAATATACCAATACAGGGAACCAGCAGTTAGCGTAATGGCTATGTCACTGGACTCCCACGTAGTCGACCACGGTTCGCGTCCCAGACCCGCTGGCTTAAAACTCATGCCGGGTGCGTGTGCGTGCATGCCCAAGATCCCGAGAGGAGAATGGAGGAGAAGGGATTGTGGCGTGGCCATCCCCCCTGAGGGGTGATTTCTCGCTTTCTGTCTCTATGTCTCTCTCTGTCTGTCTGGCGAGTGCACGCGCCCTATAGCAAAAACCTCTCAAAAAAAAAAAAAAAGGAAAAAAATTATACCAATACATCTATATCATATCATTCCAGTGAGCTATAGGGCCAACATCCAGTTAGGTTTTCACTGTTTGGTGTCAGATATAAAAACAGTAACTTCCCCAAATGATATGGAGTCAAGCTGGATGTCAGCTCCTTTACTGGGTACACGCACACATTTTTACTGTCAATAAATCCATTTTCTAATTACATAGAAAGTCATGTTTATCTTTGGTCCCTATTACATTAATAAAACCATAAGTACTGTTGCCTTAATGTGCATTATAGAAACATGACTCCCCAAGTGAATCTGATCCATTAATAACATCTCTTTAACTGCTGTGTAATGATTTTTGCAGACATACAATAGAATATTTTATGGCTATTTTCAACCATCTGTCCTTTCTTTCAATATGAATTTGCAGAGATGTAATGAATTTCACATGCTCTGTGCAATTACATGTTTGTTAATACTAGCACACCAATCAGACACACCAATGTTAGTACGCATGCTGCACATGAGCTATGCTCTGGGCACTGCTCAAGGAACTAGACGTTTCTGTTTGTAAGATTCTCTTAGGCTACCCTTGAGCAAACTCAAGGTTCTAACTTGTATAGCAGCACATTCAGATACAGTCCCAAGATGTGGA
This sequence comes from Tupaia tana, assembly GCA_026018925.1. NCBI lineage: Eukaryota > Metazoa > Chordata > Mammalia > Scandentia > Tupaiidae > Tupaia > Tupaia tana. The sequence goes on along the minus strand of JAKSZU010000024.1, from coordinate 29,298,051 downwards.
GGGCTAACAGTGAAGTTATCAGTCACAGAATACGAACAAATATTTGCACTAAAGAAGCCACACTTTAAAGAGTTAAACATAATGTGTAAAATTACAACCCTTTTCCTTTAAATGAATGATAACCTATATTAACATGTTTGAAATTCAACTAAATTATGCCATTGAAGAGAACCGTTAATGAGTACAAGAGTAATCTATAATAGGTAATTTTATACTTTCAGCTTTTTTCATTTGTAAATTTACTGAGAGTCTATTACATGCTAATCACCTTTTATGGTCAATTTTTCCAAGTTTAAGGCTGATGTTTAAATATGTATGGAAAAGACAAATTCGTTTGATAAAAGGTATATCTCTAAAACAGATCTCAACATACATTTTTAAAGCTTATTTATTACTTTCATAAGCAAGTAAGATGAGTTGGTGAAGAGAGAGAGAAGAGGAGAGGAGAGGAGAGGAGAGGAGAGGAGAGGAGAGGAGAGGAGAGGAGAGAGACAGAATCTCCAACAGGATCTTGACGTTGTGGTCTACTCCTAGCTTCAGTCAGTCTGGATCATGGGCATATGCTTGCCCAGAATACTCAGGGAGGTCACGGAACATAAACCGAGATATGAGTGAGCCTCACAGTGTACTATGTTTTCCTCCTGTACCACTGTATGTCTCCCCAAGTCCCCAAAGGTAAATTTTGAAGGAATGCATCAGCCTTCGAAATGTGGCTGTCAGTTGTACTACAAGGTTAGACAGATGCTTTTTCTTTTTTTTCTTCTCTCTCTCTCTCTCTCTCTCTCTCTCTCTCTCTTTCTAAGGTTTTTGCCTTTGGGTGCATGGGTTCACCAGGGGACATAATGAGAGGGAAAGAGAAATAACCCCCAAGGAAATGCCACAATCTCTGCTCCTCCATTCTCCTCTTGAGATTTTAGGTATGCACACATACTTGCACCTGGTGTGAGCTTCAAGTCACTGGGTTTGAAACTTGACTCACAGCTGGCCATATGGGAGTCCAGCGCCTTAGTCACTATGCTACCTGCTGGCTCTGAGAGGTGCTTTCAACAGGAAGCTGACCTGTACTGGCACATTCTGAGCAGTACTGGTTGCTGCGGACTAAGGAGACCCGGAGAGCGATCGCGGAATAAAGAGAGTGGGGGACTCTGTTCGAAGGCTTGGTGCAAATGGGGCCCAAGGAGGAAGGTCCCCGTGGCCATTACTCTGCCGCTGATCCTGAGCTCCAGGATTCTGGGCGGAGGGCTATGAGACAGTATGCACACCACAGAAACACAGGGACTCTTCAATTTGCTACTGTTGTCAGATCTGATGTTTCTCTAGTAGCTTCTCTATAAATGTCTTTTTCTTTTTTTCTTTTTTCTTTTTTTTTTTTAAAGTAAGGTTAAAGGAGGATTAAGGAGTCTTTCATAAGCAACTGCCCATGTTGAGAATCTTACAACACAGTTGTCATGGTGAGCTCTACAAAATCATTAAAATTTCACCTCCAAAGAGAAAAACAACTAATTTTAACCTTTGAGGGCAGCAGCTACATTACTAAGGATAGTGTCACCTTTAAAATCAATTATTGTGGTTAAAATGAAGACTATATATCCATCTCCCTTCACTCCTGGTTTCACCCAGAGGCGATAATAAATAGAACCCAGGGGATGTACAAGGACAGAAACATTTTCTCAAAGATTCAAGCTTCAAAGATGAAAGCAAAGACTAGGTGTTTCATCCTGCTTGGCATTACTATCAGAGGGAGGGGGTTATTTATATATTTAGTTAATGATTATGTCAAGGAGGGGAAAGAAGGAAAATAAATCTTAGCTTTCAATTTTCTAAATCTTGTCTTGGTCACTACTGATTTTATCTATTTTCTGTAATTTATATTTTTTGTCTTTATAGTTACAATGGGTAATTAGAAGGTACCAAATACTAAATTAAGGTATATATAAAATATATATTATTCCTCCTCTCTTCGAAATGGATGTCATATTTAGGACGAGTTTAAATTCTTTTTTGTTGTTCAAATATCTTCATTCAGTTTAACATTCTCTTAAGGGATATGCAGATATACAATTTGTTTGATCAGCTATTAATATATTTTGGTGTCCCTTTGTTTTTGTACCCAAGAGCTAGTTCACTTTTTCTCCATGTTCAATATTTAGCTCTGGTGAAATTTTGCCATGTTCTTTCTCATCTGTTACTGAAGCATTTCCATGCTGCTTGGTTTAAGTTTCCCTTTTAGTTTTACTCCTATGGTAATGTTTTGTTGAACGCTTCTGTTTTTTTCTCAACTTTACTCCCATGACCCATAACATTATTTTCCCGTTGTTACCTCCGCTAAGCAGCAAATATGATTTTGGCAAAGAGCAGACCTGAGCTATTCCCAAAGTGTGCCCTTCATCCCAGTTCCTGTTCACATTTGACTGCAATCATCCTAGAGATTCAAACCTTACCATCTTTTGCACCCAACTAAAAATATTGTCGCATGATGCCATAGAGAGTGGGCTAGAGCAGGATTTAAGAGTCGGCCAGGTGATTGTGGACCTTCCATTTCTTCTGTTTCATCTTCCTGCAAATTTATTATCTACAGTGGCTGGGCTTTCTGGAGAGTCTACAGCATTGCCTGCATATTCAGCCCACAAGACACCAGGCTTTGAGGTCTCTGAGGCCAGAAAGCCACAGAGGAACAGGTATTGGAATGTCTCTTCAGCGATCTGCTAATTTTCTTACTCCCCAAATCTGGAATTTTAATTGTCCCAGAGTCATCAGAGGCCAGGAGGTTTTCAGTTCATTCAATGAAAGACAGTTGATTTCTTCTTCATTCACATGAAAATGGTCCAGGGAACATTTGAGAGACCTAAAGTCCAGTATGCTAATGGATTCTCCATGAGAAGTGAGGCAGGTGGGGCAGGAGAGAAAATAAGACACTGGTGACATCATCAGCCCCTTGGAATTGCACGTGTCCTCATAGAGTCCCATCTTCACTCCAAGTCATGAGATTGCCATCGTCTGCTCCAGAACCCACTTGCCCTTCTTACCTGCATTCAGGCAGAGAATAGAATGCCCACCAGTCCACTTGACTGCCATGCCATGATGGCCCAGAACACTCTTCTAGAGTGGTTTTGAGAATGACTGAAAAACTTGTACGTAAGGCTCACACGGGGCTCAAATGATGGTTATTCTTCTTTTACAAGATGTCAGAGAACGTTCTGGGTGACCTGAGCTTCCAGCTCCCCTCCTTGGTGCTTCCTGATGAGTTTCACGTTTAAAATCCTAATAGATACTGAGAAGTGTGGTGAACGCAGAGCATCAATATAAACCAGCCTTAGCTTAAAAACTGAAGCTCTTCTTCAGTTTCACATAGCTAATCTTTAAAAGTCTATTCCCTAGCAAGTTGAGCTTAGAGACATTATATGCATAATTAATGCTATAAATGCTGCTATTCATGTGCAGATGAAGGGAGAATGCCTCTCACTGACTGAGAGCCTGGATGATCAGTTAGAAGCCTTCTTGATGAATCATATTTAAAGTAAGGGAAGAGGAGGGACATTCTAGATTCTCATTGTGGAGATTTCTGTGGATAATATAAATGTGTGGGCTTAAATACCACCTGTTGGGGCCACCAGGTGAGGTGTTGGTTAGGTGCTGGACTGCCACATGGCCAACCACAGCTGAGCCCCAGACTTGGCGGCATCTTTCTCACCGTCCCTCTCTCTGTCTCTGATGAGCACACATGCCCTATAGCAAATTAAATAATAATGATAAATAAAATTAAATAAATAATTCTTAAAAAATATACTGCCTGGTTCATGAGTTTTTGTTTTTTACAAGAGAGCGTTAGAGCTGGAGCATACACTGCTCAAACCCAGACCACGGGAAAGTTCAAGGCTGAAATGTGTTAGCCCACAGAAGGTTTTTATTTTTCAGTTAGTTAGAGATTTTTGCTGAAGGGGGAGTAAGCTCATTGGAGACAATGAGTGAGAAAGTGAGAAATCATCCCCCAGAGAGTATGGCCAAGCTGCAATGCCTTCTCCTCCATTCTCACCTCAGGATTTTGGGTACACACGTGTGCCCAGGGTGAGTTTCAAGCCTCTGGGTCTGGGACTCCAACAGCTATTGGCCAGGGAGTCTAGTGCCTTAACCACTATGCCATCTGCTGACCCCCAGAATGTTTTTAAAACAATGTGAGCCAACATTTAGAAAACCCAATTTCATATTGAAATGGGAAGAACTGAAAACAGGAAGACTTCATCCCTACCTTCAGCTGGAACTAACAGCTGCCCCTTTAAAATGTATCAAAGCTTTCCGGCCAGCCACTGTCCTTTTCCAGTTGCATGTGTTACATAAGCCTGCTTCATCCTTCTGTGTCTAGCCTGACCTATTGATTCAAGAGGTAATGGGATGCAGATGGAGCTCCTGGGCTTGAACTGGACGGATGGTAGGGGCTAAAGGAATATAAATAGGAAAAGCTATTTTCTGAGGATTCCAGGACAAAGGGCTAGAGGAATGCTAAAAAGAAGGGGCCTGTGGTGGTTTTAAACTATGGCCACAAATTTTGTGACACTCGTTGAGAGCTGGGGGTCTCTATTTCTACCTTTTCAATGTGAGCTAGTGACTGCTTTGACCAACAGAATATAGTAGAAATGATACCATGTGACTTCCAAGGCAACATCACAAGCCATACAGCTCTGTCTTGTCCTCTGGAACACTTTCCTCTGTAGCTCCGACTACCACGTAAGAAGGCTGACTACTCTGAGGCAGCCATTATGGAAGGAAGCTCAAGCCACCTGGAGAGAGGCTGCATGCAGACACACCACTCAATGATCACAACTGATCCTCACCCGGGCACCAGACCCATGTGAAGAACTCTCTGGGTGATTCCAAACCCCTGCTATTTGACTTATCCCCAGTGGTTTAGTTTTCTCAATGGAGACTGATATTATGGATGAGAAAGAAGTCATTCTCAATCCTCATTGTCAGAATTCCTGATCCACAGAAACTGGAAGTGTAACAAGAATAGGCACTATGTTACACTATTAAGGGTATAGTAATAGCAATCATTTGCATACTAAGACTTGGGGAATACTTAGAAAGTGTTTGAAATAGCTTCTTTTGTACCACCAATGCCACCATCGGTTAGCCTCTGCTAGGTTCTAAGCTTTATCTGAGACATTCTAATTGAATACTCACTTGCTGCAGTCTGCCCCTCTTCTCCTCATAAATCAATGGGAAGGAAGTTATCTGGGCAGTTTTCAACCTTCACCCTGATAAACAGTGTGGTTCAGAAATGATTCTAGGCTGGGGCTAGCCCTGTTGCCTAGCAGTTAAAAGAATAGGATCTCGCATGGCCAACCATGGTTTGAATCCCAAACCTGGTGGCTTGAAAATCACACTCAGAGCATGAGTGTACATGCACTAAATCCTTAGAGGATGAAGAAATGGAAGAGACAATATTGCAGTATGACTGCGTCCCACAGGGGGTGCGCACGCTCTCTCTCTCCCCCTCCCTCTCTGGCTTTTTCCATCTTTCTCTATGGAGTACATGTGCCTGTGGAAACTGAAAAACCAAACCAAAACAAAACAAAGAAGTAATTTTACTTGTCTGACAGTTAATATCAATGAAATATGCTCATGTTACGATATGACAAATTAGCCTTTGAAAATGAAGTTTTCTTCTTTGTCTTGAAAACAAGGATGATGACAGCTGCTTACAGTGGTTCAAGGTTTTGGTGAATGCGAATTTCAGATTTTCAATAGTGGGAGAATGTAATTTTTTCTACATTGGCATGGAGGCTCCTGTATGTTTCCCCAAGCTTCCCATCACAAAATTACACATGAGCAGTGTTGTATCCAGGAATATGCTTATCTTAATAATGTAAATAACTTATCTCAATAACTCTTATTTGTTTGGGATTGTTGACTCTGAAAATATCTCAATGGATCTCCTACAGTGTAAATGTCATAAATGTGTATACAACTTGGGAATGTAAGCATGAAGGGAAAATATGGAAAAGCGCAGTTGTGCGCCATCAAGAACTGGCAGGGGGCCAGCAGGTGACACACTGGACTCCCACATGGCCGACCACAGCTTGAGTCCCAGACTTGGCGGTTTGAAACTCACACCGGTGCATATGCATGCATTGCCAAAATCGTGAGAGGAGGATGGAGGAGAAGGGGTTGTGGCATGGCCATCCCCCCACCTTCTCTGTCTTTCCCACAAGAGTACATGCCCTATAGCAAAAACCTCTCTCTAACAAAAACCAAAAACACTAGAGGAGAACTACCAAGGTCTCTCATCTCTCTCCTGTGCATTTAAGAGAACTTTGTTCTTTTTTTTTTTTTTCTTCTTTTTTTTGAGAGTTTTTTTCTTTTTGCTATAGGGTATGTGCGCTCGCCAGAAAGAGAGAAAGGCAGAGAGATAGAAAGCGAGAAATCACCACCCGGGCGGGATGGTCACGTCGCAATCCCTTCTCCTCCATTCACCTCTCAGGATCTTGGGCATGCACGCACATGTGCCCGGCATGAGTTTAAGCCACTGGGTCCGGGACTCGAACCGTGATCGACTACATGGGAGTCCAGCAACATAGCCATCACGCTAACTGCTGGTCCCGAGAACTTTGTTCTTAACTGCTATGACTACCGCTGACATCAAAGGTGAGTTTAGAAATTTCTCAACTTTACATTTCTCTGCTACTTAATATTTTATTAGGACTTTCCTCAAATGGCATAAATGTCATTTAATCAAATAAAGAAGTTTATCCAGAAATGTAGGGAAACCGTCCTCAGAGAAAGAGTCCTACAAACCTTTTAATTGCTTACAACTAATTCACCTGACTGGAAAACCTCTCTCAGGTCTCCAGGATGATCGGTTCCTAAGCATCAACCGACTCTGTAAGGGCACAGTTCAACGATACACAAAGTCTTGATGCCCACACAATGATCATTCAAGTAGAGGATGACTGTCCAGTTGACTTCTTGACCCACTCCTCCAGTTGTCTTGCTGAGACACACTGTTTCTGGCCTGTTGCTCTGGCTTGAGGAATCTTTGGTTTCCATATTTTTAATCTTTTTTGCCACAGCTGTCCAATATGTCCGTATACACCAGGCTACTTCAATGACTACTGAAAATACACAACCCATGAAAGCCACAAGCTGCTGTCTTCTTATCATCCTGGAATAGTAAGAGAGGCTAAAGGACCAGCCCTCATGCTATAGCTGCAGTGTTTATTTTGTGTTCTTGCAAACAAGCTGCGTCAGATACATTTATAAAGAGATGAGAAGTGACTATTATGAAATGAAGACCAGAAGACCACTGTTCCCCCCCATCCCCATCCCTGCAAGTAACATTCTAGGCCTCATGCATTCCACAACACTGTCACTTTGGAGGATGAAATACATTCAGGGATAATGTCTTTGTTTGGAACATTTCTGAAAGCCACTTCTCACCCTGGGCTCTCTAAACCCACACATGTCATGCTTTTTCCTATGTACTTCATTGTTTGTGAGACGGTCTGTCTTCCCTTAAAATCGTCAATAGCTTAAGAGGAACTGAACTTGTCTTTTAATCTTTGATCCCTGGTGTCTAGCAGAACACGTGGCAACACAGTAGGCACTCAATATTTATTGAGTGAATAACTCATACAACTTTTGCATATTGTCTCTGTGGGTAGTTCCATCCTTTGAAGGTAGAAGTGCCTTTTGGAAACAGTCAAAAGTCATTCAGAGTCAACTATGAAGAAAGAGGCCTTGAGACCACTCACTTTTCTTATGTATGTCATCAATTAAAACTGAGGGCCATTCTGAACAGGAAGTTTATTGGAGTAAACAGGCAGGCCCTCCAAGGCAAATAACTTGAAGAGTTAACACTTTGATGTAGGAATTCTAATATGGTTCTTAAAAATGACTGTTTAGGGATTCCTAATCATAGTTTCTTCAAAACATAATGCTTCTCAAAGTCAACAGTTTTCTGCATTTGTGTGTATGTATTAGAGAGAGGGGGGAATGAAAAAGATAGCAGTAATTTATGTGAGCATGTTTCTTAAGTAAATATTTAAATATAGATGGATATCACATTCTGGCAATTATAACTCTATGGAAGAGAATGAAAAACGTCTAGCCTTGAAGCCGGCAGGTGGCATGGTGGTTAGGGTGCTGGACTCCCACACAGCTGACCATGGTTTGAGTCCCAGACCTGGAGGCTTGCTTTCTCACTTTCCTTTTCTCTTTCTCTCTGTCACTATCTGGTCTAAATAAATAAATAAAAATAAATAATTCCATAGAGAAAAAAAAAAGGGAGAAAGAAAAACACCTAGCCTTTTCAGCTTGGCTTCCTATTCCATTTTCAGCCTGAAGGAGTAGAAAGATCCAGCCTTGTCCTCTCTCTGGCAGTAATTATTATTGGTATAAATGGGTATGGGATGTAGGACTATGGGGATGAGTAATGATGAGGGACAGTGTCAAAAGACAACATGGATCAACTAAGAAAATAATAACAGCACATAAGGTTGCAAGTAAGATCCTGGAGGACAAACATCTCTGAGAACTAGCCAGAGGCAGACAGTCTAGGCCCTACATAGCACAGGTAACTTGATTCAGGCCTGAAGCTCATCTGCCCTGCCTCAGATGCCCTCAGCATCTGTTTCTGAGGGTGCTCTGCTCCATGTACTTAAATGTCAACTTCTAACCCAAATGAACATATGTATAGCTGACCTAGATACAGTTCCTTCTTCCTTTTTAAACTGAAGTATAATTTACACAGAGTAAATCCTACATAACATTAGTAAATCAATTTTTTTTTTTTTTTTTTTTTTTTTTTTTTAAGGTTTTGGTGTGTGCACACCAGAGAGAGAGCTAAAGAGAAGGAAAGTGAGAAATCAACCTCTGGGGGAAGGCCATGCAGCAAACCCTACTCCTCCATTCTCCTCTTGGGATTTTGGGCATGTAAGCATACATGCTCAGTGTGATCTTCAAGCCACCAGGTCCAGGACTTGAACCATGGTTGGCTATGTGGGAGTCTAATGCATTAACCACAATGCCACCTGCTGGCCCCTCAAACTATCTTTTCAATGGCTAAAAGCAAGAGATTAGTTTCTCTTACAACTTCTAAAAGGGAAAAGTGAATGAATTTACTTTTAGCACTAACATTAATCACTTCAAGAATGAGCAGAAAAACATAAATACCTTTAATCCCCCAAATTATTTTCAATAAATCCAAAAAAGGTTGAAAGTCAGGAAAAAAAAGTTTTAAAAAATAGATCACGTACAGAAAATGAGGGCTGATTTTGTGTAGTTCATGTGAAAAGACAGGGACAAAAGAAATCAATAATCTCAAAGCAAGTGGCATTCTGTGTTTAATAAAAGCGGATCGGAAAGTAAACTTCAGAGACCCCTTGGCCACCGACTCTGTCTCTGCCTCTTATCTGTCACTATTTTTCAACTACCACAGACACAGCCCGCCGGCAACCCATGCTGGTATCAAACAGTACTGAGGCTGTTCAGACATCCTTAGTTCCGCTCAGCCAAGTCTGTGCAAACTTGCTGGCAGCCACCTTTTCGCTGGTTTACTTTTGACACATCTTCCCCTCCAATGCTGCCTAAAAAAACACCTGTATTTCTCCATCCTGCTGGGTAGGCGATGCTTATGCAATCCCCTTGAAAACCTGGAAACAACGACCCATGCTCAGTTTAGACATTCCACACACATGCAGACCTGTCCTGGAAAGACCACGTCCACAATGGCTTAGTGCTTCTGAAAGCAGGGACTGTCAGGCAATTCTTTCCTTTCCTCACAACACACACACACAGCAACTTATTCAAAACACCCCCAAACAGGATGTCAACTACAAATTTCATAAAATCTGCTGGCAACCTCTCCGAGTCCCCAGGAATCCGGTTGACGAGTCATAGTTTACTGAGGTCTAACTATTCAAGTGAGAAGTTGGCTGATATTTAGATCAACAACTATTTGCTTCCCTTCATCCTTTACGTTTTCCTTGGAATGCTGAGTGGAACAAAATAAAAATGCTTAATGCTGACTACCAGACAGTGTGGCCAAACCTACCACAGAGTTGCAGACTGGTGACAGAAGGGATCAGAGGAGAGCCCGGGCCACGTTGGGGAGTCAGGTACTTTTTGGCGATAGAAAGGATGTCTATATCCGCTAGCTCATCGTGTTCATTTTACAGCCAAAGAGGAAAATGAATTCTCCCAGATAGCACTGTGTGCCTGCAGGAAAGCTCTGGGAGAAACGAGGAGGGACGCTGTCGGCTCTCTGCAGTGTGGTCATGGGTAACAAGGTGGCACTTCTGCCTCATCTCTGGGACTGTTCTGAACCACAGCCTTCGTTCACCGGACAGGCAGCCTCTCACAGGTTCCCTATCTGAGGCTGTAGCTCTGACCCAAACTAAGGGGAAGGTTAAGCGAGAGTAGGGAAAAGAGAGAGAGAGGAAAAAACCAAAAAAAATCGAAAAACCACTAAAGTGATTAAAGGTTGGTATTTCAAAATGAAAATTTGCTTTTTGAAGTTTTCTGCAACACGAGAGGAGCATTCCCATCCAAGGCACGCCTGACTGCACTCCTCACTGGCAGGAAGTTAGAACACATGCTACCACCTTATACCACAGAGCGCCCCATAGTTTAGAAAGGCTTTTTACACAGGTGACATTTCCTGACCCAGCCAGTAATAGGAGAACTGAACAATACAGGTAGGGTTTAAGTTTCCTGTGGTTTACCTCATGCTACAAAGAGCTAAAGTTATTCTCTTGGGATTTTGGGCATGACTGCATGCACCCGGCATGAGTTTCAAGCTGTGGTCAGCCACGTGGGAATCTAGCCCTTTAATCACACCGCCACCTGCTGGCCCTTAAAGTTACTTATTTTTGAGAGTTTTCTGACTGTTAAAATTTGCTGTTTATAGCTTAATGAAGTATGTGTGTGCATGTGTAGACACACGTGAATATGGGTACATGACTTGTAAGATCAGAAAATGACTTACTGATTTTTCACTAACTAAGAGATAAACATACAATTGCAAAAGAAAAAAAAAGACTTCTTCAATAATTCAAAGTCAGGGCTACATTGGCTTTTCTCTTTATTGCAGCAATATATATATATATATATATATATATATAATATTATATATTAATATATATAATATATTAGGACATATATATATATATATATAATTAGTAAGTTTTTATTGAAATTTTATTTTATGTGTTATATTATAATATATATATAATACATAAAATAAAATTTGCAATGAAAACTTCCTAATCATTTACTTTTAAAAAATGTAGTACACTATATACAAAATTTACTATTTAAACCATTAAATAGTAAATTCGGTGTACAGTTCAGTGCTATTAAATATGTGGATATTGTTCTATTACTAACATCATCTTTTTTAAAGTTTCTTTCATGAGAGAAAACTAGTAGGAGAGGGAAAGAAAGGGACAAAGAAAGAGAGTGAGAAGAGGGAGAGAGGGGAAGAGAGGGAGAGAGAGAAAGAGAGACAAAGAGAGAGAGATACCCCAAGAGTCTTCACTCCATGGTCAAGACAGTGAAATCCAGGGATGTAAACCCAGGGCCCTCCTGTGTAGAACGTGTTCATCTTTCAAAACTGCAACCCTGTACCCATTAAACTATAACTCCCTATAACTATGCATGTGCTCACCAGAGAGACAGGGAGATGGACAATGAGAAATCATCCCCCACAGGGGATGGCCATGCCGCAATCCCTTCTCCTCCATTTTCCTCTCGGGATTTTGGGTATACACTTTCTAGCCCTATGGCTTTGCTGCTCTATGATCCTGCTTGGAATATGCAGTATCCGTCCTTTGTCTCTGGCTATGTCACTTAACGATAACGTACTCAAGGTCCATCCATACTGTGGCATAAGTTAGAATATCCCCTTTTTAAAGCTGTGTAACATTCTGTGGTAGGATTACCACATTTTGTTCCTCCGTTCATCCAGTGATCAGCATTTAGGTTGCTTCTACCTTTGGGCTATTGTAAAAAAATGCTGCTATGCATGTTAAGTGTACAAATATCTGTTTAAGACTCTGCTGTCCATTCTTCTGAGTATATATCCAGAAGTGGACTTGCCAGTTCACGTGGGAATTCTGTGTTTAATCTATTGAGAAATAGCCTTACTAAACTTGCATTTTATTCCATCACATTTACAAAGCAGTTCAAGGAAAGGCTCTGCCTACTCATGATTTCTTACTGTCTTCCATCACAGGAGATGTGACCGTGGATGGGATCTTATTATGCTAGTCATACAAGCCAATCAATGTACTTCCGGCCACACGCTTGTTCCTTAGGGAGAAACAAATAAGCCAAGTTTCAGCACAGAACCACAAATCACAACTCAGCTAGGTAGACTTGTGGACTGGGCTGACCTAACGCTGGCTTCTCACAGAAGCCTGTGCAATGTGAAGAGCTGGCAATCTCAGAGGCCTCTATGGAGTCTCTGGATGTTTCTGAAGTTCGCACCACCGGCTCTGGAGTTAGCCAAGTATGTTATCTAGCGATTTCCTTCCTGTGATGACCCTAGGGCCTAGCTCAATTTCCCCATGACTTGTTCCTAGGTGCGTATTTTAGCTTCTTTAGCACCTATACGAATAATCTTCCAAACGCCCTGCCTTATAGAAGGACCAAGCTCCCTCAGACGGAACGATTCTCGTTGCCTTCCCAGGGTCACCTCCCTTGCTACACTGTCCTTGGACCCACGTCCATTTAGAACACAGCCAATCTCCCATTCTTCTGCTTTTTTTAACCTGTCACCCCAGGGCTTGCCTTTCCTCCTCAGCGTGACCTCCAGTTCACTGGTCTCCCTCGTTCTCCTCTGGTGTCCCAGCTGCTCCACCAGCTTGGCTGGTGACCTGTCGCCATAGCCCTGCTCTTGTGTGACTCCTATTGCTGCATTCTCCTTGGTGACTGCAGGCTGGGGAAGATGGTGCCAGTCTCTCTCTCCCCATCCTGAACATTGCAAAGCAGGACTGATCAGCCTTGCTACTGATGTGTGAGGGGTCTGCAAAGAGTTCATGAAAAAAAATGGAATTAAAGAATGAATTTATCGTGGTGCAAAATTATTTTTGAAATCCTTGCATAGGGATAGCGTTTTTTTTTTTTTTTCTTTTTTTTGGAGAGGTTTTTGCTATAGGGCGCGTGCGCTCGCCAGACAGACAGAGAGAGACAGAGAGATAGAAAGCAGGAAATCACCCCCCAGGGGGGATGGCCACGCCGCAATCCCTTCTCCTCCATTCTCCTCTCGGGATCTTGGGCACGCACGCACACGTGCCCGGCGTGAGTTTAAGCCGCCGGGTCCGGGACTCGAACCGCGGTCGACTACGTGGGAGTCCAGCGACATAGCCATTACTCTAACTGCTGGTCCCAAGGGATAGCGTTTTTCAAAAGTTCTCTTCAACTTGAACTTGGCCATCTGGTCTACAGAGTGACCCTTGACCCATTCTTACGGCATGCCCTCGCTCCCCTCACATCTTCTACTATAAGCCCTTTCACTTTTCTCTTCTCAGGTAACATCTTTTAATTTTCGAATCCACACTTCATACAGAGGTTTGCTCTCTTAATTTTTTGGAAAGGATTGGGGCTTTTAAGATAAATTTTATTTCTGGGAAAATAAAAAAAGCATATAAGAAAGTATTGAAGGCGAGGAAATGGTTAACAGATGTTGGATCCCACAGATCAAATTATGGCTCCAGTAGCTTGAAAAACACACAGAGCATGTGTGTGTGCATGCTTAAAATCCTGACGGGATGGAGACATGGAGCAGGGGTTGCAGTGAGACCATGCCCTATCGGGGACCTTTCTCCCTCCCTTCACTGTCTCTCTGATAACTGCACATGCTCTCTGGCAAAGGAAAAAAAAAAAAAGACTGATATATTTAATTATATAATTACAGTTTTATGTTTTGTTTTTAAAAGGCAGGGTCTTGCTGCGTCATAATCTTCTTGTCTTGACCTTGATTACAGGCACACGCCACTGCCTGGCTTTTAGGGCGGAACAGAAATAGAACCTGGGCCTCCTGTGTGACTGCACCTTGTGCAGCACAGTGTTAACTTTGTGTGCCACCAGGGCTGAGCCAGCTTCTGTTTCTGTTTTCTTTTACAGCTAAAAACATAAACCAGAGTGAAAGATGAATGATAAGGTAGGAAAAAGAGAACGAAAGCTTCTTCAAGTTCTTCTTTGCCTCAGAATTGTTCTAGGCATCCTGTTTTGTTTTGTTTTGTTTTTTTTTTTAATCTCTTCCTTCCCTTCTCTGACACTCTTTTTTTAAAAAATATTTTATTCATTATTATTACTATAAATTTTAATTTTACCAAAGAGAGACAGAGAAAGTGAGAAAGCAAGTCTCCAGGTCCAGGACTTGAACTGTGGTCAGCCATGTGGGAGGCCAGCACCTTAACTACCACGCTACCTGCTGGCCCCTCTCTGACAGTTTTTAAGACTCAAGAAATCTTGCTCTCCTCTGACTGCTCTAGGATCATGCTTCATAATTGTTTTCTACTCTTTATTGTGTCTTCAGTAATTTCTATGGGTTCCTTTCCCTTAGTCAACATATACAATAAAATTTATTCCTAAAACCAAACTCAATCAAAACAGAAACAACACCCCTCTCCAACAGCACCTCCCCTTTCTTCACACAGATCGCCTTGTTCCCTATCGTTATCAACAGCATTTCTATGGAACCAAGTAACAATCATATGCGTGTACACACACATATGTACATGGTTGCACCGATGCGACAAGAAAGCTTTATCCATGATGAGGCAGCTCTGACTGGTGACCTAGTGACCCTGCTTAGGTGTCAGGTGGCCTCTCCTCCGGGTCCTGTAACTGCAAGCATTTTTTCTTTTGTTATTAAACTGAGACAGGTATTAATTAAAGTGACATTTCTGGAATCAATGATGTTGTACAGAAGTACTGAAGACTTGAATTAAACCAATGGTGTTAATATTTTAGAATGGGTTTAAGTGTAGTAATTGGTTTTGCAATGACTGTTTTCATGTTGTTTTAGCTATTCTTTAAGGTGTTTGAATACTTTAAAAGCAGCTGTATTAGATTAGTAACTGCTTTTAAAATTGGTTAAGGAAATATAATTTAGCTTTTAATCAATGCTTACATGTTTAACAAAGACCTATTTTAAAGTTTTGTTTATCGGATACATAAGATTAATAAGCTGATCATTAAATTGGGAATAACATATCCACGGTCAATAAGCCCTTCAAATATTAAAAACGAATCAATACTTCTGATGTATTTCATGCATCTCTCTCTTTTTGTCTTTTTTTTTTTCTTTTAGAGGTTTTCGCTATAGGGCGCGTGCACTCGCCAGACAGATAGAGAGAGACATAGAGACAGAAAGCGAGAAATCACCCCCCAGGGGGATGGCCACGCCGCAATCCCTTCTCCATTCTCCTCTTGGGATCTTGGGCATGCACGCACATGCACCCGGCGCGAGTTTTAAGTCACCGGGTCTGGGACGCGAACCACGGTCAACTACGTGGGAGTTCAGCGACATAGCCATTACGCTAACTGCTGGATCCCTCTTTTTGTCTTAATACTGATCTAGAGCCATTGCTTGAACTAGGAAAACCCAGCTGGTCAGAACTATGAACTTGAGCATTTTTTTTTTAAAAAAAGGTTTTTGCTACAGGGTGTGTACTTACTGGAGAGAAACAAAAGAGAGACAGCGAGAAATCACCCCTGGGCGTATGGCCATGCCACAGTCCCCTCTCCTCCATTCTCCTCGTGGGATTTTGGGCATGCACGCACATGTGCCTGGAGTGATTTTCAAGCTGCTGAGTCCGGGGCTCAAACCGCAGATGGCCATGTGGGAGTCCAACACCTTAACCACCATGCCACCTGCTGGTCTGAACATTTATTGAAACCAGTGATTCTTCTGTCCTGTCTTTACGTTTGCCTTTTAGTCAGCATGATAGAGAAGCAGTGACCATGGTGGCTGTATGTAACGCAAATTACTATATAGTTCAATGTCATTTTGCTTGACATCAATGGATCTGCCATATTCTCTCATTGAAATGTATCACTTTTTAAGGAGGTATAACCTCAGAGTGGGAAATACATTGTAGAGAGGTTTTTCTTGTGAGCAGATTAATCTGCTCACTTATTTTATTTTCGTAATCTAGCATTTACTGCATATGGCTATATGAACAATAATGAATGCATAACTCGTAGATTTCCATTGAGGGTATCTATATTATTCCATTACTAAAGTGTTTTCTCTTCCCCCTCAGAGCAAGCTCTAGCACAGGTGGAGGTTCCCAAAAGTCTGGCTGCTGACGGCACAGTCTGCTGACGTCAGCAGCTCCAGAAACACAGGAGCAACGCATTACATTATGACTTTATGACTACAGAGTCACTAGGCAATAGGAATTTATCAGTTCCATTATAATCTTATAGGGCCACCGTCATATGTGAACCTCTGCCGACCAAGACTTTGTCATTCGGGTCATGATCACGCTAGGATAGGCTTTGACCATTTCAGGAAAGGTTAGACTGAACCCCTATCTCCAGTCTTGTGCCAAAATAAATTCTAAACATGTCCCCCATGAACCAGTACTGCACTAGAAGAAAGTGCAAGAGAATTTTTATAATCTTAGAGTGGTACTTTAGTATGACCACAAAAATCCAAAGACAACCAAGTAAAACATAACTGTTGGGTTGTCGGAAAATTTATGTATTTTTCTGGCTTTACTATGCAAACATGTGTCATGACATTTCCAACAACCCAATACATAAGAATTAAGTCGTCTATAAAAATAGTAAATAGGGTCAAAAAATAAGTGATAAAATGAGAAAATATATCTGTAACAAATATCATGAGAAACAATAAAACAGTGAATAAGTGATATAGAAAAGAAACACGTGACTAGCACATGTGAAATCCTTAAAATGATCCATAACTACCTTTTGCAGACTGGATTGGTGATGAAAGCAAGTGATTTTCTCAGGATTTAAGAATGACAGAAGACAGGGGGCCTGGCTCAGTGTATTGCTCAGTTTACATTTCTAATGCCTGGAGTCTGACTCAGCTGCTCTTCTTCTAGGCCGTAGTCCTTCACAAAGACACAGACACCAGGGTGTTCGCTACAGCACAGCTCATAGAGACAAAAAGCTAAATCAATGCAAAGTTCTGTCATTAAGAAACTGATTATAGGGACCAGCAGTTAGCGTAATGGCTATGTCGCTGGACTCCCATGTACTTGACCACAGTTCGTGTCCTGGACCTGGTGGCTTAAAACTCATGCCGGGCGCATATGCCTGCGTGCCTGTCCAAGATCCTGAGAGGAGAACAGGGGAGAAGGGATTGCGGCATGGCCATCCCCCCTGGGGGCTGATTTCTCGCTTTCTGTCTTTCTGTCTCTGTCTGGCGAGCGCACGTGCCCTATGGCAAAAACCTCTCAAAAAAAAATTAAAAAAAAAAAAAAAGAAACTGGTTATATCAATTATAGCTTATCTATACTGTGGATTACTATTTGACCATTAAAGATCATTAAAGAGGAAAAGGCAGGGACCAGCAGGTAGCTTAATGGTTATGTCGCTAGTTGACCATGGCTTGAGTCCCAGACACGGAAGCTTAAAACTCATGATAGGCGCATGTGCATTTGTGCCCAAAATCTTGAGAGAAGACTGGAGGAGGAATGACTGTGGTGGGCCATCCCCCTGGGGTGTGATTTCTCCCTTTCTGTCTGTCTTTCCAGCAAGCACATGTGTCCTATGGCAAAAATTTCTGGGGGGAATAAAAAAGAACCAAGAACCAAAAAACAAAACAGGAAAAGGCACGTTTATGTGTACTGACATGGCATAATATACAAGATGGATGGTAATAAGGGAAAAAAAATACTGTATGATACTATAGTATTTACAATCTCATCTTTAACAAACAAAACTACACATATACACATCTCTCGAAATGCTTAGGACATTTCTAAAAGGCTAGATATGAATCTTATTGTGGGAAGTGAGATTTAGACTGAGAAGAGAAAGAGAAGCACTTTTTGCCTTTAAGGTTTTTTCATTAAAATTTTTTATCTCAAGAATGCACTTTTAATTAGAAAATTGTAAGTAAATAAATGGAAATTTCATAAAGATGAAGTAACCCAAGTTGTAAATCAAAGAGGGATTATTGGTTATATTTTAGTACCTCTTAATTTTTTTTTAAAGAATTATTTCATTTTATTTATTCATTAATTTATTTTAATTTGACCAGAGAGAGACAGAGAAAGAGAGAGAAAGAAAGTGAAAAAGCAAGCCACCAGGTCCAGGACTTGAACCATGGTCGGCCATGTGGGAGTGCCCAGCGCCTTAACCACCACGTCCCCTGATGGTCCCAGTTCCTCTTAATTTTAACAAATGACAATATCACAATAATCACACCATGTAAGGACAAACGGCTTGGGCTCCCAGTCTGAGCAGTCCCGTGTGCATCCCAGCTTCCCTACTAATTAGTGAGTGACAACTGGTAAGTTAATTAATCTCTTTAAACTTCACTTAACTTATCTGATGGTATTGGTTAAAGGATTAAATGAGGCAATTCATATAAATGATTTAGCATAGTACTGGTACACAGTAAGTGCCCAATAAATGTGATCTATTAACATTATTAATAGAACTCTTCTGCTGTTTTCTGGCACCATATTACATATCATTGTTATTTGGCTCTTGTTAAAATAGTGTTTTAAAATTAACACTATAATTCTATCTCAATTTCACACAAACGTTATTTTTACTATGCTTCAGAACAATTAACTGGTTAGCCCACGGTCAAAGTCCTGGGAGTGGAAAGCGGATCTGTGACTTCAGAAGGTCCTCCCTCTCCAGGAAGTTGTGTGAAGACCAAGCTGCCACGAGCCCCATATTTTGACATGCATTTAGATGAACTGTAAAATCTTAGGCATTAGGAACATGAAACTCTACATTAATCCATAGGTACCGTTCACTGAATGAAATAAGAGTATAACTCAATTCTCTTGATAATAACTTTCCTTTCAAAGTTTAAACATTTGTCTATAATGTTAACAATGATGGTACAAAGTGTTCAAAAAACAAAAAGACACACAAAGGTGAGCCACCTGCCTAAACAAATCAACATGTGCGTCATTTAATCTATGAATCTAATCGTTGTTATCCCCAAGCCTACATATTTTCATTACAGAACTAATGTGTTCAGAATTTTTATATAATGTTGACCTGACCTAAAGAATTTTTTTTCCTGGTGGAGAAAAGTAGACCACATATTGGTGTCTTCACATAATAGAGACATGAGAATTTATGTAATTTTCCTACAGTCCTTTAGTGATTTAATGAAAGAACCAGATTTGAATTCAGTTTCCTGATTTCTAATTTGCCTCAAGGTCTACAAAAAAGGATTATTTCTTCCCTGCTTTATTTTTTTCATAGGATTATCCTGGAATCAGTTCTGAGTTTCCTTTGGAATAATAACATATTACACTAAGTATACAGGACAGACAGTACAGGAGTCATAGTGAATTCCTTAATAGACTCCAAGCAATTGATTTCCTTGTGGCTTTTTGTTTTCTTTTTAAAATCAAGTTGGCTCAAACTGAGAAATGCTCAATATTTTTTAATAGCTGTGACTCCTAAGTGTGCTTCTTATATACAGATGTTATTTTAGCACAATGCAACTCTTCTCAGGAAAAATCCATCTAGAAGAAAATTCGTTTGGCATTCTGTGGTAGCACCGTATCAGTTCTGAACTGTCTTAACGAAGAATCAATTGAATATGATGGCTTGAATAGGCTCTGATATTAAACATTTAATTGATATTTAAATAAAACTAGTCCCCCCGCCCTGGACACACACACATGGAAACGAAGACATGTGGACACATGATGTCTTGACAATCTCTCACGTGACTTAAAACGTTTATATCTAGAAACCATTTTTATCTATTTATTTATTTATTTTTGAAGAGGTTTTTGCTATAGGCCGTGTGCGCTTGCCAGAAAGACAGAAAAATTAATAAAAAAATTAATAAAAATAAGGAAAACAATCAGGGATGTGCATAAAGATATTTATGACAATATTTTTAATAGAAAAAATTAGGTACTAAACTATTGACATTTGGGCAAAAGAAATAAATCATGGTTAGCTGTAAAATGAAATACTGGGAGTAATTTTAAAAAACGAGTTGAAAGAGAATCGATTCACATAAGAAAAGGTCACCATACATTAGGTGAAAAGAGGTTATAAACCCAGTATACAAGTTATGGTCCCAAAGGGACTAGAAAGGGGAACCTAGGTCTCTATTTTTGTCCATGTCAATGGTTCAAGCAGATTGAATGATTGTCACAGGCAGCTCAGGAAAGCGATCTGAAGTCCTTTTTAAATGCCAGAGTGAACTCAACCTTCAGACTGGAAATACTGGAGTGATGAGCCATTCTGGGAAAAAATATTAACTCCGAGATAAAACTTCAGAATGGGTTATGAAGGGCTATTTTCACTAAGTCAAGGGCTAACATCATGCATCCGATAAATGAGAATGAGAATGAGAACGGAGAGAGGTAACAGAGAAATATACCTGACTCTAATTTAGGTCTCTTCCTCATTAAAAGTGGGTCCAACCGTGTTACGTAGAAGTGAACTAGGTGATAGGAGAATTAGAATATCAGCATTTTGCAACCACTAATGTACGAATTGATTCAAGCGCGGTGCATTAATGGGTCTGAAAACCACTTGGTGAGAAGCTGTTGGGGAACAGATCATTTATTAATTACGAAGAGAAACAGGATGTTCACAATGGAAATACCTGATCGATTCCACTCTAACAAATGAGCATACTTGGCATGAGCCATTTAATGGTATAATTGGCATTATGGGCCTCCTGATGTGATGCAATGGGAAGAACAACATAATACGATGCAGTTTTCCTGCCCGAAGCGTTTATCCTGAGTGTAATAACAGAGGTGTAACCTGGCAAATTCAGACTGGGTAACATTCTGGACTTACGATGTCAATATCATGAAAATTAAAAAAAAACAAAAAAAAAAAACAAAAAAAAAAACAACAAAAAACAAATGCAGGGGAACTCTTCTTGGTTAAAGGAAGACTACACAGATACAAAAAGGCAATGTTTAATCGCTGCATGGATTCTGGATTAGAAGGAACAAATCGTTGCAGGACAGCTGGGGAAAACGGTATGCTAGGAAAGGCAACAAGCCCACGATCCACCTCTGCTGAGATATGACGTCTATCTTTGCTGAGCGACCCTGCAGCACGTTCCCCACAGGACCTTGTGAATGACATTTAAGGAACAGTCACTTTTGATTGAAGATGACCTGGAGTGGGTGGAGAACTGGGCAAGGTAGGAGGACCCGAGGGCAGTGGTCGGCCTTGCCGCATGTTAAGGTGAGGATTAATGAGAAGATAGTAATGTATGAGCAGGATGAGAAAAGTATTGATTGCAGGGAACTTGGTTTTTACCTCCCTGAAAGTGCTCACTCCCCCTTAAGTGACATATAGCATAGATCTACCAGAGAAAATTAATGCAATAAGTTCTCATTTACTTCTTTCATGAGATTGAGTAAAACAAAGAGTGAAGGACAAGCACTCTCAAAAGGGTCTTACATTGAGAACCTTAAGTCCAGCCTCGCAGCCAGTCAGGATCGTGGGTACATGCACCCAGCATGTACAGGGTGACGGGGGAACCCATACGTGATCTTCCATGTGGATCTAGTATCACTTGAGCATCATATTACCTCTGTGCCATCATATTACCTCTGAACTGCCCTACCTGCACCCTTGTTTTAAATGTTGAGGCCCTAAACGTTAAAAGACCATTAGGACATTTAGACCTTTGAGGTCTTATTAGAGCAGAACAGAACGCTTGGGAGGGGCCCGCCACCATCCTGCAGGTGAGAGCCTCTCTACAGAACTGCCACTGTTGTCCTCTTCTATGATCAGATCGACTTTTCTGAATCTGCGTGTGGCTAGACGACATGAAACCCACAACAAGCTGTGTACTCCACTGTAACCAAAATATGTTCGGGTATAATAGCTTAAAATCAGTTTATATCTTGATTGACACACATAATAGGCATAGAGTCCTATTATAAGAGAAGGCCTCAAAGTGCAAGATTCCCTAAAAAGAAGACGGAGGGTTGCACACACGCACACACACACATAAACTTTGCAGTTACAAATACTTTCTTCTGCTAGGAGTGTGGAATGTATTTGCTATATGTGATAACTGAAAAAAGATGCCTTAGTAGTTTTATTAAGAGTAGTATTCCTGGGGACCAAACAGATGGTGTAATGGTTATATCACTGGACTCCCATGTAGTCAACTGTGGTTTGAGTCCTGGACCCGGTAGGTTGAAACTCATGCCAACTCATGCACATTCATGCATGTGCATGCATAACCAAAATTCCAAGAGGAGAATGGAGGAGAAGGGATTGCAGCATGACCATGCCCCCTAGGGGGTGATTTCTTGCCTTCTGTCTCTTTGTCTCTCCAGTGAGTGCATGCGCCTGATAGCAAAAATCTTTTTAAAAAAAAAAAAAAAAAGTAGTATTTCTGAAGACCACTTCAGGTTGGAGCTCATTCACTACTCCAGTTGAGAAAATCACATAACAATATAATAGGGGAGGCTCTTTAACTCTTCCCCAAATACCTAATCTTTAAAGAGAGAAAGAAAGAGAGAAAAGAAGGCCAGAAAGAAGTTCCATACTCCTAGCTGAGAGATTTTGTGCACAGCATTTCTGCTTTCTCTGTTCTGGTCTTTGAAAAATGGGCAGCAGGGAATCTTAGAGACAAGAATTCAGAGGGAGGGGAAGGACAGACAGTACTTACTTAATGGCTGAGTTCTGCTCCTATGACAAGATTGTTAAGTGAATTGGTCGGTAAATGAGGATGTCTTGTAGTGTGTCTGGTGTCACAGGATATGTGATTTTCAATATACATCATATAACACCACCCTAGAATAATGTAATTTGATCCATACAAAAAACATATATTAGGGGCCAGGGGGTGGCATAGTGGGTAAGGTTCTGGACTCCCACATAGCCAACCACTGTTTAAGTCCTGGAGTTGGCAGCTTAAAAAAAAAAAAATCACACCAGGCACGTGTGCATGTGTGCCTAAACTCCTAGTAGGAGAATGGAGATGGGCTTGTGGTGTGACCACCCTCCCCAGGGGGTGATCTCTCACTTTCCCTCTCACTGTATCTATCTCTCTGGCAAGTGCACATGCCCTATGACAAGAAACAAACAAATAAAACCTTTTTTATTTTTGTGGCGAGAGATTTTTGGTATAGGGTGTGTATGCTCGCCAGACAGAGAGACAGAAAGTGAGAAATCACCCCCCAGGAGGGCTGGCCATGCCGCAATCCCTTCTCTTCCATCCTCCCTTGGAATTTTGGGCACGCACGCACATGTACCCGACATGAGCTTTAAGCCGCCGGGTCCAGGACTCGAACCACGGTCATCTACGTGGGAATCCAGCAACGTAACCATTATGTCATCTGCTGGTCCTCCAAACGAAACCTTTAGATAAGCACCAGAAAGCGAGAAGATACACCACAACACAATAATACAAATCTGGTGTGACTGTTATTTATCTATTCTGAATACTACTATGGATGCACGATAAAGTACAAATTTATGAATTAAAAATGGAGTATCGTGTGATCGTGAATACTTAGTGTAATAAATATTGACTGTGGAGAACGAGACAAAGACCGAAGCAGGGGATTCCCGAGACTCATACAGACTGAGAAAGAAGACCCCCCCTTGCTGAACAACTAGTCTTAAGTCAGAACAGTTATTAAACAGGTAGGCCGGTAAGTAATAAGTGGCTGCAGATTTTCCTAGCTAATTGGCAGTGCTCAAGAGGCAAAGTAAATCTGTTCTCCAACTAACCGTCAATCCCAACTAACCATCATCTCAGGTATCCAGAGACCGAGTCTATCGCTGAGAGAGATGGAAACAGTGAAGAGGAGAGGTCCAGCGGCCTTGGCCACTCCCCTAGGCTGAAACTCAGAGGTGGTCAGCAAAGGCCCTCGGGAAGGCTGACGCAGATGGGGTTGAAGGTGACTTGGAAAGCAGCCCATGCAGAGAGAATGTGGTGAGCAGTTAGAGAAATTGAAACAAGGAACATAGTGTCTCTAGGTACTCAAAATTTCTAACAAAAAGAATGATCAAAGTTAACAGTTCATGCTTAATTTCAGCTGCTTTAAGAGAACTATAACTTGATTTTTAAAAAGCAAGGGTGTACATACACACATACACGACCTAGGAGGGTGTACGTACACATCAGGTACACACACAGAAGAAGAGAGAGGATAAACGTGGAGATTATCATCTGAATTGAAGTTTGTTTCTAATTTAGAGTCAGCTTCATACTCCCTATTTGGGGTTAAAAAAAGATATGTTACTTATTCTTACAAACTGAAATCTCCTTGAAGGCCTGGACCACTATATGTTCCTAGTAAGTCATGTTAAAGGTCACCTATTTGGTATGTGTATGGTGTTTATTTTTGTCCTTAGCTAGGGTCTTGCTAGGTCTCAAACCTTCTACCCCAGCCTCCATCCTGAGCAGCTGGAACAGAAACAGCCAAGGGGAGAAGGCCAGGGGCCCAACCACCTTTCTAGGCTGAAACTCCAGAGTTAGTTACTGAAGGCTCCCAGGAAGTGCTGACACATGCCACCGTGCGAAGCTTTTCAGATTGGGCAAAAAATCAAACCTGAGCCTCCTGGTGGCCTCAGTCTCCCAGCAGTGGTGTCAACCAGCATGGGCTTCCATGGCTAAGCTAAAGAATACCCACGTGATGGCATTTTGCCTTTGCTGTGGGGCAGAGGGTGACCACGGTAAGGAAAACAGCTACAGCGCCTACCAACATGGGAGGCTGGTCAGCTTCCACCTTGACTCTTGCTAACAGGTACATCCTCATGCACAGCTGGTAACGAGCACTAGCTTTCCAGCCTTAATTTAGCCATTTCTGTTCTCTGACAAAATGACGAGATGCAAGCAGCTCTAGGTTTAACCTCTAAAATGTTCAGTTCCTTCATCTCCAAGGTGGGCGTATGACCTACCTTGTGGGCTCCTAGGAGGATTCAATGCAATAAAATTGTTAAGTCTTACAAAAACAGCAAGTATTTCGTGATTTTTTTAAAAAAGCTCTCCAGTGGAGGTGAAAGAATGTTTTATTTTTCCATCTGAGTGGAAAAATACCGCCTTTAAAGTAAAAGATTATCCACCAGTGGCCAAAGCAGAAATTAGGAAAATATAAAACCATTGTTTCATTACTGCAATAGCTTCTGGCTTTACGAAACTCAGGTAGTTTTGTAAAACTGGCAGTGGTAGATGTTAAGCTTTTTAAACTGTTTACCTCATTAGTAAAAAACTGTTACATATAGAGCCTTAAAGTACATACGTATTTGTAAATTACTCACATGTGCTCCGGTGCCTCTAAATTATGCTTATTAAGGTACGCACAAAATAAAAGTGTAAAAAGATGAGATAAATTATAATTCCTTAGGCCAGTCACGTGTTATGGTGGTAAGGAGGATGGATCTCACATGGCTGGCTGCTCAGTTTGAGTCTTGGATCCGGTGGCTTGAAAAACACACCAGGCATGTGTGCATGTGTGCCCAGAATCCCAAGAAAAGAATGGAGGAGGGACCAGCAGTTAGCGTAATGGCTATGTCGCTGGACTCTCATGTAGTCGACTGCGGTTCGAGTCCTGGACCTGGCAGCTTAAACTCATGCTAGCTGCATGTGCATGCGTGCCCAAGATCCCAAGAGGAGAATGGAGAAGGGATTGCGGCATAACCATCCCCCCAGGGGATGATTTCTCGCTTTCTGTCTCTATCTCTCTCTCTGTCTTTCTGGCAAGTGCACACACGCTATAGCAAAAACCTCTCCAAAAAAAAAAAAAAAATGGAGAAAGAACTGCGGCATGGCCATCATCAACCCCTGGTCATGAGCACCCTTGGTCTCACTTTCTCTCTCTGGCAAGCACATGCTCAATAGCAAATTAAAAACAAACAAACAAACAAACAAAAAAAACCAAAAAGAAGTCCTACATGTTGTTCTTGCAGATTACAAGACTGCCCTGTGGAGCTGGAAGATAGTTTCAAAGTAAAGCAATGCTTTCATTGACGTTTTTGTCACCAATTGCATTTGACTAACCCTCCCATGCAGAGGGATGTTAGGAATATTATAAAACCTCACTGTATAGGGGGGCCATCAGGCAGCATGGTTAAGGTGCTGGATTCCCACATGGATGACTGTGGTTCGAGTCCTGGACATGGCAGCTTGAAAATTACACCAGACATGTGTCACTGAAATCCCAAGAAGAGAACGGAGAAGAAGGGATGGTGGCATGGCCATCCCCTGGGGAGGTGATTTCTCACTTTCCCTTTCTCTGTTTGTCTCTGTTGCTCCCTGGCAAGAGCATGCACCCTCTGGCAAAACCTTAAAAAAACAAAACCAAAAACACCCCCACCATATACAGCCCTTTTACAGGGACCTCTATTAGCCTCTAACTAGACACCTTCAGCAACATTAAGGAAAGGACTAGGATCACAGTCTTGGAGATGGCTCCTTCAGGTGTTGAATGCTATTCCATTGATTCATAGTAACCTCCTTTCTCTCTAACATAGACTGTAAGCTGCATGAGGGTAGGGCAGAGACTAGGCCTATTTATTGTTGTAACAGCATCCAAGACAAAGATTTGCAGAACTGCATTTGTCATTTGTTTAAATGTGGAGTGATTGATTTAGAAAGAAAACTCCCCATGCCTGGTCGAAGTTTGGCTTCAGAGCATTCCTAACAGCAAGCCCATGTGCATCACCACTGTATGCCCAAGCAACACTCTAAGTAGCTTTCCTATGCTAACTCACTGAATCCTCTGGGCATCTACATTAGGTACCTTCACCCCTTCCGTCTTTGAGCTGAGGGACCTGGGACAGAGAGTATGCAGGTGACCCGCCCAATGACAGCGGCTGATGAGAGGTTGGGCTTGCTTTTGCGAGGCAGTGTGGCTCCTACTCCGCAACACAACCTCTGTCGAGGTCAGGGGACTGTGATTCCCCACTCCCCCTCTCCGGACCCACACACCTGTCTAATTCTCCTTCATGTGACAGCGTTTTGGGAAAGGCAGGCAGACCTCTGGAGTGTACATCCACCTCTTCTCCAAGCCAAACGCCCTAGAGCCTTCTGCTTAACAGATGATGCAGAATGGGGGCTTCCTCTCTTTTTGGTTTGGCAAGGTTTGTCTCTAAAAGGTCAAGAGTCCAACCATGCACTCAGACAGCCCTGGCACTGTATGCCAAGCCTGTAAAATCATTTTGATTCTTAGCAAGTAACTGAAGCTCACAAAGCCTCCTTAAAAAGTCTCTTCTTCTGAAAAGTGAGCTGGTAACAGTCCCCCCCTCATATGGGTGCTCACTGTCCTTCCATCCAAATTTCTTTCCTTAGGAGGAGCCTACATCCCTTTCAGGGGCGACATATTTGCATTAATCTGATGGTGACGCTGAATTTTATGGGTATGTGGTGTACTGGCATGGGAAATAGCTTTCTTCTATTTCCATGGGAATAATTCGGCTCTTCAACTTCATTTTCTTTTTTTTGGAGAGATTTTTGCTATAGGGCTCGTGCACTCGCCAGAAAGACAGAGAGAGACAGAAAGATAGAAAGCGAGAAATCACCCCCCAGGGGGGATGGCCACGCCGCAATCCCTTCTCCCCCATTCTCCTCTCGGGATCTTGGACACGCACGCACACGCGTCCGGCGTGAGTTTAAGCCACCGGGTCTAGGACTTGAACCTCGGTCAACTATATGGGAGTTCAACGACATAGCCATTATGCTAACTGCTGGTCCCTTCAACTTCATTTTCTATGGTGACACTGACTCAGTTCTCTTTCTCTTGCTCTATATACAGTTCCTTTCTCATAGGAAAAAAAAAATCCTCATAAAAACAATTCATAATACATCAAAATATTGACAAGAATCTTAAGCCCTAATGTCTGAAGTTATCTGTGGGCATGATTTATTATAGAAGCTCCACTGTTAGAACCTGGCAATTAGGAAATATTGATACATGCAAACACATTATTGATGTCAATTAAAAAAGCACAAGATTGATGAGCCACCCAAAGCACTTTGACACAAGCAGTTAGAGAGTAATGCCCATCGATACACATCTAACCACTATAAATGCACAGAGAAATCAGGCTGCCAGAAAACAAAGGGGGTCCCACATTAAAAGTGAGATTATTTAAACAGATGAGTGTCTTATCTAGTCAACAGGAATATCTAACAGAACCTCAAACACAATTCTACAGAAAAAAAAAAAAACAGAGAATGCTTGCTGGTGATTCATAAAAAGGCAGGCAAGGACAGGATGAAAAGAATATGACACATTGACTTCACTAGAAGGCGGGGCAGGGGAGTACCTGAGTCAGCTGTCCCTAATTACATGAAGGAAAACCATGCCCGAAACCAGAATCTATATTCTTGAATATATTAGGTCCCCAGAAAAGTCATGACGTATTTTTCCATGCAAAAAGGCATCATGACTTTCCTGATGGGCCAATATTTTAAAATTCACAAGTGCCCTATGATTTGGAGCACCTAAACAAAGTCTTGGATTTATTATAAATGAAAAGATATTATCACTAGGTTACTTCCATAGGGAAGACAGTGGATTGAAGCCTGGATTACAGAGAAGATGGACGTACTGGGAATTGGGGAAGGAAAAGCAGTTCAGGAGGAAGGGAAAAGAATTCCGTTTTGGTCATAAAAAATTTCAAACATTGGTAAGACACCAAATGTAAATATCTGCTAGACGCAGAGGCCAGCATTCTGTATGAAAGGAGAGGACCAAAGACGGAGTTTCAGAGGCAGTGTGGTAAGTTCACAACATGATTGTAAGAGGGAATTACAGTAAGAAGTCTGACTGGCTGAGGGATAAGGAGGTGTACACTTTTGAGACAGGCCACTGTACTTGGGTGGGGAAAGCAATACTTCAAATAAAACCAACACATCCCAGGTGAAGGACCCTGTGCGTCACTAAGAAAGGCAAGGCACATCACCCTTGTCCCCCTGGGAAGGCCACTCTCTTCCACCACAGTGTTGGGTGGTGGGGGCACAGTCCTCGAGGGCTGGGCAGAGCAGGTCGGATCCAACATGGCCGACCGCAGTTAGAATCCTGGCCTCAGCCACTTGTAAAACACTGCAGGGCATAAGTGTACACATCTGGGACCCAGACAGGATGGAGAAATGGAGAAAAAAGGGCTGCAGTGTGACCAGGACCTGTTGGAATAAGCTTTCTCTCTCTCTCTCCCTTGTGCTCGTGTGCACAAAGAAACCAAACTTGGGAGGGCCACGTCATCAGTGAGAGACTGGATGGATTCTTTTTGATGTTGCCTTTTTTTTTTTTTTTTTTTTTTTTTAAGAGATTTTTGCTATGGGGTCCGTGCACTCGCCGGAGACACAAAGACAGAACATGAGAAATCACAGCCTCGAGGGGGATGACCACACTGCAGTTCCTTCTCCTCTATTCTCGGGATCTTGGGCACGCACGCACAGTGAGTTTTAAGCTGCTGGGTCCGGGACTTGAAACACAACTGACTGTGTGGGAGTCCAGCGATGTAATCATTATGCCATCTGCTGGTCCTGAGAGACTGGACTCTTACGCAGAGCTCCAAACTGTTTCAATTCACCCCTAGCTACCCAAACTACATTGCCAAATCATACCCACCTCTTATAAGCAGTATACAGTCAGCAAAGGGTTCAACTCATTCTCCAGGCATAGAGAATGGAGTTTAGATAGAGAGAAGGACTCCCCTAAGGTTCAGGTACCCTGTCCCTTGCCCAATCTTAACCTTCCTTAGACTGTGTCAAGGGTAACTAGGTCAAAGTTAGCCTTCTTGGGACCAGCAGATGGCATAATGGTTACGTCACTAGACTCCCACATTGGTCAACCATGGTTCGAGTGCCCTGGTGGCTTAAAACTCACACAAGGCATGTGTATACTTGTGCCCAAAATCCTGAGAGAAGAATGGAGGAGAAGAGATTGCGGTATGGCCACTGCCCTGGGGAGTAATTTCTTGCTTTCTGTTTCTCTGTCTCTCCAGCAAATGCATGCACCCTATAGCAAAAAATCTCTCAAAAAAACCCAAAAACAAAACAAAACAAAAAAACAAAGTTAGCCTTCTAAACTATTTTTTTTATGTACAAGAAGTATACACTATGCCAGTTCATACTTACTAAAATGGCTATAATCTAAGTGATGAATAATAATATTTGCAAGAATGTGACAAAATTAGAGCCCTTACGTACTGCTGGTGGTTTTAGAAGACAATCTGACAGTTCCTCAAAATGTTAGCACACGGTCACTTCAGGATCCTGGAATTCCATTCCCAGATATATACTCAAGAGAAATGAGAACATGTCCATACCCCAAAAAACAAAAACAAACATAAATGTTCACAATAGCATGACCATATGAGAACAAAGTAGAAAAACCCCAAATGTTTATCAACCGATGAATGGGTAAATAAAACCTATTATTGCCATACAAAGTAATACTATTTGACATGAAAAAGCAATAAAGTCCTGACACGTTACAACATGGAGGAACCTTGCAAACATCACGCTAACTGGGGCCAGCAGGTGGTGGGGTGGTTAAGGCTCTGGATCCTACATGACCAACTCTGTGGTTCGAGTCCTAGATCTGAAGGCTTGAAAAACATGCCTGGAGCATGTGTGTACATGACCAAAATCCTGAGAGAAGAACAGAAAAGGGACTGCAGTGGGCCATCCCCCTGGAGGATGATTTCTCACTTTCCCTCTCTTGTTTTTTCTGGCGAATGCATGTGCCTTCAGGTGAAAAATCTAAAAAAACAAATAAAAAATACTAACGGAAGGAAGCCAGTCAGAAATAAAAATTCCTTTCATATGAAATGTCCAGAATACGCAAATCTATAGAATGAAAGTAGATCGTTGTTTGGTTAGGGCTAGAGCAGGTTGGGGGAGAAATAGGGAGCCATGGCTACATATGGGGTTTCTTTTTGGAGTGAGGAATACTTTTTTTTTGAAGAGGTTTTTGCTATATGGCGCGTGTGCTTGCCAGAGAGACAGAGAGAGACAGAGACAGAAACAGAAATCACCCGCAATCCCTTCTCCTCCATTCTCCTCTCGGGATCTTGGGCACGCACGTACACACACCCGCCGTGAGTTTAAGCCACCGGGTCTGGGACTCGAATGGCGGTCGACTACATGGGAGTCCAGCGACATAGCCATTATGCTAACCGATGGTCCCGAGTGATGAATATGTTAAAACTGATGTGATAATGACTGTGCAATTCTGAAAATACGATAAATTACTAAACTGTATGCTCTAGATGAATGAATTCTATGGTCTATGATTTTTTAAAAATAAAGCTGTTATTAAAAAAAAACAAGTTCTAGCGTGTTGAAAAATACACACTCTTGTCAAATCCACGTAGTACTGTTGTTCCCTGGGGAAGAATAGTTACTCCTAGCCTGAAACTGTCACAGAGATTTTCATCCACAGGCTGGGCCCTGCGTCGAGGAAAATCAGACTGAGAAATTTCTAGGCAATTGCCTGAGAAGAGTTTGGTTGTCTTTCCGACTTATTCCTATTGAAGTCCTGATGCCCAGTTCGTTTGGGTGCTGGGACATCAGGTCCAGAACATTAGCATTTGTCCCTGGGCTGGTTCCCAAAAGCAGATGCCCTGTCTGCTTCCAAGGTGATATGAAAGTCAGTACTGAGAACGACTTGGGCATTTGAGAGCTACAGAGAGCTCCAAACAGACTCAAGAATGGAGGAAACTTACAACAATCTTAAAGGGCTGAACACATTTTAGAAAGCTCTTTCCTAGTGTATAGCTGTTTTAATCTTCTTTTCTTTTCACGTATTCTCCATGAAAGGAGAGGTGTGTGGCTTCGTAATAATTTCACCTGCAAGTGAAACCGGCTGGGGAAATGTTGGCTATGAAGATACAGAGTAGTGCAGATATTCTTACTGTCAGGGTTTACGCGTCAAGCCTGCTCCAGAAGACCAGGATGGATGAGCTACAATTTATATGGGTAGCAAACCCTCAACTGCTCTCCAAAATGTCCCAAAAAGAATGCTAAATAGTTTCTCCCTGAGATGAAGACTCCATTCTTCAGGATGTCTCTGCTATTCTTCTGACACTAAGCCTTCTTATTCTAGTAGGTTGTTAAGAATACTGTCTTGCAACGTTAGCTTGGAAAGAGTGCTGCCAGGAGTATGTGCTTTATCCTACTGGGGGAAGCACACAAGATTTTCAATCGTATTAAGGGTTTCATTGTTTAATTTATAAGAGAACTTAAACAGAGCCTGAATCTCTATAAAAGTACAACAGAATAAACATTAATTACCAGAACAAAGGTTTAATTTAGAGAGCCAGAGATCAAGGGTCATAATCACAAAAATCAAAGACAACTTGTCCAACAGGCTGACTTCTGGAGAGCACGTATTTTGTGCCGGGTTGACAGGCTGAGTGTCTGCTCCTAGCTCACTGATGCTACTGGTTCTTAACTATGGCTGCATACTGTAATCATCTATAATCAGCTCTAGAAATACTAGCAATTTTAATCTCGGACCTGGGAGCTGGTTTTCTCACTTTCGCTCTCTCTTTCTGTCTCTCTCAGTGGGTGCATGTACCCTATAGCAAGTTAAAAAATAAATAATAATAATAACAAATACAATGAATTAAATAATCCTTTAAAAAGATAAAAAGCAATATTGATGCTGGCATCCCACCAACAGCAGTTTGATTTCAATTGGTCTGGAGTGTCCCGGTCATTGGGATTTATACTCGCATTCCAGGTGGTTTAATGTACAGTCAAGGCTGAAAACTATCAGCATAATGTGAAAAGCCCTGTCTTTGAAGAATCCATTAAGGGCCAGAGAGCCTTTGGTTCCTCTACTAACACAGGGTAAATCAGGAAGTTGAACCAAATTCCAAGTGCACTGTAACATACAGGAATGAATCATTTCAAAATTAAGAATGGAGCCAGCAGGCTGTGTGATGGTTAGGGCACTGGACTCCCACATGGCCAACAGCAGTTAGAATCCTTGACTTGGTGACTTGAAAATCACATATGGCGGGTATGCATGCATGCCCAAAATGGGAAGAGTATGAGGTGTGGCCATCCCCCTGGGGTTTGATTTCTCTCTTTCCCTCTCACTATCTCTGTCTCCCTCCAGTGAGTGCATGTACCCTATGACAAAAACATTAAAAAATAATTAAGATTAATTTTTTGTTGTTTCTTTTCCAGGTGGAAATGTATCATGGTTGTTTCAAGATTGGTTATGTATTTTCTTTCCAAATGTTCCAAAGCAGATATTGGAAAACTTGAAATTGAAATGAAAGATTTAAAGTATGTGAGGAGAGTAATTAGTGTAACCTAAGTATTTGGCATGGAATGCACGAGTCTAACATTTAGTTTCCTTATACCATCAGGAAAAGAGAGAAGCAGTCAGGCAGGTCTTGAGACCGTCTGGCTCAAGGGAAGGTCCTGGGTGTGCATGGACATGGGCAGGCATAGATGCTCCTCCAGTCTAGCCAAAAACTTCGATCCCTGACAATGGTCTGGTCGCACACTGAAGCCTCGGAACACCAATTAGGGGGCAGGAAGTTATGACTGACTTGCTCTGGCCATAAACTCTCTTCCTTTTCTTTAAATGAGTCACTTCACTAGTCAGACTTAACACCCTTTCCAGCCTTCCGCTCAGTTCTGGGGTTGGCCTCTTGGCTCACTTCCTTAGCTAATCTGTTTGCTGCTCCACAGGGAACAATTTGTTGTTCCAATGTCGTCAGCAATGACCCTCTAAGGGCTTGGGGTGACTGTACCTCACCTCTCTGTGAACTCCTGAGGATTCAGGACATAGGGACACAGTTCAGGGCTGGTGGACACCTTCCCCGGAGATTCAGTCTTTGACCGAGCAAGTCACTAATTCTTAGTTTAAAAAGGTTAGCCAAGACTACAAAATCATATCTAAGTCAGATTTTCATAAAACTTATTATACTGAAATGCAATTTGGGAGCCAATCAGTGGTGTTATGGGTGAAACGTGACACTCTGCAAAGCTGATCCACATGGGAAGGTTCCAGGTTCATATTCAGAGACCTCCCTAAGTACACTGGGCACCGACATGCCCCTGATCCAGGGCTGGCTGGGCTGGGGTAAATCATGGAGTTAGAATACTGCTGGGGATGTGCTGTCTCTTTTTCATTCACGAAAAAAAAAAAAAAAAAACACTAAAATAAATAAATAAATAAAAAAGGATCCTGGGGTGGCAGATGGCATGGTGGCTGCGGTGCTGGACCCCCACATGGCTGACCGCAGTTTGAGTCCTAGACCTGGCAGCTTGTTTTCTCACCTCCTTTGCTCTGGCCAAATTAAAAAGTAATAGCGACAAATAAAATGAAATAGATAATTCTTTTTTTTTTTTTTTAAAAAAAAAGGTGTCCTATTGTGGGGAAACATCATACAGTGATGGAGACCTCGGCTGAAATCCTGGCTTTGACCTTTACCAACTGTGGTATCTCAAGCTCCTTCACCTCTCTGAGCTGGGTTCTAAACTCTGAGCCTGAGGGCCTGCTCACCTATCTAATGAGGGTGGTTGTAGATGAAATGATCCATGCCTGTGGCACCTGGCATGTGGCAGATCAATGAAAAGTTAATCCAGTCTCCATCATCAGTGAATAACTACAGCAAGAATTCATCTTTGGAGGCGCTAAATCTCTAATTGCATTTACCTGGCAAGGCTGAATTTTTATAATGACTTTGTGAAAACAAAGCAACTTGGCAAGCACATGACAGCATGTGATTTTTCTGTATTTTCAGGCATATCTGAACTCACAGAAGTAGGGCTCTCCCGCAGGTGACAGGTGAGAAAATTATACTGCGTTGAGGGGTTGTGTGTTTACAATTCCTGTATTCCATGAAGCTCTTGAGACGAGAACGGACAGGCATGGAAAGCCTAGTTCCTTATACAGCAGTTGGGTCCTGGACTTACCTTTGGTCTTCCCAATTCTCCCAAGGAAACAGAGTACCACACATTTGTATATATGTTAGGGCTGCCAAATGCCTCCACAGAAGGAACCACTATCTTAAGTTATTGTTCTAATGACTGTTGCATGGTATGGGTACATTTTTGTTAGCTTAAAACTTTTTGCTTTACTAGTAAAGGTTATATTATAAATACAGTGAATGACACTGAGTGAGTACTAAGAAATTCAATGATGTATAATTCAGCCCTTGGAAATTGTAGCATCTAATTCATTTTTTTCTTTTTTTTTTTTTAAAGAGGTTTTTCTGCTATAGGGCATGTGTGCTCGCCAGAAAGACAGAAAGCGAGAAATCACCCCCCAGGGGGGATGGCCACGCCACAATCCCTTCTCCTCCATTCTCCTCTCGGGATCTTGGGCACGCACGCACACGTGCCTGGTGTGAGTTTAAGACACCAGGTCTGGGACTCGAACCGCAGTAGACTACATGGGAGTCCAGCAACATAGCCATTACGCTAACTGCTGGTCCTGCATCTAATTCATTTGGAGTATTTCTAAGCACCATCAGCATACAGGGCACTGTGGTAAGTATGGGAACAGTCAGAGAGGTCCCTGTCGCCAAGATGAGGACATACCACCCTCATAAGCTACCAAGTCCCACGAGTGACTCTCAGCATGTGCTTACACATGATCTGATGTCCATCTCTTCATCTGTGATTAGAAAACAAATTCTTCAGAAACGCACTATTTGCTGGCTCCTGCCCCGTCTGTACTTCAGAAACTCATTCCTGGGGACACTCCATGATTCTCAGGAACACAGACTTTCTGAGATGAGTATTGTAGAAATCTAAGGACAATTTCATCCAAATTTTGCGAAGACATTCCTTGTTGATTGGGTCCCCCTAAGTAATGGGTCATTGCAGAAGTCACGACACATTTTTGCATAGAAAAACATAGAAAAATATGCCGTGACTTTTTCAATGACCCACCGTATATGAATGATGAAGACAGCTACGGTGTCAGTCTGGAATCACTGCTAGCTAGGTCTATTACTCCTCGGCCTGTCTCCTCAGATTCTGAATTGGAGGACACCTGTATTCTAATTAAGGTACCCTCGTTTTCCACTTCTAAACACCAACTTGCCCTACCCACCCTACCTATTTTTCTGTAGCCTTTTTTTCTTGCTGGAGACATTTAGACAGAGGACTTCATTTCCTCTGGGCCCTCCCAAGTCTACTCAGTGGATATATTTTGATCAGCATGTGATAAATATTTTACCCTGAAACTGCCACTTGGAATTTAGTCTTCACAGTTCCACCCACTTACAAGAAAGAAAAGCCATTTGGGAAAATCAAGCTGAGATGATAAGAGCGGGATGCTGAAAGGCTTCAGGTTAGTGGAGGCTTTAGTGTCATCTGGGGAGCAGAAATGCTTAGAATAGGAACTGGCAGCTACCCCCTTCCTGACAGAGGAATGAAACCAAACTGGGGTCATCTTCATTGAGATTTATGAGGGGTCTACAAAAGCTCATGGAAGGTGCATGTAACTGCACATATTTAAAAAATTTTTTTATACTAGGACCAGCAGTTAGCGTAATGGCTATGTGGCTGGACTCCCATGTAGTTGACCGCGGTTCGAGTCCCGGACCCGGTGGCTTAAACTCAGGCCTGGCGCATGTGCATGTGTGCCCAAGATCCCGAGAGGAGAATGGAGGAGAAGGGATTGTGGTGTGGCCATCCCCCCTGGGGGGGTGATTTCTCGCTTTCTGTCTCTCTCTGTCTAGTGAGCGCATGCACCCTATAGCAAAAACCTCTCCCCCCCCCAAAAAAAAATTTATACCAAAATAAACTCATACTGTAATACTATTTTCCATGAACTTTCTGAAGTTGTCTTGTATTTTAGCACTTGCGGTTTTAAATTAGGTATGGAAAAAAATAACTTCAAGCGTTGACAAAGCTGTAACTGTCTGTCATTTACCGAACGTCTGTCATGAGCCAAGCACTGTGCTGTGTGTTTCACAAACATACCGTCCCCAGTCTTTATCCGCTGCAAGGATGCCTATTTTACGGGACAGGAAGATGGGTCGCAGAGAAAATCATTTGCTGAACTTCATAAAGTTAGGTAGTGACAACCAAGACTTCTGCCTGACTCACTGGTCCTGGTCCTGGCAAACCTCCTAGCAGGTACAGGAGAAAAATACGAAAGCACGAACTCAATAGCCTCATTTTGTCCTGCTGGAAGCCACCACATCAGATCTCCTTTCCCTTTGAGCTTGGTGTAGGGAGGAGACAATTCTAACTTCTAGAATGTTCATGGCTTCCTTTCTGCTAAGAGAAATGGCCGCAGTTTGGCTGTTGGTTGGTTAAAGATAACACTACTCACTGATCAGCAGCTTTACTGTTCTCACAAGGTGCCAGTACCCATGATGTTACTTTGTCGTCACAAAATACTATTAAGAGTATGCCGAGTAAATATCTTCCTGCCATCTTTACACATTCCTTAGAAGACATCTGGTCAGAAAGGCTAAGTCCTTGGCTCACTCCACAGGACAGAGCCTGGGCTAGAACTAGTTCTCCTGGGCGTAAAGATCTTTCTGGGCCTTCCCACCAAGCTGACTCGTCTTTGTCAGGCATTAATGAAGTGCTTACCATATCTACAGGCACTGGAACTACCATGGTGAGTAAAAAACAACCTTGTCTCGCGGAAAGCTCACAAGCTAAGGAGCAGGATGACTTAAATGGCACTGCAAAACAGCATGGTAAATGCTACAGAGCGCAGTTACATTCAAGTGCTTTGGGGCCCAGAGGATGACAAGATTCCACCAGGCAAAAATGGGGAGGAAAGGCACTGAAGGCCTTCCCGGGGAAGCTGGCAAATGTGGAAAGGAGTTCGCTGGGCGTGTACTGTGTGCCTTGTCCTATGCAAGGCCCCCCAGCCCTCCAGCGTCCTGCAATCCCCCGTAGAGAGGCACAGTCGAGAAGCGACGGGAATACTGCAAAGGCTGGCCCCAGGCATGGCTGCCATGGGACAGGACGGACTGCGGCAGCCCATCTCCCAATGGGTTCCTAAAGTGCCTGGAAGACACCAAAGTGCTGTCACTGTTTGGTAGGAAAACAGGGACTGTTTCAAAGTCACATTTCCATTAAGGAAAAAACCCTTAGTATTATGAAAAACATGGACAACTACACAGACAGCTCTAAACTTTCAAATAACAGCTAGGAGTTATTTAAAAAGACAAAATACTGGGCCAGTTGGTCACCTCGTGGTTAAGGCGCCTGGATCCCAAATGGCTGGCGGCGTGCTTGAGTGATGGACCCAGAGGCTCGAGAAACACGTCAAGGGAGTGTGTGTGAGTGCCCAAAACCCCGACAGGAGGGAGAGACGGAGAAGGGACTGTGGTGTGACCACTCCCCATAGGAATGGCACCCACAGGGCTGCTTTCTCTCTCTCTGTCGAGTGCG
The DNA here is from genome assembly GCA_026018925.1 of Tupaia tana. Lineage (NCBI taxonomy): Eukaryota > Metazoa > Chordata > Mammalia > Scandentia > Tupaiidae > Tupaia > Tupaia tana. The sequence goes on along the minus strand of JAKSZU010000024.1, from coordinate 29,259,524 downwards.
TATCCTCTCTGGCAAAATTTAAAAAGAAGAAAACAGAAAGAAAACAAAAATACTAGGTTTGACTTTGCTGGGACAGAACCTGGTCGAAAGCAAGAGGAAAATTTATTTTTGCTTTTTCTACTGGTCCCTGCTTCCCCACCCGACTCCGCAGAAGCTCTGTTGAGTCCCAGGAAAGGAAACCTCATTAGTAAATAAGTTATCTGCATGTTTTCACCTGCAGGAAACGGCCACTGGTGTTCAGTTCTCAGCCCCCTGAAGTCACCATGATTCCTGTAATATTCTTGCCTTCGTTGGGTGAGAAAAGCTTTCACAAAGTGTAGCCGAAGGCTTTTCTCAAACGTCATGCTGCTAAGGCTGACAGTGAAGAAGCCACGTGAAGAAGCCATGTTACATAACTCTGCATTACGTCACCCAGTTACTCCCCCCTGCTTAACAAAATCACTGTGAGCTCTGAGTACCCTGAGTTTCTTTTTCAAGTCCATGCAGTCAATAGAGGGGTTGGTGACACAGCTCACCCTGAGTCAAAATCTAACATTTACCGGGATGTTTCTGGGACTTAGACCATCATTATCATTTATTTTCAGAGTCTGAAAATGCTAGGCATGAAAGGGACCTCAGGGATCTAGGGAGCAATGCCCTCTTCGCCCATGAGAGGAAGCTGCCAACTGTGGGCTGGCTGCCAGTGGTGGGCAGGGTGTGGGTGGGAGCAGAACGCAGGCTCCGTGGCTCCCAGGCCAGCAGTCAGGGAGTGCTACCTGCCCAGCTCTTCTGGCAAGTCTGTCTACCTCTGTGTAGACAATTCTAGAGTGTACTCACTAAGTGAGACAGAATAACCTAATGAAAGACACCCCAAGTACAATCTCAGCAAGGTAGTTGTAAGTTGTTAAATACAGTTGATTCATTAAAAAAATCTTCCTCTGGGACCAGCAGTTAGCGTAATGGCTATGTCGCTGGACTCCCACGTAGTTGACCGTGGTTCGAGTCCCGGACCTGGTGGCTTAAACTCACGCCGGGCGCATGTGCATGCGTGCCCAAGATCCCGAGAGGAGAATGGAGGAGAAGGGATTGCAGCGTGGCCATCCCCTCTGGGGGGTGATTTCTCGCTTTCTATCTCTCTGTCTCTCTCTGTCTGTCTGGCGAGCGCACGCGCCCTATAGTAAAAACCTCTCCAAAAAAAGAAAAAAAAATCTTCCTCTATTAGGGATCTTGAAAACTAGGGACCCAGGGCTTTACCTTTTGCAGGCTAGGCCTAGAGAGTCATGGACTTCCTGAGGATGCAACAGCTAATGTGTGACAGAGTTTGAAGAGGAATCTTGTGACTTCTAGATAAGTGCTATTTTCACTCCATTGAAGTGTGATGGGTAGGAAGAAGAGAAGAATTTCTTAGGCTAAAGAAGTAGAACATTTGACTGGGCTGGACTGAGGTGTGTGTCATGCTGGCTAAAGTGTCTTTACAATCTAAATGATGTATAGTGATGAAATATTTAAATAATAATTAAAATTAATAAATAAAAAATAAGAAAAAAGAAGAACATTTGGAGAAAAGAAAAATATATGAAATACTGATTTAATTATATTCTAGCATTATTTAAGAAAGCTAAGATGATCTCTCTCTGGCGAGTGTGTATCCTCTCTGGCAAAATTTAAAAAGAAGAAAACAGAAAGAAGAAAAAAATACTAGGTTTGACTTTGCTGAGACAGAACTTGGTCAAAAGCAAGAGGAAAATTTATTTTTGCTTTTTTTACTGGTCCCTGCTTCCCCACCCGACTCCTCAGAAGCTCTGTTGAGTCCCAGGAAAGGAAACCTCATTAGTAAATAAGTTATCTGCATGTTTCAACCTGTAGGAAACGGCCACTGGTGTTCAGTTCTCAGCTCCCTGAAGTCACCATGATTCCTGTAATATTCTTGCCTTCGTTGGGTGAGAAAAGCTGCATCTTAGAGAACTTTTAGAGCCTCTTTTTAATTTGTAACTGATCAATCCATGAAATGGTGGCCTTAATTACCAGATATTGAATTTCTTTCTTTCTTCTGTTTCTGCAATTTGCTACAGGGAGTGTGCACTCCTTAGAAAGAGGGAGAACAACAGAGAGAGAGGGGAAGTGAGAAAGCAGCCCTCAGGGGGTTGGCCAAGTTGCAATCCGTTCTCCTCCATTCTCCTCTCGGGATTTTGGGTATGCATGCACATGCACCTTGCACATTCTCCAGGCCATGGGGTATGGGGACTTGAGCTGCACAGTTGGCCATGTAGGATCCAGCCACCTTGACTACCATGCCACCAGCTGGCCCACTAGATATAAAATTGACGACACATTATTTGGCTCTGGTATTTCAAAAATACATCAACTATAAAAACTAACATTAATTTAAGAATGGTATTCCTGAGAGCCAGCACGTGGCATGGTGGTCGAAGCACTGGACTCCCACATGGCCGACCATGGATCGAATCTAGGACCTGGTGGCTTGCTTTCTTACTTCCTTCTCTTTTTCTGGTGAGTGCATGTGCCCTATAATTAAAAACAATAAAATAATTAAATAAAAAATTAAATGAATAATCATTAAATTAAAAAAATCTTTTAAAAAATGGTATTCCTGTGTTGGTAAAAAAAAAAAAAAAAGAAAAAGAAAAAAACAAACAAAAAAAAACCTGGGACCAGCAGTTAGCGTAATGGTTAAGTCGCTGGACTCCCATGTAGTCGACCGTGGTTCAAGTCCTCGACCTGGCGGCTTAAACTCACACCAGGCGCGTGTGCGCGTGTTTCCAAGATCCTGAGAGGAGAATGGAGGAGAAGGGATTGCGGTGTGACCATCCCCCCTGGGGGGTGATTTCTCGCTTTCTGTCTCTCTGTCTCTCTCTGTTTTTCTGGTGAGCGCACGCATCCTATAGCAAAAACCTCTCCAAAAAAAGAAAAATGAAAAAAAAAAAAAAAACCTGAATGATGAACAATGTTTTTAGAGAGAATAAATATGATGAATAATTAGTAAAAAAATTTAAATTTAGGATTTAAATTTAGGTGTATCTTGCTCAAAACCTCTTTTCTTACTCATTGTGCTTTGTATGTCTCAGAAAAAAAAATTAAACAAAAATACTAAACAGTTTTTAAGATTGACAGATGCGTAATTAGAAGGGTCCTTCCGACTGGCACCAATGAAATCGGCCTTCGTATACACACAGGTGACAGCCACTTGATCTGAAAAGAAGATTCAGCTGTACACACCAAGTGCTCAGGAATGAGTCCACGTCCTCACAGACACGTGGGCCCTTGGGTCGTGGTCTTCCTCCCACCTCAGAGGACTTGGTACAGAAACGCAAATTAACATAAACGAGGGCGAGCTCCTTTCACTGTCCTTCCAGAGAGACAGGGCCTTGCTCTTCTGTCACCCTGTGCAAGGACCTTCTGCATAAGCAACACTGGAGTCACCTTTGATTACTTGAAAGGACAAGCCAAGCAGGAAGGCATCAAAAGGTTCCCGCTGAAGGGTACTTCAGTGATGGCTTGTCAGGAAAACACAATTGGAGCTACAACCTTCAGATCTGCGGGGAAATTCTGAGCCAACACTTCTTAAATAAGGTAGCTGAACTTTAACATTTTCCATGTGGTTTCCGTATTTATTTTTTTATTTCTTCTGAAGGCTGAGAGAGTGAAAGAGACGATTTTTTTTTTTTTTTTTTTTTTTTGAGAAATGATAAAGGAGTCTGGCCTCTAGGAATCAAACTATTAATAAGCCTGCAGAGTTGTCAACTTCAAATGAGCTCTAAATGAACAATTAGAAAAGCAAGCACATCACTTGCTGGTGCTTTTCGTCTTCCATGTCTCGTGTGCCTCTGTTGATAAGGCTGCTGCAATATGATCCCTCTTCTGAGAACTGGCCAACAAGAATAGATAATGGGCCCACGGTACCTTCGAACTGTGTGTCCTCGGGAGAATTACTCACACAAGCCCAGTCTGAAATTTTTCACCTAAAAACGAGGATAATACTGCCTTACAAGGAAGCGATGCTGACAAGCACATATCCTGGGCATGCACACATCCTCGTCACCACCACCCTCACTGCCACCAGCATCATCAGTAAAATCGTCTCTCGACAAAGGTGGTAAATGTGACAAATAAGCAACTGGTCATGAGGGTAACTAGAATCTGAGCTGAGATTAGAACCTCTATGTTTTGTCTCTGAGACCAATGTGCTTTCTGCACTAGAGTTATATGTTTCCACTTTAGGTGATCCTGCAATAAAAAGAAATAGTTCTTCAGAGAAATCTAGAGTGAATGCTACGGTAACTGTGTTAGTTCAGTTCGTTCTCTGTTGCTTAGTCTAAATACTACAGGTTGGGTAATTTACAGAGGTTTATTTAGCTCATGATTTTGGAGGTCCAAGATCTGGTGAGGGTCTTCTTGTGGGAAGAAACCAAGCCCTCACACCCTCCCCACCAGCACTGCAAGGGTATCACATGACAAGAGCTGGGCCTGTGAACCTGTCTCACCGTCTCTCCTTAGAAACCCACTGAGATTCAGTCATGGAGGCCCTACCCTGATGACTTTAATCCTAATGTCTTCTTAGAGTCCCCACCTTTCGACATTGTAACTGGATTATGTTTTTACCCTCTTAATCATGCCACAACCAAATTTCAACACATAACGTTTTAAGGGACACATTCAAACCATAGCAATGACTAAATGGGATTATTGTGGCAATAAGAATTCCCAAATGAAAACTTGTAGATGTCTGTAAAGAGCATTACTAATGCCTTTTCCACGAGCTCTTCTGTACATGAGAATATACTAAAGAACTATTGCTGCAGTATAGAAACATGAAAGATGCAGAGGTGAGATAAGTTTCTTTTAGAAAGGAAGTAGAATCTTCTTCTGTACGGGTTAACCTTGGAGGTCTCAAATAGATTTAGAAGGACAGATGAAAGGCATTCCTTCTATAGAATGCTGACCATGAGAATGCTATTGTCCCTGAATTGAAGATTTACTGTAATTTCTAGAAAATGTAGAGAAGGAAGAAATTAGTTTAAATTCTTACATGAAGAGTTTTTTCCCCCCTCATTACAGAGGAACTATATGTTGAACAGACTGGAAAAAAAAAAAAATGTCATACACCAGGCCAAACTATAAACCACCTTCCTCATTGCCTGGCTTTCTTACATTCTGACAGGGGGCTGGGGCATTTTTCATTCATATTGAAAAATTTCATATATCCAAAAGATATAAGATTCACTCGGGAGGAAATTCTGGTCATTGTATATAAATTCATCTGGCTTTCCTGAGGGTTTTTTATTGAAGTCCAAGACAGAGTCCTTAAATCTCCTTTGCCTCTGACTGCTTTATTAGTACTTTTTAAATATGCAGATTGATCCTTTTATCCAATTTTTGTTGATCTATATAGGCACAGGGGACAGTGCTGGAGGCACTGAAATTCCACAGCAATAAACTCCACTTTTGTTCTTTTAAATGAGAGAATAGATGGAATATAGAATGGAGAAGAGCAATATGTCTCCAAAGAGTCAAAATGAGAAAGAGTCACAAGGTTCTGATAGACGTCATAATTCCATCCCAACTCTGCCTAAGAGCTTATAAAGTCAATTAATAATTATATGGCATAGAGTAGGCACTCAATAAATATCTAGGGAAAGAGACTGAGGAGTGGATTTACAAAACATACACTTCATTTGATTTATCTCGTAGATTGTGTGTAATGTAGTTGACCAGTAGGCCGGGGAACAGTGAGAAGTCAAACCAAGAAACAAGTATTAACATTAAGGTGAGGCTTGGGGGAAGTATTTTAATCTTCCTTATACTTGTAAGTTATTACCTTATTGTTTTTCAATCACTATTTCATTTTCTTTGGAAGAAAACGGTCTGATCAGAGATAAGCTGTAGGACTGGTAACACATCTACAAGGAAAGAAGAATGCAAACAGCAAAGATGTTTGCAACATGAATGAAATAATTTAATTTTCTGATGTTCCTTGTAGCAGAAAGGTTGGACCATGAGTTGGTTTTGGAATTTATGATGGTATAAATACATAGCTGACACATGACTTATCTATAACCTAAATTCTGTAGAGTTAAGGTCTTGAAGAAAAATGATCAAGGAAAACTGGGCATAGAGTAATTATTCTTCAGCGTATCCACAATTTCTGCAAATGGAGAAGAAGAGGACAGATATTGACATGAAAGGTGAACCATGGGATTTTAGAATTAGAAGTAGCCGTAGAAATCAGTGCATAATCCTTTTATTTCACAGATTAAAAAAAAAAAAAAAAACCTGAAGGCTCACAGATAGAAATTTACTAATTCAAGTTTCAAATGATCCAAGTTTGCTACCCTTAAATACCAGTGTCTTAAGCCATTAATTTTATTCTTACCTATTTTTTTTTTTTAAAGATTAGCTATAATATGTTGGGAGAGAAGAGATTTTTCTTTTCTTTTCTTTTTTTTTAATTGCCAGAGGGTGCTTGCACTTGACAGAGAGGAAGAGAGAGGAAAAGAGAGAAAGCAACCCACAATGGGGCATAGTCATGCCACAATCTCCTGCTTTCCATTTCTGCTGTCAGGATTCTGGGCATGCCCACTGTGATTCTTGGGTTCTTGGGGTTGGGACTTGAATTGTGGTTGGCTAGGTTAGATCTGACTCCCTTAATCACCAGGCAATGGGGCTGGCCTGGATTTTTTTTTTTTTTTTAAATTGTGGGAAAAAACTCAAAATGAAACAACCAAAACACATAATATTTACCATCTTCACCATTTTTATGTGTATAATTCAGTGGTGTTAAGTACAGCATATACCACTTACCAATGGGGATATGTTTTGAGAAATGCACGATTAGGCAGTTTCACTATTAGGCAGTGACTACCAGAGAATATAATGATATAAACCTAAATGAGGTAGCCTACTAAACCCTAGGCTGTATGGTACAGGCTACTGTAATATTACAAGACCACCACCAGATACATATGGTCTGTCATGGACTGAAACGTCACTACAGGCCATATTACTGCATGCTCATATTGTAAAACAGATCTCTAGAATGTTTTCGTCTTCCTGAGTTAAACTCTGTATATACCACTTTGTAGTCCTCTGCTCCTTCCTCCCTCTGGAAACCATCATTCTACTTCCTGTTTCAATGAATTTGACTACTTCAGATACTTCCTGTCAGTGGAATCACACAGTATTTATTTTTTGTTCCTGGCTTATTTCACTTAGGGACGGTCCATCCATATTGTAGCATGTAATAGGATTTCCCTCCTTTTTAAGGCTAATACACCACTGCAAGGATCCATACACACCATATTTTGTTTTGCCATTCATTTGTCAACAGACACTTAAATTGCTTCCACTCTTGGCTTTTGTGAATGGAGTATATTCCTTTTCATGTGCTTTTATTTATTTGTTTTTTAAAGAATTAATTAATTTATTTTAATTTTTGACCAGAAAGAGAGAGGGAAGGTGAGAAAGCAAGCTGCCAGGTCCAGAACTCTAACCACAGTCGATCATGTGCGAATCCAGCCCCTCAACCACCATGCCACCTGCTGGCTCCTCATGTGCTTTTAAATACCCCTAATATAGGAATTGGTTTCCCTTTATTCAATCAAAACTGAAGACATGTTAAGTTTAGAAATTACCCCAAATTATCAAGATGGTACTTAAGTGCACGCACAGAGAGATACATGGTACACCATCACCTTCCCCTAAAGGCCCTATAACAAACATACTCTTTCACAGGCTGTTCTCAAAGGATGAGAATTATGGGTAAGACACCATTTTAACCTAAGTTCTAATCACCAGCTCTATAATTTGCCACTCACAATAGCACATTCAAGGAACTATTCATACATTCTCTTGAATGGCTATTTCAAGACTGAACCATAAAATAGCAAATAAAAGTAAAAAATAAATGATGGTTTCAGAGACTCTCACCTACCACAACCCAAAATACCAATAAATTGGGAAAATTACTTTGCTCTATAAGTGATCTACGAAAGTAATAATTCACTGGACGATAAGGAGCACTGAAAATGCTTCATCTCACACATATGCACAGTTACATTTAAAAATGTATGCTCTGGGGCTGGCAGATGGTGTGGTGGTTAAGGTGCTGGACTCCCATATGGCTGACCATGGTTCGAATCCCGGACCTGGTGGGTTGTTTTTCCACTCCCTCTCTTTCTCTATGTCTCTCTCTGGTCAAATTGAATAATAATAATAAAGAAATAAAATTAGATAAATAGTTCTTTAAAAAAAAAAGAGTATGCGCCATGTTATATCAACCCTTCTCTGATTATCTTTAGTGGCTGTACATAATATCTGCTCTTAAGCACTTACAACGCAGGTTCACACTTCTAATACAACAACTATTTGACTTGCTTAAAGAAAGCATTAGTTTAAGAACAGCCATTGTAGTAGAAAATAGTGACTGTAAAAAAAAGGCTGATGGCTGGCCAGCAAGTGGTGTGGTGATTAAAGTACTGGATCCAAAATGGCCAACTGTGAGGTTTGACTCCTGGACTTGGCAATTAGAAAAACACACCGAGTATGTGTGTGTGTGTGTGCCTAAAATCCCGAAAGGAGAACAGAGGAGTGATTTCTCCTCCTTCTGTTTGTCTCCCTCTGGTGAGCACACGTGCCCTAAGGCAAACAAACAAACAAAAGACCTGATGGCAAGACTGGTATGACTCCCAAACCCTGACATTATCTAGAATTAGAATATAACCACTTTATCTTCTCACTGTACAGTCACATGCTATACTAACGATATCTCCAAGCACTGAGGCTACAGACTAACCTTGTCCTATTAGATGCAGCCCTTATTTTTATAAATGCCTATCTTAATAACCTCTTGTCCTTGGTAGGATAACCAAATTACGTGGATGCAAAAGTGGTGCGAAATCCACTAGCCTACTTAAGTTAGTGGCTTGGAACCTCTCAATAAGAAAACATGTTTCTTTCCTAGAGATCATAGATTCACACATTATGAGGAGTCTATGAAAAATACTCCCCTCTCTGAAGCATCCCCCTAGACAATGTCCATTACCCAGGTAGGTAGCTGCATGACATCCTAAAGAACTGAAGGGTTACTACACCCTAATAAAGACAGATCACACCGCATAGCTGTAAATGGACCCAAACTTTGTGCAGATAAATCAGTTTCCACCAGGTTTCAAATAGAGTTGCTATGCATTTAAGAGTTAGTTGATTTGGGCATACACATGTGTCTAGTGTTGTTCAAGTCACTGGGTCCAGAACCTGAACCACACAATTAGCCATGTAAGCTCCAACCTCCTTAACCACCATGCCATGAGCTGACCCTCTAACTAATGCCTTAAAACTAGGAAGGAGGAGGAGTATCTTTAGAACAGAAAACTGGAACAAGGAACAAAGACAAAGGCAAAATCTGGCTGTCCTGTCATCCTTCGGTGAAACACTTAAGAAGTCTTGTTTATTTCGTGAGGCAGAAATTACTTTTTTGCTGCCCAGATTGTTTAAGAGCTTTTTGCCCAACCCTACACACAGCCTAGCTCCTGTCCAACCTTCTGGCTCCTTCTGGCTCATACAGAAGAGGCCTTCCCAAGCCTTCAGATTCTGCTTAGGAAGCAGCTAAGTTAGGGCCAGTCTAGAACTTGCTTTCAACACAGAGGAGGGACTACCTGCTCTTTCAGGTTTTAGCCATGGGACACATGCGCTCACCAGAGAGGAGAGAGAGAGATACAGAGAGAGGGAAAGTGAGAAATCACTTCCCACCTCCCAGGGAGCACACCGTAATCCCTTCTCCACTCTCCTCTCCAGATTTTGGACATGTATATACATGTGCCCAGTGTGAGCTTCAAGCAACAGGGTCTGAAATTCAAGCCAGGGTCAGCCATGTGGGAATCCAGTCACCTGAACCACCATACCACGTGCTGATGATCTGTCTGTCTGTTTTTACAGAACCACCTTATATTTTAAAAATGGCAGTCTATCAAAAGGTAGAATAATGTCTCTGCTAGGTTTGGGATATGATACAATGCACATAGCTGAAGAAGATTCAAGACTGAAGACTGGACTGTAATCTCAGGGAAAGAGCTGGTCCAAGAATGGTAAGGAAAAACCAAGGGTATGTCTGGCCTTCAACGGGTGGGCCATAGTCAGGGAGAATAAACAAAAGGATGCTGACTTGCTCCTCCTGAAAGAAAAACAACCTGCCGCTTCCTGATATGAGAGTAATTGTTAGAAGCTGCGTGAGGCTATTAAGAAATGCTGATGTTGTCTAGAATCCTTCAGGGTTGCCACAACAAAGACGGAATATTTGCACATTGTGGTAAAGGAAGACTAAATGACCTCTACAAAGAGGGGGAGCTGGGTGGATGTAGTCCTTAAGTATCTTGGGACTGGGAGGATGACTTTTTAATCTTTGGCCTTCAGTTTCTACTGACTCAGGAGCTCAAGTCCTTGAATTTTGGAGTTTGCTCTAAGGAATTAAAATTGAGCTCATCTCCAGATCTTGGTTTCTCCACTCAATTCAGAGATTTTGTTTTTTGGAAGAGATTCTAGCTATAGGGTACGTGTGGTCTCTGGAGAGACAGAAAGTGAGAAATCACCCCCTGGGGGGATGGCCACGTTGCAATCCCTGCTCCTCCAGTCTCTTCTCAGGATTTTAGGTAGGCATGCATGCACGCGTGCCGGCATGAGTTTCAAGCTGCCGGATCTGGGACTTGAACCACGTTTGACTATGTGGGAGTCCAGTGACGTAACCATTGTGTCATTTGCTGGTCCCCTACTCAGAGACTTCTTTTTTTTTTTTTTTTTTTTTGAGAGTTTTTTTTGCTATAGGGCATGTGTGCTCGCTAGACAGAGAGAGAGAGACAGAGACACAGAAAGCGAGAAATCATCCCCCAGGGGCGTGAGCTTTAAGCCACCGGGTCCGGGACGCGAACCGCGGTCGACTATGTGGGAGTCCAGCGACATAGCCATTACGCTAACTGCTGGTCCCCAGAGACTTTTTAGACACTGCAGTATCTTCCCAGGCTCGCAGTGGTATCGGTAGCACCATGGCTGATTGAAGAGACTGAAGAAGTCATACTTTGAAGAATGACTAGAAAGTCGGTGAGCAGGCTACAGGGCTGAGATGGGAGGATTCTCTCAGAATGCCACCTTCACCATGTGCATGTCTGCAGCTGGGAAGGTGTCTGTGGGGTTCCTCACTTGCAGAAATACGAAGCTGAGGTTTATTCATAGCCGGGTGGGTAGATCTTGCTCAAGTAGGAGGAGGACCTGATGTGAAAGATCACATCTCATGAGGGTCAATGTCAAGGTCTTCATCAGATTTCCATTTTTGTTTCATGGTTCATTCCTTCAGGAGAGAGGTTCTGGGTGGCTACCAAGACACCAAGATTTTGGCCTAGCCTCCTTGACCTGAGGTGTACCATCTCAGGGGAAAATTCTTCATAAATTCATTTAGTTAATAAATACTTACTAAGAGTCACTGCTCTGCAGGGTTGTTCTAGATACTGTGTATAATAATAATCATAGCATGCACTTGCATAATGCTTACTATGAGCCAGAAATCATTCCATGGCTTTACATATATTAATTTATTTGAACCTTACCACGAGGCACCAAGTAGGGCCTGCTTGTCTCTGCATTTTACATGAGGCACTGAGAGGGAAGTTATCTTGCTTAAGGTCAGGTAGCCATAGGCTGAGTCAGGATTGGAGAACAGGCAGGATGGCTCAGAGCCCAGACTCTTTCCCACCGGGCAGTGGGGACTGTGACCTGCGACTTCTCTGTCCTCATGGCCCCTACTGTCTCAGAGGAGGGAGAAAATAGAAGGCAACAAGTAATATTATTTTAGCTATTGAGAAGTGACGTGAGGAAAGCTAACACAGGGTAAGAGGAAGAAGACTGCTTTAGACAGTGTGGTCAGGGAAGCCCCTTTGTGAAGGTGAAATCTGAGTACAGGCCTGGTGACAGGGAAAAGAGCTATGGGGAAAGTCTGGGGACGGATTACTCCAGGGAAAGAGTGCAAAGGCTCAAGGAGAGAACAAGCTGGGTATGCACCAGAGCCAGCAGGAAGGTAATGGGAAAAGTAAGAGTGAGGGAGACTACAGCAACGAGGGCTTCTGAGAGTCTCACATAAGACTTCAGGAGTCGGGGCCAGCTAGCATGGTGGTTAAGGAGCTGGAGTTGTACATGGCCAACCACGGTTTGAATCTTAGACCCAGCAGCGTGAAACTCACACTGGGTGCATGTGCATGCCAACCCAAAATCCGGAGAGGAGAATGAAAGAGAGGGGACTGTAATGTGGCCCTCTCCCCTGTGCAATGATGGCTCACTTTCTTTCCACCTCTCTGTCTCTTTGGCAAGAGCACATGCCCTACAGCAAAAAAATCTCTAAAAAAAAAGAAAAGATTTCATAGTTTACCAAGTGGGGCCGTGAGGCTCTGAAAGGTATTGTCTAGGGTACTGGATTGATCTGATTGCTCCTTTTTACTTTTTTTTTTTGGAGAGGTTTTCACTATAGGGCGCATGCGCTTGCTAGACAGACAGACAGAGACATAGAGACAGAAAGTGAGAAATCACCCCCCAGGGGGGATGGCCACGCCGCGATCCCTTCTCCTCCATTCTCCTCTCGGGATCTTGGGCATGCATGCACACGCGCCCGGCGTGAGTTTTAAGCCACAGGGTCCAGGACGCGAACCGCGGTCAACTACGTGGGAGTCCAGCAACATAGCCATTATGCTAACTGCTGGTCCCCATCCTCCTTTTTACTTTTATAATTACCAGAGGGCATGTACACTTCTGAGAGAGAGAGAGGGAGCGAGAGGGACAGAGAAAGAGAGAGAGGATGATCACATTGTAATGTTTTCTTCCATTTCTCTATCCCCTCAGGATTTTAGGCATGCATACAAATGTGTCTGGTGTGTTTCCCAAGTCACAGGAGCCAGGATTTAAACTGTGGTCAGCCATGTGGGATCTGGCACCTTTAACTACTGTGCTACAAGGATGACACTGATTTCTTCTCTTGAAGATGACTGTCGTCGTGGTGTGTGGAGAACAGGCCACGGGAACACATGGGAAGCGAGTTAGCAGGCAGTGGCCAGTGAAGAGGACAGTGTGGAAGGATACAGATCTGCTATCTCATCTGAGGTCGCTACTCCAAGGTCAACCTACACCAGCTCGGAGCCAGCTGACTTGGGTGTCCAACACATTTCAAACTTTAACTATGGTAAACGTTACACCTGCATTCGGGAAGCTTCTAGAAATGACAGGGCAGTGAGCAGAAACTTTCCAGTTGCTGACAGATACTTGGCTATCTAGTTCTCTGGTGGGATGAAATACCTTCACCTGCCAGGGCTCTGTGAGGTGCCAGCATGCTGTTCTGGGCGGTTACTATGGGAGCCCCAGTCCTCAGAGGAGCATGTATTCCCTGTCAGGAAGGTGCAGTCTCCATGTTGTCCTGGGGAGGGCGCCTTTGCACTGTGAACTGACCAGCCGCTCCTGTGAGGTTTGAAGCTGCTTGCATGTGGATTCACTAGGGATGCCACAGTCTGTGTTTTTTAAAAGGGTAGTTTCAGCAGCTCAAACTAAGAAGTGATACATAATTAGATATAACAGCAGAAATGGTGGCCCCCACCCCTTTCTAAGCAGCTTAGACTCTGAACAACTTTACACAAAAGATAAAACCAGTCTGTTTTGGAGAGGCTTGCCAGCTTCTACACAGAGACAGTGCCAAAAAACCGAGTCTTTCTGAGTTTGAAAATAACGACTCAGGCTGCTCGCTTTCCTAAGTTCCACTACTACGGGAGCCCATAAAATTCAACTGCTGCTGACTGGAAAATGCCATCATTCTAGAATTTTCAGAACGGTGACTCACTCGAATGCTGCTCTCCAAGTATGTGCGAATGTGCACATCAGTTCTCTTGTGACTACCCTATTACTGTTCTATGATTTTAGATAAAGACCATGTCCTAGGCCTTCTGAGTGTCCGAGGCACAGTTACTTGACTGTAGGTAACCGCAGAACTCAGGGAGGGTTAGAATCCAAAATATTATTCTAGAGGAGATTGCTCCATTATATAGGCAACATAATAGGGCTTTTACACTTGACATAAAATATATACTATAGTTCCTTGAATTCTTTTTTGAATTCTGTTTAGAGTAGAGCAGGAAGAAGGCAAAGCTCGGGAAAGACTGTAGCCTGTTATAATGGTAGCCGCACTGCCTTCTCCTGACAATGCTTAAGAAGCCTTTTCAAAACACTGTGGCAGGGGACCAGCAGTTAGCGTAATGGCTATGTCACTGGACTCCCATGTAGTCGACCACAGTTCAAGTCCCAGACCCAGTGGCTTGGACTCATGCTGGGCATGTGTACGTGCGTGCCCAAGATCCAGAGAGGAGAATGGAGGAGAAGGGACTGCGGTGTGGCCATCCCCCCCGGCGGGGGAGTGGGGATTCCTCTCTTTCTATCTCTCTGTCTTTCTCTGTCTTTCTGGCGAGTGCACACGCCTTATAGCAAAAACCTCTCAAAAAATTAAAAAAAACACTGTGGCACAACTTAGTAACAATGGTAAGGGGTTTTCCTTCCACACTTCATAAACAAATTTACTGCAAATAGAGAGAAGAAAAAATGGAAGCAGAAAGGAGCTTATATGGTGTGATTGTTGCTAAATCAAAGGAAAACAGTGAAAAGGGCAATTTTTTTGAGGGCATGAAAACTATTCAACAGAAGGTTACTTATAGCCTTTGACGCTCTAATTACTTTGGCAGAAGATGGACATATCACACCACCCAGGAGACCACGCTGCTGCAAATGCACCACGCCAACTCGGAAGGGGGAGGAGAAAGCAAGCACGAATTAGGAGGATCCCCGGCACGAGTACATAATCAAAACAGAAACACCTCCCAGGGTCGTTCACGATGTCACCACCCAGAGCTGCACTGACGCCATCGGCGCCCACGGACGTGGAAGTGACATCTACGTGGGGACGTAATTCAGGTTCGTCACTCATGACGTGTCTTCATGAAAAGAACACCATTCTGTTTATCTTGAATTGTAACTTAAAAATACTAAGGGAAGGAGGATATATTTATACTCTAATGCATGTCCATGCATACATATGTAGTTCATCTTAAAAAGACTGAGAGGACGGAAAAAATGTTACTGAAGCTTCTTATACTTAAAAAACACCAGCGTTTAGTAAAACCAGTAAGACTTCAGCTCCCAGGAGGATGCATACATGGGAAGTTCTGGAAAGTGGATGTTTTTCCTTTAGGTTCTCCTTGAATTTGGTAACATGAGAGTCCATCCTTCTAAGTCTGAATTAGTAAAAGTCACAGCTCCCTGATCCTGCGGTATAAATCACGACACCAAAAGCACTGATGTCCAATCAAGTGAGAGCTGTCAAGAGTGGAAAGCGCTTAACAAAAAACAGTACATCGCTGAGCCGTCTTACCTGTCGGCGAATTATTTCAAGGTCTCTTTTGGCTTTACTCACTAGGGCTTGAATTTCTACAGGATCCTTTACATTTTTATTTTCTCTGAAGGCATCTCTTATCCTCCTGACAGCATACGTTCTAAACAAATTCAGAGGGAAAGAAGAAAAAAAAGAGCAAAGGTGTCAGCATATCTGAGGCTATGCTTTTAAAGGAATTTAAGAACCTTTCCTTCAGAATTAACTGTTTAACATTCTCCTGTGGATAACTCACTCTGATCTTTGCTTGCGGGATGAGCCAATCCATTACTCTTCTGGGATAACTAAGCAAACAGATTTAGGAAAATAAATCTGTCTTGAGTAAGTCACATACAAATGGCTAACTGCTACCAAAATGCTTAGATTACTGGTTCTTTGCAGTTCATTGCATCTCCTTCCTTCCATTAACAAGGACCACTGAGCCTTCACTGTACAGACACAAATCAAGAATTCAGAGGCCAAATGACACGTCACATGTGCCTGTTCCAAGAGCGCGATAGGGACTAATTCCTGTCCCATCATTCTTTATCTAGATTTAATTTTATTCCAAGCGTCTGCATGGGCAGAAAGAGTGCGAAAGAGGGAAAGGAAGTACCTGCAACGGGGCATGGTCATGCCAGAATCCTTTTTCCTCCACTTACCTATTTTTATCAGTATCCCGAATGCATATGTACCCAGCATGTTTTTCAAGCCACTGGGGTCAGGATTTGAACCACTTGGCCATGCGGGAGCTGGGTCTCTGTGCAGGCACCTTACGGCTGAACTATAGAGCCAGCCCTCCCTGTCCTATCTTTTGACTCTCACTGTCCCTTCTGTAGCAGTAAATATAAGGCTGCATCAAGATCCTACCACAGTCAAAGCTGTGAGTTATACCAACATGCTTTTTCCATCTTGAAAGTGCGTATGTCTGTACAAACACAGCCCCTGTCCATACCCCCAAAAAGACAGAGATCACTTGTGGCACCAGGACAGTAGTTCAAAACCCTGGCCTTCGAATCACACAGGCTTGTTTTCGTGGTTTTTTTTTGAGAGGTTTTCACTATAGAGCGCGTATGCTCGCCAGACAGACAGGGAGAGACAGAGAGACAGAAAGCGAGAACTCACCCCCCAGGGGGGATGGCCACGCCGCAATCCCTTCTCCTCCATTCTCCTCTCGGGATCTTGGGCACGCACGCACACGCGCCCGGCGTGAGTTTAAGCCACTGGGTCCGGGACGTGAACCACGGTCGACTACGTGGGAGTCCAGCGACATAGCCATTACGCTAACTGCTGGTTCCCATGTTTTTTTGTTTTTTTTTTTCTTAAGAGAGATTTTTGCTATAGGGCATGTGCACTTGCTGGAGAGATAGATAGCAACAGAGAGATAAAAAGCGAGAAATCACTCCCCAAGGGGGATGACCATGTCGCAATCCCTTCCCCCCACAACCTTCTCCTCTTAGGATTTTGGGCATGCACACACACACACCCAGCATAGTTTTAGGTTGCTAGGTCTGGGACTTGAACTGCTGTTGACTACATGGGAAGCCAGAATGTAACCATTACGCCATCTGTTGGTCCCTGGGCTTGAGTTTGCAACTTTGCTCTAGCTCTTACTGTTTGTGTGTACTTGTGCATGTTTCTTTCTTTTTTTTTGAGAGTTTTTTTTCTATAGGGTACGTGCGCTCACCAGACAGACAGAGAAAGACAGAGAGACAGAAAGCGAGAAATCACCCCCCAGGGAGGATGGCCACGCCGCAATCCCTTCTCCTCCAATCTCCTCTTGGGATCTTGGGCATGCATGCACACGCGCCCGGCGTAAGTTTAAGCCACCGGGTCTGGGACTTGAACTGCAGTCGACTACGTGGGAGTCCAGCGACATAGCCATTATGCCAACTGCTGGCCCTGGGCATGTTTCTTAACATGTCATGTTTCCTCATCTCTCAAAAACGCGATATGCTGCTTAGTGCTACTGAGAGGATCAGGCTTTATAACATGAGCTTGAAATGTGGCACAAAGCTTAGAACATAGAAAGACTCAAAGAAGGAAAGCTACTTTTGTTATTGTTATATTTGATGCAACTAGTATTCTCCTCTGTTCAAGTCATGGCCTCACCATTGTCTGTCCCATCATCGTCATATCCAGGTATGCATACAGAGGGTATATGTGTGTAAGGGTGGAGTGGTCTGGTAACTAGCCCAACAGATGACCTGGGAGTTCTTAACCAGAGGTACTCCTACACCCGGATGGCCACAGTGTTCACCTCCACACCCATCAGGTCTACTCCAGACTAGAAGAACAGCTCCCAAGAACCAGTGCATGTTAGACCCATTAGACACTTTTCTCTAATGATCTCTGAATCTCTATGGGGCTGGCTCAGTGGGCCAGTAGGAGTATGCTGCTTAAGTGATGCTGGATCCGTATGGAAGACTGTGAGTTCAGTTCCCCAGCTGACCTGTACAAACCAGACTTATACCCATCATCCCGGCTGGCTGAGAAAAGGCAGGGGTGAACTGTGACATGGGACTCTCTTGAGGGTACTTGTCTTTGTCTCTTTTTCATTATCATGAAGGAAGAACTTGAAAAAAGTTACAAAGAAAAAATCCATGCAGCACTCTTGACAACATTTAGCAATAAAACAGAAATAGAGGAGGCAAAGAAATGAGAGTAGGGGGAGTATTGATTTGCTTGGGAGTTGGGATGTATGTATTAGAAGATTCATAACTTACTGGGAAATACTACGTCAGTGAGGACGAATTCTGTTCTAGATAAACTTTGCTAAAGTAAAAAGAAATTTTACATTAAAAATCCAAATGTCAGGTCTATTTGCATTTGAAAGCAAGGGTAAAACTAAGCATCTTCCTTCACATTAGAAACCATAAAAGAAAAAGGAAGTGTGTAGGAACTTGGCACTTTCAGAATGTAAGGACTGCAAAGACCTGGATCTTAACCTAAATGAACCAGCTCAAGTATTTGTAGAGATGCTCAAGTGTCAATCTTAGAAGTGCAATGACTGGAAATGGAATCCACAGACTAGCAGCCACTAGGTAACTCAATTGGGGTGTGTCCACCTGTGAAGGAATATCAGAGGATTTTGTTAATAGACTGTATTAGATATAGATCCTCCCCACGTGCAGCTGCTAATCTAGTAAGATTTCAGATTACAGCTAGGTAAGCTAAGAACAATTTCAGGGTTACTTTCTTGCACAGAATAATGATTATATGACACAGTATCACTCTTCCTCATGTCCACATACTCTTCCAAAGCAGTTTCTTTTTCGGTGGTGATTGGAACAGAGAGGGGAAAAAATAATAAGACTCTTATACTTCATTCTATATGAGACTTTGGGCATGCACGCACACCTGCCTGGTGTGTGTTTCATGCTGCTGGCTCTGGGAATTGGATCACGCTGTCGGCCATGTAGGGTCGCGTTCCCTTAGTCACCAGGCCATGGGTTGGCCCAGGAGTATTATTTAGCATGTTAAGACATAATTCGTCCCAAAGATTAAGGAAATTAGAAAATAGCTTAAGACACTCAACATAAATTTATATCAGTTGAGCTCAAGGTCCAGAGTTTAGAATGTTCTGTTACATACTCTTGTTTGTCTCCCCAATGTTCCCAAGCTCTTATCTAAAAAAAATGAAGCTTTAGGGCCAGCTGAGGGAGAGCTGGTTTAGGCAGCTGGATCCCTCACAGCTGATATACTGTTAGAGTCTCAGACATGGCGGCTTGAAAAACACATTGAATGTGTGTGTGCATGTGTGTGTGGCCAAAATCCCAAGAGAAGAATGGAAATGGAGAAGAGATTGTGGTGTGGCTATCCCCCATGGGGGTAATTTCTCACTTTCTTTCTCTCTCTCTCTTTGTCTCTCTCTCTCTCTGGCAAGCATATGTGCCCTATAACAAAAACTTAAAAAAAAAAAGTGAAGCTCTGGATTTGGTATTAAATGTGGCCAAAGTAATACTCAGGAGTGAAGGTTCAAATTCTGGATGCATCTTTGAAATGAATTCTTTGCTCAGAACCATAACTACCGCATTAACAGTTTAGTGCTCAGTGGTATGAATTCTTATTTCAAGTGATCAGGATCTTGTGAAGGTAATCACACATCTGGTTGAACCATCAGATTTTGTGGAAGAGGGTCTAACCACTAATTACGTCAATCTGAACTCTGTCTTTTTTTCCCCCATTACCAAGGTAATTCATTTACCCTTGCACATTCTGGCTATCAGCCTCTTGATTGTATCACTGAGCAAATATATTCCAAAATAAAATGTGCAGATGTTTCAATCAAAATGATAGTCAGTTGCTACATGATGTTTTGCATTAGGATGATCCTAAATAGGAATAAGATGCTGGTTAAAGTAAGGCATGAATTTTTTTTTCCTTTTTTTTTGCTTGCCCTTGCCAGAAAGAGAGAGAGAGACAGAGAGACAGAAAGCGAGAAATCACCCCCCAGGGGGGATGGCCATGCTGCAATCCCTTCTTCTCCATTCTCCTCTCGGAATCTTGGGCATGCACACACATGCGCCCGGTGTGGGTTTAAGTCACAGGGTCTGGGACTCAAACTGCAGTTGACTACGTGGGAGTCCAGCAACATAGCCATTACGCTAACTGCTCGTCCCAGGCATGAAAAATTAGCACAGAAAGGGCAACAGAACCGAGGATGAGGAAGCAGACTCTCTCACAGTAGCACCAAGGCAAAGCTGCTCACATGAACTGCTCTCTCCCCGCCCCCTGAGGCCTGGTGGTTTCTCAGTGCTTCTATTTTCCATTTGGCTTTCCTTCTCCAGCCAGACTTTGCCCTTTAGTCGACCATCGACCATCGGACCTCAAGGGGCCACAGGTTCGTCTGGCTGTCCTTTCACCACTGCAAGTATGAAACTCCTGAGATCCCTCCAGTCTCGCAGATTTTCCAGATGCAAAGCAACACAGCAGGCAGTAATGAAAACTCATTAGTCCTCAAGGTCCTGCTTCTCTCTCCTCTCTCAGAACTATGGTGGCCAAATGCAGTCGGTAATCACAGCCCTCCAGCACTTGGAGGCTCACATCAGCCCTAGCATCCAAAATGCAATCTGAAAAGCAGCTGAAGTGATGCCTCTCCTTTCTGTCATTCACCAGCATCTAAATCCTGCTTTTCTCTGCTTACCTACACTGTAAACACCCATCTGTCACTCCATGTCAAGAATCCCAGTAACAGGGACCAGCAGTTAGAGTAATGGCTATGTCGCTGGACTCCCATGTAGTCAACCGTGGTTCGAGTCCTGGACCCAGTGGCTTAAACTCACGCCGGGCGTGTGTGCATGCGTTCCCAAGATCCTGAGAGGAGAAGGGGTTGTGGTGTGGCCATCCCCCCTGGGGGGTGATTTCTCGCTTTCTGTCTCTCTGTTTTTCTGGTAAGCAAAAACCTCTTCAAAAAAAAATAAAAAATAAAATAAATAAATAATAAAAAGAATCCTCAACTGCTTGTAATTACAGGTTACCCACCTCGCTGCCTTAACTGAAATAATCCCTATGCCCCAGAACATACTCCTTTACAGACATTAAGAAACGAGGCAGGCAAGATAGCTAGCTAGTGAGAGGGATAACAGCGCAAAAGGCCTGCCATTGCGTAAAGCCTTCCCTTCACTCGCGGGGAGTTGAATGACTCCTTGCATATGGCCTGGCTTGACTAACAAAAAGGGCCTTGGGTGGCTGACTCCCATCCCAGCTCAAACTGGAGAACGTGACCACAAGGCCACACTAAGGGAAATCCTCGCCTCTTGCCAGCTACACAGTAAATACCATCTGTGATCTCAAGTTGCCCTGACCCTAGAGACAGATCATTAACAGTTGTGCGTATGGGCTGCATCTCATACATGCACTTATTATTATGGGATGAATGGAGCAAACACGCACAGTAAGGGATTGAGCAACAGGAGCACAAGACTAGGGCCTGACCACCAGGAAGTGGTCGGCTGAGCTACACAAGATGAAAAGCTCAGATATAAAAAAGCTCCAAACTCGGAGGAAGGTGCTCTTGAGCTGTCTTGCTCCACCTTGCTCCTGACCCTCTGGAATGTACTCTTGCTAAATCAACCTGCCTGCTCTTTTGCTCTTCCTGTGTGCTGCACTCAGTTCTTTGGCTGTGGCACCAAGGACCTGATGCTTCTGAGATCTCGTATTCTCTCCCATGAGAAGCTGCTTAGTTCTAGCATGCATCAACATCCCTTGGTGCCGGTGTGTTCCCGGACCCTGCTGCTGCTTCTGGACCACCAGCTCGTCCTTACACACTCTGAGGCCATGGCATCTGACTATGTCATGTTGCTAGCTTCCAGGACCGCTACCTGCTTTCTTCTGGAGGTCAAGAATCAAGATTCATCGAATCTTCTATTTAAAGGTGCTTAGTACATACATGGACCACCACTTTTAGGTAGTTTAAAAGTTATTATGAGCCAGCCAGTGGTGTGGTTAAGGTGGGTGGATCTCACACAGCTGACAGTGCAATTCGAGTTCTGGACCTGGCAGCTTAAAAAACATGCCAAGCATGTGTGCACATGTGCCCAAAATCTTGGAAGAGGGAGAAATGAAGGAGAAAGGAGGGTTAGTGGTCATCCCCCATGGGAGGTGCCTTTTCACTTTCCCTCTCTCTCCTGGACAAACACAAGTGACCTGTAGTGTATTAAAAAAAAAAAAAAAAGTAATTGATCTGGACCAGTACATGGTGCAGTGGTTAAGGTACTGTGGCTGACTGTCATTTGAGTCCCAGGTCTGGAGCCTTGAAATATGCTGGGTGCATGTGTGTGAGATTCCAAAATCCCAAGAGGAGAATGGAGGAGAAGGGAATGCGGCATGGCCATTCCCCCTGGGGAGTGATTTCTCTCTTTCTGTCTCTGGCTAGCACACATGCCCTATAGCAAAATAAATAAATAAATAAAAATAAAAATTTTCATAAGGAGATAAGTAATAGTGTTTGCAATCTTTTTCTGACGTACCTGTTTGCTTTACTGATGGAGGGTTCCACAGGCAGCTGGTCTCTTCTAGTCTTTAGATCCACTCGCTACTCCTTCCTAGTCTCCTTATCTGCGCATGTATTTGCTTTCTATATTTTGTATTCTCTAGGGCCTGGATATAGATTTTTCTTTTTAATAAAAATCTCGTGTCTGTATTCAAGGTTTCACCTCTCTGGTACATGCCACTGGCTGCTGGCATCTCTTGACCTTGGGCTTCTTTTCTGAGGTCCAATGTGTATTACTTAATTGTCTTTTGGACAAAACAAACATACGAAGCGAAAACACAGATTCTTCCAGTGAACACAAGGAAACCTGCAGCCATTATCTCCTTTTCCCTTTGCCCCTAGTGGCCAGCCTTTCCTTCCACAGGGAGAAACATCTTGATGCAGCCAAACTCCTAAGTCGGACAGTTGGTGATTCATCCTGAATTCCCTCCTTCCTTGTGCCTCCCTAGGTAACATCGATCAAAAGATCTTACTCTGTCCCTTCTGAAATCATCCCCTACTTCTCCAACCCCTTGGTCTTGGCTCAGACTCTTCTCTCCGGACTAATGCAATAACCTTGGGAGTATGGTGTGCGTGTATGTGCATGGCACACGATAAAACTGGTTGGAACACCTTCAAAGAGAAAGCTCAAGGACCATTTAAAGGTCAAATGGACTCTGAGTAGATAACAGAGTCAGGAACAGAGACTAGAGCAGAAGGCATCCTCTTCTCTTTTTCTTCTTTTTCTTTTTTTTCTAGAGAGATTTTTGCTATACGGCCCGTAAGGTCATTAGAGAGAGAGAAAGCGAGAAATCACCCCCACGGGAGAGGAATGGCCACACCGCAATCCCTTCTCCTCTGTTCTCCTCATGGGATCTTGGGTATGCACACACATATGCCGGTGTAAGTTTAATTTTTAAGTTTAATTATTTTATTATTTCTTCCGAGAGAGAGAGAGAGAGAGAGAGAGAGAGAGAGAGAGAGATAGCACCACCTCCAGTTGGGTCTTGATGTGGCAGTCCAGCCTCAGTTTTAGTCCACCCAAAGTTCACGGGCATGAGCGTGTTGAGGATACTCAAAGGAGGACTCTGGATGCAAACCCAGAGCCCTCTGTAGTGGGTTAGCCTTATAGAGCATTGAGATTTACCCTCCCAACCTAGCTTCCTTCTTAATATATGTGACTAGAATATAAGCCTCACACAGCAGGGACTTTTACCCTCTTCCTCACTCTGCTTCTACAGTGCCTAAAACAGAGAAAGTACTCAGTAAATATTTGCTGAATAAACGAACTCACCAAAATACCATAGGAGGTATCAAAGAGAGATTCAAGAAAAATATCAATAAGAAAAGCACAAGAAAGAATTAGAAACTGTAACAAAAAAGATGGATGAAAAAGGGTTTGTGGCACTGAAATTGAAGTCACTGCTGAAAGGCAAGGATTACAAAATTCACAATTAGCATTCATTCAAGAAACACATACCAGATGCCTGTCATGTAAGCACTACAGCAGCTGCGGGGTATACAGTGGAGAAAAACAAGGCCAGCACCTTAGGGGCTGGTGGGATAAAAATCTATATAGAAAGAGGTGAAATAGGTAACAGAAGGCATTCAAAGAGTACAAAGGGGCTTGGGGCATGGGGGAATGCAATGGCTCTTCCTTTGAGTCTGGTGGTGCTTCCACAAACCTGTTTATGAAAACACTTGAGATGTACTCAGAATGAATGCATGTCACTGTGTATGAACTGTGCCTCAGTAATTTGAGTTTTGAAGTCAATTAAAATATAAATAGTATAGGGATTAGATTATGCTTTCCCATTTGTAAGACATGCAAGAGAAAAACACAAAACCAAGATTGCAATGCTAGAGATACATATATAGAGAGAGTATGTGGCCGAAAGAAGTAAAAATTAACACTGAGTTACAGAAAACAGACTAGAGGAGTAGAAATTCAAATGTAAAACATGGGGGACCAGCAGTTAGCATAATGGCTATGTCACTGGACTCCCACGTAGTCGACCGTGGTTCGAGTCCCGGACCTGGTGGCTTAAACTCATGCCGGGCGTGTGTGCGTGCGTGCCCAAGAACCCAAGAGGAGAATGGAGGAGAAGGGATTGCGGCGTGGCCATCCTCCCTGGGGGGTGATTTCTCGCTTTCTGTCTCTCTGTCTCTGTCTGGCGAGCGCACGCGCCCTATATCAAAAACCTCTCTCAAAAAAAAAAGTAAAACATGGAAAAATTACATAAGTTGAAGAGAAATACGAAGAAAAAAATTAACCTTCAGAATAAGGCTAAGGTAGATAACCTATGAATAATAAGTGTGAACAAACTGAACTGCAAAGGTAATTAAAGTTATAATGGAAGAAGAAAATGTCCCAGAAGTGATTATGAAAAATTGAGAAGACTCGTTGAGATTTAACAACTGGAGGACAATGCCAAGATATTTACTTGTAAAATCTCAAGCTTCAAGGTCAGAGAAAACTACTTTCCAGAAAGACAAAAAAGAACTTTAAGCAGCTAAAAATTGAAAGAAGGGACTGCAGTGTGACCATTTCTCACCGGAAAGTGCTTTCTTACTCTCTCCCTCTCCATCGATCTCTTGCAAACACACACACCTTTTGGCAAAACTGAAAAACAAACAAAAAATGGGAAATCCCAGAATAAGATTTGACCAAATGATTGACCCTGTGGCTCAGTTAAGTTGACATGTGAATTAAACCATCACACCCATCTTTCTACTTACTAATTGGTCCCCAAATCCTGTTGATTCTTCCTGTCTGGTGTCTCTTTTTCTCTTATTCTCCCATCGCCAGCCCTACCTGCTCCAAACTCTCAGAGGAAAAGGCTGCTTTCTAAGGCTATCTGCAGTGTTGTTCTGAGAATCCAACACGGTAATAAAGTACTATCAATAATTTATAGTACAAATACCACACACTGAGTAATGAGCTAAGTACCAAATATACACTAATTTGATTCAGTCCTCATGTACTATGTCTTAGAGAGATTTAAAAAACTGAGGCCAAGAGCAGATGTCTAATAAGTGGCAAAGGTGGGTTCTAAACCCAGCTGACTCCAGTCTGGGATTTTCGACCCCAATTTATTGGGGCCAGCGGGTGGCAGAGTGGTTGGGATGCTGGACTCCTACTCTCTCTACCAATCGTGGTTTGAGTCCCAGACCTGATGGTTTGCTTTCTCTCTTTTCCTTTCTCAACCCCAATCTACTTCTCTTCCAGAGGTCAATAAACTGTCCAATCTTTGATAAGTACTTGGTATAAGCCAAGTTGTTATTCATTTGAAAAGGCATTTTAGAAAAATTGTCTCTGGCATCTCAAAGCTTAAAAAGGTCATCTCATCTCTCAGTACAGCTTCAAGTGTTCCTAAAAATAGTTCAAGCACCAAGCATGTCTTGAGAAAAGACAAGCGGCTGAAAGCATTATAAGGAAGAGTTATTGATAATAAGCTCTAAGAGTAAGAGAAATTATTTGAGTCTAATTGTTTTAAAAAGAGACACAGTGGCCAGTGAAGCATTGTGAGGATGGGAAATTATCCTGGGAAAATCTATTTTGTAGGTGAAATCTTAGGAGTTTTTGGGCAGCTGTAAATAAAACCTACTCAATGCTCCCTGTTCAAAATTTCCTAAAGGTTTCCCATTATCTTGAGATAATGCTAAAGCACTCACTCTGTTTGTCTCTCCCACTCCCTCGGTCCCCTCCCGGCATAGACCACCGTCTCCAGCCTTACGGGAAGACGTGCAGTTTGCTCAGTTCTCTCCCCGGGATCTGCTGTCCCTCCATGCATACAGCGCCCTTCTACTGGATTCTTGGCTAACTCCCACTCATCCTTAAAGACTTAACTCAGAAACGAATTACGACAAAAGATTAATATCCTCAGCATATAAATAGCACATATAAGCCAAGCAGAAAGATATTAAAAACAGAATAAATAAATGAGTAAGAGGCACAAAACAATTATTCATAAGAGAGCAAAGAAGAGTGACTACATTTAGAGACAGATACTGATGTATGAATGTTCAGCTTTGGTCATAACCAGAGAAACAGAAAACTTAAACAAGATCTCACTGTCCATCAAAACAAAAGAAATCTTTGGGACCAGCAGTTAGTGTAATGGCTATGTCGCCGGACTCCCATGTAGTCGACTGTGGTTTGAGTCCTGGACCCGGTGGCTTAAACTCACGCCGGGCGCGCGTGTGCGTGCATGCCCAAGATCCTGAGAGGAGAATGGAGGAAAAGGGATTGTGGCGTGGCCAACCCCCTGTGGGGTGATTTCTCGCTTTCTGTCTCTCTCTGTCTTTCTGGTGAGCACACGCACCCTATAGCAAAAACCTCTCAAAACAAACAAACAAACAAAAAAGCAAAAGAATTCTTTGAAATGGCAAAGGGACACATATGCATTGCTGGTAGGACATAAACTAGTACTTCCAGTGGAGAACAGAGCATCATCACAGATAGTAATGTGCATTATCTTTGAACCCGTAATTCTACTTTTTGCAATCGACTATGAAAATAAGTCCAAAAAAAGGTTCGAGTATATATATATATATATATATATATATATATACACACAGAATGATGTTTGATGTAGAATTATTTAGAAGCATTAAAGATAGAAGCCATCTAAATGTCCAACAATGAAGTGGCTACATAAATTACAACATTATGCAGCTATTAAAATAGATGTTTCAAAAAAACTTGAGGTCATAGGTATGAAGGTCAAAGGTATAAAAAGTGTCTAGTGAAAAATCAGTCCCCCCTTCCTGTCCCTTGCTGTCCCAGTTCTCTCAGACTGTTTATTTTGAGTCCACAACGGGCAGCCGGGGGGGACATATCCAATAGGCTACCAGCGGGATGGTTCTGGAGCTCAGAATGGAAGGTCTGGGCCGGCCACACCTAGAATCATCCATGAGGAAGGGTGAGGCGACACCGTGGGGGTGGAAGAGGTTGCTCTGATGAAAGCAGTGGAATGCAAAGATCGCCCAGCCTTGAGCAGACCCTAGAAAAACTGCAGAAATATTTCAAAGCAGACACAGAAAGATCTAGGAAAGGAAAGAGAGAATGAAGGTCAGAGTAGAGGCAGGAAAGTCATAGTTATCCACAGGAGACAAAAAAGCAAACCACACGGAGAAGTTAAGATTGTCAAGATGTCATTAGTGACCTCAGCAAGAACAGTATCAGCATATATACTTACTAATAAAAGTGTAGTAAGAATAATTCAAAACCCCTAAATTCTTGGCAGTACATTTATAAGTAATAGTTGGGTATAGGATAAAATTCATTACATCTTCAAAATAATGAAAAAGATAATGTATAAAGTCATTTGCTGTGTAGTCAGAAGCAAGTTGAAAATGAATGGTTTAAACATCTTTTATTTTTGAGAGGTTTTTGCTATAGGGTGCATGTGCTTGCCAGAAAGACAGAGAGAGACAGAGACAGAAAGTGAGAAATCACCCCCCAGGGGGATGACCATGTCGCAATCCCTTCTCCTCTATGGATCTTGGGCACACACGCACACACGCCCGACATGAGTTTAAGCCACTGGGTCTGGGACTTGAACTGTGGTTGACTACATAGAATCCAGTAACATACCCATTACACTAACTACTGGTCCCAGTTTAAACATCTTTATTAGCAACAAAATGGTAGCAAATTTTAACAAGTGGAGAATATTTCATAATTGTCTAGGAAAACAAAATAGCATAGACCCTTTGAGAAAACAGGAAACAAACTATTTAAATATTCATTAAACAAAAATGAAAAAAAAAATCAGAGGAATTAGTTAAGGCAATTGAGTTTTTTTTTTTAATGTTTTGGCTTATGGGTTACATATTAGAAATTATGAGGACAAAAGAGCAAAGAGCTTTGGAAGTTTGAGAAACGGGGTTTAAAACAATCATTTCAGAAACGAGCATGAGTAGGACTGCAGAACATGCCAAGCGGTGGGGAAAAGCCAGCTGAGGTTGGTCACATCCAATATGGTGCTCACAATTTGCCAGACTGGGTGGTTTTCCTTCCAGCTGTGTTTGGCAGCCCAGATACTGTTATGAAAAAGATATCTGAGTACATCCACAGGCGCAGTTTTGCCAAAAGAGGGTAAGAGAAGGGCAAAGAGAGAGAGAGAAATTCTTCCCAAGGCTCCACAGGGATGGAGCTAGGAATTTCTATTCTCACAATTGTGAGCTTCTCAAAGCCAATAAAAACCTCAAAGGGGCTGGCTCCAAGCCTCATGATTAAATGCTGATGGCACAGCTGAGTCCCAAACTCGGCGGCTTGAGAAACACGCAGGGCACGTGAGCACCTGTGCCCGAAATTATGAAAGGAGGGAGAGATGGAGCCGAAAGGATTCCCCATGGGATGCTTTCTCTTCTCTCTCCCCCTCTCTCTCTCTTTTTTATTTTTTTGAGAGGTTTTTGCTATAGGGCGCGTGTGCTCGCCAGACAGACAGAGACAGAGAGATAGAAAGTGAGAAATCACCCCCCAGGGGGGATGGCCATGCCGCAATCCCTTCTCCTCCATTCTCCTCTCGGGATCTTGGGCACGCACGCACACGCGCCTGGCGTGAGTTTAAGCCGCCGGGTCCGGGACTCGAACCACGGTCGACTACGTGGGAGTCCAGCGACATAGCCATTACGCTAACTGCTGGTTCCTCTCCCCCTCTCTCTTTCTCTCTGGTGAATGCACATGCTCTTTAGCACAAAAAAAAAAAAAAAAAAAAAAAGTCCCACAGTCAAATGATGGTAAATTAATGAATATAGCTGTTAAAATAATAAAATGAAAATTATGTAAAGAAGAAAAAGTATATTTAATACAATAGGACACAAAATAATTTCATATAACTGCACATTTTAGTTAAAGTTCTACGGGGATTATTTAAAGTACATTCTCAAAAAACAGTACAATAATGAAAAGAAAAAGAGCACTAGGGGCCAGCAGGTGACGTGGTGGTTAAGAATGCTGGACTCCCACATAGCTGACTGTGGTTCGAGTCCTGGACCAGGCTGGCTTTCTTTCTCACTCTTTCTCTGTCCCTCTCTGGTCAAATTAAAATAAATAAATAAAGTTAAATAAAATAATCCTTAAAAAAAGAAAGAAAGGGAGCACTTAGTAGTGCAGAAGAATAAATGCTTGTCTCAGTTATCTAGAGGAACAGTTTAGGAGCATTTTTGCCTAGGCATCCTTTTTGGTGCTTAAAAAACATTTAAGGTTTTTAATCTGTAATTCATGAAAATTAAACTTGTGATTATCCCTTGGCTGTATCCTCATAGCCACTGACATTTTGTTGCAAACAAGATTTCTTCTCCCCCAACATATAAAGCAATTTATCAGAGTAAAGGCCACCGATAGAATGTGTTTGGCTTTTTTTTTGAGAGGTTGCTATAGGGTGCAGGCACTTGCCAGAAAGAGAGACTGAGAGACAGAAAACAAGAAATCACCCCCAGGGAGGATGGCCACGCTGCAATCCCTTCTCCTCCATTCTTCTCTTGGGATCTTGGGCACGCACGCACATGCGCCCAGCATGAGTTTTAAGCCACGAGGTCCAGGTCTTGAACTGTGGTTGACTACATAGGAGTCCAGCGACCAGCGATATAGCCATTACGCCAACTCTAGTCCCAAATGTGTTTGGCTTTCTGAAGTAAGGTAAACAGAGCAAGCAGTGGTGAAGTTCCTGGCTACTTATTTTTGCTGTTAAAGTTTTATGTATTTATTTATATAAGAAAGACAGAGAAGGAGATTTGGGGGGGAGGGACAGACACACACGGAGAAAGGGGCAGCCCTAAATGGGTCTTCATGCCTCGATCCACTCCCAGCCTCAGCCAGCCTAGATCACGGGTGTGCACACCCAGTAGGAACAGGAGCCCTGGGACGCAAACCTGGGCTTTTACCGTGTGGCTCCACCATGGCAGGGCACGGCATTGTCACTGTGCTATCGTCTGACTCCTGAGTTACTTTTTAAAAAGATTTTACCCCAGGGGTGTGTGCTAGAGAGAGACAGAGAGAGGGAAAGTGAGAAATCACCCTCCAGGGTGGATGGCCACGCTACAGTCCCTTTTCCTCTCGGGATTTTGGGCCTATGTACACATTCTAGGACTCGAACTGGGGGTAGCCAGGTCGGATTCAGCTGCCTTAACCACCATGCCACCTGCTGGTCCACCCTGGAATCCTTTTTAATTTGGTTTGAGATGTGGCTACTAGGCGGGCAATATCCTGGAAGCTGGAAGACACGCAATTCCCTCTTCACACGTTCCTTGACATGTGCTTCATTTAGAGTCATACACATTTCTCTTGTGATGGGAAAACACAGGTGACATGAGAGTGATAGTTTCTTCACAGCTACATATCCTCTTGTTCCGGAATGGGCCATATTTCTTTTACAAGTATCACTGTGATTAAAGGCTTCATTTCTTGGGATGACAGGTTCTGGCTCCTCTTTTTCTCACCTTCCAGAAGTGAGTTTGACCTATCAACAGACAAGTGTGTTCAAGCTTCTACCAAGCAATAGGGGTTAACTTAGGTTACTAAATAGAATTTTCTGAACTTGCTAAATTTGTTTTAAAATGACAGTGTGAACTCCTAGTTAATGTAAGATTTGACCTTTGAATTATTTAAAATTTATGAAAAATAACTATCTACAATAGAATATTCAATTAATCCTAGATTTTCCACTTTATGAGGGGAAATAAAGCATGAACAAAGGAAATTCCTCTTCGTCCTTAAACTCCTTCATTATAATTTCCTATCAATGATTCAAAAAGGAGTCAAATAAACTGCCTTTCATTTCATCATTTCCCACTGACATGAGTCACTAGCAACAATAAATGAAAATGAAAAAAACGAGAAGAGGACACAGTAACTCATCTACCTTGTCTGAAAATATTAACAAGGATAATTCGCACAGCAAAGGAAAAAAGAAAAAAAAAAGCATAACAATTCTTCCTTCCTAGAATGTATGAAATGACAGAATATTCGCTGAGCTATTCAAAAAGGAAAAAAAAGTCTACATAAAATATTTCAGGTATATAGTAACTTCACCTATTTGCAAGAAAGCTAGAAACCAGGAGGGGGACCAGCAGTTAGCGTAATGGCTATGTCGCTGGACTCCCATGTAGTCGACCACGGTTCACGTCCCAGACCCAGTGGCTTAAAAGTCATGGCAGGCGCATGTGCGTGCGTGCCCAAGATCCCAAGAGGAGAATGGAGGAGAAGGGATTGTGGTGTGGCCATCCCCTCTGGGGGGGGTGATCTCTCGCTTTCTGTCTCTGTCTCTACCTGGCGAGCGCACGTGCCCTATTATAGCAAAAACTTCTCCAAAATAAACAAATAAATAAATTAATTAATTTTTAACAAAAAGAAAAAAGAAACCAGGAGGTAAATGCAAATGACCATGACCACAATTCAGAGTGAGGTCAAATCCTGGTGAGCTTGGAATGTACTGGCTTTAAAAGGACAGCAAGGGTCAGGCTCGGTCTCTGTTCTTTTAATCCCTGGATGCTGGACTGAATACAGGACAAAGGAGCCCATTAACTAACTTTACTTTGCCTACTTGGTGTTCAAGGACTCTCAACTCTACATGTCGATTTATAAAAATAAACACATTAATCGTCCCCCAGGACTTACTAACAAAATCTGGTAGCTCCTTTCCATTAGGAGGGCTTTCACTTTGGCTCTCATTCAAAAACATCTTTAAAATCTCGTCCAGTTCTAAAATTGGATGAAATTGGGATCAATAGATGGTGTAATGGTTATGTCAATGGACTCCCACGTAGTCGACCACAGTTTGAGTCCTGAACCTGGCGGCATAAAACTCACGCCAAGCACTTGTGCGTGCATACCCTAGATTCTGAGAGAATAGAGGAGAAGGAATTGTGGCATGGCCATCCCCCCTTGGGGGGGTGATTTCTCGCTTTCTCTCTCTCTGGTGAACACATGCACCCTATAATAAAGATCTCTCTAAAAAAAAAAATTCTGTGAATTAAAATATGTAATTAGCATTTGGCCAGCTTGTGGCCTGGTGGTTATGGCAGCTGAATCTCACATGCCAACTCCACGGTTCAAGTCCTGGACCCAGCATCTTGAAAAACATGCTGGGTGCATGTCCATGTCCAAAATCCTGAAAGGAGGGAGAAATGGAGCAGAAGGGATTGGGCTGCAACCAGTCCCCAAAAGGAGATGCTTTCTCTCTCTCTCTCTCTCTGTCTGTCTTGGGCAAGTGCATGTGCCTTCTGGTAAAAATTATACACACATCTATGTACTTAATTAGCTTCTTCATCTGCTAGGATGGCAGAAACAGTGTAAGACATGCAACACAGCAGCGTGCATAATAACAGGGATGGTTATTTTGATCTGAGTGCTGTACTGCCTTGAAACAGAGTTTGTTTGTTTGGCTATTTATAATACAAATAACTTACTGCATTTTTCTTCCAAGTAGGTCAAAATATTTCCATGCATTACATAATTTATTTCCATAACAGCCCTGTGGATCATCTAGTAGGTGTTTGTGTGTTAGGATTTCATTTTGTTTTAAAGAACTTGAAGACTTTAACTCTGGGGAAAATTGGGCAAACACATACACTGACAAAATTCTCTTATTGTTTGGCATACCACTTTTTTTTCATATTAATACTTAATAAGTACTATGATACTAATAGAATGGCTCTTGGCATTTATCTGCTAAAATATACAAAAAAAAAGTATACATGGTAGGTCAAACCAAAAATGTAGTCTCAAAATTAGCTCTGATAATTAATATTAACCTAACTCTCCTCAACTGCCAGAGGACTGGCAAACGGAGTCTTCACCTGTGGGAAGATCACATCTCTCCTTTCACTTAAAAAAAAAAAAAAAAAAAAGTTTTATTTTTTTGGGACCAGCAGTCAGCGTAATGGCTATGTCACTGGACTCCCATGTAGTCGACTGCGGTTCACGTCCTAGACCTGGTGGCTTAGAACTCATGCTGGGCGCGTGTGCGTGTGTGCCCAAGATCCCGAGAGGAGAATGGAGGAGACGGGATTGTGGTGTGGCCATCCTCCCTGGGGGGGTGATTTCTCGCTTTCTGTTTCTCTGTCTGTATGGTGATAGCACGCGACCTATAGCAAAAACCTCTCCAAAAAAAATATATGCTTTAATTTTTATATTCAATCATGGTATATATTTACAACATGGAAGATGAATTTTCCCAGCATGAATACACTGTATGTTAAATTCATGCATTTATTTCTTACCATGAAAGAGAGCAGGAGAGAGAGACAGGCAGACAGACAGCAGCTCCAACGAGGCCCTGATGCTGTGATCCAGCACTGGCCTCAGCTAGCCCTGGATCAAGGGCATGCACATGCTTAGTGTGCTCAAGGAAGGTCTCCAGACACAAGCCAGAACCTTCGCAGTCAACCTTCAAGGGTGTCGTGTTTTACAGCTGTGCCACCTTCTGGTCTTACTTGTCCCCTTTCACAGCATACTGAAGCTGGGGGTACCTGGCCTGCGCCATCCCTGCAGGTGTTCCCAAGTCAGTACATCCACTGCTGAGCCTCAACTGTCCACTGGATGGTCCGGCTCTTGGAAGTTTTCTTGGACTATCGATGGTTCTCAAAGGTGGTACCCCTTTCTAGACACTTAGCAACATGCCTTCCTTAGAAGACATAAAAGACAGGTGATGGAGTATCATTACTCTACAAAGAGCCAGTATATTTGCAGAAGTACAAATAAGTTCAGGAAAAGAATTCACTACATTGCAAATAAAACTCTTCACATACCTTGTTGGATTCTTTTCTTTTTAAATTGCATAGGGTTAGTGTCCTAGCAACTGCAGCCCTTTAGATATTGGCCATTACAGTTAAGATACCAGGCTGTAAGAGGGAAACTAGGAAGGGGTTTACTCCCCACCACTTACACATTAGCACTAAACCCCCAGGGATCAGAAATCTGCAACGTACTTTCATTTTGAGTCGCATAAAACTTTTATTACTTGGCCTAAATCCAAGGCTGACTTTTCAATATACATAAATGCTCAGAGCAAGAAGGTTTTTGGCCTCAAAACTGTTTGCAAATTCCATGATTCAATATGCTCTGTGCAGAACAGTAAACAGCAGGTTCACAGAGGGTGTTTAGCAATCATTTTAAGGTAGGGCAGATTAACTCAACCAAGTTCAATTTTACTGTCCTACTAAAAACTTAAAATTGGCCACCTGCATTAAAAGCCATGTAAGTATCGTAAATGGTATTTATTGGAATATTTAAAAGAACCACCATCAATGGACTAGCACAAAAAGCAGAGTCCTATTCTCTCAGCCTATGTTCAGTGCACTGAGATGGGCCGCAAGGCTCTGTTCACTG
Source organism: Tupaia tana (assembly GCA_026018925.1). Lineage (NCBI taxonomy): Eukaryota > Metazoa > Chordata > Mammalia > Scandentia > Tupaiidae > Tupaia > Tupaia tana. Next base: position 29,224,784 of record JAKSZU010000024.1, on the reverse strand, counting down.
CCTCTCTCTCAAAACATCATGCCTCCCGATTCCTGAAAGAGGTCTCATCCACATGACCAACAATGGTGGGTAAAGAATGGCGGAATCTGGTGGATTTGGGGAGGCATTTCTAATTGGGGCCTAGCTATGTTTTCAAGGGTGGGAAGCAGGCAAAGATCAGACTCAACATGTGGATTGGCACGGGCCAACATGTGTTATGTGAAAATACTAGCACTGGGCGGCCAGTGAGAAAGAAACACAGCAGCCAAAAGCCCAGGAAAGAGTCACAAAAAATATTTGCATATTCCAGCAGCAAAGAAGCCTGGAAGCAGAAGATGAAATTAGGCACTGGCATTCATTCACAGAACTTCTCCCCAGACACGCACACGCACCAGTGTGAGTTTTCAGCCAACGAGTCTGGGACTTGAACTGTGGTTGGCCATGGGGAATTCCACACCTTAACCACTATGTTGCCTGCTGGCCCTCAAAATACAATTTTTAAAATTAGCTTTAGATAAAGTTATCTGAAACCAAAGCCTTAATTTTTGGCACATGTCAAGTGGCTCCCATCACACACTAACTCTACTTAGTTACGTGGGGGTTCATTTCACAATCCACTCAAGATCTCCTCTGAAAGTCACTTTGTCCAAAATAATAGCCTACCATAACAACCCCTTAATATATCTCTAAGGGGGGACCAGGAGATGGTGTAATGGCTGCATCACTGGACTCCCATGTAGCCGACCATGGTTTGAGTCCTGGACCTGGTGGCTTGAAACTCATGCCGGGCATGCATGCAAGTGTGTCCAAGATCCCAGGAGGAGGATGGAGGAAAGGGGACTGCGGCATGGACATCTCCCTAGGGGAGTGATTTCTTGCTTTCTGTCTCTCTCTACGGTGAGCAAATGCACCCTATATCAAAAAAGCTCTCTCTCAAAAAAAGTTATCTTTAAGGTATAGAAGAACTTGGGGGCTTTAACCTGGAGTGGACCTATGGTACCCAGCAGTCTGAGGCTCTGTCCATGGGGAAATTCCTTGAGGTCAAGCTAAAGGACTGACTGGTTTTTCACTCAATCCAGATTTTATCTGGGAATATAACTTCATATCCTCTACTGTTTGGAACCTACTAAAATTGAGACTGGAATAAGTTCGACATTTGGAGGACTGACTAAAAGCAAGCCCTCGATCTATTCCTCTAGATTCTGAGCAGTATCTGTGGATGTGCCAGGGACTCACAATCCTGCTCCCTTGCAACCTGCTTTCCTACCATGGCCTTCTGCCATTTGTCAACATCACAGGATGCCAAAAGAAAACGCTCTTGGCAACAGACTGTATTTATGCTAAGGATGCTGCCCTTCACAGAAGGAGCCATGAAAGCAATTTCTTGATTTTTTTTTTTTTAATCTGAAAGAGTTGTAATTCTTCAAAGCCACTGGCCACTCTATTACTGCTCGCTCTGACTCACTTACTAGTCATTGGTCTCTCTTTGCATAGGCTACTGGGAAGCTCAGAGCCAGACCTGAAGCCATGCTCCTGTCTGCCAACTGTCCTGCCTTCTTAGTACCGACTTCACCTTATCCCACACCTTATTTTGGTCTTCTGATTTTCTCACTTAAATCACCTGCATATAATTCTGATTCACTGGTTAAAAAAAAAGTCTTAAACTGGAGCCAGCATGGCATAGGAGTTACGTTGCTGGACTCCCACATGGCTGACCATGGTTCAAGTCCTGGGCCTGGTGACCTGAAAATCATGCTAGGCATGTGTTGCGTGTGTACCCAAGATCCTGGGAGAACAGTGGTGAAGGGACTGCAGTGTTGCCATCTCCCTTGGAAGGTAACTTCTTGCTTGCCATCTCTCTGTCTCTTTTTGTCACTCCTCCCCACCACAAGTGCACAGGGTCCTAAGGCAAAACCTCTTAAAAAAAAAAAAGAAACTTAAAACTAAGTTAAGAATAAAATTTAATTCAGCTGTTTCCAAGTTACATGAGATAGGACAGGGTTCCACAACTTCTTATTTAATAGGAATTTGGAATAAGAATGCTAAAAGATGGGAAGATCCTCGGGCAAGTTCAAAGTAATTTAATTTAAATGTAACACAGCACCCTGATAGGGTTAGGATAGGCCACTGTCACTCAGGATGAGTTCTGCAGGGTAATTTCATATTCGGGTTAAATGAGATAAACATCCTTATTAGAGGGTTTGTGTCTAGGGAGACATCACTGGGGCCAGGTGGTGGCACCATGGTAATGCAACTGAATCCACATGGGCAGGTCCTGGGTTCACGCCCTGGGACCTCCCCTGTGCACACTGAGCACACACATGAATGCCCTTGTCTTGGGCTAGCTGAGACCGGGGTTGGATCATGGTGTGAAGACCTTGTTGGGGTTGCTTGACTTTCTGTCTCTTTAATGGAATGAGCAAATTAAAAAAATAAAAAGATTAATGATACTCTTAAAAAAAGAGAGATTGATTATCCAAATTCATATATGCACAAGATACATAAATTAAGTCGACTAACAAGTTTGTAAGCATTTAAATAAGAGAAAGTCCAAGGGCCTTGTCAATGATCCACATTTATTCAGAAGAATGACTTACTCTTTTTTCTCTATATAAACAGGCACCTTAAGGTAATTTAATTCAGTGAGGGGAGTGAAGTGAATACAGATGTTAGAATAACAATGAAATGTTAATTTTATGATCCTATTTATTTTACAAAAGTTTCTACATGATAGGACCAAATGTAAATTTTGACCTAGGATCAATCCTTAATATTTCTGGCAGAGAAAACTAATCTACAAGAATACCTGAATTTTACAAGCAAATTCAACACATTTCATACAAACATAATAATGTCTTCAACATAGTTATTCATAACTCTAGACTATCTTATTCAACTCTTCTTTTATTCTTTAAAAGTTTATTCCCTTTGTAGGGGAGATAGGGTTGGGGGAGGTAGGAGGAAGTAGAGAATCTTTTTCTTTTTTTTTTTTGGAGAGGTTTTTGCTATAGGGCATGTGTTAGCCAGACAGAGAGAGAGAGATAGAGAGACAGAAAGAGAGAAATCATCCCCCAGGGGGGATGGCCACACCGCAATCCCTTCTCCTCCATTCTCCTCTCGGGATCTTGGGCACGCATGCACACACGCCCGGCATGAATTTAAGCCACCAGGTCCAGGACTTGAACCACGGTAGACTACATGGGAGTCCAGTGACATAGCCACTACGCTAACTGCTGGTCCCAAGGAAGTAGAGGATCTTCACGCCAAGATCCTCTCCCCTTTCCTGCAGTGCGTGGCTGTGCCTGGCACGTGCAGCAGGCCAGGGACATGAACCCAGAGCCCTCCCCCATATGGCCTTCATCATCACACAGCGGCACCCCAACTGTCTACACTACCGCAGCTGGGCTAAATTCGGCATTCATTCACTCATTTGAATTTTACCTATTCAGATTTTCTTGAAAATTTTCCATTCTAAAGGAAGAATTCTGCTTCTCTGAACCTCTACTGCTACTTTTCACACATGAGTAATGATAGTGGCATCATCAGATATGGGGTTTACAAAGACATTCTTGTGGCAATATGAAGGATCCCTGGTAGAACAAACAGGAGGCACTGAGACTCCTGGAGGCTGTTAGAGAATCCAGACAAAAACTGATGAGCCAAAGAAAGCGTCGCCACGGGCACACAAAGGCCCAGCTAGGGTAATATGTGAGAATCAGCTGGGCTGAACGACCCACTGATTATGATAAAGTAAGGAGAGACAGTGAAGCCAGTTCCAACCTGAGCAACTGATGAGGTGGGGGAGTGCAGGAGGGCAGAGTGTACTGGGAGGGCAGCAGAGGAGGGAGGAAGGACGGACAGACGGATGATCAGTCATGTCAAAGGCGAAGACAGACCAAAATGGACCAAGAGAAAAGGAACAGAAGAAACATGCCAAGCTGAACTGCAGTGAACGAGGTGTAAGTGGGAGCTGACCGAGGGGAGAGCTGACATCCCTTGTGGCCCGGCCCACATGTGTTTTTTTTTTTTTTCTAGTGGATTTTAGGCTCTTTTAGAGTAAGGATGTGTTTCTATTAAACCTGGGTTTTGTGTCAATGAGGTCCCTTGAGCAGAGGCCCTCAAAAACATTGTCAGAATCTTCTACAAGGAAAGATACCGGGACAGGAGCTGAAAAGGAACCCAAGGAGAAACTGATCCAGAGGATGCTCACAACGCCACAGTCAACAGGTAGAAACAAATGGGCCTGTGGTCCAGGGCCTTTCCCTTCCATGCAGGTAGACAGGGCCTCAGGAAGATGGCCTCTCAGCACTCAGCCAGGCTCAGCCAAAGCTGGCTGTACCTGCCTCTCCTGCGGAAAAACTCTCCCCGTGGCACATAACCCCTCCTGGTCTTTCTGCTCATCTTGGTCCCCCCCACCCCGACACAGTCACTCTTGGATAAATCGCTACCTATCTTTCCTTTCTATTTTTTCTTCCTTCCCATTATTACCACTTTGTAAAAATATTACTTATCATGAACACCACTCCCACCCCTTCTGCTATTTTGAAATATGGTACACATCCAATTTATTTATTTTCAATTTATAAAACTACGCTCTTTGTGATAATATTGCCTTAGGGTCTACATACACAATACCAAACATTTACTTAAGAAATCTAAAACAGAACAGCTTCGTGGAGCAGCATCTATTAAATTATCAACTGTGAAATGACAGTTTTCAAGGGTCTGTTTTACCCTTTGTCTTAAAAGGTGAGCACATGAAGAGCTTTGCAGCCTGGGGAAGAAGAGTTCCAAAGACAACATGTCCCCTGAGAAAAGTATTGAGGAAGACCAGCAGTTGGCATAATGGCTATGTCGCTGGACTCCCATATAGTCGATCGCAGTTCGAGTCCCGGACCCAGAAGCTTAAACTCATGCCGGGCGTGTGTGCGTGTGTGTGTGCCCAACATCCCGAGAGGAGAATGGAGGAGAAGGGATTGTGGCGTGGCCATCCCCCCTGGGGGGTGATTTCTTGCTTTCTGTCTCTCTGTCTCTCTCTGTCTTCTCTGTCTTTCTGGCGAGCGCACACTCCCTATAGCAAAAACCTCTGCAAAAAAAACAAACAACAAAAAAAAAAAACTGAGGAGTCTCCATCTCCCCACAGACAGGGCTTCCTGTAAGCCCTCAGTAGTATTTGGTGTGGGTTTTAGCTTTGTGAGTAGAGGCCAGACAAAGGAAAGACTGCCAAGAAAATGATTTAGCAAATGCAAACTGAAGAGTCCAAATTCTGACCTGTACTTTGAAATCAAAAGGTGGTAAGTACGGAAAAGGTTCACTGTGATGCTCGTAGTAGGTCTGCAGGGACAGTCTGTGTCTACCTGTTGGCTGCACCCATCTGGCAGGACACCAGAATATACCTCTCTACCACGATATAAAGAAGCATAGCATAAAGAGGCAGAGGCCGGCGTGGTCAATGTGGAATGTGGGGACAGCTTCATTATTGGAGGATGCGCTGCGAACTCGGTTCCAAAGCAGCTGTGTGATTCTCAACTTACGAGCTGTAACTTCTTCATTTGCAAAGTGGGATAAATTAAAAGTGCCTGCTTTCATAGAATTTTTATAATTAGCAAACGAGATAATACAAGAAAGAGCAGACGATATGCTGGACTCATAGGAAACACTTAGATAAAAAAAAACAAAAACTACTATTATTATGTTCGCAAAATGGTCTAATAGTCCCTACTTTTTAGTGATTCCACTTTTTAAAAAGAATGACTTATTTAATTTTATTATTATTATTTTAGAATTTGCTGTAGGGCATGTGTGCTCATCAGAGAGGCAAAGAGAGAGAGCGAAAGTGAAAAAGCAAGCGGCCAGGTCTGGGACCCAAATCCCGGTCAGCCATGTATGAGTCCAGCACCTCCACCACTATGCCACCTGCTGGTCCCTGGTGGTTCCACATTAAATAAGATAATGAACAATAAAGTCCATAATATTGATATATTCAATGTTAATTCACTCTTTTTTCTAAAGTTTACTTTCTCAGTTTCTTGAGAAAAGGAAAAAGACAGTCAAGCCCTCTACCCCATAGTTTTTTTTCCCCCATAGGGCATGTGCGCTTGCAGGAGAGAGAGAAACAGATAGAGGGAAAGTTAGAAATCACATCCCTGGGGGGATGGCCACACAGCAATTACTTCTCCTCTATCCTCCTCTCTGGACTTTGGGCATGTACGCACATACACACTTGGCATGATATTCAAGACACCAAGCCTGGAATTGAACTGTGGTTGGCCATCTGGGAGTCCAGTGTCTCAACCACTAAACCAAATGCTGGTTCCTCTCAACAGGGTTTTGATGACATGATTCACTTGCAGTCTCAGCTGGCTATGTGCACAGCATACTCAGGGAGGCACTGGGGTGCAAACCCAAGACCTTCCTCATGTGGGTTCAGGTGTGTTACCACTGCACCAACACTCGGTCCTGTTTATTCACTCTTGAGCTACCTTTTCTTCTTCCTCTACAAACATTACCAGATCTGTGTGAGCATGGAAGAGTTATCCCTAAGGCAGCAAAGAGCCTCGTTTGCAAGTACAGACTTGAATTTGAATGAAACCTTTTATTCTAATAATTTACTCCGTGGAATCAAACTGTGATTTAGGCTCAAAGTACAGAATTTTGTACAACAAAGGCATTTATGAAACTATTACCTCCAGTGGATTTAGTAATCAAAAGTATTAGAAAGCTCTGTCATAATACGATCTTATTAGAATGTAAGCTCTAGGAAAACAGGAATTTGTTAAGTTTTATTTCTTGCTGTATCCTCAGTGTTAATTTATTGAGTGGAAGCTCAGTAAATATTTGTTAACTGAACAAATATGCCTCACAACCAATGTCTTTGTCAAGATGTTATGGTCCACAGGGCAGAGGGTGGACTACTGGTAAACTGCAATGCTCTGCATGGCAGACCCACACAGGAACCTTGGTGATAAAACATGCTACTCTACAAGGCAACCTTCCCTTCACATGAGAAGGTTGCTGGTTCGTATCTGGGGGCCTCCCTGAGCATGCCAGGCACAGGCTGAGGATGGGTGTGAATGACAATGACAGGACCCTGCTGGGGGTGCTCCATTTCTGTCTGTCTGTCTCTCTCTCGTGGGATAAAAAAAAAAAAAACAAACTTAAAACAAAACAAAAAAAAATAGTTGGGGCCAATAGGTGGCATGTAGACCTTTCTTCTTCCCACACCGAAGTTTAAACATCGCCTGAGATATTTGGGAGAATTTTTCCTTGTGTTTCTATTTATTTTTTAAGTGAAAGGGACTCCCACATGGCTGACTATGGTTCAAATTCTGGACCTGGAGGCTTGAAACTCATGCCGGGTGCATGTGTGCATACCGAAGATGCTGAGAGAATGGAGGAGAAGGGATTGTGGCATGGTCATCTCCCCCTAGAGGGGTGATTTCTTGCTTTCTGTCTGTCTCCCTCCAACACTGCAGCAAGCACACGTACCCTATAGCAAAAATCTCTTAAAAAAATTACTGTCCACAAGAATTAGAGAGAGAAAAAGAAACACTAGAACTGACTGGATGCTAATATACTGGTGACGGACAACTGACACGCTATTAAAATAACGATGCATGGGATTGCTTTAGCTCAGGAATACCAGGAAATCTCACAGAGGCCTTCATTTTCTCTAGCAAGGCCATAAACTAGGATTATTTCAGCCTCAATAAGAAACCCCCAGACACTCCCAACCGCACTGCCACCACCTTAATTTGTAAGTGCTTTACAAGAAAGCAAAGCCTTCACACACAAATACTTTGGTTTATAATTTGCTGGATTAGTTACACTTTACATTAGAGTTTATACTATAAATAGAGCTGTTGGCAGTGTTAAATTAAAAAACAAGGTACATGACAGGATTTTTGCCTTTTTTTTTGGAGAGGTTTTTGCTATAGGGCGCGTGTGCTCGCCAGACAGACAGAGAGGGACAGAGAGATAGGAAGCGAGAAATCACCCCCCAGGGGGGAAGGCCACGCTGCAATCCCTTCTCCTCCGTTCTCCTCTCGGGATCTTAGGCACGCAAGCACATGCGCCCGGCATGAGTTTTAAGCCACCGGGTCCAGGACGCAAACCGCAGTCTACTACGTGGGAGTCCAGCGACATAGCCTTACACTAACTGCTGTCCCTAGGATTTTTGCTTTTAAAGAACCAGAGATTCCCTAAAGGCAATTCAGCTCAGCTTGTCTGTTTACTCTGCCCACACTAGACTCTAACTCCACCCGGCTTTTATTCCCTAGCTCTGTCCCTGAGTCAGACCCTCATGACCTAGGGGCTCAGTGTGCGACTTCTAATCCTGCTGTCCACAGATTCCACTCTCAGACATGTTAAAAACCTTGAGAAGAGAAAATAAGTCAACCCAATTCTCTTTTCTTAGATTCTAATATTCTGAACACATTTTTCTCCAGGCTGGCAAATCAAAATATAAAGGAACTGCAAAATGAAAACGGGCTGTATGAAAGGTAGTAACTCTTCCCTCCATTCTTAAAGAAGAAAAAATGGATGCAGTAAAAATAAACACTGGATTCCCTTATTCCCTAGGGTTAGAAGGAAGCAGGGAAAAAATTCCTTGTGACAGCAAGGAATATGCGCGAAGCATATGAAACTTTTCAAGAGACTGTGGATTAAAGTTAATTACGATGGAAATAATACTGTCAGGACATGACTGTATATGATAGTAGTAGAGATTATTAAATGAGGTTTTTTTGCCTATCGGTTATTTTTTTCTTCTTTTTTTGGAGAGGTTTGTGCTATAGGCGTGTGTGCTTGCCAGAAAGACGCAGAGAGACAGAAAGCGAGAAATCACCCCCCCCAGAGGGGATGGCCATGCCGCAATCCCTTCTCCTCCATTCTCCTCTTGGGATCTTGGGCATGCGTGCACACGTGCCCGGCGTGAGTTTAAGCCACCGGGTCTGGGACTCAAACCATGGTCGACTACATGGGAATCCAGCGACACAGCCATTACGCTAACATTACGCTGTTGGTCGGTTATTTTTAATTAGTTAAAACAAAGCAGCTTATTTTTCCATACATTATCTTACACACGGGTTCTGGCCTTTGAAAATTTCCTGTGAAACAGATGGTGACATCTTGATAAAACACCATGTTCACAGTCACTACAGTAACATGCATTTTCAAGGACGTGGACCTTTCTTCTTCCCACACCGAAGTTTAGACATCACCTGAGATATGTGGGATAATTTTTCCTTGTGTTTCTATTTTCTTTAAGTGAAAGGCAATGATTTTCGAGAAATTTTCTTTCCAACACATCTTGCTTCCTGAATTTAGTCTACTTCTTCAAAATGTGGTTGTGGGTGATTTCTCACTTTCCCTCTCTCTCTGGCAAGTGTATGTGCCTTACAGCAAAAAACCAAACAAACGAAAAAAAGTGGTTGCTATGTTATCACAGGCAGCAGAGCCAACTCCTTCACTGCTGCTTCCCTTGCAGGGAGGAGACCGAATCTGAAGGTCCCAGGGGGAGGCCTAAAGCAAAAGACCAGAACAGGAGTGCCGGGAGAAGCAGGGCCTGTGGTGTGGTGGTGAGGGCGGCTGGATCCCACACGGCTTAACTTGTGATCTGAGTCCCGGACCCGGTGGCCTGAAAAACAAGCCAGCACGTGTGCATGCATGGCCAAAATCCTGACAGGAGGAAGAAATGGGAGGAAAGGGATTGTGGTGTGACCACTCCACATGGGGGATATGCTTTCTCGCTTTCCCTTCCTCCCTTCCTCTGGTGAGTACACATGCAATCAAGCAAAATTTTAAAAAAAGAGAAAGAGAGGAGGGACCAGCAGTTAGTGTAATGGCTATGTCGCTGGACTCCCACGTAGTCGACTGTGGTTCGAGTCCCGGACCTGGTGGCTTAAACTCACGCAGGGAGCGTGTGTGTGCGTGCCCAATATCCCAAAAGGAGAATGGAGGAGAAGGGATTGTGGGGTAGCCATCCCCCCTGGGGATGAAATCACCCCTGGGGGGTGATTTCTCGCTTTCTATCTCTCTGTCTTTCTGGCGAGCACATGCGCCATATAGCAAAAACCTCTCCAAGAAAAAAAAGAAAAGGAAAAAAAAAAAAGGAGGAGGGACCACTATAAATACGATTCATACAACTGCTTCATACTTGTGCATCCATCAGCCTCCTGGCATTGTACTGGGTCAACACTGCTGAGCAAGAACTCCTAATTCGAGACCAGCTGATGGTGCAATGGTTATGCTGCTGGATTCCCACATGGCTGACTGCAGTTCGAGTTCCAGACCTGGCAGTTTGCCTTTTCACTTCCCCACCCCCGCCTCTCTTTCTGGTGATTGCACATGTCCCATAGCAAATTAAAATAATAAATTAATTAAATTAAATAATTATTTTTAAAAAAAGGGCATGAATTTTATTCTAAATGTCCACAGAACCCCTGGCACATGTGAAGCAAGGGGCCAGAGTGGCTGAGTGAGAATGTAGGTTTGGAGTCGAAGTTTTGGGTTCACATCTCTGCACTGTTCCTTACAAAGTCTTTAAATTGGCGAAATGACTGAAATTCCTCCTTCCAGAAGTTATCCATCAACCAGGGCACTTAGCCCCGTGCCCAGGACACAGCTAAGCAAACGAGCTACTGCATCTTAGAAACCTCATGATAAGGGCAGTGTGCAGCGGGCACTGACAGGAGCTCAAGGACGTAGCCAAGGAGGTGAGACGGTGAGGTGGAGGTGAGAAGTCACGATAGCTTTGGGAGTGAGACTGAGGAGGGCAGAACAGGCCTGTGAGGAGGCTGGGCAGGATAGGACAGTTCCGAGCTTGGCTGTGGCTGGTGTGGATGTGCTGCAAGAGGCCTATACCCCTCTGAGAGGCCGCGTGCAGCAGGCAGGGGAGGAATGTACTGGGAGAGGGGCCTGGGCTAGAAATGGAGCCTTGGGCGTCAACAGAGAGGGGGCAGCTGACACCACAGTGTGACAGAATTACAAAGCACCAAGAGGGAAGAGCGAAAGGCCAAGCACAGAAACCTGGGGAGTGTGGATCTCCATTTCGGCATGTCAGAGTCCTTCCACTAAAAGGAGTCCTTCAGACAAGGGAGAGGAGATACGCCTGAACTGGGGGCTGAGGCTGACTGTGCAGTCAGGATCCGGGGGCCCAGCGTGCGAAGGGCCTGTGAGCAACCTCGTTCACAGGTGGCCTGGGCAGGATCTGCTTGCTTTGGTTACATGTACCCGTGGGGATTCCCTTTGTTTGGAGTTTCAAGTTTGGGGATAAGACCTTCAGTTACCACTGAGAGCTGTACTTACCATTTCAACATCTTCACATTGCTCGAATACTTGCATGCTTAGTCTGAGGAAGAAAAAAACAGAACTCTAGGCTCTAGTACACAGCTTTCAATAAGGATTTGTGAAGTGAATTAGATCTGGTTAGAAAATCAATGACATTTCCTGGCTCTGATCTAACTGCAAGAAACTATTTTCTCATTTAATTGAGCTTTTTGCTTAGTCAAGGGCAAAGGGGATTTTAGTTAAGAGATGATTCTGCCTATAGAAGTGATTTTTGGTTAAAACATCTGTTAAGAATCAGAATGCAGGGAAAGGATAATTATATAAGAAACATATCTGTATGAATGGGCAGAAATGTATGAAGTCATTAAATGAGTCATTATGCTATAGGGCAGTATTCACAATGATAAAGAATTGACCATATAAGTTACTTTGAATAAACTAAGCAATGGGGGTGGGGGTATATTAAAACCATTCAGAAAGTTATCCCTGAAATGAAAGAATAATATAAGACTAATAGATGCATTAATGACATCTAATGAGGATAGTAGCCATCCACTAAATAAAACAAATAATTACTCTGACTTCAGATACGATAACCTATCTGAACATTGATGAACAGTAACAAGCAAATGTCTAGATGTTCTCAAGAAGCTCTATCACTGCATACAAAGGTACACATAGAAAATACTTTCCTTAGGACCAGCAGTTAGCGTGATGGCTATGTTGCTGAACTCCCATGTAGCTGACTGTGGTTTGAGTCCCGAACCTGGTGGCTTAAACTCATGCCGGGCGCGTGTGCGTGCGTGCCCAAGATCTCGAGAGGAGTATGGAGGAGAAGGGATTGCGGCGTGGCCATTCCCCCTGGAGGGTGATTTCTCGCTTTCTCTCTCTCTGTCTCTTTCTGTCTTTCTGGCAAGCGCATGCGCCCTATAGCAAAAACCTCTCAAAAAAAAAAAAAAAAAAAAAAAAACAACCCCTTCTCTCCATTAAAATCCCCACTGCTCAGAACCAACAGGTTGTGTAGTGCTTGAGGTGCCGTACCCCCACGTGGCTGGCTGCAGTTCAAGTCCTGGATCTGGCAACTTAAAACTCACACCAGATGTGTGTGTGCATACCCCAAATCCCAGGAGGAAAATGGAGAAGGGATTGCTGCATGATCATCACCCGGGAGAGTGATTTCTCCCTTTCCCTCTCTCTGTCTCTGTCTCTCTCTCTTCAATGCGTGCATGAGCTCTATGGCCAAAATCTTATTAAAAAAAAAAAATCCATTGCTCAAGTCAAGTCAGGCCTTCACCATTGTTTGACTAAACTGAACTACTGGGATTAGCTCCTAACTGTCTCCTTCCCATCTGGGGTGAGCAAGCTTGAAGGTGTAACTGTAGTCTGCTTGGAACTCCCGAAGAGCTTCTCACTGCCAGAGACCATATTCCAGCATCTCAGCCCGGCTCACAAGGCTGTGATTGATGTCCCACCTCTCTCTACCCTCGTTTCCTCCCATGGCATCACCAGCAACACCAATCTGCTGGTAGCTCCTTATACTCAACACCACAACTACACTGTTTTTTGTATTTGTTCCCTATGCTCCTGCATCCTTTCCCAGTTAATCCCTACTAACTCTTTACAACTCAGGTCAGCCACCACTGCTCTTAACCTCCAGTTCCCTTTCAGTATAAGCTATGTGTCTCTTCTACCTGTCCCCATAATAACCTGGTACACGGCCACCTTTGTGTCGTAAAATTTTCAGTGACTGTATTAGTCTCTGCACTGAACTCCAAACTCATCTTGGGCAAAGGTAATGTTTCAGTTAGCTGTGTATTCCCAGCAAAGAGCAGAGTTTGGCACAGGGAAGATACCCAGTAAATGGAAGATCAAACACGTATTTTATCAAAGGTACATTACAGTGATAGAGTTCTCTAGACTGCTAACAGGTAGCTGGTACAGAAAATGGTTTAAGAAGCATAAATGACTTAAAGAATTGTTAGCTAGAACAAATTTCAAAGATTTTACAGTGGGATTATCAGTGTAAGAGATAACCATAGAGTTCCTACTTTGTTACTAATGAAATAGAGAAGTGATTCTAGGAAGTTTTGCAACTCTTTTTTTCCCCCATAGGGTGCATGCATCCTACTTGAACGTTGCTTTCGCACTTTCCCTCTCTGTCTTAGGCATGTACTCAACAGCAAATGAAATAAATTAATTATAAGATGAGCCCGACGGCCTACTGGTTAAGGGAGCTGGATTTCATATGGTTGACTGTGGTTCGAGTCCTGACCCTGGTGGCTTGAAAAACTCCCCAGGCATGTGTGTTTATGTCCAGAATCTTGATAATATGAAGAAAAAGTGAAGAGATAGCAGTGTGACCATTCCCCATCACTGGGAGTGGACCAACTGCTTTCTTCGATCAGTGCACATACCATCTGGCAGTTAGAAAAGAAACATTGTCCAATGGTATTCTAGTATTGAGTGCCTATGAAACCACACAGGTGATTAAGATATCATAGATATGAATCATTATATCATAACCATGGAAATTTTTATTTATTTATTTTAAGGTCTTTGGCATAGGACACATGCACTCATCAGAGACAGAGACAATGGGAGGGAAAGTGAGAAATCACTCCCTGGCTCAGGGGGTTTGGCTACATCATAATCCATCTCCATTCTCCTGAGATTTTGGGCACAGGCACAAACACGCCCAGCATGATTTTCAAGCTGCCAGGTTCAAGACTTGAACAGTGATCCAGTGTGGGAATCCAGCACCTTAACCACTATGCTATCTGCTGGCTCCACAATAGCAATTTTTTTTTCTCTTGCCAGAGAGACAGAGACAGAAAGCGAGAAATCACCCCTTCCCCATGGGGGATAGCCATGCCACAACCCCTTCTCCTCTATTCTCCTTTAGGAATCTTGTGCACACACGCATATGCACTGGGCCTGAGTTTTAAGCCACCAGGTCCGGGACTTGAACCTCAGTCAACTATGCGGGAGTCCAGCAACGTAACCATTATGGGTCCTGCAATTTTAAATCTTCTTAAAGTGACAGATACAGATGAATCTAAAAGACCTATTACAGATATTCCTATTATTGATCTAGACAATAGCCAGGAAGACCTACCTTAACTTAGTTAAACCTTACTAAACCTAGAAATGCATAGCTTGGTTCATGCAACTCATATAGGGTCGTCGGAAAGTCAAGACATATTTTTCAATGTAAAAATGCATTAAGTCTTTTCTGACAACCCAATAGTTTTACTACTTAATCTGGTTTCTGAAGGTTACAGTGTTTCTAAATTGGCAGGTAAGAGTTAATTGAGAATATAAATATTAAGAAATATAAAAACTCTATTATGTAACGAAGTGGGATTCAGTATCAGGAAAGGGCCCATGTAGGACCAGCACTGTGACATGAAGTATGTGGTACTGCTTATTCTCAGCGAAGTCTGCACAGGGCTATTGTCATTAATCATTGAGTGGCAGACAATTTTCTATTATGCTTATTACAGCCATTTTAAAGAGAGTATTTTTGCAATTACACTTTGCATTAGAAAAATAATACTACCCAACTGCAACAAAGAATAATTTAAAGATTTTTTAGATGAAGAAATACCTATTTACTTATAATTGCACTTTGTGGCCTAACTTTTCTATTCACTTCCTAATATTCTCTACTTTTATTTTCTCTTTGCCTTGATTCCCTCAGTTATTTTAAAATTATAAAAATTATTTCATTTTATTGCACTTTATTGTATGTATTTTTATAAGTTTTAAAAATGCTTTAGGGGCCAAGGCGAAATATAAATAGAATAAATGCAACTTGGAAATTACTGTAAAGCAAAGTCAATAATCGGCAGCGACACATAGATCTAATAATTTTACCACTGGCTTCTATTGTCTAAAATAAAAATGTTATTTTCACGCCAAAATTTAGACTGCCAAGTATGATTTTCTCAATCTGAACAAAGTAAATGTTTTCTCAACTGTACAATTTTTAGTTACTTTTCAAAACCATTCTTTTTTTTTTTTTTTGGAGAGGTTTTCGCTATAGGGCGCGTGCACTCGCCAGACAGACAGAGAGAGACATAGAGACAGAAAGCGAGAAATCACCCCCCAGGTGGGATGGTCACTCCGCAATCCCTTCTTCTCCATTCTCCTCCTGGGATCTTGGGCACGCACGCACACGCGCCCAGCATGAGTTTTAAGCCACTGGGTCCGGGACGCGAACCGCGGTCGACTATGTGGGCGTCCAGCGACATAGCTATTACGCTAACTGCTGGTTCCCTCAAAACCATTCTTACTTAATGTGGCAGAACTTAGCAATGATAAGAGAAAAAAGTATGGGGGGATTCCAAGCATATTTAATGATAAAGAATAATCAATCATCCAAAAGTCTAAGAAACTGCTTTTAGGCCCATATGAATCACCTCCAGTTGTCTGTGGGTTACGGTATCCATAGTGGGGAAACAACCATTCCTTCTAGCCAAATGTCACAGGCTATATGTGAGCCCACAGAATAAATTTAGAATACATTTCAGACTTAATTTGTTAAGAATTTAGAAAATCTGATTAGTCTTTTTCTCTTTAATTTTATGCATGCTCCTACATATTTTGAAGTAAAAAAGTTAAAGCAGCTTTCAGAGATCTTTGATTTGTTTGATATTTCATAGTGAGCAAAATTTTTAATTGGTATCTTCTAATAAAATTCGTTTAAAATATTTTTATTTTAAATTTATTTATTTTACATTCATTTAGTGAATAGCATCACAGCATACGAAATGTGACTTTGCATCCAGAATACACTGTATATTGACTTAATCATACATGGTATCATCAACAAATAATTTTCCATTTCTTGTTTCTTATATATATATATATATATATATATATATATATATACTTTTTTTTTTTTATTTCCTATTTCTCACCCTCTGCCATTCCCTACCCTCCTCCCACACTGTCTCTGGTATCTACAATTGCTTTCCATTCCTTTTTTTTTCCACATTTTTACTAATTCACAAAATATATTAATTAATCTCAATACTTTCAACAGCAAGTTCAGCTGATATATACAAATCTGTAAACACATGTCTGATCTTAGGCATGAAACTGTGAATAGAATGAATATACTATAAAGTAGCACCTAGCTGAGGCTATGTAGCTTACTGTGGTCCTTAAGTATTTGTTAATATATTCTTTTTTTCTTTTTTCTTTTTTTTGGAGAGGTTTTTGCTATAGGGTGCATGCACTCGCCAGAAAGACAGAGAGAGACAGAGAGATAGAAAGTGAGAAATCACCCCCCCGGGGGGATGGCCACACCACAATCCCTTCTCCTCTATTCTCCTCTCGGGATCTTGTGCACGCACGCATATGTGCCCGGGTGAGTTTAAGTCACCGGGTCCAGGACTCAAACCGTGGTCAGCTACATGGGAGTCTGGCGACATAGCCATTATGCTAACTGTGGTCTCAATATATTCTTTTAAAAATAGAATTCTATGACTTTTTCAGTACCTCATAATATACACATGCACTAAAAGTATTATTTAAAGACTGAAGGAGAGGGACACATATTTTTTTTTAACTGGGTGGGGTAAGAGGAAGGGGGAGAAGAAAAGCCCTAACAATCTGAAGAATATACCAACAAGGGAAAGCAAATGGCATGGTGGTTAGAGGTACTAGATTCTCACATGGCTGACCATGGTTTGAGTCCCAGACCTGGTGGCTTGCTTTCTCATTTTCTCTGTCTCTCTGGTCAAATTGAAGAATAAACAACACAGTGGAATTAAATGCATAAATAAATAATAATAATAAAAAAGAATGTACCAAGAAGCAAAATACAACATTTGATGCTCACCGGCCTGTCCTAAGTGTATGTCTGTGTAGCTTGGAATTGAGTCAAAGGATAAAAGGTGAAAAAGGCAAGAGAATGTAATTTCCCACATCAGCAATTTCTGGTTAACTGGAGTGTTGAGAAGGGAGCAGATTTTCCAGAGGAGGGGTTGGCGTTTCATTTATTGAGATGAAAGAAATGTTTAGGAATTTTAAGTGTCTAAATAAGAAGAGATGTATAAAATTGAAACTGAAATGGAAGATAGGCTTATAGGACTGAAATAATTACTACAGTGCTATATAAAAAATACTTTTATAGGGACCGGCAGATGGCATAATGGTTACCTGCTGGACTCCCATATAGTCAATCACAGTTCTGGACTCGGCAGCTTAAAACTCATGCCGGGTGTGTGCATGCGTGCCCAAAATCCCAAGAAGAGAATGAAGAGAAGGGACTGTGGCATGGTCATCCCCCACTGGGGGGTGATTTCTTGTTTTCAGTCTCCCCAGCAAGTGCACATCCCTTAAAGCAAAAATCTCTCTTGGAGAAAAAAAAAACAAAACAAAACAAAAAACCTGTTATAATATTATCATAAGCAAAAGGCAAAGCACAGTCATGAAAAATATCTTTCTAACTGTCCTACCTTCTATAATACTCTATTGTTTGGGCACTATTTCAATTTCCATGTTTCTTCTCTAAGAAGTTTCTCTTAAGTTCTTGAGTTGTCCTTTCATGCACAATTTTCTATGCCCATCCATACTTCAATTCCCCCCCCCCCAAGTTTACCCATTTCTTTCTTCAGCGAGGGGCACTTCCAACAGAGTTTCATAGCACAATCTTCCTCCAGCCCTTTGCAGCCAGCCAGGAACACAGGCACACTTTCCCTCTCAGTGTCTCTCTCTGTCTCTCTCCAGCGAGCAATGTGCCCTATGGCAAAAACCTGAAAAAAAGAAAAAAGGCATGCAGCATAGCTGCCGTTTGAGGAAGTGAAAGCTACCTGGTATGAACACTGGTCACACTAGGGTTGGAAAGGTTCCCGTAGGCATTCTTTCTTTTTTTTTTGGAGAGGTTTTTGCTATAGGGCGCGTGCGCTCGTCAGACAGACAGAGAGAGACAGAGAGACAGAAAGCAGGAAATCACCCCCCAGGGAGGATGGCCACGCCGCAATCCCTTCTCCTCCATTCTCCTCTCGGGATCTTGGGCACGCACGCACACACGCCCAGCGTGAGTTTAAGCCACCGGGTCTGGGACTTGAACCGCGGTCGACTACATGGGAGTCCAGCAACATGGCCATTACGCTAACTGCTGGTCCCCGCCGTGGGCATTCTTGACCTATCAGTGGCACAGAGGGCAGGAAAGGCATGCTATGTTGAAGGATTTGCAATGGCGCACACAGAATCAAGGGAAGGAAACCCGGGAATGGTGACTGAGCGGCCTGCTCCTGCCTTCTCTAGAGCTCGTGGTTCCAAGAACTCAGCTTGCCATGGAGTCTGGACTGCAATGGGTGATTTATTAGCATCCCAGTGGCTCGAAAAGAGAACAGACTTTGAAACGTGAGTCATGGCTCGGTCCCTTCATTAGTACCCCAGTAATGTTTGGTTCAAGTGTGTATGCGGTACACAGAGAGACCTGGCACTTACCAGGACTTACTTCATTGTGTGAATTTATGAAATTAGAGAGCCTGACTGGCCAGCGACTAATGATGTAAGGAAGAACTGGATAATGTTTCTAAAACATTTTTAAAAAATTTTTATTTATTTGTTTTTAAAGTTTTTAATTTAAAAATAAATATTTTTTAAGTGTTTCTAAAACTCTTTAAGGCCGAGTCAGGGGATACCTGGGTTGCAGGAGGCTTTACTGCAGAGGGTGTGGCAGTGGAAGCTACAGGGCTCTGGGAGGTGGGTGGCTCTCTGGTTCCAACTGTGGTTTGCCAATTCTGAGACCTTAGTCAAGCTGTTTCTCTTCTCTATGCCTCGCCTTGCTTTCAGAACTATCTCATTACTTTCTGGCAATTTTATCCTGCATTTAAAGACACCTGATCTAGCTCAACCCAACACTTGGGCCATAATTCCCTGTATCAGGCTGTAAAACTTCCCTTGCATTTTACTTCGCAAGAGCCTTACTTTCTACCTGGACCAAGTCTCTGCCCCATACCCAGCTATCGGCGTCCATGGCAGACAGGGATAGCTGGCTGATCTAATCCTCATCCTCAATGCTCTTCTTTCTGCCTTTCCACTAGAGACCAGGGAAGCTTACAGCCTCAATTTCCAGTCTCTTGGTTCACCTAGAGACAGAGTTGTTCAGTAAGACATAACCAGAGGTCTGCTGGAAACCTTTCTGATTTAAAACAAACCAACAAACAAAAAACACCCCTCACCTCACCCACACATACACCTTGTTTTTTTTTTTTTTTTCCCACCTGATTGGAACTGTCCTTTTTTCTTCTTCCTGCCTTGAATAAAAATATATTTGGAGCTTCAACAGCTGATTGAGACATCAGGCCTATGCATGAAAGGAATATTGGGACCTACAGACACCTTGGTTTTATCCGGCAGCTTAATCAGCTCTAGCAGATTCATACGGCCAGACCCTTTCCATATGAGAAGAACAAACCCCCAACTTACTTGTGCACTGTGTAGGAGTGTCCTGCTACTTTTAATCAAAACCATTCCTAATGAATTCATACGGTGGCACGGAGGGGACAAGTTCCCCTTTATGACCCTTCCTCTTTTGTACTTTTATTGATAACCGTTTTATGAGGCTATTATTTTTACCGTTAACAGGAGTTTCCTTTTGATCTAGAGCTCCCAGCACAACATTTAAGTGTATAACAAATTTAAAAAAGACTTGAACAGTTGATAACGATTAACGCATTCTGGCACTCTATTTGGTGTGCACTTGAGCACTACATAAGCCTTTTCTCACATTTTTTTTTAATAGCCAGAGGGCACAGGAGCTCACAGGGGCAGGGGTGGAGAAAGTAACCATTCCCACAGTCAAGTTGCAATCCCTTTTCTTCCACTTCTCCACCATGTTGGGGTTTGGGGCGAGCACACACATATGCTTGGCATGTTTTTCAAGCCATTGGGGCTGAGATTAGACTGTGGTCAACCATGTGGTATGGAGGTCCCTTAACCTCTAGGGTGTATTAGGGTCCAACCCTTTCACAAGCGAAAATAATGTATTATTCAATATATTATGCATTATATATACATGCACACACACACTCTCTCTCATATATAAAGGAGGGAATGGCTGACAAAAATGGCCTCGGAAAAATTTTGCTTTTGCTTTTCAACAATGAATGTTTACAGGCTGATATTAGATAGGTACTATACTAAGCATTAGGAAGAGAGAAGTAAGACAGAATTTCTGCTTTCAAGGAACTGAAATAAACGAATCAACTATTACAAGGGTGTGTCCTAGGTGTGAATATAAGTAACTTATGTTACTTATCCTCGCCTCTTCCATCCACTGATGGAAAACAATGCAAGTCCGAGATCAATCTAGCACCTGTCCTGACCACCTCTGACCTCTAGTGGGTCTCGCTCTATCGGTTACCCTTATGTATTTCATTAACCAAATGTCTCCCTCGGAGTGTGCGGAGGGATCTACCACAGGCTGGATGATCTGTGGGTACTAACAGAGTGTAGGCAGAAGCAAATGTGAGCAGCCAGCTGTCTTCTAGAAAGGCGAATATTAAAACAGTCTGCAAAAATGTCAATACCACGCTTGACTTTTTAGAAGAAAATGATTATCCTTTAAAAATTTGGTTAACATGTAATGAATTTATCAATTTCTTTAAAAATAGGCTTTTAAAATAGTTTTGGGTATAATTTTAATCTGAGTAAATACTGATAACTATGACCCAAATAAACTAAAGTTTTTTTTAGTCTTTGGTAATTCTTAAGAATGTAAAAAAAGGCGGGACCAGCAGTTAGCGTAATGGCTATGTCGCTGAACTCCCATGTAGTTGACCGTGGTTCGAGTCCCGGACCCTGTGTCTTAAACTCACGCCGGGTGCGTGTGCTTGTGTGCCCAAGATCCCGAGAGGAGAATGGAGGAGAATGGATTGTGGCATGGACATCCCCCCCAGGGGGTGATTTCTTGCTTTCTGTCTCTCTGTCTTTCTGGCGAGTGCATGCACCCTATAACAAAAACCTTTCCAAGAAAAGAAAAAAAAAAAAAAAGAAAAAGATTGTAAAAGGCCAAGGCCAGTAGGTGGCATGGTGGTTGAGGTGCTGGATTCCCATATGGCCAACCATGGTTCAAGTTCTGGCCCTGGTGGCTTGCTTTGTCATGTTCCCTCTCTCCTTCTCTCTGTCTCTGGTGAGTGCACATGCCCTATAGCAAATTAAATAATAATAATAACAACAAAAATAATAAATAAAATTGGATAAATAATGAAGAAACAAACAAAATGTAAAAGGTTCCTGAAATGAGTTAGAGAACCATGTTTTTGGGTTTATTTTTGGTTTGTTTTTTGCTATACGGCATGTGCACTCACCAGGAAGACAGAGAGAAAGAAATCACGCCCCAGGGCGGATGGCCACGCCACAATCCCTTCTCTTCCATTTTCCTCTTGGGATTTGGAGAATGCAATCATGTGCATCTAGCGTTTTAAGCCGCCACATCCAGGATTTGAACTGCAGTTGGTTACATGCAAGTCCAGTGACATAACCATTATACCATCTGCTCGTCCTGAAAAACATGTTCTTAGACTATTTTCTTGGTCTTCTACAGGGGGTCTCCAGTCAACTCCTTAGATTTTAATGTTCCCTAGAATAGCATTCTTTTTTTTTTTTTTCTTTTTTTTGGAGAGGTTTTTGCTATAGGGCGCGTGCGCTCGCCAGACAGACAGAGAGAGACAGAGAGATAGAAAGCAGGAAATCACCCCCCAGGGGGGATGGCCACGCCGCAATCCCTTCTCCTCCATTCTCCTCTCGGGATCTTGGGCACGCACGCACACGTGCCCGGCGTGAGTTTAAGCCGCCGGGTCCGGGACTCGAACCGCGGTCGACTACGTGGGAGTCCAGCGACATAGCCATTACACTAACTGCTGGTCCCAAGAATAGCATTCTTATTTCTTTAATTTTCTCACTATAAATTGGGATTTCTCGTTTTTGATATGTCAGAACCTTCTGGCCCAGGTAACTGTTAACAGGGGCTGTCCTTTGCATCCTTTGACTCTATTACATGCCAGTAGCACTGTCTACCAAAGCTGTGACAATCAAAAATGTCCCCAGACATTACGAAATAAAATTGCCTTGGTTGAGAACCACTGTCCTAATTATCCTTCCTGGAGATTTCATCTATTATCAAAGTTTTAATTCTATGTCGAAAGTAATTCAACTGAAGTGCCTACTCTGTGCTATACATTATTCTAAGCCCTTGACTTGAATGAACTCATTTAAACCTCACCACCCTATGGGATGAATAAATTATTATTTCCATTTTATAGATTAAGAAATTGCAGAACAGGAAGTGTAGTGATTTGCCAAGGTCACGCCGAGAGTCAGTGGTGCTGAATTCTCCAGCCCTGCTGGCTCTTTGGCACTTCAGACCCCTGTGATTAGCTGCTTCTACTCGGGGTCCCAGATGAAATGTACCCACACTGTCTTAAAAATGAGCTCAAAAACTTCTTCCTGCAAGACCAGATGTTTCTGTATTTTCTGAGTCAGGGAATGACACTTTTATACCTACCCTCTCTGTGCTTCAGCTGAATCAGAAACCTGGACTTCATTCTAGACTCTACTTAGATGCTCTTCTTGACTATTCCTGAAGGCATCATTTGAGTTCTAGCAAAGATTTCTGGTTTTTTTTTTTTTTTTTTTTTTGGTCATAGGGCATGCACTCTTGCTGGAGGGAGAGGGAGAGGGAGGGGGAGGGAGAGGGAGAAGAGGGGGAGGGGGAGGGAGAGGGGAGAGAGAGAGAGAGAAAGCACCCCATGGAGAGGATGGTCACACTGCAATTCATTCTCCTCTTAGGATTTCTGGCCTGCATGCACACATGCCCAGCGTGATCTTCAAGCTGCCAGGTCTGAGACTCAACTGCACAGATGACCACATGGGATCCAGCTGCCTTGCCCACACTATACCAGTTGCTTGCATGCCCCAAATCCCAAGAGAAGCATGGAGGAGAAGGGACTGTGGTATGGCTATAGCCCTTGGGCGGTGCAGTCTCACTTACTCTCCTTAGCTAGCACACATACCCTACAGCAAAATTTAAAAAAGAAAGTAATGGAAGGAGCCTTAGAGACTGTGAGTCCGATGGTCTAATTTTATAGACACCTGACACAGAGAGCGTCAGTGACTTATCCAAGATGACATTTTCTGTGAGGGCTCTTACATGGCTTCTCTGCAATGTGCTCTCTGGTCCACGCCCTCCCTGCCACCATGTACAGTGTGTGAACTGTGTGGCAATCCAGTCATTGTTAATTCTGATTAAAGTCAAGTGACAAAATATCTTCTCCCAGACTGGTGAAAATAATTGGTTTCCACTTCTTTATTTGCATATTTTGTGCATTCCCTTCACAGACTTGGTTAAGAACTTCACTGCAGGATGTTTGGTTAATTTCCTGTTAATCATCTCACCAGTGTAACGAGTATTATACCTGTTCACCTCCAAAGTCAAAGTCCTGAAGTCAAACAATGGTCTTCCTTGAAATATTTCCTTTCACTGCCTGACTCGGTGAATATGACTGTACTGATACGATCAAGATGCTTTTCTCACACTTACAGGTTGTGTACATTTCTACACGGGTTTCTAAAATTTGACAGTCACTGCTTGCGAGCATTATTAGCATTTGTCCACTAACCCAAGATATACAAGGCCTACCCAACACAGGGCCTGCCCGCTCACATACCTGTGGGCGGTGGTGGGTACCTAGCCAGGTCTGTTCCAGAGATAAGTTCTGTTGCTATGACACACAATACAAGGCTGGCCAATCACCTAAAGGGAGCCCTGGTGTAAAAAGATGAGCTAGTCCAATCAGATTCTTTCCTGGAAACAGGCTCAAACTCAGAGAGGGCCAGTAGTTTAGTACAGACACCAAAGCTGAAAGAATGCAGGGAGAAACTCCGTGAGACGCTCACAATCATGATGGGTCAGAGGTTATAGGGAATCAAAAACTGTGACAGTTTCTGAGACAGGAAAGAGGGGTACAAAGAGGAGTAACAAGGGCCAGATGGCAGCAAAGATGGTTCCAGATTTGGTCTTGAGATCTTCCCGGGTATGAAGGAAGAGAAGGCGTCCATGATCTGGGGCTGGCTGGGGGTACATCGAGGTGTCAAGACCTTGTCGGAGGTGTTGTCTGTTTCTCTGGCTCATGTCAGAAATAAACTTTAGCTTTTTTTTTTTTGCGGGGGGAGATGTTTTTGCTATAGGGTGCGTGTGCTCACCAGAAAGACAGAGAGGGACAGAGACAGAGGGGGGCTGGCCACGCTGCAATCCCTTCTCTTCCATTCTCCTCTCGGGATTCTGGGCACGCACGCACAAGCGCCCTGCGTGAGTTTAAGCCACGGGGTCCGGGACTCGAACAGGGGTTGACTACATGGGAGTCCAGCGACATAGCCATTACGCCAACTGCCGGTCCCAGAAATAAACTTAAAAAATAACAGGTTCATAAACAAGTAGGAGAATGGGGCAGGCACGGTTAAGTGTGCTATGGTAACAATGTAAGAATTCAGACTTCTATTCTGCTGTTAAGGTCGCATAAGCAGAATTTCCGTCTGGAGAGTCAAGATAACTAACGGTTCATCTCCTGGTACCCTCTCCCGGAAGCCTGTGGGATCACTTTCCCTTCCCACTACTTGGGTGTCTATTCTCCAAACTGCACACCCCAAATAGAATGGACTTGACTCTTGCAACCAAAAGAGCCTAGGAAAACAGGGAGGGCTACAGCGAGCGCTCGGCTTGTTGCCACGGGCCACCGCTACTCCACCCAACTCCCAATTCTCAGGAGAGTCTAACATACGCATCACGCTGTCCCTAAGTTCATCACGTGCAGCCTGCATGTCCATCCTTTAACCGCAGACACGCGGCATATCCATCCTTTAACCGCAGACACGCGACTCTAACCGAGCCCCCAGAGCATGAACCCAGGTGTAGACCTGGGGAGAGGTCCGAGATGCGTCCCCAGGTGCGCTCAAGGGCAGGCTCCTGCTCCTCCCTTGCGCTCTCAGAGCCGCACCTGTGGCAGGGCACGCTCTGCGATCTCTGTCCCGAGGTCGCCGGCGCCGGACGTGGCTCGCCACCCTCTCCCCCGGGGACGTTCGGGGCAGCCCGCGCCCCCGGCCCTCCCGGCCCCGCTGCCCGCCGGGTCACCTGTAATTGTAGGAGCTGAAATGCTTGCTCTCTCTCAGCATCGCCCGGTACAGATCTAACACTTGTGCGCGGCTGGAGGCTGCCATTTTGGAAGGAAA
This sequence comes from Tupaia tana, assembly GCA_026018925.1. Taxonomy (NCBI): domain Eukaryota; kingdom Metazoa; phylum Chordata; class Mammalia; order Scandentia; family Tupaiidae; genus Tupaia; species Tupaia tana. Next base: position 29,199,269 of record JAKSZU010000024.1, on the reverse strand, counting down.
AAAAAAAATATATATGGGTCCTCTGCGCGGAGGTCCCAAGTTTAACCCAACCTACAAAATTTCAGCCTATGTAACCACTAACGAAAAAAAACCGCGGCGCTGGTCCCTGCTCGCCCGCCGCGCCTCGGCCTAGGTGATCGCCGCAGCCCGCAGGGGCGTCGGGGTGCCCCGGCCTGAGGACGAGGGCGCAGGCAGGGCAGCGGCCAGCTAAGGGGCGGCGCGCACCGGGCACCCGCGCCGCGCTCCGCCCCGCCCCGCCGCCCGGCTCCTGGGCTCCGAGAGGCGGGCTGGCGGGGCCGCACTGAGCCACGCGCGTCGCGGATCGAGGTTGGAGGCTGGAGCGCTGAGGCTGGAGCCCGCGGTCTCGGCGGAGACATTTGTGTCCCGGGACGCGACGCCCCTTAGCACACCCGCGAGGCCCGAGGCCGCGTTGCCCGGGTTACCGAGCGCGCTTTGCTGGCGCCCCGCCCCCGGCATTCTGCGCCCCGCCCCCGGCAGCCGACGCCACGCCCCCGGCAGCCAACGCCACGCCTTCGGGAGCCGACGCCACGCCCCCGGCACCCAACGCCACGCCTTCGGGAGCCGGCGCCCCGCCTCTACCAGTTACGGGTCGCCCTCGGCGCTGCCTGAAAGGCCGAGCGGAATTTAGAGGGTGGCTTGACGTCGGTCAAATCCTGTCATCGGGTCTGAACTTAGACTTGTATACGTGGTCGGCGGGTGTGTCGCCAAGGGCACGGGGGTGACAGGCCAGAGGCTCCCTGGCGTTCTGGCTCGGCTCAGGGCGACCCTCTCAGGGGCCTCCCGCACAGGGCCTGCTTCTGTCAAAATGGCAGCGCCCAGCGTGCATGGGTGCCTCTGAAGAGGGGATTCAGGTCCTTGTCCCTGACAGCGGGCCCGGGTGTCCGGGGTGAGCGGCGGGTGAGTTTGCTAATGGCCGTGTTGTTCCAACCCACCCTCATTCTTTGAATATGCTTTGACTTTGGGTCCATTTCCCAGAGTTTTATAACCTAAGAAGTATCTGAAAATGTCGGGCAACCCGGGCTGTAGCCGTCCCTGGTTCTTTGGGGACCTTTAGAGCCTCCAGTTTAGGGACTCTGTTCGGATCTTTTTAGACCCCAGGAAAGAAGCTGAGCAAGTTTTCTCCGTGGCCTTTCTCAGAAGACTGCAACTTTTCCAAATGACTGTTAAAGTGGTGGATGAAGTTATTCGTCCTGGTCCTTAAACACGAGACTGGGCGCAGGGAAGCCTCAGCTGGTTCTAGTTACTGAGTTTGCAAAGCGCGCCTCTTCTTTTTGCAATCTTGCAGTTACTCTAATCCACGTTGGGAAGAGCCGCAGCTTTCTGTCCACACAGCGAGGAGTAACTGCATATGCAAAAACACGTTTGCATGAATCCACCTTTCTCCTGCCACGCAGTTGTGTTCTCATCTGTTTTAGTATGTCTAGTTTTGAAACATTTGATGTTTGTCAAGCAAATTTGTGTTTTCAGGAACTTCAAGAATAGGAAATACTTCTTTGACCTTTCCCTGTGTTAGTGTACTTGCAACCAGGTGTGCTTGCATCCAAGTAACCTTATATGCCATGATGCTGTTGCATTTTTAGAAGGCATTGAAGGGGGACCAGCAGTTAGCATAAGGGCTATGTCACTGGACTCCCATGTAGTCAACCCCGGTTCGAGTCCCGCACCTGGTGGCTTAAACTCACGCCGGGCGCATGTACATGCCCAAGATCCCGGGAGGAGAATGGGGGAGAAGGGATTGTAGCGTGGCCATCCCTCCCCGGGTGGTGATTTCTCTCTTTCTGTCTCTCTGTCGCTCTCTCTTTCCCGCGAGCCCACGCGCCCTATAGCAAAAACCTATAAAAGAAAAAAAGGTATTGAAAACACTTGGATTAAAAGCCTTTTTTAAAAAAGAATTTTTAATTTTATTTATCTTCTTCTTAAAATTTGACCAGAGAGAGAAAGAGAAAGTGAGAAAGCAAGCTGTCAGGTTTGGGATTCAAACCATGGTCTGCCATGTTGGGGTCCAGTACCTTAACCACCATGCCACCTGATGGCCCCTTAAAGGCTTTTAAATTTTCTCTCTGATTTCTTTTTTTGTTTCTTTTCTTTTTTTTTTTTTTTAAGGATTATCTATCTATTTATTTACATTATTTATTATTATTTTAATTTGATCAGAGAGAGAGAGAGGGAAAGTGAGAAAGGAAGCCACCAGGTCTGCGACTTGAACCACGGTTGGCTGTGTGGGAAGTCTAGCTGTTTAATATACAACCTGTTGGCCCCCTTCTCTGATTTAACATTTCATAAATATGTATGTCTCACAATGGTTTTTTTCTTTTACAAGCAGCAGAATTTCTGTCACTTGCCATTTCGTCAAGTCAGCTGACAAATTTTGCCTTAGGTTTATTGGAAGGGCTTTTTAATATTTTGAGTTTTTCTTTTGGCATTTCTTTCTTTCTTTCTTTTTTTTTTTTTTTTGGAGAGGTTTTTGCTATAGGATGTATGCAGTCGCCAGAAAGACAGAGACAGAAAGACAGAAAGCAAGAAATCACGCCCCAGGGAGGATGACCACGCCACAATACCTTCTCCTCCTTTCTCCTCTTGGGATCTTGGGCACGTACGCACACACACCCAGCATGGGTTTAAGCTACCTGGTCCGGGACTCGAACCGCGGTCGACTACATGGGAGTCCAGCGACATAGCCATTACGCTAACTGCTGGTCCCATCTTTTGGCATTTCTTAAACGATTCAAGACCAAGGGAATTACAGAGTTAGATCCAGAGCAATTTTCTTTAAATAGGACACACACCGTTGTTGAGTGATGTTATAAAATGTTATCTGACACTTGGGAAAGCTACTGCTTAAATGCAAGTTACAGAAAAAGAAAGCTATCTGAGAAGGTAGAACATGAAGATGATTTTATTTAGATGATTTTATTTTGTTTTCATGTTTAAAGTTAGGGTAGTTGTTGTACAGAGTTGTTTATGCCTAAGTAGCAAAGGTTTAACCATGTATAATTAATGTGTCTAAATGACTTGCCTTTGTTGAAATCGAATAAAGCTTCCCATGTAAATAAATACATAAGGTGTAAATGGGTTGTTTGGTACCCTTGTCATTTGTTAGAACAAGGAATGATTTAGGCTAGGAAAGTTGATCATGCCCTATTTAATTCCAAGCTAAGTCTTTACAAATATACTATATTATTTCATTTCAAATGATTTACTAGTGTGTTGTATATCATTGCGTAGACAAACTAATAAATAAATCCTGTTATGAAGCTAAATCTCCATTTTATACATATTCATTGCAAAGATAATTTTTTTTTTTAAGAATTACTGTATTTGAGTTTGTAAATAGAATTGGGCCAGAAGCTGGGAATGGACTTTACTGTTATGTCTTTTGTTTTTTTAGACTTTTGTCATGGAGTGTGTGCACTTGCTGGAGAGAGAGGGAGAAAGAGAGAGAAATAAAGTGAGAAATCATCCCCTGGGGGGATGGACATGTTGCAGTCCCTATTTCATTCTCTCTTTGGGCATGCACACACTTGTTGAGCGTGAGTTTCAAGCTTCTGGGCCTGGGACTTGAACCACGATTCTCTATATGGGATTCCAGTGACATAAACCACTACACCAGTCTCATGCTCCACTCTTAAATTATGCATTCTACTTGGGGCTAAGATTTCTCTTAGATAATATCTAAGAACTAGGGTGTGCCTACTTACTACCTCTTTGGCCTCAAAATGTAAATATTAATATTCACTTAGTTATCAACTTCCTATAGTTCTTCACCTATGTAATGTATTACCTTGTATTAAAATTAGTTTTCAATGAGCACTGTGAAGAGAAATTTCTCTAATGATAGTAAGTATAACAGCAATGTACTGTCCTTAAGCTTAAATATCAAAATGATTTGTAGACTGGCCCTGTAGTGCACTGGTTAAGCCGGTGCACTAGGGGCCAGATTCCATTTGGCTGACTGAATCCGAGCCTCAGTAACTTGAAAAGCAGTCCCGATGGGACCAGTAGATGGCGTAATGGTTATGTTGCTGGACTCCCAGTTAGTCAACAACAATTCGAGTCCTGTAAGCTGAGGGCTTAAAACTCATGCCAGACACCTGTGCATGTGTGCTCAAAATCCCAAGAGGAGAATGGAGAAGAAGGGATTGTGGTGTGCCCATTCCCCAGGGAGCGAGGGGGATTTCTTGCTTTCTGTCTCTCTGCTGAATACACATACTCTATAGCAAAAATGTCTCTTAAAAAACAAAACACTATAGAGATAGAGAAATGGAAGAAAAAAAGGATTGTGGTGTGATCATACCTTGTTGGGGCATATTTTCTCTCTCTTTTTCTCTCTTTAGCGAGCACATCTGCTAACAACAACCAAAATTGTAAGGAAAATCTTATGTAGAAGAAGCAACTCATGATATTATTCAGAAATTACTCTACTATGAGCTGGCCCATGGCCTGGTAGTTAAGGGAGTTGTATTCTACATGGTAGATCATGCAGTTCAAATCCTAGTGTTGGTGGCTTAAAAAGATGCCAGATTGCACATGCATGTGTACTCCAAATCCCGATTAAATGGAGAGGAAGGGAATGTTTTGTAATCATTCCCTGTTGGGGCGTGCTTTTTCCTCTCTCCCTCAGCTGAGTGCCTTCTGGCCGAAAAAAAAGATAAAATTATTGTACTCCATACATGGACCTAATTTTTTTTTATTATTATTAATTTGCTCTAGGGTCCATGCACTTGCCAGAGCGGGTGGTAGGGGAGAGAACACCTCCCATTCTCTCCCAATCTCCATTCTCTTCTCCTGGTTTTGGGCATGCGGACACATGTTCCTGGCATGTTTTTCAAGCCACCAGGTCCAGGACTCGAACTGTGCAATCGGCCATGTGGGATTCAGCCATCTGGCCCCAACCTAAATCTTTATTATACATATTTTAAATTTATTTTTCTTGATCCTCCATTTAATGCAATATATAGCTTGAAGAGACCTTAGATATCAACTCACTCATTTTTGGAGATAAAGAAACCGAAGCTCTTTCTCTCATTTATTCATTCTTCAGCATTTATTGAGTACTTCATTGGTGCCAGATACAATATACGACAGAAAGCCTACTGGGGATAAGGTAAGCAAGTCAATAGTCTATTTTTGACAGGTGCTAGAATAGGAGTAATATCAAATGCTGGAGAAGTACAGGAGAGGGATATTCAACCAGGACTTTGACTTAGGGGAAAGCTTTCCATCATCGAAAATATTTCCGGAATGAGCAGTGAAGAGTGAGATGAAGAATGTGGTGAGAGGGACCAGCAGTTAGCGTAATGGCTATGTCGCTGGACTCCCACGTAGTCGACCGCGGTTCGCGTCTCGGACCCGGTGGCTTACAACTCACGCCGGGCGCGTGTGTGCATGCCCAAGATCCCGAGAGGAGAATGGAAGAGAAGGGATTGCGGCGTGACCATCCCCCCTGGGGGGTTATTTCTTGCTTTCTGTCTCTATGTCTCTCTCTGTCTGTCTGGCGAGCGCATGCGCCCTATAGCGAAAAAACCTCTCCCCCCCCAAAAAAAAAAAAAAAAAAAAAAGAATTTGGTAAGAGATTGCAATGTATATTCAAAGCATGGTGGCACGAGAGGGCACAGTTTATTCAGGGAACTTTGGAGTGGTGGGACGTGGGAAGGGAGGGACTATCAGTCCATGGAAGTGTTTAGCTCTGTACTAGGTTCATTTTAATGATGCTTCCTCACTTTTGGGAATTACTCATTTCTTATGCCTAGAATAAGTCCTGTAGTCAGTAGAGTTGCATAACTCAAGGAGAACTTAACAGCTGTTAAAATCGAGGTTAGTTATCCTACTGTTGATAGAGTTTTTCAGATTAGAATTTTGATCTGATATTCGAGGAGCACTGACATTTCTTTATCTGCATTCAGTAGATAGCTGGCCAGCCTGGTCATTCAAGTCACTGTTCTTATGGTAGCTTGAGAGCTAAAAATGAAACACCATTCCTGTTTTCCAGAAATGTTTGTTTAAAATGCACTTGTATATAATTCCAGTACGGGATAGGAACTACAGAGGGCTCCAGGGAAAGTAATGGTCAAGTGTTGTGGGATTTTGGTGCATGGAGGTGTCCGTCCATTGCTGATGCTGGGCCTCACATCAGACCAGTAGTCCACGTGGCTGAGCACACTGCCGGGTTTGAGAAACATTGATCTTAGGAATTAGGGTGCTTATGGAGGAAGTGCTGTTTGTGTTGGGTTTGAGATGACTCAGGTGTGAGCTGAGCCTTGAACTGTAGAAGGTTGGATATGTAGGTGTGGTGACATGACTGCTGCTGGAAGAAGACATACCCTTTCTCTTGGAAAGGGTAAAAAAGGGGACCAGCAGTTAGCATAATGGCTATGTCGCTGGACTCCCATCTAGCTGATCGTGGTTCAAGTCCTGGACTTGGTGGCTTAAACGCATGCTGGGTGCGTGTGCGTGTGTGCCCAAGATCCCGAGAGGAGAATGGAGGGGAAGGGATTGTGGCGTGGCCATCCCCCCAGGGGGTGATTTCTCGCTTTCTGTCTCTCTGTCTCTCTTTGTCTTTCTGGCAAGCGCACATGCCCTATAGCAAAAACCTCCCCAGAAAAGGGTAAAAAAAGGAACACAGAGTGAGGGTCAGGGAAAATATCGTGGCCCAGAGACTCATGGGAAGGGCTCTGTCCCGAACTGGGGAGCACATGAGGGTGAGAACGGGGAAACCACCAGGTAGGTGACACACAAAGTCTCCTGTATGTTAGGCATGGACTGAGCTGAGTTCTGTAATCACAGTCCTTCCACTGTGTCAGGAAGCTGTTGTCTTTGTTTAAGGCAAGGGAAGCTGAGAGGTTATGTCTTTTTTTTTTTTTTTTTTTTTTTAAATTAATTACTGTCTTGACAGATTTTTGCTATAGGGCATGTGTGCTCACCAGAGAGAAAGACAAAGTGAGAATCACCCCCTAGGGAGGATGGTCATGCCGCAATCCCTTCTCCATTCTCCTCTCTAGATTTTGGGAACGCGTGCGTGCACACACACACACATCTGGCGAGTTTTAAGTCGCTAGGTCTGGGACTCGAACCATGGCTGACTGTGTGGGAGTCCAGCAACATAACCATTATGCCATCTGCTGGCCCGAGAGGTTATGTCTTTAGCCAGCATCAGACAGCTAGGACTGGCTGGGTGGGTACCAGTTTGGGGTGTGAGTTTTCTCTAGCTTTCATGCTGCACTGCTTCACAGCAGTGAACGGTGATAGTCTTTGGTGTTGGCTCTGGGGACTGAAGTATATTAATTTTTCTTGGATTACATGGGTAAATTTTAGTCGTATTTGAATTTCAATTTAGTTGAATTCTCACTTTATTTGTAAAGCTAACTGGTTTGTATAGGAAATACTATAAATATTCAGAGAATCTCAAATGTTGATTTCTTATACTAGCTTTTTAGTCTTTTAAGATAAATTTACATTTTTTTCTATTAACATCTTTTTGAAAAGATTTAGTGCCTTTTTTAGGTTGTCTATTTATGTGCATGTGTGAGACATTTCCTCTCGGGGGGATTCGCTGAGACTCGCATTTCCATAGACGCTCTTTTCAAATGCACTCATGAAAGTCTGTTCTCTGTTTTGGGAAATGCAGAAGGCCAGGATATGTTGAGGGAGATATTCTAGCTTCATTGATTGGAGGCGAAGGGTTCCATTACTGTGGGCAACAACAATAAAATTGACAATTGACTTTTAGTTAAAGTGTATCTGTTGTCACTTCTACAGGATTTTTTTTTTTAAAACAAAGTAATTGTTTTCCTTCTTCCAACCCTGCCAGAAATGGGAATTCTTTCAGAAATGGGAATTCTTTCATATTCTTTTACAGACCACCTTTATTCTTTATTTTTTTCTCTCACTATTTATGAGGGATAACTCTTTTAGGAATGATGTTTTCACATTGTCCTGATATTTTAGGACGATTTATTAATCCAACTAGCTACATGTGATGATAATGATAGCTATTATTTATTTTACTTTTTAGGACTTATTTTCTTTTCCAGCAGCTTTGCTTCCAACATCTCATTTTTTTTTTCTTCTTTTTTTCTTTTCAGTTGTTAGGTTCTTGGTAAGTGAGAGCACTGATTTGTGAGGGTGAACTCCGTTGGTAAGGGCAAATGCTGTTGCAGGTAGCCCTGCAAATGAGAAAGGCTTTGATTTTTGGTAAAATTTATGAGTTCACGGCTTTTTGATCAAGCTTGTGCTGCTCTGTAATTTCATATTTCTCTTTCTCTGTGTAGAAGATCTCACCTTCTTGGTGTCTGGGCTCCTGCTCCTTCTTGAAGTAAGTATCAGTGAGGTGTCCCGGGATCTTTACGTCGCTATAATCAATTTTCGTGGCATTGACAATGACAGATTTCTGGTGTGTTCTACGTAGAGGAACTTGATTGAGAACCAGAGGTCCAGTCACAAGGAGCAAGCCACTGTGCAGCCACTTGACTGCACAGTGAGAACCACCCATTTGCCTTAGTAGTTCCCAGTGAAGGTGGTTCTGAGAGTGACACTAGGTCACAGCTTTCCCACAGGCTGGCTGAAGGTGTTTTGCCATCACTCACTAGCTTTCCAGGCACATCTTCAGGAGGAGGATACCTAGGCATTTGTGAGGTTTAACTTGGGCACCCCCATTCTTGTCACTACCAGCTGGTTTGTGATAGTGGAAATAACTTTTTCTGTTTTCGTTTTAGTCTTGCATGTGGCCGAATACTTCCCCTTGTACGTGGCTTTTCTGGAACACTAGCAAGTTGGGGAATATCTGCCAATTCTTCAAACCAGAACTGGGTTTCAGCTGCAGTGGGGTCTCTTTGTGTTGACTTTTTTAGCCTGTTTTTTTTTAAAATTATTTATTTAACTTTATTATTATTTTAATTTGCTATAGGGCACATGCACTCACGAGAGAGAGAGAGAAAGAGAGAGACAGCAAACTGCTAGGTCCATTACTCAAACCGCAGTCCGCTATGTGGAAGTCCAGCACCTTAAGTGTCACACCACCTGCTGGCCCCCTTTTCAGCCTTCTTAATCTTGCCACTGGCATCAGCCTTCGTGTCAGGTATCTGTCCCTTAGTATCCGACTCCTTAGTCTCTGCTTTTTTACCTATCATCTCGTAAGTAATTTTTCTAAAGACACGTTTTTTTTTTTTTTTTTTTTCTTTTTGAGAGGTTTTTGCTATAGGGCACATGCACTCACCAGAAAGAGAGAGACAAAAAGCGAGAAATCAGCCCCCCAGGGGGAATGGCCATGCCACAATCCCTTCTCCTCCATTCTCCTCTCAGGATCTTGGGCATGCACGCACATGCACATGGCGTGAGTTTAAGCCACTGAGTCTGGGACTCGAACTATAGTTGACTACATGGGATTCCAGCGACAGCCATTACGCTAACTGCTGGTCTCTCCAAAGACACATCTTGATGAACTTCTTTGAATATGGTTTAATAACTGCTATCACTTGTTTATTCAGATTAGTCACTTGTTTACAGAAAACACTTAGAATTTGCACTGATTCCCCCGCCCGGTCAAGACAGCCTATGGTTTGCTAATTGCTGGAAAAGTACTAGGTCAGTATGTTAAGATAGGCAGTACTGAGGTCTGTGACACTCTTGGGGGGGGGGGTGATTTATCTTTGATTATACTGAAGGCTGTTATTAACAGTAGATGTTATATGTAGAATTCATGATTTCTTTGCCATTATAGCGAATTCTTAACTTTTATACGATTTAATATTTTATGACTTTTAATGTAAAAATGTATTTGCTAAGCACAGCTGAAGCTGCTCAGCTTGGGAAACCTGTAATCTGTATGTGTAATTGTGAGCTTGAGCTAACTAATAACATTTAAGTGTAATAAAAGCCTGACTTGTGTGAAATGGATTATAGTAATATTTGCAGACAGTGAAATAGACTAAGCTTCAGTTAATGAGGATAAGCTTATTGGAAGAATTATCTTCATAACAATCCCTGGAATTCTAGAGTGCAGGAAAAAATGGAGAACTTCTGAAGAAGAAAGCTTAGCAGTCAGCATAGTTTCTTCCCTCCTTCACTTTGTAAAATAAGGGCATCGTTTTCTACCAGTGGACTTCAAAAGTTTGTAGAAAAATGGAATTAAAGTATGAGTTTAGGGGCCAGTAGGTGGCGTGGTGGTTAAGGCACTGGACTCCTACATGGCCTACCACAGTTTGAGTCCCCAAGGGAAGATGGGCTCTCTGCAGTCCCTGCTCCTCCATTCGCCTCTCGAGATTGTAGGCATGCATGCATACACACCCAGTATGATTTTCAAGCCCCCTGGTTCTGGGATTCAAACTACACAATTGGCCATGTGGGATCTAGTAACCTTAACCTACATACCACCTGCTGGCCCTTTTATGAACTTTTGACCAAAAGATTTCTTGTATTTTAAATCTTTGAGCACTTTGAAGCAAGTGTATTTATGCCTGACTATGTGTAACTTTAAACCCCCTTCCAAATCCCATTCACCTCCTTCGTGTCTGGGTGCTATGAGGTAGGCGTGATGATAGTTACAGTTCAGTGTTCATTTACAGAGTCCCAATCTTTAAAGAATCTCTTGTACTCCCTACTTTTTTTTTTAAACCTCCAAGTAAGCTGTCCCAGATTAGTGCATTTCAGAGCACGAGTACAGCTCACCAGCATTTTCCAAGCTAAGTTGTTACAGAAGTCAAATAAGTTCTCCCACTTGTGCGCTGCTAACTGAGCTACAAGTGAGTGAGATGAAGGAAAGTACAGCTTAACCGCCATGTGCAAAGTGAGGAGAGTGGACAGCTAATGCTGAAAAAACTCTCCTGAGTTCCAAACATGGATTTCTAAGAACAAACTCAAGGATGGAGGGTCTCAGGTATGTGATGAGCTCTATGATTGGTTCAAGAGGGCATGATCTCCTGGGTTTTCTTGATTGGTGAGAAGGTAGCGGGTAGTCGTTGGTAAAGGAGAGCTCGCCCGTGCCATCTCTTCTTGCACAGATGACTTGTATGAGGAATGCTTGACGCTCAGGAGCTATCTTGTTACAACAGAGAGAAAAGCATGAGGGGAAGGCCAACAGAAGTCAAGAGGTTCCAACCTGAACTTTGAATTTTCTGATCTGCTCTGTGAACCCTGGAACTGAACACCCTTAGCCTTCTTGTTGAGTTAGCCACAGATGTTTTTCTGTTTCAAGCCGTGATTATTTGGGTTTTCTTTTACTTGGAGCTCAACATATCTTGGCGTAATGCCAGAAATAAAGTAAGAGCTTCCCTTTGTCAGCCTTGCCAAGTCTTTTATTTGGAACTTACCATACTTTGTTAATACAAGGTTATTTGTCTTCGTTGCTTCTCAAACTTTGGGATAGTGTGAGGTAACGTTATTATTATTATTTTTTTTTGGAGAGGTTTTCTTTGCTATAGGGCGCGTGCGCTTGCCAGACAGAGAGAGAGAGACAGAGAGACAGAAAGCGAGAAATCACACCCCGGGGGGATGGCCACGCCGCAATCCCTTCTCCTCCATTCTCCTCTCGGGATCTTGGGCACGCACGCACATGCACCCGGCGTGAGTTTTAAGCCACCGGGTCCAGGACGCAAACCACGGTCGACTACGTGGGAGTCCAGTGACATAGCCATTACACTAACTGCTCGTCCCTACATTATTATCATTTTTAACAGAAATCGATTATATATATATATATATATATATATATATATATATATAGGCAAAGATTTTTTTCCACTTCCAGATGTTTGTATGTGAGGTCCCTCTCTTGAGTAATCAATATTCTTCCGTATGCTTCCGTTCATGACACTAGGCTGAAGTCACTTTTCATTAAGGTGTTCTCTAACCCCAATTTAGACCTTCTAGTTTTATTATTTCTTATACCATCTCATTTTTTTATTTGGAGAGGATTTTTGCTATAGGACACGTGTGCTCACCAGAAAGACACAGAGAGACAGAGAGACAGAAAGTGAGAAAACAGTCCCCCGGGGGATGGCCACACCGCAATCCCCTCTCCTCCATTCTCCTCTTGGGGTCTTGGGCACGCACACATATGCACCCAGCATGAGTTTAAGCCACTGGATCTGGGACTTGAACCACTGTTGATTACATGGGAGTCCAGTAACATAGCCATTACATCAACTGCTGGTCCCAACATCTCATTTTTTTTTAATTTATTTTTTAAAGTTTATTTCTTTTATAAGAGATAAAGAAATGGAGAGAGAAGAACAGACAGGTCACCCCCAACAGGTCTTCATACCCAGATCTACTATCCTGCCCCACCCCCACACCATCTCACTCTTGCCAGCCTGGTACAAGGAGGCTTCAGGATGTAAACCAGGTACCTTGCCTTGTGGGTGCACACAGGGTGTTGTGTTAATGGCTGTGCCACTGGCTGGCCCAGTAATATTTTATTGCTTAGCTTAACTTTAAAAAATTTATTTTCCTTTATTTATGATAGAGCAAGGATGTGCATGTGAAAGAAAGAGGGAGAGAGAGTAGAGGGAGAGGGAGAAAGGGATGAGCAGCTTCTACAGGGTCTGGTCACACTGATCCCCTGTTTCCAGTCCTCTAGCCCGTCAGATCCTAGGCACTTGTGTGTGTGCCCAGTGCATTTCAGGCTGGCCAGGCTGAGGATCCGAACCACATTCATCATGTGGGATCTAGCTTCTCTTCTCTTGAGCAGTACATTACGACTAAGCCATGAATCTGGCCCTTTACTTTCAGTTTTATTTTTTTTAAAGAATTATTTTTATTTATTTAAATTTAAATTTGACCAGAGAGGGAGAGGGACGGAGGGTGGGAGACAGTGAGAGAACGAGAACAAATCATCCGGTCTAGGACTCTAACTGCAGTCGGCCTTGTGGGAGTCCAGCACCTTAACCACCACCATGCCACCTGCTGGCCCCTCCTTTCACTTTTTATAATTTAAAATTACATATCTGTGTAAGAGTAAGTTGTTAATTCAGTGTTAATTTCTTCCCAGCAGAATGTTAATTTCGTGAGGGCAGGACCGGATCTGCCTTGTTTATCACTGTAGGTATGTTGCCCATAAGGTGCCCACTCAGTGAGCATTTGTTGAATGAGTGAATCAAGAAAACCAAGCCTGAAGTTTTTAGGTCTCTGCATCTTCCATCTTCCTATCCCATTGCTGCACAGAATTTCAGATAATGTGAGCTGTTCAGTCACTCCTAGATTCTATTGCCAATTGTTCTGATTATATGGCTCTTAGTTGGTTAGGGTGTAGGTTTATATTTTGCACTCTTAGATTTTAATTTTCTTTGTCTCAGTGAAAATATAACAGGAGTGCTGTAGTCACTTTACATAGTAACTCATCCGTCAGTTCCTTTAGAAGAGTGATACATACTTTGAACTTCTTCTCTTGTGTTATTTATTCTCCTAGATTTTTGCATTGCCTTAAAATAAGCTTTATTGACACTGTTTTTATAATTTGAAGTGAAGAGCCTCTGGTAGCGAATGGTTTTATGTTTTTGGATGATGCTAGAAGCATGGAAATGATGATCATTTTTGCTGGTTATTGTGCTCGGTTACTAGGTACATTATTCAGAAATGCATTTATAATCTCTATTTTCTTTCCCAAAGAGTAGTCTCAGGGGAGGTTATATGAATTATTGATACAAGTTATTGACTTACAATGGAAATCCTTTTAAGTTATTTTTTTAGTTTCAGCATGCTATCACCCTAGGTTGTTGGTGTTAATTTTACAATATCTGGAGAGATTTATTGCAGATTTTTGAAATGATTGGAAATATTGTATATATGTGATAGTAAGGGAGAAAACTTGACTAGGTTTTTGCCTGTTTGGATTCATTTTATAGCTATGTCATACTTTTTCCTTATCTGGTTGAGTCCTGTAATTTGGGTGTCATATAATTTTTTTCCTAAGTCACTGAGCTCAGTGCCATTATAATTATGCTGGGATAATTCCGAACTGTCTTGGGGGTGCTGAGACGTGGTCATTTTATCTGGTACAAGGAATCTTTGATGGCCGTGTTAATCTGTATACCTTAGTGTCTTAGGGCCTTCTAGAATTTGGAAGACTGCCACTCTTTAGACAAGGCCCTAGCTTGTTTTGTTTTCAGAGAGAGAGAAATCGCAAGAACCAAGCATCTAAGGCTCCTCAAAGTGCTTCACATCCTTTTCATTTACACAAAATTTCTGGCTCCTCTTTTCCATCCTCCCGGACGTGGGAGTCTTTATGGTCTGGATTGCTCTGGATCTCCAAACAGCTGCGGCTCCTTGCGTGGTAGGAGATCGGGAGCAGGGAGCAAGAAAACAGTGTTCTCTGTTTTCCGGGTTGAATCTCGTGTGTGTGATTAGTTGGTTGCTAGAGGCAGGAGGTAAGTGTTCTACTTCTTTTATCATTTTACTTCTTCATAGAAATCATGGCCATATGGTTCTTGCGATTTTTGGTCATGTGCACACGTGCGCCTGGCCTGAGTTTGAAACTGACTGGTCTGGGGGCTCCAACCGTGGTCAGCCACGTGGGAGTCCAGTGACTTAACCATTATGCCATCTACTGTTCCCCAGATGTGGTATTTAAACTGAGAACCATTACATTCCAAAATGTTTGCATTTTCCAGATCATGTCAAGCATACTTGATTTGATAAGAATGAAGCCTAAAAGCAGTCTTGAAAAAGGAATAAATAATTTATATTTAATTCTTATTTTCTGTAATTAGCATCCACCAACACTGGAGGTAAGCATTGTTACACTGAGTAACTTTCTTTTCAAAACCTAGTTGAATGTTGTTACTCTGCATTCTCTTCGGCTTTATGCTTGAAAAAGTGCAATTGGTACGGAAATGCGTAAATATGATTACAGCAAATAATCATTACTATGAATACAATGTTCATCCAATGAATAGTTGGTGTTTTAGCAGTAATATTTGATGAAATTTGAGCTTTGGTTTTGTATTTTGCTAGCAACTCTCCCAATTTTATTTTTATTTTTTATTTTCTGAGTTTTAGTTTTGCTGTAGGGTGTATACGCTCACCAGAGAGAGACAGAGAAAGAACTCACTCCCCAGGAGGCTGGCCATACTACATGATCTCCTATTGCATTTTCTGCTCAGGATTTTGGCCATGCACGCACCGGTACCTGGTGTGATTTTCAAGCTGTTGGATTTGGGACTCAAACTGTTTAGTTGGCCATATGGGATCTGACACCTTAACCTCCACCCCACCTGCTGGCCCACAGCTTCTTTTTATTACTTTTTTCTTGCTACACTGTAGGATTTGGGATTTTAGGTCGAAGTATATGAATTGTAAAAGATGCATTGTCTTAAGAGCTCAATTAGTTATGATTGTGTTTCCCGTGCTGGATAACCCTGGGAGCCACAGAAACAAAGGGTTATGAAACCCCGCGTGTGTACATCATCATCTGTAGATTAAACAGTTTCTAACGTATGTATGCTCTCCCATTTGTTAAACATGCAGATAGTATACTGATTGTCAATGTACTCCTGAATTAAAAGGTACTGTAACTCATTAATACTTTCAAGTAAGTTTGAATTACACAGTAGATTCTGAAAGTACATGTTTAATCTTGTGGTGGAGTTGGATGATTTTTCAAATTTAAAAATTTGTTATCAAATTAGAGTAGTTTGTGAGTCCATGGTGAGTTCACAATCAGGCCTGGATATTTCTTCCTGTTAACTGAATAGCTTCTGCTTCTTCCATGGCTACAGAGCATGTTCTTACCCATCCATCCCCACCCCCATGTGGCAGAAGCATGTCTTCTCATCACGCTATGGACAGTCTTCTGGGTCAGGACGTCCTTGGCTCTTTGTAAATACGAGCAGTCAATGAAGTCAGTCTATTTCACAACTATTTTGGCTCTAATCTTTTTTTCTAGGTTTTTGCCATAGGGCACATATGTTCACTGGAGAGAGACAGAGAAAGCGAAAGTGAGAACTCACCCTCCGGGGAGGATGGCTATTACACAATTTCTTCTCCCTTCTCCTCTCAGGATTTTGGGCATCACATTCACATGTCTGGTGTGATTGTTTCAAGCTACCGGGTCTGGGACTTAAACCATGGCTGGCCATGTGGGAGTCCAGTGCCTTAACCACCATGCCACCTGCTGGCGACTCTTAATTTTTTTAAACTTTATTTATTTCTTCTAGGAGTAAGAGAGAGAGAGAGACACACACACACACACACACACACAGCACCCTTAGTCGGGTCTTGCTGCCATCTATAATTCACCCGCAGCTTCACCTGGGATCATGGGCAGACATGTGCCCAGTGTACTCAGGGAGGTCTCTAAACACGAACCAACCATGTGGGTCTAGCTGGTAGAGAGTCGTATTCTGCTGCTGCACCTCTGCCCTGCCCCTCATTGGGCTCTCATTTTGTTTACAGGCCAAACAATATGTTATTAGCAGATAAATGCTGAAATATATTATTAGAGTGACTGCATTTTGCACAGGGTTCAATAACTATTTGTATAGGATTCCATAAGTATTTGTGAATTGACTGATCAATAATTCAGTGAAATATACTACTAGTTCTGCAGTTTCATGATTTACTAATGGTTTTCTTATTTCTTTTTCCCTCAAAATTGGATTTCTTTCCTACTGTAGAATTCTTGTATTTGAAGCTAAGTAATGTGAACTTTAGCGTGTATGTGGTTCTGTTTGATAGTTGAGAAAGTAAAAACATCTTTCTAAGCTGCTTGGAATAGGAAGTCCATTTAGATTTTAATTGGCCTTGAACTAGGCTTAGGCCTGAGGCTTTGGTTAAGCACAAAGACTATGTAAACTAACCTGCAAAGGGTTATAGTTTTTTTTATAATGTGACTCCCACCTCTTCCCTGTGTCCTCCAGGTCCCTATGTAAGGTAAGGTAAGGTATAGCCGATCATTTAAAAAAATTATTTATTATTATTTTTGAATTTTCCATAGGGTATGTACACTCACCAGAGAGAGAGAGAGCAAGCTGCCAGGTCTGGAGCTTGAACCGCGGTCGACCATGTGGGAGTCCACCGCCTTAACCACGATGCTGCCTGTTGGCCCTAGTCAGTCATTTTTGCCAAATAATTTGTAACATCCCGTCTTCCTGCCCTCGTCTCTGTTACATAAGCCAGCTTTCTCAGTGGCTATTTTGATAAGAGCCTGTCTGGGATACCCGGAAATGGGACCCGGACTGACGCCCTGAACGTCTTTCCTCTTAGACTTGCTGTCCCGGTCCTGGCTTTGAACCCTTTGTGTCCTGACTCCAGAGGTTTCACTGGGTGTGAAGGTGAGTCTCCTGATTCTGGCACTGATTCTTCCCTGACAAGGAGAGAGGTTTTCCATCTCTGCTCTTGGGTAGGAGGTGGGGTACTGCCTTTCTGCTCCTGACTTTAAGTTAGAGATTTGGGCTAAGGTTTTTTGGTCTCCTAGGGGGTTGGGTTCAAAGCTATGGCAGCTTCATCACTGGTGAGTTTTTTTATTTTTTGTAAAGACTTTAAAGACCTCAGCTGCCTCCTATTATCATTGGTGGTTCTGATGTTGATCTGACACACTTTCTATTTTTAGTCTTGGTCACTTTTTTGGAAAAAATTAAAAAAGAGGGGGAGTTTCTAAAATTAAGGAAAACAGTTCATCCGAAACTGAGCCTTCCCACAGAGGACAGCTCCCTGCACAAACACCAGCTGGTTTTACACGGAACTCTTACAGAGCTCTATCTTGCAAACACTTAGAAAAGTGGACCCGTTAGTGTCATGTGACCCCAAATACGCACAAAACTGGGAAAGACTGGGCTTAGAACCATGTGAATTCAATGGGAAATTTTCTTTCAGTTTTGTCTAGAAGCCTGGGAAGGTGGTACAGACAGAATTACTTCCCTTTAGGAGGCAAATAAGAGATTGTCTAAAACTTTCACAGGAGTAAAGAAAGCTTCTGAGGCCCCTTCTGTTTCTTATTCCACTCCTCTGCCTGCTCCAGTTCCTCTTTGTCCTCCTCTGGCTGATTTTCCCTGTGCTGAGGTCTCCTTTTCCACCTGCATCTCTACTGGAGCAATGCCACTCTAGTTAAAAACTCTCCTCAGAAGCTGTGGTCCTGGCTTCTCCTTTCCAGAAAAAAAGCCAGCACTGGAAGGAGAAAACCAACCTTGGACTTTCAGCCTGGGACAAGGTATAAACTTAAAAGCATTATTAAGAATTTCACAGACCTGGGACCAGCAGCAGCGTAATGACCATGTCACTGGATTCCCATGTAGTCGACCGCGGTTCGAGTCCTGGAACCAGTGGCTTAAACTCATGCCAGGCGCATGTTCATGTGTGCCCAAGATCCTGAGAGGAGAATGGAGGAGAAGGGATTGCGGTGTGGCCATCCCCCTGAGGGGTGACTTCTCGCTTTCTGTCTGTCTGTCTCCCTGTCTCTTTGGCAAATGCACGAGTCCTATAGCAAAAACCTCTCCAAAAAAAAAAAAAAAAAAAAAAAATTTCACAGACCCAAACCAAGACACGGTGGGGTTTGCTAGAGAATTTAACTTACACTTTAGGGTCTATGACCCAGATTCTCTGATCTCTATCAGCCAAACAATATACTTGTGTCAGAGAGCAGAGGTAGGAACTGGTTAAAAGCAGTTTGGAACAATCCCTTAAAGGATTTTCATAAGGTAGACTGAGCAGGCCCACACTGAAGCACAGGCATTTTGAGATGCCCTTCCTTTAGTTTTTCAAAGGGATATTGATTAAAATAAAATCCAATAATAAAGGCAGAAACCAGATAAATTGGCCTTAGCTTATTATGCCTCGTTTAAAAAAAAAGTCCTTTAAACAATATTCTAACATGGCCAAGGCCAATGCCAGAATCATCAAAATGATAAACTTAAATCCTAACTTTCTCAATGGAGGAGATGAGGAACTTATTACCATAGGTAAAACACACAGCCAAACAGGGAAACTGCTTGAACTCATGTCCTAGTTAATCTGACTGATTTACTTTCTAGAAACCTTTAAAAAAAAAAAAAAAAAAAAAAAAAGGAATAATCTCCATGGTTTAGTTTGTATCTTCAACAATTGATCAGTCAACATGAGTCTTCTAATAAAAAGAGACAAATTCTCCTAATCATCACCAAGGAGTCTTATTCTACTACAAAAAGCCAGACGATTATCTAAAAAAAGAACTATAAAATACCAAAGCAACAACAAGAAAAGCTAAAGGGATAGGGGTGCTTCCAGGAGGAAAAAAAGGATTTCTCTTTCTCCTAGTTAATACCTTAGCAGAAGTTGACCTTTCTGCAGAAGCAGATTATGTACTCTCACTGATCCTGGTGCAGTTCTTTCTGTTCACCACACCACTTTAGATTATACTCTTCCTCGCAGTAGCAAACTTACTCAAATAGTAGGGGTGTCTGATAAACCTGTGGCTGTTCATAAACCCATCCTTTAAAGTTTCAACGGTCAACACTAAGTAGGTTTTATTCTTTCCTGCTCATTCCCTTGGTTCCTACATATCTACTTGGCAGAGTTGTTTGTTTGTTTGTTTGTTTGTTTTTAACTATAGGGTATGCACATATGCCTGAGAAAGATAAAGAGACAGAGCGATAGGGAAACTGAAAAAAATCACTCTTGGGGTGGGGTTGGGGTAGGAGGTGGCCACACCGCAGTCCCTTCTCCACTCTTTTCTTGGGGTGCTGGGCACATACACGCACATGCCTGACATGCTTTTCAGGCTGATGGGTCTGGGGTTCGAACCGCACAGTCAGCCATGTGGAATCCAGCCCCTTAACTACCATACTACCCGCTGGCCTGGCAGAGAGATTGTTTTAGAGATCTAGAGTACACATGCCTCCTTTTCTCAAAAGGGAGAAATGGTTTTCAATATGGAAGAATGAAGGAAACAGGAACAGGACAGTCAAAAAAAAAATTGTGAAAAAAAAAAAAGCCAAAAACAATTATACAAGTCTAAAATCAACCAATTTTTCCAGTTCTGAACTAAAGGATGACATTAGTACTTTATTACAAACCTTCCCAGACCATCTGTGGTCTCACTTAATCCACAGATATTGAAAACATAATTTCAGACATTCCCATTGAAGTTGAGGTAAATTAATTCAAGTCTTTACCAAATATAAAACCATATCCTTTAAAACCAAAAGCAATCAAAGGTATAAAGCCTTGAAATAGAATTAAATCTATGTTAAAGATGAAGACTATTCTCCTCTGAAACTGTCTTAGAGCATGGACTAAATAATAAGGCAGGTTTTCCTTTAGAACTTTACCCTTTTTTTTATTTTTAAAAATTAAAAAAAAAATTTAGAGGTTTTTCCTATAGGACGTGTGCGCTCACCAGAAAGACAGAGACAAAGAGACAGAAAGCGAGAAGTCACCCCCCCCCCCCGGGGGGGGCAGGGATGGCCACACCGCAATCCCTTCTCCTCCATTCTCCTCTCGGCATCTTGGGCACGCATACACATGCGCCCAGCATGAGTTTAAGCTACCAGGTCCAGGACTTGAACCATGGTCAAGTACACAAGAGTCCAGCAACATAGCCATTATGCCAACTGCTGGTCCCCGAGAACTTTACCCATTTTTATAATGTGTTCATAAGTTAACTCAGTGGAGCCCAGACAAAACATAACTGGGGAAAAGCAGTTTTGCTGGAAAGCTCTTACAGTGGCTCGAAAGGTGTACTCTAGAACATTACTTCATCCCTCCCAAGGACATTTTCCTTTGCGCTTGGGTCTCTTACAGATATGACAATTGACTTATTCAGTTGCTAACCAACTCAAGGAAGGCCGTTCTGGTACTGACGTGGTAATGTTCTCTCACTGCATCGAGACATTTCCCTGCCGTAGAGCCACAGCATGAACATCCCTGACGGGGTATTTCCATCACAAGCCTCCCCACCAGCCTTGCAACCAGACAGGATCATGTGCCTGCTATGATCCTGAGATCAGATCCTGAGACAGGCCTGGGACTTGAACCTGTAGGTTTCCCACACGGTTTCTGGCATTATGCATCATTGCCCCTACTGCCTGCTCCACTGTAGCTGGGCCCTGCCTGGGCATGTTTCTCTAACATCTTGTGACTTGTTATCACACTTTTTTGTATTAGTCTCATTTTTCTTTTCTATTTTTTTAAAAAATTTTTTCTTTGTTCATGAAAGAACATGTGTGCATGGGAGAGAGAGAAAGGAGCACTTTCAATCTGGTCTGGTCACGTCCCTATTCTCTTCCTCAGTCACCCAGGTATTAGACCTTGGGCACGAGCACCTGTGCCTGGCGTGTTTCAGGCTAACCGGGCTGGGGATTCAAACCACGGTCACCATGTGAGATCTAACTTCTCTTGAGGAATGTATTACTATGTGCTGAAGCCAGACCTCTTCTGTTTTTCTGAGCTGTATCAACTCTTAATTTTCTGCTGTCTTACCAATCTCTCCAAAGTCTGTTATATATCTATTTTGACTTGCTCTTTCCAAAGACTATTTTTTTAACTTTATTTTTAATTCTTCAGCATGTAGAGAACAGTTTGAACACTTTCTCTGTTTCCTAGGATAATTTCTCTTTTGATGAACATTTTTTTTTTTTTGTTCATGTGTGTGCTTGTTTTTGTTTTTTTTTTTTAATAGAGATAGAGGTAACCTTGATGGAATCTCAACTGTCTGTGACCCTTCCCCAGCCTTGCGGCCAGCCAGGATTATGGCTGTGCCTGTAGGCAGGTGTGGTGTGCTCAGGTTTACCCAGAATCACTCTGGGTCTTCCCATATTGATCCAATATCACACAGCGGTGCCCGATTACTTGTGACACTGTGGCTGGGCCTGCTTACATGTTTCATTTTGCTTTCATTCACCAGTGTCTGTAGATCATCTTTGATTTGATTCTTTTTGGTAATTACTTATCTCTGGACTTGCATGTTCTCTATGTTGAAGAATAGCCAGTGTGTAGTTTTCATTCTGGTTTGGCTATTTGCCACAGTCTGGAGTTCTTAAGTTTTAATGTTCAGGTCAGTGTGGCTTGTGTAAAAACTCTGTATGGGGGTCAGTAGGTAATGTGATGAATACGGTGCTAGACTCCCACATGGCCACATGTGGTTTGAGTCCTCGACCTGGCGGCTTGAAAATCACACTAGGCATGTGTGCATGTGTGCCCCAAATCCTGAGAGGAGAATGGAGGAGAAGGGATTGCAGCATAGCCATCCCCCCTCCCAGGGTGTGTGTGTGTGTGTGTGTGTGTGTGTGATTTCTCACTTTCCCTCGTGAGCACATGTACTTTCTAGCGAAAGAAGGAAAGGAACAAAAAGCTCTTTTAAAAAACCCTCGGAGAAACAAAAACAAAAACAGAAAAAGAAAAAAAAGCTCTTATGTTGTAGGGTAGTGATTTCTGCTCTTTATTTTTTCCTCAATCCTACTTCATTGTGGTCATGACTTAGAGTTGAGTTTTAAAGATGGTATATATTTACCATTCCTTCTTAAGCTTCACTTTCCCCTGGAATTTTAGAACGATGTTTATAGCTCACATATATGTCATTATATTGTGCCTCTTATTTTTTTAAAAGAATTATTTTGTTTAGCTTTATTCATCATCATTATTATTGGAACTTGACCAGAAAGAGACAGAGGGAAGGAAAGTGAGAAAGCAAGCCACCAGGTCCGGGATTTGAACCACGAATGGCCATGTGGGAGGCCAGTGCACTTAACCACCACGCCTCCTGCTGGCCCTACCCCTCTTATTTTATTGACCTTATTTCTATTATAGAATGAGAATCAGAGGCCTTAGTTCCTCTGAACATTACTTTCTTTCCCTTTTCTTTTTTTGAGAGGTTTTTGCTATAGGGCGCGTGTGCTTGCTGGAAAGACAGAGACAGAGAGACAGAGAGACAGAAAGTGAGAAATCACCCCCCCCAGGAAGGATGGCCATGCTGCAATCCCTCCTCCTCCGTTCTCCTCTCGGGATCTTGGGCATGCACGCACACGCATCCAGCGTGAGTTTAAGCCACTGGGTCTGAGGCTTGAACCGTGTTCGACTACGTGGCAGTCCAGCGACATAGCCATTACGCTAACTGCTGGTCCCACTCTCTTTCTAGCTCTTTACTACTCCCTCATTTGTTCTCTACACTCCACTCATTTTGAGCTTCTTGCTCTTGCAGGATCTTCAGGTTGTCATGACTGTGGTTCTTCGCACGTGCAGTCTCCACTGAGTAGAACTTTGCTATCAAGTCACTGGTGTGCTGGGGGCCAGATGGTGGCATATGGTAACACATCCAGACCCACAGAGGAGGGCCCTTGAGTGTGTCCTTAGGCCTCCCTGTGCATGTGTCCAGTGTGCACATGTTCCTGTGAGCCAGGCTGTCTGAGGCTGGGGGTGGATTGTAGTATAAAGATTCTGTTTAGGTGCCATTCTTCTCTTTCTGTCATGAAGAAATTAGCACATAAATTAAAAAAAAAAAAGATTACTGGTGTGTTGGTAGATTTTTAATAACTCTTTTTATTTTTGGTGGTGGGGGGGGCTGATTTTAGTGTTTGGCTATCTACCCAATTTCAGACTACCCACATGAAACCACTAAAGAAAGACTTGGGAAGAAATGTGCAAAATCTTTAATGGTGTGAGCCATCAACCACTGAAGATTCCCTCTTGTAAAATTATTTTCGTTGTTTGTTGCTTTTTCTCTTCCCCAAGGTAGTCACTTCTACTGTGCTCGAGTGGTCATATTGTCTTGTGTTTTAGTTGCTGACCTGTAGATCTCTCTCTTCTGGTTCCCTGGTAGTCTGTGAACTTTTTGAGGATATGATCAGTTCTTAGTTTTAGTGCCAGATACTCAGTTGTCCCTCCAATGGCCAAATCAGTACAACAGTGATAGTAATCGTGACAGACACTGCAGAGGAGACCATGCAGGTGGATTTTTGTAGACCTGTTATCCCTACTGAAAAAAATAAGTGGTTGATATTTATATGTTATTTTTCCTACACTTCTACTTCTCATACTTCTTATTTTAACCATAATGATAATTATATTAAGTCATCTGTATGTTGCTAGATTTAAGAGGTATATAAATCAGGTGGAAAACTGGCTGAGTTTCTTCTTCCCCGTCAATCAATGACAATTGATCACATATCTCAGCTTTCATATCATTTAGTTGTAAAAGTGTTTGATACAGATTTCCTATATGAATCTTATTATAATTTAATGTGATTTGTTTGCTGCTTAGTAATTGATCTGTACCTCCATTGAGTGCCCCTTGGAGACCTAGTCAGATAATGGCAACTCCAAGATTTGGAAGGATATTACAGTTCATTATACATGAAAAAGTAAAATAAAAGTAAACCTATGCCTTTATCATTCTTGCTCTTTTTCCTTAATGTTTTTGCAATAGTTTTGAAATTCGGACATTGAGAAAGTTATATAGGACTTGCAGTCAGTATTCATATTCAGTAGAGTTAAATCCTCTGTATCTCAGTTTATCTCTTTTCTTTCTAATTCCCCATATCCTTTTATTTATTTGGCTTTTTTTGGAGAGTGTTTTTTTTTTTTTTTTTTTTTTTTTTTTTTTTTGCTATAGGGCGTGTGCACTCACCAGAAAGACAGAGAGACAGAAAATGAGAAATCACCCCCCCGGGAGGATGGCCACTACGCAATCCCTTCTCCTCCATTCTCCTCTCAGGATCTGGGGCATGCACGCACACGCACCTGGTGTGAGTTTAAGCCACCAGGTTCAGAACTCGAACTGTGGTTGGCTACATGGGAGTCCAGCGACATAGACATTACGCTAACTGCTGGTCCCCCTTATTTATTTGTTTTTTAATTTTAATTTTTTAAGAGATTTTTGCTATAGATGCATGTGCTTGCTGGAGATGCAGAAAGAGACAGAGACAGAAAGTAAGAAATCACTCCCCAGGGGGGATGGCCACACCACTGTCCCTTCTCTTCCATTCTCCCCTCAGGATTTTGGCCATGCATGCAGTCATACCTAGCATGAGTTTCCAGCTGCTGGGTCCAGAACTCAAAATGTGATCAACCACATGGGAGTCCAGTGCCTTAAGCAATATGCCACCTGTTGGGCCAGGAAACTAGCTTTTAAAACATACCTTTTGGGACCAGCAGATGACGTAATGGTGACATCACTGGACTCCCACATAGTCGACCATGGTTTGAGTCCTGGACTCGGTGACCTAAAACTCAGGCTGGGCGTGTGTGCGTGTGTCCCCCAAATCTCAAGAGGAGAATGGAGGAGAAGGGATTGTGGTGTGGCCATCCCCCTGGGGGGGAGGTGATTTCTCATTTTCTGTCTCTCTGTCTCTCAGTCTCTCCCTATGTCTCCAGTGAGCACACATCCCCTATAGTAAAAATCTCTCTTAAAAAACAAAAAACAAAACAAAAAACAGATAATTTTAATTGGGTGGCCTGTGAATTTTTGCTCTCTGAGTTTGAGAGTTGTTTGATTCATGGAGAGGAAATATTTCAGAGGTATAATCCATCAGAAACTTCTGGACCAGAGAACAAAATATAGGCAGGGTGAGGAAAATAAAACAAGATTTACTAGAGCCTCCACCTGGTGCATGTACTTTACCTACATTCCCACTTTTAGTTTTTATGAGAACTCAAGAAAGATGGCGTTACCCCTGTCTAGTAGATGAATACACCGACGTTTATAGGATGTGTGATTTACTGAGGGGTTAAGGCTGGAATTTGAACTCAAGGCCATAGGACTGTAAAGCTATGGGGATTCGAATATTCACTCTGGGATTCAAATTCCTTTGCCCTTGGACTACAGTTACGTGCTGTACTCTTCTCTGGACGTGGGCCGAGGCTCCTGAACTTCTTTACTCTGACATTCAGATTCCTCCATTTTTTGTTTTTCCTCAGAGTTTGGCATTACTGCCAATTTTGTTTATCAAGTAAGCTCTGATCTTTGTTACTGACTTCAGGAAAATATGGAGGTTATACTGCAGCTGTGAAAGTTTGAGAAATAATTGATCGGCCGCTGGTATGTGGGAAGAGAGGTGCCGAAGGACACTGTCTTTCCTCGCTGCCAGCCGCTCACTTGGGTGGCCAAGGCTGACACCGCTCTCTCGTTTCTGAATCCCGACTGCACTCATACCTACTCAGTTTAGTTTTGGTAAAACCCTGTTGAAGCGTCATGAGTCACAGTTTTACAACTGGAGAAACTGAGGCTGAAGTAACTCTCATGAATGGGCTAAGGTTACACAACTAGTTAATGGTAAAACTGGGATTTGAACTCTTCTCTGCCGGACTATAAACCCAAGCTCTTCCCTTTGTCACAAGCTGTCTTCTCCTGAAATATCTGTCTAGGAGAGAGGCCAAGGTCTGAGTAGTGTCTCTCTCGAGTTATCCCCAGACACAGAGCTGATGGATAGATTTCATGAGCCCACTGGTTTGATAGCCAGGAACCTTTGGGTTCTGCCTTTACCAAACCATCAGAAACTGAGGATGGGCTCAGCACTTATGTCTCTAAAAGGCTTCATGGGCCTCTGGTGTGCCACCAGGGTGGAGGGTACTGCCATCAGGCCTCGATCATACAGCAGACTCAAGTGGCAGGAGATAGCTGTCTGTGATTAATACCCCCTTGCCAATTCCTCTTCTTTTTTTTTTTTTTTTTTTTTTTTTTTTAACCCCCATAGGGTACTTGTGCTTGCCAGAAAGAGAGAGAGAGAGAGAGAATATCACTTGCTAGGGCAGATGGCCACACCGCAATCTCTTCTTCTCTATTCTCTCTAGATTTCGGGCGTGCACACATGTGCACCCGGCATGATTTTCAAGCTGCTGGGCTCTGTGTCCAGGACTTGAACTGCGGTTGATCATGTAGGAATCCAGCGCCCTAACCACTATGCCATCTGCTCACCCCAGCCCTTGCCAATTTTTTTCTTTTTCTTTTTTTTTTTTAAGGATTTTTGCCATGGGGCGTGTGTGTGTGTGTGTGTGTGTGTGTGTGTATGAGAAAGAGAGAGAGAGAGAGACAGGGAAAGTAAGAAATCATCCTCTAGGAGGATGGCTATGCTACAATCCTTTCTCAGTTCTTCTCTTGGGACTTTGGGCATGCACACACACATGCTCCCAGCATGATTTTCAAGCCCCTGGGACTTGAACCCCAGTTGGGTATTTGGGAATCCAGTGCTCTAACCACTATACCACCTGCTGGCTCCTTCTTGCCAGTTCTTATTAGCGTTGACTGGTGTCTGATTTCAGTAGGATAATGTAAATACCATGAGGCAAAACGATCGTGACCTCCCTCCTCACATGACAGTACTCCAGAAACAACTGCAATGACAGGGTCTCTGCATATTCAAAGCTCTTTGACACGAGAGAGAAGTTACTCATAAGGTAAAAGAAGTCCTGCACGTGAACTTTTCTCCCTTAAGCAGTTTTTAGAATTGATCCTGTTGGGACCAGCAGTTAGCATAATGGCTATGTCGCTGGACTCCCATGTAGTCGACCGTGGTTTGAGTCCCGGACCCTGTGGCTTAAACTCACGCCAGGTGTGTGTGCGTGTGTGCCCAAGATCCCGAGAGGAGAATGGAGGAGAAGGGATTGCGGCATGGCCATCCCCCCTTGGGGGTGATTTCCCGCTTTCTTTCTCTCTGTCTCTGTCTGTCTGTCTGGCAGGCACACACGCCCTGTGGCAAAAACCTCCAAAAAAAGAAAAAAAAAAAAAAAGAATTGATCCTGTCTATGATTTTGAAATATGTGACAGTTAACATCATGCCTAGACTTCTTGCTACCCATGTTAACCAGTCTTCCTGTAACATATGTGCCTCATTCTTTCAAACGAACAGCAAATCTATAAAGCAGAATTTAATAAAGCATATGCTGAAGACCTGGGTTTATATCTTCATCTGCTGTCGAACTAGTCTTGATAAAACTTTCAGTAGAATAGTTAAAGAGAATTTTAGGAGCTCTTTGAAAATAGGCAGTATTTCCTGTTTTCTCTCTTTTTTTTTTAACAAAATATTTTCTTTTTATTTAATAACATCTTATCTTAATAGTTCAATATGGAATTTTTTCATATGAAGCAGTATTTATAATAAAAGTAATATTAGGAAACCTAAGTAACTTAAAAAATGATGATTTAAAGGACTTATAGCATTCTAAGTTGTGGTTCTGTACTGGTTATTAACTTCAACATAGAGAAAAAACATGGAGAAAATAAATTAATAGGTAGGGTCCTAAGTATTTCATTCAACCCAAGGTCAGATTGAATGACCCTTGATAGTTTGAAAACCTGTTTGAGGACTTGTGGAACTTAGTGGTGGGAATTTGTGAGCTGCCAGTCTTGAGCTGTGTTTTGAACCAGGCTGCTTTACTAGAATTACTAGGAACTTGGGGCTGGCAGGTAGCATGGTGGTTAAGGCGTTGGACTCCCACATGGCCAACCACGGTTTGAGTCCCAGACCTGGTGGCTTTCTTTCTCAATCTTTCTATCTGTCACTCTCTGGTCAAAATTTAAGAATAATAATAATTTTTTTAAAAAATCAATCTTAAAAAAAAAAGAAATACTAGGAACTTGTAAAACTACTATGTCAAGAAATACCTCCTCAGTCAGGTAAATACCCCTGGAGGTGACACCTTGGCAGAGACATATTTCAATAGCTTCCCAAGAAATTCTGATGTTTAGCCAGGCTTGAGAACCTCCATCCCTATGCCACCCCCAGGATAAGTGGCTGATAAAAACGCAGTAATTGCCTGTATCTACTTTCAGAATCTTGTTAAGACTGGCCTTGTTAAATATTTAAGGGCAAAGATTTCCCCAATAGATGACAGCCCAGGACCTTTTTTTATTTTTATTTTTATTTTTTTTGAGAGATTTTTGCTATAGGGCTCGTGCACTCGCCAGAAAGAGACAGAGACAAAAAGTGAGAATTCCCCCCCCTTCCCCCCCCCCCCGGGGGAATGGCTACGCCGCAATCCTTTCTCCTCCATTCTCCTCTCAGGGTCTTGGGCATGCACGCACACGCACTCGGCATGAGTTTTAAGTTACCGGGTCCGGGATTCGAACCGCGGTCGACTACATGAGAGTCCAGCGACATAGCCATTGCGCTAACTGCTGGTCCCTAGCCCAGGACCTTTTTAAGTGCACAGTAAATATTCATAAATCAGTTTCATGTCTTTTATTAATGTCTTCCAGAATTCAAGCTGCTGCCTAGTTCAAACTGACTTTATTCATCCACATAAGCACTGGCTGCTGTGCATAATTATTAAAACAAGTAAAGATACACAAAAACACAAACCCGGCTGTTTTGGGGAGATGGAGAATCTGTCATGATGGCCCTGTGTGCCTATGACTGGAGTGGCCGCCCGAGTAGGCACATCCGTGAGGAAGGAATGTTGGTGTGCCCAAACGTCGTTTCTCTCCGCTCATCTCTCCTGAACTCTGTAAGTCAGGCAGCCCAGGCATGAATACACTTTGACGCTATGCCTCCAAATGGATCCACCTGTGTCTCTCCAGTGCAGGCTCGGAATCCTCTGGAGCCAGCCTCCGAATGCTGTGGTGTGCCGGAAAATGATTTTTCCCCTTATCATGTTTAAGCCTAATTCAAACAGTCGGTGCTGTGTAATGAACTTCACCTCTGTCATTCATTGATCAAAGAGTGACTGGGAGCAGGATAAAGGCCCTGGTGATACGTGCAGCTTTAGTTACTCAAAGCTGTTGCATTTGCAGGTTGGGTTGGCTCATGGTATTTTTTTTTCAGGTTAAATGGTACTTATTGTCTTTAAATACTTTACTTTTTAAAACACTTAAAGAAAATCAAAATGTTAAATAAAGTGGCAGCTTAAAAATTGCCAAGTGTTTTGCTTTAACAAAAGATATTTTATTTTATGAAAGTAGGAGATACAGAGAGTGAGAAACAAGAAAGGAGGCACCCCAATAGAATCTTCATGCTGTAGTCCACCCCCAGCCAGCCAGAATCATAAATATTTTTTTTTCCATTTGCAGTAGCATAAATCTATTTATTTACCAGAAAAGTACAAGTCCAGAAGCTAAAAAATGCAGTAAAACTTGTTAAAGTTAAGGAATGCCAAGTTCCAAATGCTTTATACATTTGCTCTTAAAGAGCTTATTTTTTAAATATGTAGGAAATAATGTTTCTCTGTAATACCATATTATCAAAAATACAGGTTTAGAGTGGATATGTTTAAGATTTAGATGATATTTATGGGACTTTGGGTTTCTTTAATAAATATTTATGTATCACGATTTATTTATAATACGGAAGAACACTTTTTTCCCCTCAGCATTATGCAGATATTTTTACAATAAAATACTAACACCAAATTGCCAGTTTTCACTCATCATCCCATTTTAAGGAATACCATTGTCCCTGATCCAGTTTGAATGTCCCCATTAAGTAAGTAAGGCAGATATTGAGCACAAGGGTCTTATGAGTTGGTCTCTTACATCTTGCTCTGTTTGGACTAGAGTTCTAGTTTTTAAAATTTAATGTATTATTTTAATTGTTAGTGGATGCGTTCACTTGCCAGAGAGAGAGAACTACCTACCTCCCCACCATAACCACAGTGGGGCATGATCATGCTACCATTCTTGTGTCCTCCATTTCTCCATCCTGTCAGGACTTTGGACATGCACACACATGTGCCCCATGTGTGTTTTAAGCCACAGGGACCAGGACTTGAACCCTCGTTGGCTCTGATGATATCTAGCTCCTATGCACAGGGTTTAACAGCTATGCTACAGGGCCAGCCCTAGAATCCTAATACCTTATTTTTTTTTCTTTTAAACTATACTTCATCTACAGTCAATCTAGATTATAACCGTAACCAGTGGAGTTGACTGTTGCCATTATCAGTTACTACAATGTGATCCTGAAATGGGGAAATACTGAATCTAGCCCTGAAAGGTCAGTACTTAGCCCAAGCTTTACCCCAGCTGGTGTGATCTGTGACCACATAACCTTTTCCTGCTGTACCTTCTTCAGTCTAAAATACAACTGAAGGTGGGAGAAAGGCTCTTTTCTTTTTGCCTGGTGGCAGCTATCAGTTTGATCACAAACGGAAGCCAAGCTGAATCGAAGTACATTCCGGTGTTATGGAGGAAGAAGCAGTCTAATGTGATAGGCTTTCTCCTGAGGGTCTTCTGCTGGAGGTGATGCCAACTTTCTGCCCTCTGTGGGGCTCTCTCCCCAACACAGCCGGATAAAGCACTGAGAGTGCGATACAAAGCTAAATAAGGTTATGTAGGATCCATGTGCACCATGGAGGCTGAACACCCTGTTTCCTAAGGATGTGACCTACAACAAGCCTGTGCATCACGGTGAAAGCAGCTTAAGTTTGCTTAATCTCCATTCTGTTGTGGAGGAGTGAGCTGGATGCCACCGTGGGGCTCTGAGAGTCCTGAATTTCCACTGGGTTGTAAAGATTCCACATACAAATTCTTTGAAGTTATTCTTATTGCTCCATTCCATAAAGCTATCAAAAGAAACCCTGACACCCAGTGGATCACCAAATCATCCACGTGCACGGGAAATGCCTGGGCTGACTTCTGCAGGTTGCGAGAACAGCGGTCTTGGAAGGAGTCACAAATTCTACCCTACTCTTGGTGGTTCCTGCTGTGCGGCTTGGAGAAGGCATAGCATTCCACCATTACTGCTCTCCAGTTCCACTGAAGCTGCTAGTAGAAGTGTTGTTTGTGAAAACCATGCCCAATAAACAAGTTAGGACCCCTCAAAAAACAAAACAAAACAAAAATAAATAAAATAGAAACGAAATGATCTGTTCCCTCCTCTCCCTTCAAGACATTGTAAAGATCAAGGACCTATTCTCATTACTCTGTTCTGGTTGTCTGAAATAAAGAGGGTATGTAAGGAGGGCTTGGTATTGTTGCTATGAGAACTGTGGTCTGATAGAATCATAGGTTTTCATTTTTCTTTTTTCACTTACAAGATATTCTAGTGTTTTTACAAAGTCTTTTGCTTAAAATGTTGATGTCAACGACATAATTTTTTTCAAGCAAACTTTAATTTTAATTACTTAAATATATTGGGGAGTAGCATTTTTTTCAGTGGATGTTATGACATCCGTGACTTTCAAATACATTCATTGACATTATCTTCTATATTTGTTTAATCTCATTGGGTTTTTCTATTCATTTAGTATTAGTCTTTTCTTCATTAAGGCTAAAAATACCAAAACCTGATATGAGTTCCATAATTTTCACATTTGACTTTTAATTAGTTTGAAAGCAATACAGCCTTCTCCCTCCAATATTGGACTTTTCCCGCAGAAGAGTTATTTTTCTCTCTCCAAAAGAAATGCATTGAGAGGGGAAATGCTAAGATGCTTTGGCTCCCATGAAGAAGAGAGGAAGATTGGGGTCTCCAGCCATCTTCAGGAGGCTTTGCATGCACAAGAGGACAAATGACTTCATTGCTCACTTGTGGCCCTCTTATATCCTGTGTCAGAGAACAGATGGCTTCAGTGCCCTCTTGGGGCCCTCCTTCCTGCATCAGAGATGTCAAGAGTGCGTCCTGCAGATACAGGATGTAGGTCTTTGAGAGGAGACTTGGACTGAGGATGATGTGCTATAATGGATACAGCTTGGGGCTTTAATATTAGAAAGTACCTTCAGGGCCAGTAGGTAGCATGGTGGTTAAGGCACTGGATTCCACATGGCTGGGTGTGTGGTTTGAGTCCTGGACCTAGTGGCTTGAAAAACCATATCAGGAGGAGAGAGGAGAAGGGATTGCAGCATGATCCTCCTCCTTGGAGGACTTCTACTTTTCCTCTCTCCCTGTTTCTCTATGCCCTATGATAAAAATCTTAAAAAAAAAAAAAAAAAAAAAAAAGCAACTTCATTTGAAAAGAATGAGAAAGAGATGAAAGATAATAGAATTAATTAGGTTGTATGTGCACATAGCGTTTTGTCGGTTATTGGGTATATTAGTCTGGTTCTATTACTCTATATAAATAAAATAAATATATTATAAATGTGTTTATAATAAGGAATTGGCTCACACAGCTATAGAGTTGAAATCTGCAGTTGGAGATCTGGGAGAGCCAGTGGTAGAAGTTCCAGTTTAAACTTGAAGGCCTGAGGACCAGGTGAGCCAGTGGTTAAGTTCTCTAAGAGTCAGTGGTGTAAGTTCTACAAGTCTAAAGGCGGCAGAACTGATGGTGTCAGTTTCAGTCCAAGGCAGAATCTAAGGGCAAGAGACCTGGCTCCCAGCTCAAAGACATTCAGGCAAGAATTCTTTATTACTTAGCTTTGTATCTTATTCAGGCCTTCAGTGGAGTGGATGAAGACTCCACGTTGAGGAGGGCCACCGACTTTGCTCAGTCTACTGATTACATGCTAATGTCATTTAGCCACACCCTCTCTACTCGAGATCATGTTTAGCCAAATATCTGGGCACCCTGAGGCCCAGTCAGGTTGACACAAGGTTAATCATTACCCTGGTCAAAGGCATGCAAAGCACTTGAATTGCAGAGTCAGTGAGCAGGTTTACCATTTAGTTTCCTCTGAATCCTGTTTTTCAAAGGCTGAGGATGTTTTTGGGCCCCTTTCTGTGAGCTGGCTCTGCAGCAGTGACAATGCAGTGGTGTCCTCTGCATGGCAGTCAACTATGGCTCCTGAGAATGGATCATCTACCCAGTTCACTATCAGTCCCAGCAGCTGGATATTTTACTTGAAGTCTGGGTATGTTCCTTGCCCTTGGCATAAATAATGGTAACCTGCTTTTAAATGGAAATTGCTCAACCTGTGATGAAAATATCTCAATTACCCATGTTAATAATGGCATGGAAGAACCCAGCTAGTTAAAATTCACAGTAATTCAGAAATTCATCTAGGCCTACCTTTCCTCTGCTAAGAGGTAACAAAATTAATCGCTTTTTCTGTACCTGCCCACTCAGAGGATGGTGTTTCAAAAAATGAAATGACAAAAAGGCAGATGATTTAGAGGGAGAAGGAGACCGGCCTTGGGTAATATATGGACTGTTGTCTAACTTTCCCATTGGGATAGATTTGAGTGTCAGTTAAATGCTTTGCTTGGTGTTTCAAGCGTAATGAGACGGCTGCAAAGCGCACTAGAATCAGTTTCTAGATCATGCTAAGCCCTTCCTATCTGAACACCTTGGTACTTCAGTCTCCTTTAACTGGAGACCGTTTCTGTCTTTTCTGAGTGGTTTATCTTTCTAATCTTGGCTTAAGTTAGTTCTTCAGGCCTGCTCTAGCCATTTTTATCTAAAAATAAGGCCCATATTCCTTTTTTTTTCCCCATTTCTAATTATGTCCTACTTGAGTTTCATTACTACTACTTGCCGTATGCCTGACAGCACAGTGACAGACACATCATGAGAGCCCGGCAAACATTTGTAGAATGAATGAATGAATGAATGAAAATACTGTGATGACTTCAGAAAAATGCATCGTAGCATCCACAGGAACTCTGTCCAGTAGGTAGCTGGTGCTGATGCAAGTGTCTTATCACTGCTGTCCAGCATGGCAGACACTGCCCATGCATGGCTCTCCCCCACCAAGTTTCCTTATTTCTTCTATGAATGAGAGAGACAGAGACAGAGAGACAGCACTCCAACAGGGTCTTGACGATCCACTTTCAGCCTCAGCCAGCTCCAGTTCTGAGCATGTGTGTGCCCCACATACTCAGGGAGGTCTTTGGATATGGACCCAGAATGTCTCATGTGGGTCACTGTCACGGAGTGCCAGGTCTAACCTTGGTAATCATCCAGTCCTGCATGTGGCTCTCGAGTACTTGAAATGTGACTAGTGTAACCGAGGAACTGCGTTGTTCATTTTTGTTTTAATTAATTAATTTAAATTTAAGTAGCTACATGTGTCTAGTGGCTACTGTATTGGACAAGTGTAGATCTTGAGGATGATTTTATTAGTTTCTGGCATTTCCAAATAAAGTATTATAGTAGTCCATGGTACTTTCTGAAGCTGAAATGACCTTCCAAAAGTATATGTGTACAATTCATTTTATTATATATAGTGGATATGTTTTCTGGTTGACATGGGAAGCGTGTTGGGGTAGAAGATCTTATATCCTTAGTGTCGTTCCATTATTTAGTGTTGTGGCATTTTTCTTACGGTTTTTATTTTGATCTTACTATTTTAATTGCATTCTGTCAAATTGGCTGGAGCCATCCTAGAGCCATTTAGTTTGCAAGATGACACATTAGGGAATGCAATTCGGGTTTACTTTGCATCCAAGCCTCCCGTGATTTATGTCGCATGGTTAACCGCGGCCAGCAGGTGTTTTTGCACTAGCCGCCATCTAACTACGAAAGTCATTCATCCTGGAGGACAGAAACTTCTCAAATGAAGAGTGGTATTAAAACAATGGAAGACGAATTAGCAGATTAAGTTGTAATTATATATTAGCAGTTTCCAAGTACAGGAAGGATTAGAAAGAGAGTTAGCAGAATAAATAATTAATGTATCAGCCATCAAAATTAAATTAAGCTGCTGATGTTTTGTTCACATCATCTGATTCAAGACTCGAAATAGGAATTTAAAAACCTGTAGTTGCAGCTACAGGTGTAGGGGTGTGGTTGCAGTTTATTGCCCTTAAGTATCTTCATCTCCTGCAACGTGAGAACTTTTTTTATTATCCTAAACTGAAACTCTGTATCCATTAAACAATACCCCATTGGCCGCATCTTCCACTGTTGGCAACTACCATTTAATTTCTGTCTGTGAATTCCTGTTCATAGTCATTGTCCGAGCCAGTATGTAGTACTGTTATCTGTGTGTCTATAGGGATCATCTCTTTTAAAATGACCTTACCCTAACTAAATGCTTAATTGCCTTATGCAGGAAAATGGGAGGCACGTCTTGTTAAGGACCTGAACCCATCCAATTTAGTCACTGCTCCTAGCCATCACTAACCTTACATGCCCACCGTGAGTCAGATCATTGCCCTCATTTAAGAAAATAACTCTAGAAAATGACTTTTAAGTGACAGGTGATAAAATTGACTTTCTTACATAGGTGCTTAGTATTCCAAACTTTTTTCCAGTCTTTATCGAAAAAGGCAAGAAGAATCAGAGTTTTTTGTCTGTCTGTTTTTTTTTTTTTTTTTTTTTTTTGAGAGAAATTTTTGCTATCAGGTGTGTATGTTTGCTGGAGAGACAGAGAGAGACAGAGAAATAGAAAGTGAGAAATCCACCCCCCCCACACAGGATGTCTTGCCACACCACAATCCCTTCTCCATTTTCCTCTTGGGATTTTGGGCACTCACACACATACGCCCAGTGTGAGTTTTAAGTCACCAGGTCCGGGACTTGAACTGCTGTCGACTACATGGGAGTCCAGTTATGTAACCAGTTTACTATTTTTTAATACCACCTAGCTTATTGGGGATGGCAGGTGACATGTGGTGGTTAAGGTGCTAGACTCCCACATGGCCGATTGTAGTTCAAATCCTGGACTTGGCAGCTTGCTTTCTCATTTTCTCTCTCTCTCTCACTCTCACTCTGTCCCTCTCTGGTCAAATTTAAAATAAATACATAAATTTAAAAAATGTTCAATAAAATAATTTTTAAAATACCACCTAGCTTATCAATGTAATGTAATTGTGAACATTAGGTGACCATGCAAAATGAGTGTGTTCAAACTTACGGATTCAAGATGGCTTTTCAGTCATTTAATGAGGAACAGGGTTTTGAGGATGTGAAGGAGCGTGTTAGCTGTACTTGCTCCGTGTTGGCATGTGTGCATCACTTACTCAGGAGACCAAGGAACAGAGCCAGACATGAGTCTAGGGTGAGAGGCTGACCCTTGGTGTAGGTGCTCAGGAGAAAGCAGGCAGTGGGGCATGTAACATAGCCCGTGGTAAGGGCTGTAAAAGAAAAACATGGTCCCTGACGTTCAGCGGAAGCACAAGCCACGTGCTGGATGGATAGTGGGGAAAGGTTCTTCCGGTGGGTGGCGTTGGCAGTGGGTGGTGAAGGCCACACCGTTTTAGGTGGGGCATGTGGAGAAGGGAGGCCCACATGCAGTGGTGCATTCCTGATAGTGGTGATTGTAAAAATCAGCTGCTATTCTACTTTGTTCAGCTCAAGCATGAGGTATAGTACTTGGGGAGAAAAAGGGCTTGGGCCCAGGGGCCAGCAAATGGTGTGGTGGTTAAGGCATGGGACACCTCTACATGGCTGACCATGGTTCGAGTCCTGGACCTGGTGGCTTGCTTTCTCACTTTCCCTCTCTCTCTCTCTGCCTCTGTCTCTCTTTGGTCAAATTAAAATGAATGAATGAGTAAATAAAATTAAATAAATAAATGTTTTTTTTTGAAAAAAGGGAAGAAAGAGCTTGGGCCCATGGGGAACACATTGATAGGCTAAATGAAACCCTGGCTTTTTGAAACTTAGTAAGCTTATATTTTAGAGATGTAGGTTTAAGAATGGTGCATGAAACAAATCAAAGGAGGTAGTTATTTAAAAGAGAAAGTGATGAAAGGTTGTTTATCTGGGAGAAAGATGCTGAGAGTCTCTGCATTCTTTCAGTAGTGGTGAGGGTGGAAAGAATGACCAAAATGACAGAGATATTGCACATATGGAGGCCTTATAGCTGACCAAAGGGAGAGAGCAAAGGTCAGTAATGGCCCGGAAGTCACCAGGTCATAATACCCATAGTGTAAACTCAAAAGGGATAGAGTCTTGTGTGATAACAGGTAAACCTTTCTCTTCTCTCTGTCTTCCAGCTCTTACCAATTCTTAATGCTTGCAGAAACTGTTTACATTGTTTTTAAAAAAATCATTAGCTTGATTGATTATGTCAATAATCAATACCATTTTTCATCATTTAATAAGTATCTTAGGGATAGCCTATATAAATACATATAGAATTGCCCTGTTCTTTTTTTTTTGGAGAGGTTTTGCTATAGGGCACATGTGCTCGCCAGAAAGAGAAAGACAGAGAAAGCGAGAAATCACCCCTCAGGGGGGATGGTCACATCGCAATCTCTTCTCCTCCATTCTCCTCTTGGGATCTTGGGCACACACACATGCCAGCATGAGTTTAAGCCACCAGGTCTGGGACTCAAACCGTGGTTGACTACATGGGATTCTAGCGACATAACCATTATGCCAACTGCTGGTCCCAACCTTATTCTTAATTCGTTTAGCTAGTTCCCAGTTAATGAAAAGTTATTTTCTGTCTTTGGCTCTTGCAAATTATTTAGTGAATATTCTTATTTGTGCATTATTTTGAACATACACGAACAGCTTTATCTGTAGGTTCAAATTACTACAAGTGGGATTGCTGTATTAAAGAATATATATACTTAAAATATTGATATATTTTGCCAAATTGTCTTCCATAAAGGTTTTTTCAGCAACGCCTCTTGTTTAGACCCTCGATAATAGTGTGTTATCAAACAATCTGATCTGTCCCAGTCTGTACATTAACACATGGTACTAATTGTCATTTTAATTTGCATTGCTCTAATGAATGAGATTGAGCATCTTTTCATAACTTCCAGAGGCATTTGTAATTTCTCTTTGGGGAACTTTTCTGTCACTAACCGATTTTTACTTTTCCATTGAGAAGTTGGATTTCAATGGAATTTTTTTTAGTAGTTTCTCATAAACCATGGTTCTGGAGTTGTAGTGGATATATTGGGATCTTATTAAGGAATATTTTCTTATTTTATTAAAAGTGAATTTCTTCGGCCAGCAGTTGGCGTGGAGGTTAAGGCGCCTGGATTCCAATGGCCGATTGTGTGGTTCAAGTCCCGGATCAGGCTGCTTAGGAATCACTCCAGGCGCATGTGCTTTGAGCTCCAAATCCCAGGTGGAGACTGGAGGAGAAGGGATTGCAGCATTGCCATACCCCCGGGGGATGATTTCTCACTTTTCCTTATTCATCACTGAAATTGCTTCTCAAAGAGTATTCATAACCTTCTAGGTATTATTCATATCTCTGCCCCATCTCATTTACAATCTTCCATCTCATCTGTGGCATTTCACACCCTGACCAGGGCCTTACTTCATCTTCTTGACATCTTTATCCTCCTTAGCGTCCATGACACTAAGAGTTCACCTTTGTGCTCCATGGTGGGTCTTTCTCCTGGCAGTACCTTGGTCTGTCTCCCTGTAACTTCCCTCCTCGGTCTGTCCACTTCCAGTGTTACATCTCACTAGTTCACTAGCATCAGCCTTTCTCTGTCTCACACGTATTCAACACGGCCATCTGCACGGCCTTGAGAGTTGTCTGTGCAGCTCCTAGGATTTTCTCTTCTGATCACGGGGTAAATCAGAGGAATAGACTTCCTATGTTGGATGAGTCCACGATCTCGTTGGGGCTGCACTTAGCACCCTTCTGGCCATGGTGTCGTATTCCCATTGTGGCTCATGGTGCATCTGAAATCGTCTCATTCTTCAACCCCACCTCAAGTCAGTATTTGCGCTGAACAGACCTGCTCCTTTATTCTTTTTTTTTTTTTTTTTTTTTAAAGATAGTACTCCGAAGACAGTCTTTTTTTTTTTTTTGGAGAGGTTTTTCGCTATAGGGCGCGTGCGCTTGCCAGACAGACAGAGAGAGACAGAGAGACAGAAAGCAAGAAATCACCCCCCAGGGGGGATGGTCACGCCGCAATCCCTTCTCCTCCATTCTCCTGCGGGATCTTGGGCACGCACGCACACGCGCCTGGCGTGAGTTTTAAGCCACCGGGTCCGGGACGCGAACCACGGTCGACTACGTGGGAGCCCAGCGACATAGCCATTACGCTAACTGCTGGTTCCCCCTGCTCCTTTATTCTAAGCCGACTTCCTTAGTGACTCTGGCTCCAGGAGCTATTCAGTGCCTGTTGTGTACCTGGCTCTGAGGAGCGAAGTAGCAAGGAGGAAGGTCTGGAAATGGAGCTTTGTGTTTCCAGAAACTTGAAAGGCCGTAGCTTGGCGGAGGAGATGTGTGTACGGAAGCCTGATTTGTTTGAGATGCGGAAGGTGTCCAGGGTGAGATCTGGTGCAGGGACCAGCGAGGTTAAGGGAGCAGTGCCTTAACTGTAGCTGAGGGAACTGGAACCCTGAGACAGGTGAGGCTCAACTAGAGCAGTGCGGAGGGTGACGAGGCAGGCACGTCCAGGGAGACTGTAAAGGGAAAAGTACTGGGTCAAAAGCATGAGGCCTATTTTTTTTTTTTAAAATTAATTAATTAATTAATTAATTAATTAATTTATTGGAGAGGTTTTTGCTATAGGGCGTGTGCGCTCGCCAGAAAGACAGAGAGAGACAGAGAGTGAGAAATCACCCCCCAGGGGGGATGGCCACGCCTCAATCCCTTCTCCTCCGTTCTCCTCTCGGGATCTTGGGCATGCACACACACGTGCCTGGCGTGGGTTTAAGCCCCCGGGTCTGGGACTCGATCCGCGGTTGACTACGTGGGAATCCAGCGACATAGCCATTATGCCAACTGCTGATCCTCATGAGGCCTCTTTTAAAAGAAAGGATGGGATTTGTTTCTGGAAGACAAGAACTATAAGATCTTTGAATTTTTTTTTGGGGGGGGAGGTTTTTGCTATAGGGTGCATGCGCTCGCCAGACAGACAGAGAGAGGCAGAGAGATAGAAAATGAGAAATTACCCCCCGAGGGGATGGCCACACCGCAATCCCTTCTCCTCCATTCTCCTCTCGGAATCTTGGGCACGCATGCACACGCACCCGGCGTGAGTTTTAAGCCACCGGGTCCGGGACGCGAACCGCGGTCGACTACATGGGAGTCCAGTGACAGCCATTTCGCCAACTGCTGGTCCCAGATCTTTGAATATTTTTTCTAATGAATGTTAATATCTGTATTAGCAAAATCCTATTCTCGACTACTTTTTCTTTTTTTAAAAAAACAATTGTTTATTTAATCTTATTTGTTGTTATTTTTTAATTTGACCAGAAAGAGAGAGAGAGAGAGAAGGGGAAAGTGAGAAAGCAAGCCGCCAGGTCTGGGACTTGAACCACAGTTCACCATGTGGGAGTCTAGCCACACCACCTGCTGGCTCCCTCAACTACTTTGAGAGACCTTTGATGTCTGAAGACCCATCAAGGGCGCATCTTAGCACACGGTAGATATTCATAGTTATTATGTGAACATAAGCCTGGATCAGCAAGTATGTTTAGCATGCAGGGAGGATTGCTTTTTGTGGTTTCTCTTGTAGCGGTTTGACACCAGGAACTTTAGACCGGGTAGAAAAGGAATGAACATGTCTACATGTCTGTCAGACCATTTAGGCTGTATTCAAATATCCTTCTCAGTGACAGTGTTCCTACGTTGGTGTAAAGGAGCCATGTGCAGGTGAGCAGCTGCCCCCAGCCCTCCTGACAGACTACCCTGGCATTCTGCTTAATCCCTAACCATCTCCCAAACTGCTCCATTTCGTGGGGCTCCTTCACACCAGTTGTTTGCACTATTGCTAAGAAAGTTCCTGGCCAGCAGGTGGCATGGAGTTTAAGGCATTGGATCCCATATGGCTGACTCTGTGGTTGAGTACTGGACCTGGCAGCTTGAAAATCACGCTGGCCATGTGTCTGGGCATTCCCAAAATCCTGAAAGAAGAATGGAGGAGACAGGATCGTGGCATGCTTCTCTTCCTTGGGGGGTGATTTCTCACTTTCCTTCCCTGTTCCTCTCTCTCTCTGTTTCTCTGGCAAGTGCACGTGCCCTGTGTCAAAAATCTAAAAAAAAAAAAGTCTGCCCTGGCACTGTGGCACCATGGGAACACCAGTGTCCTGTTGTGCTGGAAACCGTATGGCCACTGAAGTTTGGATCAGCCTGAAAACATGTTGGGCGTGTGTGGGAGCACCCAGGATCCTGAGGAGTGGGAAGTCTGGGGAAATAGGATTGCAACACTGTAAGACCTGTTAAGGGTATATGTGTGTTCTCTCTCTCTCTCTCGCTTTCTCTCTCTCTCTCTGTGTTTCATGCCTTCGCTATTATAAAAAAAGGGAAGCTCATGTGTAAGGGGATGTGGTTCTTAGGTTTTCCTCTTTCTCTTCACCCCATGATCTCACCCCCTGCCTGGCATACATCTATCCCTCTTGTACGACAGCAATTCAAATATTATAATAGCTGTGTCCTTCTTCAGTCTTTTCTCTGGCTATGAATATATTTTTTAATGAAGAAAGCGTCTTTATTTCTAGGATATTCTCACTTAACAAAAACCTTCACAGGGCCAACCTGTAGCCCGGTGATTAAGACAGCTACATCCTACATGACTGGGCTATAGTTTGAGTCTCAGACCTGTATCTTGAGAAACATGCTGGGTGTGTGTGTGTGTGTGTGTGCGC
Source organism: Tupaia tana (assembly GCA_026018925.1). Classification (NCBI taxonomy): domain Eukaryota; kingdom Metazoa; phylum Chordata; class Mammalia; order Scandentia; family Tupaiidae; genus Tupaia; species Tupaia tana. Next base: position 29,157,029 of record JAKSZU010000024.1, on the reverse strand, counting down.
GCGCCCGCGTGTGCCCAAAATTCTGAAAGGAGGGAGAAATGGAGGAGCAGGGATTGCTGTGTGACCGTTCTCTATCGGGGGGGGGGGGGGGGGGCTTCTTCTCTTTCCTTCTCTGTCTTTAGTGAGCACAAGTGCCCTCTGACAAATTTAAAAAAAAATGAGTGTGTGGGGGGGCAGCTAAGTGGCACAGTGGTTAGGGTGACTAGATCCCACATGGCTGATTGTGCAGTCTAAGTCCTGGACCTGATGGCTTGAGAAACATGCCAGACGTGTGTGCATGTATGCCCAAAGTCCCAAGAGGAGAATAGAGGAGAAGAGATTGTGGCATGGTCATCCTCCTTGGGGGTATACTTTTTCCCTTTCTTTTTCTCCCATTCTGTCTCCCTCTAGCCAGCACACGTGCCCTATAGCAAATCAATCAGTTAACGTCCACATCTTCATAAGGGTGCAAACACAGCAGGGTGGGGTGCGGTTGGTAAATCCAGATGCTCTTCTCCTGACCACACCATCACCATAAAGTTGTGATCAGTTGCAAGCTCACAGTCTACAGAGTGGGTGCCTCTCTTGGCAGGAGGCTGGCCGTAGCATTATATGAGAATTCTGGAGACCCTAAGGCCTACATCTGTGACTTTGCAGCTGCCTTGACCCCCTGAAGGCTGTGACCACCTTTAGACTCTGAGTGGTGTTCAGCACAAGCAGCCAAAGCAAACAGGTCCTGGAGTCAAGAGCAAATTCTGGTGAGAGGCAAGTGTCCCAATGTGGACAGGATGAGCTGTCCTCCAGGAGGGATGAGCGCTTAGGGTTGATGGGCCATAACCTACTGTGTGCCCTCAACATTTTGGCTAGCAAGTGAAAAGGTTACTAAGGGGAATTTCTTTTTGGCCGAACCCATATCAAAGGTGCTGCCAAAAAGCCAGACTTCGGGGTCAGGAGGTAGCATAGTGGTTAAGGTGTTGGACTCTCATGTGACTGTCCACAGTTTGAGTCTTGGACCTGGTGGCTTGAAAATCTCACCTGACACATGTGCATGTGTGCCCAAAGTCCCAAGAGGAGAGTGGAGAAGGTATTGTGGCATCGTCATTCCCCCTGGGAAGCGATTGATGGTGTACGCCTGTGGTTTCAGCTACTTGGAAGGCTGAGATGGGAAGATCTTGACACAGTGAGAGCCTGTTAAAAAAACTAAACCAAAACAAAACCCAAACAAATGCATCATCCCTTCGTATGCCATGGAGCTAACTGATGGAGAGATGGGATTTGTTACACTTTTACCATAGCAGGTTAGGTTCATTCATAGCTTCTGTATCATCAAATGACCGTTACTAAAGGTGGCCCTACAACTAGCTGTGTCAGCACACTTTCAGTAGTGTTTCCACAACTGTATGAGCTGGTGAGGTTATCTAGTATGTATGTATGTAAGTTTTTCTTTTTCTTTTTTTAAATTATTTTATTTACTTATTTTAATTTGACGGGGGTGGGGGGAGAGCGAGAGAGCGAGCGAGCTGGAGTGAGAAAGGAAGCCACCAGGTCTGGGACTTGAACCATGTGGGAGTCCAACGTCCTTAACCACCATGCCACCTACCAGCCCCAAGTAAAGTTTGACAAGAGTACTGCACAGGCCTGATGGAAACACGTACTGGTGATTACCTTTCAGTCTTTGAAGAACACGTACTTCTTTGGGAGGATCGAGTGTCAAAGCTGTGCTTACCTTAATGTACTATCTCATCAGAAAGCTTTCAAGAAGTCCCACTGCAGAAGTCATTAGATGGTTTAGAGCTTTTACAAGTGACAGCAGTGCAGGTGGGTCACCTCTGGAGATTGACATTGATCAAGCACTTGACTTCCCAGCTGTGGTAGCTTGGTTGATGTCTACACGGTTGGATCTCCTTGTCATAAAGCACCTGCTGAACCTGGATGAGAAAGGCAATCTGGGAAAACAGCTACTTTTATGTCTCATGTTAAAATAATCTCTAAGTAGTCTGAGAAGTCTGGATTCCTGATTACGGGTGAATTCATAGATAGTGAAATCAGTCGTGCTTTTCTTTTACCTGGTGTTGGAAGGGAAATAGCAAAGTTGAAGGACATTGTTGAGGATTTAGTGTATCCACAGAAAGCTATTTCCATGGCTTAAAGCACTTAGGCTTTCTGGCTGTGATCGTCTCAATCCAACAGGGTTTCTAAGTTTTATGAGAATGGCTTTAACGAGGAAGAGAAAGACCACACATTTTGGTCTTATAAGAAGTGCAACAGAATTCTGATTCAGAAATCACAGCAGATTGTTAAAGTCAACAATCAAAAAACCAACAACTGGATCATTAGAAGAGATTGAGGGCACAAAATGCGTATACAATGTAATGGATGAAGAGTTGAAATCACTCCAAATGAATCAAGATACCCTCTGCAATGTGACCAACAGATGGCGTAATGGCTATGTCTCTGGACTCCCATGTAGTCGACTGCGGTTTGAGTGTCGGACCCGGTGGCTTAAACTCACACTGGGCACATGTGCATGTGTGCCCAAGTTCCCGAGAGGAGAATGGAGGAGAAGGGATTGCAGCATGGCCATCCCCTCTGAGGGGTGATATCTTGCTTTTTGCCTCTCTGTCTCTGTCTTTCTGGTGAGTGCATGCGCCCTATAGCAAACCTCTCCAAAAAAAAAGCTATTAGTTGAGAGGCCAGCAGGTGGCATGGTGGTTAAGGAGCTGGAGTCCTATATGGTTAACTACGGTTGAGTTCCATATGGTTGACTACGGTTTGGTCCCAGACCTGGTGGTTTAAAAATCATGCTAGGCATGTCTGCATGTATGCCTAAAAATCACCAAAGGAGAATGGAGGAGAAGGGATTGCAGTGTGGCCATCCCCCTTGAGGGGGGTGAGTTCTCATTTCCCTCTCTCTGTCTCTCCCAGAAAGCATATGCACCCTGTGGCTGGGAAAAAAAAAAAAAAAAAAAAAAAAAAAAAGATAAGAAAAGTTCTCCACCTAAGTTCTGTCTTAACCAAATAGGGGTTCACCCGTGAAGTTCCACCCAAAAAGACTTCAAAATCTGACTCAGTACCTCCATTATATATGATGAAGTCAACGAGGCTTTCTCTAGTCTGTGACGAGACTTTGTAATACCTTGTTGGCCCTGGCTCATGTGATTCCTCCAGCAGGAAGAGGTTAGAGGAGACAGGTTTCACCTTACTGGACCCCGTCAGACCATGAGTCTGTATTTGTTTTTTTTTTTGGAGAGATTTTCGCTATAGGGCGCCTGTGCTCGCCAGACAGACATAGTTAGACAGAGAGACAGAAAGCGAGAAATCACCCCCCCAGGGGGGTTGGTCACGCCACAATCCCTTCTCCTCCATTCTCCTCTTGGGATCTTGGGCACACACGCACACGCGCCTGGCGTGAGTTTAAGCCACCGGGTCCGGGATGCGAACCGCGGTCGACTACGTGGGAGTCCAGTGACATAGCCATTACGCTAACTGCTGGTTCCCAAAAGTGATAAATCACCCAGTAGGAAGGATGGACACACCACAACCCCTTCTTCTCTATCCTCTTCTTATGATTTTGGACATGCATGCACACACGCCCAGTGTGAGTTTCAAGCCACTGGTCCAGGACTTGAACCACAGTCGGCCATGTGGGAATCCAGAGCCTTAACCACTACACCACCTACTGGCCCCAAAATCGTGCACTCGCCGAGAGAGACAGAGAGAGAGAGAGAGTGAGATGGACTTGATGCCGCAATCCTCCAGCCTCCATAGGTTTTTGCCATGGGGCGGGCGCCACCATGCCCTGTATTTGTTATGTATCCAGATGCCGAAGTTGTAAATGTTTGAGGGTTTTCCTTTCTACTCATGTAAACCTAACGTTTGTTGTTGCTCCACCTCTAAATAATCAATTTCTAGATATAATCTAGTTTCCTTAGGCTTTTAGTTAGTACATTTTAAAGGAACATTGGATCAGTTATGTCTAATGAGGGTGTATTACCACCTTTCCTTTTGTTCATAGACAGAATTATAGTCTGACTTACTGTCTGTGTTTATTTGTAGTAAATTATGGTACTTATTGTAAAGGCATTAAGACATTTGTCCTATGGGCCGACTTGCGGTGTGGTGGTTAAGGTGGCTAGGTCCCACTTGGTCGACTGTGTGGTTCAAGGCCCGGCAGTGAACCCACGACTTGTCTTTGCTGGGAGCTGCCTGTTTAGCTTTAGCTTTGGAGTTAACCTGGTTAGCAATTTAGCTAAAGAGCCTGACAGTGTCTTTTATTACTTGGGAAGATTAATTTGATGTTGGTGTTGGTTCTTTCCAAAGCCAAGAAGAAACTTTCTTGGACTTGGTTTAGTCCCTTAGCATAGTTCATATTTGATTTCACACGTTGAGCCTGAGGCATTCCTTGGGCTGCCTTGGTTTCTCAGACAGCCTTGCCGTGGGAACTGTGCTGTAGTATCGGCTGTGAACTTTGTGAAGGGTAGCAGTAGTGTTAGTAAGGGAAGGGAGAGAGGAGAAATGGAGTTGAATCATACTCATAATCATCTCTGCGTGCTCAGAACTGCAGATCCAGGTATTCTAAATCCTTCTCAGGCCTGTTCTTTCCCAGCTTAGGTATTTTCTCCTCCTATGCTGATCCCCTTACTGGAACATTCCTTTGACTTCTTCCTCTTGCTCTGCCATCACCAAAATTAGCTTGCCCTCTGGCCTGGTGTGAGGCGACTAAGGCAGTCCACTGTTCCTCCACACTGTCTCCTGCTGCGTACCTATCCACCCTCCCAGACATAGAATCTTCCAGAGTTGTCTTATTTTCTGTTGCCGCGACTCCATTCTTTGAGGGATCATGTATTTTATAACGTTACATCTTGCTGATAGCTCTGTTTATGTAAGTGGTTAGATGTAAGCATCTTCCAGAAAAAATACCGCAAGCACAAATGGGGAATTTTTTCAGGTGAACACCTGTTGACACTAACCTCAGCTCTCACGTGGGTCTAGTCCTTTGTGTGTGTGTGTGTGTGTGTACACATTTATTTAAATTTGCTGAAGGATGTGTACTCTTACAGGAAAGAGAGGGAGAGAGAGAGAGAAAAGTGAAAAAATGTCCCCATGGGGGTTGGTCACACCACAATCTCTGCTCCTCCATTTCTGTTGGGATTTTGGGCGTTGTACACACATGTGCCTGTGTGTTTTCCAAGCCACCGGGTCTGGAAATACAACTGTGTAGTCAGCCACATGCTTTCCAGCGGCCTCAACCACCATGCCACCAGCTGGTCCAGGTGATTCGCTTGTGGCCATACTTTAGGGAAATATAAAGCTGTTCACCCTGCTCAAAGCGGAGGAGAGGGATGAATAAAAAGGAGCATGGAGCCCTCTGCCAATTATAATGTCCAGCTTACCAATTTCTATTCTCGCTTTCTGTCTCTCTCTCTCTTTCTGGCGAGCGCACGCACCCTATAGCAAAAACCTCTCCAAAAAAAAAAGGAATTGTTTACACCAAAATAAAACCAAAACCAAGTCAGAATGTTCACAGCTGAGAGGACCAGAAGGGGGGCTGTAGAAACTGAGGAAAGACGTAACTTTGGGTGCAGCTAATAGTGTCAGATGCTGTAGTGTTTAAGTAAGGTAAACTTTGAAAAGTGGCTTTGGGTTGGGTGAATAGGGGCCATCAGTGACATTATTGACAGTCGCTCCAGTGGACTGGTGGAGCAGAACCTTCTGTGAGTCCTTGTGCCTTTTTGAGAATGAAAGCTAAGGCCATGAAGGAAGGGGTATGGTGGATGTCAAGAGAGCGTGCTTTTTGTTTCAGGAGGAGAAACTTGAGCATGGCTATGTGTGGAAGTGGGTGACCCATGGGATAGGGCCTCGGCAAGAAGAAAACTTCTTGCAATGACATAGGATGAAGCAAGAAAGATGGATGCCAACACAATTAAGGTTGCATGCGTGCTAGGAAAGAGGCAGGAAGGGGAGTGGGAAGACTTACTTGGCCCTAAATACCTCTGCATGAAGAAGGATAAGTTATTTAAAGTGAAAACTAGGCCAGGGGATTTTGTGGTGAAGAGACTAGATTTATTATATAGAAATGTGGATGATTTATAAGTCTTTAAACCCCAGCGGAGGAAAGTTATTATTTAATAATATCATAGATATTCACTTTTATTTAAAGAAACTTGATAGAAGACAAATTGGAAGCTCTATGTAGTGTTTTTTTCATCTGTCAGAAGGTTTGCTCAAATTATATTCCTGTCATTGGTACTTTATACCTTGAGGACAACAGAAGTGTTACAACATGAATTTTTAGAGCCAATTTTGACCACAGCGAAGTGGCTATGAAGGCTGAAGGTCAAGAGCGTGATTGATTGGGTGATTAGAATTCCGTTTAAAACAAATTAGAGGTGGCAGGTTTGCCACAGGTGAGAAGCACTGCAAGGAAATGAATCTCATTAGCATATAAAACATCTTCGGTCATCAAAAAAGAAGTTTAATGTTTAAAATATAAAGACACACGCACACGCACACACTCACGAAGGATTGACCTACTAAGAATTTTTGTTTATGACTTCTTTATTTTAGAGCAGTTTTTTGCTATAGGGCTCTTGTGCTCACCAGAGAGACAGAGAGACAGAAAGCGAGAACTAAACCCCCAGGTGGGATGGCCACACCTCAATCCCTTCTCCTCCATTCTCCTCTCAGGATTTTGGGCATGCGCGCACATATGCCTGGCTTGAATTTTAAGCCGCCTGGTCCAGGACTCTAACCGCAGTCGACTACATGGGAGTCCAGTGATGTAACCATTTTGCCATCTGGTGGTCCCTGTTGATGACTATTATACAACCTAATGTCTAGTCTGATTTTTCTGCATGTTATAAATGATTTATAGATTCCTGATTGTATATTTTTATGTTTGTAAATCAGGGACTGGTCTCCTAAACTAAATACATTTATCAGTTCTATTTAGCCAGTTATATTAGGTTGTGCATTTTTCCATAGAAAAATACATCATGACTTTCACGATGACCCAATATTTGTCTTTATTTTAGGGCCTTCTAGGTGGCTGGGCTTATGGTTAGGCATTTGAATTTGGGATCCTTGGCTAAGGAGGCATAGAAGGCAGGAAGGCCAGGAGGAGTGTTTAGGACAGGATCTGGCACGTGAGGTGCTAAGAGTGGAGAAGCATGTGTGGTGGTGTATGAGTGGCTGTTGGTCTTGGCATGTGCAGCAAGGCAGTGGTCCATGGAGAAGCTATTTCTCAGGAACATAATGCATGCCCCACCAAGCTGTGTGCTTTCAAATAGGCTTGTCAAGATGATACTGAAAGTTTTGTAGGAAGAAATGAAAGGAAGAGAGACTATATCTAAAAAGAACAGAAGGGACCAGCAGGTGGTGTAGTGGTTAAGGTGCTGGACTCCAGTCCCAGACACGGCGGCTTGAAACTCATGTTGTACACACGTGCGTGTGTGTGTGTGTGGCTAAAATCCCAGGAGGAGACTAGAGGAGAAAGGATTGTAGCATGGCCATCCCCACTGGGGGATGATTTCTTCGTGTCTCTCTGGAGAACACACTCACCATATAGCAAAAAAAAAAAAAAAAAAAAAAAAAAAAAAAAGAAAAAAAAAATCCAAAAAACCAAAAACTCAAAAAAATAAAAGAGTTGAAAGTAAAGAAAAATAGTGATGAGTATGGCAATTTTTGTTAGTAATGAAAAATTGCTTCAATGTAGTTACTATGTTCTTCTAATTTTTGATTGTTGAAAATTCAGAGTGTTAGGTGTTTGAGTCAGAAGGGTTCAATTGGTTGTGAAGCTGCTTACATGGGGGCTGGTTGTATTCTGTTGTGGTGTATGATTGGAAATGTTATAATAAAATGTTTCCAAAAGTATTAAGCAGAGAACCGTGAAGTAGTGTTGGTTGTGATAAAAAGTTATAGAATATGAATAACAAGGGGACTTTCTTCTCTCTTCCCTGTTTATCAGATCTATATGATAACCTCTACCTGTGAACCTATCTTTTTTTTTTTTTTTTTTTTTTTTTTTTTGAGAGGTTGTTGCTATAGGGCGCGTGCACTTGCCAGAAAGACAGAGAGAGACAGAAAGTGAGAAATCACCCCCCCGGGGGGATGGCCACACCGCAATCCTTCCTCCTCCATTCTTCTCTCGGGATCTTGGGCACACTCGTCTGGCATGTGTTTAAGCCACTGGGTCCGAGACTTGAACCACAGTCTACTACATGGGAGTTGAGGGACATAGCCATTACACCAACTGCTGGTCCCCTCTGAGCCTGTGTTTGAGTTGAAATTATTAACAAATCATTTAGGAAATGACAGTAAAATCAGTTGATTTCTGTGTGATCATAGCTTTGTGTAGTGGGTAATTGGTTTAGACATCAGGTGGCTTCTTTTCCTTCCTCCAATTGCAGTGGAAGTTTTGTCACAATGAAGGAATATTTATGATAGAGGCCCAGGGCTGAAAATGCCCCATTGCAGAAGGTATTCAGCCCAAGGGGAGGATCAGAGTCAGTGAACATCTTTTCATGTAACACGCCATAGCAGGTACTGTAGGGAACCACAAAGGCAGGGGAATGAAGTAAACTGCTGACACCTATGGAGACCTGAGTCTGTGCCAAACTCACTCTAAACCCTTCACATATGCTTAATCCTTACCACAACTCGAGGAGGCAGGTACTCGTTTTTCTTATCCTTTCATTTTTATTTTGTGCTTAGATGTGTAAGACATACAAATGATCATTTTAACTATTTTGCTGCATATGGTTCACTGGCATTTATTATACTCACATTGTTTTGCAATTATCGCCACCATCCAGATGCAGAACTTTCTCATCTTCCCATACTGAAACCTGTACCCATTAAGGACTAACTGCCTGTTCCCCGTTCCCGCAGCCCCTGACAACTACCATTCTACGTTTTGTTTCTATGATTTTAAGTACTGTTCTTTGTACCTCATGTGAATGGACTGAGTCATACGGTATTTGTCCTTTTGTGACTGCATTATTTCATTTAGCATAATATCCTCAGGATTCATCTGTGTTGTAGCATATATCAGAGTATCTCTCCTTTTGAAAGCTGAATAATATTCCATCGTATGTATACACAGTTCATCCATTGATGGACGCTTGCGTTGTTTCCACCTCTTGGCAGTTGTGAATATCGCTGCTATGAACAGGCTTACGCCAATATCTGTTCAAGTTAGGATGTATATGCAGAAGTGGGATTACCAGATCGTAAGGTAATTTTATGTTTATTATTATTTTTTATTTTAGGAACTTTCATACTGTTTTACTCAGTGGCTGTACCATTTCACATTCTCAACAGTAGTGCCCCAGGCTCAAGTTTCTCCACATAGGAGGTAGGTACCATGCACCTGTGGATGTTACAGAGGAGGGAGAGAGGCCCAGAGAGTGAGCCCACATAGCCAACGTGCAGATCTGAATTCGAACTCCCCAGGTTGACTCTAGAACCTTAATTCCTGTACCATACAGGTAAGATGAGGTATAGAGAAGTTCAGGGACATAATTAAGAGTTCCTGCCTAACAATGGCAGGGCCTGGATTTAGAGCCTGCCTTCAGCGTTCGTGCTGTGAACGATTCTTAGAGTTAGCTTTTTTGTTTCTTAATAAAAATGGTCTTTAAAAACTACTAATTGTTGAATATTTCTACATGGCATTTCCTTGCCTTTCCAAATTTATGCTTTAAAAGGTTTGTGTTATTTAAAATATTATCTTTTTTTCCCTTTCCCTTTCTTTAGAGAGAGTTTTGCTATAGCGTGTGTGAGCTCACCTGAGAGACAGACAGAGAGAGAAAGTGAGAAGTTATACCCCCAGGGAGGATAGCCATGCCATAATCCCTTTTCCTTTTGTCTCCTCTAGAATCCTTTCTCCTCCAAAAATCCTCTCGGGATTTCGGGCATGTATGTACACATGCCAGTGTGTTTCAAGCCTCTGTCCGGGTTTGGGACTTGAACCATGGTCAACCATGTGAGAATCCAGTACCTTAATCACTAAGCCAGTTGCTGGTTCTAAAATATTATCTTATAAAATGTCTGAAATAGCAGGTGGTATGGGGGTTAAGATGCTGAATCCCTCATGGCCAACTTTGCAGTTTGAATCCTGGACCCAACAGCTTGAAAAACACAGCAGAGGTGTGTGTGTGTGTGTGTGTGTGTGTGTGTGTGTGTATGTGTATGTGCCCCGAGTCCCGAGAGAAGACTGTAGGAGAAGGAACTGCATCATGGTCATTCCCCTTGGGGAATGATTTCTCACTTTCCCCCTTCCTGTTTTCAACAAGTGCACACACCCTATGGCAAGACAAAAAACCTTAAAAAAAAATAATGTCTGCGATATGTTTGGTTTTCTTTTTAACTTCCTTGGGTAAAATTTTGTCTTTAAAATTTTTGAATTAATGTGCATTGGTTACAGTTGAATATTTTTACACTCTTCCCTGTCAGATGTTTGCTTTCAAATAAAACAAAGCGAAAGTATCTAAAGCTATTTAAATTGAAGCCTGAGGGTATTGGCGGTAAACAGTGAGGACTTTTTTTATTCAGATAAAGTGAATTTTCAGCTTTATCAACAGAGGAGAAACAGCAAGGAAATGTATCTATTTCTTTGTGTATATATTGCTAAGAGGATGTTCATTTTCCTTCAGAGTCTTAAAAGGTCTCTCCTGGACCCTGCTTTATGAAGGTTGCATTTTAAGCAGGGGAGCCGGGATGCACACGGTTGCCAGCCCCTCTTCCAAGATTGGGGTGGGTGACTTGCAGTAGTCTCTCGTCATAGCTGGCTGTAAGTTTTAGACAGAGACTTCTTGTCTCAGCATATCAAGAACCTAGGGCCAGCAGGTGGCATGATGGTTATGGTGCTGGACTCCCACATGGCTGACTGCAATTTGAATCCTAGACCTGGTGGCTTGAAAATCATACCAGGCATGTGTGTGTGCGTGCCCAAAATCCTGGGAGGAGAATGAAAGAGAAGGTATTATGGCGTGGCCAACCCTGGGTGGTGATTTGTCACTTTCCCTCTCACTCTCTCTCTCTGTCTTTCTTTGGCAAGTGCACATGCTCTGCGGCAAAAACTTAAAATCAAGGACCCACATTCATGTTAGGTGAATTCTTCTATCTGGAAAATTACCTTCAGAATAATCTCTGATTCAGTGGTTCCCAACCATGTCTGTGCATTGTAGTCCATCTGGGAACTTTACAAAATAACGAGGTCTGCATCCCATCTCTAGGAGTTTTGTTACAAGTGGTCTGATGTGTGACTTGACCACTGGAAGTTTTAGAGCCACCAATATGATTTTTTTTTTTTTAGGAGAGATTTTTGTTGTAGGGCGCATGCACTTGCCAGAAAGACAGAGAGAGACAGAGAGATAGAAAGTGAGAAATCACCCCCCAGGGGGATGGTCACGCTGCAATCCCTTCTCCTCCAATCTCCTCTTGCAATCTTGGGCACACACACACATGCCTGGTGTGAGTTTAAGCCACCAGGTCTGGGACTTGAACCGTGGTTGACTACATGGGAGTCCAGTGACATAGCCATTACGCCAACTGCTGGTCCCAACACCGATATGATTCTAACCTATGGTCGAGGCATGGGACTGTCATTAATTTGTTTCTCTTTCTCTTTTTTAAAATTTCCTTCTTTCCTGTAAGAGAGACAGACAGACAGACAGACAGACAGTTACCTTGATTAGAGTCTCCATATTGTGAGCCATTCCCAGTCTCAGGTGGCCCAGGCTATGGGTGCCTATTTGCCTCCAGTGTGCTCAGGAAGGTCCTGAGATGCAGCGGCAGAACCCTTCCCAGGTGAGTCCAGGTGTGACATGACTGTGTCACCACCTGGCTTCTCTTAATTTCTCTCTTTGGTAAAGTTCATTCATCTATTCCATGAGTGAGACAAGAGACAGAGATACAGACCCCGTGACAGAGTCCTAACTCCACCATCTACCCCTAACCTCAGCCAACCTGGATTATGGGCACGTCCATGCCCGGCATATCCAGGGAGACCCCAGGTCATGAACTGACAACCTTCCCATGTGTGTCTTATGGACCATTGTGTTTTACCCTCATGCCACCATCCAGGCCCCCTAATTTCTCTTTAATACCTGCATTTTGGGCCCTAATTAAGATTTTTACCACAAAAGATAACAAAAATATCTCTCCTCAGGGTACTCAAGGAGCTGATATTATTGAAACATATTCCTCACATATGCAGGGAATCTTTCTTATTTTGTTTATTTTGGTGAAAAAAGTTTTTTTGTGTCTTTATGGAGTATGTCTTTATATTCTATGACTTGTGGCTAGTTGCTGTAGAAGATAGATCTAGTTTACTTTGCATAGCATTGCTTAGAAAGATAGAGGAAGGTCCAGCAGGTGGCATGGAGGTTAAGAAGTTGGATCCCACATGGCCGAATGTGCAGTTCAAGTCTCAGACCCAGCGGCTTGAAAATCATGCCAAGCACGTGTGTGTGCGTGCCTCAAATCCTGAAGAGAGTGGGAGAGAAGAAATTGCAGTATGACTGTTCTCCCTGGAAATTTCTCACTTCTCTCTCTTTCTCTTTGTTGAGCACGCACAACCCATAGCAAAACTAAATAAGGGGTAAAAATAAAGAAAAGAAGAGAAATCTAGAAAGGGCAAATATTTACTGGCTTAGTTATCAGCGTAAGCTTCAGGTCACTTTCTGGGTTTGGGTGGCAGTCTCTTTTTATAAACTGAAGGCGATGATGGTGTGTATGCTGATATTTCTGGTAGCTTCCAAAGGCTACTCATTCAGATCCTTTCCTTCTCCGGGCGAGCATAGTTTTAGTGGTTTTCCCTGGTCGTATGCTTAGGGTACATCTTTGAGTTAACCACATACTCAGTCTGAGAGTCCTTGGTTTGGAATGCTTTGTCTGGGCCCTGCCTGGGTCTTTGGAATTTGTTTAAAAAGACAGAGACAGAGGGAACCAGCAATTAGCATAATGGCTATGTCGCTGGACTCCCACGTAGTCGACCACGGTTCGCGTCCTGGACCCGGTGGCTTAAAACTCACACCAGGCGCGTGTGCGTGCGTGCCCAAGATCCCGAGAGGAGAATGGAGGAGAAGGGATTGCGGCGTGACCATCCCCCCTGGGAGGTGATTTCTCGCTTTCTGTCTCTATGTCTCTCTCTGTCTGTCTGGCGAGCACACGTGCCCTATAGCAAAAAAACCTCCCCCCCCCCCCCAAAAAAAAGACAGAGACAGACGTACTCCCTGCATTAACAGCAGTGCTTGTGTCGAACTGTGTGAAAGATGATTTGGTTGAAGGTTATTCATCCTTTAACTTTGAAAGCGAAAGTTCTTCTAAGTTTGAAGATGAAATTTGAGTTTTTGGGGAAATAAGTGTTCTTGCTTTGATTTTTGTTTTATAAATGAGTGGTAGCATGTACAATTTCAAAAAATTGTCATTGTTTTGTTTCAGATTTATCCCTTAGTGCTCTGTCAGTAGTTGGAGCAGAAAGAATATATGATCCATGGCGGCTTTCTTGTTTTGTGTCTCTTAGTGCCCTCATATAAGGACAGAGAATGAGCACATTATTTCAGTAATTGGGAGAAGGACTTATTTACTCCCTCTGAAGCCTTTTTAGATACAGGCAGAGCAGAGATATATCTGCACACACACGCATATTCAGTCACGCATATGTACATATGATATACTCATACATCGGCGCTGAGTCAGAGTGACATAATAGAAACTCTCTTGCCTTGACTGAAATGACTTGGAAGGGACATCTGTTGCTGATCCTCCCTGGTTTATTCAAAGAAAAGCATATTTAGAATGTGATATATGGCATTCACATTTAGATGATTTTGTAATAGTTTTGAGGCTGGGAAGACAACTCTCTTCTCCCCTCAGTTAATTACTGAGGTGACAGGTAGGCGAGAGAGATAGTTTGCTTAGGTATCCGGCACAGGCACGGGTCATTTCTTTTTTTTTTTCTTGGAGAGGTTTTTGCTATAGGGTGCGAGCGCTTGCCAGACAGACAGAGACAGAGAGACAGAAAGCGAGAAATCACCCCCTGGGGGAGGGATGACCACGCCACAATCCTTTCTCTTCCATTCTCCTCTTGGGATCTTGGGCATGCACGCACACGCGCCCGGCGTGAGTTTTAAGCCACCGGGTCCAGGATGCGAACCGCGGTCGACTATGTGGGAGTCCAGCAGGATAGCCATTATGCTAACTGCTGGTCCCAGGCATGGGTCATTTCTGAGAAAATGGAGGCTACACTCCCCAGGGTGGGCTAAGAGGCTCCCGGGTCATTTGGTGTGATTCTCTGGTCTCTTCTCTTCCTCTTTGACCCTCTTAATTTTTTCTGGTTGTTGACTCCAGGGACCGATTACTTACATATGTCTCAATAGACCAATGATTGTAGAAAGGGGGAAATTTTCTGATGCTTTAATTTAGTATTTAACATCATGGGGATTTGAAATAAAAATGGCAGCAAAGTAACAACACATTCTCTTCTAAAAATGCAGCCCATCGGGGCCATCCCATGTAGTGGTGGTTAAAGGAACTGGATCCCAAATAGCCAACTGCAGTTTGACTCTGAGCACCCATGAGTCCTGGCCCTGCTGGCTTAAAAAACACACCATGGGACCAGCAGGTGGCATGGTGGGTAAGGATGTTGAATTTCCACATGGCCAACTGCAGGTCGAGTCCCAGACCTGGTGGCTTGTTTTCTCTCTCTCTCTTTCTCTCTCTGTCCCTCTCTGGTCAAATTAAAATAAATAAAGATAAATAAATTAATTCTTTTTTAAAATTCATTGTCATTATTTTATTTTTTATTTTATCAAAGTTGGCCAGAGAGAGACAGAGAGAGAAGGAAGGTGAGAAAGCAAGCCACCAGGTCCAGAACTTGAACCACAGTCAGCCGTGTGGGAGTCCAGCCACCTCAACCACCACGCCACCTGCCGGCCCCAATAAAATAATTCTTAAAAAACTAAAACAAACAAAAAAAACCCCCACCATGTGTGCATGCAAGCCTCAAATCCCAAAAGAAGGAAGAAATGGAGAAGGGGTTGCCTTGTGATCATGCCCCATGGAGGGATGCTTTCTCATTTTCTCTCTCTCTTTCTGTATCTGTCTCCAGAGAAGGCACAGGTCCTCTTGCAAAATTAAAACAACAAAAAAAATACCCAACCCATTGTTTTGCATAGGATGTCCTGTCATCCTCAACCCACCTACCCCACATCCTCTTTTAAAGTTGTCTTTTCTTCATTTTCTTTTTCTTTCTCTCTCTGTTTTTGTTTTTGTCAGAGGGTGTGTGCTTGCCAGAGGAGAGGGCTGTGGGGAAGCACCCACTAATGGGACGTGGTCATATCGCAACCTCTTCTCCTCCATTTCTTCGTTCTGTGGGATTTTGAGCATGCATGTATACATGGCATATTCTTCATGCCATCAGGGTTAGGTTTCATCAGGGGTCAGGATTCAAACTGCAGTTGGCTATATGGGATCCAGCTCTCTTAACCACCAAACTGCAAGGCCAGCCTCGCCAGCCTCATATCTAAGGGAAACAATTCAGATAGTATTCCTTTCTGTCAAGATTATTTTGCATCATCTTCATGTAGGAGATTTAGAGTCAAATATTCTACCAGAGTGTAATGGGGGAAAGACAACGAATGTAAGACTATATTTTTGTGTGTGTTTAAAACTAACGTGTTATTTCAGTTTTATTGAAAATGAGGATACACTGATAGACCACATAAAAGTAAGAGGTAGTGCCAGATGGCTTCAGTGAACCATCCTCCCATCATGTCAGGCTTTCAGCTGAGAAAACAGAAGAATAAGACATGGCCCATGCAGCAACCCGTGCTGCCAGCCACTTGCCTCCCAGCCAGGGCCTTTTCCATAGTTGTCATTCGGGCTTCACCGACCTGCTGTCACTCACAGGCTTCAGACAGGCGTTCTCACCTCTTGGCATACTTCTTTGAAGCGTGGACCTAGGAGCTGCAGAATTTCAGACCCCACCAGGCTTGTATTCTTTCACAAGAACCCCAGTTGATTTGTATCTGCAAAATATGTTAAGATGCCTGAGATTCTGAGATTCTTTGCTCTAATAAACTCCCAGATGGTACAGATGCTGTCTGTGGACCACAGTGTGGACAGCTAGGCTTTGCTCTAGAGAGGCCACATTGCCCTTCTGCCAGAGAACAGCAGAGAAATTTGGGCTAAGATGGGATGACAGGGGCTGGCAGGTGGCATGGTGGTTAAGGGCATTGAACTCCCACATGGTTTACCATGGCTCAAGTCCTGTACCTAGCGACTTGCTTTCTTACTTTCTCTCTCTCTCTTTCACTCTGTCCCTCTCTGGTCAAATTAAAATAAATAAATAAATATAATAAAATAAATAAAATTAAATAAAATAATTCTTTAAAAAAATGATGGGACCACAAAGGCTATCCAAGAACCTCTGGCTTACATACTTACTTGGAAGTCGAACTTAAAAAGGAAGCGTCTGGGGCCAGTAGGTGGGATGGTGGTTAAGACGCTTGATTCCAACAGGGCTGATCATGCTTTGAGTCCTGGACTGGCGGCTTGATACTCATGCCAGGTGTGTGTGCGTGTGCCCAAAATCCTGACAGGAGAATGGAGAAGGGATTATGGCATGGCCATACCTCCTGGGGGGTGATTTCTCACTTTCTTTCTTTCCTATGAATAGACATGCCCTATGGCAAAAACAAAAACAAAATAAGGAAAAGAAAATGTTGGGACCAGCAGTTAGTGTAACGGCTATGTTGCTGGACTCCCATGTAGTCGACCGCGGTTCAAGTCCCGGACCTGGTGACTTAAACTCATGCTGGGCGTGTGTGCATATGTGCCTAAGATCCTGAGAGGAGAATGGAGGAGAAGGGATTGTAGCTGGCCATCCCCCCTGAGGGGTGATTTCTTGCTTTCTGTCTCTCTGTCTCTCTGGTGAGTGCACGCACCCTATTGCAAAAACAACAACAAGAAAAAGAAAATAAAATGTTGCTTCCTAGGTGCTAACAGTTCTCAGGGCTTTACAAATCCACCTAATCCTCACCCTGTCTCCAGAGGTAGACACTATTTTTATTTCCAATTTCAGAGATGGGGAGGTGAGGCACAGAGTGTTTAAAATAGCTTGACCAAACTCCTGTGAACTAGCGCATTGAAGAGCAGGGCTCTGAACTCAGGCAGCATGACCTCAAACCCGAGCTTTGACATGATTGCTGTGCGTGTCCTCGGTGCACATGGTGCTACGGTGGTTGGCAAGTGAAGCCAGATCACAGCTCAGAAAGACACTGTCTTTGTTTGGACAGTGGGTGGTTCCAGAAGGCAAGCTGAGTTTAGGAAAGTGGTCTATATGGGGAGTGCACCTCACAGTGGAGAAGGGAGCCATGTCGTTTACGTTTAATGGAAAGGGCTCGGGTGCAAAGTGCAGCTCTGTGTAAGAGAGGCTGTGTGTTATACACATCTGCTAAGTATTAGGATTTACATTTGTTACCGCATCTGAACTTTATCATGATCCTCTATCGCAGGTACACATTTTATAGAGGAAAATACTGAGGTTCCTAGAGGTTAAGTCATTTTTTAAGGTCACAGAGAGATGAGAATAACAGAACTTGAATTTTCAGTCAGTTATATCTGATTTCAAATTGTATTAGATCGTTTTTATTTCCATAGAGAAATGGCGTCATGACTTTCCCGACTGCCTAATACATCTGAATTTTCTTCGTTCTGCTTCTTCCCTGGGCTTGGGCTTGGAGGGGATATTAAGGTATAAAGGAGAGATAAGAACGTGGTCATTGACACTAGGGTCTAAAGAGGTGTTTGGACACAGAGATGGGAGTGGTTTGAAACAGTACTGGAGTGCCCCTAGATGTCTCCAGTAGGGCTGGTTCCTGGGTTGGCCCCAAGGCTGAATCTGCATGTGGGGTTAAATGGCTCCAGCTGGAGGTCAGTCTCCATTTGTGTTCATGTTTGTTAGGACTGAACACACGTCCTGACCTCCCGTGTCTTCATCCCTGTGGCACCCTGAGAGAGGCCATTTCTGCCCGAGAAGCCCGTCCTGCCCTCCCCTTGACTCCTGTTTCACGGACACACACACACGCGGCAACCCCTGTGCTTCACCAGAAGGGAAGTTGGTTTTTGCTTTCCTCCCTCGTCTCTGTGATCACTGCGTTTCTTGCCGCAGATAGTCCTCAACGCTCTAAATGTGAAAATCTGGGCTTGTTCCTTTTACCAAATGATTGTACAGCCCCGGGTGACCCCATATAAATTTTTTAAATGGATAACTAAACTGACAGCACGTGAGGCGTGCCTGGGGAATTCTCCGCCTCAGGATGCTCATAATGAAAGGAGTTGACTGGGGTTAGCAGATGGACACTGCTCGTTTTCTGGCAGTCGTTGACAAGTACGCAACACCTCCAGGTGGCTCTCCATGAGCCGCTCTGTGTGGCTGTGTCCCAGATGCCCCATGCGCCATGGAAGGCTGATGGCCCCTTCCTCCATGGTAAGATAGCAGGCTGCCAGGTCTGAGGTGGCCCCTTGGCTCTTTCTCCTTGAGATCAAAGGCATGCATTTCATTTTTAAATAAAATATTATCTCTTAACAATAGAAACGTTGTAACAGTATCACAAAAAGCTTAGGAATAGAAAGAGGAAAAACCACCCACATGAATCACCCTAACACCATGAGTTATTGGTTTTTAAACTTTGAATAATTGGGTTCTATAGACATAACTGTTGTTCTGTATCTACCTAGCCCTTATTGCTGTGTAATCTTCCCTAGTTACCATTTCAATTGATGTATAATATTCTGGTAGGATGCCGCACCATGAATTATTGAGCTCAACTGTTGACACGTACATGGCTTCCAGCTTTCTACAGTTATTAGGAACCCTGCAAGGTATACGTTTGTGCATGGAGCTATTTCCGTATTTTGAATTAGCTTCTTATGATAGCGTCCCAGATGTGACATGATTGGGTCAAAGAGTATGAACATTTTTATGGCTTTTAAAACGTATTGCCAGATTGCTTCCCAGAAAAGTGGAGCCAGTTTACAATGCCATCACAAAGGCGTTTGTCTCCCAGATGGCCTGGTAGGGTTAGGGCTGCTGCCTGTCACAGCAGGAGAGGAGAGAGCAGTGAGTGTGTGAGTGTGTGAGTGTGTGTGTGTGTGTATGTGTATGTGTGTGAGACTCGTTGGTTTGTGTGTGTATTGATTTAAGTCCAATGACACCACGCATTGTCCTTGTGAATAGGAATATTCTACTGGTAGGTGTCTGATGTCAATATAATAGTCATCTGTATCAGTGTTTAGTAGCGCAATGTGTGCTAGACATGGAATAAAGCAAGTTACATGTGTTTCCTGTTTACTTGTAATTTGGACTGTTAAAAAAGTTGACAGAAGTGAATTGATGAGAACATTCAGCCATTGTGACTAGGTTTTTAGTGGCCCTCCATTTTTGGGAAACGCCTAATGATTTGGAGTTCAAGGTAGACGTTGAGGGAGGTTAGTAGGACCAGCAGGCAGAGGGCATTGAAGCACTGAGGCATGTGTTCAGGAGAGTACGAGACCTGGGAAGCACAAGTCGCCTCATTTCCCCTTTAAAGGCAGTCTTAGTGGAGTTGAGGTGGATTTTGAGGTCAGTTCTGGGTGCAGTGGGAAAAGTACTGTGATTAATTAGCAATTTGTTCTAGATCTTCCTTACTACAATTTCCTTTCTCTCTGATTGGATTATAAACCTTTAGTGTCTTGTGGTCAGCAGATGGTGCAGTGGTTAAGGCGCTGGACTCCCACATGGCTGACTGTGGTTCAAGCCCCGGACTTGTTGGCTTGCTTTCTCACTTCCCCTGTCTTTTTCTGTCTCTTTTTGGTGAGTGCATGTGCCCTATAGCTAATTAAATAATAATAATAGTAAATAAAATTAAATAAATATGTCTTAAAAAACATTTAGCGTCTTAAAGTAGGGATTGTACCTTTTAAAATTATTACTTTTAAAATAATTATTATTTACTATTATTTTTTAACTTGCTACAGAGCACATGTGCTCAGGAGAGAGAGAGAGAGAGAGAGAGAGAGAGAGAGAGAGAGAGAGAGAGAGAGAAGGAGGTGAGAAAGCAAGCCTCCATACATATCCAGGACTCAAACTGTGGTCTACCATCCAGGAGTCCAGTGCCTTACGGACTATGCTACCTGTTGGCCCCAAATAATTATTTTTTAATCCACTCCCTGAAGTGTCTAGCACATTGTTTTGTAGATGATGTATGTATGTTGTAGTTTTGTGTTTATTGACGGGATGAATGCAAGAATCAGAGAACTTAGTACTTGAACGTGATGGTCCCAGGTGTTCTGCCAAAGCCCTGTGTCTCAGTAACGGGATCTCACAGTCCTGTGCTCACATGTGGAACTACCAGCAAACTTCGTAGGGATAAAGGAAGAGGGAATTTCAGCTGAGAAATTTCAGAGGGAAAGAACCTTTGACTCCTCTGTGTAACCACCCAAATCATCCAGTGGGACTGCCTTCTTTTACAGATGAGGAAACTGAGCCATTCGAATAAGTGTGTTCCCCAAGGCCACATAGGAACGCCAAGCCAGTCTCTGGATCCCTGGTCTGGGGGTCTTTCTTATTGTGGCATTTTGGGAGAATGTGGGAGCTTACTTTTCTTACACCCCCCTCTCCTCCGTGATCTCTACAGATGTGTGGAGAAATTTGGAAGTTTCTTTGCTGTATAACCACATGGTGTTTGCTCTTATAACCTCAGTGCAATAGGCTTACAGAGATCCAGACAGCTGAAGGCCTTGAAACTTATATTGAGTGCCAAGAGATGATGTGGTATCAAATCGTAATAGATTCCATACAAGATGACAGCTTTGCATTTTCTCTAAACTTGAATATAAACTTAATTATGTTTATTTTAAAGGGAGAATGTACAATGTGAAATATGGCATATGATTTGAGTGTGTACCTGCCACAACTGTGATTCTAATAAAACTCTCATTATGGTCCATATGCCCAGAGTAGAGATTTAAGGTTTTCAAGGGAGTATTAATTTTGAGCATCTTGATTTCTCTTGTGTGACTGAAAGCTCAACCTCAGTATCACATTTTGTTTTTTTCTCCTTTCTTTCCCTAACTCCTCATCTCCATTATGATGAACGCTTTTGGTTGTGTGGTTGAAATTCTGAAGTTAAATGCACTAATAATAAGGGAGGTATTTGTAGTGAATGTCGAATGAAATGACTGAGGAGACAAAGCAAGAGAGAGAATTCAATCTTTTTTTTTTTTTTTTTTTTTTAACAGCCAAGTGATGTTTGTCTGATTTGAATGATTTGTAGATGACTGGAACTTGTTCATTCAGTGATGACTTGAGGCCCCATGAAAATGATGTTAACCTCCTAAGCTGTCAGTAGTTAAGCTACTAGGTAATTTGGTTTGGGATTTATGGGTATTTACATTTCAGAAGGCTTTTACTGTGTTTCTGTAACTTGGGTTAGAAATGGCTGTCCTTGATATGACTGACTAGTTTATGTGTGGTGCGAGAGTGTTGAAGCCACTTAAATACCCCAGTATGTACCATTATGTAGGCTGCCTTTTTCCTGAGGAAGCACACAAGTGATCTGGCTAGTCCTACTCGTGGATTAGTTGACAAGATAATTTTTCCTTTGCTTCTCTAGTAACCTGGCTCTTTACTGTCTTATATGCAGTAACCAGTAATATGTCTATACAGTAAAAGGAAATTATAAGCATCTTACTAACTTCCTATTGATAAATGTTTTGCTAGATTATGATGATATAGTTACCTTTTGACTTTGCTTGGTCTCAAAAGAATGAACATTTTTTTCCCTGATAAAGGAAATACAAGCTTCTTTTAAAAAATTGAGAAATACAGAAAAATTGAAAGAAGAGAGTAAACCTACCCAAGTCTTGCCTACCTGAATGCAAACCATTTACAACATATTTTCTTTTATTCTATACATAATTTTATGTGGTTGTAATCAGCTCTTTTATAATTTCTGTAAAGTTTACATTTTGAAAATTAAGTATTTTCTGGTTGTCATTTAATATCTTTTACAGAAGATTATTTATTTATTTATTTTTTTGGAGAGGTTTTTGCTATAGGGCGCATGCACTCGCCAGACAGAGAGAGACAGAGAGACAGAAAGCGAGAAATCACCCCCCAGGGGGGATGGCCACGCCATAATCCCTTCTCCTCCGTTCTCCTCTTGGGATCTTTGGCACACACACACATGCGCCTGGCGTGAGTTTTAAGTCACTGGGTCCAGGACGCAAACCACAGTCGAGTACATGGGAATCCAGCGACATAGCCATTACGCTAACCGCTGGTCCCAGAAGATTAATTTTTCATTGAGGAGCATTTATTAAATGTTTACTTGTTCTTTCTAGTCTTGGCAAATGGCTAGGTCCTTTTTTTTTTTTTTTTTTTTTTTTTTTTTTTTTTGAGTGCCAGAAGGTGAGTGCCTATGTCAGAGATAGAGAGAGAGAGAGAAAGTGAGACAGAAGGAGAGAGAGGAAGCCTGAATGAAGCCTCCTTACACTTCAATGGCCTTTCCTCCATTTCACCTTCCTGTCAGGATTCTGGTCACATCTACAAACATGCCTAGCCATCAGCCTGGGATTTGAACTGTAGTCCGCCATGCAGGGTTTCAGGAAGCTTCACCTAGCACTTAACCACTGTGCTACGGGGCTAGCCCCTGGTCCTTTTCCATCTGTGAGGTGTTTGTGGCTGTGGTGCTGCCCTTCGGTAGCCATGACTGTCTGGGGCTTTCTGCAGTCTATAATGGCCAAGCTCCCTCTCACATTTGAGTCATTGATCTGATCCGCTTCTATATTTTCCAGATGATAAATGATCTTCTAGTGAGCTTTCTGTGCATAATGCTATGTATGAGGAGACTTCAAGAAGTTTGTGGGAAATTGAATTAAGGTATGAGTTTCTTTGGGTGCAGAAATATTTTGAAACTCATGCATAATTTTTTCATAATACACATTTTCCATAAATTCTTATAAACCCTGTTAATGTACTTAGAATGAGTTGGTAGTGTATTTTCCTAGAGTGGAATTTTGAATGAAAGAGAAAAAGAATGTTTTACATACATAAGCACATACATACACACAGTTTAATATTTCATTGTATATCATGTTTTCCAGAAGTTGATACTAGTATATCAAATATGTAAAACTAGCCATATACTATCCATAGCATCTGCTATTATTGCTGTTTTAACTTTGTTTACTTGATAGAGAAAAGATGACATTGAAATTTTTTTTAGAATTATTTTTTATTTATCTTTATTTATTATTATTATCATTATTATTTTCCAGTTTGATCAGAGAGAGACAGAGACTGAGAGGAAGTGAGAAAGCAAGCCACCAGGTCCGAGACTTGAACCATGGTTGGCCATGTGGAAGTCCAGCGCCTTTAACCACTGTGCCACTTGCCGGCCCGACATTGAGATTTAAATTTCGTTGCTTAGCAGTAGAATTGACTATTTCGGCACACAGTTATTATCTTTTTGCTTTTCTATTGTGTGAATAACCTCATCTTGACATTGACGCAGTAGAGGGTAGGAAAGGTGGTGCCTATCAGAGTCTCTGTGTGGGGTTAGGACACAGAGCTGCCCTATAGCTTTGATCTTGATGCAGCCTGGCAGGCAAGCAATTCCACCATCCGCATGGCTTCAAGAGAAGAGAATCTTTTTTTCTTTTAAAGAATTATTTTACTTATTATTATTATTATTATTATTATTACTTTAACTTGACTAGAGAGAAATAGAGAGAGGGAAGTGAGAAAGCAAGCCACCAGGTCCAGGACTCAAAACTATGGTAGGCCATGTGAGAGTCCAGACCCCAACCTTCACACCACCTGCTGGCCCCCTTTTTCTCTTCTTTCCTTTCCTTTCCTTTCCTTTCCTTTCCTTTCCTTTCCTTTCCTTTCCCTTTCTTTCTTTCTTTCTTCTTCCTTCCTTCCTTCCTTCCTTCCTTCCTTCCTTCCTTCCTTCCTTTCTTTCTTTCTTTCTTTCTTTCTTTCTTTCTTTCTTTTTTTAGAGAAGTTTTTTACTATAGGGTGCATGTGCTCACTGGAGCGACAGAGAGTAAGTGAAATATCATCATTCCCAGAGGGTATGGTTACTCTGTAATTCCTTCTCCTCCATTCTCCTCTCTGGATTTTAGGCATGCATGCACACGTGCCTCGCGTCAGTTTCAAGCCTCCAGTCCAGGACTTGAACCGTAGTCAGCCATGTGGGAATCTATCACCTTAACTATCACACCACCTGCTGGCCCCTCTTTTTTTTTTTTTTTTTTTTTTTTTGGCCAGATGGTACATGAGCTTGCCAGAGGGATTCAGAAGGAGATAAGGAGAAAGAAAGGGAAAATAAGCAGTGTGACCACTCCCCACAAAGGGGTAATCACACTGTATTCCCTTCCCCTTCATCTCTCCTTCTTCTGAGAGTTTGGACACACACATACACATACCTGAAGTGTTTTTCAAGCCACCAGGTCCAGGCCTGGAAGTGTGCAGTCGGTTCTGTGGGATCCAACCACCTTAACCACCATGCCAACCAGCTGGTCTGATGTATTTTTAAAAAAGCATAATAATTTGCCAAGAAAATAGCTCTGTAATGATTTGTATCCTGATGCAAATTGGAAATGAATTTCCCTGTTAAGAAATGCTTCGTTGCCTCTTGGGGAAGAAATCTGGAGAAGGAGTTTAGAATTTTATGCTGTGCCTATGTATTACCTATCCAACAAAATGTGTTTTAAAATAAGTTTCATATGACAGCCAAAATGATATAGTACCTCTGGAAAAATTTTGCATGAAATATGTGGAAGACATATATGAAGGAAACTTTAAAACTCTAAGATATTTGATGAAAGAGTCAGAGAAATGGAAAAAGGAAGAGGTTATAAAGGAAAGGTGTCAGTGGTCTATAAATGAATCTTTAATAACAACATAATACCAATTTAAAGAGCAGTAGGATCTTGTTACCGTTGTTGGAGAGAGCGTTTTGGCAAAACGATACAAAAATCTATCTTGAAAGGTAAAATTCTGAGAATAAACTGGAAAGTTCTAAAAAAGATAAGTAGTGAGGAGCAACAAGATTTACCAGATGTTAGATACATTATAAAGCTATAATTAATTAAACATTAGAACTGAATAATTTAGACCTCTCGTTACAGAAGAAGAAATAGGCAAACAGATCAATGGAACAAAATATTGTTCAGAAATACATCTGAAATGGACCAGATATTAGATTATGATAACGATATTTTCAAATCATTAGGGAGAATAGATTTTCCAATCATTTAAATGTTTAGGGAAACAAGACTAAACAAAATGCATTATTTCAATTTCACTCTTTATACCCAGGCAAATTCCAGATAGAGAAAAGATTTAAAGATACAAACATGAAAAAAGTTAAACTACTATGAGAAAATACGGATAGATTCAATAATGGTTTTAGAGTGGTAAAAAAAAACCCTTTATCTAAGCAATATATACATCTCAAAGGTTGTAAAGATCTATATGTTTAATCTTATAAAATTTAGGTTTGGAGCCAGCTAGTGGTGTGGTGGTTAAGGAGACTTGATCCCACGTGGCTGATTTTACAGTTCACGTCCCAGGCCCAGCCACTTGCAAAACATGCCGGGTACATGTGCATGTGCTCCAAATCTGGATTGGAGAATGGAGGAGGAGGGATTGTGGTGTGGCCATCCCTCCTAGGGGAATGATTTCTCACTTTTTCTCTCTCTTTCCCTCCCTCTCTCTGGCCAGTGCACACACTCTATAGCAAAAACTAAGAAAAAACAATTAGGTTTGTTTGGGCCAGCAGGTGGTGTGGCCAGGTGGTGTGGTTAAGGTAGTTAAGTCCCACATGGCCAACTTTGCAGTTTGAGTCTCTGACCTGACAGCTTGGAAAACGTGCTGGGTGTGTGACCTGAGTGTGGAATGAAGAAGACAGGATTGGGCATGGCCATCCTCCCTGGGGAGAGAGATTTCTCACTTTCCCTCTCTCTTCCTTTCTGTTGAGCATATGCACCCTATAGCAGACACTAAAAAAGAAAAAAATAATAATAGCACAAATAAATAAAAAAAACCCCACATAAATTAGACTCTCTCTACTTATGAAAGATTAGGTTTAAGGAAAATCTACAAAGGTAGTCAAAAGATTAGCCAAAAACTGGCAATTATTTGTAACACACATGATCAATAAATAGTTATCAGTAACGGTCTTCATTTGAAAAGAATTCATAGAAATAAGTCATCAAAAAGCTTCTCAATCTAATTGGTTTGTATATGTGTATGTGTATGTGTGTATGGAGGGGGAGAGAGTAAATTTGTTATTTAATGAAAAAAATTTCCATATACTGTCAAAAAAGCAAATGAAGGGCCAATGGGTGGCGTGGTGGCTAAGGGAGCTGGATTCCCACATGGCTCATTGTGGTTTGAGTCCCAGACCTGGTGGCTTTCTTTCTCACTTTCCCTCTCTCTCTTTGTCCCTTCTCTGGTCAAATTAAAGTAAATAAATAAATAAATAAATAAATAAATAAAGTTAAATACCAAAAAAATAAATGCAAGCAAATGAAACGTGCAGCTTTGCATCAGTAAATATTATTTTTGGCTAGTTTGGTTAAAAAAAGACAAAAACCTCTAAGAGCTTATGAGAAATTATATTAACCGAAACTCACCACCAAAATGTAAGATCCACAGAGGCCTTGTAAATAACCTGAGTTGCTGCTATATTCTGAAAGTACAGAACAGTAAAAAATTCAATAAAAGTGTGTTGAATGAATGAATGACCATTTTGTTCTTGGTAGAGTATGTTGAGCCCTCCGTCTTGAATGCAGTTTGGCAATATCAAAATAAAATGCGTGGCCCTTTTCTCCAGTAATCCCACCATTGAAAGTTATCTTTCGGGTCAGCTGGTGGCATGGTGGGTAAGGCGGCCGGATCCTACATGGCTGACTGTGCAGTTTGAGTCCCAGTCCCAGTAACTTAAGAAACACACCAAGCACATATGAATGTGTGCCCTGAATCCCAAAAGGAGAGCGGAATGGAGGAGAATGGATTACAGAGTGACCATGCCCCATGGCAGGTACTTTCTCACTTTCCCTCTCTCTTCCTTTTTCTCTGGCAAGCCCATGTATTCTCTTGCAGATTAAAAAAAATTTCAAATAAAAAATCAAATAAAAAGTTACCCTTCTTCTACACCTGCAAAGGATGCTGATGTCAGCACTTTCTGTCGGAGTGAAAAACCTAGTAACAGTCCGAGCATGTCAGCGAGGCACTGGTTAAATAAGCCGTGGCACATCTAAATGATGGTGTAATTTGTAGTCAGTGAGAGTGAGGAGGATCAGTAGGTGCTGTCAGAGAATGAATTCCAATGCTTGTTGCTGTTAAATGAAAAGCAGGATGTGGTTCATGACCCTGTTTGTGTCAAGAATCAAAAGGAATATGTTTTATTGATAGATTAAATAGATGCCACAGGGGTTCCTTTTGCCCTTTCAAAGAGGATCACAGGAAAGTGTTTCAGCAAAAGTGACAAAAGCGCCTAAGGTGTTGATCGAGGAGGGGTCTTGGTTGAATCGTGTGTGTGTGTGTGTGTGTGTGTGTGTGTGTGTGTGTGTGTGTATGGTTTGTTTTCTTCCTCTTATTTATTTTTTTGAGAAGTTTTTGCTATAGGGTGTGTGCACTCGCCAGAAAGACAGAGAGAGGGACAGAGAGACAGAAAGTGAGAAATCACCCCCCAGGGGGAATGGCCACGCCACAATCCCTTCTCCTCCATTCTCCTCTCAGGATCTTGGGCACGCACGCACATGCATCTGGCGTGAGTTTAAGCCACTGGGTCCGGAACTCGAACCTCGGTCGACTACATGGGAGTCCAGCGACATAGCCATTACGCTAACTGCTGGTCCCTTCTCATTTTTTAATTTAGCAGAGGGTGTGTGTGCTCACCTGAGAGAGACGGAGACAGAGATGGAAAAGAGAAGGCCCCCCCTATGAAGCATAGCCATACAGAAATGTCTTCAAGGTTTCTCCTTTCTTTTGGGATTTTGGGTATGCGTGCATATTCACTCAGCGTGCTGCTGGGTCTGGAACTCGACCTGCACACTTGGTTATGTGGGATACATACACTTTAACCACATGCTTTAACTACATAGCTTTAACCACGGCTGGCCCGTATTCTTAGGAATTTTAATTCAACGGGGTTTATCTGAGCATGAGATTATAGGACTTTTTCTTTATTTTTTGCTTCTCTGTATGAAAACACATATATACCTGGGGCCAGCAGGTGGCATGTTGATTAAAGGCACTGGATTCCCACATGACCAACCATAGTTTGAGCCCTGGACCTGGTGGCTTGCTTTCTTCCTTTCCCTTTCTTTCTCTCTCTGTCTCTCTCTGGTCAAATTAAAAAATAATAACAAATGGAATTAAATAAATAACTCTTTAAAACACGCACACACACACACACACACACACTTATATATACACCTACACAACTCTAATAAATGCCACGTAGAAAAAATTCCTTCAAAATTTTCTTTATTAATTCATTGTAGTATTGGGCTCAGATCACTTACTGATTTGAGGGAATAAGTCCGTTATTCCGCTTTCCATGCATCAAAGACTCGACTGAATGTTTTTGGGTTTTCTGTAATACAAACGTATTTATCTACAAAGCAAATTTAGGTACATAAAGCTTCTTGACTTCTAATGAACTTTTTAGATGTGTACAGCCTCTGAAACTTGTAGATAATGTAGAAATAAGCAAATAACTCAGGCCCATCTTCTGGAATCAACTGAGGTTATGAATGAACCTACAATCCTTCTGAATGCAGTTTTTTTTTTTTTTTTTTGAGAAGTTTTTGCTATAGTGCGCATGCACTCACCAGACAGACAGAGAGAGACAGAGAGACAGAAAGTGAGAATTCTCCCCCCAGAGGGGATGGCCACGCCGCAATCCTTCTCCTCCATTCTCCTCTCAGGATCTTGGGCACGCACACACTCGCGCCTGGCGTGAGTTTAAGCCACCGGGTCCAGGACTCGAACCGCGGTCGACTACGTGGGAGTCCAGCGACATAGCCATTATGCCAACTGCTGGTCCCCTGAATGCACTTTTAATTCAAAAGGATGACAGTTTCATTCATTGCATTTGTTTATCCCCAGAAATTAAAGTCTAAAAATTTCAATAAGAATTTCTTCTGGGCTTTGCTTACTATGAATCAATAACTGGTCTCATAACTTTCATTTGTGTGGTACTTTTTTTGTTTCACAGGAGTTTTTTTTTTCTGACACTTTCACTCAGGCTTCATGACAGCTCTGAGATGTAATCTGGGAATTGGCTTGATTATCTGAGGGCTTATTGTTTGCTATTTGAAAACAATATTGCCAGCCTAGAAAAGAGAGGGACAATGGTGCAGAATATTAGCGTAAGAGAGCAGAGCAAAAACAAGGGAATAGAAAAGATCTGGCTCATCTCTGTAGCTGCTGAGGATGTTGAGGAGGGTTTTGAAAAGTAGATTGAGTCCCAGGATGTGCTGGAATGAGTGGGACTCTGTATGCTTGCCCTCTGCTCTTTACTGTTCCCTAAAGAGTTCTCTCTCAGATTTTCTAGACCACAGTCCCAAATATAAAATTTATGGGGTCCAACCTGGATCTAAATAAGAATGAGTGCTTACTATGTGAATTCCTACAGTAAGTGCAGGAGACCCCATGTGGAACAGAGGCACAGTCCCTTCCTGGGGAGCTGACATCTGACACTTCCTGTTGGTGATTTGCAGCCAGCAAGGTGGACATACCCTGCTCCCCAAGAACCTGATATCTAGTAGGGGATACCCTCAGGTCTGCAGGCCATCCTCCCTCCTGGTACTCAGTGGTGTAATAGGGGAAGTATGAGTAGCTAGAGAGCACACGGGCATGGCATCTAACCTAGATTTGAGGATTCAGGGATTGTGTGTGTGTGTGTGTGTGTGTGTGTGTGTGTGTGTATTTGGAAGCTAGCATTAGTGCAAAACAAACAACAAAATCTAAACAAGCAACACCCTTAAACATCAGTGTCACTTACACAGATGGTGATACATTGCAGGATCATCTGAATGCCATGTCAGAAATTCACTCACCCCTTGTCATCAGGCTGGGGTATGCCACAGAGTCCTTCAGGCAGGTCCCAGATTGCCTGCCTGCTGAGAGTTGCCCATACCCAGAGAGACTGCCAGCAGCCCGTTCTGTTTTCCTGGTCATTTCCTAAATTACGGCTCGTTTTATCCTTTGCTCTGTAGCTCATCCATGAACATTTACTGAACACAGGCCAGTTGGTACAGCACCATACTTTAGCATCTTAGCTGGTTCTTAGGCGTATTCATGAGTTACGCATCACAGCTTTCTTTTCTTTTTTTTTTTTTTTTTGTAAAGGCTTTGGCCAGGTTGCATGTGCTTGCTGGAGAGAGAGAGAGACAGAGACAGAGATAGAGACAGTGAGGAGGAAAAGTGAAAAGTCACTCCCCCAGGGAGGATAGCCACATCGCAGTTTCTTCTCCATCCAGGATCTTGGTCCATTCTCCTCACAGGATATTGGGCATGCACACACGCACCCCACCTGAGCTTCAGGCCATTAGATCCAGGACTTGAAGTGTGGTCAGCCCTGTGGGAGTCCAGCGACGTAACCACTACCCCATCTACTGGCCCTCGCATCACAACTTTCACATCATAAATTTGCTTGTATTGCCATTTAATGTGTGTTTTCTTTTTTTGGTAACTTGATTGGGTGTCCCTAGGAGCAGTACCTTTTAGGGAATTCTTTTAGAACTTTACTGTAAGTTGAGTTGAGCTATTCTGGGGAGTAGATTTGCACAAGTCTTGTTGGGGGAGGAGTGTTCTAGAGGGAAGGAATGCTTCCCAGAGCCTTGCTTGAAAGAAAGCCTGAGAAGCTATTGACAAAAGGGGAAATAGTTCAGGTGGAATGGCTTATGTTGGTGCTGGGGGTGGTAATAGATAAGTCTAGAGAGGAAAGCAGTGGTTGGTTTAGTGATTCCCAAACCTTGTTGCACGTTAGAATCGCCTGGGAATTTTTAAAAAATTAAATAAATAGAAGAAAATACTGATGCTTAGCTCCCATTAACAGACACTGTGACTTAATTGGTATGTGGTATGCCAGACCATTGGGAATTTTAAAAGCTTCTCATACCTCAATGTTTGACAAAACTTGGGAACCTCCAAGTCAGTTAATAACGGCCTTATAAATTATGCTAAAGCATTTGGATTTCATCCATAGAGAGATTTATGACATTGAGGAGGCACTGAATGACTTGAACCAGCAGAGTGGCTGTAAGATTTTAACCAACGGAGCTGTAAATTAGGAAGATCATTCCAATTGCTCGCAGGTCAAGATAGGAGACAGTGAAACCAGTTAGGGGATGGGGATGTTGGGTGAGGGAGAGTGACTAGTTGAGCTGTTGATCCCAGTGACTGGGAGAGGGGAGGGAAAGGTTGAGGTAGGGGAAGGAGGTTCTTTGTTGAGCAGGGATCACCCTCCCACTCTGCTGAACCATATTGGCCAGCTGTGCTGATTTTTCCTTCCAAGAACTAGCTGAGGAAATCCATCCGCTGTCTGCTAAGCACTAAGCACTTACCTTATACACACTGCCTGTAGTGCTCTGGCATACAGATAGGAAGTGGGATTTCTGGGTGGGCATGACTAAGGAAAGGAAGCGCAATGGAAACTCATGAGTGTGGGGTCTTCCATTTGTCCCGGGGGACTATGGTTGAGGATGTTTTTAACCCCACAGGCACTCAGGATGAGCAACTGCTCAGCCACCCTGTCTTCAGATTCATCTGCATTAAACTTGAGCAACTTGAGAAAAGCCCCATTCAACTTAAGAAAGCCCCACTTCTTATTTTTTTTAAGAATTATTTGTTTGATTTTATTTATTCATTCATTTATTTTTTTTAATTTGACCAGGGAGAGATACAGATGGGGGGGAGGAGTGAGAAAGCACGCCACCAGGTCCGAGATTTGAACATGTGAGAGTGTCCAGTGTCTTAACCACCATGCCACCTGCTGGTCCCAAGAAAGCCCCACTTCTTTGAGATGTAGATCTTTTTTCTGGTGGCCAAGGAACTTGAACTTGGCTCTGTGTAGGGTCTCAATCACACACTTCCTGTTCCGCAGCGTGGTGGGAATGGACACGATGACTTGACTTCCCCATCTGGACTTCAGCTGGGGACAGCAGGTCAGAGAGCTGAACAGCCATTTGAAAAGCTGTCTTCAAGGTCCCTTAGGGGCAGCTCACACAAGCAGCAGGCTG
This sequence comes from Tupaia tana, assembly GCA_026018925.1. Lineage (NCBI taxonomy): Eukaryota > Metazoa > Chordata > Mammalia > Scandentia > Tupaiidae > Tupaia > Tupaia tana. Next base: position 29,124,740 of record JAKSZU010000024.1, on the reverse strand, counting down.
CAGGCACTACGGAGGAAGCCGCTGTTTGCTAAGAGATGGTGTCTTGTACTTCCTTAGTTGGAAGTACAACTATTTTTTTTCTCTGATGATTAATAATCTTGTATGTCTCATTTGCGTGAATGGTCTATGTCCCTACTTGAGGGGGATTCTCCTCATACTGGTGATCCGTGGAGGTCCTGGTAGATGGAGGTCACTCTGGCTCACTGGCATCTAAAGAGCTTCAGTTCCTTTTTGCAAAGAATAAGAGGTACATGAGGAAACAGATTTCTGTATTCTTTCATATAATTGAATTGAACTTTTTTTTTTTAGAGGTTTTTTTTTTTTTTTTTTTTAGAGGTTTTCGCTATAGGGCGCGTGCGCTCGCCAGACAGACAGAGAGAGACAGACAGACAGAAAGCGAGAAATCACCCCCCAGGGGGGATGGCCATGCCACAATCCTTTCTCCTCCATTCTCCTCTCGGGATCTTGGGCACGCACGCACACGCGCCCGGCGTGAGTTTTAAGCCACCGGGTCCGGGATGCGAACTGCGGTCGACGGTGGGAGTCCAGCGACATAGCCATTACGCTAACTTCTGGTCCCTCGAATTGAACATTTTTATCCCCCTCCTTTTATTTTTTGTTCATTTGCTATAGGGTACATGCATTTAGCAGTTAGATAGAGAGAGAGGAGAGAGAGAAATTGCCCCGCAGCAGAGATGGCTGCGTTGCCGTCCTTTTTCCTCCATTCTCTTTTGATTTGGGGCACACGCACTCATGCACCCAGAGTATTTTTTCAAGCCATAGGGTCCAAAACTCAAATCGTGCAGTCAGCCATGTGGGATCCCACTGCCTTAACCACCACACTACTGGCTGGCCCTTTATCATTTCTTTTCTTTCTTCTTTTTTTTAAATCTGAAAAGGTTTCAGAGAAATGCAAGGCAAATTTTATATAGCAATCTGGAATTCTTTGAGAATATAACCTCTGCAAGAAAAGTTCAGTTGGTTCTATGTGGTTGGAGTTTTCTCAAATCTAGTACACAAAAATACCCATTTTGATCGTTGACATATTCCAGGTGGAGGTAATTGGTGGTTGATGATTTTGCTAACACATTTTTTTTTTTTTTTTTTTTTTTTTGCTTTGGGAAAAAAGATGTCTTTAAGGAATTTTTTTATTTTTTATTTTATAAAGTAAGGTTTTTTTCTTGGGACTGGGTCAGCTTTTTTTTTTTTTTTTTGGTAGGTTTTGCCACAGGGTGCACACATGCTTGCTAGAGAGAGACAGAAAGAGAGAGAAAGTAAGAAATCACTCCCTAGGAAGGATGGCCATGCTGGTTCTCCTCCATTCTCCTCTTGGGATTTTGGGCATGTGTGCACGTGTACCCTGTGTGCTTTTCAAGCCATAGGGTTTGGATCTTGAAACTGCAGTTGGCCATGTGGGAATCTAGCACCTTAACCACCAGGCCACCTGCTGGCCCTTGGATCAGCTCTTTAGAGTGCTCTGAGACTAGAACCTATGCCTACCATGTGGCCTCAGTCATTACCTGCCACACACTACTCTGGCTGAGCATGTAAAGTAAGGGTTGGTTTGTTTGTTTGTTTTTCTTTTTTTCTTTTTTCTTTTTTTTGCCAGAGGGGCATGTGCACTTGTTAGAAAGAGACAGAGATGGGACCAGCAGTTAGCGTAATGGCTATGTCGCTGGACTCCCACGTAGTCGAACGCGGTTCAAGTCCCAGACCCAGTGGCTTAAAACTCACGCCGGGCACGTGTGCGTGCGTGCCCAAGATCCCGAGAGGAGAATGGAGGAGGATTGCGGCGTGGCCATCCCCCCTGGGGGGTGATTTCTCGTTTTCTGTCTCTCTGTCTCTCTCTGTCTTTCTGGCAAGCGCATGCGCCCTATAGCAAAAATCTTTCAAAAAAAAAAATTACATGTGCTCAAGATCGTGATGAGCTAGCGGGTTATGAGGAGGGGGTCACGACATGATGATCCTGCTAAGGGTGCCTTTCTCTCATTCACTTTCTTTCTCATGAATAAAACAAAACAAAACCCTGTTAGTATCATTTTGGTCTATTACTCTGAATGTGATTCTAAACTCATAAATTATATGTAATGATATTGTCTATAGATTTAGGTAGACAAATGAATAAGTATTAAGGCCCAAAGTCACAGGATAAATGGAAAATTCCTTTGATGGGGAGAAAATGGAGCAAAGAGAAATGATCAAAACACAATCTGAAAAAGAAACCCGTACTCTTAGACACAGCAAGACCTTCATATTAAATATTTGCTATAAAGTAATATCCCTCTCCCACTTTTCAAAGAAAGAATAATGGGACACCAGCAATAAAGCATATATTTCCCAAAGCACCAAAATCTACCCTTGGCAATGTATTGTTTTGAAAAAGAATTTTTTCGTTTGTTTTATTTCTCAAGGGTAGATTGATTATTTTAGAGAAGAAAAGAACAGAGGGGACCAAATTACTAACACATTTATGATGGGCTAGTTATAAATGCATGTTCAGAGGCAAATGACCATGATAAACTACCATCTAGGAAACTGCTCTATTTAAATGAAGTCATTTGCCTCCTGCTACCTTACAGGGTGTCAACAAATGAGTCACGCATGAGGAGAGAAACTTATATTGCTGGTGTCCACTCTGTCATCTTGCAGGGGTTTCATAACGGAGAGGGTTGTCAGTGGCTGTCCAGATGCTTAACAGGCCACCTTAACTGACTGATGGAGCCATATCCATGTTGGCTGACATCTGGTTTGAGAAGTTATTTATATATATATTTAAAAAAAGGATGGTTATGATCAAAACAGCAGGAGAGATTTTAAATGTCAGATGCACTGGGAAAGATTCACCTGGGGGGACTGGCACTGTAAGAGAGATTAGAAACTTCTCTGAACATTTTTTATGTGCTAAATGTATTTTTTTCCTGCTATAATAGTACTTTCAAATAGCACGTTACATGAAAACTCATGAGGCAAATCCACATTTTGGAAGTTGTGAACATTTTTGTCATGGAGGACCATAAAACTACCAGAACAATACATTAATGAGCCAAAAAATTTAATGAGAGAATAAATACATAAAGAGCTGGCAGTCTGTATTCCGTCCTCACAATAAGGGAAAAAAAGCTCAACAAACTGAACATCTACAACTCTTTTAAAACTCATTAGAAATGGGATCAGCAGTTAGCGTAATGGCTATGTCGCTGGACTCCCATTTAGACGACTGTGGTTCGAGTCCCAGACCCGGTGGCTTAAACTCAAGCCAGGCGCATGTGTGTGCGTGCCCAAGATCCTGAGAGGGGAATGGAGGAGAAGGGCTTGTAGCATGGCCATCCTCCCTGTGGGGTGATTTCTCTCTTTCTGTCTCTCTATCTCTCTTTCTGGTGAGTACACACACCCTGTAGCAAAAAAACCTCTCAAAACAAAACAAAGCAAAAAACAAAACAAAACAGAAAATTCATTAGAGAACTGATGTCAGAGGGTCAATGCTGCCCTGAGCAATAGAGAGAAGGGATTCCTAGAATCACAGTTTACCAGAGAAGGCAGTCCGGGAACCGAGCTGAGTCTTGGATCTGTGTGGTAGGACCGGGCTGCCTGACCCACCAGGCCACCTCCACTTCTCCATCCCATTCCGTTCTGGGCATGAGCATTCGTGTACACACACATACATGTCCTGCATGTTTTTCAAGCCAAAAGGGTAGGGATTTGAACTGCCGTTGGCCACGTGGGATCCGGCTGTCCATGCAGTGCCTAACTGCTGCCTGTGGTGTTCACAGATGCTCATTTAGAAGATCGGGGAATGAGTGCCGAGGAAGGGTATGTAGTCCGTTGAAAGCCATGAAGCTCGTGAGGGGCAGAGCTTACCTGTGAGCTGGTGCACTCACCCCCATGCTTGCTGGGCTGCCCTGGCTCAGATCCGCAGGTCTCTAAATCCTGGTCTTGAAGTTGCTTTTCTTGCATATTAACGGGAGAGATGAGACTCTGCACCACGACTTGTATTAGTTTTCAGGGCTCCTTGTAAATGATGTTGTCTGCAACCCCCTCAGCCCTTTTCTGCATGAGCAGGACACAGTCCTGAAGTACAAACTCTGCCTTGAAATTATGAAAGAAAAATGAAGCTACCCCACGTCCTGGAAAGGCAAAGTGTATACGGAACCATATTTAGCCTGCAGGATGTCGCCTGTTGGCCCTTTGGTGCAGAATTGGCCTCATGGAGTTACAGCTTTAGGAGGAGGCTCCTCCAGATCTAAATCAGAGGTGAGGCTGGCAAAGTCCCTCACGTTGCTCCCCTTCCTCATGTCAACACCTTAGGAGCCAGACAGCAAACATGGAGCGATGTCTTCAGGAGGAACATTTTTCATATATTTGAAGCCTGCTTATTAAATTAGAAGAGTGTCTTCCTCTATCCTAGTCACTTTCCATGAATGTACATAAATCATTTACTTAGGCAGTTAATATTTTGACTTCTGAAGAGACGTTAGGAGCTGCATTGTGTCCATAATATGTATAATAGAAATTTTCAAACAAATGTGTTTATTGGGCAGCTACTGTGTGCTAGCACTAGAAAGCTGAGTTAAAATGTACTTGTCTTGGGGCTGACAGGTAACGTGGTGGTTAAAGTACTGGGCTCCCACATGGCTGACTGTGGTTCAAGTCCTGGACCTGGTGGATTGGCATCTCACTCTTCTTTCTTCCTCTCTCTCTTTCTCTTTCCAGTCAAATTGAATAATAATAATAATAAATAAAACAAATCTAAAAAAATTTTTAAAAATATATCGTTGTCTTTAAGGAGCGAGCATACTATTTGGAGATTCATTCACTAGCATTTAATCATGCCTAGCATCAAGCAAGTAGTAAAGAAATACCTCTTCTATTTGTGAATGGTGGCAATAAATACAGTCAAGTGGAGTGTAGCACCATTCTGGTCAGGGAAGGACTACATGTACCACAGTGGTCCCATAGGATTATAATGGTGTTGAAAGACTCCTGTCACCTAGTGATGTCATAGCTGTCCTTATACCACAGCACAACTAATTGCTAATGTAGTTGTGGTGATGCTGATGTGAATAGACCTGTTGCACTGCCCGTTGTATAAAAGAATAGCACACACAGTTATATACAGAATATAATACTTGATACTATTACTCAATTATGTATTTGTTGTACTTTTTAATCATTATTTTAGAGTACACTCCTTCTACTAAAAGAAATAGTTAGGGTCAGCTGCAATGACAGCAGTAACCCAGCCCTCCGTGATGCCCGACTTCCATGGTCATGTTCCAAGGTCTCCTGGTAAATGGTTTTGGCTGGCTGAGGGCAGGGGTGGATCATATTGTGAAAACCCCATGAGAGTGCCTGTCTGTATGTCTCTTTCTCTTTCATGGAAGAAATAAGTAAATAAATAAAAAAAAAAAGTAGGGACCAGCAGTTAGCGTAATGGCTATGTCGCTGAATTCCCATGTAGCCGACTGCGGTTCGAGTCCTGGACCCGGTAGCTTAAACTCATGCCAGACATGTGTGCATGCATGCCCAAGATCTCAAGTGGAGAATGGAGGAGAAGGGATTGTGGCGTGGCCATCCCCCCTGGGAGGTGATTTCTCGCTTTCTATCTCTCTGTCTCTCTCTGTCTTTCTGGCGAGCGCATGCATCCTATAGCAAAAACTTCTCCCCCCAAAAATAAAAGTAGAATGTAAAACTGTGCTATGGTACACAGGCAGCAGCTTCATACAGCTCATGTTTACGGTATTTCTTTTTTATTTTTTTCACTTTTTTCTTCATTTTATTTAACAAATTAAGGTATAATGTATTTATAACTTAAGTTTTTATGCACTATGTTCATGTATATCAGTTAGATTCAAATAAATCTTTTGCTATAAATGCTTTTCCATGGGTTCTTTTGAAAATCTTCGGTTATCTCCTTCTTTTTACATTGGGATTATAGCTAAAGAGTCATCAGCAAGAGACTCTTCTTTAACATGTTGATTTTGCGCCTCCATTTCCGGCCTTCATCACTCTTCTAGTTCTGTATTCGTTCAAGTCTGATGCGCTATTAGATCTGATCCTCCAATGACGTGTGGAGGTTTTCCTGCTCCAGGAAATGCAACCTTTTTGAATTTCTTGAAATTCTTTAGTTGATTATAATCATTATTTATACCAGATGGTTTACTTTTTCTTTCTTTTTTTTTTTTTCTTTTTTTTGGGAGAAGTTTTTGCTATAGGGCACGTGCAGACGAGAGAGACAGAGAGACAGAATGTAATGCACATTCTGTGCATTACATGGGACCAGCATGTTCAGGTCCACCCGAGAACAGAACCTGAGCCTCCCATGTGGCTTCATTATTGCACACTCTCGCCAGACAGAGAGAGACAGAGAGACAGAAAGCGAGAAATCACCCCCCCAGGGGGGATGGCCACGCCGCAATCCCTTCTCCTCCATTCTCCTCTCGGGATCTTGGGCACGCACACACACGTGCCTGGTGTGAATTTAAGCCACGGGGTCTGGGACATGAACTGTGGTCAACTACATGAGAGTCCAGCGACATAGCCATTACGCCAACTACTGGTTCCCCTATACTAGATGGTTTTCTGGTAGTAGAGTTACCAGCCACCAAGGATCTAAATTCAGACACTAATACCTTTCTTGGAAGTGACTCAGAATCAACATGAAATTCGTCATTGTTAGATACTTCTTCTTTGGTCCACCATATTGATTCTTTCTTGCTCATGTTTCTTCCTAATTTCATTTTCTTGAGATATTTTAGTATTTCCTGGTACTGCTTCATTACTAAAAATGTCATTTGTTTCTATACTCATCTTTAGTCTTTTCCTAATATTAACATCTTCCTCTTGTTTTTGAACTTTCACTTCTGTTTCTAATTTTGGTTTTGTGTTCTTAAACAACTCTTCCAATACCTCATCTTCTATGACCAAATCATCAATTTCTTTTCTTTCTTTTTTATCTTAGATTTTCTGTAGACGATGATTTATTGTCCAAAATTTTCATACTGGATCTTAAATATGTATCCATACATAAGTTATCTGGTTTTTCATCCACTGATTCATTCTGAGATAGATGTTGCTCCTTATTTTTCCACAATGAGGGTGTAGCAGACTGTGTTCATTCTAAAAGAGAACAAGACATTTCTATTCTTGCTGATTTAGATTAAAACATTTCTTGATTTTCTTCATCCCTTTCCCTTTTCGTCATAGCTGGCTGAAAGTAGTTTTGATGGAGTTGGTCTGCGGCTAATGGGAAGATCTCTGCTTTTTCTGACCCGTGGGAGTTTTGTTGGTGAAAGCTGATAGTTTGGGATTTTTGTCCTGGCCATAATTATTGATACTATATTGGTATTAGAGTTTGTTTGGGGGGCTTCATTTCTAGTGGACGTTTCTTCTGAAAGCATGCTGAATTTTTGTTCCATTCTGGAGGTGTTGATTTCTTTTGGTCTTTCACTCAAATCCATACATGTATATGCTTGCTCTGATTCTGTGTCAGCTACGTATATTGTAGTATTCACCGGGGCCCTTGGCATTTGCTTTCCATTGACTGACAAGCATTGCGAAAGGCTTGGCGCTGGAGTCGTCTTTAATCCTGTACTAGGCTGGCCCTGAGGATCACGGTAATTGTTTCCAATATTTCTCGACTGCATCATTTTCTCTTATGCTTGATTTAATCTCATGCTCTTTTGTTCATCCTGGTTCTAACAGTAGGACAAGACATGGACGAAGAATTCAGTGATAGTGGTGATCCTGATCAGGTTTTGGCCTAGGCTAATGTGTATTTTTCTGTCTTAACAAAAGCAATTTTCAAAGTTTGAAAATAAAAAACTAAATTTAAAAAAATTACAAAGCTTATAGATTGGGGCCAGCAGATGGTGTGGTGATTGAGTTGCTGGACTCCAACATAGCCAACCATGGTTTTAGCCCCCGGCCCAGCAGCAGCTGGAAAACCATGCCAGATGCATGTGCGTGCCAAAGATCCCAATAGGAGAATGGAGGAAAAGGGATTGCGCCATGGTCATCCCCCCAGGGGTGATTTCTCACTTTCTCTCTCTTGTCTCTCTCATGTGTATGCATGTCTTGTGGCAAAAACCTAAAAAAAAAAAAAAAGAAAAAGAAGAAAAGAAAAAAAAAAGAAAATATTTTTGTGTAGTTGTACAACTATTTGTATTTTAAGCTAAGTTACTACAAGAGTCAAAAAGTTAATAAAATTAAAAATTTATAAAGTAAAAAAGTTATGGTAAGCTAGAGTTAATTTATTATTGAAGAAACATTTTAAAAATATAGCCTAGTTTTTTAATTTTATTTTTCCTTAATGAGAGAAATGAGATAGAGTGTTTACATACCCCTGACAAGGTTTTGACACACCCTAAACCTCCCTGCAGCCTCCCAACCAGTCAGGATCATGGGACCAGCATGTTCAGGTCCGCCCGAGATCAGAACCTGAGCCTCCCATGTGGCTTCATTATCGCACAGCGGTGCCCTTCCACTTACTATGTGCATTGTCTAGGAAAACAGCAGTAGTGTTCAGTAGTATTATTCTAGGCCTTTGCATTTGCTCACCACTTACTGACTCATCCAGAACAGCTTCCATCCATGCAAACCTCATTCATGGTAAGTGCCATCTACAGCACTTAGAGTACCATTAAAAAAAATCTTTTATGGCATATTTTTACTGTATCTTTTCTGCATTTAAGCATGTTTAGACACATAAATAATATTTAACCATTGCATTATAGTCATCTACATGATTTTAAGTACAGTATCATGCAATGTAGATTTGTAGCCTAGAAAAAAAGGCTATATACATCTAGCTTAGATGTTTATACCACCTAGGTTTGTATAAACACACTCCATGATGTTTGCACAACTTTGAAATCAGAACGTATTTCCACTTGAATGGAAAAGGGGCACTTAACCCAGCCTGAGGAGGAGGGAGGTTGTTGGCACTGGAGGGAAGGTGAGGCTTCTCAAAGGTCGTTAACTGCCTAAGGACGGAAGAGGGTGAGGAGTCTTCAGAAATCTGGCAGTGAAAATGACAAAAGAAGGGCTCTGTGGATTGTGAAAATAACACTCCTTCTGCCTGGAGAGATAGGACAATGAAAGGAAGTTCTGAGCTGTCAGGAACAACAACAGAGGCAAAAATCACATTTCGCTCACTAACTGGAATGACTAGAACGTAGAGCCTTGGAGCCAGCAGATGGCATAATGGTTATGTCGCTTGACTCCCATGTCATTGACTACAGTTCAAGTCCTGGACCTGGTGTCTTAAAACTCACGCTAGGCATGTGTGCATGCATGTCCAAAATCCTGAAAGGAGAATGGAGGACAAAGGATTGCAGTGTGATCATCCCCCCCCACCCACGGGGGGATTATTTCTATCTCTGTCTCTCTGGCGAGCGTGCACACTCTATAACAAAAATCTCTCTCTCTTAAAACAAAACAAAACAAACCCCCAAACACAGAGACCCTCGTTAAGATTTCAGATGCACAAAATCAGTATTTTCCAGAATGCTCTAAGAGATGCCTGGGATATTAATGAATGCCACTTGATGAATAAATCCCAAGGTCAAACTAGTTCAGAGAATGCAAATATCCATTGTGACTCAGGAGAGGGGAATACTCCACAGTTTCCCAGAGTTGTGGGCAGCTTTATACCTGAGCATCTCAAAAAAGTATTTCAAACACATCTTGTGAAATGTGAAATGAAAACTCCCCTGGCATGGATGCTTCCTGGCTAGACCAACAGCTCTGAGTCTCTGCGAGATGCTCCTGCTCTCTCCAGAGATCAACACAAGCTTGAGGCAGCTGCAGGTGGTGGCTGCAGGTAATGTTCATGTCGGGAAGGCCCAAAATGAAGAGTGAAATTAGCTGTTCCATTCACTGACCTTCCATTGAACTGACTGCTCACCAAACTTCCGATGAGTGTCATGAACCTTTCTGCTCTTCAAGTGCTAGCCCTTTGCAGTAGCTGAAAAGCGTTTGTGGGAGAGGTTGGGGAGAAAAGAAGGGAAATAAAATGGAAAGAAAGCATTTGCTTTTTTCTTCTTTTTATATTCTTCTGACCTCTGAAGGCAGTGCAGTGACTCACGTGGATATTAGAGACGACAGCTATTTTTGTAGCTGGGATATTGGTGGGAGAAAGTAAGAATTCTTGAGAAGGGTAGTAGGTGCTAGGAAGTAATTTGATCTATTTTTGTCCCTTAAGACCTGAAACAATTGTGTTTTCTAGGAATTGTGGTTTCAGAGTCAGTGGAAATGTTTTTGTCTGAGCTGCTTTAACAGTACTATAAACCGGGTGGCTTATAAATAACAGATTTTTTTTTTTTTTTTTTCTCACTGTTCTGGAGGCTGGAAAGTCCGAGATCAAGGTTGCATCAGATCAGGTATCTGGTGAGGGCCCATTTGTCATTGATAGCACCTTCTAGCTATGCCCTGGCATAGTTGAAGAGGCAAGTTAACTCTCTGAGTTCTGTTTTTATAAGAGCACTAATCACCTCCCAGCAGGCCGATTACCTAAGACCACCTTGGGAGTTAGGATTTCAACATATGAATTTTGGGGAAACATAAGAAAAATACAGGAAGCCTTCTGTATTTTTAAAGAGGGCACTGGATTAAAGTCATCTCTTATCTATTTTGGAAATGTCAGGGTTCTCAGGGAGGGCAAGTCATTCATTTAGGATCTGACCTTCTCTCAAATGTCAAAGGAATAATAATACTGATAATTAAAAAAAGTAATAGTTTTCTCTTGATTTCACAGAGTCTCTATTCTTGGGTTACCTATGCAAGGTGCTTATTGCCCCAGGTATTCCCCTGATGTCAGAATGTATCTCCCAAGTGCTCAGTCCAGTAACCTATGTGATTTATATTTTTCATGACCGTAGATTTTAAAAATCTTGTGTGTAAAAAGGTCTTTACAGATCACACCGGATCTGTGCATTGGGTTTGATGTGCTCTTGCATTGTTTGTAAAATAACTTTTAAGATGGAGACAGTGTGGAAGGAGGGCGGCAGAGGGGAAGAGTTTAGGGAAGGTAATTAGGGAGGGAAAACAGAGAGGTAAGGCATTTGTGGAACACAGAAATGTTTTATTACCTGTTGATGATGGCGTGTATAGTATTCTCCACTGGACTGGTCTGAGGCATATTTCATGCTGGGTAAATTCTCTGTATAAGCTAAATGAGGTATAGCAATTGAATGTATAAAAATAATTGTCATATCAAAAAGAAAACAGGAAAGGGAAAGAAAAAAAAGAAAATTTAAATAAAAAATTAGAAGGGAGATTAAAAAGTTTTGTAACCGGTAATGAAAATGCTGCATGTGAAATATGTAACAGGCCGCATGTAACGTTTGGGAGGACAGTGTCAGCTTTAAATGCATATATTAAAACAATAGCTGATAAGTCATCTGCAATGATATCCGCAGAACTTACACAATAAAGATGAGAATAAATAAATAAACACAGAAGATGGGTCTAGAAGGATGACTAGGACTTGTGCGTGTGCAGAGGGTAGGAGACATTGAGGAGAGGAGGTTGTCATGTGGGTTGTGTTAGGGTGGAGCTCCTGTGTTTGTGTCTCTTTCTCTCATCATAATTGACCATGGCCTCTGTTCCTTGCAGGACACAAAGTTAGGGCAGGGTAGATATGAGGAGATGAGTGTGTACATAAGGAAATGTGTAAAGCAGAATTTTGTGCTAAGCCTTCTTATACATACTTCATCCTCATTCATTGTCTTCTCCATTTAGCTTATACCTGGGGGTCTTCTTTTTTTTTTTTTTTTTTTAAACTTCTGCCCCACAGAGTGTGTGTCCACTGGAGAGAGACAGGTCAGAGAGAGGGGAGGAAAGTGAGAAAGCACTGCCCATGGAGAATGCGCTGCAATCCCACCCCCTTCATCTCTCCGTTCAGGATTTTGAGCATGCATGCACATGCACTGGGTCTGGGACTCAAACTACGTCTGTTATGTGAGATCCACCCACCTTAACCACGATACTATGGATGTAACCATCTTAGCCATCATTCCATGGGTTGACCTGATAAGTTTTTAGTCCATATAGAAATCTGTTATATGAATTGTTTAACTCGTGAACGTTTTTGTGTCTAAAATAAAATCTGGTCAGGTATTGGAGTCTCTAGCCACCATCCGCTGACATACAGTGATTGTCCTTAGGAAGTAAAATAGTCATTTCATGGAATCATTAAGTAGAGATTAGCTAGGTACTTCCTAACCTGCTCATGCATGTGTATTCTGACCAAAAAAGTAGAGAAGTACTCAACATTTAGAGATCGCAGGTAACTAAACGTCTTTCATTATTTTCAATTAGCTCTTGGTGTTGAAGCCTTGTGGTGTTTTTGGGACTCCCATATGTGTTGTAAACAATCTGAGAAATTTATTCGTTTTGAAATTGTCATTTAAGGAGGTAGAAAATAGTGACCTCTGTGCATTTGAGTGAGTGAAAATTCACACATCTATTACTGCCTTGTGATTTAAAGGCTGGCGGATGATGTTTTTATCTTGGGCAGGAACTTCTGAGAATAAGTACAATATGTTTTTTGTTGGTTTGTTTGAGAGATTTTTCCTTTAGGGAATATGTGCTGGCCAGAGAGACTGAAAGAGACAGAAAGACAGAAAGTGAGAAATCACCCCCAGGGGGGATGACCATGCTGCAATCCCTTTTCCGCCTTTCTCCTCTTGGGATCTTGGGCATGCATGCACACGTGCCTGGTGTGAGTTTTATGCTGCTGGGTCCGGGACTCAAACCGCAATCGACTACGTGGGAGTCCAGCGATGTAACGTTGATGCTGTCTGCTAATCCCAGTATAATATGTTAAATCAAGGAAGTCTTGGAATCAGCTAATAGCTTCTCATTGAGGACTTTGTGCTTTTCCTTTTTCCGTTTCTTTGTTCTGAAAGGCAGAGCAGTGAAGAGCTCCCTGTGCTGTACCCCTCCTGAGCTGCCAGCTCACATCTCCCTGTTCAGGGATCAGAGACAATGGCTGATCCCCTGAGCTTCTGCCTCATAGAGTGTCCCTAAGAGGGGACAGGGCTCTCTTTTAGAGTAGGTCTCTTGAGTTTTTTTTCCAGAGTCAGACTGCTTGGTGAGGCCTGTGGAGAGTTCAGTAAGGGTCTTTGAACAAATGTGGCAGATTCTTTGGCCAGTCCTCTTAGCTCAGGTGCACCCCTTTTGGTGCATATATATATATGGTGTAGATATCTATATCTATCTATCTATCTATATGTATATATATAGATATTTTAATATGAATAACATGGTGCTTGACACATAATAGTGCTTAATAAATAGCATTTTTCTAATTTTCTCTGCAAGGGAGTTACAAGAGCAAAATAAGAGCCACAAAGACATTTTAAAAGTGAGCGAGTCTCTTTTGTGCAGATGAGGGCAGGATCAGAAATGTTTGCTGGATGAGGCTGATTTGAGCCAAGATTAGAAAGTTAGGTTCGGGGCCAGCAGGTGGCATGGTGGTTGGGATGCTGGACTTCCACGTGGCTGACCACGGTTCAAGTCCTGGATCTGGAGGCTTACTTTCCTACTTTCCCTTTCTCTCTCTCTCTCTCTCTCTCTCTCTCTCTGGTCAAATTAAACAAATAATAATGATGATAATAAATGAAATAAAATTTAAAAAGGAAAGGTTCATTTATTTGCCAGTACCAATATATTGCAGATACTACAAGAGAATGAGAAATAATAGTGACCAAAAATCAACCAGGGGCTTTACAATCTGGTGAACAGACAGTTGTTCATCAAAAAATCACATAAATAAATATAAATTTGCATGAGAAGAAACCTAACAGTCCCATAGGAAAATGGCAAAATAGTCATGTTTTGATTTAGTTTTATGTTTCCATTGAAATTGTTCCAAAGAATTGTCAAATGATTTCAAGAACACTGCATATTTTAAAAGTTCAACATGATAGTGAAGAACATAATCCTCAATTTGTAAAAACAAATGCAAGCTTCCCTACACATAGGAAGATTGGTTACATACCGCCCAGAGGCGCGGTTACCCCCGGCGATGAGATTAGGAAGCACAGAAGGTGTTCTCGCTAATGAGTCCTGTTTCTCCGGAAGGCCAGCCGGTCCTTTTGCCATTGTGCGAGTTTACAGTTCAGTGCTTTGCTTGCTTTAGGTGAAGAACTGATGCTATACAGTGTGTTCTTTTTCTTTCTTTGGGTATGATTTTGTTTTTGATAGGTCCCGAGTAAGATGAAGGTCCTTAAGGCTTCTTGTTGCAGGGAGGGGCACAATGGTGCTGGTGGAAGCCCTCACACAGTGGGGCCCCTAGAGAGGCGGCTTATGGCCTCTAATTCCCCTCCAGTGCCTTCTTGGGCAGGGTTTGTTTCCTTCTGTCTGCTGTTTGTTTTGCTTAGTTTTCTGGTCTGCTATTTTTTTCTTTTTTCTTTTTTTTTTAGAGTTTTTTTTTTTTTTTTTTTTTTTTTTTGCTATAGGGCGCGTGCGCTCGCCAGACAGACAGACAGAGAGACAGAAAGTGAGAAATCACCCCCCAGGGGGAATGGCCACGCCGCAATCCCTTCTCCTCCATTCTCCTCTCGGGATCTTGGGCACGCACGCACACACGCCCAGCGTGCGTTTAAGCCACCGGATCCGGGACGCGAACCGCGGTCGACTACGTGGGAGTCCAGCGACATAGCCATTACACTAACTGCTGATCCCTGCTCTGCTATTTTTAAAGACAAAAATTTCTATTAAAGTTCTATAAAAGCTTTCAAGTGACAGCTATGAGAGTGTGATTTCCAAGTGAATATTCCCCTGCGTCTGACTGTTTATCAGTCATAAAACTTTTGCTCCGAATTAGTTCCATCCTTCGCAATGGTAGCTTCCAACTTCCGCAATCCCTACCAGAAATGGTAGTTTTATTTGAAAGCTTTTCCCTTAGAAGCCACTGGTGTGTTACTACTTTTTTAGTTTAATACAAATTAATTCTCTATGTTTGCATTTTAGCTGTTTGTGTTTCATTAAGCATCTGAGTGAGCTGGAAAATTAAAAATGCTTATTTTGAAAGTGCTGATCGTATAAGGACTGAGTAGGGCATTTCATTTATATGTTATAAGGTATGAAAGTTCTAGAAAGTTTTTCTTTATGTTATACATCTTTATTTATTTTAAAGATCCACTGGGTCATTTAATGTGAGATAGCTCTATTGGACTGAAGATACTATATACAACCTGGCCTTTATGCTATTATGAACTTACCCTGCTTTGCACAATAAGAAACACCAAGGTTTAGTCTTAAGATGATGCGGTATTTTTGCATTATGATTTGAGAAATGCTGAAAAGACTTTCTCCTACTTTCCATATACTGTCGGTTATACAACTAGAGATTTAAGCTTTTAAATCTCGGAGACTTCTCTTCATGCCTTTGTGTTAAATTACAAATACCTAGGATGCAAAGCAGCTGCAGCCAGAATCTTCCTGGGTTTTCTGCCAGCTGATGGAGAGGACTGTGGGGAATGACCTCTGGGGAAGGGCTCATTTCTGTGAGGCCCGAGGGAGGAGCTGAAGGAGGTGCTTCCCAGGGAATTTGCATCTCAAGCAACCATTGGTTCTGCAGTGACAGCTGCTCCTACTGCTCATGCTTGTAATGTTATGCAGGAGTGTGGGGACACCCACTTGAAAGGGCTGGGCAATTTGCTTTTGGGAGATTTTAAATTTCACTTTTTCAATTCATTTACCACCTATTTCATCTTTTCTTTCCCTTAGCTGTCAATTACTCCTACTCTTTCTAGGGATAATTGCAGAAATGAGACATGATTTTCTACCACAGTGTGAGTTATGGTTCTGTCCTACTATCCTGTGAAAATGTGGGTCCTCCCACCCCTCTAGCATTGACCCTTTCTTTTCTCAATTCTTGTTCTGCTGCTTGCAAGTTTTGGGAATGTGTCCGTGAAGCAGCAGCTGGGCCATTTTGATGAAGTGAACTTTCCTTTATCAATGGGTACACAGTACCCGCTCAAGGACCCCAGACTAGGTTTAGGATACACTATGCACAGTGTTCAAGGAAACCTAGCTCTTTGCTACTGTAATCCAGTGACAGGAAGGATGAAACGGAGTCTTTTTTTGGACTGCCTGAGCCTGGCTGGCAGTCCCCGAGACACGGCCCTTTCTAGGAAGATGCACACCAAGGTTACCACGCGCTGTTGAGGGAGTCAGATGGTCTCCACCAAGAGCAGAGCACTCACTTCCTTTGTCATGGTCCCGCCCCCTGAAATTGTCATGTTGAGAGACAGGCTGTCATGCCGCAGGAGGGAGTTTGTTAGCAAGCACTGCAAACATCTGGATCCTGGTACTTCCTGCAACCCCACTGCTGTAGATTTTAGGAATTTGAGCGTTTATCAAAAATGGCTTCACTTTTAAAAGTGTTTTCATTTAGTTGTGTTCTATTTTGGTACTTAAAAAAGAATGTTTCAATTTTGCTCGACTACTCCCGAAGATGCCTTGCCTGGCAGTTCCTTTTGGATATGTCATTCCCTTATACATTGTCAGCTCTAGGGTGTGCTTTGCAAATCTGGTTTCTCTCTCTTTTTTTTTTTTTTTTTTTTTGAAGAGGTTTCTGCTATAGGGGACGTGTGCTTGGCAGAAACACAGAGAGAGACAGAGAGATAGAAAGCGAGAAATCACCCCCCCAGGGGGCATGGCCACGCCACAATCCCTTCTCCCCATTCTCCTCTCAGGATCTAGGGCACGCATGCACTCACACCCAGCATGAGTTTAAGCCACCGGGTCCGGGACTCGAACCACAGTTGACTATATGGGAGTCCAGCGACATAGCCTTTACTCCAACTGCTGGTCCCTCAAATCTGGTTTCTCTACCTCTGTCAAAAGGGAGAGGAATTGCTGACATACTGTGTGCTAGATCACTGAAGCCAATCTGTTTCTAGCTTGACTAGCACAGCTAAGGACCTAGCCAGCACCATGCAGTATTAATTTTGCTTCCCGATGCTGAGTGTGCCTAACGGGTACGCAAGTACTGTGCTCCCTCTCTGTCATCCAGCGGCGGGCAGGGGCTAGTATGGGCCCCACTGCTTTGGTGCCTCGGCCGCTTACCTGAACAGGGGCATGTCTTAGCTGTGTAGAATAGCCAAGTTTCTGAAGCACGCAGGATCACTCAGTTGCTAAGAGCAGGAGCCATACACATCTATGGTAGTGTGTCACAGGGCTCAATCACATCCCTGCTGTCAGCCATAAGTTCCTAAACCACTGTCAAGTGTCGCTTTTATGCATGCACTATCAAGCTCTCCATTAAAAAGTAGTTTGTGAGGTTAAGGTACTGGACTCCCACATGGAATGACTGCAGTTCGAGTTCGAGTCCTGGACCTGGCAGATTGAAATTCATGCTGTGCATATATGCACAAAATCCCAGGAGGAGAATCAAGACAGGATTGCAGTGTGTCCATCTCTGTGGCCATCTCCCCTGGGGGTGATATCCTACTTTCCGTCTCCCTGTCTCTCTCTCTCTCTCTCTTTCCCCGGTGAGGTCACATGCCCTAAGGCGAAAACCGCAAAAAGAAAATGATTTACTTATTTATGAAGTTGCCATGATTCATGCTTTTTGATGAAAAATTTAAATGATGATTTTTTTTTTTTAAATTATGAACTACCACAAGAAAGGATGAAACACGAATGACCAAATATTTGCAATGTATGAAATATATATGGTGGATAAATTAGTAGTAGAATGTCAAGAAGAGGCAGTTAAAAAAAAGGAAGTACCAAAGTTTAATAAATGCATGAAGTGAGGCTGGCAGGTGGCGTGGCGGTTAAGGCGGCTGGCCATGGTTTGAGTCCCCGGACCTGGCAACTTGCTTTCTCACTTTCCTTCTTTCTCTCTCGTCAACTTAAATAAAATAAAATAAAATAAAATAAAATAAAATAAAATAAAATAAAATAAAATATAAAATAAATAATGACAATGAATAAAATTAAATTTAAAAAATCATTAAATGTATAAAGAATTCTAAACATCCCTAGTAATATAATGAGTTATGGGAAATGTCATGACATATTTTTCTATGTTTTTTTTCCTATACAAAAATGGGTCATGACTTGTCCATCAACCCAACTGATGAATATGAAAGCATACATTTTTAAGTATCCAATTGGCAGAGCGAGAACGCACTCTTGATTCCCACGTCAGGAAGGAACTGGGAGAAGTACCCTCTCATATACTATCGATGGGAACCTTCGTGGGATGTTTTCCTAAGGCTGTTTTGGAACGAAAGTTGCCAGTTCCCAAGACACACTCATGTTCTCAGCAGTTTCCTATCTCCTGACTCATCCTAAGGAACGTAGCAGGACAAACCCCGGAAGAGCTTGGCCCAGGATGGCTCAGTACGGCATCATTTATCCCACGGGACTGTCGTGGAGAGCTCACGCGTCCTCGTGTTCACCGTGCTGCGTAGCTCGCTGGATTCAGGGCCTACACTCAGCCCTAGGAAAAGTCCAGGTTACTGTGCTGGTGACTGAGGCGATGTTTCTTTGGCTCTGGATAGAATGGTGATGTGGATTCTAGAACAGGGGTCTTGACATTTGGTCAGGAGGAGCCACTTTTCCTTTCTCTCAGGCAAAGCACTCACATCTCGATCACGCGGCACTTTGATGGACTCTGCAGTCAAAGCTTCACCATGTGGCTGCTGTCCCCAGGGCTCTGCGTGGCTGCTCTGAAGCCCACCTGTGGGGTCCTATGGCAGGTCTGGTCTCTCCACCCTGACTAGCAGCAGCAGGGTCTAGAGGCTAGATGGAGCTGGGGTTGCTGAGGGGACAGCCAACCTCCTCCTTTTTCTCACTCTTAGTCATTTTGTTAAAGCTTTGTGTTCCAGGGGGTAGCAATCTGGTCACTCCCTTTCCTAATTGGCTGCATCACTGAACTCCCATGTAGTTGATAATAGTTCAAGTCCTGGACCCAGTGGCTTAAAACTCATGCTGGGTGTGTGTGCCCAAGATACCAAGAGGAGACTGAAGGAGAAGGGATTGTGGTGTGTCTATCACCCCTTGGGGGTGATTTCTCACTTTCTGCCTATTTGTCTCTGTCTCTCCGGTGAGCACACATGCCCTATAGCAAAAAATCTCTCAAAAAACACACCAAAAAACCAAACAAAAAAACAAAGAGAGAAAAATAAACCATCTTCACCGTATGGGAGACCCCAAGCGTGCTGGCCCAGTAGCAAGGTTTGCTCTGCTGTGGTTAGCATGGTGAATGGTGTCTCCATGGGCAAGTGTCACCAGCGAGTCAGAGTGGGGAGTGTGCGAGCACACAGTAGTTGTGATTTGGTGTTTAGAGGCAGCATTTGTAATTAGAAACTTATTTACATGCACTTAGCATTAATTTACATGCCATCCTCTGATAACTGACTCCAAATACTGTTCTATGAATTCATCTAATTAGTGCTGCTCACCATTGCTGGAGCCAAACCTGGACTTGGGGGCATTAGACACATGAAATACCGAATAGATTATTTTATGAAAACATAACTGTAATAGTGGTAAATCAGCTTAGGCCGCTCACCGCGCACAAACGCAGCTGGCAATGGCCACTTCACAGCCCCGATTCCTTATGCTGGGGAGATATCTCAATTACCGAGCTCCCGGCGAACTGTGCCTTTATAATTTTCAGCGGAATTAACCTCCATTTCCAAAGGAAGGAAAATAAATGAATGCTTATTTATTTCATTTTATAGGCATTGTGCTAATGCTGCCGTGGTTATGACTTCACGTTCATTCGTCATTTAATAAGAAATCTATATTGCTTGCCAAATTAGCCCAGAAAGAGTCTAAACACCTAAAGCGGTTTACGTGGTAGATTTTGTAGATCAAGCGACAACTGCTGCAGGGACCACAGGATACACCCTGCACGGCTGAGGCCACAGCTCTGGGTTTGCCTCTCCTGCTTTTCTCCGTTTTTACCTTTCATCCTGAATGACAGACTGGACCTGCCTCAGTTGAGCACAGAATGTCAGGGGAGGGGGCAGCTGGTAGCCTCGTATTACTTCCCACTTGATGGTTTCCAGTGGGTGTTGATGTTGGCCTGGGCTCTACTGAAATACCACATTGACTACTGTTTTGTACAGTTGACTTTCAGTATCATTTGGGGAAATGTAACCCCTTCAGAGATGAGGCAGGGCTTAGATTTTTCTTTTTTTTTATGGAGAAGTTTTTGCTATAGGGTGTGTGTGTTCACCAGACAGACAGAAAGAGATAGAGAGATAGAAAGCAGGAAGTCACCCCCCGGGGGGATGGCCACGCTGCAATCCCTTCTCCTCTCGGGATCTTGAGCATGCATGCACACGTGCCCGGCGTGAGTTTAAGCCACAGGGTCCGGGACTCAAACTGCTGTCGGCTACAGAGGAGTCCAGCGACATAGCCATTATGCTAACTGCTGGTCCCAGGGCTTAGATTCTTCTGTTCTGTAAAGAATCCTTGAAATTCACGATCATTCTTGCAATCACCTTAAAATACCAATCTTCTTATAAGTTATTAAATATTTGCCTTTTATTTTTGTTGCTGTTAAATGAGATATTTTGCTATGCTACGTGTATTTCCATGTGGACCAGCATTAATAAGTACCCACCTTCCTCCTTCAATTGCAAGAAAATAAACTGGGGAGATTCTGTTGCTCGAGTCTATTATTCAACACCTCAGAAAGTTCACGGACAAATGGAATTAAAGCACAGAGTTGACTTTGCCGGGATCCAGCCGCTGTAACCTCCATGCCACCTGCTGGTCCTTGGCTTGGATTTCTTAATCAAGGCCTTTTTCATTTTAATGTCACATCTTTCAAAATTTACCTGAAATAATTATGAGTTGTAGTTTTACAGTGCAGGACATTTAGATACTCTTGAAAGAGTAACCAGAGCCATGGTTCCTATCTTTGGCAACATCAGACATCCCTGCATTCCTCCTATCCAGTCTGCCGAGTCATACCTTGTCAGATTCCCTCGCCATGTGGAAGGGCTTGAATGACGGTGTGCGCTACTGGGATGTTCTGTTACCTGTCTATACAGATGAACTTACCTGGTTCATCCTTGTGTCTTGCTCCCTTGGTAATGTTAGGGCCAGCGGTAGAACGGCAAAGGTTAGATAGTAGGAGGGACAATCGTAAGAGAGAGTGGGTACTAGCTGGCCTAGGGCTCATCTCAACTGGGATTGTTGCTGTATCACAGTAGAGCTGAATTTAAAAGGCACAGTAAGGTTGACATGGAATTTGAACAAAACAGGTGTGGAAAAATATTCCTGCATGTTCAAGGTGAAGTCCAGAGAGTTATCTGCTGCTTCTGTGAGTGAAGAGCTATCCCTGTGTACTTACTGATCTTAAAGGTGGCATTACCCTGAACCCTATGCTAGAGAGCAGATAGGTCATTTATGAGTCTTAAGACATCTTGAGTGAGGGCATGTGCATGATTTAGTGAAAACCAGTTCCAATTTCTTTCTTTCTTTCTTTCTTTCTTTTTTTTTTTTTTTTGGAGAGGTTTTTGCTATAGATAGGGTACGTGTACTTGCCAGAAAGACAGAGATATAGAAAGTGAGAAATCACCCCCCAGGGGGGATGGCTATGCCACAACCCCTTCTCCTCCATTCTCCTCTCGGGATCTTGGGCATGCATGCACATGCACCTGGCGTGAGTTTAAGCCACCGGGTCCGGAAATCGAACCGCGCTCGGCTACATGGGAGTTAAGCGACATAGCCATTACGCCAACTGCTGGTCCCACCAGCTCCAGTTTCTTGAGCCCTTTTGTGCCAGCTGTTTTGCTAGTCACTGTTAAATAGATGGTTTCATTTAGTTTTCACAGAAGCTTTGTGAAAACGGATAGTTTTGATTCCCATTCTTTGAATAGCTAACTAAAGCCCTGAGCAGTGACATGATTTGCCCTGGCTTCAGATTAGATTTGCAAAGGATCAGAACTGAGATTCAAACCCTCGACCATGTGACTTTGGAGACCTGTTTGCATCCTGCTCTAGTGACTGATACCGAATGCCTTGTATATAGCATGCCCTGGGCTGGGGGCTGGAAGTACAAGAAGAGTTAATCCACCCACACTCCAGGGGGATGGATAGCACACCATCTTCATCAGCATGCTAAGGAGATTCCAGAGTGACTTAATTGAAAGCACTGCATAAATGCATGACATTATATTAGGTTGGCAATGGTTTCCTGCCAATATATGAAGTGCTGAGAATCAATAGAAAGAAGTATATGGTTATAAAAAAGAAATGAGCAGAGCCATAGAAAGGCTAATTGAAAGCATGGGATGTTGAGAAACTAGCAGATTTATTTATACGAAGTTTGGAAGATGCTACTCTAGCAGTTTTTGGCTGATTTTCATAATAATACCTAAAGTAGCTGAGCTACTCAAATTAACATCAGTTGCTTTATTTAAAACCTTGCTCACTCAGAGATCCTTATTTATTATTATTTTTTTTTTTAGGAGAAATTTTTGCTATAGGGTGCATGCACTCTCTGGAGAGACAGAGAGAGACAGAGAGATAGAAAGTGAGAAATCACTCCCCAGGGGCGATAGCCACACTGCAATTCCTTCTCTTCCACTTTTCTCTCAGGATTTTGGGCACACACACACACATGCGCACGGCGTGAGTTTTAAGCTTTCAAGTCCAGGACTCGAAACACAGTCAACTATGTGGGAGTTCAGCCATGTAACCATTTATGCCATCACTGGTTTCCAAAGATCCTTATTTATTTATTTATTTATTTATTTATTTATTTATTTATTTTTTTGCTTTTTTTTGGAGAGGTTTTTGCTATAGGGCGCGTGTGCTCGCCAGACAGACAGAGAGAGACAGAGAGACAGAAAGCGAGAAATCACCCCCCCCAGAGGGGATGGCCACTCCGCAATCTCTTCTCCTCCATTCTCCTCCCGGGATCTTGGGCATGCACGCACACGCGCCTGGCATGAGTTTAAGCCACTGGGTCCGGGACTTGAACCGCGGTCGATTACGTGGGAGTCCAGCGACATAGCCATTACGCTAACTGCTGGTCCCAAGATCCTTATTTTTAATGTACCTGAAAATGTCCAGCTATGTTCCGTTGGCTGTAAAGCCTTACTGAGTCATAGAGGCAACAAATAAAACAAAGGCAATATGTTATTAGGTTTCAATACCATTTGTTGGAATATTGGATGTGATGTTGTGCCCAAGAGGTTAATAATAATAGTACATGAAGGGCAAATGCTTATGTAGAGTCAGGACATGGGAAGAACTACATTCCAAACATAATGGCTCTATCTTACGGAATAGAGAAGAGCAGGTAGTAGAATTTGTTTTTAGTTAACAGAATTAAATGAAGGATTCTTAGTTGACTCAGTTCTTAGGCTTAGAGGCAAATCCCAAAATGTTATACTAATATTGATTTTCTTATATGATATCTGGCAGTTAAATGTTTTTTCTTTGTGTTGGTAATCTCAAAAGCATACTATTCTACTTTCTGAATTGTCATCTCTTCATCAACAAATACTTTTTTTTTTTTTTTTAACAGGTTTTTGTCTTAGGGCACATGCCCTTGCTAGAGTAGGGAGGGAGGGAGGGAGGGAGGGAGAGAGAGAGACAGACAGACAGACAATGAGAGGGAAAGTGAGAAATCACTAGAGGGATGGCCATGCCACAATCCCTTCTCCTCCATTCTCCTTCCAGGATCTTGGGCACACATGTGCACACACCTGGTGTAATTTTCTTTCTTTTTCTCTTTTAAAAAAATTATATATTATGTAACTTTACTTATTTATTTACTTATTTTTTAATTTGACCAGAGAAGGACAGAGTGAGAGTGAGAGCGAGAGCGAGAGAGAGAGAGAGAGACAGAGGGAAAGTGAGAAAGCAAGCCACCAGACCTGAGACTTGAACTGCAGTCAGCCATGTGGGAGTCCAGTGCCCTTAACTACCATGCTACCTTCCGGTCCAACCCTGTGTAATTTTCAATTCGCTGGGTCTAGGACTCAAACCACAGTCGGCCACGTGGGCGTCCAGTGATGTAACTGCTATGCCACCTGCTGGTCCCACCACAAACTTTTTGAAGTCTTCACGTGTATCAGATTCCGTTAGCTCTGTCAGTTCTTATACCAGTTTTCATTATTGTTGCTTTTGCAGTCTTCTTGTTAAAAAAAAAATGTTTTTCTAGGTCTTAATCACTCATCTTTGAAGTAAACTTCAGGGGAAACCAGTAGTTAGCGTAATGGCTATGTCGCTAGACTCCCACGTAGTCGACCGCAGTTTGCGTCCTGGATTCGGTGGCTTAAAACTCACGCCGGGCGCGTGTGCGTGCGTGCCCAAGATCCCAAGACGAGAATGGAGGAGAAGGGATTGCGGCGTGGCCATCCCCCCTAGGGAGGGTAACTTCTCACTTTCTGTCTCTCTGTCTCTCTCTGTCTGTCTGGCGAGTGCACGTGCCCTATAGCGAAAACCTCTCCAAAAAAAAAAAAAAAAAAAAGAAATAAACTTCAGGATCATTTTTATAAGTTCTTCTCACCTTCTCTCCCTTCCTTTAGAAATTTCCATGGGGAATTACATGAAACAATTTGGATTTGTTTTCATGCGTATTTTTTGTTTTGATTCATGTATTCTTTTATGGTTTTTCATGACATTTCATGGTTTGCTTCAAATGAGTTCCTTTATATATCTTATTAAAAGTATTTTTTTCATTATATCTTTATTTACTGTTGGTTATTCATGGCTTTTTAAGATGTTCCTCACTTTTCAAAATCTGAAATTCATTCACTTCACCAAACAATCACTTGTTCTAATTGTTTGCAAAGTCAACCCATTTGAACTTCTAGATATCCAATTGTGTCATGGCCAATAACAATACCTTGGTGTTCTTCCTCCCAGTAGTCACATTCTATGATTCCCAGTCTTATGTGCTTGGACTAACATCTTGAAATTTTGGAAATGAGTGCTTGTAAAGTGTCTACTTTCTGTGAGCAATGACTGTGTAAGTTGCTGAGAGACCACAAGCTACCAAGAAGAAAGGCTTCTGGGAAAACATTGCATTTACTTGGTGATGACCAATGATATTTGTTTATATTTTTAATAGCACAATTGGAATTTTAGGGAAGAAACCTTGTTTCAACAGTAGCCTTGAAACCTAATTTAAAGCAGATTTTAAAATAGATTGTTGTGTATGTTTATCCTTATTATATTTGTGTTTAGAAACTCAGTGACTCAGAGAAAGAGACATTGTGGTAATAATAGTAGTAGTAATAATAATAATGAGAGTTCACTGTTTCTAAAGTAAAATCTACATTTTATAGATGATGTTTTAGTAAGTATTATGAAATAGTTTGACGTTTTTCATTAGATTCAGGCAGAGTTATCCTTTTTGCTTGTTTTCATTTTGTTTTGGCTACAGAGCGTGTACACCTACCAGAGAGAAATAAAAAGAGAGACACAGAGAAAGAGAAGGAAAGTGAGAAATCCCCCCCCCCCCCCATGGGGGATGGTCATGCTGTAATCCCTTTTCTCCCAGTCTCCCTCAGGATTCTGGGTATGTGTGCACACGTGCTGGCATGCCTCAAGCCACCAGTCCAGGACTCAAACCATGAAGTCAACTATGTGGGGTCCAGCTCCCCAACCTGCATACTGCCTGCTGGCCCCAGGTTATGGATATCTTAATCATTTGTTTGTTTGAGAGTTTTGCTATAGGGCCCGTGCACTTGCCGGAGAGAGAGAGAGAGAGAGAGAGAGAGACAGAGAGACAGAAAGCAAGAAATCACCCCCACCTTGGATGGCCAAGCTGTAACCCCTTCTCCTCCATTCTGCTCTTGGGATTTTGGGCATGCATGCAGATGTGCCCAGCGTGCGTTTTAAGCTGCCGGGTGGGTCTGGGACTTGAAATGTGGTGGACTACATGGGACTCCAGCGATGTAACCATTTAGCCATCTGCTGGTCCCAATATACATTAAAAAAAAAAAACATTACCCTGTAATTTCCCAGTAAGTAACTTGCTCTTAATAGGTGTCCTGGTTTTCTATCTCAATTACATATTGCCCTTTGGTTTCCATTCCCAACAGAGAGCTGAAACAAGTACCAGATGCCCCTGTGTATGTCTGCTCCCTTCTTCCCGTACCATCGCTTGAGCACAGATAGGCATCTTCTTTCCTCTCTCCTCGGCAGTCTTTTGCACAGCCTCTCAGATGTCCTGCTGGACTGGGCGGACTCCATATGGAGCTTGCAGGAGCTGTGCCCACGTTGCTCTCGCAGTAGTGATCATCCTCATGTTCCTTTGTCTGCTCCAAGACTCCCCCGTCCTTCCCACCCACCCATCCCACATGCTCAGAAATTTACCTCTTGGTTGCAGCCCTCTCTGATCATCAGAGGCCCGAGTTCCTAGATTCTTAGGGCACTTGATAGTGTCGTTTGAGGTAGTCAGCACTCTGTAGCTTGCAGCCTGTGTACTGGAGACATGTTTATAGCTTGCCCGTGTCTTCACAGCTATGTCGTGTCCCTCGTGAGTTCTCAGTGCTTAGCACCTTCCTAGTTGATTAAAAGGTGACTGCGGGGCTGCCCATCCTTTGGTGCTCAGTGCCCCAATACATGCAGTTTTCTTGCAGTTTTCCTATACAGTTAAAGATTTTCTAACCATCCCTGAATATACCATTATTATAAAAAAAATATTATCTTAACAATGATCACGAGCCGTGCCTTTGTAATACAGGCTTCTCAGTGTTCTGGGGGCTTTATATGTTGCTGTTGTAAAAATGAATTGAAACTCAAGTTTGGGGGACCAGCCCCATAGTGCAGCCGTTAGGTGTAGAAGAAGCTGCGTCTCCTATGGATGATCGCAGTTTGAGCCTGGCCAGGCAGCTTGAGAAACATGCCGGGCACACATCCTGACAGGACGGACACCTGGAGGAAGAAAAGGGTTGTGGTGTGACAAGGCCCCACTGGGATTGCATACTCTCTCTGTCTCTCTCGTGCTTTTACTGTCTCCAGTTAAAAAAGAGAGAGAGAGAAAGTCAAATTTGGCAGGAGATCTCAGAAATGGCTACATTAAGCTTCTCCTATTTGTTCAGTAGAAATAACTGATATTGGGACAAGCAGTTGGCATATTGGCTATGTCGCTGGACTCCCAGGTAGTCGATCACAGTTCGAGTCCTGAATCCAGTGGCTTAAACTCAGGCCAGGCGCGTGTGCATGCGTGCCCAAGATCCCGAGAGGAGAATGGAGGAGAAGGGATTGCGGTGTGGCCATCCCCCCGGGGGTTGATTTCTCGCTTTCTGTCTCTCTGTCTCTCTCTGTCTTTCTGGCAAATGCAGGCGCCTATAGAAAAAAAAAAAAAACTCTCCAAAAAAAGAAAAAAAAAAGAAATAACTCTGATATTGTCGTAGGCTTTGGGGTCATTCACTGGGACCTCCCTGTTTCAGGTCAAGGTGAAGGCATCTTCTGGCCCTCTTGTCTGGGAAGGCAGTTATTGGACATTGAGGGAGGAACTATCTGCTTAGGGGCTTGAAAGGGAATAGAGGACATGAAATGGATGGATAAATATTTTTATAGACTCGGTTTTATATGTGCACGTTATTTCACTTTCATTTGCTTGCTATGTGGCCACGGGGAGAGATTTCCTGTCCTGCGAGAGAGGTTATTTCGAGGGCAACTGTAAGAAGCGTTCCTGAGAGACAGTGGGTATAATCTGGCTGCCAAGAGTGGTGGTCCCACGGCCTAAAGTGCCACTTCTTGTTTTCCTATTTCTTGTCTTGGGTATCTTCTATACTGACATCCCCAAATCCATTTTTATTTAATATTTATTTGGACTGTATGTTATTACTGTTTTCAAACATGTAACCTCTTAGTCTCACATCTCCTGACTGGCAAAATTCACAGTGCTAATATTCGTTCCTTATTCTTTTTGTTTGTTTTTTAAATCAATGCTGTAGCGTTTATAATGCAGTTATTTATTTATTATTTTTTTAGAGGTTTTTGCTATAGGTGCGTTTGCTCGCCAGAAAGAGAGAGAGAGACAGAGAGACAGAAAGCGAGAAATCACCCCCCCAAGGGGGATGGCCACGCCTCAGTCCCTCCTCCTCCATTCTCCTCTCAGGATCTTGGGCACGCATGTGTCCAGAGTGAGTTTAAGCTACTGGGTCCGGAACTCGAACCGCCATCGACTGCATGGGAGTCCAGTGACATAGCCATTACGCCAATTGTTGGTCCCTATAATGCAGTTATATATTCAGAGTATATCTACTTAGAATGTTCTAAGAATATAATAGAAACGGAAAATAAAAGAATCCCTTTATTCTCTCTGTCTTTCTTTAAGGTTCTTGCTGTAGGGCAAGCCTGTTCTCCAGAGAGAGACAGAGAGATGTGAGAAAGAAAATGAGAAACTACCCTTGGTGGGGGGAGATGGTCATGCCACAATCCCTTCTTCTCCATTCTCCCCAGATCTTGGGCACGCATGCACACACGCCTGGTGTGATTTTCATTGCCACCGAGTGCCAGAGCAGGAGTTTTAAAGCCTGCGCAGCCCACTTCTAGCACGAGCCTTGTAAAAGAAGATGAGTGATGTCTTACCCAAGAGTTCTGGGTTCTAGTTCTTTCTGTGCCACCCCAGGCTGCCCTCCATTTTCATTAACAACACATTCCTGAAAAAGTGGATCAAAATTTAATGTACAGAATTTAGACACCTGGTTTATATGTTCTTGGAGAACCAAGAAGATACAAAATGTCTAATTAGAAAGGTATATTTTTATGATCCGCTGTTACACAATGTACAGTCTTTTTAAAACAACATGAAAATATATTAAACTGCAATGTAGACTATTTCATTAAATAGTTACTTTGGAGCTCACATTTTGCTTCTGCGAGCAGGAGTACTGTCTCTACTTAGCCAAATAAATTATTGAGACTCTTAGAAGTAAGGAGTAGGGCCAGCAGGGTGTGTGGTGCTGAATTCCCACATGGCAGACTGTGGTTCAAGTCCCAGACCTTGCAGCTTGAGAATCATGCTGGGCATGTGTGTGTGTTTGTTAATGGTCATCCCCTCGGACAGTGATTTCTCACTTTCCATCTCACTGTCTCTCTCCAGCTAGTGCATGTGTCCTATGGCAAAAACGTATAATAAGTAAACAAACAAACAAACAAGTATTAAGGTGCTTTCATCAGGGGTAGAGCAGGAAAGAGTGAGAGAGATACTGATGTTCTCTTGTCTCTTTTTTTCTTTCTGTAAGCCACTCCCAAGCGTACTTGTGATCAGCGCGTTTGTGATACGATAAACACCTAGCACAGAGACCCATGCACTCCTCCGTATTGGAGTTACTGGAATCTTCAGATGCTAGTTCTCATTTTGTATTTTAGTGATGCTTTAGACATTTCCTCTCACTTCTGCTCACTGCCTAGACAATCCGTAGACATGGCAGTCTTGATATTTGGGTGGTGTTTAATTTTTTCCCTCTTCCTTTTGCACACTGAGTGGGCCAGCATATGTTCTAAACTTGTTCAGCTGACTGGGAGTCACCACTTTTATACACTTAATTATGCCCATCTTTGTCTCCGTTGCATCGTTTTGAGGATCAGCACTTCCATTTTTCCATTTCCACTCATTCCACTAATATAAATAAATATGCCAGTATATTTGAATAATTGCACCAATAAGTAGTGCTTAGTAAAGTGGAGCTGTTGACTGCCGTGCTTCACTCTGATGGAACAGGAGGATGTGGTCCTTCGTCAGTGGAGGCGTGGAAGGCCAGTCAGCCTAGCAGAGCTGGTTCGAGGAGCTCCCCTTTTCATTTTCTTTTCTTTTCTTTTTTTTTGAGAGGTTTTTGCTATAGGGTGCTTATGCTCGCCAGACAGACAGAGAGACAGAAAGCGAGAAATCATCCCCTCCCCCCCCCCCCCCCGGGGAGGGATGGCCACTCCGCAATCCCTTCTCAAAACTCCTCTCAGGATCTTGGGCGCACACACACACGCGCCCGGCATGAGTTTAAGCCGCGGAGTCTTGGACTCAAACCGCGGTCGGCCACATGGGAGTTCAGCGACATAGTCATTATGTTAACTGCTGGTCCCTCCCCTTTTCATTTTCAAAGTGACAAATGCTTCTTAGCTGGGTTTTAACATTGTGGAGTGCCCATGAATAGCTAGTGCTAGAAACTTTGCTAAGTTGAATCTTCTCAGGGTCTCAGTTTCCTCTCTGGTCAAGGCGACCAAATTGGTTTTATGATCTTCGAGGTGCTTTTCAGTGTGATAACGTGATTCCACTAGGACTTTTCAGATCCTTGCCTAGAAAACAAGTATTACATTCAGTGTACAATAATTAGATCTTGTTTATTTTATTAATCTCTCTCTTTTTTTAGAGAGAGATTTTTTTCATATGGGGTACGTGTGCTCACCAGAGAGACAGAGAGACAGAAAATGAAAAATCACCCTCCCGTCCCTCCCTCTCCCCCAAGGTGGATGGCCGCGCTGCAATCCCTTCTCCTCCATTTTTCTCTCAGGATTTTGTGCACGTACACACCTGTACCCGGTGTGAGTTTCAAATCTCCGGTTCCAGAACTTGAACCTCAATCAGCCATGTGGGAGTCCAGCAATGTAACCATTGCACCATCTGCTGGTCCTTTATTAATACCTTTTTTCTCCAGCTCAGTACCGATAAGCTTTGAATTTTCTGAATGTATTTTTAACCTTCCTCTTAACTCAAATAATTGAAGGCAAATTCCAACAGGAGTGTTTTTGTTTGTTTGTTTGGTTGGTTTTGTTTTGTTTTACTCTTGGGTGCGTGCACTCACCGGAGAGAGACAGAGAAAGAGAAGGAAAATAAGAAACCACTTCCCTGGGGGATGGCCACACCACAATCCTTTCTTTGTTTTCCTCTTCGGATTTTGGGCGTGCATGCACATGTGCCCAGTTTGTTTTGCTGGCCCCCCAACATGATTTATAGTTATGATAAAATATAAAAGTATAGAGTCTTAGGTAGCAAAATATAAATGAAAAGGGAAAATAAGAGCCACCTAGAAGTACCCTAAATATATAGACCACTAGGGGCTTGCAGATACAGGGAGCAGAGAGAGAGTCAGAGACAGAGGCAGAGGGAAGGTGTGAGCTCTTGTAGGAGCTGGCGTTGTTATGGTCCTAGTTGAGATTTCCCCATGGGAGGCCTTTATCTCATGCCTACAGATCCTCATCCCTCTGTGCTTAAGAATATGGCATCAGAAACCAGCAGTTAGCGTAATGGCTATGTCGCTGGACTCCCATGTAGTTGACTGCGGTTCGCGTCCCGGACCCGGTGGCTTAAACTCATGCCTGGCGTATGTGCGTGCATGCCCAACATCCCGAGAGGAGAATGGAGGAGAAGGGATTGTGGTGTGGCCATCCCCCCTGGGGGGTGATTTCTCGCTTTCTGTCTCTATGTCTCTCTCTGTCTGTCTGGCAAGCGCACGTGCCCTATAGTGAAAATCTCTCCAAAACAAAAAAGAACATGGCATCAGTTTTAACTCTTAAAAATTTTAAAAATGAAATTTATCTCACCAGTCTCCCCCCATTTTTTTTATCTGAGAGATTTTTGCTATAGGGCGCATGTCCTCACCAGAAAGATAGGGAGAGACAGAGAGAGAAATCACCCCCCAGGGGGGATGGCCACACTGCAATCCCTTCTCCTCCATTCTCCTCTCGAGATCTTGGGCACACACGTACACGCACCTGGCGTGAGTTTAAGCCACTGGGTCTAGGACTTGAACCGTGGTCACCTACATGGAAGTCCAGTGACATAGCCATTATGCCATCTGCTGGTCCCATCCCCAGTCCCTTTAAATGAATAAAAAGTAACATGTTGGCCAGCTGCAGTGGCATCATGGTAACACAGTGCTTTGTGATGGTGCAACCACGTGGAGAGGTCCCTGGCGCATGTCACCCTCAGTGGCTGAGGCCGGGGTGGGTCATGGTACGTGAAGACCCTGTCGGGGGTGCCTCTTTGTATGTGTGTTTATATATGTTTGTGTGTATTTATCTCCCTCTATCTCTTGTGGAAGAAATAAATAAGCTTAAAGATATTTTTATAGCTCCACCAGCAGGGGACATGTCAGTGTCCTTCTGCACGGTGCTAGCTAGGAATGAGCATCGTTCTGCTCTTAGTTGCCCTTTGCCTTCTTTGCTGTACCATCCAGTTCTTCTTTTCAGATGTCGTGTTGGCTGTTCCTGGGCATCTGGTCACCTAAGCTACTACGTTTGATGTGGTACCTTCAAAGCCAGCGGTCTCCAGGTCCAGTTTATCTAAGTGTCAAGTCGTGATGCAGATAGGTCCCGGTAGCAGCGTCCTGCAGACAGGCTGGCCTCTGTCATGGGCAAACCCTTCATTCCCTGGTGGGAATATTTGTTCACTACTGCCATTGCTGCAGGGAAGCCAGGACATGGAGACAGAGGCCGTAAAAGACCTACAGCAGATACCACAGGTCCCGAGAAGTGACAGGGATTTGTAACAGATCAAAATGACCTGAAGAAAGGCCCCGAGGTAGACAACAAGTCTGCTTTTCATGTGCAGAATGGCTGCGGTTCCTTCTCCTGATGTCACGGGCTGCCCGTCTTTTTGAAAACACAGTGCCTGGCTAATTTGCTGGACTAAAGGCCATGTAGAGGCTAGGGAGTGAGTACTGTGGGAGGACGGCCGGGTTTAGAGCATAGAGCCGTGGTCGCAGTGGCAGCACACCTCCTGGGAGCCTCTGTCTGTGCTGAGGGGCACACTGCCCCCATGATAAGCACTGCTCCAGCAGCCCGAGGCGGTCAAATGGCACTGAGCAGGCTCGGCCTGGGTAACTGAAATTTATCCACCCTCCAAATTCAGTGGAGGAGTGTGGGCTTCGGAGTTAGAACTGGATCTCTGATTCTCGACAGTTTATTTATTTATTTATTTATTTATTTATTTATTTATTTATTTATTCAGAGGTTTTTGCTATAGGGCGCGTGTGCTCGCCAGACAGACAGAGACAGAGAGACAGAAAGCGAGAAATCACCCCCCAGGAGGGATGGCCACGCCGCAATCCCTTCTCCTCCATTCTCCTCTCGGGATCTTGGGCACACACACACATGCACCTGGCGTGAGTTTAAGCCACTGGGTCCAGGACTGAAACCTCGGTCGACTACGTGGGAGTCCAGCGACATAGCCATTACGCTAACTGCTGGTCCCTCTCGACAGTTCCATTAAAAAAAAAGAATGTGTAACCATATAAAGCCTCATTTTCCTTTTCTGTGAAATTGTATCTTGAATGTAATTAAATACAATCACTTTATAGTTTCATTTAAGGAATTAAGCATCAAATGATATCTCGAATGTAATTAAAAATAATATTGAATCTGGCCAGCCAGGTGGCATAGAGATTAAGGGGGTTGGATCTGACATGGCTGACTGTGTGGTTCAGGTCCCAGACCCAGCGGCTTGAAAAACCCACCAGACGTGCGTGTGCCCAAGGTCCTGAGAAGAAGAATGGAGGAGAAGCGGTTGTGGCATGGTCACTCCCTGGGGGAGCCTTCTCACCTTGCCCCTCTCTCCGTCTCTCTCCTGTGAGCACATGCTCTAGCATACTCTCCAGCAAAGTTTTGTTGTTTAAAGTTGAATTATGATGGCGACTAAATGAGATAATATATGTGAAGAACTCTTTAAGAAATAAAGCAATGATAAAAACAATAATAAAATAATGCTGGACCAGCTCCATGACCTAGTAGTTTGGGAACCTGGATCTCACATAACCAATCAGGTGGTTTAAATCCCAGCCATGGTGGCTTGAAAAACGTGCTGGGTGCGTGTGCATGTTGGCTCACAATCCTGAAAAGAGTGAAAAATGGAGGAGAAGGGATTGTCGCATGATTGGTGGGTACTTTCTCCTTTTCTCTCTCTCTGTCTCTTTGTCACTCTCTGGTGAGCTCATGTGCCCTTTGGCAAATTAAAATAAGTAAGTAAGTAAGTAAGTAAGTAAATAAATAAATAAAATAAAGCAAGGCTATTATTTTCATTATTCATATTTTTCTTCCATGAGACCTCTTACTGGAAGTGTTATTAAGAAGTAACCGATGGGACCAGCAGATGGCATAACAGTTATGTTGGTGAACTCCCACGTAGTTGACTATGGTTCGAATCCTGGACCTGGTGACTTTAAACTCACTCCAGGTGCATATGTGTGTGTGCCCATGATCCCAAGAGGAGAATGGAAGAGAAGGGATTGTGGCATGGCCATGTCCCCTGGGGGAATGATTTCTTGCTCTCTGTCTCTCCAGCGAGCGAGTGTATGTGCTCTATAGCAAAAATCTCTCTCTCCAAAAAAAAAAAAAAAAAAAAAAAAAAGAAGAAGAAGGTAACTGATGGGGCTAGTGGGTGGCATTAGTGCTTAAGGCACCGGACTTCCATGTGACCAACTGCAGTTTGAGTCCTGGACCCAGTAGCTTGAAACTTACACCTGGCATGTGTGCAAGCGTGTCCAAAATCCCAGGAGGAGAATGGAGGAGGAGGGATTCTGGCATGGCCATCCCTCTTGGGAGGTGATTTCTTCATCTCTCTCTCTCTGGTAAACATACGTGCCCTATAACAACAATCTCTCTCTAAAGAAAATAAAGTGAGGTAACTGACTTTTAGAATGTTCTTCTTTGATCTGCTGTAGGGGTGAAAAACCTTAAAGGCAAGCTGTTTAATAAAAAGAAATATTATAAAGGACCAGAAAGAACTACATCAGTTAGACAGTGGGTAGATTATCAGTGTGTCTGATAGGAGGGTCACCTCGCCCCCAGGAAGGTTAAAGTAAGAGCCTTTGTTTGTTTTGGCTGTAGGTCACCAGAGGGCTGAGGGGAATGAGAAATCCCCCCAGGGTGGATAGCGTGATCAGTCCCTTCTCAACTCTGTTCTCCTTTCAGGATTTTGGGCACTCATGTTCACGTGCTTGCTGTGATTTCCAAGCCACCAGATCCGGGACTCGAACCACATAGTTGGCCATAGTGGATGGAGTGCTTTAACCTCCATGCCACCTGCTGGTCCCAACTGTCATCTTAATTTCGGTGCAAGTTCACCTCTAAGGCTCCTTTAAGTAGCAGTTTACCCAAACATGCATGTGCAAGATCAGGCCTGGGTGCTTTTTGTTTTGAACAGGTAATAGAGATTGAGAGAGGGTGGTAGTTTCAGATTAGTGTTTGCATTTTGTGTTCGAGGATAACAGACAATTAAATGCTGTAAAGTGGCACAGGAAGGCGGCTTGAACTTTAAGAATGTTCCCTTTCCTCTGTTCTGCTACTTTTCTCTGAGCTTTTCACATTTCTATTAATTATCTCCACAGCTCATATGAGGTTCTACAATAGAATCTGAATATCAAATAAATGTCAAAAATCAGAAAATAGGCCGGTAATCTTTCACAGGCAGCTATGAAGAAAATGGACTGTTTTTGAAGGCCTTTCTCATGTGAAGCACAGACCTTATTTTTCAAAAGCCTTGTAGCCAAAATAACTAGAAAAATCTCATTAAAAGACTCCTCAGAGGACATGGTGATGTAGAGGAGAAGGAAATGGACCAGTACTGCCTCCTGGACCTGGGGGCCCTGTGCACCTTGCTTTGACTCCCAGGGATTAACTGTCTTCTAGAAGTCTCTTTCCTCATTAGGCCCAAATTTCTTTTTTTTTTTTTGGAAAGGTTTTCACTATAGGGCGCATGCGCTTGCCAGAAAGACAGAGAGAGACAGAGAGACAGAAAGCGAGAAATCACCCCCCAGGGGGGATGGCCACGCCGCAATCTCTTCTCCTCCATTCTCCTCTCGGGATCTTGGGCACGCACGCACACGCGCCCGGCGTGAGTTGTAAGCCACTGGGTCTGGAACCCAAACCACGGTCAACTACATGGGAGTCCAGCGACATAGCCATTATGCTAACTGCTGGTCCCAAGCCCAAATTTCTTATTTGTAAAATCAAGATATTAAACTAGTTGAGGAGCCAAATAGTGGCACAGAGGTAAAAGGCAGTGCCCTGCAAGGCAATCCCACAGGGGAAGGTTCCCAGTTCAAGTCGGGAGACCGCCTTTAGTACACTCGGGCACAGTTGCCCTGATCTGAGGTGGACTGAACGCTGGGGGTGGATTGTGGTGTTGAGACCCCATTGAGAATGCTGTTTGTCTGTCTGTCTGTCTCTCTCCTTCTCCGCTTCCTCTCTATATTCTCTGGCTCACTGAAGAAAATAAAAGAATAAAACAACCAAAGAAGGAGATTAAACCTGTTGATTTTTAATACCCTTTTCTGACTCTCAGTACTATGGGTATACATATGAAGCCCTGCTCTGCACATTTTAATTTTTAAAAATATTTTATTGCAGAGGGCACAGAGATTGAGCAAGAAAGAGAAAGAGGAAGAAAACATCCCTGTGATCATGACACCCTTTTTTCTCCCCCATTTTTTCGCCCTGTCTGGACATTGGGCATGCAGGCTCCTGTGTCTGGTGTGTTTTTCAAATCCCTGGGGCTGGGATTTAAACTGGGGCCAGTCATGTGAGATCCTGTTTCCTTAACCACTAGGCTATGTGGCCAGCCCCCATCCTGCATATTTTAAGCAACCACTCTTGAAAAAGACATGAATGTTGTGTTGTTCATGGAGGCCCATTGCAATGTGTGGATGAAATTCATTATTGGCTCCAACAATGCATGATTTTTCTGTGAGATTTTGTGTGTGTACGTATGTGTGCACGGGCGTGTATTCCTTTGCATTATTGGAGACAATAAAATGATTTTTACCCGAAGTGGCAGTTTATAACGTTTAGGAAGTAAAGCTGCTGTGATTTCATCAGGGCTGGAGCCCACTTTCCTGTCTTATTTTCACACCCTGAGACTCCCCTGAGCCTCTTTCATAGAGCCCTAGGATTTGGAAACTAGACACACAGGGTAAGGGCCACACGCCTGCCCAAGTGTCCGAGTAAAGTCGCAATAGATGTGTTTGTACTAGTCTTTTTCTTTTTTTATTTTTTTGAAGAGGTTTTTGCTATAGGGCGTGTGCGCTCGCCAGAAAGAGAGAGAGACAGAGAGATAGAAAGCGAGAAATCACCCACCAGGGGGGATGGCCATGCCACAATCCCTTCTCCTCCATTCTCCTCTTGGGATCTTGGGCATGCATGCACAGTGCCTGGTGTGAGTTTAAACTGCCGGGTCCGGGACTTGAACTGCGGTCAACTACATGGGAGTCCAGCAAAATAGCCATTACGCTAACTGCTGGTCCCTGTACTCGTCTTTTTCTTGTGGACATTTTCTCTTGGTTAAATACCTATGATTGAAATTACTGGGTCACATGGTATGTTTATGTTTAGTTTTATAAGACATTTACAACTTGTATTTTGAAGTATCATATCATTTTACATTGTCATTAACAAATAACTGTACAATAATAGTTCCAATATTTCACCAAAGATTTACAGATGGCAAATGAGCACCCCAAAAGGTGTTCAACATCATTCGTCTGTAGCGAAATGCAAATTTAAACCACCCCGAGATGTCGCTACACCCTTATCAGAATGGCTAAAATAAACAGTAGTTAATAACACTAAACCTGGGTGAAAAACTGGGTCACTAATCCATTGCTGGTAAGAAGTAAAATGTGCTAGCCACTCTGGAAAACAGTTTGACAGTTTCTTATAAAACAAAACATAGAACTATCATACTCAGCAGTTGCATTCTTGGGCACTTATCCCAGAGAAAGAAAACATGCTCATGTAAAAATTCGTGTATGAATGTTGGTAGCAATTTTTTTTCTTGCTACCTGAAAATAACCCTCCTGTCCTTTCGATGGTGAACGGTTAAACAAACCGTGGGACGTCCATCCCGTGAGCACTACTCAACAGTAAAATCAAAGGCATTATCAGTATACCTCCTACACCTGAATGAATCTTCAGTAAATTATGTTGAATGAAAAAGAAATCTTATTTTTAAGTTTATTTATTACTTCCATGAGTGAGACAGACAGGTATGCCTGACCGAGTCTTCATGCCACAGTCCACCCCCAGCTTCAGCCAGACATGGGTCGTGGGCATGTGTACACCTGGCCCGTTTAGGGTGGTCTCTGGACAAGGGCTCAGCACCTTCCCACGTGGGTCAGCCTCTCAGAGCCTTGTGTTGCTGCTATGCCCCTCTCCAGCCTCCTGAGTGAAAAAAAAATCTAAGCCAAAGAGGTCCCAAACGACATGATTCATTGTGTGTAACGTTCTTGAGGTGATGGAATTACGAAAGTGGGTTACAGATTTACTGGTTACCAGGAGTAACAGATGTGGTATGGGAGAGAGCTGAATGATCTGTAAAAAGGGGTTCTCGTGGCGATGGAAATGCTCTCATTCTAGGTAGATATCTGTATCTGTATCGTTGATATTATGTCAATATGCTGGTTATGGCATTATTGCACTTTAGTTTTGCCTCGTGTGATTATTATAGGAAGCATCCCTGGGATCATTCTATAGTATTTATTCCGACATTATGAAAATCTGCAATTATATAAATTTTTTTAAAGATTTATTTTTTATTTCACTTTATTCATTATTATTATCATTATTATTTTCCAGTTTGATCAGAGAGAGACAGTGACAGAGAGAGAGGAAATGAGAAAGCAAGCCACCAGGTCCGAGACTTGAACCGTGGTCAGCCATGTGGGAGTCCAGCGCCTTTAACCACCATGCCACTTGCCGGCCCCAAAATTTTAAGTTTAATTAAGAAACACTCAAAAAACGAATTCCTCTGTAAAGTTGGTTGTCTTTTAGGCTTTTGTATATTTACCCATCTTGTCATTTACGTACTCAACGTTTGGTTAAGTTTCTGGTTTCTGCCAACTACGCTGCTAGGTTCTGGAAATACAAAGAATGAGGATAAGTCATATATAAATATTTGGGATTTAGAAGCATAGGAGTGGTAAGATATTATCCAAAGAGGCTACATAACTAGAGAGAGTATCCAGGTTACCCTTGTTTCTCTGTATTGTGTTTATTCCACATAACTGTCTCCATCAGCCTGTGTGTGAGCTGGAGTTTAGGTCATCATTTATTCATGAGTATTCCAAGTCCCTACCTTTCTGGCTGGTGTATGTGAGGCACTAAAGGCAAATGCGCTGAATGATTGATTGAATGCATGAATACATGCTTTTAGTTTTTATGAGGGCAGTGAGCCATATGACCAAACAAACAAATTGCATAGGGAGATAAAAAAAACTATTTTCTTTTTTTAGGTTGCAGAAGCGTCTCTTTTCACAGTACTATGACAGCTATTGCTTGGTGGACCTGAAATTTAGCAAACCCAAAAAAGCACTCTCCAAAACACAAGTTTCTGAAATCTCCCTTGTAGTAGCTTTTAGAAGATTTTCGGAAATACTTTGACAGGATATTGATCTCCATCAACAGAGTTCTCAATCACCAACTGCATTTCTCCTCTTTCCTGATTGCAGAAGCTCAGTACATAAAAGCTGGGTAGAAAAAATTCAGATTGAGTGCTTGATCCTGAAAAACCACTGTCAGTTTCATTATGCAAGGGGACTCCAAAAAGTTTGTGGGCAAGTGAAATTAAAGTGTGAATTTATCTTTGTTAAAAAAAAAAAAAATCGACACAGTGTGTAGTTTTTCATACTTAATACACATCTTCCATGAACTTTTTTGGAAGACCCCTGTATACTCTTCTATTACTTTTTATGGTATAAACAAACATTCACATGTACAAGGTAAAGACTGTTTCATGGCATAGGTATAATTTTTTGCTTGTTTTGTCTGTAGTGTGGCCATTGACAATGTAAAAAAAAAGTAGTAACTGGGACTAGCAGATGGCATAATCCTTCTACTGGGCCCACTGTGATTCTAGTCCTGGACCCAGTAGCATAAAACTCATGCCAGGCATGTATGTGTGCATGTCCAAAATCCCAGGAGGAGAGTGGAGGAGAAGGGATAGTGGTGTAGCCATCCCCTCTTGGGGGATGATTTCTTAGTCTTTCTCTCTCTCTCTGGTGAGTGCACATGTCCTATAGCAAAAAATCCCCTCTCTCTCTAAAAAGAAATTAATTGCTGTCTTTTCTCACACCAATGTACCCCTCTATCTTTTTCATTCTACTCAGAGTTGGATGCTCAAGCTCTTTCCAAATAGGACTAATCACTGTCGTTCTGTCATATTCCATCACTTAGCAGCAGTGCAATTTTCTTCATCTCCATAAAAAGACAAGGACACCGTATCTAATAGACTTTAGTCTCTGGCAATAAGAATTTGAAAGTAGCTTTGGCACCTCCCCCCTTGAAACAGTAGGTCGTCAACTGTCATGAGAGTCTTTGAAGATAACTGATTTCAGTAGGGAACATAAGAAAAATGAAGCGCCCTTCCTGGAAGATTAGCATTGAGTTTTGAAATCTGAAATACTGAAGTGTGTCATGCTCACTCTACTCAACTGTCTGCTTTCTTCTGTGTTAGTGCTGTGTGCTTGCTTGGGCTTTCTTTCTTTCTTTTTTTTTTTTTTTTTTTTTTTTTTTGCTACAGGGCGCCTGCGCTCGCCAGACAGACAGAGAGAGACAGAGAGACAGAAAGCGAGAAATCACTCCCCAGGGGGGATGGCCACGCCGCAATCCCTTCTCCTCCATTCTCCTCTCGGGATCTTGGGCACGCACACACACGTGCCTGGCGTGAGTTTAAGCCACCGGGTCCGGGACTCGAACCACGGTCGGCTATGTGGGAGTCCAGCGACATAGCCATTATGCTAACTGCTGGCCCCCTTGCTTGGGCTTTCTTTGGTAGAGAAAGATACAGGTGAGGTGGGTCATGGGAGAGCACTAGGTGACAGGGAAAGGGGAATGGAAGGCCAGAGTCCATGTCCCAAGTCACCACCAGTTATAACTCTGGGCCTTGATTTTCTCATCTGTTAAATGCCCTGGTGGTCTAGTGGTCTAACTCATCTTTATATTCTTTCCAATTTTAAGTTTGTTTTTTTTTAAAGTTTATTTATATTTTCTGCAATGGTTGGGGGCTGGGAGAGAGAAAGAGCCCCAACAGGATCGTCAGGCCACAACCCACTTCCAGTCCCGGAGTCAGGGCCACAGGCCTGTGTGCTGTGTGAGCACAGCATGTACAGGGAGACCTTGGGATGCAAACCTGGCACCTTTCCATGTGGTTTCGGCATCACAGAGCCTTCCCCCTGTACCACAGTGACCAGCCTTTAATTTTTAAGCTTCTTTTCAAATCTAGACACTTGCTTGACTGAACTCCGAGAGCTGTTTCTGCTAAGGTGTTGGAGGGGCTGTGAAAGAGCTCAAGTCCAGGACAGGAGGGAGAACCAGGCTTCTGAGCTCCTCTTTGCAGCTTTGTTCTTTGTCTTCTTTTCTTTCCTTCCTTCCTTTTTCCGTTTTCTTTTCCTTTCCTTTCCTCCTTTCTTTCCTTTCCTCTCCTTCCCTTCCTTTCTTCCTCCCTTCCTTCTTCTTCTTCTTCTTTTTTTTTATTTTTTTTATTTTTCAGTGTTTTTAAAACAAGCTCTGGCAAGCTTTATTAAAGAGAAGTGTTGCATGGTTTACTTTTCACCGGTCTGTTCGGGCATACATCTGTTAGGGCGCCGGCCGCCTGGCTTGGCACGCTTTCTGTCCAGAGGATACGCGACTCCCAATCAACCACAAGAGTCGGTTCTTGATGCAAAATGCAAGAGGTTTTATTTTTCCAGCCGGCTGGGATCCACGCAAACACCTGACGCAGCAGGCCTGAGCGAGGACCCCGTTTTTAGGGTTATAGGTCTTTTTATAAGCAGGAGAAGGTATGCGGAAGTTTAACGGGTAGTTCATTTCTAGGGGGAAGAGTGGCAGTCTTGTGACACACGTGCATGGGTTGTCTTTCTAGTTCCATGTCCACATTCCTTTTGCTCCATTCCTGGAGGTTTGCATAATTAAGTCTGTCAGGGCAGTTTATCACAAGGGCAGTTTATCACAAGGGCGTCCAGCAAAAACAAAGGTTAAATTTTATCTCTACAGAGCAGAAAGACATAATTTAAATTTATTCTTACACTTCTAATGATATCAGAATTCCCTGGATCAGTGATAGCCAGAGTGCATACTCTGTCATACTTTCCACATGCTGCCCAATTCAGTATGATTTCCACTTCAGTGATGGACTCCAGCTTTGGCCAACGTGGCATAGTGCTCTATTTCAGATTTCCTCGAAGCTGGGCCGTTGTTGGTGAGGACGACCAACTTGGCTTTGCCTTGTCCGACCATCTTCAGAGTCTGCTTTTACCCCAGGACGTACTTCCCACTTTTCCTAACAAGTTGGAGCCGAGAGTTGACCGACTCCAGCGACTTTTTTCCGTCTTCTTTGTGGCCACCATCTTCCTGCCTTAGGTGCGGGACGGCCCCCAACCAAAAGCAGCCGCCAAGATGGCCGGGAAGCAACACAGGCCCTCCCTTCCTTCTTAAGAAGTTTTGTAACAAAGACCCCAGACTTACATTCTCGTCTAAGTCATAACATTCTTTACAAATATAAATATGTTAACTGTTATAGTCTACTCAGTGAGAAATAAGAGGACATCTAGACATAGCCAAATTTATTGGAGTTTATTGATTAAGCTGGTGACATACAGGGGGACTCAAGTCTCTCAAAACCCCGCAGCCCTGAGTGAAAGGAGAAAGGAGCTTATATAGGCCCAAAATGCACAATCATGTTCGGGATGACCTGATGATTTACAAGGACAAAGAGCAGTGGGCTTGAAAGGGTAGGGGGTAGGGCTTTACAATGTAAAAGCAAAAACACATTACAGAAGTAAGGAATGCAAGTAAGCAGGTTAATCATCCTTAAGGTACTTAGGAGAAGTGGGGTTTTAAGGACAATAGGAATGTTCATCACTCTATTTACTCTGAAA
This sequence comes from Tupaia tana, assembly GCA_026018925.1. Classification (NCBI taxonomy): domain Eukaryota; kingdom Metazoa; phylum Chordata; class Mammalia; order Scandentia; family Tupaiidae; genus Tupaia; species Tupaia tana. The sequence continues at coordinate 29,081,922 of JAKSZU010000024.1, read as the reverse complement.
CAAAAGGGGAGCGGGCAGGTTTCCAGTCATAGGAATTTAAGGCTTCATAATGGAGGCACTCCTCCAAGATGGAGTCCTGCCTGCTTCAACCATCTCTCTTCCATCCAGAGATTAATTTTCTACTTATGTCATCCGTCTGGAGCTTAGCCCGAGACTGAGAATTAAAAGCCTCTAAGGATGCAACATGGCCATTTCCATCATCCTACACTAAAACTACACTCTGTCTTCCTTAGGTCTATACCTGATCTTATCAAAACCTACTGAGCATTAAATTCTTATGAATTTAATTATTTCATTTTTGAAGAATTATTTTATTGTATTTTTTATTTATTCATTCATTTATGTTTTAATTTTACCAGAGGGAGGAAGGGGGGGGGGGGAGAGAGAGAGAGAGAGAGAGAGAGAGAGAGAGAGAGAGAGAGAGAGAGAGAGAAAGAGAAAGAAAGAAAGAAAAGCAAGCCACCAGGTCCAGGACTTGAACCATGGTCAGCCATGTGGGAGTGTTTAGCACCTTAACCATCACTCCACCTGCTGGTTCCTGAACTTAATTATTTTCTTCCCTGATAGTTTACAATAGGGCGAAAGCCTCCGACTCAGGATGGCAGAGCTATTAGCTCAACTATTATAATATTAGTGGGATATCTGCTGGCCACCTGAAATCAGAGAAAAAAGCGAAAAACCCTAAAAACCTGTGATTGAACAGATCAGCTGTAGCTTTTTCCTAATGGATGACCGTCACATTGAGAAACATTTAAATTATGTTGATGGCCTCTGTTTAATAGTATAGTAACATTTGAATGCCTTTCTGTACCAGTGATTCTCAAACTTTAGTACCAGAATCACCCTGTGAAGACTTGTCAGGGTATGGACTGCTGGGCTCTGTCCAGAGATCCTATTTCTTGGGTTTGAACTGGAGCCCAAGAGTCTGTTATTTCTAGCAGCTTCTTTGGTGATACTGATGTTGATGTTGCTGGTTTGGGAGCTTACTGTCAGTGCCATTGTACTATACAACATCTTTATTTATTTATTTTTATGTTATTTATGTATTTAGAAAGGTTTTTGCTACAGGGAGTGTGAGCATGCCAGAAAGACAGAGACAGAGAGACAGAGTGACAGAAAGTGAGAAATCACCCTCCAGGGGGCATGGCCACGCCGCAATCCCTTCTCCTCCATTCTCCTCTTGGGATCTTGGGCACGCACGCACACACGCCCGGCGTGAGTTTAAGCCACCGGGTCCAGGACTCGAACCGTGATTGACTACATGGGAGTCCAGCAACATAGCCATTATGTCAACTGCTGGTCCCACAAAATTATTTTAAGTATTTATGAGTTTAGATTTTCTGGGATGAATAATCCATTTGCAAAGCTCAGTTATTACTACATAATTATTTTTAAAGTATTTTAATTTGTATCATACTCCCTGTGACCCCCTTCTTTGGTGGGAATTAAGCTATAAGCATAGGATTTTTTTTTTTTTTTTTGCTTTGAAATAACTCAGTGCTGTTCCCGCCCATAAAAGTCTACTCAGTTTCTTCAGTGTAGAGAGACCTCACGTATTTGTGACTTTTCTGGTTTTGAATTCATTTGTTTCTACTTCTCTTTTTTCTTCATTTCATTTTACTGTCTTTCTCCTCTTTGAATCCAAAGTTTGATTTTACATTTATCAGATTATTAGGATGTTTTATGCTATTTCTTCTCCTCTGACCAGAGGTCATAAAATTCATACACACACTACAGAATTTGAAAGGTTAAAAGTTTATATGACACAAAATAAATGTCCTCTTCTGTCTCTTTGCTATTCAGTGTCCTTCCTCCAGTACATCTACAACTAGCAGTGTTTTTGTATATACTCAGTCCCCACTTTTTTTTTTGGAGAGGTTTTCGCTATAGGGTGCGTGCGCTCGCTAGACAGACAGAGAGAGACAGAGAGACAGAAAGCGAGAAATCACCCCCCAGGGGGGATGGCCACGCTGCAATCCCTTCTCCTCCATTCTCCTCTCGGGATCTTGGGCATGCACGCACATGCGCCCTGCATGAGTTTTAAGCCACCGGGTCCGGGACACGAACCGCGGTCAACTACGTGGGAGTCCAGCAACACAGCCATTATGCTAACTGCTGGTCCCTCAGTCCTCACTTTTTATGGATTCTGTATTTGTGAATTTGCCTACCCACAAAGATTTATTTGTAACCTCGAAGTCAGTACTTGAGGTACCTTGCAATCATTTACAGACGTGTGCAGAACAGAGGAAAAGGTGGAGTGCCAGACGTGGGTGTTCCAGGCTGAGGCTGAACAAAGGTGGTGTTTTGCCTTCTTGTTTCGCCTCTCCTACTGTAAACTGGTATCTTGTTTGTATCTATTTAGTCTTACCTGTCTTGCATTTTCACTGCGTTTTCTTGGTAATTTTGTTGTAAGCAAGGTGGACTGATAATTACCAGGAGAGGAGAACCAGAAATAACAGGAACTAGGTAAAAACTTGGATGACCTGAATCCAGATGATTCTGTTGAAGCACTTTCAGTCAGTAGGCATGATTTTTGGACGGGTAGTATATGTCTTTTATACTGTTGTGAAGATTAAATGAAAGATACAATAATTTTTAAGAAATAGGAAAAAGAAGAAATAAAACTCTTCGTAAAAGTCTTCTTAGAGATGGGATCTGCAGATGGTGTAATGGTCATATCGCTAGACTCCCAAGTAGTTGACCATGGTTCGAGTTTGGACTCAGTGGCTTTGAACTCACACCGGTTGCCTGTGCGTGTGTGCCCAAAATCCTGAGAGGAGAATGGAGGAGAATGGATTGCAGTGACCATCCTCCCTGGGGGTGATTTCTTGCTTTCTGTCTCTCGGTCTCTCTGGCATGTGCACACACTCTATAGCAAAAATCTCTCCAAAAAATGTCTTCATAGAGAAGGTAATGTTATTTTACCATTTGTAGATGGAGAGTGGTGGGCCTAAAGCGGAGGAGATAATTTACTCTATGGTCTATTAGAGTCAGGACCCCAGGGTTTCATATGAGTATAGTGACTTTATTTGGAGAATCTTAGATAAATCAGTTGATTTAGAATATTGGGAGAAAAGAATTTTTAACCTAGAGGTTATTTCTTCTGTAAAACAATAATGTTTCTAATTGCTTAAAATAGTTTTTAATATGCAATTTAGTGAGTTGGTTTAAAACAAGTTTTAATTTTGCTTGCCATAGTCATTCTGCTTGCTCACTTATTTCTGGATGAGAGTCTTATTTTTTTTTTCATTAGTTGAACATTTTTTATTTTAAAACTACTTATGTATAAATATAGCATGCTAAGATAAATTATAAAGTTTTTAAAAATGCTGAATTTTATAATAATTAAACTGTCATTCCTCAAATATGGAATAGAGCTATAGTTCAGTTAATAAAAATCAGCGATAAATTGATCTATGTTGAGATTAACTAGCAGTTTTAATGTTTCACGCACTTTGCTGAGAAGCCAAGGAGTATAAAGGATGATTTTGTTATTCTGCGTGTGTGTGTGCTCACATGTTTATTGTGCTTTATTACATTAATCGATAAGAATTTTTATTTCCTCTGGCATATTTAGAAAAGCATCCATACTTACAAATATTAATAACACAAACTTAACTTTTATTTTAACAAAAAGAATTACTTTATTTAATTTTATTCATTCATTCATTTACTTTTCATTTGACCAGAGAGAGACATAGGGAGAGCAAGAGAGGGAAAGTGAGAAAGCAAGCCACCAGGTCTAGGACTCGAACCATGGTCAGCTATGTGGGAGTGTCTAGCACCTTAACCACCATGCCACCTGCTGGTCCCCTACGAACTTAATTTTTAACTGATGATGCTTTTTTTTTAAAAAAAAAGAATTATTTTATTTAAATTTGTTTATTATTATTGTTATTTTCCAGTTTGGTCAGACAGACAGAGAGAGAGAGAGAGGGAAAGTGAGAAAGCAAGCCACCAGATTCAGGACTTCTGGTCGGCCATGTGGGAGTCCATTGCCTTTAACCACCACGCCACCTGCTGGCCCAACTGATGATGCTTTTTAAAGTGAAAAATAGCAAAAGGTGATTGAGAATCACTGCAATTCCAAATACAGTGATATCTTTAGACACTTACTTACAAATTCTCAAATTAATTTTGTAGGGTCTTGTGTCTTCCCTCATGCATTCATTTAATTACAGATTTTAACCTTCTGGCCTATAACAGCCAAATTAATTTCTCTTGAAACGGTGTTATGCAATTTGTGTTAAAAAAAAAAAAAAGTCTTTCAAAACTTGTGTTTTTCCATTTGTTTTTGTGTCCATCATAAGATAATTTTCTCATGGGTCTTCCTCTATCCTTGAATAGTTAAGTTTTCAGGGTGGCACAGAACCTCTTCAAATCCTCATTCAGGATTTATTAGCAAAGAATGGTATTGACAGTCATTTTTCTATTGAATTATAGTGATGAAAAGACATGTCTTCTGAATGGGAAGTGGGCATTGTATATTCAGATAATAATTTTGTATATAATTGCTTCTCCGGCTACTTAGACTCAATTTTTAAGAAAGATGTTATCTGCTCAAAAGAGAACAACTACAAAAGAAGAGTGAAGTGTCAAGAGATTTTTCAGGCTCTCTGCTCCATGTGCCCTGGCACTGTCTCTCACAGGGCTTGCCCTCTTCGTGCAGCCGCCAAGTTCTTTCATAATTGTCTTGACAAATGGTGTACTCATTAATATTGTAATGGGTCTTTGCCAACCCATGGAAGCCATGTGCCCCCAGGCATCAGTGTCTAGTGCCAATTTCTTGCTGATTATAAACCATGCCTTAAATACAAGGTTGAGATCAATGACAGGTAAACAAATTGTCATTTGAGCTAAAAAAATAAATGACTCGTATTTACTCATGCAAGCCAAAAGCTTTTGTGAATGGTCAGGAGCTGCTGGTGTTTCTGAGCTGTAGGCTGACTTGCATGCTGGAGCTGCCATCAGGGTTCCTCTTTTGTCACTTATTTGCTCTAGGTTCAGTCAGAAAAGAACACATCACTGTAAATCCTTACAGAAAAGAATTTATTGACTTTCTGCTCTTCAAGGCTATTAAAGAGCCCAAGGTAGAAGCAAGGTCATTGTTTATCAGAGACTGCAATAATTTGCAGGAATTAGGTACATCAGATTCTGTTGAAAACTAATCATTGCGTCCGACTGGACTTATGGAACAGGTATGTGATGCTCTCAGTCCAACTGTGTGCTAAAATGTTCTCTCAGGCATTTTTCATTTTTGCTAGTTAGTGATTTGAAAACACAGTGTCCACTAGATTCTATATCGGTTGGATGGTCCTACTGTTCATCTTGCTTTATCTTTTTTATTTTTCTTTATTCATAATAGAGCAAATGCATACACAGGAGTCAGAGAGAGGTAAAGAGAGACAGAGAGAGAGTGGGATAAGCTCCTTCCATAGGATCTGGCCATTAAAGCATTCCTTTAATGCTTCAGTCTTTTGGGTCCTGGAGGCTTGCATATGTTTCTGGCACGTTTCAGGCATGCCGGGTTAGGGATTTGAATCAAGGTCACTATGTGGGATCCAGCTTCTTTTGAGCAGCACGTTACTGCTGAACTATGGACCTGACCCTTTTTTATTTTCTTGAACTCACTGGAAATAACCGTATGAGCACTTTGCTCTGAGAACCATTCATTTATTCAGTCATGGAATAAGCACTTGCTCAGATCAGGTACTTCATGTTCTTGATTTTCTTATAGAAACAATGAAATGAGTGTGTCCTGGCCTCAAGGGTTATTTTGTGGTGGGAGAGATAATACATGTCCACAGATAATCACTACCCCGATCATTTGGTATAAAAACGGAAAGTTTCTGTTTTAAACGTCTGGGTTATTTATATTGATTCCAACCAGGCCAGCAGGAGATGTTTCCTTGGTGCCCAGTTAGTTCTAGAACTCGAAGACCTCGCATATTCTGTTCTTGCCCATCTAGGCGGTCCTCTGGGTGATCTTACTCTTGTGTGTTCCACACACCCTTTTCCAGAACAACTAACTTCCAAGTTATTCTCCAGGGTAGCTGTCTAAAATAGATCAAGCGTGGCCTTGTTCTTGATGATTGGCTTCATTTGCATACGACCTTATTCTTTACAGCCTCTGTCTCCCCAAGAAGCTCTGGCCAAGGTAGTCAGGACCAGGAGTTGGCCTTGTGCAGTTTAATCTTTTTGTTTTTTGGAGAGGTTTTTGCTACAAGGCGTGTGCGCTCGCCAGATAGAGAGAGAGAGAGAGAGAGAGAGAGAGAGAGAGAGAGAGAGAGAGAGAAAAGTGAGAAATCACCCCCCAGGGGGGATGGCCATGCCACAATCCCTTCTCCTCCATTTTCCTCTCGGGATCTTGGGCACGCACATACACGCGCCCCATGCCGCAATCCCTTCTCCTCCATTTTCCTCTCGGGATCTTGGGCACGCACACACATGCACCCACCGTGAGTTTTAAGCCACCGGGTCCGGGACAGGAACTGCGGTCGACTACGTGGGAGTTCAGCGACATAGCCATTACGCTAACTGCTGGTCCCAGTTTAATCTTTGTGACTTTTGTCCAGTTTGACCAAATTTCAACTGTGCTCTTGTCTTTTCCAGCTTCTTTGGTGTAGGTAATGCAAGCTTTATGTCCCGGTCTTGATTTTGGGCATCAATTGTTGTGAATTCAGAGCTCTTCCTACTAACATTAAATGCCGGATTTATTTCTCCATTGTATTAAATGTAAATTAACGTGATTTTAAATGTAATGATTGGTGTCACCCGTCAGACACGAATAGTGTCAGATATTCATGTCTGACAGGTGACATTGAAACTACTTCAGGTGAAAACACTTTAATTGAGCCCAATTACTATTTTGTTGCATACTTAAAATTCTAATACAACTGCTTACATACCTCTGTTTGTTTATCAGAATTAAAGAAAATGTTCTGTATGGAAGGACCCCACTTCCTGGGGTCATTCTCCAAGTAGGTCATTGAGAAGCAAAACATGGTGTATGCTGTGGAAAGAGTCCGAGAGGGAGCAGGAAAGGTAGTTTGGGATTGGGCTGTAAAGAAATCTAGACTTAAACCTGAGTTCTCTTCTCTCATAAAGGCTATGTTTCAGAAGGGCCTTGTTTTGAGCCCAGTGTGCACGGAGGTGAAAGCAGAAAAGCCAAAGGAGGGGGTCAGGTTTGGAGCCAGTGGAAGTGAAATAGTGCAATGAGGACTGAGAGCTACCTGGGCCTAGAATCTCTTACTTACAATTCCCAAGCCTGAAAAAGCACTGAAAACAGAGTTTTTTTCCATAAATTTGCCTGGATTCACTTGACTGCAGAATTGGAATTGAGCTGATTTGCCTTGTGGATTGTGTCACGGCTGGTACCTACCATGCTAATTTCTGCCTTTTCGTGCTACTTTGTTTTGGGGGGGGGTGTAACTCTGAATTTAATTTTTTTTAAGAGTTTTTATTGCTATAGGGCACATGCGCTTGCCAGACAGACAGAGAGAGACAGAGAGATAGAAAGTGAGAAATCACCCCCAGGGGGGATGGCTACTCCGCAATCCCTTCTCCTCCATTCTCCTTTCGGGATCTTGGGCATGCACGCACATGCGCCTGGCGTGAGTTTCAAGCCACCAGGTCCAGGACTCGAACCGCGGTCGACTACGTGGGAGTCCAGCGACACAGCCATTACGCCAACTGCTGGTCCCGAATTTAATTGTTTTATAAAAATGTAAAGAGTTAGAAGCAACCTGTGGGGAACAGTGGAAAGGACTGTAAGGATCTGTTATCGCTAACATAGAAATCGGAGTTATTATAATCCTGATTGTGGTGTATCTTGGCCGAGGAAACTCCACTTGGGACAACCTAAACAAACAGAAAGATAAGTCGTAGAATGTTCACAGCAGTAGTGATGCCCAAGAACTAATGAAAAATAGAAAAACATGACATAGCCCCCCCAAAAAAGCGGAGAATGGGATAAAACATACTTCAAGATATCTGACAGGGATGTGCAATTTACTTGACTTTATTATTTATATAAGAAAGCACAGGTGGCTAGAGAAATACATTTTCCCAGTCTAGTACTACTTTGCAGCAACACATGCTCACTGAGATAAACTGGACTAGAATAAAGGGAAGATTTGCTGTTCTTAGGTGACTGCTCCACGCAGCCTACTTCTCAATTTCTGTGAAAAGTTACATTTTTGGCATCCAGTGTCCCAATATTGTAATGTCTTTAATGGAGCCTGGTGACCCAGGAATTTTATAACCCCTGAAGAAAAAGTCTACTCACATTAAAAAAAGAAAAATATATGCTTGCTGTAGTTAACATGTTCCCAGAGTGCTAAGACCTTGTGAAAGAATTCATCCTTAAAAATGCTATTTTTGCGGTGGCTAAGGGTGGAAATGAGGTTGGTAAGTCAGCATTAACAAGGGCTTCTCACTGACATTAGGCTGCAGTAATGTTTGACATTAACTCTGCAAAGAAGACATTGAAGGGTTTCATGGCACTGGTTGAAAGATTAGATCACACTTCTCTTCTTATGCCAAAAAGTTGATCAGCGAGAATAGTCACTGAGTTAAATAAATGCTGAACTTTACAATGTTTTACCTCTCATACCTTTCTGGAATGATGGGGAAATTGCTGGAATGGCATCACGCCAATTCATAATGATGATCATATCGTGAACACAGGTGAAAAATACCTACAAGCTGTACAGTGAAAAATATGTCATCAGTTAATTACTGGTCTTGAGCCAAGTTCACTGATAACAGGGAGCAAGAGGTTACTCTTTTTAGGAGAGACTGCTTGGGCAGAAACCTATGTTGAGACAGGTGACGGGATAAGTCTTTCTAAAGGCCATCTGTCACCTGGCTCATCAATATTTTAGGCCCATCATTAGATGTCCAGATTGAGGCTGATGATTACCTCAATGATAGTAACACCAATGAACCTGCTTCTCTAAGATCCTTGAACAACCCCATGTAATAATAGATAGCTTATATAGAGAAGGTATTCGCTTAGTTGTAGCAAAGTTTTTTCATTTGTTTGTTTTATTATTTTAATTTTTTCAGTTTGCCGTAAGGTGGGTTCTTTCACGAGAGAGAGAGAGAGAGAGAGAGAGAGAGAGAGAGATCATCTCCTGGGGGGATGGTCAAGCCTTAGTCCCATCTCCTTTATTCTCCTCTCAGGATTTGGCACACAGCCACACACATCCAGGGTCAGCCATGTGGGATCCAGAACTTTAACCATCATTCTACCTCATTGGCCCAGTTTGAACTTAGTTTTTTTTTTTTTTTTTTTTTTTTTTTTTGAGAGATTTTTGCATGTGCTCACTAGAGATACAGAGAGACAGAAAGCGAGAACTCACCTGCCAGAAGAGATGGCTATGCCATAGTCCCTTCTTCATTCTTCTCCTCTTAGTATCTTGGGCATACATGCACACGCGCCCAGCATGAATTTAAGCTACTGAGTCCAGGACTCAAACTGCTGTCGTCTACATGGGAGTCCAGCAACATAGACATTATGCCATCTGCTGGTCCCTGAACTTAGTTTTAATAAATAGTTTTCTTAGGAATAAAAAATATTTTCTTCTGACTAAAATGTAATGTGACATTTTAGCTTTAATATGTATTAATGTCTTTTTTCATGGGTGTAATTGAGAAACATTTATTTGGTCTAGGATCAGGTATTGTCAACTCTCTAGAAAATTTAAATGTCTGAGGAAAATAGAATTGAGTGATTGGCATTGTGCTTATGACAGTTGATTTATAGCTAGTGGAAGAAAATTGGAAATCCAAAGATGTTTTTTGTATGCCAAGATTTCCACCTGCATTGATGTCAAAAGTGATTGCTTAGTTGGATATCAAACACAAAGAATGAAACTATAATACTTTTGGCAAAGTTACATTTACTCTTGATATAATTATAAATGAGTTTAATACAGGCCATTAAAATGTCTAGATCTCAATTTGATAGTTTTTTTTTCTTTTTGTTTTGAAGAGGTTTTTTCACTATAGGGCGCATGCACTTGCCAGAAAGACAGAGGGACCAGCAGTTAGTGTAATGGCTATGTCGCTGAACTCCCATGTAGTTGACCGTGGTTCGAGTCCCAGATCCGGTGGCTTAAACTCAAGCCGGGCGTGTGTGCATGCGTGCCCAGGATCCTGAGAGGAGAATGGAGGAGAAGGGATGGCAGCGTGGCCATCCCCCCCGGGGGGGGGGGTGATTTCTCGCTTTCTGTCTCTCTGTCTCTCCATCTTTTCTTTTGGAGAGGTTTTTGCTATAGGGCACGTGTGCTCGCCAGAAAGACAGAGAGAGACAGAGAGATAGAAAGCGAGAAATCACCCCCAAGAGGGGATGGCCACACCACAATCCCTTCTCCTCCATTCTCCTCTCGGGATCTTGGGCATGCACACACACGTGCCCGGCGTGAGTTTAAGTCACCGCGTCTGGGACTTGAACCCGGGCGACCTACATGGGAGTCCAGTGACATAGCCATTGCACTAACTGCTGGTCCTTCAATTTGATAGATTTTTAAAGTAACTTTTTCTTGTAATAACAATTATTTTAAAACAAAAGTTTTAATTTAAAATGTAACTGATTTTTATTTAGGAAATTCAGAAATATAAATATATATAAAATAAAGAACAGTACCAGGAATAATCTCTATTAATCTTTTGCCTAGTTCATCCCAGGGTTTCTGAATATGGTATGTGTGTGTTTGTAGGTAGATATATATTGATGTCTTTGGGTCATATCATACACATAATTTTATCTCCTATTTATCACTTTATAAGTAAACAGTTATATCATTAAAACTCGTTGCAATCATTATATTTAATGATCACCTAATATTGTATAGTTTTATTACAATTTGCTTAATCATGCCCTTGTTGCAGGATATTTATGTTATGATATTTTTCTATTATAAATAATACTGTAATGACAGGGACCAGCAGATGGTGTGGTGGTTGAGGCGTTGGACTCTCCCACATGGCCGACCACAGTTTGAGTCCCAGACCTGGCGGCTTTGTTTCTCACTTTCTCTTTCTTTCTCTCTCTCTGGTCAAATTAAAATAAATGAATGAATACATAAAAAAATTTAAAAATAAAGTAATTTAAAAAAGAGAAAATAATATTGTAATGAAACTTCTTTGTGCTTATCTTCTGTCTTCATTTACATTACTTTCTTGTGGTAAATTACTAATTTAAAGGGTAATTACTCTGTCAGAGTTTATGAACAGTTTTAAATTTCTTGAGACCGTCTAGGAAAAAATTTGAGTACTGTCTAGGAAAGTTGTATCAGTAAGTCTCTCACCGGTAATGGAGGAGACAGCCTGCCATAGACACTTTCTTTGTATTCACACTACTCAGCAGGAACAAAAACATACTCTTGACTTGTCCTTCTGTAAGTAAAAGTTCATGGAAGCTGGCCATTTCCCTACCTACTAGAGTCAAATATGTAACTGTATGTTGACTGGAGCAAAGCTTCATTTTTTTCTTGATAGAAACTGTTTAAGTACTGTCTCTGGAAGTTGTGGACTATGTTTAATCACTTTCATGTGGTAGTGAGCATTTGTCCGTCAGGTGTGCTTGTACTTTAGAGAAGCTTATCAGTGCAGTACTGTTTGTACAGTACTCAGTTTTTCCTTTACACAAGAGAACGAGGGAGGTTGAAGGAACTGTTGGAATGGTTATAAAATTCATTACTTCTAATGATAAACATTTTTTCCTTGTTTTACTAGTTTCCTTCACTGGGTGAAATTTATATTGGTAAAGAAAGTTTACAGCGTTCTCAGTGTGGCCAGAACAAAAAACAACCAAAGAATCCAAGTATGTCATCCATGTCCCTATAACCAATATTTGGATACCTTTTGAAGTGTTAATTCTTTCTTTTTTTAGAATTATTTTATTTTATTTTATTTATTTTTAATTTAACCAGAGAGGGACAGAGTGGGGAGGGTAGTGAGAAAGCAAGCTGCCAGGTCCAGGACTTGAACCGTGGATGGCCATGTGGGAGTCCAGTGTCCTTAACCAACATGCCACCTGCCAGCCCCGAAGTGTTACTTCTTTAAACAGCCTTACAGAGAAGTGTACTTGACCACTATGCCCACTGAATCCCAGTAATGATGACAGACATAGTAATAATAATAGTTACTTTCCTCTACTGTCTTTCTCTTATGTATTTTTTCAAGATAATAAGTTTTTTACTTTAATTGTAAAAAAATCTTACTCCTCTTAGTAATACAGGTATGTGTTACTTTCATTTTGAGAAATACAGGAAAGTAAGGATCAAAGAGAGGAAGTAGTTTACGGTCACAGGTGAGATGGAGTTTGAGGTCTGTTGGACTCCAGTGCCCAAGGGCTTTCTACTGTGTCTACACAAACTTTGTATAGTGGTTGCAAAAAGGTTGGATGCTGAGGCACAGGAGGGTGGGATGAATAATGTTCATAGAAACCACCGGACATTGTTAAAATACGGGAGTTGTGAATACACCACTCACCTCCCTGTGGGAGCAGGTAGGGAGTATCCCCTTCATCACGGGCATATAGTCTGGTATGTCTTTCTGGTCACCTTGTTGCCATAGCCTTTGTTGTATCAGTTTAGTCAAGGCGTAGATGTACAGTGTATTCATGCTGGGCTCCTGCGCCTGTGTACCCAAGATCCTAAGAGGAGAAGAATGGAGGAGAAGGGATTGCAGCATGGTCATCCCCCTGGAGGGTGATTTCTTGCTTTTTGTCTCTCTGTCTCTCTGTCAAGGACATGTGCCCTATAGCAAAAAATCTCATTCCAAAACAAAGGAAAATAAAACTATGTTCAAACTGGGCTAGCCAGGTAGAGTGATGGTTAAAGTTCTGGATCCCACATGGCTGACCCTGGGTGCATGTGCCTGTGTGTCCTAAATCCTGAGGAGAATAGAGGAGAAGGGACTAAGGCATGGCCATCCTCATTAGGAGATGCTTTCTCTCTCTCTCCCATGAATGAACTCACCTCATAGTTAACTAGTAGCAGTTGTAGCTGTCATGTATGGAGTGCCTCTTATGTGCCTATTATAGTAAATTAAGAATTAAATAACATAATTCTTTTTAAAAGAAAAGAACATCTAGCTCACAGAGTTGTTGGAAATATGAAATGAAGGAAACAGCAGGTGGCGTGGTGGTTAAGGTGCTGGACACTCCCACATGGCCGACCAGTGTTCGAGTCCTGAATCTGGTGACTTGCTTTCTCACTTCCTCTCTCTCTCACTCTCACTCTCTGTCTCTCTCTGGTCAAATTAAAAAAAAAAATGAATGAATAAATAAAATAAGATAAATAATTAAAAAAAGAGCTCTTGAAAAAAGAAATGTGAAATGGGAAAGTAGATAAATGATTATTTTTGGTGTTCTTCATGATTTTTTAATTTGCCCAGGGGCACATGTGCTCACCAGAGAGAGACAGAGACAGAGAGAAAGAGAGAGAGAGAGAGAGAGAGAGAGAGGGAGGGAGAGAGGGAGGAGGAAGAGAGAAAGCAAGAAAGCCTCCTCATGATGCAGAGTCATGCCACAATCCCTCCCCCTTCATCCCTCCCTCTTTCCAGACTCAGTCTATGCTCACACACATCCGGCATGTGTTTCAGGCCACTGGATCCAGCACTCTCACTGCACATCGGCCACGTGAGATCTCACTGCCTTAATCAACTACCATAGACTGGCCCTGTCGGTGTTCTTTCATTCCGGGATTTCCTGTATGTATCCAGATGAAATATTTCTTAGAGAGAAATTTGATAAAAGCAGAAAAAAAGAAATTTACTTCCCAAACAGAAGTGGGAAAGCTATTCTAGCAATCAATTTTTCTCTGTAAGACATGATAATAGAAAGAACAAATTACTGTGTGGGTGGGGAGAATGACAGTGAGAATACAGGGTAAGCAGATAAATTAAAAAAAGTCCTTGGGACCAGCAGTTAGTGTAATGGCTATGTCGCTGGACTCCCACGTAGTCAGTCAACTGTGGTTCGGAGTCTCAGACCTGGTGGCTTAAACTCACGCTGGGTGCGTGTGTGCGTGCGTGCCCAAGATCCCGAGAGGAGAATGGAGGAGAAGGGATTGTGGTGTGGCCATTCCCCCTGGGGGCGTGATTTCTTGCTTTCTGTCTCTCTGTCTCTGTCTTTCTGGCGACCTCACGCACCCTATAGCAAAAACATCTCCAAAAAAAGAAAAAATCCTAAAACAAGGACACGAAAAGATTTTCCCTGACAACCTGGGAGTTGTGTGAGGATGGGGCAGGCTGTGGGGATGGAACCGAGTGCTGAGTTTGGGTGTGTGAGGAGCTAAAAGCTGGGAAGGAGAAGTGTGGTCAGCAACCCACGAGGAGACCGCATCCAAAGCTCCGTTCCCAGCACGACTCTGAACTTGGTGTAACAGCCTACGCCTTTGGAAGGAAGAGTCGCTTTCTTGTGTTTCCCCAAGGGTGCTGAGCGAGGTAGGCATGACTTGGTGCTCAGATGTGTAGGGCCGCACATGCGTATTTACCATCATATCCACCACAGCGACCAGCCACTGCACAGCGCAGATGGGAAGACAGCTTTCAGTTGAAGCTCAGCCAAAATCAGCTCTGTAACAATTCTGACACAATAATGGCATACATTTAGTAAATCCAGAGAGTTCCTGGGTATCTTTGAATCACATTTCACATGATGAGAGTCTCACGGAAATGTGCTCTGCACAGGCTTCTAAAAGGCAGCCGCACGCGCACAAGCTCAGTGGTTTACCTTAGAGCCCGCTTTTCTGTGTTCCAGCTCTGCTTAGTGTGGATCGGGCTGCACAGGTACATCCTAGGTAAGGTGTGTGTGTTTTTTTTATTAATTATTTTATTTAACTTTATTTATTTATTCATTCATTCGTTTGTTTGTTTCAATTTGACCAGAGAGGGACAGAGTGAGAGAGAGAGAGAAAGTGAGAAGGCAAGGCGCCAGGTCTGGGACTTGAACCACGGTTGGCCATGTGGGAATCCAGCGTCTTTAACCTACTACACCACCTGCCCGCCCCCCCAGGTATGCTTTTCATAGACACTCAGAGCAATATAATGTCTTCCTAATGCAACGTCAATGTTGTGTACTTTTTGGGTATTATTGCATGATCCTCACAGTAAAGTAACCACATAGTTGTATTTTTTTTAAAAAAAATTATTTATTTAATTCCATTCGTTACTTTTTTTAAAGAATTTTTTTTTAATTTAATTACATTTGTTATTATTATTTTTTAATTTGACCAGACAGAGAGAGAGAGAAAGGGAAAGTGAGAAAGCAAGCCACCAGGTCCGAGACTCAAACCGTGGTCGACCATTTGGGAATCCATTGCCTATTAACCACCATGTCACTTGTCAGCCCCAATTTCTTACTATTATTTTTGTTTTTTTGGAGAGGTTATTTTTGCTATGAGGCACATGTGCTTGCCAGAAAGACAGAGAGAAACAGAGGTAGAAAGCGAGAAATCACCCCTCCCAGGGGGGATGGCCATGCTGCAATCCCTTCTCCTCCATTCTCGTCTCAGGATCTTGGGTACACTCGCACATGTGCCCAGTGTGAATTTAAGCCACCGGGTCCGGAACTCGAATCGTGATGCGCTGTGTGGAAGTCCAGTGCCTTAAGAATCATGCTAACAACCAGCTCCAGTTTGCATTTTTTAAAGTAGCCCAATAGATTAAAAATTCTAGATTTTACGATAGAGATGTGAGTGATTTAAATTTATGAACTTCAGTTATTTATGAACATTGGCATCTGATATTTAATGACTCATGTTTGAAATCACTATGTGAATTTAAAATTGGTTTCTGGGTGATAGGAAAAGACCATGGTATTAGCAGTCTTGAGTCTCTGTCACTTCATCTGTGACATGAACTGTTGATGACCACTGATTTGACTTTCAGTTGTGACATTTGTGACATTTGGTGATCTTGTTAAAGCCTAGGCTTCAAAAAATATGAGTCAGTACTCTGTCTTCTGGTTGCTCTGTATCCCTCTTGGTCCTACCCTTGTTTTAATTGTGGGTATGTGGTAGAAACTGGCTCTTTCACAAAACAGAGATGCGATTTCTGGGATGCTACAATAGTGTTAAGTTTAAATGACATGACCAGATGTGAGGATAGGAAAGATGCACGTTTATAGAAATAGTTTCAGCTGTCCATTGGTATAGTCTACCACAGTCTATCTATAACATTTCCTTAAGTTTCCATTTTTTGTTCTGTGGGATAGTAAGTAAAAATAACCATGACCTAAAGTGATACATTTTATTCAAAATGTTAAAAAAGTACTCTCAATGCCATTTTATGATCTAGTGAAATTCTTAAAAAGTCATACTCTGTTAAAAATAAGCAGAACTTGGTAGTTTGAGGACAAAAGACAAAAATGTTAAGAATTGCTATATAACATAGCTGCTTCTTCTTTTTTTTTTAAAATTATCCTTCAGAAGCCTGTATGTAATCATGTGTTTCCTTTAATTAATGAGATCCTTTACAAGCTCCCATCTAAGTTCTTTATTCCTTAATTCTATTTTATTCAATGTCATTATTTTATTTTATTTTTTAAAAGTTGACCAGAGATAGAGAGAGTGAGAAAAGTGAGAAGGCAAGCTGCCGGGGCTGGGACTTGAACTGCAGTCAGCCATGTGAGAGTCTAGCCACCTTGACCACCACGCCACCTGCTGGCACCACATCTAAGTACTTTTGGCTAATCCCTCTAAAATGTTTTGATTCTAGAATGTAGTAAAACAGAATAAAATTGTGATATCTAAAGTTTTGTCCTACACGAGAAGTTCAGAGCATGATCATGTGAGAAGGAAGGTTTTCTACAAAGCCAAGAATATTTTTATTTATTTATTGGGGGGGGGCGCTAAAACCAGATTTTATTTATTGAGGGGAAGAGGATGCAGACATATATAAAAGTCAAAAGCTTATCTGGCATTTTATCGATTTTTCTTTCTCCACTTGTCAAATGAGAGTGGGATTTTCTTTGTCCATTCTCTGGGGTCCTGATCCTGATCTGCTTGTGAAATCCTCATACAGTGGGAGCTGCGAGGTGGATTCCTTAAGTGACCCTGTGGGAGAACTCTTAGCAGGATAGGAATGCTTGGTCAGTTCTGCCTACATCTCTCTCTTCTGCTTCATGTCTTACTACAAAATTGCCATTGCATGTGATGACGAGGCCCACAGTTAGGGAGAAGAAGCTCTAGAAGCCCAGTTTACCATCTTGGGACTGTCCAGTCCTTTGTTCGTTTGTCCACAGCCAGAGGGTCTTCTTGATTTTCCCAAAATGCCGGAAACCCCTTTTCTTTTTTCTTTTTTTTTTTTTTTTTGGAGAGGTTTTTGCTATAGGGCAGGTGCGCTTGCCAGAGAGACAGAGAGAGACAGAGAGAGAGAAAGTGAGAAATCACCCCCTTGGGTAGATGGCCACACCACAGTCCCTTCTCCTCCATTCCCCTCTCGATCTTGGGCACGCACGCACACACGCCCCGCGTGAGTTTAAGCCACCGGGTCCAGGACTCAAACTGCGGTCGACTACGTGGGAGTCCAGCGACATAGCCATTATGCTAACTGCTGGTCCCGGAAACTCCTTTTCCATGAGTATTCTTAGGTCTTCTTTGCCGACTAGCCTTCGTCCCCAGCCAGTCTGTGAGATGGAAACCTCATGGTTTCCATCCTCCATCTGAGATTGCATTTTGGTGATACCCGTTAAAACCTTGGTGGGCAGGCAGGTGCGGATGGATGCTGAGTGAGTGTGGGACAGTGACAAAGCCAAGAGTTTAAATGACAAGGGAAGGACGATGAGAGATTAGGGAACTAAAAGTGATATTCAAGAATCTTTTGACTTCGTGCAATAGGTACTAGGCTTTTGTAGACACATTTCTTTAATTCGATCTTCGACCTGTGTAGAGGTGGCGGCATTGAGAAACAGATGTGTTGAGAGGACGCTGGGGAACTGATGGTAGACACAAAATTTTAAATTATTAAAATATCTAAGAGTATAAATTCATTTGATAAAATCTTACAAGAATGATCATACTTTCATTCATATATATATATACATATAATTTTTTGAGATGTTTTGCTATAGGGCACGTGCGCTTGCCAGAAAGAGACAGAGAGACAGAAAGCGAGAAATCACCCCCCAGGAGGGATGGCCACACCACAATCCCTTCTCTTCCATTCTCCTCTCGGGATCTTTGGGCACGCACACATATGCGCCAGACTTGAATTTAGGCCACCGAGTCTGGGACTTGAACCACGGTGGACTATATGGGAGTTCAACAACATAGCCATTACGCCAACTGCTGGCTTCTATTTTTCACTGTAAGATAATGAAGGAAGTACTTGCTTTTCACAGAGTGAACCTTGACTTCTGCTTTTGTATGTGTGTTTTTTCAGCACCCTTGAGAAAAGGTTCGAGGATGGTTAGTTCAGCTCTGCGGAGAGTTGTCCATGCACCTGTGTACCTGGTGAAGAAAGCCCGTCACGTGTCCAGAGGCCATCAGCATCGGGGCTGGGGCTCTAAGCCTGCCGCATCAGAGTTTGTGGCCCATGGGGCTCCAGGCGGTGTGGTGGAGCTGCTGGGCAAATCCTACCCTCAGGATGACCATACCAACCTTACCCGGAAGGTCCTGTCCATGGTTGGCAGGAATCTACACAACCAGCAATGTCACCCTCTGTGGCTTATCAAGGAGAGGGTGAAGGAGCACTTCTACACGCAGTATGTGGGCCGCTCCAGGAGCCCACGGTTCTCAGTCTGCGATGACCTTTCCCCCGTGGTCACAACCTGGCAGAACTTTGACAGCCTGCTCATCCCCGCTGACCACCCCAGCAGGAAGAAGGGGGACAACTATTACCTGAATCGGACTCACATGCTGAGGGCACACACCTCGGCACACCAGTGGGACTTGCTGCGTTCGGGGCTGGATGCCTTCCTAGTGGTGGGCGACGTCTATCGGCGTGACCAGATCGACTGCCAGCACTACCCAGTTTTCCACCAGCTGGAGGGCGTCCGGCTCTTCTCCAAGCACGAGGTGAGTCTTCAGACGCTTCTCATCACTGAAAGACACTGTGGCTATTTTGCGTTGAGACCACTAAACATCATCTGCATGAAACCAGGACGATCACCCTTGATTGAATCTTGCTTTAGTGAAAGGAATGCTATCCTTTTCCCAGGAACCGTTTCAATATTTTTTGGCTGATTTGATGTGTTAGTTACTACAGGAAATTAGTTGCCTCTGCTTTTTGAACATTTTTTTTCTTTCATATATTTTATCGTTTTTAGTCGTCTGTCGGTATCCATTCTGGCATCTCATTACCCAGTTGCCTTCCTCTGGGTCACGTCTTCTGAAGAGGTCATTTATGGCTCAGATTCACCATCATTCAAGATAACTAAAGATATAACACTGAAACCTGTGGTCAGGGTATTCCAGTTCTCAGTTAGTAGAAGTTAATTATGTTTTTTCGTGCTGTTAGAGATGAATGGATTTCTTATGGGTCTGGCAGTTTATTGGCTTAGATCGTAAACTGTGTTCTTGTCCCCAAGCTCTTCCCTTACCCTCTCTGACTTTGCATGATAGTGTGGAATGTCTTAATTACTGTTTTTTGTGAAGTGTCTGTTTGGATATATAGAGGGCTTTTCAGCCAGGAATTCTGATATTCTAACCATTTTCAAAAACACCCAATTCATTGCTTCTGTTAGATGTTACCCTAATACATTTGGTGCATCTTTTCTTTTCCTTTTTTTTTTTTTTTGCAAATTATTAAAATATCTAAAAGTATAAATCCATTTTATAAAATCTTGCAACAATGAAATTTTTACTGTAAGATGCAAAAGGAATTAAATGTAGCCCAGGAAGTATTTCACTTACCTTTTTTTTAGCAATCTTCCTTTGAAGTGGGATCACTGAAGCAGGAGAAAAAACCGTAACAAAACTCTTTTCTGCAAGTCCAAGCTAAATAAGTTGTTGGTAAGAAAACAAATCGTATAAGATCCTCAGACTAATAACCATTATTTTTGTTGTTATTGTATTAAAGAAGGCATGTAGCAGGAAAACACTGGGTAAGACTGTCCTCTCCCCTTTCTCATAGCCTCAGGAGTTGTTGTTACCCTGCGAATCTATGCTAATACAACAGTAGAATAGTTTGGCCTTATACATTCTTACTATTTGGAATAACTGAGTATTTTCTGAGTTAGCAATAGGAACTATTAATAAAGATACAGATGTATTAGAAAACTGAAACGAACAAAGACAGTCCAAGTCTGGAAAATATGACCAAGTGATAGAATGCCACTTACAATGACCGTGCAGGAGGAGCTGGGATGCCAGTGATATGACGTCGGGGTCACGGCAGCGAACAGGTGTTCTGCCCAGCTTCGCTCATTAAAGAAATACAAAAGGAAGGCCTGTATTGATTTGTAAGCCTGCACACCATGAAAAAAATCGTCAAGGAAGGCTGGGAGATGGAGAGAAGCATGTTAATGGGAGGAAAACCATGGCCGCCGCAGAAGGTGGAAAATAGGAGGTGGGTAGGTGACCAGCCCTTATCTGGTTTCCTGTTTGTTTTGGGTTCACTCTAATTTAGTGGGTAGCACTTGTGGCTCATGTAGCCTAATCGTGTTATAGTTTAGTCCGACTTACAATTAAAGCATTATGAGCACACAGATGTGTGAATCTGATCTCCTTATAATTTGATAAAGTGCTTCTATTTTCATTGTTTCATTTACTCTTCTCAACAAAATCCTAGTGGGGAAGATGGTTTTCTTTGGGGAGAATTTGAGGCCTTGAAAGAGTTCACGACTTGCCCAATCAGTTGATGTCAGAATAAAACTGGAACCCAGACCTTTTCGATTCGTTGCCGTTCTCCACTGTTCTGCTGATTTCCAAGGAACTGCCTTATCAGTGAGACCTCCTTATGACCCATGGGGAATTTCTGTTCCAAGAATAATAGCGTATGCATATTGGAGAGGAGAAGAGGTGGCAGTTTCTGAATTCCTTCCCTCAACTAATGGGTTGGTATTAAGTCTAACCTAATGTGAACTCCCGTGAAAATGTTTTTCCTCTTCTTTCAGTTTATTTTTTATGAAAAAGATTTTTCAATAGTTGTAATAGTCTATTTAAACTTTTCTTGTTATTTAACCATCTTTGCAATCATTTTATAAACACTATAAGATAATTTCAATAAGAGGAAAAGTGGATAAAGAAGTATAGGATCAAGGAAATAATGATAAGTATAGAAAGGGATAAACTGTGACTGTATATACTTAATTTTTAATTGCTAAAAAAAAATCTCTTTTGTGCTCTCAAAAAGGATGAAAACTATATAAAGCAATCAGTAGGTAGTAAAAGTCTACTAGGGTTCTTAGCATATTTAGGGAAAGATAGAAATACAGAGTAACTTCAGACTTTATTGGAAAAAGATTACATTGCAATATAATCTATATATTCCAAACTGAAAGAACGAAAATGATCTTCATTTAACAGAAGTCATGAAAAGGAAATTTTAAAAGTTTGGTGAATAGAAAACCTAAATTGAGAGTGCAGATATAAATCCAAACATGTCAATATTTACAAATTTAAATGGGTTAAACTTAATTAAAGGCATTCATCAGCAGATTGGGCATTTTTTAATTAGAGAAACCTGAAACAAAGCCACACTAGAGATTGAAACTGAAAGAAGGGAGAAAGATACATCAAGCAAATACACAAAGAAAACTGGTACAGCAATATTAATATTAGATAAAATAGAATTTATGGAGAAATGATAAATAGGAATAAAGTGGGATAATATATCATCCAAGAAGCTTTTGAATGATGAACTTTTATGTGCCCAATATCATAGCTTTAATACACAGAGCAAAAGTTAAGAATTAAAAGTTCGACAAACTTATAATCAGGATAGAATATATTAAATGAACTTAATCAGAAGCCAATGGATTAAACAGACAAAATGAATAAAGATAGAGACAATCTGAAAAACATAATTAATGAGCTTGACTTATATTTATTTAAAAAATTCCATTCATGTATTTGTGCACATATACCTATGTAAATTCTATACCCAAGAGTCAGTTGTATATAGTCACAAGGAATACTTAACATAAATTATCCATTCTAGTTGAAACTTACATTCTAAACTAATGTTAAACAATCAATAATATAAATAGATCTATGTTGCCTGACTACGATAGTTCTATAGTTTATGTAGAAAACAGTGAGAAAGCCTAATAGACATCTTATATAACCTCAGAAATTTTGTTGTCAGGAAAGTCATGATGCAATTTTTTTTTTTTTTTTTTTTGGAGAGATTTTCGCTATAGGGTGCGTGCGCTCGCCAGACAGAGAGAGACATGGAGACAGAAAGCGAAAAATCACTTCCCAGGGGGGATGATCACGCCGCAATCCCTTCTCCTCCATTCTCCTCTCGGGATCTTGGGCACGCATGCACATGCGCCTGGCGTGAGTTTTAAGCCACTGGGTCTGGGACGCGAAATGCGGTCGACTACATGGGAGTCCAGCAACATAGCCATTACGCTAACTGCTGATTCCCAGTCATGACGCAATTTTACATAGAAAAATACTTCATGACTTTCCTGGCAACCTAATATAAATGTTCACAACTGTTGAGTCATGGGATAAGAGAAATATTAAAAAAAGTTACAAATTTCTTGTCACTACACAGCAATGAAAATACTCATTTCAGACCGCTCAGGTCTGGGTAGAAATAACCACCTCATTCTAGCAACACTTAAACCTTATGATCACAGCTAACATTATAAAAAAAGCAAAACTGATGAGATAATAGCTAAAAGGGTACTTGTGATATGTTTAGCATAAATGTATTCATTTAAAAAGACTTTTTAATCATCCAAACCAATGACTTAAGTGTTAATTTAAAATGCTAAAAATAAACGTTCCAATTGTTGTATTGTTGTTCCAATTGTTGTATAGTTGTTCTAATTGTGTATAGTTGCATTGTTGTATAGTTTTGATTAGCTTCAAATATTACCAGAAGGATAGAGCAACTGGAATAGCGAAACCAACAGCCATAGACAATATGTATAACACAAGGAGATGACAAGGATCCTCACCCTGAGATGTTTGCAAATGAGTGGGAAGTCATGACTGACAGCTAGAAGTTCTACACTGTAGGTAGTAGAGAAACTGAGGTAATGGGGGGTACAGTGGTGCCTCAAAAAAGGGGTCTCTCAGAGAACAAACTTTGACATAAAGTACGAGTTATCCTGTTCTTTAATGACTCGCAGAAAGACAGGGTAACCAGACTTACCTCTTGCGATGGATGGTTGCAATACCTACCATAAAGTCTTGCCAAAATAAGTGCAATTGAACCTGCTAAAGTCTCTGGGTCCTGCTGTGTTTATAGGAGGTACAGAGGACAGAAGAACATGTGAAACTACAATGTGATGGTGTTAATACCTAAGTCCAGCCTGTGGGAATTCTTCAGTAGAGCTTCTTAAGATGAGATTGTGTGGCATGATGGTTAAGGCCCTGGACTGGAGGGAGCATCCCCAATTACAGTTAGAATCCCAGACCCAGCATCTTGAAATTCACACTGGACAAGTGTGAGTGCGTGCCCAAAATCCCAGGAGGAGAACGGAGAAGAGATTGTGGCATGGCCATTCCTCTGGGGAGTGATTTCTCACTTCTCCTCTCACTGTCTTCTGTCTCCCTCTAGTGTGAGCATCTGCCCTATGCCATAAACCTAAGAAAGAAAAAATTCAAAGGCAGAGCATCAGCGTAAGAGGACGCCCCATACTAACTATTAGGATGTAAAATGATATAGTTTTTAAGGTGGTTTTGTACTGGCACAAAGTTATTCAAATAGAGGACTTTCAAACCTACTCATGTATGAGAACTTGTGAAATAAAATTGTTTTTAAATATGTGGGGAGACGATGGGTTCTACATCAACTGTCCTGAGACAATCATTCTCTATCGTCTCCTAATGTATTATATTACGGTTTGTTTTAGTATTTTTTGATTTATGATGGGCTTATTAGGATATAACCCCTATGTGAGTTGAGGAGCATCTGTACAAGAAAAAAAAATTGATCTCTGTCTCATACTAAATGAAAAATTTAATTCTGAATGGAGTAACAATCCATTTGTGAAGAGGAAGTATTTAAAACTTGGAAGAAAATATGAGAAATTATCACTATTACCTTTGTAGAATATAATATCTGAAATATGACAATCCATGAATAAAAAAAATTTTTTTTTTTTTTTTAGAGAGAGATTTTTGCTATAGGGTGCATATGCTCACTGGAGAGACAGAGAGACAGAAATTAAGAAGTCACCCCCAGAGGGCATAGCCATGCCACAATCCTTTCTCCATTCTCTTCTCAGAATCTTGGGAACTCACGCACACATGCCTGGCATGATGAGTTTTAAGCTGCTGGATCCAGGATGCGAACCACCATCTACTACGTGGGAGTCCAGTGACCATAATCATTATACCATCTGCTGGACCCAAGAAAAATTCTTAAAGGAAAAAAAGTTTTTAACTTGACTACATTAGAATAAAACCTCTGCCTAATAAAAGTTAAAAGATAATGAAGTTAAAAAATAAGCTACTCGGGGACCAGCAGTTAGCGTAATGGCTATGTCACTGGACTCCCACGTAGTTGACCGCGGTTCGCGACCCGGACCCGGTGGCTTAAAACTCACGCCAAGTGCGTGTGCGTGCGTGCCCAAGATCCCGAGAGAAGAATAGAGGAGAAGGGATTGCGACGTGGCCATCCCCCCTGGGGGGTGATTTCTCGCTTTCTGTCTCTCTGTCTCTCTCTGTCTGTCTGGTGAGCGCACGCGCCCTATAGCAAAAACCTCCCCCCCCCCCCCGCAAAAAAAAAAAAAAAAGCTACATAATGAGTAGAGAGAATTACTATTTTAAAAAATTGTAAATTGTCACGGAGTGTCTTAGCCCCATGACACCTGCCAGCCCTTCACTCCCCCCATGTTTTTTTTTTTTGAGAAATAAAAGTGGGCAAACATTATAAATGACTTATTGATAGAAGGCACATGATTGGCTAATAAACAAGGACAAGTTTTATCAGTAAACAAGAAAATGCCAATCACCACAACCACATATTTGAGAATACCAAACTTACATTTGAGAATACCAAATATCTAGAGGAACCATAAATCGTATACTCTTCTATTGGGAGTACATGTAGTTACCACCACTTCAGAGAGTAATTTGGTAGTTTCCAATGAAAACAAAGATTGAATACTCTGTGATCTAGCATTTTAAAGAAATGTTTATCAAGAGAAGAGATAAATACAATGGAATCTTTTTTTTTTTTGGAGAGGTTTTATAGGGATGATGCAAAATGTTACTATTCTTAGGCACACAGAAGGATTTTGAGATTAAAAAAATTTGAGAATCACTGTTCCATAGCTTCAGGACTAAATTGGAACAAAACGTTTAGTGAGACATTTATTTTGCAAAGAATGGCAGATTTCCTGTATTTGACAGGCCCCCCAGAGGGAGCCCATACCAATCCTGTGTCTATTTAATCTGATTAAAAAATATTAATTAAGAAGTGCATACAAGATCCAGTGCTCAAAGAAGCTTGATTTTTCTCATTGTCCCAGAAGGTGGCTTGTCTTATTTCACCAGCCGCATCTGTGCTTGGTCCCTGCTGATGTACTGAAGAGTTGTGAAAAAGACAGGCGTTCTGCAATTTCTTCTTCTTCTCTCTTGGCTGTGGAATCTTTGCTTCCTTAGTTTTTCTTTATTGCCCTTTGATAACCTCCTCTGGGTCAGTTTTATCCAGGCTTTTTTCTTGCTATGTACAAACGTATGCAGCCAGTACTTCCTGAACGGAAGATGATTCAGATTTTCCATCTGCCTACCTCTGTCTTCACTATGATTTACAAAAACCATTTCTTGGGAACCAGCAGTTAGCATAATGGCTATGTCGCTGGACTCCCACGTAGTCGACCGCGGTTCGCGTCTCGGACCCGGTGGCTTACAACTCACACCGGGCGCATGTGCGTGCGTGCCCAAGATCCCGAGAGGAGAATGGAGGAGAAGGGATTGCGGCGTGACCATCCCCCCTGGGGGGTGATTTCTCGCTTTCTGTCTCTCTGTCTCTCTCTGTCTGTCTGGCGAGCGCACGCGCCCTATAGCAAAAATCTCTCCAAAAAAAAAAAAAAAAAAAAAAAAACCATTTCTTCAATGCATCTTCTGTTAAATTAAAAAAAAAAAATTACCAGAGGGTGTGTGCACCTGCCAGAGAGAGACAGAGAAACAGAGAATGAGGGAGAGGGAAAAAGCATCCCCTATGAGGAATTGTCAAACACAATCCCTCTCCTTCATTTCTGTAGCCTCTTGAAATTTGGGGCACACACGTACATATACCCTGCATGCTTTTTCACGCTCCTGGATCCGACTCATGAACCACAGGGTTGGCCATGTGAATCCAGCTGCCTTATCCAACTAGACCACAGAGCCAGCCATTAAAAATTGTGTGTAAGAATGTATCTATTTTATTCTTTGTCTTCATGTTCTCAAACTTGAGTGTATTATCTAGTTATGGTTCCTGACCAAGATTTTGTTGATCTTACAGGAAAATTGAAAATAAAACAACAATGTAGCTAGTTTTACAAAGGTATATTTATTCCTTTTAAGGTCTCTCCTTTGTCTCTAAATAATTTCCTTTCCGTTTTCTTGGGTGTTCAGATGCTTCTTTCCTGAAGTGATGGTGACAGTATTCTAAACCTATGCCTGTACTTGTCAAAAGTGTTGCCTACCTGGTCTCATAGCCCTTAGAATTCTTTTGAAATTTTTACTGGCTGGGAACCAGCAGTTAGCGTAATGGCTATGTGGCTGGACTCCCACGTAGTCGACCGCGGTTCACGTCCCGGACCCGGTGGCTTACAACTCACGCCGGGCGCGTGTGCGTGCGTGCCCAAGATCCCGAGAGGAGAATGGAGGAGAAGGGATTGCGGCGTGACCAGCCCCCCTGGGGGGGTGATTTCTCGCTTTCTGTCCCCATGTCTCTCTCTGTCTGTCTGGCGAGTGCATGCGCCCTATAGTGAAAACCTCTCTTAAAAAAATAAAAACAAAAATAAAAAAGAAATTTTTACTGGCCTATGAAATACAAAAACTTGAGGTCTTACATAGTTTTGGAATATTACAAATATAAATATTACAGAATTAGTACATAATCCATGAAAATTCATACAAAAACAAAGAGACATGTTTTTACAGAATAGATATACAGAGAAGTAAGCTTTTGATGTAAATTTGGTCAAAACACATTACTTCATCAAGATGCTTGTGTTAAATTTATATTAGTGCACCCACCCCCCCCTTAATCATTGTGGTCATTCACCATTTCTTTATTTATTTAGCTTTACTTATTATTATTATTCAGTTTTATCAGACAGAGAGAGAGAGAGGGAAATCGAGAAAGCAAGCCACCAGGTTTAGGACTCGAACCATGGTGGGCCATGTGGGAGTCCAGTGCCTTTAACCACCACGCTACCTGCCGGCCCCACCATTTCTTCATGTAGGAGTGTTGTTAAGGGTTTCTTCTATTGGTTGTGTTCCTTGTCCATATAGTGGGGTGGACATCCTTCATTTTGAATAACCTCTTTGGTATCCTTTGTGGTTCATCCCTGTTTAAAAACAAAAACAAACAAAACAAACAACAAAAAAACGAGCAAGGACAAAAAAACCCCTCACTCTCATTTATCATTGGAAAATGCCACTTTTGCTCCCTTTGAAATTCTCTCTCACTTTCCAGATGGTTCATTAGAACCCTCCTGTTCTTGGGCCTCTCTGTCCGCGCTTCCCCACTGTTACTCTTGTGGTGAGCCAATGGTACTCTCTTTATTCCTGCTTTCTGCCCCGAATCACTTTTCCATTCTTCAGTGAATGACAGAGTTTTACTCTCCACCATGTGGTTATTGGGTTTCCTTAATAGCCTCCTGTAGAGGGGCTTTATTGAAGGCATTTTTATTTGGACTTGCTAGATTATAGTCACCATGCATCCCTAATCTCTTCTTTAAAATCTTTTAGGAAGGCATCTCCCTGTCAAAGACACACTTAAATTGAAACAGCTTTTCTTTCTTTCTTTTTTTTTTTCCCCCTCTGTCCAAATGTTTACTTAGTTGTGTCTCTAGACAGTGAAATGAAAGATACTGGTTACAGCCAGGAACCCACAGTCTGTTGGATTTGCGTAATACCCCATTAGTGGAGGACAAAGGAGATTTGGAGGAGCATTTGAAGAGACCCTCTTTTCTGTGGGCTTTGCCAATAATTAGTTCTTGCTTATGACAATATAGAACCTATTAACTTCTCAGCCTGAGCTCTATCACTGCCCTATAGCGTCACTGCCTGTCACCCTAATTTAGCTATCAGCAGCCCACTTTTTTGAAATGTTACTCTGTGTATGCTGATGTCTCCAACTGGTTAGTCAGTCATTAAGGTGCTACTCAACCTTCTTTGTGCCTCCTCTGTCTAACCCAGGATGCTGCCCAGAGTAGCAGGTAGCACATGTGGCCCTCCAGTGTCTCTCGTTCTGGACTGCCAACTGGCGCTCCACAGGAGATGGGAGTGATCATAGTTAACTGCAAGCCAGCTCACTTGCCTGCTTTTCTGATTGGACATTCTCAGCGCTTACTCCAGCCTGCCTTCCTGAGAAGCAGGTTATCTATCAGCAAAGGTCCAATCATGAGTCAGAAACCACACGATACCTCCATCAAGGAGAGTGTAATATTAAGAATGAACTACAACACAGGGTTGAGTTAATGAGAAAAAAGCTAGTAAAAGGCAAAGAGAACGCTAGAGAATACAGGACTAGCAGACACGGGGAGCAGCTGTCCCCTAGGACTGATATGGAGTGTCTCCTTTCCCCCAGCTGTGGCCCACCGAATGGCTCTGCAGTGGTAGTGGTGCCATCTTGGTGGAATGGCTGGATAGCCGCACTCTGGAATTTGCAGAGATCTGCCTTCTGTGGTGCCAGAAGAGCTGTTTGGGAGCGGTATCTTGTAGGAAGCACTGTACTGTCAAAATGACCAGGGGAGTAGTAGGGAAGGCAGCCAACCACTGTGGGGGCTGCTGGGATCGCTGGGTGCCGCCTCCTGCACTGTGGGGCTTGGCAGCAGAGCACCAGGGACCTAGCAAGAACCTCGCCTTTGCAATATCTCTCCAGTGACCTCTGCTGACAAAGCTGGCGATGGAGAAGTATTTCAGGGGCACGACTCAGTTCTCCCCGAACAGGCAATGAAGGATTGATTTGAGAGGCAATAGATTGGTAACTGAGACAGTTGACTTGCTCCCTTTCCTGAATGTCTAGAAGCCTTTAAGGAGATAGGCTGTTATTGTCCCAGTGAATGGATGAATGGATTCTAAGGAAAATCACATTTCGGGAGGGAAAAATATTTGTGAATATAATTAGGTAGTGGAGAAGCTCTCTAGTTATCATTTTTTTTTCTTTTTTCTTTTTCTATCATGAGAAGAGAGACAAAGTCTCCCCTACAGGACCTTGTCATTCTACAATCCTTACCTCAACCTTCTAGTTAGCTCAGTTCATAGGTACATCTGTGGGTGCCTCTAGCTTGCTCAGGTCAACACAGGAGCTGAATCTTGGACCTTAGCATACTGCTCCTGCATCAAGCAGCAACACCCTACCACCTACGGCACTGTGGCTGAGCCTAGGTACTCATTGTTAATATGAGGAGTACGTGAGTACGTTAATATGAGGAGTACGTAAAAGACAGAGGGTGTTCCAAGTGGCAAAAGCTTGCGTTCCTGGACTGTAAATAGCATCTGCAAAAAAACTAACAAGTATCTTTTATATCTCATTTCCCCAAGATCGCAGGGAAATGATTGCCGTATACATTCTACATTTGCTGTTTGAGGCCTGAAGGGCTTCATTAGGTTTTACTAAATCCACGTAATTACAGTAACAGTGTTTTTTTCTACCAGCTGCAATGATGTGTGAAAATAGCAAAAATAATTTCACGGCAATATTGTGCTATTTCATTGTAGGCTTCATACTTTGCTAAGGACTGCATGTCTGTACATTTCTGGAGTCTACGCATATGGACAGAGTGGTATCATTTGACATTTTCACCTTGGGAGGTGCAGATGGGAGGGAGTTTTCTTATTCAGCCAACCTTAGGATCCACTAGCAATATCCACATCCCTAGGACATGCACAACCCATTGAGTTGTGTGTTCAGAAGCATCTGTCTCCTCGTAGGTGTAAAAGATGACCCTCCTGTTATTGGATTGGAATGTGTCCTTTACCTTGTGGGTCTTGTTGTGTCACTACTGGGCCACTTTGTGGTCATCCTTGTGACTCATCCTGGGGTCAGTCTCTGTGAAGCTGGATACTTTTGTTAGTTCAAATGATTTTGAAAGAGAAGATAGGGCTGGCCCCATAGCCTGGTGGCAAACGGAGCCAGATCCCACATGGCTGACTGCAGATTGAATCCTGGCTCTCACAGCTTAAAAAAAATGCTGGGTATTTGTGAATATATAACAAAAATTACAACAAGATGGAGAAATAAAGAAGAGATTGTGGTATGGCCATGCCCTTTTGAGAGGTACTTTGTCTCTGTTTCTCGCTCTCTATCTGGAGAGCACACATGTGTTCTCTGAGAATTAAAAAAAGAAGAAAAAAGACAAAGTAAACTTTTAAAAATTAGAGGGAACCAGCAGTTAGCGTAATGGCTATGTCGCTGGACTCCCACGTAGTCGACCGCGGTTCGTGTCTCGGACCCGGTGGCTTA
This sequence comes from Tupaia tana, assembly GCA_026018925.1. Classification (NCBI taxonomy): domain Eukaryota; kingdom Metazoa; phylum Chordata; class Mammalia; order Scandentia; family Tupaiidae; genus Tupaia; species Tupaia tana. Next base: position 29,051,157 of record JAKSZU010000024.1, on the reverse strand, counting down.
CAACTCATGCCGGGTGCGTGTGCGTGCGTGCCCAAGATCCCGAGAGGAGAATGGAGGAGAAGGGATTGCGGCATGACGATCCCCCCTGGGGGGTGATTTCTCGCTTTCTGTCTCTATGTCTCTATCTGTCTGGCGAGCGCACGCGCCCTATAGCGAAAAACCTCTCCAAAAAAAAAAAAAATTAGATACATCATTTAGGCACAGTATTATTTTTATCTATTTTATTTTATTTTTTAGTTATCTAGAGACTTGAATTTTGTACGGATTGATAACATTTTATCATAGCAATGATTCCTCTTCTTTTCTCACATGAAATTTTTTTAAGAGAGATTTTTGCTATAGGGTACATGCTCTTGCTGAAGAGACAAAGAGAGACAGAGAAACAGAAAGCAAGAACCACCCCTTCCCTCAGGGGGATAGTCACACTGTACTTTCTTCTCCACTCGGGATTTTGGGCACACATGCACATGTCCCTAGTATGAATTTTAAGCCACAGGGTCCAAGACTTGAACCATGGATGACTGGGTGGGAGAATGAAACCTAGTTCTTAGGTGTTTATTTCATCATGGATCAATATATTGCCATAGGATTTATCAGGCAACCCACAGTAAATTCATCCATTATGATATAACTAGAGTAACACTGATTTAGTTGTTAAAAGGCTCTAGCGGCATTTGAAATCTTCAACCAACCCAGGATACCATTAAATATCTGCTAATGATTTTCCTTCTTGAAAATTGTGCTAATTCCAACTTTTCAGGTGTATTCCAGGGCATAGGAGCTTTTTTGGTGGTGTCTGTTCAGATTAGTCAGGGTTCTCTAGAGCATCAGAACCAATAGGATGCATAAGAGATTTTATTTTTTATTTTTTTGCTAAGGAAATGGCCCACACAATTATGGAGGGCAGGAAGTTCAGTCTTAGGAGACCTGATGGTATTGTTCCAGTCTAAATCTAAAGGCCTGAAAAGCAGGAAATTCAATGGTGCATGTTCCAATCTGAGTGTAATAACTGATGTTAGGAATTCTAGTCTGAATCTGAAGGCAGTAAAAGACCAATATCCCAATTCAGAGACAGAAAAAAAATTCTTTCTTCCTTTGACTTTTATTGTATTCAGGCATTCAGCAGATAAGATGTATTGGGGAAGGCAATCGGCTTTATTCAGCCCGCCAATTCCAATGTCAGTCTCAACCAGAAACACACTCACAAACACACCCAGAATAATGTCTAATCAAGTATCTTTGCACGCATGGCCCAGTCAAGCTCACACATAGAATTAACTGTCACATCATTGGGCATCCAGACTTCATAGTGGACTGAGAGTCCCTAGTCAGTTCTAATAAGTCTTTTGTTCTGTGGATGCCACACTTTAGTAAACCCTGGTATATCACTTACTCAGTTATTAATAAGTAGCCTTTATTTGTACGTGAAAGAGTAAACATTTAGAATTATGCCTTTTTAAATTAAGCAATCATTTATTTAAGTGTATCTATCATTATTATTATTTTCTAATTTTCTACCAGACACATGTATTCATCACACAGAGACAGAGGGAAAGTGAGAAAGCAAGTCACCAGGTCCAGGATTGGAACCCCGCTTGGCCATGTTTAAGCCCATTGCCTTAATTACCATATCACCTGCTTGACCCCCAAATTATCCCTTACTTATCCTTTAAAATTGAAACAATTGGGGCCAGCAGTTGGCATAATGGCTATGTTGCTGGACTCCCACGTAGTCAACCACAGTTCGAGTCCTGGGCCCGGTGGCTTAAACTCACGCCAGGCGCATATGCGTGCATGCCCAAGATTTTAAGAGGAGAATGGAGGAGAAGGGATTGCGGTGTGGCCATCCCCCCTGGGGGAGCGATGGTGATTTCTCACTTTCTGTCTCTCTCTGTCTTTCTGGCGAGCACACGCATCCTATAGCAAAAACTTATCCAAAAAAAAAAAAAAAAAAAAAAAAAGGAAACAATCGGCCCAGTGTTGGCTCTTGGAACCCCTCTGTGGACCTTGGCATTGTACTTTCAGAGTATTCTTTTCCAATACAGGGGCTTATTATTTGGAAAATAAAACTAGATTTTTGACCTGGTGAGAGGAGTCAGATTTTGGCTTTGTACCCACTCTCTGGTGATCTTAGATAACTTAGTGACTTTAAGCTTCAGATTTTTTCTTTCTTTTAGAGAAATTTTTGCTATAGGTCACGTGCGCTTGCCAGAGAGACAGACAGAGACCAAGAAACAGAAAGTGAGACATCCCTCCTAAGGGCGATGTCCATGCCACAATCCCTTCTCCTCCATTCGCCTCTCGGGATTTTGAGTATGCACGCACATGTGCCTGGCATGAGTTTTAAGCTGCTGGGTCCGAGACTTGAACCTCAGTTGAGTACGTGGGAGTCCAGTGACATAACCATTATGCCATCTGCTGGTTTCCAAACCTCAGGTTTTTTAAAACTAAAATGAGGACAACTCCCAAGTGGTGGCGAGAGAGCCTTGTGACTGTCTGGTGAGTGGGAGGTACTCAACAAGCAGTAGCTGTCTCTTCCTATCTCCTTATATTTATCTTAAAAATAGATGTCTCCTCTTTTTATGATGATTAAGTGTAGGTCTACGTGAATATTGTCAGTGTCAATCAGATATCTCGTGGATCCTCCTCTTGAGTTCTCTTTTCTGCTGTCTTTTCTTTTCCTTCCCGTGGTTGACTGATTAGTGGTATGTCTTCTGTTGTCTTTCTTGAGCGTAGGTGATAGAATTTAGATAGTGCCTTGGTCCTGTTATATTTCACCCACTGGCACCATGAATGAGCTATTTAGACACCTGAAGAAGAAAATGCAACCCCTTTCTCTCTGTGTTAGCTGTCATCAAGGCTTGGAAACAGGATGATAAAGATCATCATTTCAAAGCTGACAGCAGGACAGATGAAGTTTTCTTGTCCTTTAAATGATAGTGGTTATGAGCACCAGTTCATACCAGGACTGGTGTGTTTCGCTGTTGCCATTGTTGCTTTTTGTCACCACACATTCTAGACATTTAATCTCATGTCGTTTGTGTCCAGCTTCACGTAGCTTCCTTGCTTCGATGGACTGAGATTTCTGATGTCTTCTCTGTCTACGCTAGAGCCTGACAGAATATGAATCTGCTTTCTTCTCTCGCTGTACCCCTAAGAGAAACCCTAAGAGAAGGAAAGTGCTGAAAAGTACACTTGTCATGATATGTCAGGGTTAATAAAAGCAAGAAAACAACTGAACAGATTTCCAAAATACCTAGCAGCATTTGGCAGTACCTTTGGGGAGCCTGCAGGTTCAGGCGACTGCCCAGTGATACCCACTGACAGCGCTGCAGAACGCAGCCTGGCTCATGCCAAGAAGACAGCTGTGTGGAGTTGTGTGGGACGTAGCTTGCTGCCCTGAGAATTTTCGTTGACCCTGGCCTCTGGAGAACACGTGTTTTGGTCACTAAGCAAGGAACTGAACAGCTTCTGAGATAAATTCAACTTGAGTTTTCTGGCATGGAGACCAGAACACTGAAATGTGAGGGCAGATCTAGATAGGCCCGTGGTGTCTAGCAAGCTCCTATGTGGATTTGAAAATGAAGGTCTAGCACAGGGGCTTTTCTGAGAAAGTTCAGACTGAACCGAGAGGAACTTACCCATTTGAGACTTGAGCTTCTGACTGAATATAGGCCCTTAGCAGCCAATATTTTGTTCCACTGCCTGGCGGAAGTTGCCCGTCGGTCATCATTGTCTTTCTGTAGTATGTTTCAGTGTTAGAGCATTGACTGTTTCAAATCTCTCCCCATTACTCTGCTGGCACAATGTCTCATTGCAAGGAGACGAGAGGAGACAAGCAGCAGGGAGAAAATAAAGTCTGCTTTGTGCAGAATAGAGCTTTAATGCATTCCCTCCCCTGTGCTAATCTCTGTAACTTGATTAATTGGCTTGTGGTGTGTTACAGAAAATTCAGGGAATGACAAAGCTGGTTCAATATCAATTAGCTAAAACAGAAACGGACTTCCCGCAGAGACCCTAGGACAGACTCGTATTTAACTGGGCCCCTTCAAACACAAGTCTTCCCACTCTGGGCCCAGTTGTTTAAAGAAATTAAAAACTGTGGAAATTAGCAGCTGAAATCCACTTGGCTGAGTCTCCTATCCCTTTAATATGTCTGTCTATTCATCTCACTAAGACATCCCAATCCTTCCTCCAAAGTGATTTGAATACTTAATATTTGCTGAAATGCTTTAGTTGGATTTGAATAAGATAATTGAATTTGCTTGCTGCATTCAGGGGAAATGAAGGCTTGGGAGTTCCTATGGTAAGGTACGTGAACGTGCTTATGTTTCGAAGCGGCTTTTACTTATTTCTGGGTCTGTGAACCAAGAATTAATGAGCAGTGGGCCTGCCAGATATGTGAGGCTGTGATCATCAGAGTTACAGGCTGTATCTGTCACTCTCCAGATGACTGGCTTGTCCCTGGGGCTCAGCGCTCCTCTGCTCAGTGACAGGTTGTGGTCGAGCTGACTCGGATGTAGATGGCCTTTGTGTTGGGATGCCACTTGTTCTTGGGAGCTTCATCACAAACAGGGTTGACATCAAGTAAGATCCTGACCAAGTGCTGTTATTTAAGTAATTAATTTTTACAGGTTTTTTTTTTTTTTTTTTTTCTTTTCTTTTTTTGGAGAGGTTTTTGCTATAGGGCGCGTGCGCTCGCCAGACAGACAGAGAGAGACAGAGAGACAGAAAGCAGGAAATCACCCCACAGGGGGGATGGCCTCGCCGCAATCCCTTCTCCTCCATTCTCCTCTTGGGATCTTGGGCACGCACGCACACGTGCCCGGCGTGAGTTTAAGCCACCGGGTCCGGGACTCGAACCGCGGTCGACTACGTGGGAGTCCAGCGACATAGCCATTACGCTAACTGCTGGTCCCAATTTTTACAGGTTTAAGAGAGACATAAGTAAACTGTAAACTACGCAATACAGACAGTACAGTGAAGGCGATACGGCCGGACACAGAAGAGGGAAATATCTCTCTTTCCCTGGGAATTGAAGTCGAAAATGTCCCAAAGAATCTTAAACAAAACCTGTACAGGCAGAGAAGGGATATGTGTTTCAGGTGCTAATTGTAGAAGATTAGAAAGTATGAAGATATATGTAAGAATGTGACATATCTTGGAATTTGTATTATGGTGAAGAGTTTAGGGAAGTGGTAGGAGATGAATTTCAGGGGGCCAGGAAGCGCTCATGGAAGACCACTCATGTAACTCTTTGGGAATTTGAACTTAAGCTTAGAAGAACAGGAAGTATTTAATAATTTTTTTTTAAAGTTTATTTCTGGGGCCGGCAAGTGGTGTGGTGATTAAGGGGGCTGACTGCCACATGGCCAATCATGGTTTGAGTCCTGGACCTGGCGGCTTGCTTTCTCATTTTCTCTCTCTCTCACTCTGTTCTCTCTGGTGAAATAGAAATAAATAAATAAATAGAGTTAAATAAAATCATTTTTAAAAAGTTTATTTCTTGAGAGAGTGGTGGAGAAAGAGCAAAACAAACAGCTTTTATGGGGTCTCACATTATAGTCTCCTCTGGGCTTTTTTTCTTTTTTAAAATAATTTTTATTTTAATTTTGTTTTTATTTACTTATTTATTTTTGTAGATTTTTGCCATAGAGTGCCTGTGCTTGGTGGAGGGAGAGAGACAGAGAAAGGGAAAGTGAGAAATTACCTTTCCCCTCCCCTCAGGGAGGTGCCCATGCTGCAATCCCTTCTCCTCCATTCTCTTCTTAGGATCGTAGGCATGCACCCATGCACAGATGCCCATTGGGAGTTGCAAGCTGCTGGGTCCGGGACTTGAACTGTCAGCCATGTGGGAGTCCAGTGCTTTAACCACTATTCCACCTGCTGACATATAATCAGATTGACCTTTAAAGAAAATAATTCTGGATAGTAGCCTCTGGAATGAAGCAGAATCAGGCAAGACTGAAGATGGAAAGACTGGTTAGGAAATTAATGCAATCATCTGGGTGAGAATCAATGCAGGCCAAGCCAAGGAAATAGTCGGATGCAGATAGGAAAAGGTATCAGGGAAGTAAAGTTTACTGGATTTCATTGCTGCATATGGGGAACTAAGGGGCAGAGAGAGAAGTTAAAACTAACTCTTGGGTTGCTTTCTTGGTGCGATTCACAGAGTTAGAAAACATAGAAGTATGTTTTGTGTCAGGAGCAAGGGAGAGAGTTGAGTAGCGTATTCTTAGGATGAGGATTTGCAAGTGGAAGTAGGAGCTACTCACAGGCATAACTCATGTTATGCTACTTCACTTTATCATGCTTTCCTTCATTTCTCCTTGCAGATATTGTGCTTTTTTTTCCCTTTAAATGGAAGGTTCGTGGTTTCCCGCCTACTTCAAGCAAATCTTATCTTTGCCCTTTTTCCAATGACTTTGTGTCTTTTGAAATATTTCATACTTTTTCATTATGATTATTATATCTGTTACGGTGATCTTTGATGTTATTATTGTAATTATTTGGGGGTGTCACAAATTGTACCCATATAAGACGAATTCTTTAACTGATAAATGCATGTGTTCTGACTACTGTTCATCTGTTCTTCTTTTCCTCAGCCTCCCTATTCCCTGAAGCACAACAATATTGAAATTAGTCCAAATAATAATTTTTAATGACTTCTAGCTATTCAAGTGAAAAAAGAGTAACATATCTTTTTTTTTTTTTTTTTCCTTAAATGGAGATTTTGCTGTAGGGTGTGTGCACTCACCAGAAAGACAGAGAGAGACAGACAGAAAGTTAGAAATCACCCCCCGCCCCCGGGGGGAAGGAGATCACCATGCTGCAGTCCCTTCTCCTCCATTCTCTTCTTGATATTTTGAGCATGCAAGCACATGTGCCTGGCATGAGTTTTAAGCCACCGGGTCCAGGACTTGAACCACGGTCGACTACTTGGGAGTCCAGTGATGTAGCCATTACACCATCTGCTGGTCCCATGATTATTCTTTCAACCTGGAAGGCATGTTAAAAGTTAAGATAGGTTGAAAGCCAGGCATCTTGTGTAGTAGAGTTAGCTAAGTCATGAATATAAAGGAAATGTTCTTGACGATAATTAAAAGTGCTACTCCAGTGAACACATAAGTGATAAGAAAGTGAAATCATGGTCAGCAGATGGTGTGGTGTTTAGGGCACTGGACTCCCACACGGAAAACTGTGGTTTGAGTTCCAGACTTAATAACTTGAGGATCATACAAGATACATGTGTGTGTGTGCCTAGGGTCCCTGGAAGAGATTAGAGGAGAAGGAATTATGGAATGGCCATCCCTTGTGGGGGGTTATTTCTTTCTTTCCCCCTCTCTGTCTCTCTCAGGTGAGCGCACGTGCCCTGTGACAAAAACCTTTTAAAAAAAAGGAGCCAGCAGGTAACGTGGCTAACTGCAGTTCAAGTTCCGGACCTAGCAGCTTGCTTTCTCACTTTCCATCTCTTTCACTCCCTATGTCTCTCTCTGGTGAGCACACATGCCCTATAGAAAATTAGTAATAATAACTATTATTATTATTAATAATAAATTAAGTTAAAAAAACTTAAAAAGAAAGAAAGTGAAATGGCCTTATACTTAATATGGAGAACATTTTACTGGTCTGGATAAAAGATCAAACCAGCCACAACATTCCCTAAGTCAAAGCCTAATCCAGAGCAAGGTCATACTTTCTTTAATTCTATGAAGGGTGAGAGATATGAAGAGATGGCAGAAGAAGTATTTGAAGTGAACAGAAGTTGGCTTATGAGGTTTAAGGAAAGATGCTGTCTCTATAACATGAAAGTACAAAGTGAAGTAGCAAGTGCTGATATAGAAGCTATAGCAAGCTACCTAGAAGATTTAAGTAAGATCATTAATAAAAGGCTATGCTAAATAGCAGAGTTCTGTTGTAGAGCAAACAGCCCGAGATTGGAAGAAGATGCCATCTAGGACTTTTAGAACTTGAGAGAAGTCAATGCCTGGATCAAAGCTTCAAAAACAAGTTGACTCTCTTAGGTGCTAATGCATCTAGTGACTTTAAGTTAAAAGTAGTGCTCATTTGCCATTCTAAAAATCTTAAGGCCCTTAAGATTTATAATGAATCAACTTTGCTTATGTTTTATAGATAGAACAATAAAGCTTGAATGATAGCATATCTGTTTATAGAATGGCTTATTGAATATTTTAAGCCTGAGATCTCATGCTCAAAAAAAAAAAAGGGATTGATTCTATTCAAAATATTACTAGTCATTAATAATGTTCCTGATCATCCAAGGGCTCTGATGGAGATGTACACAAAGATGAATGTTGTTTTCATGCCTGCTAAAACAACAGCTATTCTTCAACTAATAGATTAAGGAGTCATTTCAACTTTCAAGACTTATTACTTAAGGAACACATTTTGTAAGGAGTGATTCTTCTGATGGATCTGGGCAAAGTCAATTGGAAACATGGGAAGGCTTCATTATTCTAGATGCTGCCAGGAAATTTGTGATTTATGGGAGCAGGTCAAAATACCAGCAGTAACAGGAATTTGGAAAACGTTGATTCTAGCCCTCATGGATGCCTTTGAAGGGTCCAGGACTTAACTGGAGGAAGTAACTAACTGCAGGTTTGGTAGAAATAATGAGAATTTGTCTTTTTGGCTGGAACCACCATCTTCCAGTAATTTACCAAAATGACAAACATAAAGGGAAAGAGGAGAGGCACCTGATAAAAGTTCTCTAGGTCTTTTAGAAAACATGGAGTGGTTCTTTTGGCAACATACAAGAGTCTACAAGAAAGGTAATATTGTAGACATCAAGGGAATGGATACTGTTCAAAAGGGAGTGCCTCCCAGTTGTTACCATTGCAAAATTGGAAGAGTCTACAATATTACCCATCGTACTGTGGGCGTTATGTTAAACAAACAAGTTAAGGGCAAGACTCTTGCCAAGAGAATTAGTGTGCATATTGAGCATATTAAACATTCTGAGATTAGAGAGTTTCCTAAAATATGTGAAGGAAAATGACCAGAAAAAGAAGGAAGCCAAAGACAAAGGTTCTTGGGTTCAGCTGGAGTGCCAACTGCTCTACCCAGAGAAGCCTATTTTGTGAGAACCAATTGAAAGAAGCCTGAGCTTCTGGATCCTATTCCCTATTAATTCGTGGCATGATGGGTGTTAAAAATACATGAAACTATTGGAACCAGTATATAGTGTAATGGTTTTGTTGTTGGGCTCCTACATAGTTGACTGTGGTTCAGGTCCTAGATCCAGTAGCTTAAAAAACTCACACCGGGTGTATGTGCGTGTGTGCCCAAAATTCTGAGAGGAGAATGGAGGAGAAGGAGATTTCTTTCTTTCTGTCTTTCTGGCAAGTGCATGCACCCTATAGCTAAAATCTCTCTCTCTCAAAAAAAAAAAAAAAAAAAAAAAAAAAAAAAAAAAAAATTACATAAAAAAACTAAATTATGGTCTTAAAAAAAAAAAAAGGAAAGAAAGCAATAGAGAATTTGAATTAGAAGTAGAGCCTGAAGATGTGACTGGATTTTTGCAATTCCATGATGAAACCTCAGTGTCCTAACTGATGAGTTCCATATGTGTGCTCTGCTATGCACTGGGACTAGTTTGAAAGTCTCTCATTTTGAGAATCAGGGAGCAACCAGGAAGGAGGCCACTGCTTTGCTCATCACAAGTGCATATTTGTGGGGATACCTGGTGTTAAACTATGTGTAGGTGGCCTGCTTCTAGGATGGATTGTCACGTGTAGCAGAACAGGTCCCCTCACTATAGTCTGTTGAAATTCAGCCCCTCACAGAAGGTTTGTATTAAAAAAAAAAAAGATTAAAGTAAAAAAGTAAAGATAATTTAAAATAACTAGTTAATTATAAATAACTTTTAAAAATAGAAAGTATGAAAAATTAAAAAAATAAATAAAATAATATAAAAATATAAAATAAATAATTTTAAAAAAACTTTAATGGATAAGGACTTGCTTTTTATGGAGAGAAGTTCTACTGTGGGTAAAATGCTATCTAACAGGATCACATGCTACATAGAAATCTTTCATGAAAGGGAGAGTCAGTTGCTGTGACAAAGTACATTGTTGTCTTATTTTCAGAAATTGCCATAACTACCCTAATCTTCAGCGACCACCACCCTGATCAATCAGTAGGAGTGAAATACACGATTAGTGTAGTCTCTGGGGTTAATTGGAGAGCATAGGTAATACTTCTACTAGAGAAAAGATTACAACTCCCTGAAAACACAGCTGATTGTTAACATTTTTTAGCAATAATGTATATAACACTATTGCACTTAATAGACTTTAGTGCAATTTAAACATATCTCTTCTGTGAGTGAGAGAGAGAGAGAGGACAAAGAGAGGGAGGGAGAAAGAAAGAGGGAAAATGAGAGAGAGAAGTAAGTTTTTCAACAGGGTCTTGTCATGCAAAGATCCTCCATCTCTAGTCTCCCAGTAAGCTTGGATTATAGGTGTGCACTGCCATGCCTGGCTGGCTCGTTTAGGTTGATCTGGGTTCTGAACCTAGGCCTCTATGTGGCTCCAGTGTTGTGCCGTGGTGCCTTACCACCTGCATCTTTGTATCGGGGTTATAAACACAACATTTTCCTATTCTGGAAAGCAAAAAATATTCATATGGCTTGCTTCATTCAGGTATTCTTTTTATTTATTGTGGTGGTCTGGAAGTGAACCTGCAATGTCTCCAAGGTATGCCTGTATGTTTCTGGGTCCCAACATGGTCGTGTAGGTTGGAGATAGAGATTTTCAATTCATCAGCATAAAGTTGATAGCAGAAGCAATGGATTTAGCTTCACTCATCTAGAGAAGTGTCTTCAGAGTAAGGAGGTTAGAAGGCTAAAAATGAGGCCTGCAGAGTACAGATGTTTAGTGACAGTGGAGGGAAAGAGAAACTGTGAAGAAGACCGAAAAGGGTGACTGATTGAACTGGAACATGAGAGACGATAGTTATAACATGATCTGGGATTAGGTGGAGTTTCGTTTGTTTGGTATAGTGTTTGTTTAAAGGGCAGAGTTGAATATGATCATTGATGAAAATAAGCCAGAAGCAAGATCACAGAGACGGGTATGTGGGATATAGTGTATGCAAGACACGGGAGAGTTGTCAGTAACACCTCGAGCTCGACTGCAGCAATGTGCACTTAATTATTTTTTTGCTGCAGTGGGAGTGAAGGATTGAAGCGTGGCTACAGCAAAGACAAACATGTTTATGAATGGGATTAGGCTTGGAGGATTTGTTACCTGATAGCTTCTCTGTTCTTGGTAAAGAAGAAGGCAGATTTTTTTCCCTTAAGTGAGAATAGTGTGGGTGGGATAGACATTTAAGGAGTGAGATAACATGATTAGTCTAGTCTATGGAGTTAATTGGAGAGTACAGCTAATACTTCCTTCTCCAAAATGTGGTTCTTAACTCAGCATGTGTTTTAAAAGCAGTTCTAAATTAATCATGTAACTGGGAAGAAGAGCAGGAAGCATCTGCTGCATTCAAGGCACAATGATGGTAGTCCCGTCTCTGGAGGTCAGGCTGTTACCCAGATCTCTTTGCTAGTGCTCCTAAATTTTAGCTTAGAAGTTATTGTATTCTCAAAGTGAGAGTTTGAAATTTGCTTTTGGAGCTTTAGTCTTTCTATAGCATTCTGACCTCACTCAAGAGAAGTATAAGGTCTCTATATTATATTTTGTAATACACTTCTATTGTAGCATAGTTTCAGGTTTACAGAAAATTTTAAAACACCCAGTTTTCCTTATTATTAGTATATGACAATTGAAGAGTACATTTGTCACAATCAGTGAACCCAGTCTTTTACATTATTAACTGTATTTGTTTTTGTTGCTTTATTTCCACACGTTGCTTTGACCTTTTCAATGATCTTTGCCAGTGAAAGGAGAATTTATCAACTAATATTTCAGAATCTGGAGTTGTGTCAATATTTGTCCCATTTCCCTTCTTATACCTTTAGGGTTGTTTTATTTAAAATCTTATTTTATTCAGAAATCATGTAATTGAAGAGGAAAAAGAAAAGACTACAGAGAAAAATAAAAAAAGTAGATAGGGAACCCCCATAAACTCAATTTTTTTGGGGGGGAGAGGTTTTTGCTATTGGGAGCATGCACTCGCCAGACAGACAGAGAGATACATAGAGACAGAAAGCGAGAAATCACCCCCCAGGGGGGATGGTCACGCCGCAATCCCTTCTCCTCCATTCTCCTCTTGGGATCTTGGGCACACACACACACGCACCCTGCGTGAGTTTTAAGCCACCGGGTCCGGGACGCGAACCGCGGTCGACTACGTGGGAGTCCAGCAACATAGCCATTACGCTAACTGCTGGTTCCCCTAAACTCAATTTTCAAACAGACTTGGGTCTAACAAATTTCATTTACTAGGTAATAAGAGCTTTTTAAATTAAAGACACATATGTGGAGTTTTCAAAAAGTACATAGAAGATGCAAATTATTAAAAAGCTATGTAGAATTTTAAATTTTTGGCAACTAAATGAACCATATTTTAATTCCATTTTCTATGAACTTTTTCACTGTATTCAAAAAACTGACACTTGATAAAAGTCCTAGTTGATATTTATTTTTCACGCCTTTATAACAATAGCCTCTTTAAAAAAAAGAATTATTTTATTTAACTTTATTTATTTATTCTAATTTGACCATATTGGGATGAGTGAGAGAGAGAGAAGGAAAGTGAGAAAGCAAGCCACCAGGTCTGGGACTCGAACAGCAGTCGGCCATGTGGGGAGTCCAGAGCTGTTAACCACCATGCTACCTGCTGGCCCTGTCCTACATTTTTTTCTGTTGTTTATCTCTGGTTCTTATCTTAGTTCATTGTTGTGTTGCTAACAAAAGTACTTGAGACAGGGTGATTTATAAAGAATAGAGGTTTACTTGGCTGACACCTGTGTTAGCTGGGAAACTGGGTGTGGGCCCAACATCAGTCTGGCCTCTGGTGCTACATCACAACATGGCCAACAGAAACAGAGGGGAAGGTGGGCATGTGCAGAGAGGAAATAGATCTTCCAACTTTCTCTGTCCCTCCCACACCCCCAGCAGATCGGATGGTGCCCTCCTAGCGGGCCTTACCTTTTACAGATCTCCCAAAGCCATTACTCTGGGGACCAGTCTTCTAGAACAGGGACCTGAACCTTTGGGAGACAAACCATTATTCAAATGATAGCAATTCTCTTCTGTTCCTTAAATTTAGGAAGAAAGGAGCTGAGCTAACCACTGTCAATCACTGGTGTCAGAATAGGTGCTTTAATCCTATCAGTCTCCCATGTGCTGTATTGCCCTTGGAAGTTCATGGGACCTCTAACCCCACAGTGTGTTCATGTAAATAATGCAGAACATTATTGTAGTTTATCATTTTTGTCAAAGCAATCTGCTTTGAATAGCCCCCCCAAAAAAGTTCTCAGTGATGGATTACACATAAGCTTAGTGTATTTTGAAAAGCCAACCTAAATTGATTATTTTTTGAGGAATTTATTGGCCCATAGTCAATGAAACATATTGAGTTAAGGGTAAGCGTTCGCTCTTTGATGCAGAGTGCCTAACCAGTCTACTTGCGTGGAGCCCCCGTAGTTCACCTGTGTTTAAGTTGGATGTCTGGTTCTTATTTCCATCCATCTGACCACCTTGAATCTTTTTTTTTTTTTAACTGAAGCTTAACACAGTGTTAACTTATATGTTGCTATAGAAATAACCATGGAACTTAGGGGACCAGCAGTTAGTGTAATGACTATGTTGCTGGACTCCCATGTAGTCGACTGCAGTTCGCGTCCCGAACCCAGTGGCTTAAAACTCACGCCAGGTGCGTGTGCGTGTGTGCCCAAGATCCCGAGAGGAGAATGGAGGAGAAGGGATTGCGGCATGACCATCCCCCCTGGGGGGGTGATTTCTCGCTTTCTGTCTCTCTCTGTCTGTCTGGCGAGCGCACGCACCCTATAGCAAAAACTTCTCCAAAAAAAAAAAAGAAATAACCATGGAACTTTGAAGGTGGGGTCATGAATCAGAGATTTTTTTATTTGAATTCAGTCTCCACTACTTACTATTTAACAGTACATGTTATTTTGCCCTTCCAAGCTTTGGGATTCTTATTTGAGAAACGGGAAATGATTGTGGGGATTAAATGAACCTATCTAGTAGGTAATAAAAGCAACCAGTTGGGTATCAAATGAAGCCTATGTTCTGTGACTGTGAGTCAAAAGTAGTGCAGGTAGCTGCATAGTTTATGGTAGGCTCATTTTATCTGTCATAGGAACCCAGAGGCAGGTTACTTTTACCGTTGATACGTAAAGCAGACTGTATAAATAAAATCAGTGATCAATAGACATCTTTAAATGTGTGATTGGAAAAGTGACCAATTCTGGAAACCGCAATTCAGTTCTAAATAACTTTTTGAAATTTTGCTGTCATCCCATCTTTTTTACGTGGCCGCTCAGGTTTTGCATAGATGCGGATTTTCCTTCTGCTTTTTGAAATGTGCTTTTTGATTGTATGTTTAAAATCTGGGCTATTGTGAAAAATCCTTCTGGCTTTCTAAATTTTAATTTTAATTGGCTTTTGCAATCCATTTTTATTCTGAAGCCCTTTTAAAATTAATTTCTCACACTTGTTCTTTTCTCATTTTCAAACTACTTTTCGTACTCTGATGAGCAGTTGCAGTCAGGTGAACTCTGTCTTCTGGGTCATTTGGGTTTGTATAAAGACACTTAAGAAAATGTCACAGAAATAGAAGTCCTGGTGGGAAAACAAATGGCATAGAGTATTGTGTGCAGTTAATGGAAATCTGTTTTAATTTCATCAACACTGTGGTCTCTCAGCACAAAGCTAAGTGAGAGGCAGCCACTTCAAGGTCCCTGGAATCAGGGATGAGATCAGTGTTTTGGTCTAGCCGTGATGTCTAATTGGGTATGTGTTTTCACCTTTTCTGGATATTTACTGCTCTGTTTTTTTCTTCCCTTATTTGGGGTTGGCTTAGTTTATCTCTATAATGTTCAGTATTACGTTTACATTAGAAGTAAGAGTTGTCTTTGTTTAGATGGTGTTAATTTTCTGTTTCCCTATGCATATGGCCTAATGCTTTACATTTCCTTATTTCAGAATTATTTGAATTTTAGTCTTTTTTAAAACATTTATTTATTTTTATTTTATTTTTAATTTTTTATATACATTCAATCACATTATTTAGCTTACAAAGTGAACATTTCAATATGTGAACATTTCTCCCCAGTCCCGTTGATCAAAATATCTTCAACCGATAACAACACACCTCCCCATCCTGTCAATGCTCTATTTCCGTATACCTTCTCCAAATGTCCTTCCTTAGGCCCCACTCCTCCATACACACCTCATCTGGCATTCACACCCATCTCTTGTGTTTGTACAACCTTTTGTAAATTTTAGTCTTTACAAATATATTTTGAGAGCACCCATATACTGCATGTATTATTAGCTCTTAATTTTTTTTTTTTTTTTTTTTTTTTGCATGGGACGTGTGCATGTGCTACAGAGAGGAAAAGGCAGAAATCACCCTCCAGGGAGATAGCCACGACCATGCACTAATCCCTTCTTCATTCTCCTCTTGGGATTTTGGGCACTCACGTATGCATGCATGATGGGATTGTCAAGCTGCCAGGTCTGGGACTCGCACTGTGGTCAGCCATATGGGAGTCCAGCACCTTAACCACCGTACCATGTGCTAACCTTAACCATTAAAAAAAAATAGCCTTAGAGTGACTAACTTCTACCTAGTTTTGTCATATCTGTAAAATCATGTGTTCATTATGAGAGTTACCTATTTTCCCAGTATCTACTGAAATTAATACAAAAGTATCATTTAGCTCTGTAGTCTCCCTAAATCTGTGGAATGGAATGTGTACTGCCTTTGGAAAAAATCAGTAGGTTTTGGGTTCGTTGTTTTAATACTCCCCATTCTCTGCTCCCTACCCTAATCCAATATATTTTATGTCCCTTCACAGTCAGATCAGTGCTTCTGAGCAGTTACTGAAACAGGCTTGGCCACAGTCGTCACTGAATTCCGTAGAGCACAGGTGACTCCCAGGATTGCCCTGTGCTCGCGGTGGGATCTTAGAGAAGCCACGATATGAGAGGTTTAGATCCTGCCTGTGTAAGATGTCGGTGATGGTGGTGGCATCTGTGGGAGGCCTGGAATGAAGGCAGAGAGAATATGTAGCACATATAAAGTGCTTTTGAGGTAACAACACACGTCACCAGTGTGAAGTGTAATTGATGGAACCAGGCACACACAGCGTATTTGGAGAAAGGCACCCTGTGCCTCTGTGGTCATGAGTACTCGAGCCATCGTTCTGTGTAAGCCCTGAGAACTGTCCTGATGCCCGCTTGTCCTCTTCTTTTTTTTTTTTTTTTTTTTTTCTTTTTTTGGAGAGGTTTTTGCTATAGAGCGCGTGCACTCGCCAGACAGAGAGAGACAGAGAGATAGAAAGTGAAAAATCACCCCCCCCCCCCCAGGGGGATGGCCACGCCGCAATCCCTTCTCCTTCATTCTCCTCTCAGGACCTTGGGCACGCATGCACACGTGCCCGGCGTGAGTTTAAGCCACCAGGTCCGGGACTCGAACCGCGGTCGACTACATGGGAGTCCAGCGACGTAGCCATTACGCCAAATGCTGGTCCCCGTGCTTGTCCTCTTCTTGATGACCTGCTAGTCTGGTGTGTGTATGTAAGGCACAGAATGAGTGAGGCCTCCTTGAGTGTTGTACCTGCTTTTAAGCTGAGAGCATTGGCTTTAATATTTTGTTGCCAGGACTGGCGTCTTTAGCTCATAAAAATCAGGAGAATGACCACACTGGACTAAAGCAAGGCTCTGATTTTTTGTTTTCTTTCCTTTTTTGTCATTTTGCTGTAGGGTGTGTGTCTTCTCCGGAGAGACAGGGTGGGGTGGGAGTGGGAGAAAAGTTAGTTAGAAAGCAACACCCCTCACCCCCGAGGAGGTGGATGGCCATGCCTCAGTCCCTTCTCCATTCTCCTTTCAGGATTTTGGCCACACCCGTTCCCAGTGTATTTGACAAGCTTGGCTGTCCAGGACTTGAACTGCACAGTCAGCCATGTGGGATCAAGCTGTCTTAATCACTACACCATCTGCTAGCCCAAGGCTCCGACTTTCTATCGTAGGTGACCAAGTATTTCTTCTTCTTTTTTTTAAAGAATTATTTATTTAATTTTATTTATTCGTTCATTCATTTTAATTTGACCAGAGAGAGACACAGAGAGAAAGAGACGGCGGGAAAGTGAGAAAGCAAGCCAGCAGGTCCAGGACTCGAACCGTGGTCAGCCATGTGGGAGTGTCCAGCACCTTAACCACCACGCCACCTGCTGGTCCCTCTTCTTGATTTGAATGGACATTTGATTCCACTTTACTCTGGTATCAATGAAATGGCATCAGAAAGGGGAATATTTAAGGCTCCGCATACAGAGGAACAGAAAGCTAATTTAATGTGTGTTTGTGTGTGTGTGTGTGTTTATAAATGTGTGTATATACTTATGAGTAAATAAATTAAAACATATGAATAGATGGAGCTGGCATAGGAAACAAGATCCCACATGACTAACCAGGCTTCAATTCCCAGCCTTCGCAGCTTGAAAAACACACTGGGCATGTACACACGGCCGGGGATCTCGATGCCATGGAAAATTAGAGATGATTGCTGTATGACCAGACCCTGTTGGGGAATACTTGCCTTGTCTCTTTCTCTTTCTTATGCATGTGTCCTCTGGCACTTAATTGTGTGTGTGTGTGTGTGTGTGTGTGTGTACATACATGTATGTATATATTACAGTAAAACTGTAAATATTTTATTGTTTGCACTGGATTTTAGAATCTAAGCATCCAATTAGAGAACGTCTAATTGGATGACATCTGATAGGACATCTGCTGTTTTTCCTGTGCCGCGTGTAAGTGACATGGAGCAGGGATGGAGTCGAGGCTCCATCTCTTGTTGGCTTCATCTCCTGGTATCACTTTGAAATATCCCTGTTGTTAATGAAAAGCAGATTTCTTATTTATTTATTTATTTTTGCTTTAACTTCCAGTGTCCTTAAATAACAGCTGTATAAAAGGTTTCTTTTTTTCCTTGCTGTTTAAATTTTCACCCGACAGTCATTTGACATCGGAAGTGTACTAGAACCAAATTTCTTCATCTAAAAAAGGGTGATCCACATCTCCTGGAGAAACAGAGCAGGGCTCTTACCCTGTGTGTCTCCTTCCTATTTCTTTTGTTAGCTAAACCAGGCTTACTCTGCAAAACCCACCTCTACTTTTCTTTTTCAGTTTTAAATGACCTTGACATTATGCTGATTGCTTTTTAAATGTGTAATTGGGAGTAAACCCTTTATTTACTTATATAAATCATCACACCTGATCCGGTGACAGGATTTTAAGTTTTCCTGGATTATAAAAGCAATTTCTTGGAACCTGTGGTCTTTTGGGCCCTGAGCAGTTATTTATTTATTTATTAGAGAGGACACTTTTTCCCCTATCCACATTTTGACCAAGAGGACCTCATTCCTCTTTTCTCTGTAACATTACTAATAAAATGTGCTCTCCTATTTCATCTTTCTAGTTTACCTCTCTCTATTTCCCACTAATTCACATGAAGTTCCCATCTCAGGGAAAAAAAGAAAAAAAACCTTCATGTTCATCAAATATAGGAATATCAAAGCACTATGTACTGATTTGATTTTTTTTTTTTGTAACAAGGATTGACCACTGTATTTTTTGTATTAGAAATCACTGACATTTGAAACTTCTGTGCCATTTCCCTTTTCATCTTTCAAATCACATTTATTGTCTTCTCTCTAATTTCAAATGTTATCTTGCAGGACCAGTAGATGGCATCATGGTTATGTTGCTGGACTCCCACGTAGTCCATTGCTGTTCAAGTCCTGGACCCGGTGGCTTAAATTTATGCCAGGCTTTGTGTGCGTGCGTGCCCAAGATCCCAAGAGGAGAATGGATGAGAAGGGATTGCGATGTGACCATCCCCTTGAGGAGTCATTTCTTGCTTTCTGTCTCTCTGTCTCTCCAGTGAGCACATGTGCCCTATAGCAAAAATCTCTCTCTAAACAAGGAAATGTTATCATGCTTATTGGGGAAACATATAAAATATAGAAAAGCACCAATGAGAACAAAAGAACTATGGGCAATCATATCGCCTAGAGTAATGATAGATTTTTCCTGTTTGTTTGTTTGTTTGTTTGTTTGTTTGTTTGTTTCTTTCTTTCTTTCTTTCTTTCCTTCCTTCCCTCCCTCCCTCCCTCCCTCCCTCCCTCCCTCCCTCCCTCTTTCTTTCTTTCTTTCTTTCTTTCTTTCTTTCTTTCTTTCTTTCTTTCTTTCTTTCTTTCTTTAACAGAGACAGAAAGAGAAAAAGACAGTACCTCCAACAAAATCTTGACGCTGCAGTCCACTCTCAAGCCTAGTCAGTCTCAGATCACGAGCTTGTGTTTGCCCTGTGTCTATAGAGGGAGGTCTCCAGATGCAAACCTCGAACCCTTCCATGTGGCTCAGCCTACCAAAGCATCATGCTTTATTGCCATCATGGTTTTATTTGAAATCTTGAGTTTCAGTGTTTTTTAAAAATTTATTTTATACATTCAATCACTGTATATCATTACAGCTTGTAAACGGAATTTTTCCAGAATGAATATACTATATATTAGTCCAGTTAAATATATATCATGCATATTATCATCAACAGTGAATTTCCCATTTTTGTGTTCCTTAAACGTTTTGCTTCTTAACGTCATGGCCTACTAACATTCTGGTAATACCATAAGTGTATGAAATGTAACTGCTTTTTTTTTTTTTTTCTTTCTGTTTTTTGGAGAGGTTTTTGCTATAGGGCGCGTGTGCTTGCCAGAAAGACAGAGAGACAGAAAGCGAGAAATCACTTCCCAGGGGGGATGGCCATGCCACAATCCCCTCTCCTCCATTCTCCTCTTGGGATCTTGGGCTCGCATGCACACGCGCCCTGCAGAAGTTTAAGTCACCGGGTCCAGTACTCGAATCACGGTTGACTACATGGGAGTCCAGCGACATAGCCATTACACTAACTGCTGGTCCCCTTATGTAACTGTTTTTATAAAGAAAAAGTGGTATTTCGTGCTAACTTAATCTGTTGTATTTACTGAACTTATTCTTGTTAGAGAATAGTAATGTTCATGAAACCTAAAATGTGTATGTCTTTTACAAGAGCTCAAACATTGTGCTTAGAAGCTATGGAGAGTTTTTTGTTTTGTCTTATGGTTTTTGCCATAGGATACATGTGCTTGCAAGAGGAAGAGACAGAGAGGGAAAGTGCAAAGTCACCCTCTGGGGGGAAAGGCCATGCTATAATTCTTTCTTTATTCTACTGGGATTTTGGGCATGTATCCCCGCCCTTCAGTGTGATTTTTAAGCTGCTGGGTCCATGACTCAAATAGCAGTTGGCCATGTGAGAATCCACTGCCTTGGGACCAGCAGTTAGCGTAATGGCTATGTCGCTGGACTCCCACGTAGTCGACCGCGGTTCGAGTCCCGGACCCGGCGGCTTAAACTCACGCCGGGCGCAAGTGCGTGCGTGCCCAAGATCCCGAGAGGAGAATGGAAGAGAAGGGATTGCGGCGTGGCCATCCCCCCTGGGGGGTGATTTCCTGCTTTCTATCTCTCTGTCTCTCTCTGTCTGTCTGGCGAGCGCACGCGCCCTATAGCAAAAACCTCTCCAAAAAAAAAAGAAAAAAAAATGAAAAAAGAATCCACTGCCTTAACCAACAGGCCACCTGCTGGCCCAGTATTCAGAGATTTTTAGAAAACACATTCTAGTAATTAAAAGCCTATTTTTATCTTTCAATTAATTTCCCCCAAGAGATACTAACTCCAGGAATACTAAAACTACTTAAAATATTTTTAGAATTGCCTTTAATTCCATCTTTTATTGTCACTGATACTCAGATGTCAGCATTTGTAAAGTTGGAATTTTGAATGTAGTCAAACATTATTTGATCACAAAGCTAGACTTCTGGGTGATCAAGCTGAGTATCAACATTTTTTGATTAGGAACTTGGTGTAAAAATATAAAGAATTCTTTTACCCTCTGGGTGATTTATAATCTGGTTCCGAAAGTAGTTAATAAGGTCAAATTCCAGAAACTTTCACTTCTTTCTCAGACTAGATGGGGTGGCTAAAAAGCCAGCTAGACTGCATAAAATAATTTTGCTTCTATTTTTAGGCTTACAGAAAGTGAGAGTACTCTGCAAGGAGAGGGGGAGAATGCACTGAACTTGAGCCAGGGGCAGTAAGCACACATGAATTGTGAGAGTTTCTGCAGGGACCTGCTGTCATCCCCCTGGCATTTGGGAGATTAGGGTTTGTGTTAGTGTCAAAACGGGAAGTCAAACCTGAAACTCTCATGTTAAGCTCCCCCCACCCCCTTTTTAAGGGTTTCTTTTCTTTTCTTTTCTTTTCTTTTCTTTTTTTTTGCCATAGGGCACATGCACTCACTGGAGACAGAGACAGAGACAGAGAGAGGGGAAAATGAGAAATCACCCTCTGGGGGGAATGGCCATGCTGCAATCCCTTCTTCTCCATTCTCCTTTCAGCACCTTGGGCATACACGCACACTTGCCCCGGCGTGATTTTCAAACCACCGTGTCCAGGATTTGGACCGTGGTGGGCCATATGGGAGTCCAGTGCCTCAACCACTACGTCACCTGCTGGTCCCAAGTCTTTTTAAAAAAATTAATGTATTTTTTTTATATTATGAGTGAGTGAGAGAGAGAGAAAGACAGTGCCCCCAACAGGGTCCTCATGCTGTGATCCACATCCAGCTCAGCCAGCCCTCCATCCTGAGCATGCATGTGCCTGTTGTGCCCAGAGAGGTTTCTGGATGCGAAACCAGAACTTTCTCATGTGGGTCAGTAGTCTCAAGTGTCTCCTTTTTTTTTTTTTTTTTTTTACCACTCCCTACCTCTCACCTTTTTTTTTTTTTTTTTTTTTTTTTGGAGAGGTTTTTCGCTATAGGGCGTGTGCGCTCGCCAGACAGACAGAGAGAGAGACATAGAGACAGAAAGCGAGAAATCACCCCCCAGGGGGGATGGTCACGCCGCAATCCCATCTCCTCCATTCTCCTCTCGGGATCTTGGGCACGCACGCACACGCGCCCGGCGTGAGTTGTAAGCCACCGGGTCCAAGACGCGAACCGCGGTCGACTACGTGGGAGTCCAGCGACATAGCCATTACGCTAACTGCTGGTTCCCCCTACCTCTCACCTTTTGAAGAGAGCCAAATTGGTCCCAGGGCTATTGGTGCTCTGACTACACACACAGTCTTCGACAGAGGGTGTCTACAACTTAGATCCTTAGGTTTCCCTTCATTAGTATCAATCTGTTTTAGATGGCCAAATACAGACAGTACTGGTTGAGAGATTGCCAGAAACAGTAGCTAATTGCTTGGCATTTAGATTCTGGGGCACAGAATATAAAATAACTGTACAAAATGTTTAAGGAAGTGAAACCCAAAATCTCAGACATGTACAAATACTAAATATAGACCATACAGGAGCTCTCTAGCCATAAAAACACAGAGAGGAAACTGAAATGCATATAACTATGTGAAATAAACTAATCCGAAAGGCTATATACTATGTGATTCCGTATGACATTCTGGAAAAGGTAGGGCTATAGAGACAGTAATTTTTTTTTGGAGAGGTTTTTGCTATAGGGCGTGTGTGCTCGCCAGACAGACAGAGAGAGACAGAGAGACAGAAAGCGAGAAATCACCCCCCCACCGGGGTGCGGGGGATGGCCACGCCACAATCTCTTCTCCTCCATTCTCCTCTCAGGATCTTGGGCACGCACGCACATGTGCCTGGGCGTGAGTTTAAGCCACCGGGTCTGGGACTCGAACCGCAGTTGACTACGTGGGAGTCCAGCGACATAGCCATTACGCTAACTGCTGGTCCCAGAGACAGTAATTTTTATTGTCAGTAGTTAGCAGCAGCTAGTGGGAAGGGAGGAATGAATAGATAGAACACAGGTGATTTTTTTTTTTAAGAATTATTTTTTTTATTTAACTTTATTTATTTATTTATTTATTTATTTATTTACTTACTTACTTACTTACTTACTTACTTACATTTGACCAGAGAGGGACAGAGCAAGAGTGAGAGAGGGAAAGTGGGAAAGCAAGTCGCTAGGCTCAGGACTTGAATCGTGGTTGGCCATGTGGGAGTCCAGCACCCTTAACCACCACACCACTTGCCAGCCCCAAGAACACCAATGATGATTAGAGCGAGTTAAATGCTCTATATGATACTGTGGTGGTTGATACATGTCATTGCATTTTTGTCCAAACCTATACAATGTACAATACCAAGAGTGAACCCTAATGCAAGCTGTAGATATCTAGTGACTATAATATGTCAATGTAGTCCCTCATTTTTAACGAGTCTACCACTTTGTTGATAAGGGGGAGGCTGTGCATGTGTTGGGGAAGCAGATATATGGGCCAGCTCTTGTACTTTTCTTTCCATTTTGCAGTATCTTAAAACTCTGCTAAAATTAAATTGTTATGTAAAAACTATTATGCAAATTTGAGAAAATGAAACAGAACATGCAAAATGGAAAATGTGTTTGCTGAAATTTACAAACAGGTCCTTGTTCTGGGCCTGAATTCAGTCCAGCATTACCTATTAAAGGTATCATGTCTCCATCTCCTTTATTAAACTGGGACTCTTCTTAGTTGTTGTCTGTCATGACTTTGACATTTATGACAATTACCAGCCAGCTGTTTTGTGGAATGTCTCTCAGTTTGACATCTGATGTTTTCTCATGGTAAAATTTAGGTTGTACAATTTTGGCAAGAGTATCACGGAAATTATGCTGTGTCCTTATTAGTGCATTGTGTCATGAGGCGCATGGTATTGTTATCGGTTTTTTTTTTTTTTTTTTTTTTTGGTTATGTTCATTTTGCTCAGTTGGTAAAGATAGCATCTATTAGGTTTCTAACCCTAAAATTACTGTTTTCTCTTTGTAATTAATAAGTTTCCTATGGGGAAATAGTTTGAGACTATGTAATTATCTTGCTTTTCATCATATTTTGCCCCACCAATTTTTGAACCCATTGATAATTGCCTGGAATCACTGTGGTATTTGCCAAGTGGTTATTTTCTTTACCATTTTTTCCTAAAATGTTGAGACTTTTACCATAAGGAATACTTTTATATTCTCTCCCATATGTTATATTTATTCAATTAATTATATCAGTATGTCATCCTAGATACTTGCTAATTTTATGAGTTACAATTTATTATGAAAATTGTTTCTTTTATTACTCAAATCAACAAAGACTTGGCCATTGGGAGCCCCTTCAAGGACTCTCCTGTGGTCTTTGACATGTTGTCATCATTTTTTGCCCTTGAATTAAAATTTGTTGCGATTTAGGAAGGTTATATTTTTGTTTTAATGATTGCTTTTATGCTTACATTTAAGAAAATGCCTTATCGCAACTGTTGTCATATATAACTTTTTACTGTCTTCCGTGTCAGAAAGGGAATAACCTAAACTCTTACTTGTTATTTATGCAGTAGTTAATGAGTGTATTTTTTCTGTTTGCCTCTTCTTTCTTCCAGTTTTTAGTTTCAATATTTCTACTTTTTCTAGAATATACAATTGGATATTAGTCTTACAACTTATTCTCCAACTTTGAGTCTTTTAAAAAATTATTTAACTTTATTTATTTTTAGTATTCTTTTAAAAAATTTGACCAGAGAGAAACTGAGTGAGAGGGAAAGTGAGAAAGCAAGCCACCAGGCCTAGGACTCTTATTGTAGTTGGTCATGTGGGAGTTCAGCACTTTAATCACCACACTACCTTCTGGTCCCTCTAGGTTTTACTCTTACTCTTAGAATTTTTTTTTTTTTTTTTTTTTTGGAGAGGTTTTTGCTATAGAGCGCGTGCACTCGCCAGACAGACAGAGAGAGACAGAGAGACAGAAAGCGAGAAATCTCCCCCCCAGAGGGGATGGTCACGCCGCAATCCCTTCTCCTCCATTCTCCTCTCGGGATCTTGGGCACGCACGCACATGCACCCGGCATGAGTTTTAAGCCACTGGGTCCGGGACTCAAACTGCGGTCGACTACGTGGGAGTCCAGCGACATAGCCATTACGCTAACTGCTGGTTCTCCACTCTTAGAATTTTTGTAAATGAACGTGTGATCCAAGCTTTCCCTCGCTTACCTCAAAGGCTTGCTTGCAGTGGGTTAGGAAGTGTACTAGGCCTGTCCTTGGTATTTACTCTGCCTGCCTTCCATGTTTCCCGTTTACATAGTTACTTTGAAACTTGGGCATTCTCTATTTCCAAGATATTCTGAGGGATGGCGTTTAAGCATTATTTATTCTTCTTATGGTTCTAAATTATTCTTAGAGGAAATAATGAGAGAGACACAGGCTGTGGCAACTGCCATTGTCTTTGGCTCTCATAAGAACAATTCGAGACATAAGTTAATAGAATCTTTTTCTTTTATTCTCTTTCTTTTCATTGTCAGAGGGCACACACACATCTGAGAGATAGAGAGAAAGAAAGAAAGAGAAAAAGAGAGAGAAGGAGTAATGATACCTCAATGGTCCCTGTCATGATGCAAGCAATCCTTTTTCTTCTTTATCCTGTTTGGATCCTGTCTAGGCATGTACACATACGTGCTTGGCATGTTTTTCATGCTACTGGGGCCAGTATTTGAACCATGGTCTTCCATGTTGGATCTGGCTTTCTCCTATAGGGCCAGCCCAGTAGAATCCTTTTCTCAAAAAGTTTTTGATTTTGTTGGACCTTTAGAAGAACTATTGTCCTGAGCCTGCCTTAGTCCATTTTCACAGCCTGAGGATGCCCATTGTCTAGGAAATGTGGCACCTCACTGCAAGTCTACACCAGCTCTACTTTATTTCCTTGTCCATCCTTATGAGAAAGAGGGATTTAGGGCTGCCTATCAGGCACTCTAGCTTGGTTAGACACCACGTTTTCACTTGGGTCTCATTCACTATGGTACACCGTGACAACCAAAGTTCAAGTTTGGGGATGTTATTTTAGATAGGCAGATATTCTCAGTGCTTCTCTCTGACTTTGCGTTCCTTTATTATTATTATTATTATTATTATTATTATTATTATTATTTGTTTTATTCCTGGCTTCACACTTTCCTGTACAATTTTGTTTATTCATTCTTTTCTCTGGGGCTTTTTCTTTAATTCTTTGAGAAATTTTTGTATTTTTTAAGTTGCAGCTTTATCAGGAGTTTTGGCTGTAATTACTTCAACTCAACATTACTGGAAATAGCAGCTAATGACTTTTTTAAAATTAAAACTAAAATTTTTGATTTTATAGAGTTTCAGGTGGGACAAATGAGGAGGGCTTTATTTGTCTGTTCTTGAGTCTTTTTCCTAGCAAGTAAAAATTTATTATGTTGCCAAAGAAGGAGCTCTTTTATTTCAGTGACAAAACAACTTATGACTAATAATAGTTACGATTAATGATGATGATAATAATGAAGGGAATTTATTTAGCCATTGGCATGTGCCAGGTACTCTATATTTCTGACACATTATTTTATTTATAATGAAAATTATTAATAGTATTGTTTCCATGTTACAAATCATTACCCGAGGCTCAGCTACCGTACCACTTGCCTAAGTTAATATGGATAGTAGGTGGCAGAAATTTGCCTCGGACCCTGTCCTGTCCTTTAGAGGTACAGGGCTGGCACATTTCAGCATGCTTCTAGTTAATTTCTAGATGGCACTTTCTTATCCATCCTTACGTCATACTGTAAGGACACTGTGGGATGGTTAGGGATATCACTATAGAGTCTATAACTGTGATTCAGTGGTGTTTCCACTAGAGTGAAATGACTATAAGTTCATGCAAGTGTAAAATGGGAGATATTAGCCAAGATTAGAACAGTGCCTTTTAATTCCCTAAAGATCCTCCACACCGTGTAGCATAGCGTTTTGTTCCACGTTGCTATTAAGTGAATGTTAGTTTCCTTATGTTTACTGGATATAAAACATAATGGGCCTTATTTCCACATTGAAACTTGGAAGTCAAAAGAATTTTTAGCAGGATTTCTAGGTTATTTGATGAAATAACTGCTGTATTTCCTTACATTATTCCTCTTAACTTGCAGTTATTTGCTGGTATAAAGGATGGAGAAAACTTGCAGCTCTTTGAAAAGAGTTCTCGCTCTGCCCATAAACAAGAGACACACACCATGGAGGCCATGAAGCTCGTAGAATTTGACCTGAAGCAGACACTCACCAGGCTAGTGACACATCTTTTTGGAGATGGTAAGTATTCAAATACTGTCATCTTTGGAGGGCCAGGTTTTCAGCAGTTATTACCTTTCATATCATCGAGGCTGATTGTGTCTTGATTTTTTTTTTTTTTTTTTTTGGTCTGAATTGTGAACCCTACCCCTTCATGGGCTAGAGCTTATGGATTTCCTGATCCATTTCAGTTCAAGAACAGGAGGATATGACAATGGAACTAGCTTGAGAAAGAAATGAGAATGTATTAGGGTCAGTATCATCAATAGGGAGAAAGTATATAGGCTTATTAATGTTACTGTATTATAAGGTCAGGTTTGATTAATGTGGCAAGATTTTTTTTTTTAAGAGATTTTTGCTATTAGGAGCATGTACTCACCAGAGAGACAGAGAGAAAAATAAATGAAAAATCACTCCCCAAGGAAGATGGCCATACTGCAATCCTTTTATTTCCCATTCTATTGGGATTTTGAGCATGCGTGCATATGTGCCCAGGGTGAGTTTCAAGCCTCTGGGTTCAGGACTTGAACTACAATTGCCCGTGTGACTGGCACCTGTGGTGCGTTTCTTAACCATGGGAATGAGCCCAGAAGAAAATTTTAGATATTGATATACTGATGACTATCAAAAGCAAAAATACTAATAAAGCCTTTCCTGTAGAAGAAACTGTATTGTTAAGATCTGGACTTCCGGGGCCAGCAGGTGGCATGGTGGTTAAGGCACTGGACTCTCACATTACTGACAATGGTTCGAATTCTGGATGTGGTGGCTTGAAAATCATGCTGGGCACGTGAGTGTGCATGCCCAAATACCAGGAGGAGAACGGAGGAGAAGGGATTGCAGCGTGGCCATCCCCCCAGGGTATGATTTTTCACTTTCCCTCTCACTGTCTCTCTTGGTTTCTCTCTGGTGAGTGCGCCTGCCCTGTGCCAAAAACAAAACAAAACAACCCCCCCCAAAAAACAAACAAACAAAAAAACAAACAAACAAAAAACCATAAAAAAAAAGTTCTGGACTCTCACTTTAGTCGCTAGCTTTCCATTATTTTTCAAAGAATATTTCTTGTCAGTAATGCCACCTTCCTTGTTCACTTATTTCTAACTTACTTGAAATAATATTTTGTTTTTGCTATAGGGCGCATGCGCTCGCCAGACAGACAGAGAGACAGAAAGCGAGAAATCACCCCCCAGAGAGGATGGCCATGCTGCAATCCCTTCTCCTCCATTCTCCTCTCAGGATCTTGGGCTCGCATGCACACGCACTCGGCGAGAGTTTAAGCCACCGGGTCCGGGACTCGAACGGCGGTCGACTACGTGGGAGTCCAGCAACATAGCCATTACACTAACTGCTGGTCCCCATTGTGGTTTTTGTTTTTGAGAGGGATTTTTGTTATAGGATGCATGTACTCTCTGGAGAGACAGAAAGAGACAGAGAGACGAAAGTGAGAAATCACCCTTCAGAGGCATAGCCATGTCACAATATATTCTCAAGAGCTTCATTGTCCTCTTGGGATTTTGGTCACACATGCACACGTGCCCAGTGTTTTTCAAGCCACCTAGTGCGGCACTCAAACTGCAGGCGGCCATGTGGGAATCCAGCTCCTCAACCACTATGCCACCTGCTGGTCTCTTCTTTTTCTTTTCTTCTTCTTCTTTTTTTAACCTCCAAATTCCCCTACATACTTGTGAACTCAAATACATACTTAAAAGTTTTCTTGTAATTCATTAAGCCTCTGCTGCCTTGTTTTAGCAAAGTTTGCTCGGCTATCTTGACTGTCATGTTATCAAATGCATAGTTCACCTAATATTTATGAAAACACTTAACAATCCTGTACGGGTGGAGTTTTCAAAATGCTCATGGAAAATGTGTATTATGAAAAACTATACATGGATTTGGATTTGGAAATATTTTTGCACAAAAATCAATTTGTGCAAAATTGATTTGATTTTCCACGAACTTTGTGCAGTCCCTCATATACGGTTTATATACATATATTTCCAGAAAGAATACATCAGTTTCAGGACAGTCATTTTTTTTTTTTTTCTTGGAGGTGGGGAATAGTTTAAGGGATGGGTAGAAACCAGTCTTCAAGTGTGTTCATAATATTATGTTTAAATAAAATATGATGCCAAAATGACAAAATATTATGATTCAATAAAAGAAAATAATGGTGCATGAATATTTGCAATTTTCTATTTCTGTCACTAGGTTTGAAATATCTCATATTACAATGGCATAACGTAATAGTGAAACAGGTTTCAACTAGAGACTGCTGATGTGAAAATCCTATTATAGTCAGCTTTTCTTTACTTTCATGATAAAAGAAAGGAATTGTATTTTTAACAATAAGGTAATCTAGCATGGAAATTCAATGAGAACGATTTTGTCATTCATGCCATTTTAGGGACTGGATATGATCGAAGGGATTCTAGTATTTTAAATTTTATATTACTGTTTTGTCTCTAGTAGTTCTACAAAAAAAATCAAATGAGTCTGAATTTTTGAGACTCACCTGAAGTTTTCCATTGTCAAACTGTGGCAAGAACTTTTTTTTTTTTCCTTTGGAGAGGTTTTCGCTATAGGGAGCGTGAGCTTGCCAGACAGACAGAGAGAGACAGAGAGACAGAAAGCGAGAAATCACCCCCCGGGGGGATGGTCATGCCGCAATCCCTTCTCTTCCATTCTCCTCTCGGGATCTTGGGCACTCACGCACACGCGCCCGGCGTGAGTTCTAAGCCACCGGGTCCGGGACGCGAACCGCGGTCGACTACGTGGGAGTCCAGCGACATAGCCATTACGCTAACTGCTGGTTCCCGCAAGAACTTTTTAAAAAGCATTTCTTAGTTATGTCTTTCTACACATTTCTATAATCAAATGTAGTGTGTAAGATTTAGAGTTTCACCAGGTTGCAGACATCACAATATTAAATAAGCTGAACATAATCCCTGTCTTCAAAGGGCCGTGTATCTCAAACCCTCTCCTAGAGAAACCTAAGATATTCTGAAAGTGTGTGGAAAAGGTGCCTCCTCTAAGACTGAACATGCCACCAGGAAGACTTCTGGTGAAGGATATCCAAGTTGACACCTAGAGAATAAACAAGAATTAACCATCTGGGGCCAGCAGGTGGTGTGGTGGTTAAGGTGCTGGACTCCCATGTGGCTGACCATGGTTCGAGTCTCAGACTCGGCATGCCCAAAATCCCCAGAGGAGACTAGAGGAGAAGGGACTGAAGCAAGGCCAACTACCCTGGGGGGTGATTTGTCACTTTCCCTCTCTCTGTCTCTGTCTCTCTCCAGCAAGCACATGTGCCTTATGTCAAAAAAGAATTAGCCATTCTAATGAAGAGGTTGGGGGAACTAAACGAGGGAGGTGGGAAGAAAGGAATGAAAAACAAGATGGGTGAGACACAAATACTAGTCATTGAGAACAAACATAGCATAGTACAGACTTGAAGGAAGAAGAAGAGGCGGAAAGAAGAAAAAAGATAGACAGAAAAATCTATGACTATTGAAAAATGATAGTGTAGATTCAGAGAAATTAAAATTCTTTTATCCACTTACCCTGAAATATTAAACAGATCATTTATTGTTTTTGGCCTCAATTTTCTAACTTTCCCCCCCAAAGTCTATATTTTTCTTTTTTAAGAGAGCTTTTTGTTACCGTGTGCATGCACTCACCATAGAGAGAGTCAGTAAGAGAGAAGTGAGCAATCCCATGTTGCAATCCCTTTTCCGCCATTCTTCTCTTGGGATTCTGGGCATGGCACACATGTGCTTGGCATGAGTTTGAAGCCACCAGGCCTAGGATTTGAACCATGGTTGACCATGTGGGAGTCCAGTGCCTTAACTACTTCATCACCTGCTGACCCCTCCAAAGTCTATTTTTATTTTGTTTTATTTTTATTTTTGAGAGAAACAGGCAACCTTGATAGAGTTCTGTCATGCTACTATCCCCACCCCCTCAACACTTCAGCCGGCAGTCATGTACAGGTCAACCCATGTGGCTCTAGCTTTGCAGAATGGCACCCCACCTCCTGTGCCACCACAGTTACACACATTTTCTAACTTTTAGAAATATTTATTTCTTTCATATGAGAGAGAGAGAGAGACAGAAAGAGAGAGAGAGAGAGAGACTCTATAGAGTCTCATGCCTCTATCCTTCCCACAGTCTTTCCAGCCATCCAGGATCATGGCTTGCATGAGTGCTTCTGCTGTGAATAGGTTCACCTGGGAACCAAACCTCAATCCTCCATATGGTTTCAGCATTGTAGAGTGGTGCTCCTGGAGAGTTTTTTCGCTTGTTTGTTTGTTTACGTTTTTTCTTTCTTTCATGATAGAGAGAGTCACCTTCAACAGGGCTGTTTTTGAACTTAAAAGCTGAGATGATAGGGGCCAGCAGATAGTATAGTGGTCAAGGCACTAGACTCCCACATGGCTGGCCACAGTTCAGGTTCTAGACCTGGCAGCTTGCTTTCTTGCCCTCCCTGTACAATTGTCTCTCTCTGGTGAGTGCATGAGCCCTATAGCAAATTAAAAAAAAAAAAAAGTATTAAATAAATAAATATTTTTTAAAAGGCTGAGATGATAGTTGTTTCACATGAGAAATAATATGAAATATGCTTTATAAGTAGAAAATATTAAATAACTATGTAAATATGAAAAAGTGGAGGAGGAATAGGAAGAAGGAAGAATAAGACAAGACAGTAACAGCAGAAGACATAGGAGAAAAGTCATCCAATCAAAGAACAATATTGGTTGATAGGTCTTTATTCTATCGATGATGAGATGATATCTAAAGCTATAATTTAGACCACTCTGTGGCACAGTAGTTATATTGGTGTTGATTATATATTATTGGTTAACCTGAGCATCAGAGAGTATATAAAAAAGTAAACAAGATGCTAGTACCTGGATAGATTTTAAAAACTTTCCCAGGGCATTTGAGGTTCTACATTTTCCCAAATGTATTCTTAAACTTTTCTTCATGTTATTATTTTTAATATTTGAATTTGTATAGATTTCAAAACCAGGCAATGAGCTTAAATTTCCCCACTAGAAGTTTTCCTTCTAAAATCCATTCCTGGAGGACTAGCAGGTAGCATAGTGGTTAAGGCACTGGACTCCCAAGTGGTAGACCATGGTTCGAGCCCTGGACCTGATGGCTTGATATTCACACCAGGCACATGTGTATGCATGCCCAAAATCCAGAGAAGAGAATGAAGGAGAAGGGTTTGCAGCATGGTCATCCCCTCCAGGTGGTGGTTTCTCACTGTCTGTCTCTCTGGCAAAAATCTCTCTCAAAGAAACAAAACAAAACAAAACAAAATAGATCCATTTCTGAAATACAGGTTGAACATCTCTGATCTGAAAGTCTGAAAACTAAAGTGGTCTAAACTCTCAAACATTTTGAGCACAGACTTGATGTCACAAATGGAAAATTCTACACCTGATGTCTTAATGGGTCACCGTGTAGCACAAAAACATTGGATGAAATTACTTTCGGCCTGTGTGTATAAGTACAAAGAAACATAAGTTAATTTCATGTTTAGGCTTCGGCCCCCCTCCCAAGATAACTTACTATACGTGTATTCATATATTGCAGAATCTGAAAAAAATCTAATAATCCAAAACACTTCTAGTCCCAGAAATTTCAGATAAGAGATGTCCAACCTGTATGTGAGCCTTCTGACTCTGATGCCTGTCCTGCCATGGACGGGCATGCTTGTAGCCAAGGATTGAGAATCTAAAGTTTTGTATCCCTGGGACAGGTCCTTTTTGTTCACGATATATATATTTTTTATCATACTGTTGGATTTTATGTGCTAGTATTTGTTGAAGATTATTTTGCATCAATATTCCTAAGTGATATTGGTCTGTAGTTTTCTTTTTTGTTGTTGTTGTGTCCTTGTTTGCTTTTGGTATCAAGCCAATGGTGGATGTGTAAACTGACTTTGGTAATGTTCTTCCCATTTGATAGTTTTAAAATAGTTTGTGGAGAATTGGTGTTAATTCTTCTGTAATGGTTCTGTAGAGTTAAACCATGAAGCCATCTGGAACTGGGCTTTTCTTTGTTGTTATTACTAATTAAATCATCCTACTTGATATTTGTCTATTTAAGCTCTCTATTTATTTCTGGTTTAGTCTAGGCATATTGTATGTATCCAGGAATTTGCCCTTGTCTTTTCTGGTTTTCTGTTTGTTTCTTGCTCAAGAAACAAATATATTGTATATGTCCAGAAATTTGTTCATCTCTTTTAGCTTTTACAAGTTTTTGACTTATAATCTCTTATAGTATTCCCTAAAGATTTTTTTATATTTCTGCGTATTTGTTGCAACATCCTCCTTTTCACTTCTGATTTTATTTATCTGACCCTTTCTCTATTTTTCTTAAGTCGCCCAGATAATTTTTAATTTTGTTTATTCTCTCAAAAAAACCTAGCTCTTTCGTTTTGCCAATCCATTATGAATTTCTACAGTAGTTTCAAAGTTGTTCAGAAGTGTATTGTTTAGTTCCCATGTATGTGTGTAATTTCTAAGATTCTTTTTGTTGTTGATTTTAAGTTTAATTCCATTGTGGTCAGAAAAGATGCTAGATATGACTTTCGTTTTTTAAAATTTGTGCAGGTTTGTTTTGTGTGTTACAGTATGGTCAGTCTTAGAGAATGTTCTATGTACGGCTGAGAAAAATGTGCATTCTATAGTTGTTTGGTAAAATGTTCTATAAATGTCTGTCAAGTCCATTTGGTTTATGCTATCATTTAGTTCCAATGTCTTTGTTCATTTTTTGTCTAGATGGGCTGTCCAATGATGAGAGTGAGTATTGAAACCCTCACTGGTTAGTGTGTTACAGTCTATCTGTCTTCATAGGAGTGCTAGTCTTTGTTATATGTATTTAGGAGCTCTGGTGTTAGGAGTGTAAATGTAATTGTTATTTCTTCTTGGTGAGTTGTTTCCTTTAATACCATATAGTGATCTTCTTTGTCTCTTTTTTTAAAATTTTTTCTTTTTTTTGGAGAGGTTTTTGCTATAGGGTGCATGCGCTCACCAGACAGACAGAGAGACAGAAAGCGAGAAATCACCCCCCGGGGGGATGGCCGTGCCGTCTCCTCCATTCTCCTCTTGGGATCTTGGGCACGCACGCACATGCGCCTGGTGTGAGTTTAAGCCACCGGGTCCGGGACTTGAACCGTGATTGACCACGTGGGAGTCCAGCGACATAGCCATTACGCTAAATGCTGATCCTAGTCTCTTAACAGATTTTAGTTTGAGGTCTATTTGATCTTATGTTCGTATAGCAAATCTAACTTTTTTGGGTTAGGTTTTTAGTTGTTTGATGCTTTCTTATTTCTGTTTACGTTCTTTTTATTTCAAAATTTAGCACTCCCTTAAGTATTTCTTAAACAGATGGTCTAATGTTTTGAATTCATTCAATTTTTGTTTATCTGGGGATGATTTTATTTTTCTTTCCGATTCGAAAAGTAGTTTTTCTAGGTGTGGTATTCTTGGCTGAAAATGTCTTCCCATTCCTTCCTGGCCTGAAAGGCTTCTGCTGAGAAGTGTGAGGTTAGGGTGGATAATATCCTTTAGAAGTTCCTTGATGCTTCTTTTTTTGCCATGCCACAATCCCTTCTCCTCCATTCTGCTCTCGGGATCTTGGGCACACATGCACATGCACCCAGAGTGAGTATAAGCCGTCAGGTCTGGGACTCGAATCACGTTTGACTATGTGGGATTCCAGAGACATAACCATTAGGCCATCTGTTGGTCCCTAAAATCTCCATTTTTCAGATGAGGGAGCCAACTTGCAGAGAAATTAAGTAGTATGCAAAGACTATACAGCTGGTAAATTTCTGAAGCACAGCTTTAGCTGATGCAGTCTGACTTCTATGCACGTATTAGAGGTTAGTTTTCTTGAAAAGATGGAAAGAATTTGTTTTAATAATATTTCTGAGATTGTGAGTTTTAGGAAAGACATCTCTTTCTTAAGGTAACAAAAATAAGGGACCAGCAGTTAGTGTAATGGCTATGTCGCTGGACTCCCATGTAATCGACCGTGGTTCACATCCCGGATCCGGTGGCTTAAAACTCACGCTGGGCGCATGTGCATGCGTGTCCAAGATCCCGAGAGGAGAATGGAGGAGAAGGGATTGCGGCATGGCCATTCCCCCGGGGGTAGATTTCTCACTTTCTGTCTCTCTGTCTCTCTCTGTCTTTCTGGCGAGCACACGCACCCTATGGCAAAAATCTCTCAAAAAAAAAAAAAAAAAAAAAAAGGAAAAAATAAAATAAAATCAGGCTTCTCCTGAGCACTGCCTTCTGACTCTTTCCTTCACTCCATTCTCTGACTTCTGGTAGCTAGCTGGTGGTGACGCCTTCATTAACTATGTCATATCCAATGATATTTTCAGTACCAAAGATCAGTTAAGTGATTGAAATTCACTCTTCCTGTAATAAGTTAAGAATGGGAACTATCTGACGGGCCTCAGAATGAAAGACTCTTTTTATATTTGTTTTTATGGTTTAGGCTTTTTACCTTTTATTATTATTATTGGATTTTTTGTTGTTGTTCTTGAAAAGTGAAATTAAAAATTAGAACACACCATTTCCTTCTGTGTTTCCTATTTCCTTGTGGCAATTTGTTATTATTACAGCGGCTTTCGTTATAGTTGTTTTTTTTTTCCTCCCTCCAAATGTGGTTTATTTTCTGCTAACATTTCAATTGTTGTAGCATCCTCAGGCTATTATAAGAGAGGTTATCATTTTAGAATTAGGAAAAAAAACCACTTTAAACAGTGTTTATGTTTCTGGAATTTATTGTCATTTTTAATATTTTTCAATTGTTTTCTGTATATTTTGTTTGGTATTTGGTAGATTATTTCTTTCAGAGCAACTGAGGTGGGGATTTAGGATTTCTAACATTTTAATTTCTCTTTCTGGCCTTCAGGATTTACAGCCCTTCTTTGATACTGTCTCTTTGCTAAACATTAGAGTTTTTCTCCCTAAAACATTGGTCATATAGCTATATATATATTTTTTTCTAAATACATTCAATCACTGTGTATCATTAAAGCATGAAAAATAAAATTTCCCAGCATGGATACACTGCATATTAGTCCAGTTAAAGATATTATCATACACATTAACATCAACAGATAATTTTCCATTTTTATGACCCTTCCAATGTTCTGTTTTATTTTTTTCTTTTTCCCCTGATTCCCTTCCTCTCATTAACTACTCTGAAAGAGATGAACAACACAAAGTAACAATAAATGTTGGTGATGGTAAATATTTTCTTGGCTAGGGGCATAGTAGTTAAGGCACTGGATTCCCACATGGCTGACCATGATTTGGGTTCCAGTTTGAGTCTAAGACCTGACGTCTTGAAATTCATGCCAGGCGCATGTGCACGCATGCCCCAAATCCCAGGAGTAAAATGGGAAGAAGGGATTGAGACGTGGTCTTGGCCAAAGATGATTTCTCACTTACCTCTCACTTTTTCTCTCTGTCTCTCTCTGGTAAGTGCACATGCCCTATGGCACAAACCTTAAAATTTTTTTTTCTTGCTTTGGTTATTACACAATGTACCCATGTGTTGAAAAGCACCTTGCAAATCTCCTTTGAGGATCTGGTTGGTGAGAGTGCAGATTCCCTTCCACTAATAAGCTTCTTTGGGCATGGCCTTAGCTGCCTAGTGCTTCCTGGTTGAGCACGTGCCTTTCCCAGGGCTACTCACACCCTAATACAGCATGTGGCTGGAATCCAAAGCCCTCCACGCTGCAATTCGGATGGGCTATCTACTCCAGACCTATGGCATGGTTAAGGGTTTTTTGAGCCTGACTGCAGTTGGTTGATTTTTCCCTCTGCCTCAACATACTGCTCCTTTCTTTCTTCTGTAAATCCAGATTACCTTCAGATAACTTATCTTAGAGCCCAATCACTCAGAGACCTCTATACAATTTCATTCTCTAAGAGCATTCATGGGCTCTCTGCTGTGAATAAGGAGGGAGATCATTTGGTAATGGTAGTAAGGGATCCCATGTCTTCCATATCTTTTTTATATTTATTTCTATACGTGGATTCTTGTTAATATAAATAAAGTGAAGCAATTGAGAATAACAGATTTATAACTGTTAGTTCCACTTTGTTTCTAAGATTGAAAATAATTTAAAAAATATTTGAAGCGCTTCACTTTAATATTATTTTTAAAGTATGTTTGTTTCTCCCATGAGTGAGCAAGAGAGAGAGAGAGAGAAAGAGAGAATTAGTATCTCTGATAGGGTCTTGACACCACTATTCACCCTCAGTCCCAGCCAGTCCTAAATCATAGATCATAGGCCTATGGTACTAGATCATGGATCATGGGCCCAGCATACTCAGGGGGTCCTTCCCATATAGGTCAACCTTGCAGGGCATCACATTTTACTGCCGCGCCATTGTCTGGTCCCATTTCAATAATATTACGAGCAGCAATTTGGGGCTTGCTGGCATCTGATTTGGAGAGGAATGTCTTTCTCAGAGTCTCCTAGAGAGTGAAGTAGCAAGCACTTCTGTATCAAGTGATGTTGAGTTGCCTGTGGTCACCTAAAGCTTAGATATAGTCCATATCAGACTGCACTTTCCAATAAAAAAGGGGCCGGTACACTCAACCACTGCGGCTTGGGATCGTTAACTTTGAAATGGGGATATGATGTGCCTGCCTTGTTGCAGTGGTGATGCTTGATGGAGGTAGGCCATCTCTGTAGGTGTAAGATGGAAAAAGACTTTTTCCTTCGATGTCTAGTGAATGGAGAAAATAGGTAATAGTGTTGACCTTTCTAGCCTAAGGAGTTGGTACAAAGGAACCTCATGGCAAAAGCTTGAGGTAGCAGTGATTGAAATGAACTGCAGTACACTTCTCTCTCTCTCTCCTTCCTTCCTTCCTTCCTTCCTTCCTTCCTTCCTTCCTTCCTTCCTTCTTTCTCTTTCTTTCTTTCTTTCTTTCTTTCTTTCTTTCTTTCTTTCTTTCTTTCTCTTTCTTTCTTTCTTTCTTCCTCTTTCTCTCTTTCTTTCTCTTTCTTTCTCTTTCTTTCTCTCTTTATCTCTTTCTTTCTCTCTTTCCTTCCTTCCTTCCTTCCTTCCTTCCTTCCTTCCTTTCTTTCTTTCTTTCTTTCTTTCTTTCTTTCTTTCTTTCTTTCTTTTTAAAGATTTTTGCTATAGGGTGTGTGCACTTGCTGGAGAGACAGAGACAGAAAGTAAGAAATCACTCCCTGGGGGGTTGGCCACACCACAATCCCTTCTCCTCCATTCTTCTCTCAGGATTTTGGGCACATAGACACACATGTGCCCAGTGTGACTTTTAAGCTGCTGGGTCCAGGACTTGAACTGTAGTCAACTACGTGGGAGACCAATGATGTAACCATTATGCCACCTGCTGGTCCCTGCAATATACTTCTAAGGAGCCTAAAATCGTCCATGATTCTTTGGCAGTTGGGAAGAGGATAGCAGACAGGTTCTCTACTCTAGGGAAGTAAGAAGTGGAAATTCTTTGGGGTTTTATGTGAATTAAAATGAAATTATTGAATCTTAATGTACAGTAAATAAAACAATTCAAATGTTATGCTATGATCAAAGTGATAAGTATGCAAGAACTGCACCTATTACATACTATTTCTACTTGTATTAATAAATCTTTTAGCTAGTTGATATACAGACAACCTAGACAATATTAAGATTCGTCAGTTACAAGTGAAGTGCTGTAGCTGTTTACATACGAGTCTGTATATGGAGATGGACTTTAATTTTTCTCTTGGATTGATAGCTATGAATGGAATGGGTGAATGGTAGGTAGATGTTTTAGGTATTTTTTTAAAAAAGAATTGTTTATTTAATTTTATTTATTATTATTATTTTTAAAATTTGCTATAGGGCATGTGTATTCACCAGAGAAGGGGGGTGAAAAGAGAGAGAGAGAGAGAGAGAGAGAGAGAGAGAGAGAGAGAGAAAGTGAGAATGCAAGCAACCAGATCTGGGACTCTATTTCCAATGTTCCAATGTGGGAGTCCAGCACCTTAACTACCATGCTGACTACTGGCCCCAGTGTTTTAAGGTTTTTTTTTTTTTTTTTTGAGAGGCTTTTGCTGTAGGGCATGTGTGCTCGCCAGAAAGACAGAGAGACAGAAAGCGAGAAATCACCCCCCAGGGGGAATGGCCACGCCACAATCCCTTCTCCTCCATCCTCCTCGGGATTTTAGGCACACACACACGCGCGCCCAGTGTGAGTTTAAGCCACCGGGTCCAGGACTCGAACCGCAGTCGACTACATGGGAGTTCAGTGACATAGCCATTACTCTAACTGCTGGTCCCTCAGTGTTATAAGTTTTTAAGAGACTGTCAAACTATCTTCCAAAGTGGTCTCACTATTTCCCATTCCCACTAGCAGTGAATAAGAGTGGGAATTGCTCCTCATCTTTGCCAACACTTGGTATGGTCAGTTTTTTAAATTTTAGCCATTTAATAGGTGTGTAGTGGTAGCTGATAGTGTTTTTAATTTGTATTTCCTTAATGACTAATGGTGCCAAACATCATGTAATTATTATTTTATGGAGTGTTCAAATATTTTGCCCATTAAAAAAAATCAGTTTATTGGGACCAGCAGTTAGCATAATGGCTATGTCACTGGACTCCCACGTAGTCGACCGCGGTTTGAGTCCCGGACCCGGCGGCTTAAACTCACGCCGGGCGCGTGTGCGTGCGTGCCCAAGATCCCGAGAGGAGAATGGAGGAGAAGGGATTGCGGCGTGGCCATCCCCCCTGGGGGGTGATTTCCTGCTTTCTATCTCTCTGTCTCTCTCTGTCTGTCTGGCGAGCGCACGCGCCCTATAGCAAAAACCTCTCCAAAAAAAGAAAAAGGAAAAAAAAATCAGTTTATTTTCTTTTTATTGGTTTTGGAGCTTTGTGTATTTTTGATATGTCTTAGTCTTTTGTCTTATATGTGCTTTTGTCATATTTTCTCCCAATCTTTCATTCACTTAACAGTGTCTCAAAGAGAAGAAGTTTTCTAATTTTGATAAAATCCAATTAACCTATTTTTTTTTAAAAAAAAGGGTTATGCTTTTGATCTGAGGTAAGGATTTTTTAAAAATATATTATTATTATTATTTATTTATGCATTCAATCATTATACATCATTTAGTTTGTAAAGAGATTTTACCCAACATGATATATGCCACACAGCAACTGAGTTGAGAATACTATATATGATATCACCAACAGGCAACAAACCATATCTGTATCCCACAAATGTCTTACTTCTCCATTTTTTCCCAAATTTCTCTTCCTGTACTCTTGCCCTCTCCAACTCTCATTCCACTTTGTCTCCAGAATCCATAACAATTTTTAGTTCTTTTATGTCCTCCAGTCTTTCAGTCTCTACCATACAGTGTAGACAGTTGGTATTTATTAAGCGGAAACATACAGTGTCTCTGTTTCATAGCCTGACTTGCTTCACTCAGAAATAAATCTTTTATGTTTGTCCACTTTGTATCAAATGCCAGGGTCTTGTTTTTTTTTTTTTTTTTTTTTTTTTTTTTTTTAATGGCTGAATAGTACTCCATGGAGTATATGTGCCACACTTTTTCAATCCATTCATCTGTTTGTGGACATTTGGGTTCGTTCTATGTCTTAGCAATCATGAATAATGCCACAGTAAATACAGCTGTGCAAGCACTTTTCCAATTGAGCATTCTCCTGCCCTTTGGATAAACACTCAGGAGTGGAGTTGCTGGATCATGTGGTAGTTCTTTTTGAAAGTCTTTGAGGAACCTCCATATTGTTCTCCACAGTGGCTGGCCTAATTTATATTCCCACCAACAATGTAGAAGTGTTCCCCTTTCACCACATCCCCTCCAGCACTTATCTTTTTTTTTGTTTGTTTTTGTTTGTTTTTTGTTTTTTGTTTTTAATCTTTGCCATTCTGACTGGAGTTAGGTGGCATCTCTTTGTGGTTTTTATCTGCATCTCCCTTATGATGAGCGATATTGAGCATCTTTTCATATGCCTTTTGGCTGTTCCTATGTTTTTCTTAGAGAGTTGTTTATTCAGCTAAATTTCCCATCTTTTAACCTGGTTAATCATTTTCTTCCCAGTAAGCCACTTGACTTCCCTCTGTATTCTGGTTATCAGTCCCTTATCTGAGGCATAGTTAACACAAATTCTCTCCCATTCCAAGGGTTGTCGATTGACACTAAATACTGTGTCCTTTGCTGTGCAGAAACTTCTTAATCTGATGTAATCCCACCTGTCTGTTTTGGTGATTATTTCCTGTCTTTTAGGGATCTTGCTTAAGAAGTCTTTGCCTACCCCAATGTCTCCCAGAGTTTCCCCGGTGTTCTTCACCGGGGGAAGTATTATAATATGCTTAGACCTAGATCTTTGACTCACTTTGAGTTGATTTTTGTTAATCGTGACAGATGGGAGTTCAGATTCATCTTTTTGCAGG
This sequence comes from Tupaia tana, assembly GCA_026018925.1. Classification (NCBI taxonomy): domain Eukaryota; kingdom Metazoa; phylum Chordata; class Mammalia; order Scandentia; family Tupaiidae; genus Tupaia; species Tupaia tana. The sequence goes on along the minus strand of JAKSZU010000024.1, from coordinate 29,009,315 downwards.
TGGATACCCAGTTTTTCCAGCACCATTTGCTAAAGAGGTTTTCCTTTTTCCCACTGGATTAACTGGTACCCTTTGTCAAAGATGAATTGGCTCTATGTTTGGAGGTTTATTTCTGGGGTTTCTACTCTATTCCATTGTTATTCATGTCTGTTTTTGTGCCAGTACCATGCTGTTTTGATTATTACAGCTTTGTAATTTATTTTGGGGTCAGGAAGAAAGATGCCACCCTCTCCACTCTTCCTGCGCAGAATGGCTTTGGCAATACGGGGTCTTTTATGATCCCAGACAAATTCTGTGGTTGTCTTTTCTAGATCTGTGAAGAATGTCTCTTGTAATTTTATAGGGATTGCAGTAAATATGTAGATTAATTTGGGTGGGATTGCCATTTTGATAATATTAATTCTGCCAATCCAGGAACATGGGATATCCTTCCACTTTTTTGTGTCCTTTTTGATTTATTTTTTAATATTTTCATAGTTTTCCATATAGAGTTCCTTAACTTTCTTGGTTAGTTTTATTCCTAGGTATATTATACTTTTTGTGGCTATAGTTAATGGGATTACTTTCTTCAGTAAGAAAAAAGCAGTCTCTGTCTGCTTGTTTTTTGTATATAGAAATGCTATATATTTTTTCAAGTTAGAAGTAAGAATTTTTTTTCTTTTTCTTTTTCTTTTTTTGGCATGTAGATGTCCATTTGTTTCAGCACAATTTTTGATCTGACCTTCCTTAACTGCAGTGTTTTTGTACCTTTGTTGACCATGTATACCTGGGTCTATTTCTGGTTTTCTATCCTTTCCATTCACCCATTATTTGTCTATCTTGATAATACTTTACTGTCTTCATTATAGTAGCTTCATAAGTGTTGTAGTCTGTTAAATTCTTCTAACTTTGTTCTTCTTTTTCAGAGTTGTTTTAATGAAATTATTTGCTCTTAATGTGACTGTCGATACGGTTGGATTTAAAATTCTTATTTTACTTGTGTTTTAGTAGTCACTCTTTCTTTTTTATTCTTTTGCTTTGTTTTGTTTGGGTTGTGTATTTTTTAGTACTGAATTTTATCTCCTTTATCTTACTAGTTATAAGATTTTGTTGTGTTATTACAATTGCTTTAGCATTTATAGTTATTATACTTTAACTTCAAGTAATAGTACGCTATTCCATATAGTAAAAGAACTTCGTAAATGTGTTCTGTTTCTCCCTTCCCAGCCATTGTGCTGCAGTCATCATATATTTTAGTTGTATGTATGTTATCAAGTTTCTAAGTCCATTGTGATTACTTTCCCTTAAACAGTTTATTAACTTTTAAAGTGATTTAAATAATAAGAAAAGCCTTACATTTACTCAGGTATTTATCATTTCCAGTGTCCTACATCTGGGTCTCCCATTGGTATTGTATATGAGCTTTGCAGGGCTATTTTTTAACATTTGTAGTACAAATCTGGTGATTAATTCTTTCAGCATTTGTATGTCTGACAATGCCTTCGTCTTGCCTTAATGTTTGTAGATATTTTTGCTAGGTGAAGAACTCTAGCTACAGATTTTTTCCCTTCAGTTTTCTTTTATTTTTTTTTCTAGATTTTTCCTATAGGGTGCATATACTCGTTGGAGAGAGACAGAGAGAGGGAAAGTGATGGCCACACTGGTGGATGGCCACACTGCAGTCCCCTATCCTTCATTCTCCCGTCAGGATTTTGTGCATCCACGCATACATGCCCTGCATGATTTTCAAGCCATCGTATCTGGTACTCGAACTATGGTCGTCCATGTGGGGACCACAACACCTGCTGATCCCTTCCCTTCCATTTTATTTTTTCTTAAGTTCCTTCCTCCCTTTCTCCTTTCTTTCTTCATTTGGTGAGAGAGAGAGAGAGAGAAGCACCTTCAACAGGGTCTCACACCATGGTCCTCCACTGCAGTTTTTCCCAGAGAGCCAGAATCATGCACTCATGTGTCTGCTCCTTGGCATGTACTGGTCAACCCAGGAACCAAACCCTTGTCTTCCATGTGGCCTGTAGCATGACAGAGCGTTGTGTGACTTCTAGGCTGCTGAAGATGCATTCAGTTCTTTAAAGATGTATTCTTCTTTCTTCTCATTTGCACTATTTCCCATGAAGAATTTGCTCTTGAGACCAGCAGTTAGCGTAATGGCTATGTCGCTGGACTCCCATGTAGTCGACCGTGGTTCAAGTCCCGGACCCGGTGGCTTAAACTCACACTGGGCGCGTGTGTGTGCGTGCCCAAAATCCCGAGAGGAGAAAGGAGGAGAAGGGATTGCGGCATGGCCATCCCCCCTGGGGGGTGATTTCTTTCTTTCTATCTCTCTGTCTCTCTCTGTCTTTCTGGTGAGCACACGCACTTTGTAGTGAAAACCTCTCAAAAAAAAAAGAATTTGCTCTTGAGCTTGCTTTTTGCCTTTGTTCTGTGAATCATGTCGCCTTTCAAACTGCTTTTCGAGATGTTTTCTTTGTCATTAGTTTTAAGCAATTTGGTTATGATTTATGTAGGCAGAGTTTTCAGGTTTCTTATGTGTGGGGTTATTTGAGTTTCTTGGATGTATGTGTATATTTATACATATATGTATATAATTTGGGAAGTTTGGGTCAATTACTTCCTCAAATATTTTCTATCACTTCCTCCCTTTGAAGAGTCCAACTACATGTGTATTTGGCCATTGGAAACTTTCCGGACTTCACCAATGCTGCGTTCGTTTTTCTTCCAGGGCTTTTTTTCCTTTATGTGTTTCATTTTGGATAATTCAATTGCAGTCTCTTTTAAATTTACCCATCTTTACTTCCGTAATGTCTCATTAGCTGTTAAACCTATTCTGTGTTAATTTTCCTGTTAGGATCGCTTTTACACCTTCCTTGTCTATACTTAATTTTTTCATTATTTCCTTTAGCTTTTTGAACCAATGAAATATTATTATAATAGGTATTTATCTTTTATTCTACTAATTCTGTCATCTATCATTTCTTCTTTTTAAAAATAATTATTTATTTTATTTATTCATTCATTTATTTTTTAATTTGACCAGAGCGAGACAGAGGGTGAGAGTGAGAGAGAGAGGAAGTGAGAAAGCAAGCCACCAGATTCAGGACTCGAACCCTGGTCGTCCATGTGGGAGTGTCCAGCGCCTTAACCATCACGCCACCCGCTGGTCCCCAAGTAATCTATCATTTCTTGGTGAATTGCTATTGATTTTTTTCTCTGTGACTTTTCTTTCTTCTTTGCAGGCCTGATCATTCTCTACAGATGCCAGACATGGTTTATTATACCTTGTGATGAATTGGATATTTCTGTATTTCTAGTAATATCTGTGAGCTTTGTTCTGGGATTACCTAGAAACACTTTGATTCTTTGGGGTCTTCTTTAAGCCTTGTTCGGTAGGAGCAGGGTAGTGTTTAGTCTAGGATTAGTTTTTCCCACTACTGATACAACATCCTCGTAACATCGTATACGGTAACTCAAGCCTATGAATTAGGAGGTTTTTCCATTTGGCCTTTGGGAACTAGCACTACTCCTGGTCCTGTGTGAACTCTCAGCATTATTTGATGACTAATTTCTTCAATATACATGTACCAATAAATATTCAATTGAATGCTGAAGAAGGTCTTCTGCAGATCTGTTGTAGTTCTGTTTAGGCAGCTCTCTTCTCGTTCTCTCTGTTCTGTGAACCTTATCACTCTGACTCTGCTGCATTTCCAGCTCTGTCTCATCTCGGGGAGACCACGGGCTTTGTCCCCCATTTCCTTCCTTCTCAGGGTGATGTTAGCTCTCATCCCTTGGGGATCAGCGTCCTTGGCTGCCTGTTGTCCCATGTCGTAGTGGCATGGTTTCATATATTTTGTTTAGTTTTTTTAGTTTTCCATATGGAAGAGCAAAACTGGTTCATTATTCTATCTCTATTAGATGTGGGCTTTTCTTTCTTTCTTTCTTTCTTTCTTTCTTTCTTTCTTTTTTTTTTTCATTTGACAGTACTGGCTGTTGCTTTTTTTTTTTTTGAGACTTTTGATTCTTCCATTTTTCTATTACATTTCACTATCTTCTTTTTCTTTCTGTCTCATTACCTATTTTCCATGTCTTTTCTTGATTTTTTTTCCTGATGCTGCTTAATATTTAATAAAGGGGTTATTTAGAACTAGAAGGTGCTATTTTTCTTCTGAAAGGAGACATTGACTGGGAGACAGATAAAATCCTAAAAATGCATTGTTTAGATCTTGTTTACAAAACTATAGTTCTTTGTGTTTTTTTGGAGAGGTTTTTGCTATAGGGCGTGTGTGCTCGCCAAAAAGACAGAGACAGACAGAAAGCGAGAAATCACTTGGCCATGCACAATCCCTTCTCCTCCATTCTCCTCTTGGGATCTTGGGCATGCACGCACATGTGCCTGGCGTGAGTTTAAGCCACTGATTCTGGGACTTGAACCATGGTCGACTACGTGGGAAGTCCAGAGACATAGCCATTATGCCAACTGCTGGTCCCATTATGGTTGGTTTGGGTGTGTTTTGTTTTTTAGAATGTACTATTGAGTTGCACTTTCATATACCTCTTCAAATATCTGAAACATACTTTATTATTATTTTTTCAATGTTTTTGCCATAGGGTGCGTGCACTCGTTAGAGACAGTGAGAGGAAAACTGAGAAATCACCCCTGGGGGGGATGGCCATGCCGGAATCCCTGCTCCATTATTCTCCTCCTGGCATTTGGGGCATGCATGCACACATGCCCAGCATGAGTTTCAAGCTGCCAGGTCCAGGATGCGAACTGTGGTGGGCCATGTGGGAATCTAGCTCCTTAACTACTATGCCACCTGCTGGCCCCCATACTTAAAGTCTTGGAAGGTTTCTTCTGATTACGTTCTTCTGAATTACATAAATTGCTTGGTTTTCGGTTTTGTTGGCTGTCTCACTTACTATGAGATGTACACGTGTATTTCGGAATTTTGGTTTGCAAAGTCCTGTACAATGGAAGATTTTTGTTTTTCCCCCTTTCTGTTTGCCTTTCTCCTTGCATTCCCACACCTTGCTTATATCTCCCACTAAGTGGTTTTACAGTTGGTTCCACTGAGTTCTCTAGCCTTGAAATCCAGGGTGAGGTTTGATGGGATCTGTCAGGTGTGCTGACCAGTGTTGATTCAGGGATACAGCAGATCCTGTGCCCATCGCTTGGATCCCGAATCTTCACAGCCCCAGGCTGCATTCGGGTGACAGTTTTTATTGTCCTTCATGTGCCAGCTGGGCTTATCTTGTCCTAGCCTCTGACTTGAAGCTTTTAGGCTCCCTCAGGTCCCAAACCAGCCATATATGATTGCACTGTTGAAGGCAAGGTCCTAGTTCTGCTCCCTGGTTCTGAACCCTGAGTCCAGCAAACCTGAGCTGGACTTTTCTCTCTGTTCTGTTTCTAACTTGGGGAGGTATGTGTCTCTCTTATCTTTTTTTTATTTTTTGGAGAGGTTTTTGCTATAGGGCGTGTGCGCTTGCACACACACGCGCCCAGCGTGAGTTTTAAGCCACTGGGTCTGGGACGCGAACCGCTCAACTACATGGGAGTTCAGCAACATAGACATTACGCTAACTGCTAGTCCCTCTCTCTTATCTTTGAACTTAGTCTGTGCCTTCTGGGCTTTCTCTTGTTTGTTGTGTCCATCATTTTGTCATTGCTGGGTGTCAGAGGCTGAGGAGGATGGCCTTGCCATCTCTGCTTTGTGAATGCACCTTGTCGCTGGAAGCCAGGTGAACCTTGATTCTCACTGTCGACTCCAGGGGAGGGCAGCATGGGGCTTGGCTGTCAGACACACCTGGCTCTCATCTTGACTCCCTTTACTTTCAACTTAGACACGTAGGCTCTCCCAGCCTCGTTTCCTTCATCTGTAAAATGGGAACAATAATTATTCACCACTTGGATGTATATCGGTGTAAGCACAAGAGAAGGCTTGTGAAATATTTAGCACAGTACCTAGTACAGAGTAAGTGAACAAATAAATGGTAGTTATCTTAGGGACTGATTTAAATTTTTTTTTTTACATATTTTATAAAAGACCAGAGGTATCTTAGATTATGGGCTGATTCCATGATAGTTGATTAATAAGATCTCCTATTGAGTATTTAATTGGTGCCAGGTATTGTGCTAGGTTCTTTACAACCTTGTCCTTATTGAACTATCATGAACACTTTGCGACTGTTAAGTATTATTTTAAACACAATTGAAGTCGTTCGGCTAAAAGCGGTAGAGCTGGGATTAGATCCTAGATCTATAGACTCTCTGTACCTGATGCCCCACCGACGCAAGTCTCTCTGGCCAGATTTGTGGGTGCTGGAGTGTGAGCCTTCTGTGTTCAAGGATTCTCTGTGTAGCCCATAGAGATCTGAAGGTCATTTCTTCTGGAAATGAATGGGGATGAGGATTGAGAACCAACGGGCTTGTGCTGTGGCTCACCCCAAAGCCAGGTTGCTGTTAGTCTGTTCCCTTTGCTGCTTGATAAATAACGAGGCAGTGGTCACTTATCCTAGTTCTGACCCTGTATGCAGATTTTACAATGAGGAGCTCATGAGGTTGTCCTCTACTCCATTTCTGACCTCCTTTTGAGGTGGAGAAATGGTCCTATCATTTTTCAATGACATCCTAATGGAAAGAATTTCTTGGGACCAGCAGTTAGCATAATGGCTGTGTTGCTGGACTCCCATGTAGTTGACTGCAGTTTGAGTCCCGGACCCGGTGGCTTAAACTCATGCCGGGCTCGTATGCATGCGTGCCCAAGATCCCGAGAGGAGAATGGAGGAGAAAGGATTGCAGTGTGGCCATTGCTCCTGGGGGGTGATTTCTCGATATCTGTCTCTCTATCTCTCTCTGTCTTTCTGGCGAGTGCAAAAAACCTCTCCAAAAAAAGAAAAAAGAATTTCTTTGTATAGGAGTCCTAGCCCGAAACAATAGCCTGGAACAAAACTTCCACACTCTTTCCACTAAGCAGAAGACGGTTGCTGTGGGATCAGTCACACCATCACCAAGGCTGGGGGAAATTGCTGGCCTTTTATTTTACCTCCATTACCTGTGTTTGTCTTAGCAGGGGGAGCTGTGATGGCCGAAACCGTGTCAGTATCTTCTGTGTGCTTTAGCGGGCCCACACCAGAGGAATTTATTCCCCTCTGAGAGGGACAAGGTAGTGTTTAGCATGAACATTGTAGTAGGAGTGATTTTATCCCACTTAGCAGTCTGCAGCTCTGGACCCCAGGGTACACAGTTGTGTGGACACAGAGGATATAGATGGCATACTAACGAGTCACAGCGGTGGCGTTGCCGGGTTTGTAAGGCCCCAGATGCGGATGAAGTGTAAGTGTGAATGACTTCATGCTGCTTGTGAGGTGGGCTTTGGAAATGGAATCAACGTTCATATTCCCCCACGGATGCTTCAGGCCTTTAACGTGCCAGCCGTGTGGTTACTCAGTCCGGAAGACACTGTTCTGTTGCTAGAGGAGAGTGCAAACACACAGCAAGGGGCAGAAGGGCAGCAGGAACCTGGGGATCTTGTCCACACGTGTTCTGCTCTTCGTTACCTAAGTGGTGTGAAAGATTTTCCAAATCAAAATGGAGTCGATTATGTCAGTCCTGACTAAACCAAGCCAGGAAGGCCACAGAGAAGGTGTTTTCTCATGCTAGCCTATGCCTGACTAGGAGAACTGTCATTTAGAGAACTCTGCCAGAATCTCAGCCTTGTGTAAAGACTAGTGCAATGTGACCCAAGAATGAATTCAGCCAAAACAGCTGCCTAGGGACTGCCCATCCAGCCTTGGACTCATGCCACCCTTGTTGATCCTGGGAGCCAAGGATAATTGTCCCGGAATAACTAGTAAAATGCCCACTTTCTTCCTGTGGTTTTTGCCTTTAACACCTGGCTGAGGCCTTGCTGAGTTCGCTCATGTGGGGTGTTCCCTGTCAAGTCCTTTTGGTTTGATAGGTTCTGTCTCAGTTTACCTTTTTTTTTTTTTTAGGTTAACACTAGGAGCCACATAAAGAGGTATAGCTGGTGGTCTTTTGTTAGCACTGCCCTGGATCTTCATCTGCACCCTGAACTTCAGTTTGGCTCCTTCGTTAGTTATTTGTACAGCCCCTGCAAAACGTACTGAGCTAATGTTAGTGCACAGTATTATACAACACCTATAGAGGACAGTTTGACAATACGTGAAAAATTATAACAGCATTTACACTTTGACACAGCAGGATATTTAGTTGCAGCATTGCTTTCAGTAGCAAAATATTGGATACACTCCAAGCGTAGTAGCAGCGGGAACTTCTCACATAAATGTGGGATAGCTACATGGTCGAGCCTATGCAGGACTAAGCACAGGAATGAGGAAGTGCTCTAGTATTCAGAAGGAGAGACCTCCAGACTATCATTACGTTCAAAAAGTGTGGTATAAAAGAATCTAAACAGCATGCTGTTTTTTATGTAAGAAAAGAGGGAAAATAGAAATAGATAATTACATTTGCTTATATCTGGCGATAACAAAACAAAACAAAACAACCCTAGAAGTTTACTTTGAGAGGCCAGGGGTTCAGGGGAAACTTATTATGTTATAATAAGATGCATTCTGTTATAATATAAGTGGGGCCTAAGACAACTAAAGTGACCGTATTATATGTAGCCTTAAGAATCTATCATAATAGATTAAATATTAGGAAAATCCTTCTTTAACCTCTTTTTTCTTAAAAAAAGAATTATTTTGTTTATTTTATTTATCATCATTGTTATGTTTTAATTTGACCAGAGCAAGACAGACAGAGAGAGAGAAAGTGAGAAAGCAAGCTGCCGAGTCCATGTGGGAGTCCCACACCTTTAACCACCATGCCACCTACTGGCCCCAATCCTCCTTTAACTTCTATCTTTTACTTAGAGTGAGTCTTATAGAAACCTCCATCACCATAGATGAGCTTGACAATACTATTGCTGAGTGTGTGTATATGTGTACTCACAGTGCGTACTCACATACTCACAATACTCACAATGCATACTCATACTCAGTGCATACTCACATACTCACAAAGTGTACTCACATACAGTGCGTACTCACGTACTGTGCGTACTCACATACTCACAAAGTGTACTCACATACAGCACATACTCACATGCAGAGCATACTCACTCACAGAGCGTACTCACATACTCACAAAGTGTACTCACATACAGTGCGTACTCACATACTGTGTGTACTCACATACAAAGTGTACTCACATACAGCGCATACTCACATGCAGTGCATACTCACTCACAGAGCGTACTCACATACTCACAAAGTGTACTCACATACAGTGCGTACTCACGTACTGTGCGTACTCACATACTCACAAAGTGTACTCACATACAGCACATACTCACATGCAGAGCATACTCACTCACAGAGCGTACTCACATACTCAAAAAGTGTACTCACATACAGTGCGTACTCACGTACTGTGCGTACTCACATACTCACAAAGTGTACTCACATACAGCACATACTCACATGCAGAGCATACTCACTCACAGAGCGTACTCACATACTCACAAAGTGTACTCACATACAGTGCGTACTCACGTACTGTGCGTACTCACATACTCACAAAGTGTACTCACATACAGCGCATACTCACATGCAGTGCATACTCACTCACAGAGCGTACTCACATACTTACAGTGCATGCTCACATACTCACAGTGCGTACTTACAAACTCACAAAGCGTACTCACATACAGCATGTACTAACATACGGCGTGTACTCACATACTCACAAAGCTTATTCACATACAGGACATACAGCGTATACTCACTCACAAAGCGTACTCACATACAGTGCATACTCACAACACACACTTACATACTCACAGCACATATTCACATACTCACAGTGCATACTCACATACTCATAGTGTGTACTCACATACTCACAAAGTGTACTCACATACAGTGCGTACTCACATGCTCACAGCACATACTCACAGTGTGTACTCAGATACTCACAAAATGTACTCACATACAATGTGTACTCACATACTCACAGTGCAGCGTTTCATTGCTGCATCACCATCTGGCCCCCAAGTCACTGTTCATGTGTCGATGTAACTAAAATTTAAATTGTTGGAATATATACAAAGTAGAGCCGTAGGCTGCTCCACTTGTGGATTTGTGGCTTTTGTCTGTTTATATGAAGGAGGCAAGATTAAGAATTGAAGAAATCCTAAATCAATGGAACAAAGGAGGTGAAGGGTGTATGAATTTGGCATTCTTGCAGTATCCTGTAGACTATAAAAGGAAACTTAACGAAAGATCTGAGGGACTGACAGTCATTAAAAACTTCGTCTCATTAGGCACAATCTGTGTTTTCTGTTTTAGTTTCCGTGATGCTATTATTGTCCATGGGTTCTGCTCCATAAATTGTTGGTATTTACCATCTTCATGGATTCCGAAAACTCTTTCCTAACTTCCCTTTCTCTTCATGCCTTGCTATATGTGGGTTTCAGTGTGGAGCAACTTCTTTCTTTACTACCAGAAGAGATACCTGTTGGGTGACTGAGCAAAAGGAAGCCGAGAGCTGTGGTAGGCGAGGTCTTAGACCAAAATGGGTGAGGGCTGATGCAATGTATGGACATTTTAGCCCAAGAATTTGTTCAACATTACAGAAAATTTCAATCCACAGTTATAATTTTTTTCTGATTTTAGAAATAGTAAAGCAGGGAACCAGCAGTTAGCGTAATGGCTATGTTGCTGGACTCCCACGTAGTCGACCGTGGTTCGTGTCCCGGACCCGGTGGCTTAAAACTCATGCCGAGCGCGTGTGCGTGCGTGCCCAAGATCCCGAGAGGAGAATGGAGGAGAAGGGATTGCAGTGTGGCCATGCCCCCTGGGGGGGTGATTTCTTGCTTTCTATCTCTCTGTCTCTCTCTCTCTGTCTGGCGAGCGCATGCGCCCTATAGCGAAAACCTCTCCAAAAAAAAAAAAAAGCAAAAACCCTTCAGTAAAAGGAGTTTTTTTAGAGAAGGGGAGAGGCCTTCACATCACTTGGCACTTTCATCCTTGTGTGGTCAGCACCAACCGCTCAGATAGGGGTGTTACATGAATGGGGTCCTGTCCCTGCGAGGCCCAACTTCCTGGGAGACCATGTGCAGTAGGAGATTAGCTAGGACAGTAAAGTCAATCACTGAATCACACACTTGTAATTATTCCCAGTGCTTATTAGTGCCTTGAAAAATTCTCTCAGACTAGGGAGAACCTAAGATTTTATAGGCGTGAACTCTAAAGCTATATAAACTAAACCTTTTCTTACTTATTTAAAGAACTTTAAAAACAGTGTTAATTTCCAGACTGACCCTGTGGTCCAGTGATTAAGGGAGCTGGATCCTGCATGGCCAACCACATGACTGGAATTCTAGCCCAGACAAATGGAGAAACCCTTTAGGTGCATTGCATGTATGCCCCGAATCCCAGCAGGATGGAGAAATGCGAGAAAAGAGGTTGCAATGTGACCATATCCCCCCACAACACCCAGGGGGTTGGGAAAGTGCTTTCTCCCTCTCCTTCTTTTTGTCTCTGATGAGCACACATGCTCTCTGGCAAAACAAATTTATGTAGTTTTTTTTTTCCCCCAAGAAAGTGTGAGACAGACAGACACCCACCCACCCACACACACACACACACACACATACCCCACACTCACACCTCAACAGGGTCCTTATACAGCTATCTACTTCTGATGTCAACTGGTCTACATGGGAACCCAGAGTGATCCTGTTGCATTACTGCTGCACCGCTGCCTGGCCCCATCTTCTGATTTATGCAGCCTGTCCAAGATGGTAAAGAAACAACAAAAAGACATATAAATATAATGTAATTTACCTGTTATGTCCTATGTACTTAGTAATGTTTAGTTATATGATGATGAAGTCGTCTCCACCTTGAGCTCTGTGCCTGATTTTGGTGAAATTCAAGCCAAGCGTAAAAAACCATGCACACAAAATCTGTTTATCTAAACTGTTTTCAGAAAACGATTGTGCTTACCTGCTAGGAGTTACCGAGGGAAAACAAAGATAAAAATGGTTTTGTCTGCCAGTCCTCTGCACTCAGTTATATGTCCCAAGGCTTCACACATTTCTGTTTGGTAGCAGGATTGTCTCTGGTGCTTTTTATGAAAGTATCGATAGGGGATTATTGGTCTCAAAGATGGGCAAGCACTCAGGTGTACAAATACCGTCTTCTCAGAACACAGCTGCAGATGAGCAACTGCTCTACACATGTGAGCATCCAAATAGAAAAGTCTGGACTTCTCAAGGGACTTGTGGACATGTCCCCAACAGTCGGCAACAAGGCCAGCTTTGTTTCCCAGTTAGAAAAAGTGCTGGCAAGATCTGCTTAGCCATAAAAAGAATTGAACTCTTGATATATGCAACAAGAAGGATGAGTCTTAAAAGAATTATGCTGAGTGAAAGAAGCCAGACCAAAAAAGATACGTTCTGGATGATTCTATTCGTATAAAATTCTAGGAAATGCAAACTCATGTGTTGGGAAGAAGACATCAGTGGTCGTCTAGCGTTCTGGAGGTTCAGGAGAAGAGGTCGGGAAGATGGGCTGGTGGGTAGCATCCCAAAGGGGCAGGAGGAAACCTTTAAGGGGGATAAATATGCTCATTTTTTTTATTATAATGACAGTTTTATGGATGTGTACATATGAAAACATTTACAAGTCGTACACTTTGTATGCGTGCCGCTTAGTATTTATCTATTATACCACATATATAAAAATTTTCCCACCTGATGTTCGATTCTTGAAACATTTTTTCTTTACAGGCAGGGACTTATATTTTAATTGTCAAGAACAGGGGTTCTTGGGACCAGCAGTTAGCATAATGGCTATGCTCCTGGACTCCCATGTAGTCGACCATGGTTTGAGTCCCGGACCTGGTGACTTAAACTCACGCAGGGTGCGTGTGCATGTGTGCTCAAGATCTCGAGAGGAGAATGGAGGAGAAGGGATTGTGGTGTGGCCATCCCCCCTGGGTGTGTGTGTGTGTGTGTGTGTGTGTGTGATTTCTCGCTTTCTGTCTCTCTCTTTCTGGTGAGTGCACACGCCCTGTAGCAAAAACCTCTCCCCCCGCCAAAAAGGAAGGAAGGAAGGAAGGAAGGAAGGAAGGAAGGAAGGAAGGAAGGAAGAAAGAAAGAAAGAGAAGAGGGGTTCTGGCATTGGACAGACCTAGTTTTAGCCCAGTCATCTGCTTATTGTATGACCTTGAGGCAAGACACCTGCCACAATGGGTTTTTGCCTTTCTGTGAAATGGGATGGTAGAGGCATTGTAAGTGCTCACTAGATAGAAGCAAATTGTGTTGCTTTTTTTTTTTTATGTCACATTTTTATTTCTGCAAGATTTAAAAGACAGATTGTCTTTGTGAGAAAAATATAGCATTTAAATTCACAGGGGGGCATGTTACTATGGAGAATTGGATCCTTTAGTAAGGAAGTAGTGGTGTCTACAAGAAGAGAAAGATCAAAAATTGAAGAGAAACGCGAGGAGAGAGACACGGGAGATTTGCTAAATTCTCCTCTTTTTCTGCATTCTTCGCAGTGGGCCTTAAGCTCCTAGGCGACCTACTTATCTTCTTTCTCTGCTTTTAGTGACCTCTGCTTTTTGCAGGCTTTACCTTTTTTTAAGAATTATTTATTTAGGGGACCGGCAGATGGCATAATGGAGTTGCTGGATTCCCAGGTAGTCGACCGCAATTCGAGTCCCAGACCTGGCAGCTTAAAACACATGTTTGGGGTGTGTGTGTGTGTGTGTGTGTGTGTGTCCAAAAATCTCAAGGGGAGAATGGAGGAGAAGGGATTGCGGCATGACCATCCCCCATGTGGGGTGATTTCTTACTTTCCGTCTATCTCTCAGGTGAGTGCATGTGCCTATAGCAAAAATCTCTCTCTAAAAAAAATAGAATTTATTTCATCTTTTTACTTATTATTATTAGTTTTTAAAATTTACTGCAGAGTATGTGGGCTCACCAAAGACAGACAGAGAGAGAGAGAAAGAGAGGAAAAAAGTGAGAAAGCTAGCTGCCAGGTCTGAGTCTCAAACAGCCGTCAGCCACGTGGGAGTCCAGCGCCTTAACCCCCACACCATCCCTGGCCCCAGGCTCTATTTGTTTTGAATTCATTAGTCTTTTCCTTGGTTAGGTAACATCATTACTCAAAAGTGCCATATTTATGGTTATTTATTGAGAAATTTATTCTGGGATTTAGCACGTACCCTTTTTGTTTATTTAGAGGTAGGTATAGTATTATTTATCTAAAGGAAGAATGTTTGGCTTTTTAAATGTCTTACTTAAATTAGCTGATAATGTTATTTAACTTTTTATTAGCTATTATAAACTATTTAAAAAATCATATATATGTAATGTAAGTAAAAATTGATAGGTCATCCTAAATTGGTCATATGGTTGATATGCATGTTTGAAGAACAAAGTGATAAAGATGTATTATTTCAAATTCTGAAGCGATGTCATTTTCACTTATAGAGACTTACAGAATTACCTGCTCTCCCATGATCTTGGCCTAATTTTTTTTCTTGCCAGGTAGTTGCAGGGATTTGACAGGTGATTGATTTGGTTTTGGAAGGTCCTGGAACTACATAAAGTGGTTTGCATATTGGTAAAGACATGCCCAGTTTTTCACAAGTTTTAAGATTTATTACTCCACCCTAATGTGTTGCAAATTGGTTTGTTTACTATTTATTTTACTCAGGTGTTAGTAATTGGTGTCATTAGCCAAAGGGCAAATTGGATTACAGGAAAGGGTGACTTTTAACACCATTTGTTTTTTTCTTTGGTGTCTCTGCAGGCCTGGAGATAAGATGGGTGGACTGCTATTTTCCTTTTACTCATCCTTCCTTCGAGATGGAGATCAACTTCCATGGAGACTGGCTTGAAGTCCTTGGTTGTGGTGTGATGGAACAACAACTGGTCAATTCAGGTAGAAAAGACCCCCATATTTTATTTACAGGTTTTCTATCGGAACACTGCCTTCTTTAGCCTCATTTGCATGCTCTGGTAATTGCATACCCCTATAATGGCAGCCTCACTGTCGTTTTTCCTGGACATCGTCCTCTAGACCTCTCTGACACCAAACTCTGGAAGAACTAATTTTTCACATTTCATTTTGAAAAGTCTTCTTGTCTCTGGAGATCTTTCTTGTCAGAATGCACCATTGGATTAGACTCCAGATTTTGGATCTGTCGATGGGTTGCTTTGCAGTTGCCCCAAAGACCTTCAATGCATGTCCGCGAGTGCAGCGTGTCTTCCAAACTTTTGAAGAGCAAAGCCAATACATGGTCTGGTTTTGTTCTTATGGCATTTATTATAGTACCTCAAATTTAGCAGATATCTCTTAAGTACACCAAAACACAGTAGGAAAGCAAACTGAGAATGGTTAGCCACTAACCACCCTCAAGCATAGGCAGGAGGAAACCTGACTGAGGTAAAGTAGGGAAATGTGGTTGCTGATAATGTTGACCCGTATCTATAGATACTTGAGAGAAATCTTCTCACTTCTTTTCTGCAGGACCATTGATTAATAAAAAGAATAATTACTTCTAAACCTAACTAAAACTCTGTGAGGTTTTTTTTTTTTTTTTTTAAATCACTATCTGAATTTAATTAAAAATATATTTTTTTGGAGTATAAGTCCTCTAGAGAAAGGAGTCAGGACTAGGCATTTGAACTCACTGTGGAAGCAGAAAGCACTAAGTGAAGAGGGACAGATAGGGATTGTCCCAAGGATTCTGACATCCTACTCCCATAGAGGGACATTTGCTGTGTAGCCTTGGAGGGGAGCTATGGCTCAGAGTTGGTCACAGAGCCTCCTGTGGCAGAATGGAAAAGAGACCTTTTCCCTGGTGACTAAGAAATTGGACAGACTGTGGGTGAGGACTTGGCCCCGGTCATGGTACTGGAATGAGCATGGGGTGAGACTGAAGAAGACCCAGGGTGGCATGAAGTAGAAGAGCTTGTGTTATTGGAGCTGGGAGGCTGGTAGCCTGATCCTCCATCCACAGGGGTCTAGACTCAATAAGCTCGCAGGTTCCTCTCCCTTCTGCTGAAGGCGGCTAGGGAGAAAGGCCAGCGCCGTGCCAAATGTTTCATGGACAGTTTGCCAGTATTTGAAGGGCTGTTCTGTACGAGAAGGAGCACACATGTCAAAATTAGGACTTGTGAGTCAGAATTATGAATCTGGGCTTGCTTGCTCCCAACCAGGAATTTTGTCACAGTTCTGTCCATAGACAGCTGTGTGTCTTTATGTATTGCTTAACCCCTGTGGAGTTCGTTTTCTCTTATCTAAGATGGGTACCACGAAACTATTCAAAGTTTAATTGTGAAGATTATTTAATAGGATACATATAAAGTACTTAGCCAAGGGACTGACACATAGTAAACATTCAATAAAAATTAATTGCCGATGTTATTTTTTGGAGAGATTTTTGCTATATGGAACATGTGCTCACCAGAGAGACGTAAAGTGAGAAATCACCCCTCCTGAGGATAGGATGGCCATGCCACAGTCTCTTCTCCTCCATTCTTTCAGGATTTGCGGCATACACACACACACATACTCAGTGTGAGTTTCAAGCTGCCGGACCTGGGATTTGAACTGTACTTGGCCATGTGGGAGTCCAGCGCCTTAACCACACTGTTCACACTTGCTGGCTACAGAAATGATTTCTAACCAAATGGAACTAGTTACCTCTTAAATCTGTCATCTTTGTATCTGTGATTATAGATTGGATAATTAATTTTAGAGGAGAAAAGACACATAGGCTAAGAAGAATCAGGAAGATAAAGAAAATCAGGCTATTATGTCTACACTGTAGGTATTTCCATAGAAGCTGCAGAATATTGGGAGCAAATGGGCAAGAGTTAATCTCTCCTTGAGAGACTTCAAATGCTTCTGTGGTGTATTGTTCATTTTGTTTTTTTTTGTTTGTTTGTTTTTGTTTTTGTTTTTTAGACAAAAGATTTGAAAGAATCCTAGGCTTCCTTCCAGGAGTGCCCAGTGTCTGGGAGCCAGAGCTAAGAAAGCAAATCAGAGGACGATCAATTTACATATCAGTTGTCACTTGGAATTGGGTTCCCTTGTATTTTTTCTAGTATGCTCAATGGGTTTTTATCAGGTGTATTCACACAGTAATTGACTGAATATCCTTATCTGAAATAGGTTTTCAAGTCCTTATTGTGCATTAATGAGACTGCTGTTCTGCAATTAGATCAACATGTCAGATATTCTTGAAGAGAATGGCAAAGTGGAAAAATAAAGATGTTAGACAGAAAATAAAAGACACCTAGGATGCAAATAGGTTTGAATGATTCATAATCGTGATACGACGTGTTTCGAGTTGTTGGGAAGTGGTTCACGGAAAATTTAAATATCTTGAGAGAGAAAGAGAGAGACCAAAGAAATGCAAGAAGAGACAATTTTATCAAAACTCCTGAGAAGATTTTGCTATTTGAACTGCAAGTTGTTATGACAGAGCTCTGCTTTGTGTTATTAGACTTGAATGTGTTTTGACATCTGTAGTTAAAATTTCTCAACTGTGTGCCTGGCAGTCACTAACCACAGTCATTATTTGCAAGTACAGCTAGTCTTCTGATTTCTGAGTTCTAATAGCTATGTATACTTCATCTGTTAAGTGTTAAATGTTAGTCTAGGTAACTGTTGCCATTTTTTCTTTTATCCCACATTTTCTTCCCATTCCTTCCCGCCCTTCTCCTTTCCCATCTTCATTTCCCTTTTTAAAGTGAACTTCTGGGAACCAGCAGTTGGCGTAATGGCTATGTTGTTGGACTCCGGTGTAGTTGATTGCGGTTTGAGTCCCGGACCCAGTGGCTTAAACTCACGCCGGGTGCGTGTGTGTGTGCCCAAGATCCCAAGAGGAGAATGAAGGAGAAGGGATTGTGGTGTGGCCATCCCCCTCGGGGATGATTTCCTGTTTTCTGTCTCTGTCTCTCTTTGTCTCTCTGGTGAATGCACGCTCCCTATAGTAAAAACCTCTCCAAATAATAATAATAATAATAATAATAATAATAATAATAAAGTGAACTTCTGAGAAACAGTATAATTGATGGCTGTATGTTCTTTTTTTCAAAGGCCTTTCTTTATAAAGGGTCAGATAAGTGCTGAGATAACCAGAAACCAAAGAAGCTGACATCAGGCGAGTCCTTCCTGCCTGTCTGTATCCACACAGCAGGCTTTACATGGCTATTTCATTTAACCCAGATAACAAGACTCTGAGGCAGATGCTGTAACTACCGCCATTTACAGAGCCAGATCGAAAGGTAGCCAGTGTTAGTGAAACTTACCAAGTCTTTCTGACTATTGTTAACTAATGTGCTATGCTACCTGAATAGTAAATTGCATGATTTTGAAGTGTCTAAAAATTCTTTTCAGATAAGTT
Source organism: Tupaia tana (assembly GCA_026018925.1). NCBI lineage: Eukaryota > Metazoa > Chordata > Mammalia > Scandentia > Tupaiidae > Tupaia > Tupaia tana. Next base: position 28,990,861 of record JAKSZU010000024.1, on the reverse strand, counting down.
GTTTTGCCTAACATCAAGTGAAGAATAGAAGCAAAACAAAACAAACAAACAGCACTTTTTTTTTTCTGTAGTTAGTTATCACTAAAGAAGGGACGTGTCATCATGTCTGTTATTCCCTAGGATAGACTGCATTTAATTAAACATGAAATTGGGTTGCTGATTTGAATAGTCAATGAAGCATTTTATTATACATTTGACTGTGGCATACCTGAGAAGACTTCCAAAAGTTCATGGAAAATGTGTATTATGAAAAAATCAGGCGTAGATTTCAATTTTTTTTTTTTTGCATCAAAATAAACTCATACTTTAATTCCATTTTTTCATGTACCTTTTAAAGTTCCCTTGTGTGTGTTTTCATGCATGGGAATGAGGCTCTGACAAATGGCCGATAGCATCTTATAATACTTTATTTCTTTTTCCTTAAATTGCAGGATCTTCACCATTGCTTTCAGATTCCTTAGATCTAGGAATTATAGTAGAGGTGGCCGTTTCATGGAGACTTGATTATTTTTTTCCCTTGGAGAGGTGTTCTGAGGACAGTACGGAGTCACGTCCCACACACTGCACATTTATTTCCCGCAGGGCTGACTCAGGCTGCTCGTGTATTTTCATACAGTACATGGAGCACGAACATCCAAAACCATCACCAGGGTGACGACGGGCCGCGATCGTGCCAGGAAAGAACTTACCGTTTAGTGGGTCTCTGTGCAGTTTAGAAGATTGTACGTAGGCCGAGGGGAGAAAAAGCTCTACGGTGGAAAACAATTTCTTAGCAAAACCTCCTTCCTTACCTCTCTGTTAAAATCTAAAAATTGATCCTTTCGGGAAGACCTTGTAAACATTTATACAAACAATTCATAGTTTTAAACAATCGTTGTTCGTTCATTTGTTTATCAGGAATTTTTTTCTTTTCTTTTTTTTTTCTTTTTGAGAGGTTTTTGCTATAGGGCACGTGTGCTCGCCAGAGAGACAGAGAAAGACAGAGAGACAGAAAGCAAGAAATCACCCCCCAGGGGGGATGGCCACAATTTCTTAGCAAAACCTCCTTCCTTACCTCTCTGTTAAAATCTAAAAATTGATCCTTTCGGGAAGACCTTGTAAACATTTATACAAGCAATTCATAGTTTTAAACAATCGTATGGGGCTGGCAAGTGGCGTGGTGGTTAAAGGCGCTGGACTCCCACATGGCCGACCGCGGTTCAAGTCTCGGACCTGGTGGCTTGCTTTCTCACTTCCTCTCTCTCTGTCTCTCTCTGATCAAACTGAAAAATAATAATGATGTAATAATAAATAAAAGTTAAATAAAATAATTCTTTAAAAAAAAAAAAAAAAAAAACAATCGTTGTTCGTTCATTTGTTTATCAGGAATTTTTTTCTTTTCTTTTCTTTTTTTTTCCTTTTTGAGAGGTTTTTGCTATAGGGCACATGTGCTCGCCAGAGAGACAGAAAGCAAGAAATCACCCCCAGCGGGGATGGCCACACTGCAATCTCTTCTCCTCCATTCTCCTCTAGGGATCTTGGGCACACACGCACATGCACCCGGCATGAGTTTAAGCCACCGGGTCTGGGACTTGAACTGCGGTCAACTACATTGCAGTCTAGCGCCATAGCCATTATGCTAACTGCTGGTCCCTGTCAAGTATTTCTTAAAGTTCTTCTAAGGATATAAAAATGGGAATACGCATTGTCCCAGCTTTTGAGAAAATCCTAGTACCCAGACATAAAAGGACATGATGGGAAATAACGATTCATGATGGTAGTGCAGTGGGCACAGTGAGGGCTGAGGGGTGGGATGAGCGAAGGTTGTGCTAAAGCCTTGTTCTAGTTCCATTCAGGATGGAATATTAATGGTAGAAGTGTTTGAAATGTGTGTTCCAGAATAAGTCTGCATCCTCTTTGCAGGAAGGTGTACGCTTTGTCTTTGCTTAGATGTCCAGCTGACATTCCTAATGCTTGTTTTCTAATATGAGTGGGAATCTGTTTATGGTCTGTTCCTTTCTTTGGTATTCACTCTTTGTGGCCTCTACATGCATGTACACCATTCAGTATTATTGATCTGAACTGCTGAATTTCTACATGGCATGGACTAAGAGTATACCACAAATGATCTTTTAAACTAATAGGCATGTCATTTGTATAGTTAACAAATTACTGTGCTAAAAATAAAGAAACTACAAAAATAGATGAGATGTGCCTTCTTACCATGAAAACCTACAGGAGTTTGTGCCATAGGGCAGATAAGATCATATCATGAGAGAATGGTCATGTGCAAAAGTGAGAACAAGTTTTATGAGATGAGTAGAGGGAGGTAGCCCTGACCAGTGATTCTTGGATGTGTCTAGTCATCACTGGGGCAGCTTATTTAACATGTTTTCTCATAGGGCCAGCCGTGTAACATAGGCATTGCGCATAGACAACCAGTCTCATGGCCAGCCATGTTTTTTTACTCCTCCCACCTCCTGCAGTTTGAAGAACATGCCAGGCACATGTACATGCATTCCCCAAATTCTAATGGGATGGAGAAATAGTGGAAAAAAGGATTGCAGTGTAATTATATTTTATTGGAGGGTGATTTCTCTCTCGCTCTCTCTCTTTCTCTCTCTCTCTCTGGTGAATGGATGTGCTCTCTAGCAATTAAAAAAAAGTCTCCTCATAGAGTCTCAGGGTCTTGGATGGGGACTAGGATGTTCTTGTGAATGACCCATATTCAAGCATTTTTTTCTTTTTTTAGAGATTTTTTTTTCCCTATAAGGTGCATGTGCTTGCCAGAGAGACTGAGAGTGAGAAATCAACCACTGGGGAGATGGCCATGCTGTAATCCCTTCTCTTCCATTCTCCTCTGGGGACCTTGGGCACACATGCACATGCAACTGGAGTGAGTTTCAAACAGCCTGGTCTGGGACTCAAACTGCAGCTGACCGCATGGGAGTCCAGCACCTTAACCACAATGCAACTGCTGGCTCCTCAAACATTACTTTGAAAACCTTATCTTTGGAATCAGCAGATGGTGTAATGGTTATGTCGCTGGGCTCCCATGTAGATGACAGAAGTTTGAGTCCCAGACCTGGTGCTTAAAACTCAGGCTGGGCATGTGTGTGTGCATGCTCCAAATCCCAAGACGAGAATGGAAGGGGGAAAATTATATATACATATATTTGTATACACACATACTTATATATTTAGGTTTTTGCCATAGAGCGTGTGTACTTGCCAGAGACAGATAAAAAGAAAGTGAGAAATCCTTCCCAGGGGAGCATGGCCATGCCACAATCTCTTCTCACTCATTCTCCTCTTGGGATTTTGGGAACTCACCCACACATACCTGGCATGATTCTCAAGCCACCAGGTGTGGGACTTGAACTGCATTCAGCCATGTGAGAATCCAGTGCCTTAACCACAAAACCACTTACTGGCCCCAACCTGCACATATGTAAAGTATACAATTTGATGAGATTTTTTTTTCTTACAGAATTATTTATTTAATTTTATTTACCCTTATTACTATTATTTAATTTGCTACAGGGCACACATGCTCACCAGAGAGAGAGAGAGGGGAAGTGAGAAAGCTTACCACCAGGTCTGGGACTCGAACCATGTTGGCCATTTGGTAGTCCAACGCCTTAATCACCACACCACCTGCTGGCCCCCAATTCGATTAGTTATTGACAGATGTACACATCCATGAAACCATCACTATATACAAGATAATCAGTGTTTTATCACCAATTATTTCCTCGTACTGTTTTTGTAATCTTTCCCTTCGTACTAACCCTATCTTCAAGTAACTACTAATCTACCTGTCATTACTGATTAGTTTGGGTTTTCTAATACTGTTTATACATGAGTCCATACAATATGTATTCTTTGTACCTGGCCTTTTTTATTTTGCATATGTGACTTTGAGATTTATCTATATTGTTGAATGTATTAACTCAATCTTTCTTGTTTTAAGTAGTGTTTTATTGAATCGACATATCCCACTTTGTTTATCCATTCGTTTGTGGATGGATGTTTAGATTGTTTCCAGTTTTTGGCTATTAAATATAGAACTTCTGTACATGTTTATGTAAAAAGAGTCTTTGTGTGGACATATTTTTCTATTTCTCTTGAGGAAAAGAACCTGTGAGTGGAATGTTCTATACATGTCAATGACATCAAAATAATTGAATAGTATAGTTCAGCTCTTCTGGGTCTGATTTTTTCTTATTTTCTTAGTATTCTATCAGTTCCTCAGAAGAGAGTTAAAATTTTCTGTTGGGTTTTCAGAAAAGTCATGATGCATTTTTGCATAGAAAAATTTAGGACAAAAGCCATTTAGGACAATGGCTTTTCTGAAAACTCAATACTATGGGGGCTGGCAGGTGACACGGTAGTTAAGGTGCTGGACTCCCACACTTAACTGTGGGTTAAGTCCCAGACCTGGGAGCTTGCTTTCTTACTTTCTTTTTCTCTCTTTTTGTCTGTCTCTGACTCTCTCTGATGTGTGCATGTGCCCTGTAGCAAATTAAAAAATAATAATAATAAATAAAATAAAATAAATAGTTCTTAGAAAAAATTTCTGATGTAATTATGAGCTTTTCTATTTTGCCCTTTAATTATATCAATTTTTCTTTATATTCTTTGAGGCTATGTTATTAGGTGCATACATTTTAATAGTTGTTATGCTTTCTGGAGGAATCTCTCCCTTTATCATTATCAAATATCCATTTTTATGACTGATAATTCTTTTTCTTTTTCTTTTTCTTTTTTTTTTTTTTGGAGAGGTTTTTGCTATAGGGCGCGTGCGCTCGCCAGACAGACAGAGAGAGACAGAGAGATAGAAAGCGAGAAATCACCCCCCAGAGGGGATGGCCATGCCGCATTCCCTTCTCCTCCATTCTCCTCTTGGGATCTTGGGCACACACGCACACGCGCCCGGCGTGAGTTTAAGCCACCGGGTCCGGGACTTGAACCGCGGTCGACTACGTGGGAGTCCAGCGACATAGCCATTACGCTAACCGCTGGTCCCAATAATTCTTTTTCTTGAAGTATTTTTTTATATTAAATGATCTATTCCAGCCTTATCTTCCCCCTCCTCAGTTTCACATTGTTAGGGTTACATTTTTATGTCTACATACGTTAACAATCTCACCATTGAGTGTTACACTTTGTTCTTCAGGCAAGTATTTGGATTTTTAAAAACATACGAGAAGACACATTCTTTTATATTTATCTGGCTATTTACCATTTCTCTTTCTCTTCCTTCATTCCCAAAGTTCTATATTTCCTCTGACATTTTTTTTCTTCAGTATGAAAAACTTGCCCATAGCGTTTCTTATGGACTGTGTCTGTCACTGATGAATTTCTTAGTGTTGTCTAGGAGTGTCTTTATTTCCCCTTATTGGAAGGATGATTTTAGTGAATATAGAATTCTAGATTTGTGGATATTTTTTCTCAGCAATTAAAAAAAATTTTGTTTATTATTATTAAATTTGCTATAGGACACATGCACTCACCAGAGAGAGAAAGAGAGAAAGCAAGCCACTGGGTCTGGAACTCAAAAGGCGTTTGGCCATGTGAGAGTCCAGTGCCTTAACCACTACACCACCTGCTGGCCCCCTCAGCAATTTTGAACATATCGTTCTATTATCCTCTGCCTCTATGGTTTTAAAGAGAAAACGATAATCATATTATTTATCATTTGAAATGTTGGTACTGTATCGTCTTGAGCTACTTTCAAGATTTTTTTCTCTTATCATTGTTTATTTTTAAACAGTTATTTAACTTTATTAATTTTAATTTTATTTATTAATTCATTTATTTTAATTTGATCAGAGAGAGAGAGAGATGGAACGTGAGAAAGCAAGCTACCAGGTCCAGGACTTGAACCATGGTCAGCCATGTGGGAGTGTCCAGCACTTTAACCACCGTGCCACCTGCTTGTCCCCTCATTGGTTTCTTCGCAGTGTGATTTTGACACATCTAGGGATGATTTTCTTCAAGTTTATCTAACATTCCTATGAAATCTTTTGATTTTGTTCCAAGAGACCCCAAAATTCAGCTCACTTTCTTCTGTGTTTTTCTGTTTGTTTGTTTTTATTTTGATTATATAACTTTTATGAATACATCTTTACTTTTATTGACTGTTTCTTCTGTTAACTTTATTTTTTCACCTTGGTCATCTGATAACTTTTTTTTTTTTTTTTTTTAGTTTTTGCTGTAGGGCGCAAGCACTTGCTGGAGAGAGAGAGGAAGAGAGAGAGAGAGAGAAAACATCCTCCACTGGGGAAGGCTACAATGCAATCCCTTCTCCTCTCTTCCCTCTCTGGATTTTGGGCATATACTGCACACTCTAGTCATGATATTCAAGCCACAGAGTCTGAACTTGAAGTGGCCATGTTGGCCATGTGGAGTCTAGCCATCTTAGCCTCCATCCCTCCTGCTGGCCCCATTAAACATATATATTTTTTTATTTCAGCGCATTTTGTTTGTGTATCCTAAAATTTGCGTTTGGTCCTGTTTCGTGGTTTCTAATTTTCTGCTGTGAATTCCTACATTTTCATTCTTATCATGTATGTTTTTCTTTACCTCATAAGACAAAGTTGCAATAGTTAAAGTATCTGAATGTTCCATATTTGGGTCATTTGAGATGGACTTTGTTGAAAATTGGTCACTTTTTTGGTTCCTTGTCAAATAATTTTGGATTATATGCTGGACAGTGTGCATGGTGAATAGTGTATACTCTGGGTCTTGTAATAAGCATGTGTTGATAGTTGATGTTTAAGGGAGATGATCAGCCTAGTGAGTTGCTACTTATGGACAGTTAGTCATATCTCAGTGTAAGTCTTTCTATATGATTTATGTCCATCCTGCACATGTATACTGTAGGCTTTAGTCTGGAACTTGTGTGACTAGTTGAGATATCAGTTCAGTTCTCTTAGCTTTTGCTGTGCTGGTTTGAGTCTATGGTATGCTTCTATCACTCGGGGGTTAGGCTAATACGTGTGCAGGTTTACACTTAGAATTAGGACAGTGTATTAGGGGCTCTCTCCACCTCTGGGTTATTCTTTCAGACTCTCTAGCTCACAGAAACCTTTGCCTTCCTATACAAAAACAGATTTATCTTTGAATCTTAACTGCCCTTGATGTTATGACTGACCCTCTGCAACCAGGGCCCAACTTCTGGGCGAAGTCATGTAAGGAACAAAAAAAAATATGTACTAGGGACCAGCAGTTAGCGTAATGGCTATGTCACTGGACTCCCACGTAGTCGACTGCGGTTCGAGTCCCGGACCCGGTGGCTTAAACTCACGCCGGGCGCGTGTGCGTGCGTGCCCAAGATCCCGAGAGGAGAATGGAGGAGAAGGGATTGCGGCGTGGCCATCCCCCCTGGGGGGTGATTTCCTGCTTTCTGTCTCTCTGTCTCTCTCTGTCTGTCTGGCGAGCACACGCGCCCTATAGCAAAAACCTCTCCAAAAAAAAAAAATATATATATATATATATATAAGTATATATATATATATATACTAGAAATTCACCTTGTGTGTTATTTTTCCAGGTTTTGATTTACCTTTCTAATTTTTCTGTTTGTTTACTTTTTCAGAGACCACTGTTAATCGTTTTGCCCAGAGATTTTAGTTTTAATTGGAGAGAGGGACAGGCTGTAGTGGTTTTATATCCCCTCACCCGCCATAGTGAAACCAAACCATAGATTAGATTAGGTAGACTGTAAAGACAGTGCAGGTTAGAAGGTAGTTACATGACACAAGTGTGTGGTACTAGAAACATGTGATTGTATTGGCTCCACTTGTATTTTTAATCCATCAACTCCATTAATCAGAATGAAACCTAGTATATATTTTTGTAGGCAAAACAGCCAGCTGAGACTGTCTAAAGTCTGTCAAATTCTAGCTACTTCCTTTTCTTCCTCCTTCCCTTCTTTTCTTTTGCCTTTCTAACTTCTTTCCCTTCCTTTAATTCAGTCTTGGCCCTTTTAATGCTCTTTCAGAAAAGCAAACATACATGTATTAGCCTTAGGTTTTGTCTTTTAGTTCCTCCCAGTTACATATTTTTAAGCTAACCGAGTAGAGATGTCGGTTCAAATATTTGTTTAGTCTTTGTCCTGTTCTTTTTATTCAAAATGTATAATAATAGAGTGAGACTTTTTCTTCTGAATAAAAGACATTCTGTTATCATTGAAAAGTTAATAAAATACACACTGTTATAAAGAAAAATGGAGGTAAGTCCATGGTCAATATTACCGTTTGACTGTGTCCTTCAAAGTTCATGTGTACATCCCAAGGTACAGTGTTGACAGGTTGTAACTTCAGGAGGTGACTGGGCCACGAGGGCTGTGCCCTCATTAGCGGATTAATGCTGATAATCACGAGAGTCAAATAGCTCTCTCAGAAGTGGGTTCTTGATAAATGGATGGATTTGGTCCCCTTCTACTCTCTCTTTCTCTCTCTCTCATTTTGCTCTCTTGCCCTTCTGTCTTTTTCTATAGGATGATGCATAACAAATGCCCTTGTCAGATACAGGCCCCTAGAACTTGGGCTTCCTGGCTTCCCAGCCTTCAGTACTATAATAAATAAATGTGTTTTTAAAAAACTGACTCCAGGGAACCAGCAGTTAGCGTAATGGCTATGTCGCTGGACTCCCACGTCGTCTACTGCGGTTTGTGTCCCAGACCCGGTGGCTTAAAACTCACGCCGGGCGCGTGTGCATGCGTGCCCAAGATCCCGAGAGGAGAATGGAGGAGAAGGGATTGCAGTGTGACCATTCCACCTGGGGAGTGATTTCTCGCGTTCTGTCTCTATGTCTCTCTCTGTCTGTCTGGCAAGCACACGTGCCCTATAGCGAAAACCTCTCTAAAAAAAAAAAAAACTGACTCCATTACATGTATTCTATTATAACAGCACAACATAGACTAAGACACTCAACAATATAAAACTATAAATATCTTTATGCTTATATGTAGTTATCAGGTATGTGTATAAGTAAAAATTGTATATACCATATAAAGATTAAATACTAATATAATAAAATCTTTAAATTTTTAAACATTTTTTTTCATACCAAGTATGAAACGAGTCTCTGTTTATGTTACCAATATCCATCTATTTTATCATTTTTAATGACTACAGAGCCATCGTGGGTGGATCTTTCTGGCCATTCCTGTATTGATGAGATTTTGGCCGTAAAGTCTTTATACCCATGTCTTGCACACTTGCTTTAGTTTTTCTCAAGGATAAGTTTATAAAAGTAGAATCACTGGGAACCAGCAGTTAGCGTAAAGGCTATGTCACTGGACTCCCATGTAGTCGATCATGGTTTGAGCCCTGGATCTGATGGCTGAAACTCATGCTGGGTGCATGTGCTTACGTGCCCAAGATCCTGAAAGGAGAGTGGAGGAGAAGGGATTGCAACATGGCCATCCTCCTGGGGGGTGATTTCTTGCTTTCTCTCTCTCTTTCTGGTGGCCACACACACCCTAAAGGAGAAAAACAAAACAAAACAAAACAAAAAACCTCTCAAAAAAAAAAAAAAAAAAAAGTGGAATCACTGGCTTTGTCCTCCCAAGGTTTATGTTGCATATGGTCATATGCACATAGGGAAAAAATATCTGCAGTATTTGAAAGTGCTGCTTTTCTTACACCCTTACCAGCACTAAACACTATTGATCTGTTTCCTCCTACACTTAAAAGGGAAACACTTTTGTACTAGTGTTGTTTTTGTTTACTTTATCTGGCCACTAGTGTAGTTCAACGTGTTTCCAGAAATTGCTGGCTCAGTTAGTTTCCTGCTGGCGCTTGAAAGGTTCAGAGTTATAGAGTAGTCCTCCCTTATTTGCAGTTTTGCTTTCTGTGGCTTCAGTAACCTGTCATCAATTGTAGTCCAAAAATATTAAACAGAAAATTCCAGAAATAAAGAATTCATCAGTGTTAAATTGTGTGCCATCTGTGTAGCACCATGAAATCTTGCCATTCTGGTCTGTCCTTCCTGGAATGTGAGTTGAATCCTCCTTTATCCAGCTTAGATTCTGTATATTCTTCATTCTGTATATGCAGCTGACCATTAGCCTCTTCGTAGCTTTCTCTGTTGGGGTATTGCGTTGCTTATGTTCAGTAATCCTTTTTTTACTTAATAATAGTCCTAACGTGTAAGAGTAGTGATATTGCCCTATTGGTACAATTATTCTATTTTATTATTAATTATTATGGTAAATTAAACTCTATCCCGGGTATGTAATTTCTGGGGAAAAAGCATAGTATATCCAGCTTGAGCATCCCTAATCAAAAAGTCCAAAATCTGAAATGACCCTCTAAATCACTAGAAATCACCAAGAAGATACCTGCCACTTTCTGAAATGTGGAAACTTGAGTCAAACAACATAGAAAAGGAACCAAAGTGCCTAACTGGCTGAGATTAGTAGGCTAAAATCAACGGAAGCTCCTGTTTGCTGGAAAGAGTGAGTGAGAGATCCTTCGAAGCCTCTGATACCAGTGTGGATGGCATTCACAGCTTCCTGAGAGTTCAGCACTTCACACAACTCCAGACCCAGTAAAGGGACATTCCTGAGATCCACAGGGCTGTGTACCTAGGGAAGGATCTCACCTTGGTTAATCCCAACTCCCAGGACCTAAGCAAATGCAAAGAAGTATCATTTTGAGAACAGACCAATGGTTGGAATGAAATCTGCACAAGAATTTATGACCTGCAACTGTTCACATCACTGAGAACCCCTCTAAATATCACCATGCTTGTGTGGGTGGGTGGCTATGGCCACCCCAGCTAGACTAAGTAATAGGGCAGTGTCCCTGGCACCCAAGCCCATGTAGCATTATACACTCCAGACATAGACTAGTGAAGTGGGAGGACTGCTCTGATGAGCAGAATGTCGTGTGTGCCCACTGCACCTCCTCAACCCCACAGAGAAGATGAAGAGAACAGACATTCCTCCTGACTCACACAAACTTTGAAATATCTCAAACCATGAAAAAGAAAAGAAAAGATTGGTAAAAATAAAGCTAACCTATGAGAAATTTGGGACAACATTAAGTGACCAAATAGCTGTATAATGGATATCCTAGAAGAGGAAGAGACAGAAAGAAAATCTATTTAAAAAATAATTAGCTAAAAACTCTCCAGATTTTAAAGAGAGATACAAACATCCAGATCCAGGAAATTCAAAGGATGCCAAACAGATTAAATATAAGGACTTGTCCAAGGCACAGTATAGTCAAAATGTCAAAAGTCAAAGAGAAAGTTAAAGTTCCGGAAGGAACAAGCCAAGCAAATGACAGATATAAATCCATGCATATTAATAATATTGACTGTAAATGGATTAAACTCTCTAATCATAAGATATAGACTGCCAGGGTCAGCACATGGTGTAGCAGTTATGTTGCTGGACTCCCACTTGGCTGGAGTGGTTCAAGTCCCAGACCTGGTGGCTTGAAAATCATGCTGGGCCTGCATGTGTGTGTGCCCAAGATCCTGGGAGGAGAGTAGAGGAGAAGGGATTATGGCATGGCTATTCTCAGTGGAGGGTGATTTCTTACTTTTCCTTTCATTGTCTCTGTCTCCATCTCTCTCTCTAGCAAGTGAGCACACATACTCTAAGGCAAAAGTAGGAAAACAAAAGAAGATAAAGATTGGCTGAATGAATTTGTTTTATTTTATTTGCTTTTTTTAGAGAGATTTTTGCTATAGGGTGCTTGTGCTTGCTGGAGAGACAGGATGCAAAAAATCACCCTGCAAGGGAATGACCATGCCACAATCCCTTCTCCTATCCTCTTTTTGAGATCTTAGGCATGCATGCACATGTGCCCAGTGAGTTTCAGGCTGCCAGGTCTAGGACTTGAACCACGATCAGCCTTGTGGGAGTCTAGCAATGGAACCATTACACCATCTGCTCGTCCCTTATTTTTTTTACATTTATTTTTAAAAGATAATTATTTGTTTAATTTTATTTATTATCATTACCATTTTCTACTTTGCTACAGGGCACATATGCTCATGAGAGAGAGAGAGAGAAAGTGAGAAAGCAAGCCTCCAGGTCTGGGACTTGAACTGCAGTTGGCCATGTGAGAGTTCAGTTCCGCAACCACCTTGGTATCTGATGGACTGTGAGTGAATTTAAAAACAAGAGACCTCTATATGCTGCTTATGAACAACTTACCTCACTGGTAAAGACATACATAGATCAAGAGTTAAAGACAGAAAAATTTGTTCCATGCAAATAGGAAACAAAGAAAAGAAAGATTAGTTATCTTAATATCAAAACAGACTATAAGCTAAAACCTGTAAAAAGAAACAAAGAACATTATTATATAGTATTATTGGGGTTGATTCACTAAGGAGTTGTAACAGTTATGGATATTTATGCACCAAACATTGGCATACTCAAATACATAAAATAAAGATTTCCATACCTAATGAGAGAGACAGGCTCTAACACATCAATTTTTGGGGGATTTAAAGATCCCACTTTCACCATTGGATTGTTTATCTAGATGAAAACTGAACAAAGACATATTGGAATTAAACAATGCCAAATGGACCTGAAAGGCACTCATAGGACATTTTGCCCAACAAATATGGAGTAGATATTTTTTTCAGCTGCACATGGAACATTCTCTTAGATTACATAAGAAGACTCCAAACAAGCCTTTACAAATTTAAAGGACTAGAAATCATACCTAGCAACAACTGCTGAATGGATTAAGAAAATGTGACAAATATACATGATGGAATACTATTTAGTCCTAAAGAACAATGATATCGTGTCATTTGACACAAAGTGGATGAACCTGGTAGATAAAATGCTAAGTGAAGTAAGCCAGGCTATGAGGGGCAAATACTGTATGTCTCTGTTTAACATATACTGAGTGTCTACACTCTATTGCAGAAACTGAAGGATTCCATAACATAGGAATAGTAATAGAAGGTACCAGAAGCTGCATATGGAGTGGAGAAGGTGGTGGACTTGGGGAGAAAATGATGAACAGACCCAAAAATGCCTGTTAACAAGTGGAGGGGCAGGCAGATGGTATAGTGGCTACGTCACTGGACACCCACATGACCAACCGCATTTGAGTCCTGGACCTGGTGACTTGAAAACCATGCTGAGCGCATATGCATGTGTGCCCAAGACCCCAGGAGGATGTTGGAGGAGAAGGGCTGTGGCATCGCCATCCCCTCTCTGGGGGAGAGATTCCTCACTTTTCCTCTCAACTCTCTCTCTCTCTGGTAAGCGTGCACACCCTATGGCAAAAACCTCTTTTAACAACAACAATGAAAATGGAATAGGCTATGGAATAACATAACACTGCATAGTAAAAAAAAAAAAAAAAGCAATTGACAACCCAATATATACTTTCAAAAATAATAAACTATTAGCACTATCATTGAATGTACACAACATACTATAGTTTTCAGTGTTGAATAACAGGATATGTGCATGTCTTTATTTGAGTATTTGAATAAGCACACTATATGCATACTTGGAAAAAAAAAAACATACTGTATCCCACAAAGGCATGCAATGATTTTATATGAAGCAGAAATCACACACACACACACACACACACACACACACGTGTGTGTGTGTGTGTGTGTGTGTGTGTGTATAATTTCTTCCTTGAGTAGTTTTAGATTTCTTTATATAACATCATTTTCCAAAAAAGTCACTTCATCGGGGAATGTGAGTGGGCGTAAGTTGACAAGTTTCATGAAGATAACCTTCTTGCTTGTCACACTTGGTTCTGATAGTATAAATTTCTGATCTTATTGCTCTATCATTCATATTTTCAGCATTGGCATTCTAAATATTTAATGACTTTCAAGCATCTCCTTTCTCTCTCCTAGCGTTCTGTCAGATTTCATCCCACTTTCTGTGACAGTTTCTCTTGGCTGGGAAATTGCTCTGTAAGATGGGCTTGTTTGACTAGGAAATGTAGCTCAGGGCTTGCCTGGGGACCCCCGTTATATATTGAAACAGAATTAGATTTATTTCCTGATACATTCTTTCATCATTCCTGATTCTCTTTCTGATCCATGCCACCGCTTCAATATTCCTGTTACTGTAATAAAATGAAAGGCTTTGGCTTCTTGATTCAAGTTGTGCTATGAGTCTTCATTCCTGATGTGTTTGCAGCTGTTGTAGTATGTGTTGCATACTGTCTGTGGCTTAATTCCTACACACAGAAAACTTCGGGAAAGCAGAGATTCTGGCTTGTTTGTTCTTTTTGGTATCTTAAATCTTGTGTATTTGGTAACTGTTTTAAGTGGTTGCTGTTTAAATCCCCAAACTTCTTCCCTGTCATTTTGGACCTAATTACTCATTTTTCACTGTCCTGCTTTTTCCTATTGTCTTTCCTATTTCTAAGGCAGTCACTTCAGTAACTCAGTCTTTTCTCTTAATGCCAGAGGGCACTCATACATGTGCACGAGAGAGAGAGAGAGAGAGAGAGAGAGAGAGAGAGAGAGAGAGAGAGAGGCGGGCATGGATGGTGTTTCCATGATGTCTCAATACTGCGGATCTCAGTCAATAGTGCAATCCCTTTTTTCTCCATTTCTTTATTCCCTCAGGACCCTGGGCACCTAGGCAGAATCCCAGCATGGTTTTCAAGCTGCTGGGGTAGGATTCAAATCATGGTCAGGATCTGTCTCCTCTGTGGAGTTTAACCACTGCGCGAAGAGGTTGACTTCCCAATAACACAATCTAACCATTAACTTTGGACACTTCAAAGCTGGGAGAGTAGTGGGTTGTAAAGAAATACTGAGTTGGCACGTGTGGATTGCTGTGAGTGGTTATTTCTTCCATCAGACTCCATCATTGTTCCCAGTTCTTCACCCTTCCCTCTATCCACATCTTGTCTTGTGTCCTTGAAATATCAACACTTTCCACAGTAGGGAGAATCTATTTTTCTACCCTGTTCATTTGGGACTTGGCTCCATGACTGCTTTTGCTAAAGGTATTTCAGCTGATATGGGTAGACAAGAGTCTTTTAACATACTGGGCAGTTGGTTTTGCCAATTTTTGTTCCTGTCATTTTTATTTGATGGACATACCCTGTGTAGCCTACTGGTTCCAGAACAGTGAGAAGCATGTGGAATGGTTCGGGTCCATTCTACCTGAACCAACCCTGGGATCTGAAGCCCAGCCAGTCTGACTCAGCCGAGGCCAGCCGCACGGCTGTGTGGTGGTTGTCACACACTGGTGAGATTTTGTAGTGGTTTGTCAGTCAGCTTTGGCTGGCCAATGGAATGTTCATTGTGATCCTCTTGCATAGCCTTCCTCAGCTTACCACAGTTAAGTTAATGATATGCTTTAGATTCCTGTCCCAGGGGCTAGAGGGTGGCACAGGGGAAAAGCATGCCACTTCGTGAGCCTGATCCACATGGGAAGGTTCTTGGTTACTGTCTGGAGACTGTCCTGAATACGCTGAGCAAATCTGTGCCCCGATCCAGGCTGACCGAAGCTGAGAGTGGATCACGGCACCAAGACCCTGTTGGAAGTGTTGTCTCTCTGACTCTGTCTCTCCATTTCTCTCTCTTTCTGTGTCACTCTTGTTCATAGAAGAAATAAATAAACTTAAAAAAAGATTCCCTCTCTTCTATATTTTACAAAAAAATTCAGCCGAATTCATTCATTTCTTCCCAGCGTTTCCTCTCTAGTTCCCTTTCTAGCTTCGTGGGAAAGATGTCTGGAAAGAGCTTGACTTTTTTTCTACTTCCTTCCCTCCATAGAGAAGCCACTGAAATAGTGTCTCAGCATGTTCGTGTGTTGTGGTGGTGATTTTGTCAACGAGACATGGATTGGGGGAGCCTTATCTGAAACCCCTCCCCACACTACCATCAGAGTTTTTTGAAATGCTACTGACTGCAGTAGGTCCTGTATGAATGTGTGTGTATGGATGGGGACCCCCAGTATAACCTTTTTAACGTTTTAATGTCAGATGTCTGAATTTAATCAGTCTCAGGGAGAAGACTGGAATCACTGTGGTGTAAGCTCCATGAGGGCAGCTTTGCTCACTCCTGTCGTCCCAGTTCCTAGAACAGTGTGAGCACACAGAAGGCACTCAGTGTACGTATGTAAAATAAATAGCTGAGTGTGCGTGGGGAGAGCCCCCTCTCTCTTTTCTTTTTTCTTTTTTTTTTTTTTTTTTTTTGAGATATTTTTGCTATAGGGTGTTTGTACTCGCCAGAGAGACAGAGAGACAGAAAGTAAGAAATCACCCTACAGGGGGATGATCATGCCACAATTCCTTCTCCTCCATTCTTCTCTCAGGATTTTGGGGGCACAGACACACATGCACCTGGACTGAGTTTTAAGCTGCAGGGTCTGGGACTCGAACCATGGTCAACTACGAGGGAGTCCAACGATGTAACCACTACACCATCTGCTGGTTCCAGACCGCCCACTCGTTATTCCAATGTTGATTATTCTCTCTCCAGACTCATAGATACAGCACAGTGTGGAAGAAAAGCAGCCTGGTTTTCCAGGCTTGCCGTTGGCTCCTGCCCTCAGGTGCTCAGGGCATTTCTAGGTAATGAAATGGTGCGGGGGAAGGCACAGCAGCCTTGGCGTTCAGATCTAGCTCCAGTCAGCCTCGGCCACTAGCAGGCATACAGATCTCGGACAAGTCCTGCGGGTCTCAGTCTCTTCATCTATGAAGAGATAGGCCTAAAGTATACATTTCCCAATTTTCTTTTAGCTCTCAAATACTATGATTTGACCTCCTAGCCAACCCAGAAACTTTTAATATTAATAAAACCCACAGGGGATTATATTTTATTTTATAGCACCACATGGAAAATTGCATAGCAGCAGGATTTTGGTAGATGTGGTTAGTTAGTCAGTTTTTTTTTTTTTTTTTTTTTTTTCTTCTCCCCTTAAAGAAACTCTTGGAGACTTTAGGGGGGGAAAAAGGAAAGGAAAGGATGCTCACATAATTGAATTTTATTTAAACTATTTATGAAAATCTTGCTTCATGGGATCACTGCAGCTTTGCAGGCAGGTACTAATGTACTCTCAATGGCTCAATTTTATTTTTTCCATTGCAAAAAGGCAATTTAGAAGTTTAGGAATTATTTATGGTACTGTGGGGATAAACACAATCTGCTAAGTTATTTTTCTTGTGTCATTTTTTTTTGAAGGTTCACTCGTATAGTTTAGGCTGGAAGCAACGTCTTCATGAAATGGCCATGTTGTTATAGCCATGTATAAAATGAGGTAATATTATTAGGCAAAACTTATGCCAGTTTTTAAATTGTGTTTTTTTTCTTTTCTTTTTTTTTTTTCCCCAGAGAGAGGGGAAGTGAAAAATCAGCACCCCCACCCCCCCGAGGGTGGGTGGAGGAATGGCCATGCTGCGATCCCTTCTCCTACATAGTCCTCCTGGGATTGTGGGCACATATGCCTGGCATGATTTTCAAGCCACCAGATTCAGGACTTGAACCACAGTTAGCCATGTGGGAGTCCAGTGACTTAACTACCACACCACCTGCTGGAGGCATAGCTCAAGGTTAAGATTTTTAATTGGCATAATTCAGTTGCTGGATATTATTAGTTGATTCACAGAACTATAGAAAATGATTTGTTAGTCATCTGCTTATAGAAAATGATGGATTGAAAAATATCTGACAGTTTTCTTTCATGGAGAGCATCTCTAGCTAGGAACAGCTAGTTCAGTGTGAGACATGGAGTGCACAGCAGTCCCCAGACTTACTTGACCACAGAACTCCTTTGTAAGAAGATCTCTTTGGGGACCAGCAGTTGGCGTAATGGCTATGTTACTGGACTCCTATGTAGTCGACCACGGTTCGAGTCCCAGACCCAGTGGCTTAAAACTCACGCTGGGCACATGTGTGTGCGTGGCCAAGATCCTGAGAGGAGAATGGAGGAGAAGGGCTTGCAGCTTGGCCATCCCCCCTGGGAGGTGATTTCTCGCTTTCTGTCTCTTTCTGTCTTTCTGGCGAGTACTCGTACCCTTTAGCAAAAATCACTCAAACAAACAAAAAAAACAACAAAAGGAAAGTTCCTACGAATACGCGAGGTAAAGAATGAGTGAGGGTAGCAGTGATAGGGAGTAGGGAAGGAGAGGTGTGTTCTGGGCCAGCAGTTGAAACTCTTGTTCGGTAAAGGGCTACTGGGTAAGCATTTTGAGGTTGGGCCTGCCTTCTGATCTCTGCTGCCAGTTTTTAAATTGTGATTTAACTCCATTCTACCATTGCAGGATGAGAGCAGCCACAGATGGGTTGAAAAAAAAAAAGGAGCATGCCTAGTTGCGGTAACTATCTATGCTCATGGAGAGTTTCATGTGATTTTTCATGTGTCATGCAATAGTATTCTTCTTTTGGTATTTTCAAGCACTTAAACATATAAAATTTATTCTTTGCTTTCAGGCCATGCAAAAACAGATGGGAAAGGGACCAGATCGGGTTCGCAGCCCATCATTTGTAGACTCTTATTTCAAGCAAAAGAAGCAGCATGTTCAAAGGTCAAGAGACAGGGAAAGCACATAGCGCTTCTGTAATGTCCCTCAAGTGCGTTTATTTCCTCCATGAGAGAGAAAGATGAAAGAGAGAAGTAGAGAGTCAGCCACACTGGGACCAGCAGTTAGTGTAATGGCTATGTCGCTGGACTCCCACGTAGTCGACCACGGTTCAAGTCCTGGACCCAGTGACTTAAAACTCACGCCGGGCACATGTGCGTGCGTGCCCAAGATCCCGAGAGAAGAATGGAGGAGAAAGGCATGACCATCCCCCCTGGGGGGTGATTTCTCGCTTTTTGTCTCTCTGTCCCTCTCTGTCTGTCTGGCGAGTGCATGCGCCCTATAGCAAAATCTCTCCAAAAAAAAAAACAGAGAGAGAGAGTCAGTCACACCAAGAGTGTCTCCATGCCATGATCCACCCCCTAGCCTCAGCCAGCACAGAACACAGGCACCTGGAGTGGACGAGGATAATTTGGGATGCAAACTTGGGACCTCCCCATGTCTGTCTGCGTTGCAGAGCATTGAATTCTGCTGTACTATGAACTGGCCCTGTAATGTCCTTTTCTTAGCTGGTCCCTTTGCCTCCATGGTCTCCCTACTCCACTCCTACCCTACATGCAATTACTCAATACATTTTCCTAGGCTGCCTCTTTCATTGTTTCTGTGCTTTTCTGAAAACCCTTCAGGTGTTCAAGGTTCTCTTGTCATTGTCTCTGGCTTGCCTTTCCTTGAGGAGGACTTGGGAAGAACTTTGTTCCAGTGATGATTACACAGTATTTTGGGCGTGATCAGAGGTGCTGTAAACACTTCAGACCTTTCTAGGCCACAGCTCATTCCAGTATTATGCATACATAGTTTGTTTTCATTCTGAGCTTTGTGTATTTCCCAGAAAAGTTACTTTTGGGTTAATTTACATATAAAAGTCCTATATTTTCATCTCATTTTTATTCTGCCACTTCAGGTATGGGGAAATAAATGAAAAAGTCTTCAAATGTTGACTTCTAAGGCTTTATTACCTTAGACAGCTTCATTATGTTTGAGGAAATCTAGTGTGCTTTGAAGGAATTAATCTAGCCTTACTTGCAATCTGTATATGTTTACATAGCATGAACAAACATTGCAGTACGTTTCATGAAAATTCAATTATTCCTTGTCTCCCGGAAACATGTTGTGCTTAGTATTTAATTCTCAAGTAAGTCAGTGTGATGGTTCTTGAACTGTCATAAGAATAGGGGATTTGGAGCTCACCGTTCGTTTTTGTAATCACTGGAGAATTGGCCGGTGGAGAGTTTTCATCAACATGGCCCTGACCCAGTGTTTGAGGTTATGAGGGATAGCCGTCTCAGTGGTATAAGGCTTACACAAAATCCTCTCTACATTCTTCTTAGAATTAGGAGAAGTAACATTAAGAATACTGCTCTTCACGGTTAATATTTTATTTTGGAATTCATTATGCTTACAAGGGGTTTATTTATTCAGTAGGCATTCTTTGCGGTCCTGCTGTGAGCCAGGTACAGTAAGAAGTAGAAAGAGTAATAATCGGGGCAGGCATTCATTGTCTGTTCTGATTGGTTGGACTCTACTTAAGTGTCAAGTGGTAGTTGAAGTGCTGCTTCTTCTCAGAATATTTCCTAATTCTGTATAGAACCCCAACATCTGACCGTCCATTATAGAGTGTTATTAAAATTAAATATTTTATAGAAACATCTATCACATATCACTGCCATGTCTTTTATACTTTTATGCACGTTACTCAATTTACCCTTTTCTTTCACAAGACCGTAACCTCCTTGAAGGTAGGGACCGAATTTGCCCTTGTTAGTGTTTGTGATATTAAAACATACTGAAGAAGGGGACCAGCAGTTAGTGTAATGGCTATGTCACTGTACTCCCATGTGGTCAACCGCAGTTCGAGTCTTTGACCTGGTGGCTTAAACTCACGCCGGGCGTGTGTGCGTGCATGCCCAAGATCCGGAGAGGAGAATGGAGGAGAAGGGATTGTGGCATGGCCATCCCCCCTGGGGAGCGATTTCTCGCTTTCTGTCTTTCTGTCTTTCTGTCTCTCTCTGTCTTTCTGGTGAGTGCATATGCCCTATAGCAAAAACCTCTCTTAAAAAAAAAAAAAAAAAAAACATACTGAAGAGATGGTAAGTAGGGTTGACAGTGGGCAGAGAGGTGGAGGAGATGAGATACAATATGGTGGTCTAGGGAATGATTTTTGAGTCCAGGTGGGGCCCTGAATGGCTTGGAGTCTTTGAGGAGTGAGGATGAGCTACAGCTGGATGTGGCACTAGGAGGTGACAGTGGCACAGAGGTAGACAGGTCTAGATCAGGAGGCAAAGAGGTCATACATAAGGGCTTGGAATGGGGCAAGTTTCTAGAAATCACGAGGTGAGATGAGCATGGCCTTCTCAGACCCTTCCTGTTCTGGCCTTTGTCAGCCCATCTCTCTCTCTATCCCACTTTTGTGGGCAGGTACTCCACGCTCCAAGGAGCTCTTAAACTTGCCACATACTCCCTGTTCCGTGTTCCCAATGGGATGTAGGCATTCCTTGTGCCTGTTTGTCATGCTGTGCTGTACTTCGTTCATTGCTCTGCCTCCACACTATCCATGAGCTGTTTAAAGGAGGAGATGGGGTTCCTTTATTTCTTCGTCACCAGGGCCTCTTACACGCCTCACCTTCAGTAAGTACTCAGTTGATATTTATTGAATGCATGGATGTGTGGATGCATTTTGGCACAAAACCTCCTCTTCTGGACTGAAAGATAGATTGGATGGAGCAGAGATGGGAAGCAGTCAGATGAGCCAGGAGTATCGTTCAGCAGCGTAGGAGAGGAGCATAAAGAGTCTGAATTACAGCTGTGGCAGTAGAAATTCAAAGGAGGAAATAGATTCTGGAAGCCTGGGGAAGCAGAACTGACAGGATTCAGGAATCTGTGCACAAAATGCTTCTTGTGAGGGCTGTAGGAAGCTGAGATGTTAAAGATGGGCGTCTGGGGGCCAGCAGGTGACATAGTGGTTAAGATGCTGGACTCTCACCTGGTTGACCATGGTTCGAGTCCCAGACTCAGTGACTTGAAACTCATGCTGCGTGCCCAAAATCCTTAGAGGAGTATAGAGGAGAAGGAATTGCAACATGGCCATCCCCCAGGGGATGATCTCTCTTTCTCTCTCTCTCTCTGTTTCTGTCTCTGTCTCTAAGGCAGCTGCATGCACCCCACAGCAAAAAAATGGTGCATGCATCTTAAAAAAAAAATAAAGATGGGTATCTGAAGCCCCACCTGATCCTGTCATCGTCTAGATGTTTTGTGGAAGGCAGAGGAGGCCATGACCTGTGGTCTGATTGAAAATCAGCCTCACTAGGGAGTATCTGCCTTGGTTTGAAGAGTCTGCTCCCGAAGGTTAGATAACAGTAAATCATGGGGCACCAAAGCATTCTTTACTTAACTCTTTATTTACAGATGTATTTATGATGCAGTTCTACAGAGGCTATGAGGTAGTGACATCAGTTGATATAGATATGCCTGAATAAAACAAATCCCAAGGGGTAAAAGGAAAATGAGAATAGGGAAATAATAAAACTGGAGTAAGGTGGCAGTAAAGAAATACACATTTCTCTCATTTGTTACAAAGAGACATAGATTTGGCTTCCAGCTGCCGAATAAAAGGAAGGAGGGAAACATAATTAATACTATCTACAGCGTCTGCAAGGTAAGAGCATGTAATTTTTATTTTTTCTTCAGAGAAGATATAATATTCTCGACACAGAAAACAGAGACTATTTCCAATTATCTCTGAGGCAGAATGTCTTTACAAATAACTGAATTTCACAATGATCTTTCTTCTATTCCTTGGTCTCTTCTTACTTGTGTGATGGAATTGGACTTGCTCAGTTTAACACAAGATGAAGTTAATTGTGAAAGATCTCTCTAACCCAAATCTACAGATTATGTCCACTCACTCCATTTATTGTCTTTTATCATTTGTTCCATGGGTGAGTTCATACTTGCAACCTCTGTGTGCCTGGCAGGTTGCCAAGGTCTGCTGATGGGACCAAGGAATGTAGGAATTTCCTAAGGCACTCACAGTCCCAGTGGGAACTCACCGGGAAGCATGCTAAATGCAAGAGACAAATAAGATAACTTTACAGGAGAGCCAGAACCAATGTGGGCTGAAGGGATTGAGGGAGGTTTGAGGAGGAAGGAATTTTATTCATCCCATTTAGGGTTACTAAATATGTCCTTCATTCCCAAGACCTATGGATGTCCATTTCTGCTCTTCCTCCCAACCACTGAGATATCAAATAACTCTTGCATCTTAATGTGCATTCTGTTATTTTAAGCTGTCTATATTGTACTGAAAATATAAACACTTGTTTTCTTTTCTTTTTTTTTTTTGGAGAGGTTTTTGCTTTAGGGTGCGTACACTCGCCAGGAAGACAGAGAGAGACAGAGAGACAGAAAGCAAGAAATCACCCCCCAGGAGGGATGGCCACACCACGATCCTTTCTCCTCCATTCTCCTCTTGGGATCTTGGGCACGCATGCACACGCACCCGGCAAGAGTTTATGCCACCAAGTCTGGGACTCGAACCATGATCGACTACATGGGAGTTCAGCGACATAGCCATTTCGCCAACTGCTGGTCCCCAAAATATAAACACTTGTTTTCTAAGGAATGATCTTTTAATAGTCAGCTCTTTGTCATGATCACCTTTGTATCATCTTTGGATTCTCATTGCTCTGAGGGTAAAGTCCCAACTCCTTACAAATGTGGAGGCAGCACATGCTTTGCCTGGTCTCAACACTCCTCCAGCTGAACAAGTCCCCTATCTGCCTGTCTGTCTGTCTCCCTGGCTCTTGGTGCTCCTGCTGGCAAGGGCTTTCAGTTTTCCCCTTTTCCTCCTGGGACTCCAGGGGAGTCGGGTGGTCCTGCGGGGCCCTCCTGTAGCACCTGCATAGCTCACCGATCACCACTGTAATGAACCGATCGTGATTATGTGTTCATTTAATGTCTCAGATTATTTTTTTTTAGGTTTTTGCCATAGGATGTGTGTTCTCACCAGAGAGAGAGAAAGTGAGAGGGAAAGTAAGAAATAACCTACCCCCCTCAGTAGAGATGTCCACACCACGATCCCTTCTTCTCCCTTCTCCTCCATTCTCCTCCTGGGATTTTAGGCATATACCTACCCACACATATCTAGTGTGAATTTCAAGTTGTCAGATCCAGGACCTGAACCATGGCCAGCCATATAAGTGCCTTAACCACCATGCCACCTGTTGGCCCCAATGTCTTGGATTTTAATCTCCTCCCAGGCCTGTAAGTGGCGTGAGGACAAGGACTGTGTTGGTCATTCACACTGTCGCCAGCATTTAGCACAAATGCTTGACACAGAGCTGGTGATCATAGATATTTATTCGCGAATAATGGTATGTCGTCGTAAGGAGGTTCCCTTTTCCGGTCTTCAGTCAAAACCATCTTGTTTATCACTTATTTGTTATTTGTTTCTTATCCTGCAGATGGTTACCAAGCAGCTTTTTGATTTTTAAATCTTTGCCAAAGATTCCAAAAAAGCCATTCCAAAGCTGACACAAGCCTCTATTTATTGCCTTTCAAAATATATACACTTTTAGTGCCAAGGGAAATTTTTTGAAGCTTGGGTATGTGTTAGTCTCTAGGGAGCCAGCGGGGAAGGCCAGATTGCAAGAGTGTTAGTCGAGTAATGTCTGATGTGGTTTACTGAGCAATTTCAAAGCAGAGTAATAGAGGTAATCTCAGAAATTCTAAGCGGCAGCGTGGTAAAAGCAGAGACTGTTGCTTTCATTTCTCTGAACTGAAATCAGGCTGTTCCCTCATCCTCCCCCTAATTTGTTTTTATTTCCTTAATATTCTGCGTCATGAGGTTCTAAATATCTTTAGAATAAAATTCTTTGGAGAGCTTTAAACTGCGGCTTTGTAATTTCATTGCGCTTAATTAGAGGACATTGAAAATGCAAACACACACACACACACACACACACACACACACACACACACAGGTAATGTGGGACAGTGGAAAGACCTTTATACTCGGCATCAGAAGATTTAACTCCTTGGCTGACTGTTACCTTCGAGGAATCCTCTGACATCTTGGATCCTCAGTTTCTCTTCTTTACGAGGAAACTAATAGAGGTGATATTCCAGAGTGTTTTTGGTCTCGGTTTACACTTATCTTCATCTGTTAAGCTTTATTTGATAGTCTAATTTTTTTTTGCACACCTACTATGTGCCAGGCCCTTGAGCTACAACAGAACACAAATCAATGAACATTTCTGCTCTCCTGTAGTTTGTGCTCTCGGAGCATTTGATGAGTTTAATATCAGTCAGTCCCAGTTTACTAAAGGTTCTGTGTGGTGTAAGCGGTGTGGCAAGGGAATACAGTGGGTGAAGGGGTGGGCAGTGTCAGCAGCGGGCAAGACTTGAAAGGTATAGCACTATATGACACTGGTTAGCGGGAATGGCTCTCCGCTGGGCATTTCTCCTGGTCTCTGAGAGGTCAGTAGGGAAGACAGGATGGATGTGCCTATCTCTCTCCCTTTTCCTGTCCACTCCTTCCTGGGGGATGTGCTGCTAGCAGGGCAGCAGAGAAAAGAGGCTAATGGTGGTAAGACTTGGTAAGACTCTTCCCTGCTGTTGGACTTAGCTTCCAGCTGACATTCCAAACGCTCACGATCCCCTACTCTCTGCAAGACGAAGTGCAAACACGTCCCAGCGAAGTTGAGATCACCTTCTTCACTTTCCCTTACGGATGTGCCCCACAGAAAGGATGCATGCTGTCCCATCACCTGGTTGTTGTTCTCTGGTCACCAACATTGTACCTGCCATCAGGGGACTATGGAACAGCAGTACTATAGGAGCCTGCTGGACTCCCTCCCACTCCCCACTTTGTGACCCAAGAAGTAACCAAAGGAGGCCTGGTCTGAAATGGTACCCGGGCCCATCAAGGAGGCAGGACTTATACCTGTGTGTCTGCCCAGGAATGTGAGTTTTGGGTACCATGACCCCCTTGGCTTCAGAGAAATGGAAGAGCCCAAGATACATGTCAAGAGACTGTCAGACTCTTTATTTATTTATTTTTTGTTTTGGAGAGGTTTTTGCTATAGGGCGCATGTGCTCGCCAGACAGAGAGAGAGAGAGACAGAGAGACAGAAAGCGAGAAATCACTCTCCGGGGGGATGGCCACGCTGCAATCCCTTCTCCTCCATTCTCTTCTCGGGATCTTGGGCACGCATGCACACGCGCCCGGCGTGAGTTTAAGCCACCGGGTCCGGGACTCGAACCGCAGTCGACTATGTGGGAGTCCAGCGACATAGCCATTACGCCAATTGCTGGTCCACAGACTCTTTCTTTTATGCATATCTTTTTTCTTTCTTGTTTTAATTGCCAGAGGGTGCTTTGTCTGACCAGTGAAGAGAGACAGAGAGAAAGCACCCCCAATGGGGTGTGGTTGCCCCAGTCTCTTCTCTATTTCAATGTCCCTTCAGGATTTTGGGCACATGCACTTGCTGGTGTGTTTTTCAAGCTGTCCACCATGTAGGATCCAGCTCCCCTAATCAGTAGGCTACCAGATCAGCCCTAGACATTTTGTTCTTTTTTTATTTTCTGCTGGTCACGTAGCTTTTGCCAACCTAACATTTATTTTCTTCTTTTTATTGTCTTTTATTTAACTCTATTTATTTATGTATTTATTTTAATTTGACCAGAGAAGGACAGAGAGAGAGAGACAAAGTGAGAAAGCAAGCTGCCAGGTCTGGGACTCAAACCACGGTCAGTCATATGGGAGTCCAGCATCCTTAACTACCACACCCCTTTTTAAAATTAAAAAAAAAAAAATTTTTTTATTTAACTTTATTCATTTCTTGGCCACCCTTACATTCTTTACAGACTCAGTGGGGGTTTCCCTTTAAACAATTTTAATTGCCTTGTAGTGATTTAAAGCTTTTTGCCCATATTAGTTCCCATTTTCCATCACATTTTTGGAGCACTCCTCTGTTCTAACTGGATCTATGTCTCCTACATTGTAATTCCTAAGACCCCCAAATAAAGTTCTTTATAGACTCAGTGTTTTAATTGGCTGACAGCTTGACCACTAGGATCAGGGATTGTTTCTCCCTCCTTGAGCCTCCACCTTGTCTGCTGCACTGTCACACCTAGAGTGTAAGGGCTGATCTGCTTTCTTGGAGCTGCTTTTTCATGCCTAACACAAGGCCCAGCACATACTACGCCCACCGAAGTGGTTTGTTGAGGGGGACCGTTGTCCAAATCTCCTGTGATATTTGCTATATTTTATCTATTCGAAGAGTTATTATTTTTTTTTAATGAAATCTTTTAGAACTTAGCTCCTTGACAGTAGGACGTGTGTTTTATTTATTTATTAATCCCCTGAAGCACCTGGCTCCTGGACTCCATGAATATTTAATGGCCTGGGCGCCAGCAGTTAGCGTAATGGCTATGTTGCTAGACTCCCATGTAGTCGACCATGGTTCGAGCCTTGGACCCAGTGGCTTAAACTCACACCGGGTGCATGTGCGTTGCGTGCCCAAGATCCCAAGAGGAGAATGGAGGAGAAGGGATTGCAGTGTGGCCATCCCCGTGGGGGGTGATTCTCGCTTTCTGTCTCTTTGTCTCTCTCTCTGTGTCTTTCCGGTGAGCGTACACGCCCTATAGCAAAAAAAACCGCTCAAAAAAAATTTTTAATGGCCTGTAATAAATACAGTTGAACTCCTGGACAGTCAAATTTGAGAGGTATAAATAAACAGATGGTTTCATTCCTGTTTCTCCAAGGGGTAGACTGAGTCAAGGAAAGAGTAAATAATTCACGAGTTGATGTCTCAGCCAGAGTTAAAAACTGAGGGATTATAGCCATGGGATCAGAGAGAAATTCAGCAGTAAAGGAGCATCAGAACTTTTGAAAGCTTCCCACCGTCTCCCTCCATCCAGGAACATTTCCTACCTTTGATGCACAGATCTCTCTTACAAATTATGCTTTGTTTGCTGGAAAGCCTCCTGAGCTGACTGAGTTTGCCTTGGCATCAACAGAGCCTATGACTGAAAGTGAGATGAGGCACGGGATGGCTCGTTCTCGCGTGGCTTCCTCTGCCCATCCTCTCCTGTGAGGGCCGCCATCAGCTCCAGGGCACAGCTTGTGCGTCTGCCCACCCAGCCAAATCTCTTTGGCCCCCTTCCCCTTGGCTCTGGTTTGGCCTGAGTCTGCCTTCTGCTCTTCAGGCCTGTCTAGATTGAGTCCTTTGTCATCATTTAGAGCAAGGTCTGCCCATGCTGGAAAGGCAGCCCTGGCTTGGCTGGGAAAGGGGTTTGGGCACAAACTCCCCGTACTGTGTCTAAAACACCTGAGGCCCTACCCTGGCTAGGGTTGTAGAAAGCCCAGGTGTACGAGGCTTCATGCCCAGGGTCGGAGCCCTGCACCAAGAAGGGGAGCAGTCTCTAGCCTTTGCCAGACAAACCAAGGGCCTCTGTGGTCTGAAATGGCACATGGATTCCCAAATGGAAAGGGCAGAAGGTGGTCCAGATCCTCCTCCTCCGGTGCCCCCATAACTGCTACTATTACAGTATATTGAAACTAATAGGGGCAAAAAGCTTTACATCATTACAAGGCAGTTAAAATTGTTTAAAGAGAAGCCTCTCCTGAGTCTGTGAGTTGATTCATGGCAGGAAACCAAGAACTTGTGTTCCATGTAGAGATTAGACCCATCAGCCTCGGACAGTTACAGAACCCACCCAGTAAACATGGGTAGCAATGATAATATTGGGCGGGCACTTCCAACCTGAAGTTTGCTAAATAAGGACGTTTTTATTGTTTCTTCTACCCGGTCAAAAATGGCTGTTGTTTCTTATTCCTAAAAATGGCAGGGAGTAAAGGATTATTTATTTCCCTTGGTACTTTTCATTTCAGGAGTCAACATGGGTAGATTGATAGTGTTCACAAACATGCTGGTAGCAATTTGATTGCAGGAAGAATGACATTTTGCTCAGGCATGTGCGAATGTATCTGTTGTGGTTAAGAAGGGCCATGCCTGTGTAAATAGTGCAATTCTACTCTGAAGATACATTTAAAAATTATTTATTTATTATTATTATTTTTTAATTTGACCAGCGAGACAGAAAGAGAGAGAGAGGGAAAGTAAGAAAGTAAGCCACCAGGTTCAGTACTCGAACCATGGTTGGCCATGTGGGAGTTCAGAATCTTAACCAGCACACCACCTGCTGGCCCTTGAAGATATATTTTAACAGGGGTGGTGTTAGTAGTTTTTCTTCTTTTTTTTCCTCAGATGAATTTGATTAAAAATTAAAGCATGAAGGGACCAGCAGTTGGCATAATAGCTATGTTATTGAACTCCCATGTAGTCAACCATTTGAGTCCTGGACCCAGCGGCTTAAACTCATGCCGGGCACGTGTGCATGCGTGCCCAAGATCCCGAGGGAGAATGGAGGAGAAGGGATTGCCGCGTGACATCCCCTCTGGGGGGTGATTTCTCACTTTCTTTCTCTCTGTCTCTCTCTGTCTTTCTGGCGAGTGCACACGCCCTATAGCAAAAACCTCTACCCCCTAAAAAAAAATTAAAACACGAAATATATTGATTTGACTAAATGGTGTTTCCATTTGGTGTGTTGTATTGTGAAACTTTAACGTAAACTCATCACCCATAATGTTTAACAGGACTGGGGACACTGTTCCATGTGGACAGCATTGAGGGAGACATGATCTGTCCGAGAGCAGTCCATGGGTCGGTATCTTAGATCTACACTACTTCTAAGAAAAGCAAATTAGTTTGTATATTTCTGGAAATGGTGGCTTTTGGGAACTTGAGAAACAAATTTGAATTTAGGCAATTTAATGGACCTTTAGCTCAAAATGTTGATATTTTCACCACTGTTTTAGATGGAGATAGTGTTAGTAGTTGCTTCGTAATTATTTCAGATCCTTTCTTTATCTCTGAAAACCAATTTATGATTTTTTAATGAATTCCAGTTGACTGCGCTGTTGCTTTTATTCTGGTCACCTTGTATCACTTTAGTCACGGTTTTATGGGAACTTCTTCCCTTTTTTGTGTTCCTGGCTCACAGTGACCTGGGCACTGTCACAGATGAGAGTATGAACTGCCCGTGTTGGTGTGCCCAGAGTGCCTCAGTCTCAAAACGACACAGAGAATTCATGTCCCTGCCTTTCTTCTCCCCTTTTTTGGTTGAAATTTTTCTTTCTTTCTTTTTTTGTTTTTAATTTCTTTATCTATTTTCTTTTCTGTTTTTTTTTTGGGGGGGGTTGCTATAGTGCGTGTACACTCACCAGAGACAGAGAGAGACAGAGAGACAGAAAGTGAGAAATCATCCTCCAGGGGGGATGGCCACGCCACAATCCCTTCTCCATTCTCCTCTCAGGATCTTGAGCATGCATGCACACATGCCCGGCGTGAGTTTAAGCCCCCGGGTCTGAGACTTGAACTGCGGTCGACTACGTGGGAGTTCAGCGACATAGCCATTATGCCAACTACTGGTACCAGAAATTTTTCTTTTTTATTACAGTTTATTCACATTCTGAGGGGTTAAATAGACCCAGCTTCAGAGGTATAGGTTTTAACATACTTTCTTTATCTTAAAAAAATAATTATTTATGTTCTTTTATTTATTATTATTATTTAACTTGCTGTAGGGTACATGTGCTCACCAGAAAGAGACAGAAAGAGAAGGGGAGAAAACCAGCCACCAGGTCTGGGACTCGAACCAAGGTCAGCCATGTGGGAGTCCAGCACCTTAACCACTAGACCACCCGCTGGCCCCTCGGCAGTAACATACTAAACCACAGTTGTGGAAGCCACATGACTGGCTCTGGAGTCAGATCCTGAGCTGACCTGTACACGTGCAGGGTATGCACAGGCCCAGGGTCCTGAGGAGCTGGTGGGCTGGGCAGAGGGGAGCGCAGCGTGAGGGGACCCTGCCAAGGACGCTTCTCTCTCTCTCTCTCTCTCTCTCTCTCTCTCTCTCTCTCTCTCTCTCTTTCCTTCTCTTGCTAAGTCACTTGCGCACACACACTGTTTCTCTCAATAATAAAAAATGGATAAACTTAAAAAAAAAACTCAGATAATTCTGCCAGGCTTAGTACTAAAAGTTAGCAATTCCCTCCACCTCCTTCCTTCCCCCCTGTGCTCTCACTCCCTCCCCCTGCCTTCCCATATCTGCCTCCCTAGAGGTGTCTAATGTCAATACCGACATCTGGACCTTAGACATCACTCTGTCTAAGCCGCAGGCTCACATGGCTGCTTCTCGACTTCTTTTCAATATTTATTTTGAATAGTCAAAATAAATAAGCTTGACTTATTTTCAATATTCTCTTTTGATTATAAAATACGGAATATGAGGATTTAACCATTCTTCTCTACCCTGACCCCAGAATAGGCCAAAAGCACTCTTTGCACCCCAACGTCTCTGTAGCATAGTTTAATTTGGAATAGATCTGCATTTGGTTATTTCGATGGAATGTTATGCATGTGAAATACTCAGTAAAGAGCGTTTACCTTTGTCTCTCCTACGTAACTTTTCACTTATTCCTTTTGGCTTTATGCTTTTCATAATTCCAAATCACATTCTGTGCAAATGGTCTGAACCTACTTTCCGTACACTCGCGTATGTCATTCTGTCACTTGGTCTTTTGTCATTCCCAGAGCTTCCTCACCTGCTCCTGTCCGGGCAGGCTCTTGGCCACACCCAGCAACTCAGTGAACACCTTCTCTCTCTCTTTTCCACACTGGCGGAAGTTCCCTATGAGTGTCTTTTCCAGGGGCCGTATGGCTGCCTGTGCCTTCCCGTGTGTTGTATTATTCAGGGGTTCGGTTGGAGGAGACAGAAACCATACTAGGGATTTTAAAGAGCGAGGGGCTTAAAATAAAGACTAGGTGCCTTCCGAATCGATGGAAAGGCTGGAGAACTGGGCTTGACACTGGGTTTCCAGCAATGCCCCCAAACCACATAGCTCACTGGGGTGCTGCTTCCTCTGCTGCACTGGGATGGGAGGGAGCTGGGAGCCCATCTCCATGACTGCTGACTTCAGGAACTTTCTGCCGAATATGCTGTCAAGGATCAGAACCCGTTGGTAGCTATTGTCTCTACTCATGAAGCTGGTGACTGGATGCTGGAACAAGTCAAAGCAACCCCTTAACCCTGATGCCGTGTTGACCAGCAGAGGGAGCCAAAGAGAGAGAGACTTCCTAAGTCTTGGGTAAGTGCATTTGTCATAGTTGGAGGGGTCTAACTGCTTGAAGAACCCAGTGGTCAAGAAGGCTGAGAAGTGCAGTGTTTAGCTTCCCAGGCTTTGTAGTACAGAAAGACAGACAGGAAAAGAAATGATTACCTGTGCCATGCCACTGTGCACACCATGTCAGGGCTTCGGGATGTGCGTGCATGTTTACTCCTTTGTTTTGATGGCTCTTATCTTCCAGTGCCTCTCTGAGAAAGGATACATGAGGGGACCAGCAGTTAGCGTAATGGCTATGTCGCTGGACTCCCACATAGTCGACCGTGGTTTGAGTCCCAGACCTGGTGGCTTAAACTCACGCCGGGCACATGTGCGTGCGGGCCCAAGATCCCGAGAGGAGAATGGAGGAGAAGGGATTGCGGCATGACCATCCCCCCTGGGGGGTGATTTCTCGCTTTCTGTCTCTATGTCTCTCTCTGTCTGTCTGGCGAGCGCACATGCCCTATAGTGAAATAGAAAAAAACCTCTCCAAAAAAAAAAAAGGATACATGAGGAACAATTTCCTTAAGTCCTTACATAGCTGTTTACTCTGTCCTGACATTTGCACAGTAATTTGTCAAAGTCTACCATTTCGTGGAAATAACATTTTGTGTAAATCTTTTTCCCTTAAAATGTCGGACATCATTGTATAGATTCCGGTGTTCCTATTTAGAATTCTGAAGCCATTTTACCTTCCGATCATTTCTTTGTGGCCAATTTTTCTCCCTGCACTTAAATGATTTTTAACAGCTTTCCTGAGGAATGATTTGTATAACAGAAAATTTGCCCATTGTGAGTATATGATTCAAAGATTATTTTCAGTAAAGTTGTAGAGTTTGCAGCTATTGCCACAATTTAGTTAGAACATTTCCCTCACCCCCAAATTTTTCTCATGTCTGGGACCAGCAGTTAGCGTAATGACTATGTCGCTGGACTCCCATGTAGCTGATCGCGGTTTGAGTCCCGGATCCGGTGGCTTAAACTCACTCCAGGCACCTGTGCGTACGTGCCCAAGATCCCAAGAGGAGAATGGAGGAGAAGGGATTGTGGCGTGGCCATCCCCGCTGGGGGGTGATTTCTCCCTTTCTGTCTCTGTCTCTCTCTGTCTTTCTGGTGAGCGCACACACCCTATAGCAAAAACTTCTCAAAAAAAAAAAATAACACCTAATTTTTCTTGTGTCTTTATAGACAGCCACTACTCTTCCCCCAACCCCTTAACTACAGGCACCCACTATGTGCTTTGTGTTTCCATAGCTTCGTCTTTCTTAGACAGTTCGTAAAACTGGGGTCATACAAGATGTAGTCCTTTACATTTAGCTTTGTTTTTGCTCAGCATTCTTATTTGTTTGTTTTTGTTGTTCTTATATATGATCAGTTATTTGGTTCTCGGCAAAAAATGTAGACCACCAGTTTGTGAGAATAAATTCCACTTGTAAAGGCAAACACAGATCACAGGTAGCCCTGGAGCTGAGGAACAACTTTGATTTTTGGTAAAATTTGCGAGTTCACAGCTTTCTGGTCAACCTTGCGCTGCTCTGAAATCTCGTGTTTCTCCTTCTCTGTGTTGAAGATCTCACTTTCCTGGTGTCTGGGCTTCCGCAGTTTCTTTTTCTTGAAGTAAGCATCGGTAAGGTGCTTTGGGATTTTTACTTTGCTAGTATGAATTTTAGTGGAGGTGGCGATGACAAATTTCTGGTGTGTTCTGCGCAGTGGAACTCGATTGAGAACCAGCGATCCAGTTACAAGTAGCAACCACTGCTCACCTGCTGCAGGAAAACCACTCTCCTGCCTCTGTGGCGTCCAGTGAGGATGATCACAATGGTCCCGGGAGTGATGCTGGCTTGCAGCTTTCTCACAGGCTGACTGAAGGGTTTTTTTTTTTTTTTTTTTTTTTTCCCGTGGCTCAATAGCTTTCAAGGCACATCTTCAGAAGGATAATACCTAGGCATTTTGCAAAGTTTAACCACCCGGGTACCACCATTCTTGTCTCCACCAACTGGTTTGAGAACGTCGCAAGAACCTTCTCCTGCTTTTTCTTTTCGATCCTGGATTTAGTGGCCAAGTATTTCCTCTTGTACATGGCCTTCCTGGAATACATGGCAGACTGGGAGTATCTGCTGATGCAGGGTTTCGGCTGCAATGGGGCTTCCCCTTCTTAGGCTTTTTAGCCTGGGGGTCACCCTTTTTAACCTCACCACTGGCATCAGCCTTCTTGGCTTCAGGTTTCTTCTCCTTAGTATCCTGCTTCGCAGCTTTTTCACCTGCCATCTTGTACAGTGGGAAAGAGCTTGCTCAGCATGTTTTACAGTTCATCCTATCAGCGTGTCTCAGTAGTTTGTCTCTACTGTTGTTGAATAGTTTCATATATATGTTATTTATCCACCAGTTGATGGGCAATGAGATTTCAGATT
The DNA here is from genome assembly GCA_026018925.1 of Tupaia tana. Lineage (NCBI taxonomy): Eukaryota > Metazoa > Chordata > Mammalia > Scandentia > Tupaiidae > Tupaia > Tupaia tana. The sequence goes on along the minus strand of JAKSZU010000024.1, from coordinate 28,956,683 downwards.
TGATTTGTGATGAATAATGTTGTTAATGAACATTCACATGCAAGTCTGTACGGATGTATGATTTCATTTTTCTTGGGTAGATACCCAGGATTAGAATTGCTGGTTGAGCGGTAGCCTTAAGATTGACTTCAAGAAACTGCTGCAGTGTTTTCTAAAGTCACTGTACCATGTTTCATTCCTGTCAGTGTGGCTTCTAGTTTTTCTACATTTTCATCAATACCTTATATTGTGTGACATTTTGATTATAGCCATTCTAGTGGGAGAGCGGAGGTATTTTCTGATAGTTTTCACATTTTCCTTGTGAATATGATGTGCTAAGCATCTTTTTATGTGCTTCTTATCCATTTCTTTTACATGGTGAAATGTCTATTTAAATGTCTTGCCCATTTTTAATGAGTTGTCTCATTATTTAGTTGTAATATACTACTATATATAATAAAGACCAGGACATATGGTCTTTATTATATAATTTACATATGTTTTCTCCTAGTCTTGTGGCTTGTCTTTTTATTTTCTTAGCGGAAAGTATGATTGTTTTTAATTTTGGTAAATCCAGTTTATCATTTTCTTTATTTATTTATGGGTCGTGTTTTTGGTGTCGACAGAAAATAACCAACTCTGTAAAAATAATAATTAATTCGGTTTATTTTAAAGCAGACTATGAGTGACCTAAGCCCGGAGAAAAGCCAAAACATGCCTTTCTCAGGGTGATCAGGTAGGGGTTCCTTTTATTTGATTTTGAGAGAGAGAGAGAGACAGGGTATGGAATTTAGTGAAGAGTTTTTCCATTGGTCTGGTCCATAAAAGCGGGACATGAGGAAGGGGACTTGTAGGTTATAGGTGGGTTTTACAGTTGGGTTGAAGATCAGAAAAGAAAGGTTGCTGAGGCCAGCAAAGAATGTACTTTAACAGAGCTAGGGTGACTTAATATACATCATAAAGATACTGTGCCAGGGGCAGAATGTAGAAAGAATCCTGTTATCAATGGATCAAAATGGTCTGTTAATGTTTGTGGGTGTGAGTCCCTCCAGGCCCTCTGGAAAGGATTTAGGAAGTAGGAAAAACCAGCCAGACTTCTGTCCTCTTTGGTTTTATACCTAAAAACTCATTGAATAAACCCAAGTCAAAAGATTTTTTCCAATATTTTCATCTAGAAGTTTTTTTTCTTTTATCTCTTTCATTTAAGTAATATTACTCTTATTGACTTAAATTTTGTGCGTGGTATAAGGAAAGTTCTAAATTCTTTTTTTTTGAGCGCGTATATCCATTTGTCCCAGAACCATGTGTTGAAAAGAATATTCTTCCCCATTGAATTGCCTTGATATCTTTGTTAAAAATCGATAAACTGTACCATAGTCTTTATTTTGGTTTTATAGCATATTAAAAATTGGGTAGTGTAAGTTCTCAAACTTCGTTCTTTTTTCGAAGTCTTTTTGGGTATTTTAGCTCCTTTGTGTTTCAATGCCAATTTTAGAATCAGCTTGTCCATTTTATATGTATTTTAAAACATTTGTGATTTCAGAAGGAATTACATTGAATCTGTGGATTATTATGAGTAAAATTGCCATCTTAGCAGTATCGCGTTAACATGGAATGTCTCTACATTTAGTTAGATGAGAAGTTGACAAACCTTTTCTTGAAGGGTTTGGTAGAATTTATTCTTGTGGGCCACTCAACTCTGCCCTTGTAGTAGGAAAGTAGCATGGGCAATGAGAGACACTATTTCAGTTACGCTGTATTTATAAAAACTGGAGGTAGGATATGGACCTCTGAATTGATCATTTTTAATTTTCTCAGCAGCTTTTTATAGTGCTCAGTATATGAGTCTTGTACTTATTTTCCAACATTTATTTGTAAGTATTTTATCCTTTTTGATGATATTGTGAACAGACTTGGTTTTCTAATTTCATTGTTCATTGCTAGCAAATAGAAATATGATTGATTTTTATATATTGATCTTGTATCTGTGACCTTGCTAAACTTGCTCATTAGTTCTAGAAGGCTTGATGGATTTCTGGGACTTGCGAAGAAGAAGGAGGAACCTTTTCTTGTCCCTGTGTTCTTAAACCATACATTATATACCTTGGTATGGGTCCATTTTCATCCATTGTGTTTGGCCAACCCATTGTCATTCCTAAGAAAACTAACAAAAGAATTCCTTCCTACAGTGTAGTGGGTTTGTTTTGTTGCTTTGTCTTTGTAAGGAGAAAGAAAACACAATTATGTTACTATGCCTTTATTGAAAATATCATAAGAAAAATTTACAACAGTAATAGGTGTGATAAAACTTTAATAATACAGATTATCTGTGGCTTTCATTTCTCATGCCTATGGCATAAATACATAAACAGTGTCAACAAAGCATGTTGTTTAGGTATGTGCAATTTATGAGCAGTTTTGTTTTCTAAAAAAAGAACCAAAAACCTAGATTAAGGCACATCACATATGCCATTTTTGTTGTCATAGCTTCTATGCATGAAAAATGCTTTACTAATTGTACATGGTAGAGTTCCTTAATAGAATGTTTCATCTGTAGATTACTTTCATTTTCCTTTGGTTTTACATTGCTAATTTTCTATTTCCCCTCTCCCAGTAACAGTCAATTGGGAGTGGCCTTGTGAAAGAAGACTAGTGCAATCTTTCTAAAGGTAGTGCAGTCATGTTAGTACCTTCAGGCACAGGGTGTTTTGCAAGGGGTTGTTCTCTTGCAGGAAATTCACATCAGGCACTTGGTCCACTGACCTGAGGCGTACACATCTGACTGCTATTCTCCATCCTTTCTGGCACTTATCTACTATATACTTTTAGTATGGATACAATTCCAGTATTCTGGTGAGTTGTATGTATTGCAAAATACATACCTGAGCTAGCATGTGGCATGGTGATTAAGGTGCTGGATTCACATGGCCAACCACAGTTCAAGTCCTGGACCGGGCAGCTTGAAAATCACTCCAAGTATGTGAGCATGCATGTGTGCCCAAAATCCCCAGAGGAGAATGGAGGAGAAGGTATTGTGACATGGCTATACCCTCTTGGGGGTAATTTCTCACACTCCTTCTCTGTCTCTTTCCAGCAAGCTCAGGTGTCCTATGGCAAAAACCTAAAAAAGAAAAATATACACCCTATGGCTCCATGACACACTATAAGACATCCACCTTTAAACTCCTCACTTATCAACCAGTCTGCTTAATGACTTAGACTACCAGAACCAGAACCTGTTTTTTTTTTTTTTTTTTAAGAGTTTTTTTGCTATAGGGCGCGTGCACTCGCCAGAAAGACAGAGAGAGACAGAGAGACAGAAAGCGAGAAATCACCTCCCGGGGGGGATGGCCATGACACAATCCCTTCTCCTCTTGGGATCTCAAGCATGCACGCACATGTGCCCAGTGTGAGTTTAAGCCACTGGGTCCGGGACTCGAACCACGGTCGACTACATGGGAGTCCAACGACATAGCCATTACGCTAACTGCTGGTCCCACAGAACCTGGATTGTTAAGTGAGGAGTGCCTACACTGGAGCAAAAAGTGATTCTACCAGGGTCAAGCTTTGTTGTCGTTTTTTAAGGTTTTTGCCATAGGGCATGTGGACTTGCCAAAGAGACAGTAAGAGGGAAAGGAGAAATCACCCCATGCGGGAATAGCCATGCCACCATCTTTTCTCTTCCTGGGATTTTGGACTCACATGGACATGCACCAGGTGTGATTTTCAAGTCACTGGGTCTGGGACTCCAACTGCTTGGCCATGTGGAAGTCCAGCGCCATAGCCACCATGCCACCTACTGGCCCCTGCCAGGGTCAAGTTTTGCTGGAATTGCCAGGTTACTCTGCCTTCTCTATTTCAGTTGCCCTCCTACCTTTATCTATTTGCCAGTGGTGAGAATATTCCTTAATAGAGCTCCAATTTGTTTTCTCAGTCTGTTATATGTCTGTTTTCCTTTCATTAAATAAACTCATACAGTACTGGAACCCTGTAACTGAGACCACAGTGGCAGTACCGGAATCCTTTCCTTTTTAAAGAACTTGAAAAATTTCAGAATGCACAGCAACCCCAAGCTAAGGAAAATTACTTCTATAGGTTAAAAAAAAGAAGGCACTTATCCCATGGCCTATTTGTGAAGAGGAGCCAGATCCCACAGGGCCAGCTGTGCATTTTGAATCCAGGCCCTGGTGTCGTGAAAAAAGCATCAGGCAAGTGTGCATATATGCTCCAGATCCCAACAGGATGGAGAAACGGAGAAGGGATTGCGGCATGACCATGTCGCACTGGAGGTTGCTTTCTCCCTCTTTCTCTTTGTCTCTCTGTTTCTCTCTGCACGTGCCCTCTGGAAATTTAAAAAAAAAAAGAAGAAGTGAAGAAAAAGAACAGTGTTTCAGAGAGGTCAGTGGCTTAATCATGAGTTAAATGATTTAGTTTGAATCAACTGAAAATAACAAACTAGCCACGTTTCTAGGAAACGATGATATACTTTTCGAGGGTACTTCAAGATACAACTAGAAGAATCATGTACACTGTAGTATGAGAGCTTTAGGTTAGCATGACAGGACTTTCAGGCATTCATGGAGAACGTAAATTGTGAAAACTATGCATAGATTTCTTTTTCTTTTGTACCAAAATAAGCTTATACTTTAATTCTGTTTTCTTACCAACTTTTTCGAGTTGCCTTGTGTAAGGAAGAGTCTAGGTTATGGAGTGTGGGGAAGACAGAACTCAATTATCAAAAGTATGTTGGAGTTTGAAAATTTAGTGGGTAGATTTTTTTATCTTCTGGGGGCATTTTTATTATAGTTCTCTTGAAAGGAGTAGGTCGATTCTAACCCCTAAGTACTCTGAAAACTTTTTATTTAAAATCAAAAAGAAGAGGGACATTTGGTTTTAGTGTCTTAATTTTTTTGGAGAAGGGTGCAGACCAAATAAGTATTTTTCATCTTCAATGCCTATCTCAGTTCAACTGCAGTCATTTGAAGAAGCAGAAGCAACGAGAAGAGTTCTGAGACTGCAGAGTTGGCAAGGTGATTGTAAGTGGTGGTTTGTGCTTTGTTTTATGTTAATCAGCATTCATTTAAAGTCGATTTAAATGCTGGGCATTTTGCTCCTCTTACCTGCAGAGTATAGCTGTTTTCTATTCTTGCTCATTGTCATCTAACTAACAGTTCAGAACCTGGCTACTCTAGTGGAACTATTACATTAGGTTCAGACTGCATCGCCAACTGATTTCTTTCTTACGATTTTTAAGACTCCTGGCAAGTCTTTCTTTTCTGTGTTTCATTTCCATTAACTCTGTACAGATGGGCACATTGCTAATTCTCAATCCAATGGTACTTTCTATAGTCATTTCACCATAAATGCTTTCATGAAAACCATTTTTTTTTTTTTTTGGAAAGGTTTTTGCTATAGGGCGCGTGCACTATCCAGAAAGACAGAGAGCCAGAAAGCAAGAAATTACTCCCCAGGGGGGATGGCCATGCCACAATCCCTTCTCCTCCATTCTCCTCTCGGGATCTTGGGCACGCATGCACATGCGCCTGGTGTGAATTTAAGCCACCGGAGTCGACTACATGGGAGTCCAGCGACATAGCCATTATGCCAACTGCTAGTCCCAAATACCAGTTCTTTAAGCCTATTGTAATTGTCAAATTACTTGACAAACACTAGGAAATACTTTTTTTTTTTTTTCTCACAGGTATAAATACATTTGGGGAGCTTATTTAGTGTAAGCATCCTTAGCTTTTTTATTATAAAAACTATATTGAGTCGTCAGGAAAGTCATGACACATTTTTTTTTTTTGCGTAGAAAAACCATACAAAAATACATCATGATTTTTCTGGTGACTAATAATACATGTCATAACGACCTCTTCATAACCATCTTATTATTTTTTAAAAAATATTACTGACTCCTGTCTGGATTGCCATTATACTTTCACTACAGAAGAATCGATCTTACCCTTGCTATTAGTTTTAATGAAGGTATGTGACCACACATGAGGGAAGGACAGAGGGCTGGGGAAGAGAAAGCTCCTTAAACAGGGTCTTGTCCCACTGCAGTTTTCTCTCTCTCTCTTTTTTTTTTTTTTTTTTTGAGAAATTTTTGTTGTAGAGCACCTGTGTTCTTTAGAGACACAGAGGGAAACAGAGAGACAGAAAGTGAGAAGTCACTCCCCAGGGGGCATAGCCACGCTATAATTCCCTATACTCCATTCTCCTCTCTGGATTTTGGGTACACATGCGCACGTGCCCAGTGTGAGTTTTAAGCCACTTGGTCCAGGACTTGAACCACAGTCAACAAAGACGAAGTCCAGTGACTTAACCATTATGCCATCTGCTGGTTCCCCCACAGCGGTCCTCTTTCTCCAGCCTCCAGATCTTTGGGATATTGGACACCTTCCAATGCCCAGAGTGTTTTCAAGATGACCTGGGTATTGAATCTGCAGCTGGATGTTTGTCTTCCAGCTTGCAGTCCAGCTGCTATGAATGGTGCTCCCAGGCCGAACCTTAGCCTCATTTTCATACATCTCAATATCCCTGTAGTAAGTAGCCTGTGCCAGAATATATTTGCCTCTTTGTTCTTACCCTTTCATACTTCTGAGGCTTCATTTCTCACACAGAGCTCCTTTATAGTTCCGTTCTTTCAAAGGTGATGGATAATGTGTAGTTCTCTGCTCCTTCCCTTCCCCTCCATAACTTTCACATGCCATTCCTTCTGTCTGTACTCTCTTTTCCTTTCCCTCCCTAATTTCTATTCATCCTTAAAGACTTAAGCTGCTTCTCTTCTGCCAAGTCTTCACAGGCCCTGTCTCTGGCCCTCCATTTACATTTCTGTCCCCTCCCCCGGCCTGATGGAGCCTTTATTTATATTTCTAAAATACTCTCATGCATGTCTCTCCAGTGCCGCTGCTATACTCGTGTGATTTCCAAGTTTCATTTCTATTTCCCTCACTAGGTTTTGAGCTTCCTAAAGGCAGGAACTGTGTCTTAGTCACTTCCGTGTCCCCAGGCTTAGCTCTGAAAACATAATTAACAAGTGCCTAGTGTAGGAAGCTAAGGTGTGTGTTATGCACCTCATTGGAGGTTTTGTTTGTTATTCCCCGGATTTATTTCAGTTTCACATCAGCTCTGAACTTGAGACTTCCTAATGGTCCTGATGGCACCCACCCATCCAGTGAGAGCTTGTTCTCAGGCCTGCTGGCAAAGTGATTCAGCCATTAGTGTCCTAATTCTCAACCCTGGGGAGCGTGATAAAAATGCAGATCCCTCAGAGATTTGGATTCAGGCTGGGAGTAGGGTATCTGCTGCAGCAGCATCCCTAGTGATTCTGGCTCCAGGAGCTGATAACTACCTTCAGAGGAGAAGTGCTGGGTTTGGGGAGAGAGCCCGGATGGGGTTGGCACCCTTGCCGGCTCTTCTGTGGGTTCCCTGAGCCCAGAACACTGGACTCCTCAGCCATATGCTGCAGAGACTTCTTTCTTTACGAGCTGTCTTAGTCTGTCATCCTGCTACTAACAGAGGTACCCGAGACTGATTTACAAAGAATGGAGGTTTATTTGACTCATGAATCTCATGGCCAAAATGTCCTATAAAATAGAACTTGCATCTGGACAGCCTCTGTTGCTTCACAACAGAAAAGCAGAAAGGTAGGGAACCAGCAGGTGGCATGGTGGTTAAGGTGCTGGACACTCCCATATGGCCGACCATGGTTCAAGTCCTGGACCTGGTGGCTTGCTTTCTTGCTTTCTCACTCCCCCCCCCCCCCCCTCTCTCTCTCTCTCTGTGTCTCTCTCTGGTCAAGTTAACAATAAATAAATGAATAAATAAAGTTAAAAAAAAAAAAGAAAAGAAAAGCAGAAAGGTCAGGAGACCTGTGAAGAGAGATGGGGGGGTGTGGGGCCCAACTCTTGCCAGCTGGGATCATGGGCCTGTGCGTGTGTGCTCAGTGCGTAGAGAGAGGCCCCAGGAACACAGACCTGGCACTGCTCCATGTGGGTCTGCTTATATTACTGCTGTGCCACCGTCTGGCCCCCCAGAACAGTTATTTTCTTAATAATATGGTTAACTTCATGGGCCTACCAGGTGGCAGAGTAGTTAAGGTGCTGGGCTCCCATGTGGTTGACTGTGGTTTCTGTCCTGGACATGGTGGCTTGAAACACATGCTGGGTGCATGTGCAGGTGTTCCTAAAATCCCAAGAGGAAAAGGGGGGAGAAGGGATGGCAATGTGGCCATCTCCCTGGGGGGTAATTTCTCCCTTTTGTCTGTCTCTCAGGTGAGTGCATGCACACTATAGCATACATCTCTAAAAAAATTAATAATAATAATAATAATAATAATAATCTGCTAGTTGAGGCCAGCAGATGACATAGAGGTTATGTTTCTGGACTCCCACATGGTTTACCACTGTTTGGTTTCAGACCTCATGGTTTCAAAATCACACCGGGTGCATGTGCGTGCATGCCCAAGATCCCAGGAGGAAAATGGAGAAAAAGCAATTGACACGTGGCCATATCCCGTGGAGGGGTGATTTCTCACTTTCCCTCTCACTGTGTCTGTCTGTCTGTCTGTCTGTCTCTCTCTTTCTCCAGCAAGCACACATACCCTAAAGCAAAAACCTCTAAAAAAATTTTATATATATGTATATATATATATATATATATATACACACACACACACACACACACACACACACATATATATATACATATATGTATGTGTGTGGTTAACTTCAGAATGTCATTATGTAGAATAGATATAGATACTGGTGTAATATTTATTATCCATTGTCCTGTTAGAGAGACTAAAGGTAGTACCAAAAACCTACAGCCACCAAGTATCAGAGGTGGAAAGGACCTGAGAGAGCATCTTGTCCCTCCCCTGCAGAAAATCTATGGTAGTCTCCACCTAAGAATTCTGGTGCTGTATTCTGTACATCAAGATCGACTCTTAAGAGCTGCGATGTGGTTGAGATCCTTTGTGTCAGCAAGATTAAAGCCCATGGTTTTTCTGAGTGGCATTTCTCATCCTGCAGCATTCTGTAAAATAATATTCCTAAGTGGTGAGCAATTGCACATCTGTAGTACCAGGGTTACTTAAGATTTTGCATCATGCCAATTAGATCTTTTTTTTTTCCTTGGCTGGTGAGAAATAAAAATCAAACAAACAAAAAACAAACAAACAAAAGAACCAAGAACTGCCATATAATGAAATGTAAGAATGATTTGTAGGATGGTAATGTTGTATCTTATTAGAATAATCAAATTCTCTGGGACCAACAGTTAGCGTAATGGCTATGTCGCTGGACCCCCCCTGTAGTCGATCGCGGTTCGAGTCCTAGACTCGGTGGCTTAAACTCACGCCGGGCACATGTGTATGCGTGCCCAAGATCCCGAGAGGAGAATGGAGGAGAAGGGATTGCGGCGTGGCCATCCCCTCTGGGGGTGATTTCTCGCTTTTTGTCTTTCTGTCTTTCTGGCGAGCGCATGCGCCCTATAGCAAAAACCTCTCCAAAAAAAAAAAAAAAAGAATAATTGAATTGTCTTTCTTATCCTCATCAAGTGCTTCATGTTGAAAGAGAACTATTCAAGGAGATCCCCAAATATTACAGAAAGAATACGCATGTTCTAAAATATAAGTTCATCAGAAATCTTTAAATCGGTTTCAAAGTGGGCCTTGTCATTCATAAACTGTAACCATGCTATTCTGAGAATCAGCATTTGATCTTCCATCCTTTTCCCACGATGAAATGCATAACCGACAACATACTTCATTTCCTAATGACTAGCAAGTTGTTCACACTTTCTGCAAGAATGAGATACTATTGCTGTCATTAGTTCCTGACTTTACGTGGGAAAATGATAGTAAGATAAAAAGATAATTTCGTGGGACCAGCAGTTAGCGTAATGGCTATGTCGCTGGACTCCCACGTAGTCGACCGCGGTTCGAGTCCCGGACCCGGTGGCTTAAACTCACGCCGGGCGCGTGTGTGTGCGTGCCCAAGATCCCGAGAGGAGAATGGAGGAGAAGGGATTGCGGCGTGGCCATCCCCCCTGGGGGGTGATTTCCTGCTTTCTATCTCTCTGTCTCTCTCTGTCTGTCTGGCGAGCGCACGCGCCCTATAGCAAAAACCTCTCCCAAAAAAGAAAAAAAAAAAAAAAAAAAGATAATTTCGTTGGTCTTTACAGGGTCACGTGGGGGAGGTGTAACCCGTGTAGTCCTTAACCTTTCAGAAGGAGGAACCTCCAGGACTTCCATGTTGGAGTTTGTATTTGTAAAATGGGGGGAACGCCTTGTCTTCCTGCCAGTCTCTGTTTGCTGGATCCTCATCAACTCAAGCCTGATGAAGTCGGGGTCCTTGACAAGGGCCGGAATCTGACATGAGCCCCTTCCACCAATGTTTTGACGGAGACCAGTCTCTACCGTTGCCACTTCCACTCTGATCCTTTCCGTGGGCTGGCGTGCCCACCACCAGCCAGGGTGTGCGGCCATGTCTGCTCCATGAGCCCACAGAGGCTCCTGCCCTCTGCAGAGCTCTGCTGCCCTGAGCTGCTCTGTTTGTATCAACCCCCCACACATGTCAGACTCCAGCCCTGTGTCCCTCCTGGCATCAACTGAAGACATTGTGGAGTGGGGTGACACCAGCTAATTTCTCAATTGGATACTTTCTTGGCCTTCTCCCTAGACAACTGCTCAGAGCCGAGAAAACCCCTTTTCCCCATCCCAGCGTGTCAGAATCCAGCAGCTAGCTGCTAATTACCGCTCCAGCAACTCGCAGGCCATCTGCCAGGCTCTGGGATTCAGTCATGTAGAATGTTCTGTGCGCTGGCCCTGGTGTTCCTTAGTGGAGCTGAGTTTCTGTGACGCTGACTCGGGTCAAGGTTAAACTAGTGATGCACTATGAAAAAATTAAAGGTGATAGAAAATAAGTGTTCTTTTCTTATTATCTATCTTCTTATTATATATAGGGAAGGCTTTCAAAAATTTCTTTGAAATGTGTACAATGGAAAAACCATGCGTGGATTTCAAACTTTTTTGCTTGTATTTTCTTTTTCTTTTAAAGGAACTATGATAGATTCCATGCTCAACAGCTTTTCTGCATTCAGTTTCCTCAGATTTTACTCTACTCAGTGTTCTTCAACAGACCTACTACTGTTCAACAACTTTGTGGGTTTAGGATGTAGACAGTCTCCATTAAATTTTGGCTTTGTCACTTTTCAGTTGTGCGACTTTGCACAACATACGTTTCCTTCCTGGGTCTCAGTCTTTTCAACTCTAAAGTGGGGTCACATTAATATTGACCTTGAAGAGTTGCAAAAAATGAAAATGATGTATGGAAAGCCCCTAGAAGAGAATAAGAGTTCAATAAATATTGGATTTTGATATATTATTATTCAGCATATTGTTATTATTGCGACTATGATCATGAACACCTTTCAAAAGGAGTTATTTTTCAATAAAGAAACAGAATTTCTTCAGTATACTGCCCAATGTCAGCTGTAATTCTATTTCAGTTGTTTAAGTATTGCTTAAGGGTCATTATTTACATAGAAGTGAGAAGGGTAAAACTAATGTTCAGGTTGTTATATTTTCTCATGGGCAACATTTTATTATGATAATTAATAATTACATCCTAGGCTCAAAAGTGAACTTGTTCTGTATAGTTTGTTTTGTGTAGTTCTTTTTATTTATTTTTTTTTTTTTGGAGAGGTTTTTGCTATAGGGCGCATGCGCTCGCCAGAAAGACAGAGAGAGACAGAGAAACAGAAAGCGAGAAATCACCCCCCAGGGAGGATGGCCACGCCGCAATCCTTTCTCCTCCATTCTCCTCTCGGGATCTTGGGCACGCATGCACACGCGCCCAGCGTGAGTTTAAGCCACTGGGTCTGGGACTCGAACCGCTGTCAACTACATGGGAGTCCAGTTACACAGCCATTATGCTAACTGCTGGTCCCTGTTTTGTGTAGTTCTATATAGAGCATAAACTGGTATTTGTTCAAACTAAGAAATAAAGCTCGGGACTAACTAGTACTGTGATTGTCAAAAAAATACCAGTAAAAATGAGGCTTGACCTTGCTTGACTTTTCTAGAAAACAGACCAATGGAGGATGCTACAGGTATTCTTGTTTTTGAAGAAAAGAGTAAGAGATTACTTTGTATCTTTGTTCACGATGCAAAATTCAGCATTCAGAATTTTCCTAGACCTCCCTCACTTTGCTCTAAATAACCTCAGGTGCTCTGAGTAGTCTTGGTATGGGCATATTCTGTTTGTAGCAGTCTATTGTTACCTGCCTCTCTTCCCCTTTCTTTGCTCTTTTCTTCCTGTTCTCACTGATCAGTAAGCACCTTCTGAGCCAGTCGGAGAAGCCTGTTAAATATAAGTGGACCCTGGTGAGGGGTTTCAGGCGCCGGGAGACTGACCTAGAAGCAGCAGTAGAGGGCGCTCGGCCCCTCATTTCTTCATCACTGAGCTTGCACCAACCCTCTCTCACTGGCAGAGTTAGAAATGAATTACTCGTATTAATTAAGTCTCGCCGTGGCCTTACTCTGTGATCCAGTGCAAAGTGCCCCAAATAAGTAGATCTTATTTTAATCTTGGGAAACGGGGTATAAGAATATTTTTGAGACTCCATAGGAAGAATCGGAATTTCAGTAAAAGCCCAGCAGTCGTTTGCTTACCTTTGCATTCTCTGACTAATATTCCAAATGTCCCTTCATTTCGGATGAACCAAAGGGAAACCCCAGGAGTTTTAATTTCCTCTTGAATAGTTCCATTTATGGAAGGTATATGAAGATGTATGCTTGAAATGCTTCAGTTACCCACAGCACCAAGCCACCTATTTTAAAATGCATCCTTTTGGTTCAATAGCTATTCCAATGACTCTTTGCTTTTAACCAACAAAGACCCTTCAGGAAAGGGAAATGAAAAATAAATAGCATTCCTGGAATCCTATCGCAGATCGTACCCGTGTGATCTTGTTCGCTCATATTATGTGGAGATTAGATGAGGGCTTCAATCAGCTCGAGGATTCCCCAAGGCAGGGTCTCGTCCCACCAGTGCACATGGTGCGCCCCGTCTGACACCAGGGCGACTTGAGAATTGAGCCCTGGGTAGCTGCAGTGTGGTGCAGCAGATGCGTGCTGGTGGTTGCCATGGAGACCGCTAATACTGCTGAAACTCAAAGAAAGGGCACTTGCTTCAGCTCAGGAGCCTGCCTGAAAAGGAATGAGAGCCACGCAGAATTCAGAACAGGTCCTCAGCTACTCGTCCCACATGGAGTTTTCATTTCTTTTTCTTTTCCCCTTCCTCTTCCTTTTTCAAAGAATGGACGGTCAACAAGGCTCTGTCCCAAAGCATGCTCAGAGCCCCGCGACCTCATAGCCGCCTGTCACCTCCCCAGAATAGATGTATATTAACGACGACGCGTGACTAATAGGATTGGGGGTGGGGGTGGGGGGTGAAGCATGTGGTGGCCCTTCTGGAGCCCGTGGGCCGCTTGTCACTGGGGTTTAGTGGGCACCTCGGGATTTGTCTGCAGCATATGCGCCGCTGTTAATGATTGAAAAATTACCACAACAATTAGTCATGGATCGCTGAAGGCAAGGCCCCCAAACGTGATGGACAATGTGATTAAATCCATGTATGTGACAATTAACTCTGCTGCAGGTTTATGCACCAAGGAGGGTGCCCTCGGGGTGAGAGCAAAGGGGAATGAGGAGGAGGGAAAAAAACGGATAACAAAAAGGAGCAGGAGGGAGTAATGGGCAGAGTGCATCTGATACAGCTGGCACTATTGGTTTTAATCTGATCCTGAATTAATCATGGTTTGATTAATCCTGGTTTTATTGCACCTTCCTATTGCCCATTTATTTATATCTTCCTTCATTTTATGGAGGCGTGACTGATTAACTTCTGCCCATTCCATGTTTTTTAAAAATTTTTAAATCAGGGTCTCCCCATTTAATGCCATGTTCTAGGTGGCCCAAGGTGCAATTATCTCGTAAAAGCTAAGCAGGCACCAGGCATAGCATGTCATGAATCCCCTTATGTATCACAGCTGAGTAACCCAGAATAAATATTTGTTCGCTCGATATTCTGCCTAAGCAAAAAAAGAAACCTCGTGATGTCAGTCTGCTTGTTGATCCGGGTGGAAGAAATGAAATGAGAATGCACACACACCCATACTTGTTAAAGAGAAGGAGCATGAATTCAGTCTATGTCACATAAAAAATGTTGTGCACAACGAAACAAAAGCATTCACATTGGGGCCAACTGTCTGCAAAAATATATTCGTCGCTTAAAAGGGAAATGTTTGCAGTTCATAGATGTGTTCGTACATGGAATTATTTTTAACCGATACGTACTGTTCTTATTTTGTTCTTGTTTTCGATGTTATTTTGGCTGTTACCTATATTTGCAGAGAAAAAAAAAGCACTGCATTCGAATAACACAGGAGCGGCTGGGATACAAACCAGCACAAGCGTCTCATGCTTTGTGACTCTGAGCCTTGGATGTGCTATGAGTTCCTAATTCATGAGAGAGCAGCTAAAGCTTTAGAAGACATTGAATTATATATACGCACATGGCTTTTCTTTTCTCAGTATTCCTTAGGGTTATTCCATGGCTCTTGTTTAAAGTGAATTTGTAGAAGACTCAGTTTTCTTTTCTTTCTTTCTTTTTCTTTTCTTTACAGACTAATTTGGATTATCTTTGTTACTTGCATTTTGGCCCTATCTACCCAGACATATAAAGATGGTGGATTTGCCTGTGATGTGAGAAGCAGTTCTTTCAACTTAGTAGTGAAAGGAAAATAGTCTGGCCTATGCCAAATTCTTGCTGCAGAGGTGGCAAAGAAGGGGTGTGGCCCTGTTAGATACCTCCAGGAACTTGCATCTCTAACTGCTGATACCGTTACTTTTTAGAGAACCCGACAAGAAACCCAGTCTGGCTGTGGGTGATTTGGGACTCTAGGATCCTTCTTATTAGAAAATGTATGCTCTCTGTGTCAGCCTCTAAATAACCAGCCTTCAGTTCTGCCAGGGATTATAGGAAGGCGGGCCAACACTTCTTCACACGCAGCGAACTGAAGCCACTACATGCTTCTTGAGCCACCATCCATCCCATTTCTCTATTTTCTAATGGCATATGCCGCTGTCCATCTGTGTTCACGTCTGCTGGAGCTTTAATGATGAGGCCCAGCCAACACTATTTTGTCATTTAATTGTTTGCTATTGCATTATTTCATTTATATATTGTTTAAAGAATAAGTAGCATATGCTGGGCAGTGCACCTGGTACTTGACGTAGAGATGAAGGTAAAAAATAGTGAGACTCACAGACCCATGTTTTATGTTAATGTATCCTGTAGAGATAAGACACACAAAAAGAACCTTGCACTGTGTGGAAATTGGCAAGTGCCACGAGAGGAGAAGGAGATGAAAGGATGCGATTGTTTGCAGCTGGGAGAAGTAACTTCTGTGTTGGTGTGGAGGAAGGCTTTGTGGCATTCGCTGTGTCTTTGAAGAGGTTTGCTGTTGACTCATAGCCAATGGTCAATGCTGGAAGAGAGAAGGAGGCACGTTCAGGAATATGGGTGTAGTACTACTTCAGACATAGGAAGGGGAGACCAGCAGTTAGCGTAATGGCTATGTCGCTGAACTCCCATGTAGCCAACCATGGTTCGAGTCCCGGACCCGGTGGCTTAAGCTCACACTGGGTGCGTGTGCATGTGTGTCCAAGATCCCAAGAGGAGAATGGAGGAGAAGGGATTGCGGCGTGGCCATCCCCCCCGGGGGTGTGATTTCTCGCTTTCTCTCTCTCTGTCTCTCTCTGTCTTTCTGGCGAGCTCATGTGCCCTATAGCAAAAATCCTCTCCCCTCCAAAAAAAGGAAGGGAACAGCATTTGATTGGAATGTATGACGTAGGATTCGTCGTTTCAAGGTAAATCATGGGAAACCTCACGTGCTCACTGAGGAGTCTGGACTTCATTGTATTATCGGTGAGTTGAGTTGTAATGAGAGACGGTGGGTGAAAGGGTGTTTCAGAAAGCTTGGTGATTTCAGACCAGGTCACTCCTCTATCTACAGCTCTCTCAAGGCCCCTCGTGAAGTCTCATGGAGAAATCCCAGCCCCAATCCATGGCCTTCAAGGCCCTGCGTCACGGGCCCCTGCCTCCTGCTCTGACTGCATGGCTGCTCTCCCCTCCCCTCAGCTCCTGCGGTGACAGTTTCCTGACTCTTGAACAGGCCAGCCTTGTCTTAGCCAGGTCCCTGCTCTTACCAATCCTTGTGGCTCGAACACTCCTTCTCCAAGGCTTTACATGGCCACCTCTTTCTCAGTACTCAGGCACAACTCGGGGAACCTCTTTTCTACCGTGTGTCACTCTCCGAAACTCCGGTGCCCCTCTACACTCCGCCCCAGGTGGCTCGTGGTTGTACACGTTGGTGATTGTTTGCTTAATTTTATTTCTTCCCCTGATTTTGCTGAGGAAGCCACTCTGATCCTTGGTAACTCAGGAGAAGGTACTCCTACCCTTGTCCGGGGGCAGATCCTGGTTAGTATAATCCCGTCATAGTCATTCTCTTCTTACCACTGGATGGTCTAATCATGGAAATACGACCCAGGCCTGGACCATCGAGAGACAAGAAAGTCAGCGAGGGGTTTCTGGGGAAAGTGTCCTCACTTCGGAGAAAGTGTTGTGGGAAGAGGTGATCTCTTCCTCATCCCCTGGGAATTGAAAATCTGCAGGTGATAACCTGGATCTGTTGCCTAAGGATAAAGCCAACACTCAGAACAAAACAACCCAGGAGAGCTGAGAGAGCCGGAGTACGGAGGGAACAGTCCCAGGCCCTCCTCACATCTAGACTTTGTAAGGAGTTATTTCCTCCTCAAGTCCCTCGAAGTCAGGTTTCCTGTGAGCTGAGTCCAAAACATTCTAACTGACGTGTTTCCTTTTGCATCATCCTGCTTTCTGTTATATAGGATTCATCAAGGCGTGGATTATCCTGTTTATTTATTTTCCTGTTTATTGTCCGTCTTTCTTCCTAGCATTCAAACTTCATTTGAACAAGAACTTTCTGTCTTGTTGACTACTGACACACTAACTCTTAGGATGCTGTGAGGTATCACAGTGGGTGATCAATGAATACTTCTTGGACAAATGAATGAAAGTTGGGTCAGGTGTGGAGGAGGGTTGGGTTGGGCTTGCAGGAGGCTATTGTTATTCCAGAGAAGTTATAAAAATGCAGTGAACTGGATCAGCAGGTGGTGAGGAGGTGGTTAAGGGTGCTGAACTCCCACATGGCCAACCACAGTGCAAGTCTTGGACCTGGGGGCTTGCTTTCTCACTTTTCCTCTCTCTCTCTCTCTCTCTGTTACTCTCTGGTCAAATTAAAATAAGTAAATGAATAAAGTTAAACAAAGTAATTCTTAAAAAAAAAATAGATGCAGGGAGAGCCTGCCCCTTCTTGTGGCAGTGGAATAGGAGTAGGGCCAGACAGGTGTGGACAAGACTTGGAATTGTGGCCAAGAGGAAAACAGGGGGGAAGATGGGGTTAACTACTGAGCCTGTACCCAGGGAGACTGGGAAGAATGGGGGTGTGTGGGAGGAAGAGCAGTTCCGATGCTGGAAAACAAGAAAAAGGATTTTGAAAACCTAGACTATCCAGTGCCAGTTAGGCATCTGCAGTTGAAAATGCAGGAATGAAGATAGACTACCTTTATAATTAGAAAAAAATAAAAAATCCTTCTCTTTCTTTATACTCAGGCCTGACAATGGACCCTTGTCTTTTCTAATGATTATAAATGACTCAAAGTCAGGGTCCATGTCCAAATCAACTTTCTGCGTCTAAAGCCATATACTAGAGCTATATGCCTTTTATAATAGTTTGTATTTCTTTCTTTCTTTCTTTTTGTTTTTGGAGAGGTTTTTGCTATAGGGCGCATGCGCTCGCCAGAAAGACAGAGAGAGACAGAGAGACAGAAAGCGAGAAATCACACCCCAGGGGATGGCCACACCGCAATCCCTTCTCCTCCATTCTCCCTCACTGGATCTTGGGCACGCACGCACACGAGCCCGGTGTGAGTTTAAGCCACCAGGTCCAGGACTCGAACTGCGGTCGATTACATGGGAGTCCAGCGACATAGCCATTACACTAACTGCTGGTCCCAAAAGTTTGTAATTTCTTAGTTAAAACATACACGAGATCAAGCAGAGACCTCAGCTGCCTTTGGCTCTAACAGGGCTAAGCAGAACGAGGCCTAAGAATCCTTTGGTGTCAGAGATTTCACAGCAGACCTGCTTCAGGTGTTTCCTAGCTCATTACCCCGTCTTATTTTCTTCCTGACACTTCCTGTTTTCCTAAAGTGCCACTTTTATTTGTTTGATCCACAAGAACAGGTCACTTGTTCTTGTCTTGCTGCAGCATCTGCAGGACATATGACCCTCTTAAAGAATACGGGCTCTGGCGTCAGGCTGCCTGAGTGTGAATCCTGAATTATTAGTTGGCTGACCCTTTGCAAATTACTTACCTTCTCTGAGCTTCAATTTACTAAATATTTGAAATCAATGGATTTCATGTATCCGTGTGTATATATATAATTAATATCTTGTGAAGATTAATAATAAATTCATGTAAAATACTAAGGCAGTGCTTGGTGCATGCATAATGTGATGCTAGTATTTTTTTTTTTACAGTTTTCTTTTTTTTTTTGAGAGGTTTTTGCTATAGGGCGTGTGCACTTGCCAGAAAGACAGAGAGAGACAGAGAGACAGAAAGTGAGAAATCACCCCCCAGCGGGGTGGCCATACCACAATCCATTCTCCTCCATTTTCCTCTTGGGATCTTGGGCACGCATGCACACGTGTCTGACGTGAGTTTAAGCACTGGTTCCGGGACTCAAACCATGGTTGACTACATGGGAGTCCAGCGACATAGCCATTATGCCAACTGCTGGTCCCGTGATGTTAGTATTAACCTGGCATGTGAAGATACTCAGTAAAGATGTCTGGAATCCAATGCAAAGAATACAGAGTGATGTGGCCATAATAGAAGCTCTAGATAATTTCGTTAGCTTAATCTATGAGCAGATACTGTTTAATCTGTCCATTAGTAGCTTTTGTCCAATTCTTGATTTAAAAAACTAGAATATTAGAAATAGAAATCATTCTTTTTAAAGATTTATTTATTTAATTTAATTTTTACTTTTAAATTTGACTAGAGAGCGAGAAAGAGAAAGTGAAAAAGCAAGCTGCCAGGTTCAGGTCTAGAACCACAGTTGGCTATGTGGAAGTCTAGCGCCCTAACCATCACCCCGCCTTCTGGCCCCAAGATAGAAATAACTATTTAGCTGCCAATAATATATCTTTCAGTTGTATTATTTTATAGAAGAGTTTTTCATTTACAGTCTGATCTCAGCCTAACAGCCAGCCTTGGGGATAAACAAGGAATATCATTCCTGTTTTATGGGACAGGAAGCTTAGACAAAGA
Organism: Tupaia tana; assembly: GCA_026018925.1. Taxonomy (NCBI): domain Eukaryota; kingdom Metazoa; phylum Chordata; class Mammalia; order Scandentia; family Tupaiidae; genus Tupaia; species Tupaia tana. Next base: position 28,937,213 of record JAKSZU010000024.1, on the reverse strand, counting down.
GAGGTTGGATGTCTTTGTTAAGTAATGGCAGAAGCATGAGTAGGACATGAACTTCCTGTTTCATCGTTCCTGGATGGAGTTGCCCGTCTGTTAATCCTAATCTACACTACCAATGAAAGCGGAGTAAGTGCCAGAAATCTAGGCAACATGAGAGTGTTTAAACCTGGTTCTCTTGAGTTAACTGAGTACCCCTAACCTGTAAGTGGTAAACACCCAGTATCAACATTACCGTGGTTGGGTTTGGTGGTGACGTCGTAGTTCATCCGGGGTAGCTTCCTTAACCTCCCGCTGAGCTGGTGCTAGTTTGGGCCACCTCATGACCTAGACAGAGTTATGTTCTCCTCAGTCTACTCCAGTCGGTGTGCTTCGTTCATTTCCTCTTGGTGGCCATGTGGCGCTGCTTCTCAGGATTGCTCCCATCCTGCCTCCGAGCCAAGGAAAGGATGCTCAGGCCTATATATGGGTAACAGAACTTCAAGTGCAAATATTTAGAGACACTTCTCTTTCTTTCTCTCTTTTTTGAAACTGTAAACCATAAGAACTATTGACTCCATTATATATTCATGCTTATTTTAATATATAAAAGCATTTTTAATTACTTGTGTGGGAAGATTATGGCTTTCGAGAATGTCACTGTGCTGAGCCTGAGAATCTGTTTCCTGGACATACTTGTATTATACATTCTGCCTAGAGCTGCTTCTACCAATGTAAAGTTCTAGTCCTCTGGGCTGTGTTTGCTTCTCAATTTGTGAGTCTTTTCACTTGTATTCCCTCCCTTAGTATAAAAATCTTCATTGAGGCTGTAGCATTTAGCATGTTACCTACAAAATGTGTTAGGTTTTTCTGTTCTTTCTTGTTGGTATAGTGATGTTCTACATAGTCTATTCAAGATCTGTTATATGGTCTGTCTTCCAGGACGTACCACCGTGAGAAAATCAATATGACATGGGACACGTTTGTTTAAGGATTCTGGCCTAGAGTATGAGCGTGGTTCTCCTCTAAACCCAGAAAACCTAGAAAGAGAAGAGTCTCCAAATCTTCATTTAGTTTCATCTCTCAGCAAGATAAAACCATTTCTTTCTCTTTCTCTCTTTCTTTCTTTCTTTCTTTCTTTCTTTCTTTCTTTCTTTCTTTCTTTCTTCTTTTTTTCTGTTTGTTTTAGGACACATACACTTGGAGAGAGACAGAAAGAGGGAAAGTGAGAAATCACCACCCAGGGGAATGGCCACTCCACAATCCCTTCCTTTCCATTCTGCTTTTGGGATTCTGGGCATACACACGTACATACCTAGTGTGATTTTTCAAGCTGCTATGTCCAGGACTTGAGCCATGATTGGCTATGTAGGAATTCAGTACCTTAACCACCATGCCACCTGCTGACCCCAGATAAAGCCATTTTGAATACATAGTTATTTAGCTTCTTAATTTTATCACCTTTGTGTTTATCAACTTCACTTTTTTCTATACAAGTTCTAGCATCTTATAACAAATGCTGTTACAGCTCAAATCTCTGCATAATCTGACCATTGCTGAAGCCCCGTACAACGACCCATTTCAAGTAGTATCATACATTAAGTTGTCGGAAACGTAGTGATGCATTTTTGCATAGAAAAAAATACATCGTGGCTTTTCCAACAACCCAATATATTACAATTCCAGAATAGTTAAAAAAAAAAATCATCCTGGCTTGAACCGCAGTATTAACTGCATTGCAATTTAATTCTTAAGATTGAGTAACACCTTTAAAATAGTTGAACCAAAACCTGTACAGCCACACCTGGGTATCCCAGAATCAGAGAGACATCAGCCAGGTGTATGGATGCACCTGCTCTAGAGCAGCCCCTGTCCTCGGGAGTGGGGAGAGGACAGGCTGACTGGAAGAAGTAAGGACCAGCATTCACCTCCTCTTGAGGCTGTGTCTGTGGATTCTCTCCCTCCCCACGGTAGTGAGTACACTACATTGACACAGACACACACAGACATGTGCACACACACATGTGCACGTATGCTGTAGAGATTTTATGGCCTTGTAGTTTAGGTCCCAGCTTCCACACCTAAAGATGGGCAAGACCGAGTAAGGGCAAGTAATGGTGTATACAGAATTTAAAAACAAACAAACAAACAAACAAAAAACATGTATTGGGACCAGCAGTTGGTGTAATGGCTATGTCGCTGGACTCCCATGTAGTCTACCGCAGTTTGAGTCCCAAGACGCGACGGAAAGCTTCCACCTCCCCTCCCCCACCAAACCGAGCTTAGTCCCTTAATTTATCAACACGTCACCAAGAGTATATTGGACATTGAAATATTCATAAGGCATCAGGCAAAATCTCCCCAGAGGCCCTTGTGAGTAAATGGAGAACCGTGGGTTAGGTAGAAGAATCGTGCACTCGGTTACATTTGTATTTACTTGAGCAGATCTTTCCAGAAGTACAGATTATTGCCTACATGTTAACCTGGAGGACTAATTCTAGTGTAGGGACTCAGAGCCCCGTCTTCAGGCTTGTCTCGTTCACGATTTTTATCAATGACTTGGATGAAGACATGTTTATCAAATTGGCAGTTGACACTGGCTGAGAGGGATAGCCAGTATGATTAGTGACTTGATCTTGAATCAAGAAAATCTTGAGAGTTTCAAATAATGTGCCTGAAATAACAGGGTGAAAAATAGTAGAGCTAAATATAATCTTGAAATTAGGTTTAACAAATGAATTGCACAACTGCAGGGTGGGGCGGAGCGGAGGGTGTATTTGTCACGGAGTCCGTGTGCGTTAGCATGGGAAGGCCTTGGAGACCTGCAGCCCCTACCGTGGGAGTGCCTGGGTGCTTCAGAAAACGATGGAGCAGCGGCCGGTCGGGATCATTGCCCCTGATGCTTCTTTCCCTTCCCTACCTGAGATACACTAAAAATCAAAGATTACCAAACAACATGCCTGTTGCAGTGACTTAAATGAAAATATTCAGGCTGTAAGTTGAGAGATGTTGAAATACATAACTTTCGAATGAACTTTTCGAGACAGAAATCACTATTTCAAACACACTTTGGGAACTTGTTAAAGATCTAGAGCAAGGCCTGCCCGTCTCTGTCTCCCTCATGCCTCCCGCCACTCTCTGTCTCACCCTCACATGCACCCCTGCTCCTACCACCTCTTACTACCAGATAGGCATCTTCTTTCCAGACTCGAGTTGCCCGAAATCTTTAGCCCTCCTCCCCAGGTTTAACTGCATGGTGAGTTTAAGGTGGCGGTGTGGTTTTTTCAACTGTTTATTTATTTAGCTTAATTTGATCAGAGAGGGCCAGAGTGAGAGAGAAACACAGAGACAGAGAGAAACAGAGAGGGAAAGTGAGAAAGCAAACTGCCAGGTCTGGGGCTTGAACCACAGTTGGCCATGTGGGAGCCCAACGCCCTTAACCACCACCCCACCTGCTGGTCCCTTAAAATGCTTTAATGGTTCTCTATAAAACGGGAATGCACAAGATCTACAGGAGACTAAAACTGAAAACCACCTTGTACGTGTGTACACACCCATGCATTTGCTTGTGTGTGTTCAGTGCTAGTCTGTTGGTAGAATCCATTTTGCAAAATTAAAAATGAAAGCACTTTTGAAAATAACTCTCTTTGCAGCTAGCCCGCAGCATCCTATTTACTGACAGCAGGCAAAGGCAACAGTCCTGTAGACAGGGCTTACACTCCCCTTTCAATCCTCCATCTCTTCTCCCTGGAAAGAGAAATACTCTGGCCCAGCATCTTTCTGTCTTGGTTCAGAACGGCTGCCACCTGCTTCCAGAGCCCAGGGGAGCTCTCCATGTGTTCCCGGCCAGGCATACCACATGGAAACACGGACACGGTGCCAGGCCGACGTGCTAATAGGCAGGGGAGGGAGGAGGGCCCTGCTGCGAGTGGCAGACCTCTTAGGCACCGCCACCTATTCATTAGCTAGTTAGGGCTGCCTGTGGTGTGGCGAAGGGGGAGTAAAAGGCGTGGGGCATATTGCAAGCTGTCAATTGGACACAGAGCAAGTTGTAATTATCCCCGCTTCTTTTCCTTCTTTCTCTTCTCTGTTCCCCTGAAGTCATTAGTCTTAGGCCGGGGAAGGGAGAAGTTGTCCCTGGTCCTTTGTCACCAGTAGTCCAAGATATGTACCTATTTAATCGACTCTTCAAAAGAAAGCAAAGCTATGACATCACTTGCCATCGCAGGTTTCCTGGTCTTTTTTTTTTTTTGGAGAGTTTTGTTTTTGCTATAGGGCGTGTGTACTTGCCAGAAAGACAGAGAAAGACAGAGAGAAAGAAAGCGAGAAATCACCCCCCAGAGGGGATGGCCACGCCACAATCCCTTCTCCTCCATTCTCCTCTTGGGATCTTGGGCACGCACGCACACGCGCCTGGCATGAGTTTAAGCCACTGGGTCCGGGACTCGAACCATGGTTGACTACATGAGAGATCAGCGACATAGCCATTACGCCAACTGCTGGCCCCAGGTTCCCTGGTTTTTAACCATCTTAGTCCTCCTTGTGTGCTTTTGCCTTGCACAGCTTTGAGAGCACTTGCTTTTACATTTTTCACTGGTCCTTTGAGCCTAACCAAGCATTTTCTCCAGGGAACATGGGGGCTTCTGCTACCACACTCTCTGTCCCGGTGCTTAGGTGGAGTTGGAAGGGCGGGCTCTGTTGAAAGACTCCCCTGCTTCCAAATGCACCCCCCTCCCCCGATCTGCGCCCTGACGCCCGAATTTCCGTACTTGCGGATACAGCTCTCCGTGGAGGCTTCTTGCTGCTCTGTAGTCCCCCGTGGGTTTCCCTGGAAGACTGTGCTTGGAGGTTTCTTCTCAGCATGAATAAGATCATGGAGACTTTCCTGAGGGGAGGTCTTGACAAAGCCAGAACTGAGGAAATTAGGCGGAGGAGGAGAGCCAAGGGAACACACTCTGTCTTCCTTATCGATGTTCACCTCTGATTCCTAAGTGAATAGTATTATCTGTCCCATAGGATTGCTACCCTAAATCTTTTTTGGAATTATTTGGGAAATAAATCTCACATTTCAAAAATTCTAGGAAGTATATTGTTTGTTTCTCTTTTTTTTGGTGAGGTTTTTGCTATAGGGCACGTGCGCTCACCAGAAAGACAGAGAGAGACAGAGAGACAGAAAGTGAAATATCACCCCCTAAGGGGGATGGCCACGCTGCAATCCCTTCTCCTCCATTCTCCTCTCAGGATCTTGGGCATGCATGCACACGCGCCTAGTGTGAGTTTAAGCCACTGGGTCCGGGACTCGAACTGTGGTCGGCTACATGGGAGTCCAGCGATATAGCCATTATGCCAACTGCTGGTCCCTTGTTTGTTTCTGAAACCAATGTTTGTCTTTCAGTCTGCATTGTCTTTCAGGTTTGTTTTTTGGCAGAGTCATTTTCTTCCTTAATGACGAATGCACTGATGTAGCATGTTACATTCAATGACATCTCCGATTTGGCGACACATAGTCTAACTGACCATGGCTGTTGCTGGATTAAGTACAGGAAGATGGGGCATGCAGAACTCTACAAACGCCTCTTTAATTGCATCGAAACAGACTCCTTTAGTCTGTGATGCATTGGTGGAGAGCATAATAAAAATGGACAGAATCCTTACTTCTCAGTCAACATTAAGGGATGCTCATGGCCTTCCAAGTATTGAGCATGTGTGCGCCAGGCAGTGGGCAGTTGCAGGGAACTTGGAGGTAAAGGGCAGTCCCTGCTCCCTCCGGTGGGGAGGGACCGAGCAGCTCACACACTTATAAACCACTGATGAGCGTCACAAGGGGAGCTCAGAGAACAAGCATGCCGCTCAGTTGAGTGGGGCTATGGTTGGCAAAATCTTCAAGGAAAGAGCCAGTCGAAGTCCTTAAGGAGGAAGATGGATTAGCTAGGGGCATTCAGGATTGGCCCTTTGTAGAAAGCACAGTTAGGAACATTGGCATTGTTGAACAGCCTTGCCTTGGGCACTGAGCTGCCTCAGGTTGACTCGGCCCTGGTTTCCACCGTAGCCATGATGGAGGGGGTCCCACAAGCTCAGAATGACAGCTTCTGTGAGGGCCCCCCTGGAGCCATACTCACCTCTTTCCATCTCGGCCCCAAGCTTCTCTAGCTCTGTGGGATTGTGCTAGGCCCTCGTACAAGAACATCCTCGAAAGGCAGCCCTCCACTGCGTGGGGGTGGGAACTGGTGTATACATACCCCAAGATTCTGCCTTTTACCAAACTGACATTTCTTATTATTTTTTTTAGAGACATTTTTGTTATTGGGTGCATGTAATTACTGGAAAGACAGAGACAGAAAGTGAGAAATCACCCCCTGGGGGGATGGCCATGCGCCATCCCTTCTCCTCCATTCTCCTCTCAGGATCTTGGGCACAGACGCACATGCACCCAGAGTGAGTTTCAAGCTGCCAGTCCCAGGACTCAAACCACGGCCAACTACGTGAGAGTCAGTGATATAACTATTACGTCATCTGGTGGTCTTGAAACTGACATTTCTTAAAAGTCTACTCTGTGGTGTCTCCAAAACCAGACTGCTCACAGCAGCAATCTCAAAACACACTTTTAGTTTAACTTTTTTCCTTCTATCACTCTTCTTGCTCCTTCATTCCTTCTTCCTTGGATCAGTTTCCCCCAACACCCACCTGCAACAAAGCCCTTGTCTCATTCAATTTGTGCTTTTACAGTGACCCAAACTAATTCCCTACCGAATTTTTTCATAATAATTATTGAAGGCTTCTAGTGAAGAGATTTCGAATATGATGTAAAACTGGGTCAATAAAGATCTAAGAAGTAAAGTTGGAGAAGAAGATGGGAAATTAGGGAAGGCGTTAAAACAAAGACAACCAAGAGTTAGCTAAATGTATAGAAGGTAGAAGGACACATGCTTTTCTTTTCTTTTTAAAAATTTTAAAACTTCCTTTTTTTTTGGGGGGGGGGGGAGGTTTTTTGCTATAGGGCACATGTGCTCGCCAGAAAAACAGAGACAGAGAGACAGAAAGTGAGAAATCACCCCCCAGGGAGGATGGCCATGCCACAATCCCTTCTCCTCCGTTCTCCTCTTGGGATCTTGGGCATGCATGCACACGCACCTGGCCTGAGTTTAAGCCACTGGGTTCAGGACTCAAACCGTGGTTGACTACATGGGAGTCTAGTGACATAGCTATTATGCTAACTGCTGGTCCCTTTAAATTTATTTTCTAGAGTGTGCCTGTACTTACTGGAGAGACAGAGAGAGGGAATGTGAGAAAGGACCTCCCAAGAACGGTCACACTATGGTCTCTTCTCCATTCCTTTGTCCTTTCAGGATTTGGGGCATGCATGCACGTGCACCCAGCATGTTTTTCAAGCTGCAGGTTCAGGATTCAAATTGCATGATCAGCCATGTGGGATCCAGCTGCCTTAACCACCAGGCCTCAGGCTAACAAATGTTCTTCCAAGTCTTCAGCAGTTCACATAGTAATATACAACTAGGGTAGATTCAGTACCAAACACCAAGGTCAGAATACTCCAAGTGACTGAAGAGATTGGAAAGTTGCACGTACTAAGTAGGACTTTCAGGCAAACACATAAAGTGATTCATTTGCTCAATGGGAAAAGGGAAACACATTGAGAGGAGTGTTCAAGAAATAGGGGATAGCAGATGGCGTAGCAGTTACATCACTGGACTCCATATGGCCAACTGTGGTTCGAGTCCCGGACCTGGCAGCTTGAAACTGATGCTGTGTGTGTGTGTGTGTGTGTGTGTGTGTGTGTATGTCCAAGATCCTGCGAGGAGAATAAAAGAGAAAGGATTGGGGCATGGCCAAACCCCATGGGGGTGATTTCTCACTTTTCCTCTCACTAGGTCGGTCTCTGTCTCTCTCTCTCTTGTGGGCACACATCCTCTAAGGCAAAAACCTCTCTCTAAAAAAAAAAAAAAAAAAGAAAGAAAGAAAGAAAGAAAGGAAGGAAGGAAGGAAGGAAGGAAGGAAGAGGAAAAAAAAGATCATGGGCCTAGCAGCTGTGACACAGGTGACAGGGCAGGGCTATGCAATGTTGGAGCCATGTGGAAAACTGGTTCACATTCTAGGTCGATCTGAAATTTGCTGAGTGTGAGGATTTGGGCCTATGCTCCTGCTGGCTGGAAGACTGTGTGTGTGTGTGTGTGTGTGTGTGTGTGTGTGTGTAGTCGTGCTGTGATGAGACCCTGCCAAGGGCTCCTGTTTCTCTTTCTTGCTTTTCTCTCTCTTTCTCATGAAAGAAATAAAACTTAAAAAAATAGTCATAATAATGAGTTGAATTTATGATGCTCTGAAGGAATTATATTAATAATTAATGGACATATGGGGACCAACAGGTGGCGTGGTGATTAAGACACTGGACACTCCCACATGGCCAACCAGAGTTCAAGTCCTGAATCTGGTGGCTTGCTTTCTCACTTCCTCTCTCTCTCACTCTCACCCTCTGTCTCTCTCTGATCAAACTAAAAAATAAATGAACAAATAAATAAATTAAATAATTATTTAAAAAATTAATGGACATAATTTGGTTGTGGTTAAGTGGCATTGGTATATTGCCAATTGAAACTTAGATGGGGATCAGCAGACGGTGTAATGGCTACATCACTGGACTTCCATGTAGTCGACTTCGGTTCGAGTCCCAGACCCGGCAGCTTAAACTCACGCCAGGTGCGTGTGCGTGCGTACCCAAGATCCCGAGAGCAGATTGGAGGAGAAAGGATTGTGGTGTGGCCATACCCCCCTGGAGGGTGATTTCTTGCTTTCTGTCTCTGTGTCTCTCTCTGTTTTTCTGGTGAGTGAACGTACCCTATAGCAAAAACCTTTCCTAGATAAATTGTAAAATAAAATAAAATAAAAATAAAAAAAAAGAAAGTTAGCCGGGAAGCACACTCTCCGTCATCATACATCTGCATTTATTGAGAATCTTATGGATGCTAGATTTTACGTTGTAACACAGAGTTGGCCCCATAGCAGAGCAGTTAAGTGCTGTATATAGGGGACCGGATCCCACATGGCTCACTGCAGTTTGAATCCCAGCCCTGGAGGCCTAAAAAACAGGCATGTGCATGTGTCCCCCAAATCTTTTTTTTTTTAAGAATTGTTTTACTGGGACCAGCAGTTAGCGTAATGGCTGTGTCACTGGACTCCCATGTGGTTGACTGTGGTTCGAGTCCTGGACCTGGTGGTTAAACTCATGCCAGGCACGTGTGTGTGCGTGTGTGCCCAAGATCCCGAGAGCAGAATGGAGGAGAAGGGATTGCGGTGTGGCCATCCCTCCTGGTGGGTGATTTCTCGCTTTCTGTCTCTCTGTCTCTCTCTGTTTTCTGGCAAGCGCATGCGCCCTATAGCAAAAACCTTTCCAAAAAAAAAAAAAGAGAATTATTTTACTTAATTTTATTTATTTTAATTTGACTAGAGCAGGACAGAGAGAGAGAGAAAGTGAGAAAGCAAGCCACCTGGTCCGGGACTCGAACCTCAGTTAGCCATGTGGGAGTCTAGTGTCCGTAACCATCACACCACCTGCTGGCCCCATGATGGAATAGAGAAGTAGAGAAAAAAGGATTGGGGTTTGATCAGGCCCTGCTGGGAGTCTTTCTCTCATGCTCTGACAATTGAAAAAAAGAGAGTGGTTGTAACACAGTCCAGTGAAATTTAGCATGAGCATGGAAATGTTCCACGTCTATGCTGTCCCATATGGTAGGCACTAACCACGTGTTGGTTGAGCTATTTTGAGAGAGATTTTTGTTACAGGGTGCATGCACTAGCTGGAGAGCCAGAGACAGAAGTAAGAAATCACCCGCCATAGGATGGCCACACCGTAATCCTTTCTCCTCCATTCTTCTCTCAGGATTTTGGGCTTGCATGCTCATGCTCCTGCTGTGAGTTTCAAGCTGCTGGGTCCAGGACTCGAATCGTGGTTAGCCACTTGGAAGTCTAGTGCCTTAACCTCTATGCCACCTGCTGGCCCCTTGAGCTAGATGTTTAATATTATTTCGTTTTAAGAAACTTACATTAGGGACAGGCAGGTGGTGTGGTGGTTGGGAATGCTGGACTCCCACATAACTGACCATGGTTTAAGTCCTGGACCTGGCAGCTTGCTTTCTCACTTTGTCTCTCTCTCTCTGTTCAAATTAAAAATAAACAAATAAATAAAAGTTAAATAAAATAATTCTCAAAAAAAAAAAAAGAAAAAAAGAAAAGAAGCTTACATTTAAATAGCCACACAAAGCTCCCAGCCACTTTATTGGACAGTTCTGTGCAGTTTAGAGTGCAAGAAATGGATCCAGAATAACAAAAGCTCATAAGCCATGCCTAGGAAAAGCTGGGCCAATCAGTAGTCTCAACACGAAGCAGGATTGATTGCTTTACCCCGGGAGTCCCAGAGGGTCCTCACCTCCCAAGAATGCCAGGAGTGGTGTGGAGGGTGTTGGGGAGTAGGCCTGCTGGCTGTTTTGAAGGGTGCAGTTTCCAAAGGGTCTCCGTTGTTACTGAGAGAGTCGTATCCTTAACGCAGGCACCCCTGAGCACTGGGTAGAAGGGGGCAAGGTTGCTTATGCTTCCAAGGGGGGCCTGGATTCCTAGGAGCTGTGTCTCTGTTGGTTTTCAAGACTGAAAAACCACCTTAACCACCTGGTGCTTTGGAAACCAGAAGTAGCCCTGGAGTAACCCTGCCTCACCTTGCCCCTTACTTGGTGGAAAACATGGCTGTTTCTCCCACAGAGGAAGAAAACCCATGGCCTTAGCTATTCCGCTGGAATCAAACTCTCTGAGTCTTCATGAGACCCTGGTACCTGCACCCTTTTCTTTTCTTTTTTTTTTAAATTTTTATTTATTTATTTATTTATTTTTTATTATCTATTTTTTTATTACATTGAATTACATATAACTTTACAGTGTATTACATTGCTTTTTCAAAAGGGAATGTCATGCATGTCAGTCAGTACAGAGACATTAATCTCCCCGCTTCAACATTCAATATCTTTCCTATGTTTCCCCCAATCATTATTATTATTATTCTAATTATTTTTTATGATAAACATGATTTTTTTTCCAATTATCAGATCATAAAGTTCCCAACAATAGGAAACGTAGACTGCACTCAGGGCTGGACCAAGGGTGGGTCTCGTGCAGCCCCGCAAATGTAGGTGAGTCTCCATGGAACACAGTTTCAGGAACGCGGTTCAGGAAAGCAGAGACGGCCATCAGCGGTTGGGGCACGCGGGGCAGAACCCGGCCACGGCACGCGGGGGCAGACCCCGGCCACAGCACGCGGGGCAGACCCCGGGCACGGCACGCGGGACAGGGCCCCGGCCACGGCACGCGGGGCAGGCCCCGGCCACGGCACGCGGGGCAGAGTCCCGGCCACGGCACGAGGGGCAACACCCGGCCACGGCACGCGGGGCAGAACCCGGCCACGGCACGCGGGGGGCAGACCCCGGCCACGGCACGCGGGACAGGGCCCCGGCCACGGCACGCGGGGCAGGCCCCGGCCAAGGCACGTGGGGGCAGACCCCGGCCACGGCACGCGGGGCAGACCCCGGCCACGGCACGCGGGGCAGAGTCCCGGCCACGGCACGCGGGGCAGGCCCTGGCCTGCACCCTTTTCTAAAGAAACCTTTTTCTGGGCAAGTCAGTGGTCTTGGAGTTGCTACTCCTTTTTATCAGCATCAAGCAATGTGTCTCATTGTTCTCTTTTGTAAAATGGGCATATTTGCTCATGAGGCTGTTTTAAATAAAACATGAGATAATGAATGCAAAAGCAGTTTGTAAATGTGAAGTGTTATTTTGGTGGCTGACTGTACAAAACTTAATTAGGCCGTATCTCGGTCAGCATTTTTGCCTTTGCTCAGGCTTGGATCACTTCAACACAGGTTGGGCTTCCTTTCTCCAAAATGCCCAGGACCAGAAGTGTTTTGGATTTCAGATTTTTTTTTCCCTGATTTTGAAATATGTGCATGTATATATTGGACTATCTTGGGGATGGGATTAAAGTCTAAATGTGAAATTTGTTTGTTTTGCATGAACTTTATATATATACCTGCAGGTAATTTAGAAACAAAAATTTTTAAAATCTTTCTTTCTTTCTTTCTTTCTTTCTTTCTTTCTTTCTTTCTTTCTTTCTTTCTTTCTTTCTTTCTTTCTTTCTTTCCCTTCTCTCTCTTTCTCTGTTTTCTTTCTTTTTCTCTTTCTCTCTCTTTCTCTCCCTCTCTCTTTCTCTCTCTCCCTCCTCCCTCCCTCCCTCCCTCCCTTCTTTCCTTCTTTCAATTTGACCAGAGAGGGACAGAGTGAGAGAGAGGGAAAGTGAGAAAGCAAGCCACCATGTCTGGGACTCAAACCATGGTCGGCCATGTGGGAGTCCAGTGCCCTTAACCACCATGCCACCTGCTGGCCCTGACCTGCAGGTAATTTTATACAAAATTTTTAAAAAGTTATTGATTTTAGGAGAGTGAGAGAAGCTCTCTCGGTAGGATCTCATTGTGCTGTGATTCTCTTTCCCCAGCCCTCCAACTTATCAGCCTCTTGGGTGTGTGCATGTGTGCCCAGCATATTTCAAGTCAACCAGGGATCTAAACTCTGGTTGGCCACGTGGCTTCCAGCACTACAGTTGTGTATACTGTTGACTACATCACCCGCCTGGGCCTTTACAGTATTTTTCCTCTTGTGGTATTTTGTCTGGGACCTATTACAGGAGATCAGGTGGGAATTTTTCACTGCTGCATCTTCTGGGAGTACAAATAAGTCAGATTTTGGAGCATTTTGGATTTTGGATTTTGGGATTAGGGATGCTCAACCTGTGGTATAATGGAAGACAGGAAAGCAGTCCCATGGTGTGGTTTTTGATGTCCTCCTCATACTGACAGGATTTAAATAGGGGACTGGTCTGGAATCTTTGTCCTCGAGGGCCAAGAGTGCAGGTCTCAGATGCAATCAGCGGACTTGTTCTGTGAAGGTCCTGACACTTAGTGTTGTAGGCTTGTAACAAGGCTGTCTACTGCCTCTGCTGTGTCTTCTTTGTCTTTATTTAGGTCTTTTTAAAAAATGTAAGAAAGCATTCTTTTCTCGTGGCCGTATAAAATGAGCTACTGTCCATACTTGACCTGCAACCTATGGTTTGCTGACCACCTCTCTGAAGGTGCTCTGTCCAGGACTGTAGCCACTAGCCACACAATGCTATGTGAATTTAAATGAATGAAAATGAAAGAGAACTGAAACTTTAGTTCCTTAGTCACACCATTCACTCTTTCAGTGCCAGTAGGCACATGTGGCTTGTGGCTACTAAATTAGCCCACGCAGAGAACATTTCCAGCATGCAGGAAATTCTCTTGGGCAGCTCTGCTCTGCAGTTAAGTGGAATCCCAGCTTTGCCACTAACTAGCCATGTGGACCTTAACTAGTTATTTATTACTTCTGAACATCTGTTTCCTCGGCTATAAAATGGAAATTACAGCATTACTTCTCAGGGATGTGGTAAGGACTTAATGAATATGAAAGACTTTGCATAGGGCCATTTATATTCAGGAAATGTTGCTATTAGTATTATAGAGACACTCCTCTGGGCTCAGCCACCTTGGTGTGTACTGGATACTGCTGCTTGGCAGGGTGAGACCACATGGGAGGCCCAAGTTCCATTTCCGACCCACCCAAAAAAGCCAGGCATGGTGGCATGTACCTATAATGCCAGGAAGGCTGAGCCAGGAGTATCAGAGCTTAAGGCTGGGCTGGGCAAGGTAGTGAGACCCTGTATGAAGAAGAGCTGGGTTGGGACCAGCGGTAGCGTAATGGCTATGTCGCTGGACTCCCACGTAGTCGACCGCAGTTCGCGTCCTGGACTCGGTGGCTTAAAACTCACGCTGGGCATGTGTGCGTGCGTGCCCAAGATCCCGAGAGGAGAAGGGAGGAGAAGGGATTGCGGCGTGGCCATCCCCCCTGAGAGGTGATTTCTCACTTTCTGTCTCTCTGTCTCTGTCTGTCTGTCTGGCGAGCACATGTGCCCTATGGCAAAAACAGAACAAAACAAAACAAAACAAAACAAAACCTCTCCAAAGAAGAGCTGGGTGTGGTGGCATGTGGTCCCAGCTACCTAGGTGGCTGAAGCAGGAGGAAGGAGACATTGTTAGACTCAGTTTTTTAAAAAATTTCCCCCCGTACTTAAAAAAATAAACTAAAAAACAAAGAAACAAAAGACTTACTTACATTTAATTACTATGCACCTTTATGGCATACAATTTTTTTAAACTTTATTTTAGTTTTTAAGGTTTTTACCACAGGGTGCATGCATGCTCTGCTGGAGAGAGACAGAGAAAGACTGAGAGAGGGAAAATGAAAAATTACCCCCCCGGTGGTGCGGGGGGATGGCCACACCATCCCTTCTCCATTCTCCTCCTACGATCTTGGGCCTGCATGCACACGTGCCTGGCGTGGTTTTCAAGCTACTGGGTCCAGGGCTGGAACCATGGTTGGTCATGTGGCAGTCCAGCTGCTGGCCCCGCCTATGGTATTTCAAAGCATATATGCATTGTCTGATCATCATAGCAAAGGTATTACTATATACATCTTTTTTTCTTTTCTTTTTTATTTTTCCCTTGCGTTTTGCTTTAGGGCTAGTGTACCCACCAGGGAGAGACAGAGAATGGGAGAAAGTGAGAAATAGCCCCCCCGACCCCCGAAGAGAATGGCCACACCAGGATCTTTTCTCCTTTATCCTCCTCTCAGGATTTTGGATACAATATACACACACTTGGAGTGATTTTTCAGGCTACCGGGCCCTGGACTTGAACCAGAGAGTTGGTCACGTGGGATCCATCACCTTAACCACCACGTCACCTGCTGGCCCACCAAATAAATACATCTTTTAAAAAATAATTTTTGTTAATGCTAATTGTGGTAAAGTTCAAATGTTTATTTGGAAAAAATATTATAATCTTTTCAAAATTTTTTTAAAGAATTATTATTTTTTGAGAGTTTTTTGCTATAGGGTACGTGCACTTGCCAGAAAGACAGAGAGAGACAGAGAGACAGAAAGCGAGAATCACTCCCCAGGGGGGATGGCCACGCCACAACCCCTTCTCGTCCATTATTCTCTCGGGATCTTGGGCACATATGCACACGTGCCTGGTGTGAGTTTAATCCACTGGGTCTGGGACTCGAACCGCCGTCGACTACATGGGAGTCCAGTGACATAGCCATTATGCCAACTGCTGGTCCCAAGAATTATTTTTATGTAATTTTATTTATTAATACATTTATTTTAATTTGACCGGAGAGAGACATACACACACACACACACACACACACACACAGAGAGAGAGAGAGAGAGAGAGAGAGAGAGAGAGAGAGAGAGAGAGAAAGTGAGAAAGTAAGCCACCAGGAAATTCAGGACTCAAACTGTGATCGGCTATGTGGGAGTGTCCAGTGCTTTAGCCACCACACCACCTGCTGGTCCCCATCCTTTTTTTAGAAAACATTTATGAAGTAAGAGATTCCTTTATGGCTTTAGTTTTTTTTTTCACTGTATCTCTAAACCCTGAACTGGGTTATCACACAGGATAGGTACATTTTTGTTATCTGTTTCATTTCTATGACTTACTTTCATTTTAATCTTCTATTCAGGTAAGTTCTTACTCTGTAGTAGTTTCCTGAATATTATTTGTTCAACTTAGTGGTGGGGATAGAGATAAAGGTTATCTCATAAGAGAGACTACTGTGCAATCAGAATTCCCGAGTAAATTTTTGTTTTACTTTTGCTCATGAAGGCGTCATAACCCATACTGTACTGATTCACTTTTTCTTCAATGCAAGCGTATTTTGTTGCTGAGCAACAAGACTTCTTCTGTATATGGTAAAGGGCCAGCTGTGGTGTCAGGCGGCCAACGTGTGGGCTCATGGGCTTCTTAGCCTTGGATTCTTTCCTTCATTCCCCGTGGACAGCTGTCAGCTCTGTTTACATCATGTGAACATATGAACGGGCCACTGAGAGCGAATCCTTTCGCCTTTCCTTGAAGATGATCTGCTTCTATCTTCGCTGAAGAGAGGAGATGGTCTTTCAATGATAATGTTATCGGTGGATAATGTTAATATTAGCACCCCCAAATGAATGTTCAACCCTTTGAATTTCACAACTTAAATACTCAGGTGACATTTTTTTTTTAATGCTGTATGCATTATATTATTAGAAGCCTAGAAGGACTTAAATGAAGGGTGTTGGATGCTCATGTTGAAGAGTATTGGTGACTATTTCAAAGAAGTGTCAAAGTGAGGTACACATAGAAAGATACCAGTCAGCGTAGATAGTGCTGCTTACACAGAAAAGATCTTTTGTTCGTTTTTCGATTTGCACATCGAGGTGTTTTGTTGTTTCCTCTGTAACCCATGTGTGGGCCTCTGGGCTCACCACACGATGGACTCCTTGTCACCACGAGCTGGTGGGACTGAGGGGCCCCAGGACATCCAGCCCGGGGTCAGCAGGTGGCAAGCTGTGCCTAGGGAACTTGGGGTGAAAATGCACCAAGGGCTGGCAGGTGAGAGTCAGAGAATGGCTTCTGGTGCAAGGGCATCTGTGCAGGGTGCTGACATTTCCAGAACGTACTGTCTAGACTGACAGGCACAGGAAAGGCAATTCCGTGCAGTAACTCAGTGATTCTATCCTGGGACAGAGGTAGAAGGACCAGCCTCTAATAACCATAGACAAAGACAGAAGCCGAGTGGTGATCTTACCAGCGGGCACTGCAGTTCCTAACGTAGATGGAGCCCTCAGCAGCCGGGTAGAGCGTGCCCCTCTGTGGTCGCTGTTCTCGTCTTACTGGTGAGAGAGCAGTGGCTTGGAGAAGGTAACTTGCCCAAAGCCACGTGTTTTAATCAGTGTAAGAGCTGTATCTAACCATCGCTGGTGTGAGGTCCGATACTGGGGTCTCACCCGTACACCTGAGGCTTCTTTCCGTCTCTGCCTCTTACTGACTGCAGACACACGCGTGAACCTTTCTCACGGTGGGTCTCCTCTAGAGAATGAGTGGTGTGGCCATCCTGCTTTAAAGTCCCTTTGGTCATTAACGTGCTCCGATTTGAAATCCTAGAATGGTCAACCTCCCCTCAGTACCTTTGCTCATTTACGTCAGTCGAGCTCTGTGAGGGCACGAGCAGTGTCCCTGTGGCACCTGGTGAGGCTCAGTTAATACCGCACTCCATAGTGTCCCATGCTGGCAGGGATGGTGCCCTAGGGACAGTACTTATTCTGCAAAACTTCTCCCCTAAAAGCAGTATCCTTTGGGGATCATTTCTTCACTTTTAAAAAAAATTTTTTTTAAAAAGAATTAATTAATTCCATGTGTTATTATTATTATTATTTAAAATTATTTTCTTTAATTTTATGTATTCATTTATTTTAATTTGACCAGAGAGAAACACACCGAAAAAGAAAGGGGAAGTGAGAAAGTAAGCCACCAGGTCCGGGATTTGAACCGTGGTCAGCCATGTGAGAGTGTCCGGCGCTTTAACCACCATGCCATCTGCTAGTCTCTGTTATTATTATTTTTTAAAATTTGACCAGAGAGAGATAGAGAGAGAGAAAGAAAGGAAAAGCGAGGAAGCAAGCTACCAAGTCCGGGATTTGAACTGTCATTGGCCATGTTGGAGTCCAGCACTTTAGCCACCATGCCACCTGCCAGCCCATCTTCAATTTTTTAAAAACCAATTTATTTTGAGAGAGAGAGAAAGAATCCCCGAGAGGATATTTGCTGCGATCCACCCCAGCCTCAGCTAGCCCTGGATCATGGGCATGTGAGTACCCGGCAACCTCAGGAAGGTCTCTGAGGCACAGACGTCCCATGTGGGTCAGCCTCACACAGCGCTGCATTTACCACCGTGCCACCATCGGTCCCTTCTTTAGGACTCATTCTTCTGTTTTTTTTTTTTTTTTTTTTTTTTTTTTTTTTTTTTTGAGAGGTTTTTCGCTATAGGGAGCGTGCGCTTGCCAGACAGACAGAGAGAGACATAGAGACAGAAAGCGAGAAATCACCCCTGAGAGGGGATGGCCACGCCGCAATCCCTTCTCCTCCATTCTCCTCTCGGGATCTTGGGCACGCACGCACACGCGCCCGGCGTGAGTTGTAAGCCACCGGGTCCGAGACGCGAACCGCGGTCGACTACGTGGGAGTCCAGCGACATAGCCATTACGCTAACTGCTGGTTCCCAGGACTCATTCTTTATCTGACGGCATAGTAGGTGTTATGATCAGCCTTGTCCTTGGACATGTGTGTTTTTCCTATGCCTTGGAGTTAACTTTGCTTTTTCATTAGACTCTGACCTTCTCTTTACCTCTGTTACTCCAATTTTTTTCCTATCTCTGTCCCAGTGTTCCCTTTTTAAAAAAGAATTTATTCTAATTTTATTTATTTATTACTACTAGTACTATTACTTTTTAAATTTGCTATAAGGCACTGCTTATCAGCGAGAAACAGACAGAGAGAGAGAGAGAGAGAGAGAGAGAGAGAGAGAGAAAGTAAGAAAGGAAGCTGCCAGGTTTGGGACTAGAACCACCCTTGGCCATGTGAGAGTCCAGTGCCTTAGCTCCCACTCCACCGGCTGGTCCTCAATGTTCCCTTAAATGACGTTGATTATAATGCTCAAGTTTTAAGAAAAATGTGCAGACATACATTTGTGATATGCTTAAAAGACTGTCTTTGGTGGGACCAGCAGCTAGCGTAACGGCTATGTCGCTGGATTCCCATGTAGTCGACCACAGTTCGCATCCTGGACCCGGTGGCTTAAAACTCACGCTGGGTGCGTGTGCGTGCATGCCCAAGATCCCGAGTGGAGAATGGAGGAGAAGGGATTGTGGCGTGGCCAATCCCCCTGGGGGGCGGGGGTGATTTCTCGCTTTCTGTCTCTCTGTCTCTCTCTTGTCTGTCTGGTGAGTGCACTCGCCCTATAGCAAAAAACTCTAAAGAAAAAAAAAAGACTGTCTTTGGTCAAATTATAATTCCATTCCTTGTGAAGAACTTTTCACTGATCAGTATATATTAATCACTCAGGCTTGTACTGGTTGTATCAGGGACTAAGGATTTAGGCGTCTACTATTACACGTCCTAAGTGTTTCTAGACTAATATACTCCCATTTGATTTCGAGGACAGAATTACTTGCTCTGGAATGATATTAGACAGTACACGAAGTTATTACAACGTGTTCATATTTACTTGGTCATGTTCAGGGAGATTAATACTTTCGCAGATCCATGAAGTACGTTGTTGAAGATGATGTAAATTTCTGTGTACTAGTCATAGATCCCTTTGTTGAAAGACAGCCCCACATCCTGCAGCTTGAGAATCACACTGGGTGTGTATGTGTGCATGCCCAAAATCCTGAGAAGAGAATGGAGGAGAAGGGATTGCAGTGTGGCCATCTCCCCGTGGGGTGATTTTTCACTTTCCCTCTTGATCTCTTTCTTTCTCTGATGAGCATATGTGCCCTAAAGAAAAACCTTAAAAAAAAAAAAAAGCCACATATTACCTTACGTTGTTAGCTATTAGAGATTTGCTTTTAATCCTTATCTTCTTTTCTCTGTTTAGATTTTAATACTATTGAAAGCAGTAGCCACCATAACCCTTAGTACAGTGCTTGGTACAGAACCACATTTAAGAAATCCTATTTTAAATGAAAGAAAGGTCTGATAAATGTTGTATAGAATAAATGCCATTGTTGAGTTGTCAAAGTTGCATTGAACTGGGATTTGTAGAGATAGTCAAGATCGATCATGGTCTTCCCAGGAGATCTCATCACTCCAGTGATCACCAAGCCAAGACACAGGACCTGGCTTCTCACTGTGTTGCTAACTGACCCTGCAACCTTGGACAAGTCACTTCATATCTCTTTGCCCCAGTGTCCTCCTCTAGAAGAGGTGCAATAATATCAGTTATTCATAGAGTTGTTTTGACAGTTAAGAGAAATAATGCTCAGAAAGCATGCATGATGAGTATCTCTTACACAGTAGGTGCTGACGAGCATTTAAAGAGAGGTAATTATTAAATCAATTATGGGACCAGCAGTTAGCATAATGGCTATGTCGCTGGACTCTCATGTAGTCGACCGCGGTTCACGTCCCGGACCCGGTGGCTTAAAACTCACGCCAGGCGCGTGTGCGTGTGTGCCCAAGATCCCGAGAGGAGAATGGAGGAGAAGGGATTGCGGCGTGGTCATCCCCCCAGAGGGTGATTTCTCGCTTTCTGTCTCTCTGTCTCTCTCTCTCTGTCTGGCAAGCGCATGTGCCCTATAGCAAAAACCTCTCAAAAAAAAAAAAAAAAAAAAAAGAAAGAAAGAAAAATCAGTTACATTTACTTTAAATAAGTAAGTTTCAGATATCTGTGTAATGCTTTGTATTTGATGAGCATCTCTTGCTTTCATGACATACCCCTCTATGATGAAAATACGATTTCCATTTGAGGATACAGTGGACAGCCTGGGCTACGCAGTGACAGAGTGAAGGTCTGGACTGCCTAGACCCTGGGCAGAGGTGGGAGGGGGTAGACGGAACTGGCGTTGGAAAATTTATCATGGGCCATTGTTGAGGCAGTTCAGTCCTCTTCGCATGGCTTACTTTTCTCTAATCCTTGTCTTCCGTTTCTCTTTTTGCCTCTTATTATGCTATCACGTAGCCTTTGTGGGAATAGTTTAAAGTTTCGGATACGTACTCAGAGTTTCAGTAGTTAGGGACTACTGTTTAGGTCAGATTTGTTTTACAAAGTAAAATTTAAATTTTACAACCATAAAGAAACCTTTGTGATCATACAGTTCAACCATTCTTTTTTTTTTTTTTTTAAGTTTTGCTGAACTTACTTTATTCATTCATTCATTCATTCATTCATTTGTTTATTTAAATTTGACCAGAGAGGGACAGAGTGTGAAAGAGAGAGAGAGAGAGAGTAGGAAAATAAGAACGCAAGACGCCAGGTCCGAGACTCATACCACCATCGGCCGTGTGGGAGTCCAGCATCCTTAACCACCTTGCCACCTGCCTGCCTCAGGGCCCAACCATTCTTAATTAAAAAACAAAAACCAAAAAACAAAAAAACTGAAGCTTGGAAAGTTCTAGAGACTTGCTGAGGTTGTGCAGCCCCAGGGCCAGAATCCCGGTCTGTGGCCTTGTGCCCTGCACTGCCTAGCTTCTCAGTGAGTGCCACAGGTTAGAAGCTCGGCCTTATTCAGATGTCCTTGGTGTGTTTTCACCACCTTTGTGCCTCTGCACATGAATATGAGCAAGGTAGTTTGGGTTGCCTTGTACACGCTTACTTCCTAGGTCTAGGGAGGGTGGCCCCTTAGTGGATGGGCCAACGCCATTGTTAGGTTTGTGCCTGGTCAGCCTCTTGGCCGTCCCCACTACCCATCCTTCCTCTTCTGGGCGTTCACTTCCATTGTTTCTTTCACATTTCATCCTTCCCTATGTTTCTTGTGTCTCCCTTGACATACTGCCTGCATGAGTTCACCTGCTGGATGAACGAAACATCAAACATAGTCAGTACTGAAAGGCTTTATTATTTTCCTTTTTCTTTCTCCCCCTTTCCCCCTAGAGCTAGTTCAAGGAGTCCTCATGGGCTAAAATGTCAAAAGAAAACTAGGTGAGGAAAAAGCAGTGGAAAATAACTCTATTACAAGCTTCCTTATAGTTCAGATTAATCTCTTTCTCCTTGACCCTTTTAAATAAATGAACATGTTGGCCCATTTAAGGAGGTAATTGCTCTTCTCTTCGGAACACAGTCCCTAAAATGACTCGCTGGGTGAGGTTGTGCGTTCTGGGTGACAGAGGCCAGCCAGCGCGGAGAACTCGTCCCCCCCCCCCCCCCCCCCCCGCTTCTTATCGCTTCATTTTCTACCCTTTCCAATAAAACAGTTTTTCAACTGTGAAAACTATAGAGGTCAAAAATATGATAGGCTAGACCCCATGAAAACGGTGGCCCCCTTGAACTAGAATGCACATTTTTCACTTTCGAGCCGAGGTGGTGTCCTGGCAGACGATGTACATTTGGCATCATTTTCTGTCTTTATCTTTATCTTTCCTCTTCTGCCTTGTCAGAATTCTCAAACTTTATTGTTTGCCTCTGTTGTTCTCTCCCCTGGTAAACCCCTGTGCTCCCAGTGGAACCAGAAGAAATTGTACATGGGGCTTTGATATTTTGCCAACTGTTTTCTATAATTAAAAGTGAATTGGAAATGTGAACAGTGCCTCTATTCTACGAATGCCTCTGGTGTCTAGCCTAATAGAACCAATGAAAAGGTGCCGAAAAAGAATCCGGAGGTTGGAAGGGAAAATGGAAGCGTGCTATTCAGGCTAAAGGACTCCTAATGGAACATACACCTGTAAGCCTTTGGGTTATCTATTCCAAATTTGCTTTTTTTTCTTGGGTCAAAAGATCATCCGTTATGTTTTATCCAAAATAAAGCCAGTAACCCTAAAGGGGTGGTCCACGCAGCTCAGAATTGACTTGATCCACACTAATTACCTTTTTGGTCGAAGTAATTAAGAGCAGAGATCATAGCAGAACAATTTGGAATCTGAGAGAGATTTTTATTTAAACTTTCATGCTTCTAAGCAGGAATAGGAAGTAGATTACAACTTGTGTATCAGCCCTAATTGACTGGTTGCCTGGAGTGCAGAGCTGAGAAATACAAGCCCTCGACCGGATCCTGTTAAAATACAAGCAGTGTTGTGAGGTCCTGCCAAAGCACAAAGCAGCCTTTCCCTGTCTGTGTGTGGCAGAAACCCATCTTGTCAAAATCATCCCCAATTACTATGACCTAGTTTTCTCCCAGGATCTCCTGTCCCCTCTCCCCTGCCTGACTAATTATTCTGCTTACTTTCTTCCCAACTACTTTGGCCACATAAAACTATATATTTCATTTTCTTATTTTTCTGGGAGGAGAGGGAGTTACTACTCTATTTAATACTCAGTTTTTAACTAGGTTGCATATTTCTTTCCCATGTTGCATGTCTCTGTCTCTTTAGTTGCTTTGTCTCAGAGCGTGTGGCTCAAGTGGATTGTTTGCCACTTGTGTGTGTGTGGCTTTTTTTTTTTTTTTTTTTTTTGGAGAGGTTTTTGCTATAGGGCACGTGCGCTCACTAGACAGACAGAGAGAGACAGTGAGACAGAAAGTGAAAAATCACCCGCTAAGGCGGATGGCCATGCCGCAATCCCTTCTCCTCCATTCTCCTCTCAGGATCTTGGGCACGCACACACACGCACCCGGTGTGAGTTTTAAGCTACCGGGTCCGGGACACAAACCGCGGTCGACTATATGGGAGTCCAGCGACATAGCCATTATGCTAACTGCTGGTCCCACACTTGTGTGTTTTTAGATGACAATTCTGGTGTTGGAATTATAGCAGTCTGTATACGATCATTTAAAGTCAGATCTTTGGAGATGTTCGGCGTTCAGAATATTTCGTTGGTCAGGTAGGGAAATCAGTGGTTTTGCCTATCTAAAAACTGGCCCTCTATATAGAGTATACCACAGAGAGATGTGCATGTGTTAGTCTTCTAGGGCTGCCGTAACAGATATCCCAAACGGGGGTGGGGGGGTGGGAGTGTGGCTTCCATGCAGAGATTTATTTCCTCACGGTTTTGGAGATGAGAAATATGAGAAGGAAGTGTGGGCAGGATTGCTTTGTCCTGAGGCCTCGCTCCTTGGCTTGTATTCAGTTGTCTTCTCCCTTGTCGTCACGTACTCTGCTGTCTGGGCTTCTCGGTGTCCTACTCTGTTCTTTTCAGGCCACCAGTCAGCTTGGATTAGGGTCCATCTCGTGACCCCATTTTAGCTAGTTATCTCTTTAAAGGCCCTGTCTCTAAATATAGTTACATTCCAAATTACTAGGGGTTGTGACTTCAATATATGAGTCTTGAGGGGCCACAATTCAGCTCGTAAATAGAGTGACTAATGTTCCTATGACTATGAACAGTATGCAGTGAAAAATAAGTCTAAAATAAGACTAAGAATAACCTCCTTATAGGAAGGTACTGAGACATATATAAAATGAAATCTGACGTGTGAAGATTTTGAACGCTCCAAGTCCCTACTGATCAGAATGATAGCATCATTATCATTATTGTACAAATCACACCTACATGTATGTAGAATATACCATATGCTGTCATAGAAATACAATTACTCTGGGACCAACAGTTAGCATAATGGCTATGTCACTGGACTCCCATGTAGTCGACCACGGTTCGCGTCCTGGACCCGGTGGCTTAAAACTCACGCCGGGTGCGTGTGCGTGTGTGCCCAAGATCCCGAGAGGAGAATGGAGGAGAAGGGATTGCGGCATGGCCATCCCCCCTGGGGTTGATTTCTCACTTTCTGTCTCTCTGTCTCTGTCTGTCTGGCGAGCACACATACCCTATAGCAAAAACCTCTCCAAAACAAAAAGAAATACAATTACTCTAATATAAAACGAGTCATGTTGTTTGAAAGGATGGAGTTTGCCTAAGAAAAGAGAGTTGGAATTCGATACTTGTTCCCGAGTCTCAGAGAAACCTGTCCACATGGAGAAGGAAATCAGTGTGGGATCAGGCGAGTGGAGTGGCCGTCGTCATAACCACTTAGCCAAATTTTGAGCATTTCTAAAAACCAGATCTTCTTGCCAGGCCCAGTGAGAATGAAATCTTTAATGGAAGATGAAGGACAAACTGAACAGCATCTGAAATGATTGGCTGTCATAGATTAAATGCCAAAACAATGAGTCAAGGGAACAGTGTGTGTGTATTTCGTTAATAATAGAAATAACGTTTCACCAAATATCATTTCACACCTTCCATTAGAAGCCTGTGTTAACCATCATCATGGTAAATAAGGTATTAACTCTGGAAGACAAATGCCAGTAGTATCATTCAACCTTCTTATAGTTCCCTAGGTTTATTTAAAATCTTTTTTTCACTGTTCTCATTGAGAGCTATACATGTGAGTCATTTTATTTTTCTTAGTTTCATTATGCTTATTTTTTTTATTTTTTATTTTTGGAGAGGTTTTTGCTACAGGGCGCATGCGCTCGCCACAAAGACAGAGAGAGACAGAGAGACAGAAGGCGAGAAATCACACCCCTCTCCCCGAGGGGGGACGGCCACACCGCAATCCCTTCTCTTCCATTCTCCTCTCTCTGGATCTTGGGCACACGCGCACATGTACCCAGCGTGAGTTTAAGCCACTGGGTCTGGGACTCGAACCATGGTTGACTACATGGCAGTCTAGCAACATAGCAACTACGCAACTGCTGGTCCCACTATTATCCTTAGTTTTAAGCAGAATTTTAGGAAATGTTTATTTTTAAAAATGTAATCTCTTAGATTATTCTCCTCTACCCTAAATATGTAATTCATTAACCTTTCATTGTAATGGGAGCTGGAGTCTCTGAAGGCAATTAAGTGTTTTACATTATTGTTCCTCCTGAATGAACAAATAGTTTTCAGCCCTCTTTCCCTAGACTGCTATGATTTAGGGATCGTGTAGCTATTATACAACTCTGGAGCCATGTTTGAAGGGATGAGTACCTCCTTCAAACACATCTGCCTTAGCTGCCTGTGCTGGGCACTCCTGGGGCTGGGGAGGCTCTCCAGGGGATATCTAAGAATTACATATTTGTTGAGTTAGGCAATTTGACACTGCTTATGGTTTTTTCACTGAACGAAATCAAGGAAATTTTTTTCTTTTTCTTTTTTTTTTTTTTTTTTACTGAGAGGTTTTTGCTATAGGGAGAAAGTAAGAAATCACCCTCTCCCCCCCCCAGGGGGATAATGGCCATACCACAATCCCTTCTCCTCCATTCTCCTCTTGGGATCTTGGGCACGCACACACACGTGCCCAGCGTGAGTTCAAGCGACCGGGTCTGGGACTCGAATGGCGGTCAACTACATGGGAGTCCAGTGACACAGCCATTACACTAACTACTGGTCCCAAGGACAAATCTGAAAGGATACAAAATGATTAAAAACATTTTTTTTGTATTCATCTTTCAGAGTTCTAAACTGGAAAGACAACCTTTTCCGATGATAAAATAGCTGCAGATTATCTTAGAAGATACAATGATCTGGCTGGTGGAATTTTCAGGCTTTTTATTTCTGCCTTGTCCTTGTCACCAGGTTTTTGGCTATCCCCTTTTCCAGAGGGGCTGTCCAAGAGCATCAGCAGGGGGAAAGAATTGCCAAGGTGAATCAGACCAGCCAAGTTAACTAAGTGACATCGAGATGTCTGATGAAACTTATTACTTATCTTAAAGCTCACCTCATTTTGAGCTCTTTTTACTTTTGTGTTTGTCCTCTAGATTTTAGGTTGCTCAGGGGAGGAATCTGTTCATCGCTGTGTCCCCTGACGCCAGCAGAGTAACTGCGTACACCATGCACGTAGCATCAGATGTTGGCTGAGTGGTTGAATTAGATTTATGAGCCTTTTTTTTTTTTAGGTTTTCAGTTTCCACAAAGAGTAGAGGTAGCTTTATCTTCCCTGTGACTAATTCCGCCACATCTCCAAGCAGCTGACGCTTTGACTACCAGCAGCGTTTAGTTGCATTTGATACGGAATATCTTCTCACAGCAAAGGAGCAGCATGCAGACAAGGTTAAGGTCGCTGCGTTAGGAATAAGAGCTCCTCGGTTACACTGGGTGAATCTACAGCATAAACAAACCAGGATGTTAGAGACTGGAATGTGGCAGTTGTAGGTCCACTGAAGCAAGTCATGCCTTTTCCTTATTGAAGGAGTCTTGGGCAAGGTGTGCATTGATTGAGACTGCATCTGCCCTGGTTTTTTTGCTCACAATTCTGTAGTTGATTTCTGACCAGGGTGTACCTCAAGGAACCCGAGAGGTTTGAGCAATCACTTTTTTTCCAAGTGAAGGATCCTGGGAGAAGAATGAAGAGAAGTGAGTTAGACAGGGAAGTCGGTACTTCCCTGGTGGTTTCCTTAGGAAGGCCCAATCATGTCTTAACTTCACGCACTGAAGACTATACATTAGTGTCCTCCAGCCCAGGACGTGAGTGAATTAGCACACTATGATGAAAGGAACGAAAAAAGATGGAGTCAGAACGCTTGGTTTCGAACTCAGAGCCACTGCTACTAATTGGGTCCATGACCTTGGGGCAAGTCATTTAAACCATAGGCCTCAACATACTCATCCAAGAGATGAGTGAGTTAAACGGACTGATAGCCAATGATTGCTGCTGTGAATTCTCTGTATCTTTGCGTGGTGGTTAAGGGTGCCAGACTCCTTCATGGCCAACCACGGTTCGAGACCCGGACCTGGTGGTTAGCTTTCTCACTTTCTCTCTCTCTCTGGTCAAATTTAAATAAATAAATAAATAAAGTTAAATAAAATAATTCTTAAAAAAGTTAAAATTAAAAATAAAAGAAAGAAAATTCAGAGTTCTCTTTGGCTCCTGTAGGCTTCTCACCGTTTTCTGTAGTTTAGACGTCAGGATCGTTGTCAGCCAGTTTGCTTCCCTTTGGCTTGTTGATGTCATTGCATTCAGAAATAGAAAACTGGTACAAAGCCATTTATCCAGTTCTGTGTGCCAGAATATCTTTGATGAGATCATATGTTGCTCTTTTCTTTTTAAAAACTGAATCTGACTAAAATAGTAGTCACTAACTACTTAAACTTTGGTACAGCGATGACCTACATTTTCGATTCCTTTTGTGTTGCCTTCCAACCTTCCCGGTGTGATTACTTTCTTTTCATTACTGTCTCTCATCCCTCTGCATAAATGAATATAAGGGGCATCTGAAATTTTAGCAGAAGAAAACGCCAGTGTACAAAGCCGAGGTGGCAATTCTAGGAGCAGTGTCCTTTGTACATGTGTTGTTTTACGAAGACGTCATTTTTACACGATTCTTCACATCAGCAGTTTTGCCACTTGTCTAGAGAGCCTATTGGGTATCAGATCCAATACTCTAATATTCAGTCGTGCTGTTTCCCTCTCTTGCGGGGAAACTTTATTTTTTTAGCCTTGGAAAAGTGTGTGCAGTACAGTGAGACATTCTGGTATCTCGGGGGCTGCATTTTCTTCAGCATCTTGAGAACAAGGCTGATGTGGAGGCCGAGGGGGTATTCATAGAAATGCTGCTTTTTTCAAGGCTACTAATAGCTGCCTGGTTTTGTTGAAGCAGAATGTAGACTAAATAAGGTTTGAGGAGGAAGATACCACATTAGAAAGTATCTCTCGTGGGCAAACCAAAGGGAATCAAGGCTGGCCTCACCAGCAGAGGGCTGAGCAAAGCCAGGACCTTGGGTGGAACCTTGCTTTGGAGAGGGGCTGTGCTGTTTCCTTCCAGGATTTTCCACCAGCGTAAGGCAAAGTGCAGGTGTCTCGGGCATGGGGTAGTAGCCAAGGAAGATCCCGGACTGCCAGGGTTATGGCCACAGGCTCTGGGGTCAGACCGAGTTGAATTTCTGAGGGAATCACAGTGTTTTAGTTGTAGGGTGTAGAAGTCCATTCTA
Source organism: Tupaia tana (assembly GCA_026018925.1). NCBI lineage: Eukaryota > Metazoa > Chordata > Mammalia > Scandentia > Tupaiidae > Tupaia > Tupaia tana. The sequence goes on along the minus strand of JAKSZU010000024.1, from coordinate 28,908,731 downwards.
GCTAGCTTAGATTGAGAAAGAATGGGGGATCTATTAAGAGTTTACTGAATAATTTATAGAACTAGTGGAAGAGTTGAACAGTTAGGTCTCAAAAAGAATGCGATCCGGAGTCGTTCTGGAATACAGAGGAGCTCCTTCAAGGTGGGGCTTAGAACGAAGTAGAATGACACATTTTCTGTCACGTAACATTTCATTCAAGATCCAAGTCCCTGAAAGAGAGATGATTGGTTTGTTTGGCTTTGCTCTTTTTAGGGGAGATCAAGTAGGAAAGGGGGGTGTAGTGTTTAAGAAGCACAGTTCATTCCTCTCCAGAAAACTGGGGGGTTACGGTGGCTAGACAGACCAAATCAGCAGATATGTGTGATACAAATAAAATCTGCTACTCCTCATCTTCATATCTAAACCTAAAAGACTTTGAGTAACACCTTCAGTGCCTAAGCTTTGTATCCATGTAAACCGAAAGACTTAGATCTATTGAATAAATAATGTATATGTTATAGATACACTCCCTGGGGGGCATTGTGAAAGATAATGCCTATATAGCTCATAGCATATGCCTGGTGGCATATTGCCTCAATGACTCTTGGCTGTTAATTCCATTTTCTTTTTTTTTTTTTTGGAGAGGTTTTTGCTATAGGGCGTGTGCGCTCGCCAGACAGACAGAAACAGAGAGATAGAAAGTGAGAAATCACCCCCCAGGGGGGATGGCCACACCGCAATCCCTTCTCCTCCATTCTCCTCTCGGGATCTTGGGCATGCACGCACACGCGCCCGGCGTGAGTTTAAGCCACCGGGTCCGAGACTCGAACCGCGGTTGACTACGTGGGAGTCCAGCGACATAGCCATTACGCTAACTGCCGGTCCCAATTCCATTTTCTTAGCAGAGTCATTAACTAATAAGATGACTGCACATTTCAACTTGCCCAGGACAGTGCATTCATGCCTACATAAAGGCATTAGCAATGCCTTGGGTTTCTCATTTTTAAAATAAAGTATCATTATTACTGGTTGTATTAAAATAAGCCTGGATAGGCTAGATAGATCTTTGCTCTGTGTGTGTAGCTCACTAGGGTGTCCTTCAATAACATGCAGACTTGGAGCCAGCAGCTGGCGTAATGGCTATGTCGCTGGACTCCCATGTAGTCGACCACAGTTCGAGTCCCGGACCCGGTGGCTTAAACTCACGCTGGGCACGTGTGCATGCATGCCCAATATCCCGAGAGGAGAATGGAGGAGAAGGGATTGTGGTGTGGCCATCCCCCCTGGGGGATGATTTTTCACTTTCTATCTCTCTGTCTCTCTCTATCTTTCTGGTGAGTGCGTGTGCCCTATAGCAAAAACCTCTCCAAAAAAAAATTGTGAAATCAAGGTTTTTGTTTTTAAATATATTTATTTATTTCATGAGATCAAAACAGAGGCCCCTTAACAAAAAAAATTTAATGCAATATTTCTTTTAATGATTTATTTAATTTTATTTATTCATTCATTTATTTAAATTTGACCAGAGAGAGACTGGGGGCCGGGGGAGGGTGGAAAGAGAAAGCAAGCCTCCAGGTCTAGAACTCACACTACAGTCGGCGATGTGGAAGTGTCCAGTGCCTTAACTGCCATGCCACCTGCTGGTCCCCCCTTAACAAAATTTTATGCCACTATCCTCCCTCCTTATCCCCCACCCGGCTTTCCCCACTCAGACTGATAACAGACTAGCACATGTCCACGTGTTCAGGGCAATCTGAAAACTGGTTATTAGTCAATACGTAAATATTTCATAAAATAATACAATTTTAATTCTTTGTAGCACCCACTTTCTTTTTTTAGGAATTAATTTTATTAATTACCATTATTCTTAGATTTGATCAGAGAGAGACAGGAAGAGTGAGAAAGCAAATCACCAGGTCCAGGATTCGAACTGCAGTCAGCCATGTGGGAATCCAGCGCCTGAACCACTGTGCCACTAGCTGGCCCCTGTAGCACCCACTTTCATACTCAAAATTTCTAACTTCAAACAATGAAATAAATGAGTATTTTATTCATCAATTGATTTGACGAATTAGAAGTGAAAAAATAGCAGAATTTAAAATATTGAGCTCAGGAAACCAGCAGGTGGCATGGTGGTTAAGGCACTGGACTCCCACCATGGTTCGAGTCCCTGACTCGGCTGCTTGAAAATCGCGCCAGGTGCATGTGCGTGTGTGCTCAACATCCCGAGAAGAGAATGTAGGAGAAGGGATTGCAGTGTGGCCATCCCCACTAGGGATGATTTCTCACTTCCCCTCTCACTCTGTCTCTGTCTCTGTCTCTATCCAGGCAGCACAAGTGCCCTATGGCAAAAAGCTAAAAATAAATAAATAAAAAGTTGAGATCGGATTGTGGAAGGTTTAGCCCCCAGCAACTTTTTCCCTTGAGGGTTCCCTCACCTGTCCAGTTTGATACTCACAGTCTGGCTGTGCCTTAGCTGTTTGGCTCAGCCATGACCCTCTTCCGTAACTGATTATCTCCATCCGTCCTAGACAGATGCCTGTCTAGGAGCAGTTCTTTGACCCAGGCTGAAGCAATCACAATTTTTGTCTAGGGATTGTGTACTTAAAACAAGAACTAGTACTATCTCTCTTCAAAGGCTGAAACAGTAGTTGTGATGCCGAAGAGGATTTGGTGGCCAACCGCTTTCTCAAGAAAGCAGTTGTGGGATAAGAGGCAGGATATAGTTGATTTCCTGGGCAGACTTTTTCCTGGGGCTCTTCTTCGTTTCTGCCAGTTGCCTAAACATTTCTATAATAGAGTACACTTTTGCTATTGAAAATTCAAATTCACTTGCTATTGCTTTATAGCAAGAGCCTTTCCCTCCTGAGTTTAAAGGAAATTAAGACTAAGACATTAAAGGTGGAGGAGGCAGGATGCCAACTTTATTTCTCCCGGAGTGGTTGGAGCACATGGATTTATATCTTCATCAATAGGGTCTGCCGTCACTTCCTTCCCACCATTCTCTCCCCTCCGCTCCAGCCCTAAGGGAATGATGAGGTTTGCATGAAAGACATAGTCTGTCATCTCTCTGAGAGGGGAGAGCTTGGGAGATAACTAGATGCCCAGTGTTTGAAGTCTTTAAAGGTTAGTTCCAGCTCATTGAGAAATATGGGCCAGTCAGGGAACTTACTCCTTACATCTGGAAGAGGGCAGAGTGAAAGATCAGGGGGGTCGTTCTGCTGCAGGTTTCTCTACAGAGGGAAGCAGAGATCAATGGAGAGAGGGCACCCTGCCCCAAGAGTGAACTGGAAACCGAGGCTAGACTGTCAAGCTTGGGAAATGCCCCACTGTTGGTCTAATACGTGCGACATTCTGATGGAAAGTTTCAGAGCGTGGGCCTGGGGGTGTGCTGGGGACAGCCAGGTCAGCAGATCCTAGTGTACCAGGGGCTTAACGGCCACCCTGCCCTCACTTTACAGCTGTGCCAACTCCCCTTCCTTGTGGTTGGGATCGGGAATAAACTAACCTGGTTTGTCTCTAGTCATTTCTTCTTCTTCTTTTTTTTTTTTTAAATAGAGAGGTTTTTTGCTACAGGGCCCTTGTGCTCAGCAGAAAGACAGAGAGAGACAGAGAGATAGAAAGTGAGAAATCACCTCCCAGGGGGATGGCCATGCCACAATCCCTTCTCTTCCGTTCTCCTCTTGGGATCTTGGGCACACACGCACACGCACCTGGTGTGAGTTTAAGCCAATAGGTCTGGGACTCGAACCTCAGTCGACTACATGGGAGTCCAGCGACATAGCCATTACGCCAACTGCTGGTCCCTCTAGTAACTTTCATCACTGGCTAAGACTCCCAATGTGTGTCAGCTTCCTGAAGACTAGCATTTACAAATGCTGATACCGTGACTAAAGAGGCTTTGGGCCCAGGAAGGATCTGCCTCACAGGGACAGGGTAGATTTAGTAGTAGACCTGGCTACTGCTGAGAAAAGCCGTCTGCTGCAGTGGTTGATTGTTTAGACATTCCTGAAACCAGCTAGCTGAAAATCACTCTGAAAGTTCATGAACAATAAGATAGCAGGGGAAATCTGAGGCTAACAATATATCTTCAGTGTTGGCTCTTGGCAATCCAGAGTTTTCCACAGAGAGAGGCTAAAAGGCTAACTATATATTTAAAGACTGCCCCCCTTTCCCGGACGTGTGTCTGTCATAAATGGCTTTGATGTTTTTCAACACAAGGATGACTTTTTTCCAGTTTCGCACATTAGAGTGCATGCACTCTGCTGTTTGGAGTTTCAGATCTTTCTAAAAACCTGATTCACACAGACACCTAACCTCTCCAACCCCTTTCTGCCACCTACCTTCTCTGTGAATACAGTGCTCACAGCCTTTCAAAGACAGAGGTTTCAGAATTTGGTAGCAAAAATGGATGGCTCCTAACACATGAACAGTGTGGTCGACAGAAGCAGTTACTTAACTCTGCCATGTCCGACTAGCTTTCCCGTTAAACATAGTCAGGTTGGCTAATGTTTACTTAGGAAACGGGCACACTGCTTAAATTGTTATGCTGGGACTAGCAGTTAGCATAATGGCTATGTCGCTGGATTCCCATGTAGTCGACTACGGTTCGAGTCCCGGACCCAGTGGCTTAAACTCACGCTGGGCGCGTGTGCGTGCGTGCCCAAGATCCCGAGAGGAGAATGGAGGAGAAGGGATTGCGGCATGGCCATCCCCCTGGGGGGGTGATTTCTCGCTTTCTGTCTGTCTGTCTTTGTCTTTCTGGCGAGTGTACACGCCCTGTAGCAAAAACCTCTCAAAAAAAAAAATTTAAATTGTTATGCTCACAACCCATTTGGGAGTTTAGGTATTATCTCCTACCTATGTTGCACCTGTTCCTAAAAAGGAGGTTTTTTTTTTCTTTTTTTTTTCCTGAAAGGCTGATTTTTAGCATTTAGCTCTTCTTGACTTATAATGGCTAAAAGTGAGTTCGAAGCCTATTCCTTTTCATCTCCTTTCAGCTATTAATTTTTAGTACTTTCATTTATGTTTCAAAAAGCAGTTAAAAGTGAGAGTTCCCAGACAAGAGTAATTGGTGGGCTGGAGTCGAACTGGCGATGGCTTTGAGACAATCTAAAGGGAAGAGAACGATAAGAATTGTCAATGGAGATAGCTTTCAGGAGAGGCAGAAATGGTCATTTGAGTTTAATTTCTAAATTGGGCTCTTTTTTCCAGCGACTCAGCCAGGTAGTCAGTGATCCCCCATGGTGGTGGGTCGGACCGTGTGGGGTGAGGCAGGTACATTATAGAGACACATGGTGAGAAGACCAAAGACCTAGAAAAAGGAGGAAGCAGGAGGGGACAACGTGTGGCCTTTCTTTCTTAGAGATTTTTTTTGTTATGTTGTTAGAACTATAGAAGTTTATTTATAAATGTTCAGCATGTTAAAGACCTTGACCATCTAAATGGGTGTCTTGGGCCAGAACATCTTCTATCCCACTGGAGGAGCCTCTTTTCCTTCTGAGTTGAGTGTGTCTGGCCAGCAAGCGATACATAATTCCGAGTTGCCATATGCAACTATGGAAGATCAGTGAATTTTTAGGTGTTGTTAAAACAGAATAGGCCTCCATGTGTCATGACCAATCTTTTTCTTATCTTTCTTTTTTTTTGAAGAGGTTTATTTGCTATAGGGCGCGTGCGCTAGCCAGACAGACAGGGAGAGACAGAGAGACAGAAAGTGAGAATTCACCCCCCCAGGGGGGATGGCCATGCCGCAATCCCTTTTCCTCCATTCTCCTCTTGGGATCTTGGGCACGCATGCACATGCACCCAGCATGAGTTTTAAGCCACCGGGTCCAGGACGCGAACCGCAGTCGACTACATGGGAGTCCAGCGACATAGCCATTACACTAACTGCTGGTCTGACGAACAATCTTTTATTTTCTCTCTGCACATAGCCCTGCAACATATAGTGCATACTCCAGTGGAGGCTTGTGCAGTGCACCCTGAGATGCCTAGTGGTCTACATGTTGAAATCAGGTGTAGTTTTGGGTGCCACACAAAGAGCGGGTCATCCCTCAGATGCATTTCTCTCAGCAGAATCTCTCTCGTATTATAGTCTTCCTCCTAATATACTTTTTGTCACAATTGGAATCTGTAAGGTGAGCAGATCACTTAGCAAGAAATGACCCACGAGTGAGTCACTTGGGCCACAGAATGTGAACCAACGAGCAGAATGTGGAGAGGCCAAGAGGGAAGGGAATCTATGCATCAGCAGGAGAAGATCCCGTCAAGGAAATAGAAGTAGAGTCAGTCACCTGGGCTGGCCAAGGAGCAGCAGAAGCTGACGAGGCAGAGGAGGGGAACTTGGGGGTATGAGCAGCCGTGAGGGTGCCACCTGAGTGGGGCAGAGGGCAGCGGTGAGACCACGTCTGAATTCAAGGGCCCTCAGATATAAGATTAGGAAATGGGCTTTGGTGACAACTAAGAGTGTGTAAGTTCTTGGACATAGTTTGTTTTTTTTTTTTTTTTCTTTTTTTGGAGAGGTTTTTTTGCTATAGGGCGCGTGCGCTCGCCAGACAGACAGAGAGATAGAAAGCGAGAAATCACCCCCCAGGGGGGATGGCCACGCCGCAATCCCTTCTCCTCCATTCTCCTCTCGGGATCCTGGGCACGCACGCACACGCGCCCGGCGTGAGTTTAAGCCGCCGGGTCCGGGACTCGAACCGCGGTCAACTACGTGGGAGTCCAGCGACATAGCCATTACGCTAACTGCTGGTCCCTTGGACATAGTTTTGAGAGGAGTGAGTGACTAGAACATGGCCAGGCTCCACGATGCAGAGCGGGCTGGTTTGGGACGATGCCCCACACTGGGAGGTGGAGAGGGCTGTCACTGGAAATGAGGGGGCAGCAAGAAAACAGGGAGCTTTTTGGAAGAAGAAGTGACAGTATTTAGTGATACTTAAATATAAGGCAGTAGTCACCAAATGTTTTCTGTAACGGGCCAGATGGTAAATACTGGCAGCCTTGAGGGCTGGTTTCCAGGTGGTCTTTGCGCTACTCAGCCCCACCATGGCAACCATGGGCAACACATGTATGAATGGGCATGGCCAGATTTGGCCCAAGGCCCCAGCTGGTTAACCCTGGTAAGCAATTGATAAATACTTCTGAGTTATTATTTAGAGGGGGTGGATTTTTTTTTTTTTCTTAGTCTTAGGAAGTAGAAGTGGGCTTTAGGTGTAGACTGGTAACTTCGTAAGCATGATTTTGTTTTACCCAGCTGGAATTGCCATGAACACTTTTTTGCTGTGATACTCACTGTGTCCAGCGTTGCCCAGTCCCACTCTCTCCAGCCTTCCTTCGTGTGCAAACCCACTGATGCCTTCGGCTGGGCTGTTATCTGATGAGTGGCTTTTAGCTTACATGATGGAGCTGATGAAAATATCACCCAAAAATCTCAGTGAGCCCAAGGAGGAAATGAACGAGTGGGTCATGGAAGAACACCACTGGCCCAGATTCTCATAGTTTCAGTGCAGATCTGACTCAAAGGGTATAGCCAGGGAAAAGGGTTTGTGAGGAGAAGGCAAGAGATCCCAGTCTTCTGAGTGACTTCGCTTTTCCAGAGAGTAGATGATGAGTGAGAAGAAGATATCAAGGCTGACATGGTCAGTCCAGCTGCTGTGGCAGGGCAGTAATGAGCACCCTGCTAGGCTGGAAGCCACAGGGCCTACCACTGGGAGTCCGAACCTGAGGACTGCTGAGTTCACACACAGCACCTGGGATCCTGAAGAGCTGGAGAACTGGGGAACGGGGATTGTGGCACGAGGAGACCCTGTGTTGAGTGCTCTCTCTCTCATGTGCATGCACAGACTGTCATTAAGAAAAGAGAGTAAGGGGCCAGCAGATGGTGTGGTGGTTACATTGCTGGATTCCCACATGGCTGACCAGGGTTCAAGGCCCAGTTCAAGTGGCTTCAAAATCATGCAAGGTGTGTGTGCTTGCGTGCCCAAGATCCTGGGAGAATGGAGGAGAAAGGATTGTGGTGTGGCCATCCTCCAAGGGGTGATTCCTTACTTTCCCTCTCACTGTCTTTGTCTCTTTCTTTCAGGCAAGTGCATGTACACCCTAAGACAAAAAAAAAAAAAAAAAAAAAAAAAAAAAAAACCAAAAAAATAAAACAAACACAAAAACAAACAAAAAAGGGTAATAATGAATGTCAGTGCTGGATCAGGAGAGCCGTAGGACATCAGGAGACGGGTTGAGCATCAGGGCCCCAGTCTTCTCAGAGAGTGGGCGGTTTCTTTATGTGGGTACCTGCTGGGATGTGCTGTTTTCAAAAAAACAAGTTGCTGGGCAGAGCATCCTCCACAACACAACATCTATATATACCAACACATAGCATATGTATATTCCTCTCCGTGTTTATATATACACATGGTCTCCAGTTTATTTTCCTTTTACTCAAAATACATTATGTTTCTCAGTTTTGTTTTCTGATTTCACGTAGAGCTCTGTATGGCGGCGTTAACTGTAACTTCAGTTTTACATTTTGCAAGACCTGCCAGCGTCAGGCTGATTAAAGAGCTTGTCATCTACATAGACGGCAAGGAGGGCCAGTATCTGCCGGGCTTCCACCGGGGAGGCCGAGGCGAGGCCTCGTGTTTGGTTCGTCTGGGTCAGTTTTGTTTTGTTTTGGTTTGGCTTTGGCACCCGTTTCCTGTGAACAGAGTTTGCCTCATTTCACAATTTTTATAACCTCTGGTTCTGTGGATCTCTGTAGAGTGAAGCATCAGCCTTCTACCTTCAGTGATGCCAGATGACTTGGGTCACCCCGTAAGGGAAGCTTTTGTGGTTCCTTTGCCTTCTCCCTCCAGGGCACCGTCCTACCCACCTTCCTCCAGCAGACCCTGTCAGAGCTGCAGGGCTGAAGCAGCGTCTCCACCTTCTCTGACCCTTTCCTTTGCTACATGGCCTGTCTTTCCTCTTAGCCTTTAAGCTCCCTAAGACCCCAGAACCAATGTGTCGGGGACTTGCACGTCATAGGCACATAAACTTACTGATGGAGTGGCGGGATTTTGAGTTGAGGCCAGAGCTGTGTTTTATTCATTTTTGCAGTCCCTTCACCTAGCACAAGGCCAAGCATGCCAGTCAGTGTTTGCTGAGTGAGTAACTGAATGCGAGAATAATGAGACAAAGTGATGCGCTTGACCCCCGATGTAGTAGAATGGGTTCAAAGCTTTGTTCTTGGGACCAGCAGACAGCATAATGGTTACGTCACTGGACTCCCATGTAGTTGACTGCAATTTGAGGCCTGGACCTGGTGGATTAAAACTCACTTCGGGCATGGGACCAGCAGTTAGCGTAATGGTTATGTTGCTGGACTCCCACGTAGTTGACCGCGGTTCGAGTCCCGGACCTGGTGGCTTAAACTCACGTCGGGCGCGTGTGTGTGTGTGCCCAAGCTCCCAAGAGGAGAATGGAGGAGAAGGGATTGTGGCGTGGCCATCCCCCCTGGGGGGTGATTTTTTGCTTTTTATTTCTCTGTCTCTCTCTGTCTGTCTGGCGAGCACACGCGCCCTATAGCAAAAACCTCTAAAAAAAAAAAATTAGAAATAAAAACACCTCACTTCGGGCATGTATGCTTGCATGCCCAAATTCCAAGGAGAAGGGAGAGAAGGGATTACAGTGTGACCTTCACCCCAGGTTTGATTTCTCCTTTCTCTCTGTCTCTGGCAAGCACATGTGCCTAATAGCAAAAATCTCTCTCAAGAAAAAAAAAAAAAAAAAAAAAAAAAAGCTTTGTTCTCAAGCCCATTATCATCCTCTGGTTCATTCGAGGGATTCACTGACGAGAGAGCTAAACTCACTCAAAAGATAAATAGGCGGATGAGAAATGAGCTATTTATTAAGGACTAGGCAGGTATCAGTAACCCCCTTCATCTGTGTAAGGCTGTTGTGATATTCAGAATCAGAGCTCACCTTGGGACTCAGACCTAATTCAGGTTCTCTTCTTCCTTTACACCCTCATCAGGGCTAGTGAGGACTTGCAGATTGGACTCCTTTGTTCCCTGAGCTCAGAGGGGACTAGATTCTTTCACTCTAAGGACCTACTAGGAAAAATGAACAGTTAGGAAGCGCAAGTACATCACCCCCACAAATGGATACTTTTTACTTTGGAGAGATTTTTGCTATAGGGTGCGTGTGCTCACCAAAGAGACTGAGAGACAGAAAGTGAGAAATCACTCCTTCCTGCCAAGGGGGATGGCCATGCCATAATCTCTTCTCCTCCATTCTCCTCTTGGGATTTTGAGCACACGCACACACATGCCTGGTGTGAGTTTTAAGCCACCGGATCTGGGACTTGAACTGCAGTTGACTATGTGGGAGTCCAACAGTGTAACCATTACGCCATCTGCTGGTCCCCAACTGGATAGACTTTTAGTTGAATCAGCCAGTAAGAGAAAAAACGGAGGGACAGAGGGAATGACAGGTAAGAGTAATAGCTGCCAAGATGAACATTTGGTACAGGAGAAGGAATGTAAGACATCTTGAGGTTTTCCTCCAGCAGAAAATGAGAGAATGAAAGCAGTTGTGCTGGTGAAAAATTAGCTATAAATTATACTTAAATAACTTCCCAAATAAATATAAATCATGCAGTTACATAAAATCATTTTAATGTTATTATGTTAATGTTAATAAATTTTCATTTTCAGGTGCACATGTCTAAAGGCCTCAAGGCTCTTAAACCCACGGTAATCGAAAAGCTAATTAATCACAAACAGGCAGTTTTCTCAAATAACTTGAGGGAATAGTTAGAATAAAGAAATAATACTCTGTCCACGAAAGAGAATGAAAATATACACATGAACAGGAAACTTCATTATAAGCCATAAAATCTCAAAAGAAAAATAGGGGAGTCTCATTTATAAGCTATGCCATGTTTCTAGATACATTTTGAGGGAAAACTGAGGAGATAAGAGTCATTTCAGAAGCTTATGACCCTGAATGGCCTCTTCAGGCCGTTGAAACTTGTCTCATGCATCTATAATGTTAACTATTTCTTTCAGCTTTTAGAGATCTCTAAGTCTGATAAGCGTGTCTCTCATTTTTTCAAGTGCCTACCAAAAACCCTAAATAGAATGACAGGTGCAGGGGTCTGTACGATGGTACGAGAGACCTCTCATCATGCATGCACATTTATTATTAAGAACTTTTTGCATATATTGGTTCATGAAGTTTCAGATCCATCTAACCGAATAATCGAGCTTTCTTTTCTCTTTCACGAGGATATTATAAGAGTCTTTAGCCAAGTGCTCGGCTAGAGTGAAGCTATGCCTTATCTACAGCAGTTGTTGGCCTGCTCAGTGTAATGCAACCACAAGAGATGATAACGGCGGGGTGTTAGTCAGCACTGTTTTAGTTTTAAGAGTCAGGAATCATCTAAGACATATGCAGGGATTTCAATTGCTCACATAAATAGGAGGTCTGCAGAGTGGGCCGGCTTCCGGTATAGCCGGGTCCCAGTCACACGGCTAGTTAGAGGTGGAGCCAGTACTAGAATTTACTTCAGGTCCTTTGGCTCCCAGGACAATTCCATTTCCATTATCTGGTGCCACCCTTATGCTACCTCAATCAATATCAGCTGAATTAAAAGCAAAATGAAATAAGAAGGACATACCTCCTCCTGGAGGGTCACTTTGTTCATTTATTTTGGTTTTACCTTTGAAGACTTACATAGTTTGTATTTCTTTTTTCTTTTTCTTTTTGAGAGGTTCTTGCTATAGGGCGCGTGCGCTCGCCAGAAGGAGAGAGACAGAGAGACAGAAAGCGAGAAATCACCCCCGAGAAGGGATGGTCATGCCGCAATCCCTTCTCCTCTATTCTCCTCTCAGGATCTTGGGCACGCACGCACATGCACCCGGCGTGAGTTTTAAGCCACCGGGTCCGGGACGCGAACCGCGGTTGACTACGTGGGAGTCCAGCGACATAGCCATTACGCTAACTGCTGGTTCCCCATAGTTTGTATTTCTAAGGCAAACTGGCAAAGACTTTTGGGCTTCTTCATGAAGGAACAAATGATTGCTTTCTACCTGCTTTGATTCTACTGTGTGGTAAGCTAAGGTAGATGGTTTGGGTATCAATCATCTGTCCATCTGTTAATTCTGCAAATGTTATTTAGCATTTCCTGGGTTACAGATGCTGTGCTAGCCTTTTTAATGCAAATGTGACAAAAAACATTGACAACTGGAGATAAAGCACAATTTAAGCAGAAGTTCTAGTAAATGTGAACAGCATAAATACCTGCATTTATTCACTCTTTGAAGCAACAAGTATGTGTTAAGCACATAGTAGGTGATAGGAACCTTGATAGCCGTCACTGGTGGACATTAAAAAGAACATATGTGGGAAACTGGAAATAATTCAATATGGCGGAAGCACAAGGAAAATGTGGAAGGTTGTAGGAGCCAAGGGAAGAAGGTACGCCCGTGTCAGATCCATCTGACACAGTGGGTGATGGATTCTCACACAAGAAATGATCATGATCTAATTTTCATTGTAGGAGTTCCAGTTTTAGGTATGTAGGTCTGATTGGAGAGGGTGGGAACTAGAGAGTGGAAATCGGAAAGATGCTGTGGGACTGTTTCTCCAGAAAGAGGATGGGCAGTCCCAGGCAGCAGTGATTGGGATGGAGAAAAGCTAGTTCAAGAGAGAATCCAGAGGTCAAAATCAGCAAGAGTTAGTGACTCCACTAAGGAGTGAGGAAGGGAACAGAGTTCAGACAGATTTGGGGCATTCTGGGTGAACAGTGAGATAGTTGGAACTCTGGAAAATGGAGCAGATTTTGTTTGTGTTGTGTTCACATTGCCTGGAGCAGTGTCTGGCACATGATCGGGGCTCAGTAGATATTTTTGAGTTAATACTGTAATATTATAGAAAGGACACTATAAGGTTTTGAGGAAGTACTGGCAAGGCAATTCATCCAAATCCATAGGTCATGGAAGATCTCCTCAATAAGTGATATTTACTTATCACTTGAAGAATGATTTGGAACTAACCAGGGAAGATGATGTGGAAGTTTGTGCTGTGTCTGTATGTGGCTCTGAAATCCTATTGAGGCTGTACCTGGTTTTCTGTTCTGAAAGCTGCCTCAACCCTCTCTTTACATCTGGTTTTGCCTTTTGGCCTCTCATTCCAGGGTCTCTTTTGTGTATATAGGGAGGCCTTATGGCCAGGGTGATAAGAATGATACTGATTGTCTAGTAACTATTGTTTATTAAGCAGCTCTGTTTACTAATTCCTTTCAACAACCCTCAGCCAAAGAAATGATGCTGAGTCCTTAGGCTTGTGGCTTTCTACAGTGTCATTTTCTACACAGGGTCCCTCCAGATTCCCAGGTAAAGGAAGGCTTTATACACCTACAGACTTCAAGAGTTTAAGAAAAAATTATTTTATGAGATATATTCTAGATTTACTTTAAAACTTAATTATTAATTTAATTTTATTTGTTATTATTATTATTTTTTATTTAACCAGAGAGAGACAAGAAAGAAAGAAAGGAAAAGTGAGAAATCAAGCCACCAGCTCCAGGACTCAAACCCAAGTTGGCCATGTGGGAGTCCAGCATATTAACCACCATGCCACCTGACAGCCCCTCTATTTTAGATTTAAAAAGAATATTGACTGGGTCAACTTGCTATTTTATCTTCTCTTTAGGTTATTTATAATCTATAAATAATTTAAAATAACAGAAAGTTTGAGTGCGCTTACAGGAAAACACATAATACAGTAAAGTAAGAAAAACAAAATTAATGTAAAAAGTAGGCCAGGAAAAAAGTAGCATAATGTTAATCTAGGAATGTCCCATATGTGCTATATGATCCCTCCTTTCTTCCCTCCCTCCCTCCCTCCTTCCCTCCTTCCCTTCCTTCCTTCTTTCCTTCTTTTTTGAGAAAGAAAGAGACAAAGAGACAGTGAAAGAAAGAAAAAAGGAGAGAACCCTCAACAAGATCTCACAATGCTATCTTCCCCCAAGCCTTCTTAGCTAGCTAGGATCACAGGCATGTGCACGCATGCTCAGCATGGGCACGTTGACCCATGAATCGAACCCCAGACTTCCAGATGGCTTCCATCATTGCAGAGTGTAAAGCTACCACTGCATCCCTGTGGCTGGACCTGTACTATGATCAACAAAAATATGTATGTGTATTACAAATTTATAAATATACAACCGAACTCCTAGACGAAGCACTAATAATCTGCCTACCATCTTGTTAAAATAAGTTGTGTGAGTTCTAATGGAATTCTTTTCAACCAAGTACACATTTTTAATGGAAGAAAATGTATTTTTAAAGGAACATTAAGGAGACAAAATTCTTGATTGTCTCAGAGATGTGGGTAGCCTTGTCTTGCACAGTCATCCTGTAATAGCAATTGGGAAATGCTTAGTTTAATCCATTATTTAGAGAGTCTTGGCCACGTTTTAAAGTCTAAACATCTAGGAAAATCTATTCTAAATGTATGAAAAGTTTTTCAGTATGAATTTAAAATTCAAACATTCTGGGCTCAGAGAATTCACTCCACAATTGGCTGAAACTGTTCTGGCTACAACACAAAGTAATCACGCTTTCTGTTTACAAAAGAACTATTGCTGTGAATAGCTTTGCCTGGTAAAGAATATTTTCTATAAATTGGACACCAATTCTAACTCCTTCCAAGTGTTCCAATACAGTGTAGACTGACAGCCCTATGTGTACAGACATGAAATTCAAATTGTACACCATTCATCCTCCCCAAAATGACATCTGTAGCTTTTAAAGTATATTACACCTTATGTGAAGTAGGAAGATAATTTGCGAATAGTAAAATTTAAAGTGGTACATCTGCCAGTAATAATACAAAGCATTTTTTATAGTGTGAGCAATGAGCTGACGCAGCAGTTCTATACCATGGATGACGAAGGAAGACCATTTGGTGTTCTGTGATACTCTCGTTCATCGGAATTTTTCATAGAGTGAAATCCCCCATGAAAAGAAAACTCAAGGTCCTAGACTCAGTGACTATGGTCAAGTCATTTCATGAGGATATTATTGCCAGTTTCCAAAAAAAAGTATGAAGGGAATGCAAAAAGTTCATAGAAGAGTTGACCCCGTAGTTTAGTGGGTAAAAGGAGCTAGATCCCATATGGACAGCCATGGTTCGAATCCTGGCCTTTGCATCTTGATTCCAGGTATGTGTGCTTGCATGGCCAAAATTGGAGAAATGGAGGGGAAGGGATAGTAGCATGACCACACCTTATTGGGGGGTGGCCCTCCAACTTTTCACATTGTGAGCACATGTGTTCTCTAGCAATTAAAAAATATATGGAGGCCAGCAGATGGCGTAATGGCTGTGTTACTGGGCTTCCATGTAGTCAGCTGTGGTTTGAGTCCTGGACCCGGTGATGTGAAACTCATGCCAGGTGCCTGTGTGTGTGTGTGCCCAAAATCCTAAGAGGATAATGGAAGAGAAGGGACTGTGGTGTGGCCATCGGTCTGAGGAGGAGGAGGGGATGATTTCTTGCCTTCTGTCTCTGTCTCTCCAGGGAGCACACGTGCCCTATAGCAAAAATCTCTCTTAAAAAATGTGAAAAGAGAGTTAATTTGGGGACAAAAAAAAATCTTAAAATCCATGCATAATTTTTTCATATTATGCTGTTTCCATGAACTTTTTGAAGACCTCCCCTTCCACTTAGTGCTAGAAAACTGATTCAGCGTTTGATTTTTGTCTATGTGTTACTAGATTTTAACCTGACACATCTTTTTTGTTTGTTTGTTTTAATTTTCTAGAGGGTGCATGCACTCACTAGAGAGAGAGGGGGAGGGTATGATAAACACCTCTGCCGTGGGGGGCTGGTCATACCACAAGTATTTTTTCTCCATTACTCCTTTGAGCATTTTAGGCACACACACTCATGCACCTGGTGTGTTTTTCAAGCTGCGGGGTCTAGGACTCAAATTGTGCAGTTGACCATGTGGTATATAGCCGCCTTAATCTCCAGACCACTGGCTGTTCTCACCTGACACATCTTTACTGTGTAGTTTAGCATGTCCTTTTAAAATAAAAATAGTAGCAGAAAAATATTTTTTAAACGAATATGCATTGAGTAACTTGGAGTCATATTAATTACATTTGGCAAAGCACCCAACTCTGAGATGCACAGTCTTACGTGTGTAATGTAGTTTGCTCTCCGTGTTAGGATAATTAAGCATGAGCTGCTGCAACACCAAAAAGAACTCTCATAATTTCAGTCACTTTGCATGACAAAATCTCTCTCTAGCTCTTGCAAATACTGTTTAAGTGTGCAGGGCCAACCCCTCTGGGTAGCAGCTCAGCCTAGGAGGCCGCTCCTGTCTTGTAACTGTGGCATCCTAACACTGGTTCTGGAATCAAGGCAAAGAAGTTTGGAGGTGTCACAGCTTTTAACTGCTTCAACCTGGAAGTGACATGTCATTTCCACACACATTTCACTGGCTAGAGCTAGTCATATGGACCTGTGCACGTAGGGGGAATGGTAACATAAAGAATATTTGTTCACACTCTGCCATGCCATCCTGGGAGAAATTGAAAACAACAAAGGTTTCGATAGTACATATTTTTTTTGGGAGAGGTTTTTGCTATAGGGCACATGCGCTTGCTAGAAAGACAGAGAGAGAGAGAAAGTTCTCCATTCTCTTTCGGGATCTTGGGCACGCACGCATGCACACGTGCCTGGCGTGAGTTTAAGCCACTGGGTCTGGGACTTGATCCGCAGTCGACTACATGGGAGTCCAGTGACATAGCCATTACGCCAGCTGCTGGTCCCAGATAGTACAAATCTTGTCTCCTTTGCAAATGGGTTTTTAAATCTGTTTATTTGCATCACGTGGATAGGACAGCATCACGTGGATAGGACAGCTACAGAAGCAGTGACATAACAAGCTGTAGGGACCTGGGAACCCGATCGCGGTGTTTTCCTGCATTTACCAACTTTGTACATTTGTATTTGTCACTTCAACTCTTTCATCCATTTCTTTCCTCATTTGTGGAATAACTATTAATAGGTCATTTCTGAGATCCCTTATACTCCAACATTTAAATTTCTTTATTCTAGTCGAGCTTTAACCAGAGGTATAATGTTTCCGTAAGTTGGCTCTGCATTGAAAAAGAGCCTGTAAAAGGACTGTACGTGTTTGCAGTAAAACTTGGCATTTTTAGATTAACCAGGGATATAATATGTTCACTCAGGGGCCCAGAATTTACACTTAGAGCTCTGGCTTCCCTGGTACCTGTGCTACGCTGAAACTTTCGAATTTGACAAGCTACATTTGTCCTGCTGCTAGGTGTAAGCATTTTGTAAGATGCTTGGGGAATAAAAATGAGTAGATCTGGTAGATATTGTTTTGGAAAAACTAGCGTTCTATCACTGGAGACAGAAATGTAGATAAATGACTTCATTGTGCTCTGAGAGAAACTGACAAGCATGGATAGAATGCATGTCTCTGTACTCGGCACAGCTCGGGAGATGGAAAGAGCTGTCGGAGCTGAGTTTCAACCAATGGGTGCAAGTGTAAAAAAAGAACAAGGTGTGAAAGAGCGTGGAATTTGGGGAATGCAGCAACGTCTTGTTAGTACTAGAATTGCCCTGTCCAACACTGATCGTATGTGGGAGCTCCAATTTAAGTATTAAATATGTACTAGGTTTCAAAGACTTAGTTCAAAAAAGGAATGTAAAATATCTCACTTATACTTTTTTTATATTGATAACAGTGACATTGCCATTTTTAGATATCTTAGGTTAAATGAACTACATGAATAAATTTAATTTTACATATTTATTTTCACTTTTTTTTTTTTAATGTGGCTACCAGAAATTAAAATGGCACATATTCTTATTGGGCTAGACCATGCTAGAGCATACTTTGTGAAGATAGTTGTGGCAAGAGTTATTGGTTTACGAGGTGGCAGAAGTCGGGGTGTGGAGTCTTTTTGGTGGTGGTTTCTAAGCAGATCAGTCTTTGGCTACTTAAACTGTGAGTTTTAAATATGAGAGTTGGCAGGACACATGGCATTGTAGTTGGCTCTGGATAATGGTGTGCCAGGTTTCAGGACGGAGATCGAGGTACTAGGTCAGAAGGCTGTTGCTCTACTGCGGGCGGGGGCAGCGGGAAGGGGCAAAAATGAGGGGCTCTATAAGGAAAGTGACAGTACTCATGGCAATTGGGATGTGGAGTTTGGAGCAAGAAGGAATGAAGGGTGACCCCGGGTTTCTATATCAGGTGATCAGTGCATGGTTGTGTCACAAATTGAGAGTGTGAGTTCTGGAGAAGTAGGCTGGGTGGTGGGGACAAAACACTGAGTTCCATTTTGGAAATGTTAATGGGACTTGTATGTGGCATGTTCAAAATAGATTAGAGTGGGACCAGCAGTTAGTGTAATGGCTATGTCGCTGAACTCCCATATAGCCGACCGTGGTTCGAGTCCTGGAACCGGTGGCTTAAACTCACGCCGGGCGCATGTGCGTGTGTTACCAAGATCCAGAGAGAAGAATGGAGGAGAAGGGATTGCGGTGTGGCCATCCCCCCTGGGGGGTGATTTATCGCTTTCTATCTCTCTGTCTCTGTCTTTCTGGCGAGCACACATGCACTATAGCAAAAACCTCTGCAAAAAAAAAATATATAGATTAGGGTAGATGAATCTGAATCTTTGGAGGAAGGTCAGAGCTAGAGAAAGGTATTTGGAAATGATCCAGTGATGGCTAGAACAACAGGTTCTTTTGGGATTGCCTAGAGAGAGTATAGAATAAGAAAGCAGAATAAGAAACAAATGGTTACCTGAGGAACATTAACATGTAAGGAAGGGCCAAAATAAAGTATATGAATATATATAGCCATAATTGATTTTATATGTATACACACACACACACACACACACACACTCATATATATATATATCTATATATATATATATAGATATATTTATGCATGCACTCATACATACATATATATATGTAAAATACATACATACTCATAATTGATTTAATTGAGGATTATTCATTTTATTACCATTAATACTAAAAGTGTAGTATTAGTATTAGTAATTCGAGGGTTGACATCAAACCAGAAATGTATATTTTTATAATTACTTGATAATTTTTAATAATTATATAATATTTATAACAAATAACCTCTAATAAAACCCACTTCTAACATTGTTAATATTGGTTCGTATTAGTAACAATACTAATTGCTGATAAAATATAAGAATTCCTCAAGCAAACAGGAGATTCGTAGCAGCTGCAGTATCAGCACTTGGAATTTTGCCAGATGTTTGGAGATTTCCAAATTAACCTGAACTGATATAGTACGTATTTTTTTTTCAAAGTGGTTTTTTGCCTTGGGGTGCTTGCACTTGTGTGTGTATGTGTGTGTGTGTGTGTGTGTGATATATATATAGAGAGAGAGAGAGAGAAAGAGAGAGAGAGAGAGAGACCAAGACAGTGAGAGGGAAAGTGAGAAATTACTTCCCCCAGGGTGGGGATGGCCATGCTGCAATCCCTCTTTCCTTCCAGGATCTTGGGCACACATGCACATGCCCAGTGTAAATTTCAAGCCTCTAGGTCCGAGACTCGAACCTCGGTTGACCATGTGGGAGTCAAGGGATGTAATTGCTACACCATCTGCTGGCCCAAGTACTTGCATATTTTAAGGAACCATGTTTTTCACATGGAATAAGAATGATTATCTCATTATTTTTCAAATTTTACCTCTAAAATGTTGATCTAGTACTTGATATAGTACATGCCATACAGAATTCTTCTTCAGATGAGAAATCGCCATGGGAAAATTTGTTCCAAAGCTATGGAGTGTCTTTATGAACAGAAGGACAAGGCTCTAACCTTGAATAGGCAAGAAGTTTGCTAGCAAGACCAGAGGAACAGTGTTGCTGTCAGTGTCTCAGTGTACACTTGCTTAAGTTTGGTTCTAGGGGACCAGCAGTTAGTGCAATTAATGACTATGTCACTGAACTCCCATGTAGCCGACTGTGGTTCGAATCCCGGACTCGGTGGCTTAAACTCACGCCGGGCACATGTGCGTGTGTGCCCAAGATCCCGAGAGGAGAAAGGAGGAGAAAGAATTGCGGTGTGGCCATCCCCCCTGGGGGGTGATTTCTCTCTTTCTATCTCTCTATCTCTCTCTGTCTTTCTGGTGAGTGCACGCACCCTATAGCAAAAACCTCTCAAAAAAAAAAAAAAAAAAAGGGTTTGGTTCTAGGAGGCACCTCTGGATTTGACAACCAGGAGGCTCTTATCAACGTTTTTGGAAATAATTTTAATCAATTGATGTGGTTAAGCTAGATTGCAGTTAAATTTATTTATTTATTTGAGGAGTAAATGAGAGTTGAGAAAGTGAAAAAGCTAGTGTAGACTAGTCTTTCAAAAGAAGGTTGTCCAGGGACCAGCAGTTAGCGTAATGGCTATGTCGCTGGTCTTCTGTCTCTGTCACTCTCTGTCTGTCTGGCGAGCGCACGCGCCCTGTAGCAAAAACCTCTCAAAAAAAAAAAAAAAAAGAAGGTTGTCCATAAAGGAAGAGATAAAACAAGCTAGAAGGGAAACAGGTCAGGGAGGGTTTATTGTGATGAGAAAACTTTCAATATGCTGATGGATTGAAGATAGAGGTTATGACTTCAGGCTGCCTGCTGTGCTGGGTGAGGCCTGGGTACAAAATAACTAACCTAGTACTCCCAACAACTTCCCAAGGAAGAAGATAGATCTAATAAAAGAGTTACTCTGTGTTCCAAATACCTAATTTTTTCACTCTTCTCTTTCTGGTTTGGCCATCGGGCACATGAGCTTGCCAGAGAGTGACAGAGAGAGGGAAAGTGAGCAATCGCCCCCTATAGGGGATGGCCACACCAGGGTCCCTTCTACTCCACTCTTGTCTTAGGATTTAGGGCAAGCACATACGCACACACGGTGTGATTTTTCAAGCCTCTGGGTCCAGGGCTCAAATCACAGTCAGCCATGTGGGACTCCAGCACCTGCATCACACCACCTGCTTGCCCCACTATACCTCAAAGACTCTCTGAGCCTAGTCACTTAATGTAATTTTATAAAGAAATAAAAGGCACTGAACAGTGCTCAGCAGTAAAATGCAACATTCCATGAGGCTGACCCACACGGAAAGGTTTCAGGTTTAGGTCCAGAGACGTCCATGGACATGCTGGGCACTCACGTTGCTGGCTGAGGGTGATTCACAGTGTATAGGGCCTATTGGAGGTACTATCTGTCTGTCTCTCTCACTCATGGAAGAAATAAATAAACATAAAAAAAAATAAAAAGTAATAAAGGAAAATAGGGCCAGCAGGTAGCATGGAGGTTAAGGCAGTTAGAACCCACATGGTTGACTTCATGGTTCAAGTTCCAGACCCGGTAGCTTGAAAATCACTCCAGTCACACATGCGTGTGTGCCCAAAATCTCCATAGGAGAATGGATGAGAAGGGATTGGGGTGTGGCCATCATACTGGGGAGGCGATTTAGCCCTTTCTTTGTGCCTCTCTCTCTTGATCTCTCACCAGTAAGCAAGCACACATGCTCTATTGCAAACAAAAAAGAAAAAAAGTAATAAAAGAAAATAGAAGTCCCCTTGTGTTAACAAGTTTAGTTGTCTGGTTGCAGAAATATACCATTCACAATGTTTGTTTCACTGTGGCTCACTGGGTAGATCTGGATGTGGTCTTAATGTCGAGCTGTATTGAGAAAGTAGATGCTGTGTCTATTTATAATCTTACTGAGTTGCTTTGAATATGCAAATGAGATTAAATGAGATAATTCAGGCTCAGAAGTTTTAGCTGTGACTTCAGTGACTTCCTTAAAATTCTTTGTTTCTTGTGGAGCGAAGCAACTAAGAGTGAGGTCTCCGTGGTCATTTCCTCACAATGCTATGGTTTTAGCAATTTTTACAGGCGATAAGACAGTAGAACTCGCTTTTGACTCAAAACGGAGCTGGTCCAGGTGAACCTGCGGCACCTTAGAAGGAATAAATCCTGAGAATCATAAGTTTGTTTTTTTTGTTTTGTTTTGTTTTGTTTTGTTTTTTAGTTCAAAGATGAGCCATCATGTTGAGTTGATTAAAAAAAATTACGAATGTTATTATTTTATTATTTCTTGATTTCTGAGGTCTGAACAGTGGCATTTGTGAAGAGATTGTGGTTATGGCTGATGACCGCATATTCATACTTGATTCTGGCTCTTGCTGGAAATAGCCACCAGGAGGTCAAAGCTGTTCAGTTATACAAAAGTGTTTATGTCTGGGTCAGCAGATGGCAAAGTGGTTATGTTGTTGGACTCTAACGTGGCCAACCATGGTTTGAATCCTGGACCCAGTGGCTTAAAACTCACACTGGGTGCGTGTGCGTGCATGCACAAGATCTTGGCAGGAGAATGGAGGAGAAGGGATTGCAGCGTGGCCATCCCCCGGGGGGGAGGGTAATTTCTCACTTTCCCTCTTACCGTTTTTGTCTCTTTCTCTCTCTTCCTGGTGAGCACAGGTGCCCTAAGGCAGAAACCTCTTAAAAAACAAAAACAGACAAACCAAAAAGTATCTATGTCTTTCTTTCTTCGATTGAACTTGGATAACTACTTCATTTTATTTGATGGTGTGTGAAGTAAGTGATCTGTCCCACCTACCTTTGCAAGACATGTTTTAAAAATGATAAACAGCCAGTTCCATGACTCAGTGGGAATGCGTTGTTCAAGAGAAGCTGGATCCCACATGGTGAACGTGGTTCAAATTCTTAGCCTGCTAGGCCTGAAACACACTGGGCAATTGACTGTGTGAGTGCACAAGATCTGGAGTGATAGAGGACTGAAGGAAGGGTGGTGTACCCTGACCAGACCCTTGGGATGGTGCTCATTTCTTTCTCTCTCTTTATCTCTTTCACTGAGGTGCATGCACACATACTCTATCACTAGTAAAGAAAAAAATTAAGAATTTCTTTTTCCTTTTTTTTAGAATTTTTCTATAGGGCACGTGCACTCTCCAGCGAGACAGAGAGAGACAGAGAGAGACAGAAAGTGAGAAATCACCCCTCAGGGAGGATGGCCATGCTGCAATCCATTCTCTCCCTGGGATCTTGGACACGTATGCACACGTGCTCAGTGTGAGTTTCAAGCCACTGGGTTTGGGACTCAAACTGCAGTTGACCACTTGGAAGTCCAGCAACGTAACCATTATGCCATCTGCTGGTCCCAAGAAGAACTTCAAATATTTCACAAACTACAAAGAACAATATAATAGACACGTTGTTTGCATCACCAACTTAAGAAAGAAGACATTACAAATATAGCTGAAGCCTGCTGTGCTCTCCTCCACACCCCTCCCAGCAATATCTGAAAACTCTGCCTGTCTCCCTTCTTGCCAGCATTTTTCATTGTCAAACTGAAACGTTTGCCAATCTGATGAGTGAAAAAGGAGGAAGTCATATTTTTTCAACGTATTCTTGGAATTTCTGAGAATAGGTAACACAGGGAGGATAAGTTCTCAGAGAAATACAGCTCCCAAAAGACATAAACTATTGATTAAAAATTCACGATACATTTATTAAAATAAAAAATGAGACAGTATTGACATGTATGTCTGTTAGTGAATCAGAATATTTTGAATGTCCTGTTGGATTTTGATTGGTCCTTGAATGATAGATTTGGCTGCTACCCACAAAGGAATCAGGGAAGGCTTCTTTTGACAGGTGTTATTTAACAACAGGAATGATAGTCCTGTTACCTGCCTCTTTGCTGATAAAACCACACTAAGCATGAGCTCTGATTCTCTGAAGCATTTTTTATATACTCATAGGAGTTATCCGAAACCCTTCCCTTTTTCTTTATAATTATTTTGGTTTTTCTATTTTACTTCTCTTTTTAAATTTTTAAAATATAAACTTCTGGGACCAGCAGTTGGCGTGGTTGTTGAGGTGCTGGACACTCCCACATGGCCGACTCTGGTTCAAGTCCCGGACCTGGTGGCTTGCTTTCTCATTTTCCCTCTCTCTCTCCTCTCTCTCTCTCTCTCTCACTCTCTCTCTGTGTCTCTTTCTAGTCAAATTAAAATATATAAATGAATAAATAAAATAAAATAAATATATTTAAAAATATATAAACTTCTGAAATGATTGAATCTTAGAACCTTGAAGAAGACCTGATTTTTTTTTTCTTAGCTTTTATGTAAGAGTTAGATTTTAGTGCTGACAGGCACTTGGAAATATTTTGTGCTTTGGTATTTGGTAACATTCAATATTTGGAGTAAGTTAGCTCTTGACACTGGACGCTCAAGGTATGACATTGGTCTTGTGGTACCAAAAACAAAAACAAGGGGCTGGCAGATGGTACGATGGCTAAAGGCTCTGACTCCCACATGACTGGCTGAGGTTTGAGTCCCAGACCTGGCGGCTTGCTTTCTCACTTTCCCTGTCTCTCTCTGTCTCTCTCTGGTCAAATTGGAAAATAATAATAATAATTTAAAAAGTTAAATAATATTTTGGAGAGGTTTTTTGCAATAGGGCACGTGTACTTGCCGGAAAGACAGAGACAGAGACAGGAAGTGAGAAATCACACCCCCCCCCCCCGGGGGGGATGGCTATGCTACAATCCCTTCGCCTCCATTCTCCTCTCGGGATCTTGGGCATGCACGCACACACACCTGGTGTGAGTTTAAGCCATTGGGTCTGGGACTCAAACTGTGGTTGACTACATGGAAGTCCAGCAACATAGCCATTACGCTAACTGCTGGTCCCCTATAAAATTTTTTTTTTTAATGTGTAGCTATGCTATAAAGCCACTTGACTATGAATTTGTTACAAAAGAATCAGGGTCTCTTTATTCCCTGTCATATCCCTTGTACCTCACACGGTGTTAACACATACATAGGTAGTGCTCACTCGAGTTATCGGTGAAAGCACCCAGAGTTCCCCTCACCCCACTCCCCTATAATAGAAAGCACTGCCTGAGCCAAGAATTGAAAGCTGGAAAAGCTCTTCTGGGTATTCTGACGAAGACCCAAGGCCACAGGTAGGCAAGGAACTAACTGAAATTCTGTTACAGACAGAACCGGATGACCTTCAGCCTTGATGATAAAGATTTCTAGAACTCATGCTTGCACAGCCTCCCTGGTAGCCTGTTTCAGTGTGTAGATGTTCAGATAGTCAAGGATTTTTTTTCTCTTATTTTAGCCATATTTTAATTTACTGACTGTTTGTACAGTTGAGGAACATCATTTTAGTAATTACTTATAAATAGTGGCATCTCTACAAATCTCCTCCAGAGCTTAAATGAAAAGTTTTTCTTGAGGTAACAGAATTATTTTTATAGGACAGGGACAAAGATGTGTTACCAGTCAGATCTTAGGCAACTTCAGTGACTCCAGATTCTTCTAGTGTACCAAACTATTAGGACTGCTTGATAGTCAGGATAGGCTAGGCCATTGCTCCACTAACAGATAAACCCCATGAAATCTATATGGCTCAACTAACTGAGACTTTATTTCTTTTTTCTTTTCTTTTTTTTTTTTTTTTTGAGAGGTTTTTGCTATAGGGCGCGTGCGCTCACCAGACAGACAGAGAGAGACATAGAGACAGAAAGCGAGAAATCATCCCCCGAGGGAATGGTCACGCCGCAATCCCTTCTCCTCCATTCTCCTCTCGGGATCTTGGGCACGCATGCACATGCGCCCGGCATGAGTTTTAAGCCACCGGGTCTGGGACGCGAACCGCGGTCGACTACGTGGGAGTCCAGCGACATAGCCATTAGGCTAACTGCTGGTTCCCCTGAGACTGTATTTCTCAATCAAGGAGAGGCCATTGTGGAATCCCTCATCCACAGTCATACCACCTGGAACATGGGGCCAGGAAAGTCCCCATAGCAAGAGGAGAGAGGGCTGTGGAGGGTCTCCAAAGGCCAAACCCAAGGGGGACACTCATCCTGTTTGCTGAGAGGCCATTAGCAAGATCACTGACCCCATTCTATTTGCAAAGGGGTTTGGGGTGGTGGGAGAGGTAGAGACATAAGGGCCTTTGTGTTCAGAAAAAGGATAACGAGGCAGGCTATGGTTTTCACAAAGCATTTTCTCTCATGTAGATTATTCCCACTGCCTAGGTATGACTTGACAAAGTCTGTGATGAAAGGGACAGTCTGTATCATTGTTCCATAGATAAACTCTACCAATTTGGTCTGCCTGATTAACACATTTCGTTATAGATGTTCCGTGTGCTTATGCTGACGGAAGTGTGTTTTCGGCTTTGCCAACCAATATCTTATTTTTATCCAACTCTATTCCAATGTCCTTTTAAGTTCCCCCTCCATCTGTTATCTCTCTTATATTTCATAGCCATGGCTAGAAGTTGTGTTGGAATTTTGGGGGGAAGAGTGAGCTATTTCCTTGATTAAGTAGATGAATTTTTGGCAAGATCTTTTTTGTTGTCTTTTAGGTTTTTGCCATAGGATGCATGCACTTGTCAGAGAGAGACAGACAGAGAGAGGGAAAGTGAGAAATCACTCTGTAGGGGGGATGGCCATTGCAGTCCCTTCTCCTCCATTCTCCTCTGGGGACATTGGGAATGCGCGTGCATGCGTGTGCGCACATGCACACACACACACCATATGCTTTTCAAGCTGCTGGGTTTGGGACTCAAACCATGGTTGGCCATGTGGGAATCCAGCACCTCAAACACCACACCACCTGCTAGCCCGAATTTTCAGCAAGATTTAACATTGGAAAAAAGAAACAAGAATGGAGAAATGATCACTTCTTGGACAGGATGCTTCTCACAGTGATTCATAGACAGCTACTTTCTGCTCAGGTGCCTGTCCAGGCTATAGCAAGTCCACGATTCTCCTATTGTCCAGAATAGATTTTTTTTTTCCAGTCACTATTATAGCCTTTTCTCTTTCATCTTCAGCCTTGAGAGTTTTTTTTCTTATTTTTAAATTTATTCATTCATTTATTTTTATTTGACCAGACACACACACACACACACACACACACACACACAGAAAGAGAGAGAGAGAGAGAAAATGAGAAAGCAAGCCACCAAGTTCGGAACTTGAACTGTGGTTAGCCATGTGGGAGTGTCCACCACCTTAACCACCGTGCCACCTGCTGGTCCCGAGAGTTTTTCAGGTATAAAGAAATAGTGTTTGGATCCCCTGAATCCAAGAGACACAAGCCAGGTTCTCCAGATAGCTCCATAAATCCATAATAGAAAGATACTTCCTCTTTTCCCTAGGAAAGAGGGAAATGCATTTATCTAATGAGAACCCTTTGAAGTAGTTATTTCTTTAAGAATACAATGAAATCTTAGCTTTTGCTAATATAGCATGGAGGTGGGTGATAAGCAAGTCATTCTTAATCTGTCATGGTATATCTAGCATCTATTTTTCTTACCCCTTGAAATCTCTACTGATAATAGAAAATGTTCATCCCACTTAACTTTCTTACTATTCATTTTGGTGTATCTTTTTTTTGGAGAGGTTTTTGCTATAGGGCGCGTGCGCTTGCCAGACAGACAGAGAGATAGAAAGCGAGAAATCACCCCCCAGCGGGGATGGCCACACCGCAATCCCTTCTCTTCCATTCTCCTCTTGGGATCTTGGGCACGCACGCACACACGCCCGGCGTGAGTTTAAGCCACTGGGTCCGAGACTCGAACTGCGGTCGACTACGTGGGAGTCCAGCGACATAGCCATTACGCTAACTGCTGGTCCCTCGGTGTATCTTTAATACTATTAGTGACTTATTATTGTTATGGCCAAATGACATATTCCATTTCTCACTTTCCTACAGTGGAAAACCAGTAGCTGCTATTTTGCAGTGTTGCCCATTGTGTATGCATTTCCTTACACCGTGAATGAATGATGCCCCTTTGGGACTGAGTTAGGACATCTTCTGTACATTTTCAGGCTTTATTGTAAGTAGTTGCACACAACCGAGAGATTCAGGCCCTGGAGAATTCCAGGGTGTCATTGATTACCTGTCTCCAATCAACCCCTGATTACTGTGACTTTATAAGGAATGTGCCCTGTAGTAGTAAACACTCTGTTAGAGACTTAAGCACTATAAAGCAAATTGTCAGTGTTGATGAGGGGGACAGAAGCCATCAGGGTAAGATTTAAAAATAAGGAGGAAAAAGAGGTTCAAAGAGTTAGTCAATAAAGTTTTGGTTATTGTCCTTACGATGTTTGGGAATAATTATATCAAGTTGTTTAACTTGATTTCAGAAATTTTACATGTTGATAATTGGCTTGGCTTCCATCAAGAGACTACTGAATTTTGTGTTTGGGTTAACATCAAAGGATGCCTTTTCTTTGGGTGTAGATAGCTGGTAAAGTAGATGATCTCAAAGGAAAGACCATAAATATGTAACTTGCTAAGTTTTTAGACTACTGGAGCAAACTAAGTGAGAAAACAGAAGTCTTTACAAGATACTCCTATTGATTTTTTTTTTTTTGGAAAGGTCAAAGAATATCTCTGCAGCTATGATGCAACCCAATTAATATCTTTCCAATAACATTAAATGATAACATTATCCAACATTTTCCTTATTGACAAGAGAGATTGATGAAACAGGGTGACAGCTCCCGCACAAAAATTAGCCATTAAAGACGGAAGTTGCTCTGAAATTCCTCTCGGTATTCAAGGAGAGGAAAGAGTTGTTTCTCAGTTGCTTTTCCTTTGGGAGTGGGATGCAGTTTGATTTTTTTTGTTTATTTTTAAATGTCATCTTTTAATTATATTTTGGATAATGATGAAGAGAGATGCAATTTGGTTATGAGAATAAATCTTAGGAGGCTCAGTGACTCCTTTATCTCTTGCTTAAATCAACTCCCACTAGTAAAGAGTGTTTCATTAATTGTCATTACTTGGGAATTATGGAAGTAGAACAGCAGACATTCCTTTTATCATTCATATATTTTAAGTAGCAGTGGCATTACTTATTCTAAATTAAATTCCTTTCGTGGCTAAAAAAAAAAAGAAAAGAAAGAAATTGTGACCAGAAATAGAGCACTATTAATTTTATTTTGGAAAACAATTTTTCTGGTGGAGATACGAATACAACTATTATTGCTGGTTTCGTAACTGAAAGAAACATATATGTACATCTGACTTAATATTTCAGGAATTTTAGGAATGAATTTGAAATATGTAAGAACTATATCAGTGGGTTTTTATGTCTACACAGTCAAAAAGGAATAAAGCATTCTAACATATCCGATATTTGATTTAGACATACACATATATCCAGATATGAGCAGCTTTCAAAAGTTCATGGAGATGTAAATTATGAAAAAAATTGCATGGATTTGCAAAATCTTTGCACCAGAATAAACTCATACTTTAATTCTATTTTTCTGTGAACTTTTGAAGTCCCCTCGTATATGTATGTATACATATAATTTGCATGTAAATGTGTGTGTGTGTGTGTAGATTACATATATGTATGTGTGTGTAAGATTTATTCCAGTACCAAAGCCACTGTGCTTTATTCTCATTGGTCAACAAGGGGTTAAGTCAAGTAACTCCCTTTATTCTGATTGGTCAACTAGGGACTTGGACAGATAACTCCCTTTATTCTCATTGGTCAGCATAGGCCGAGTCAAATAACTCCCTGTATTCTCATTGGTCAACAAGGGGCTGGGCCACATAACTTTCTTTATTCTCATTGGTCAACAAAGGGCTGGGTCACATCTGTGGAGCTGACTCTATAAATCTGTGTTTCCTGGTAGTGGAATCCAAACAATAAAGGGCTACAGGTACCTGTCAGAGGACCAGATTGGCACTGTCATCCTCAGACATGTCTCCTAAGGTCACAGAGTTTCTATAATTTTGACTCAAGAGGATTTACTGACTCTCCATTGTGCTCTGTTCTTCTGAAAGATTTCACTATAGTGAGCTCACTAAACTCTAGTTAGCTATCTGTTAATGGCCCAATTTTGATCACTCTTCTTAATAAGGAAACCTAATGATTCATTTGAAGTAAATGAAAACATTTCCCAACTAATAACTCTGTAGTGTTCCACAGTGTTTCCTTATACACTTATGATGGATATGACGCACTTTATGCAAAACTGGTGTCTGAAGGATCCACATTTAGTTGAAAGGGATCATTTAATTAATGATCATCTTAGTGCATTTTAAATGATTCCATTTTATAAAAGGCTGAACTATAAATCTGGGAGAATATTTTGTTACCTGAAGCTCTGTACGCAATTCAAGTGATTAAAAATAAACCACAGGAAACAATCAAGCAAAAATAACTTCTGTCTCAAAACCAAAACTTTGGTTTTCTCATCTATAAATGGAGCTAATAATATTGACCTCCATTAAGAAAATTGATTAGTTGGGGTTAGTGAGATCATATTTTCTGACCTATGGTAAGCAAATAATTATATCTTTCTCCTTACCTTATATGGTATTACTTACTAGAAAGCAGTTATACATTGTTTTGTACAGAAATAAGTCATAATAAATTACCTGTTGAGTGAGTAAATGAATATTAGAATAAAGCAGTTGAGCAGTCTACAAGAAAAGCTACTGTAGTAGATGCTCACAGAGTTGATGGCTGAGGAGGCCGTTTTTCTTCACCTTTCAATTTGGACTTGGCCCTTTGACTTCATTTGGCCAGTCAGGGGAGCAGCAAGCAGGTGCTGAAAAGTGTTTGCATTTTGGAACTTGGCCTCTTGCTGCAGATAGAACCTAGGACCCTGCAGCCGCCACCTGAATGAGTCCACACTAACTTGTTAGCTGATATGAGGGAACTGAAGTTCCCCAACCCACAGGCAGTCCACACCAGACATAAGAGTGCCAGCTTTCCACACATGTATGGATAAACCCAGTTGAGAACTGAAGAACCTCTTACTTGAGCATAAAGTACCACCCAATATTGAGCTAAGTGACTAGTTTTTGTTTTAAACCAC
Organism: Tupaia tana; assembly: GCA_026018925.1. Classification (NCBI taxonomy): domain Eukaryota; kingdom Metazoa; phylum Chordata; class Mammalia; order Scandentia; family Tupaiidae; genus Tupaia; species Tupaia tana. The sequence goes on along the minus strand of JAKSZU010000024.1, from coordinate 28,877,793 downwards.
TGCAGTTTGGTGTGGTTTAAATACAGTAAAATACAGGTGATAGGGGGGTGCTCTGGGAGACCTCTGAAACCAGGGTAAAGGGGCGTCAGGAGTCTCATATGTGATTAATACCTGAAGAAAGGATATCATATCACTGTTGTATGTTCTAGATGACTTCAGAACCTTAAGCCAATCATGAAGAAACACCAGACCATCTCAGATTAAGGAACATTCTATAAAACAACTGGTCGGTATCTCCAAAATGTCAGTGTCTTGTAAGACAAAGGAAAGCTAAAGTGCAGTTCTAGGTTAATGGGAACTCAACAGCCGTGATATATAAGTGCAGCCTGTGATCTTCTGATGGGTCCAGCTGGAGGGAAGAATGTTGTAAATACATGACTGGAAATTGACAAAGTCTGACTGTGGGTTACAGACTAGGTAAGAGCGTTGCGTCAGTCTGAAATTTCCTGAATTCATTAACTCTACCGTGGATATATAAGAGAGCATCTTTGTTCTTAGAAAATATCTACAGAAGTCTTAAGGGGTAAAGGAGCATATCTGAAGCCTACTCTCAGGTGATTGTATGAATTATAATTGTAATGAATATAGAATATACTCATTGACTGTATTATATTTATCGTATTTTTATTTATAAATATATCAAATATAAATACTTTAGTTGTATTTATAGAAATGCTTTATATTTATAAATAAACACAGTCATGTGCTGCTTAATGATGTGATGTGGACATGTTCTGCGAATTGTAACATTAGGTGATTTTGTTGTTGTGTGAGCTTCATAGAGTGTACTCATACAAACCTGGATGATATAGCCTACTACACACCTCGGCTGTATGCTGTGGCCTGTTACAATCTACGGGACCAGTACCGTATATGTGGTTTGTCTTTGACCAGAATGTTGTTATGCCACACATGACTCCATCAATCAATGTAAATATTTGTAAGTATATCAATAACTATAAATATGATCAATCATATCATGCCTACATTATTGAAACTATTTATAAATACATTAATTATTTTATGATATAAATAATAACTGATATAGTGAATGCCACACTCTTGAGTGAGGACAGTTTTTACAGTTGGTCATAAGATTTATGGCATGTGGTCATTCTTCTATAGTTTGTTCCTTTTGGTGTGATCATGTAAAATGATTATTATATGTGAGTCCCATGAAGCCTTTAAGAGTGGGACAGAAATCACATTACTAATTCTCAGCTCATAAGAATGAGGCACTGGCGTCCTGTATTGCTGTGTACTCCATCTAGGGTGATGATCATTGGGAGTTTAGGGCTCTTCGCTCTTTTTTATTTTGGAGAGGTTTATGCTCTAGGGTGTGTGCACTCACCAGAAAGACTGAAAGAGACAGAGAGACAGAAAGCGAGAAATCACCCCCAAGGAGGGATGGCCATGCCACAATCCCTTCTCTATTCTCCTCTTGGGATCTTGGACACACACACACGTACACATGCCTGGCATGAATTTAAGGTGTCAGGTCTGGGACTCTAATTGCGGTCCAGCGACATAGCCATTATGCCATCTGCTGGTCCCGAGTTCCTCGCTCTTAACATTTGATTGTGCCTCTTGTTGACATCAGAGACTTCTTGTTCCTTCTTATTGGAGCCCATGGATTGAGACATGTCTTTCTCAGTTCCGTTAGGAAGTTTATTACTAGACAGAGCTGTGTCAACATCTTCACCAACTCAGGTGGCAATACTAACTCTGCAGGTGGAGGTGTTCACGTTATTTCTGTGTGCCTACCTTCTGAGTTATTTGACTCGGAAGAAACAGTTGAAGTAAATCATGTGGCTGGCTTCTCAGGGTCCTCATCCTTAACCTGATGAAAGTTAAGTCAGACTTTTCTGTCGGTAGTGCAAGGGCAGTCTTTCTATACTTTTGGGGTGAATCTCTATAGCATTCTATGTTTTCATTTTCCCAGAAATCTCTGCATGACTCCTGACCCATTTTCATTAGTAATTTAGTTTTGGTGTTCGTAACTTTATTAATGTCCTAAATTCCATGTTTAGTGCTAGCAAGGCTTGGACCATTGGTCTGCACATCTCCTAGGAATAAACAATGGTGAGACTTTGGAGAAGACAAATCTGAGACTCAGATAAAAGCTGAAAAGTTGATATGTATCTGGTATTCTCCTTTTTTTTTTGGAGAGTTTTTTGCTATAACGTGCGTGTGCTTGCCAGAAAGATAGAGAGAGAGAGAGAGACAGAAAGCGAGAAATCACCCCTGGCGGGGATGGCCACACTGTGATTCCTTCTCCTCCATTCTCCTGTTGGGATCTTGGGCGCGCACACACACGTGCCCAGCATGAGTTTAAACCACCAGACCCGGGACTTGAACCATGGTCAACTACATGGGAGTTCAGCGACATAGCCATTACGCCAACTGCTGGTCCTGATATGTATCTGGTATCCTAAGAAATGGCTTAAAGAAGGCCTTAATTGCCTTCCAAATAGCTTTATATGTTCCTTTTTATGATGCTTAGATATCAGGTATCATGTATCTGGCAGCAAGAAGCAGAAGCCATATGGACTTTAAAGTCATATAGACTTTCATCGTTCATTTCAAAGGCTAAGATATTTTCATGTAGAGATTCCAGTGCTGGTTTCGGGGGGCCCAACCTCTTTGCACATGCCCACTCTTCTCCCCTCAGCATGTTGGCATCCAGCCACCAGCTTGTTGCCTCTTGGTCACATGATGACTGCCGCATCTCCAGTCGTCATATTCTCTAGGGATGGCATCTAATGTGGAGAACAAAGGCAAGAGTTCCAAACAACTCTTTATCTTGGAGGAAACTCTTGCCTATAAGCATCCTCTCAGATTCCATTCACATCCAAATGGCCAAGCTCTCCCTTAGATCAGTCATTATAAAACAGGGGTCCAAGCACAGGAGTTGGCATATCACTATCCAAACGGCCAAGAATAAGAGATGGCAGATGAGAGGCAACACACAGTGTCCACCACACCTACAGTAAAGGCTGTGAGCAGAAGGGTGAAGGCTCTGTCACAGATCCCTTTGGGAAGCCAGGAGCATCTGCTAGAATATTTTCACGGCGCAAGACCACTGGGAATTATACATGTACTTTTTCTTTTTTATTTTTGAGAGGTTTTTGCTATAGGACGCGTGCACTTGCCAGAAAGACAGAGACAGAAAGACAGAAAGTGAGAAATCACCCCCCAGGGGGGATGGCCACGCCACAATCCCTTCTCCTCCATTCTCTCGGGATCTTGGGCACGCACGCACATCCACCTGGCGTGAGTTTAAGCCACTGGGTCCAGGACTCAAACCATGGTCGGCTACATGGGAGTTCAGTGACATAGCCATTACACTAACTACTGGTCCCATGTACTCTTGACTAGCACATGTTCTAGAAAATGTTGGTACCTTTATTAAACTACAGAAAACCAAAATCTAGGACCCAGGAAAGAAAGGGGATGGCCAAAGTGTGCTTTATTGAGGTGGGTGTTAGAATTTGTTTTGCTGTCAGTTGACCAGACTGCGGCCTAGCTCAGGCTGTATTAAGGAGCACAGTTCTCACAGCCTCTAGAATCCGATCCATGGTCTTCCCCATACTGTGGAGAGCTTCTTTTGAAACAGAGGTCTGTACCTGGATTGCATGAAGGGTTTACTGATAGACGTGTGTGGGATCAAGGGTATATATACCTAGAGAAATTTTTCAAGCAGGAAATCGATCTTTAGGTACAGCTTGAAAAGTCAATCATCCAGTGTCAAGTCTCCAAGGAAACAGTTCAAGAATTGTAGCTGGAAAAAGGGATCAAGGACTATGTCCCTGATAGGAAGAGAAAAAAAAAATCACAATTTATATCACCGTGCTGGCCTTTCTTGGCCTGCCTCTGGGTGTGTGGTGTCTCTCAGGGACACAGTGGTGCTTTTATTCCTTTGTGGCTGTCATCCTACCTTATAAGCAAGGGAAGGAACTTTCTTCTAATGCCACTGCTAAATGCCAGCCTGCCATTCACTTCGTAGGAATGAGTGTCTACTATAGTCAAGTCCACTGAAAGGCATTTTTGGAACAATGAAACCCAACATTAAGAAGAGAAGTCCACTGACATATTCTAGCACCTTCTTCTGCAAGCCATTTCACCAGTGGAAGAATGATAAAGTCATCAGGAAATTGACCATCACAGAAAACACATAAAATTGGAGCTTTCTGATATTTTGAAATACTTTGGACAAGTTAACGATTAACATAAATTTGGGAAAGCATTCACTGCGTGTATACTTGAAGTCAAAACACATAGATTTGAGTCCCGTTGTCTCTCTGATTTTGCTAAAGTAGTGTTTATTTTTTAATTTAATTTTTAAATTAAATTTTGCCAGAGGGTACATGTACTTTCAAGACAGAGAGAGGGAAAACAAGAATGCATGCTCCATAGAGCATGGTTGCATCTCAATTCCTTTCTTCCATTTCTCCCTATTTTTGGGGATTTAAGACATAAGCATAGCCTATATACCCTGTGTGTTTTCCTAGCCTCTGTGTCCAGGACTCGAACTGTGTTGTTGGCCATGTGGGATCCAGCTGCCTTAATCAACAGGCCATGGGCTGGCCCTGGTGTTTATTTTTTAAGCTTTGTAATACTATCAGCCTGACATTTTTCATAGGATTGCTGTAAGAATCAAAACAAGATAATATAGGTGAAATGCTTTATAATTGGCGAGCTTCTATAAAATATGAATGTTAGTTGCTCTGCTTTTTCATCGTTAGTTTTTTTTTTTTTTGCAAAATGTCAGTTCCTTAAATTGAAGAGTTTCTAGAAATCATCCCCTTTTGATCAAAAAGGAAAAGTATATTTAATATAATACAAAAACTTTTTTTTTCAAAGTGTAATAATTTAAACTTTTCACTTCATCCCTGGCTTTGTAACAGCAATATATGAGGAGAAACCTCAGGATGCTATTTACATTTCCACAGTCTGGTCACTGGGGAAGAAGGTAAAATAGAAAGATGGAATATTGAAGCAGAAGCTGGGGTACGATCCAACCTTGAGACCCCCACATCTGTGGCTGCACTTCCATGGGTGAGCTCAGTGAGTGGGGATGGAAGTAGGGATGAATGAACAGAATATTCATTTTTTCCTTCCTTGCTTGTGTTTCAGTGTTCTACTTTCTGAGCTATCTTTTCAGAAATAGCATCCCTGTCATCAACACTTGTAAAATAGCACTCTATAATACATTCGATACATTCTCTCACAGATACAAAATTTAAAGCAACCCATTGCTCATATTAAAAAATTTAAGTGTGGGGGCCAGCAGGTGGCATGGTGGTTAAGGGTGCTGGACTCTCACATGGCCAACTGCGGTTCAAGTCCTAGACCTAGTGGCTTGCTTTCTCACTTTCTCTTTCTCTTCCTCTCTCTCTCTGGTCAAATCAGAATGAATGAATGAGTGAAAGAAGAAAATTAAATAAATAATCCTTAAAAAATTTAAGTGAGAAATTCTTCATAGTATTTGAGGCAAGTAAAAGAAAAAGTGGAAAAATCTTGGCATTTTGTCTTCCACACCATTTCATCATTTCTTTGCAAATATTTACCAAGCACTTGCTTTGTGCCAGACACTGTTCTAGCCACTGGATATGTATCCATAATCAAGAGAAGCAAAGATGTCGCCCTCTTGGATTACTAGCTAACTGTGGAGTCTGGTGATACATAAGAAATAGAATAATTATGAAAGATTGTAGTATATTAGAGGATGACATTTTTTAAAAAAAGATATTTTCTGGAGAAAACAGGTCCCAGTAAAGGGGGTGTTGGAAGTGTAGATTGATGGAGAGGTTTGCAGTTCAAAAGTGGGTTTTCGGGAAGGTGTCACTGAGGAGGAGACATTTGACCAAAGACCTGAAAAAGATGGCGGAGTGACCGTTCCCACTGGCCTTGGTGTCCAAGCAAGGGAGCTAGGGATACTTGTATACCTCAAGGGTCAATGGAGACAAGTTGGTCAGAGGAGAGAGAGCTGTTCGCAGATGTCTTTTGTTACACTATTGTACATTAAACAAAATTATTTTGCAGTAGTTTATATTTCATTGAGAGTTTATTTAGAATAGAAAAGTAATTAACTGCTTCCAGACTGAGCCAAAATCACAAAGTGCTAAGAGCTGGAAGGAACTTGAGATGCCCCGTTATTGCTGATTTTTCCTTTTGTGAGAGAAGAAGCTGAGGTCCACTGAAATAATTGGTCGCATAATGGCTTAATTAGTACTTCTCAGTGTTTTCAGAGGTGGATGTGATAATGAGAAAAAAATAAGTCTTGTTTTTCTTTCAGAGAGTGAAGAACACACAGCACTTTTCTTCAAACCTTATAAATGGTTCGCCCTTCTAAAGTTGTATTTTTATATGGTGAAATGTTCTGTAAAATATGCCATTTTAACCACTTTACGTATACAATTCAGTGGCATGAATTATGCTCACAGTGTTGTAGAACTGTCAATATCTGCTTTCCAAAACTTTTTCTCACCTCTGATAGAAACTCTGCACCCATCCAGCAATTACGTCCGATTGCTGCCTTTCTAGCCCTTACTGACCTCTAATCAACTTACTATCTTTATGAATTTGCCTATTCTGGATAATTTCATATAAGTGAAATTATACAATTTGTCCTGGCTTCTTTTGGTTAGCATTATCTTTTTTTTTTTTAAGAATTATTTTATTTAACTTTATCTATCTATCTATCTATCTATCTATCTATCTATTTTCATTTGACCAGAGATAGACAGAGTGAGAGAGACAGAGGGAAAGTAAGAAAGCAAGTCACCAGGTCCGGCACTTGAACCATGGTCGGCCATGTGGTAGTCCAGCGCCCTCAACCACCATGCCACCTGCCAGCCCCAGCGTTTTAAGGTTCATTTACTCTGTAGCATGCAATTGAACTTCATTTCTTTTTAGAGCAGAGTGATATCCTGTTATTTATAAATACCACATTGTGTTTACCATTCATCTGTTGACAGGTACTTGAATTATTTCCCCTTTGGGCTATTGGGAATAATACCTCTGCGAATACTGGTGTTCCATTGTCTGAGTCCCTTTATTCAGTTGTTTAGGAGAGAGAGGCTGAGAATTGCTGGGTCCTGTGATAAATCTGTGTTTAACTTTATGAAGAATCACCAAACTCACAGCAGCAATACCATTTTACATTCATAACAGCAAGCAGGGCTTCTTATTTCTCCACTTTCTGTCCAATACTTACTGCTCTTGCAAGGTAAGGGAAGCTGGGTCCCACATGGCCACTGCTGTTTGAGTATCTACACCAACAGCTTGAGAAACACGCTGTGTGTGTGTGTGTGTGTGTGTGTGTGTGCATGCACGCGTGTGCGCATGTCCCAGATCCTGACATGATGGAGAAATGGAGGAGAAGAGATTGAGGCATGAACATACCCCATTGAGGGGTATTTTCCTCTTTTCCCTCTCTCTGTCCCTGGTGAGCACACATTCCCTCTGGCAGTTCAATAAAAAAAGAAGAGGAAGAAGAATGTTGTATTTTCTGCATCAATTGGGATAAGTATATGGTTTTTCTTTTTTTCCTTTTTCCTATTAGTGTGATATAAAACTTTGATGGATTCTCACATTTTCAACCACCCTTGCCCACATTCCTAGGATGAATCCTATTTGATCATAAAGTATAATCCTTTTACTGTACTGCTGAGTTTGGTTTGCTTGTAATATGTTGAGGATTTTTGCATCTATATTCATAAGGGATATTGGTCTGTGGTTTTCTTGTGGTGAGCCCCTCTGAGATTATATTTTACTTTAAAATTCTATTATCTTTTGTTTTAATTCATCTTTCTTCATTCTCATGGTAAAATAGAAGTATCTGTTGGGGATTCCCTTCTCTTTATATAAATGTTCCAAGAATAAACCCTGCCATTTATTAGTGTGGTGATGAATGGATAAAGAAAATGTGGCATAGATACTCAACGGAATACTACTCAGCTATAAAGAACAACCCTGTCATTTACGCAAAGTGGATGAACCTAGAAGATATAATGCTAAGTGAAATAAGCCAGGTTATGAATGACAAATATTGTATGTTCCCACTGAACATAAACCAAATGTCTGTAAACTGTGGTGGAAACTGAAGAGTTCACTAGCCTAGAAACAGAGTAATGGTAGATATGAGAAATTGCACGGGGATGGTTGGGGTGAGGATAAAATAATTTAATATACACAGGATGCATGTAAGCAATTGAAATAGTTTATGGGATGGTGTGCCACAACAGAGTGAAAAAATGACATTGGCAATTCAATATATTGGGTCACCTGAAAAGTCATGGCATACATATCTGTTTTTCTATGCCAGAAATGTGTCAAGGCTTTTCTGATGACCTATTACATCTGCCAAAAAATATTAGCAGAACTAATTTTTTTTCTTTAGAGAGATTTTTGCTATAGAGCACTTGTGCTTGTCAGAGAGACCAAAAGTGAGAAATAACCCCTCAGAGGGGATGCCCATAGCACAGTCCCTTCTTTTCCATTCTCCTTGGGATTTGGGGCATGCACTCACACGCACCCAGAGTTAGTTTTAAGCCACCGAGTCCAGGACTCCAACTGCGATTGGCGATGTGGGGAGTCCAACGACGTAACCATTCCACCATCTGCCGGTCCCACTAGTAGAACTATTTTTGAAATTATGTAATGTCATTGTCAAAGATGAATATGTTTATATAGTCCACACTATATATATATTTTGAGAAATGGTACCATCCCTGACTAAGATGTACAACGATTGTATGCAGACCAAAACTCACAATTTTAGAAAAGGCAAAACTATGTAAGGAGTGCAAGAGAGCAGAATATTAATATGATAATACTCTGGTACCATTACATTCTTACTCATAGCACTAAGCACAGCAAAACTAAAAATTAAATACTATATTTTGTCTCTGAAAAATTAATGTGTTTGGACTTCTCCATGTAGTCTGGTTTAAATTATATTTTGAAGCAAGAGTTCTAGTCAGTCTCCAAAAGGCTAAACAGATCATCGATCAAGAGGTGTAGATAAAGGGTAAGTGCTCTTCTGAGCTTCTCGGGAGAGAATAGGAGTGATCATTTCACTGGAGTAACTTTTTTGAACAGGCATTAGAAGTTATTCCTTACTTTATTTAAATACCACTTGCTTGCCAATTTAGTCATTCTAAACTGTCAGAAAGGATGCTTCTGAAAAACTATATTTTCTTGGCAATTGACAGGTATCACTTAAATGTAAGACACTATTTGAAACTTAATTTTTTTCTTCCAATTACCCACCTTCTAGCATTGATTGACAAAAGTATAGAGGTCTTCTGTACCCTTTTCCTGTGACTCAAGGTCGCCACATACCTAGATAAAGGCATAGAGGCTGCACTTGCCTTGGAAAATTCCAGTACTTGGCTGCTCTGGCATGGACCCCAGGTTCATTTCTTTTTTCTAAATAATAATAATAATAATAATAATAATAATAAAATAATTAAATTAATTAATTATTTTTTTAAAAATTGACCAGAGAGGGACCAAGTGAGAGAGAGAGGGAACGTGAGAAAGCAAACCACCAGGTTTGGGACTTGAACCACAGTTGGCTGTGTGGGAGTCCAGCGCCCTCTTCCACCATGCCACCTATGGCCGCACCCTCCCTGACCCAGATTCATTTTCAATCTGTCCAAACTGTGCTCTTGTTCAGGGTGGTTATGTGTACCTTTTCTGCATGACACCATGTAGGACTAAGGACTTTGGGGATGGAAGTTTGAGAAGTATCTACACCCCACCCCCCAGTGCTTTTTGCTTCCATCCCATACTCTGCACCCAGGGTAGCCATTTTTCCTAGGAGATACTCTCTGCCCACAGGATCTCTGCGTTAGAGGTGCAGGTGAGAGGTTGTATGCAGAGCCTCTATGCTTGGGGCTCTCTTTTTAATCCTTCTATCTCTGCAGCTGTAGAGGCAGAGACCATCAAAGGGACATCCTGGGTTACACTCTTTTAAGCTCTAAGATCAGTTTTGTTTCTCCATTTTCACAATGCTCACTTATTACAGTCTTCTTTTCTATTGCCCTTCACCTTCCCCCCTTTTCTGATCTTTCCTTCCTTTATGATACCGTGCATGATCACAAGGGATAGAGAAGGAGGGAGGGAGCAGCACCCTCCATAGGGTCTGCTGCCACGATCCACTCCTCCAGCTCTCTCGGCTGACCGGTCTTGGGCATTCGTGTATGTGCCTTAGGTGTTTCAGGGTGACCAAGCTGGTGATTTGAACCATAGTCTCTGTGTGGAATCTGGATTCTTTTGAGCAGTGCATCACCTCTGAGCCATGGAGCACCTCCCTTCCCTTTATTTGAACTTTCTCACATCTGGACTTTTCTCTCATATGCTTTTGCTTCTATATATAGTCTGGCCTGAAAAATATACTTAGCGTGATATGCTTAGTCTGGTATATATAGCATTACACTAATTAGCTACTTTCCATGCTGAATTTTCTGCCCAAATGAGGATGTTCCCTCTGTAGTTAGCTCTCTGCTCTAGTGAGTCTAGTTTACTGGAACCCTCTAGCTTTGGAATGAGTGAAGAAAAAAAAAATACTGCCTTAAAACCCTGTCAGCTCTTGAGTGCCCAGCCACAAATTACAACTGAAGAGTGCCAAAGACCAGAAAAATATACCTACCTCAGCTGACAATATATTTAAGTGTCTATTTATTTATGACTCACTTTCTTCCATAAAGAATTTGAATTGCCTTATAAAAGTACGTACAAGAGGATAAAATAAATAGTTGAGATAATCAGGGCAAAGAGGAAATAAGGATAAGATAATAAAACTGGGGCAGGAGTCATGCAGAGAAATCCACCTTGGATACTCGTACAGTTGTAGAGGTGACCTGCAAGTTTGGCTCTAAGCTGCCATGGGGCCAAGGTAAAAAGTGACTTTTGATCAATTATGTACTGCATGTCATCCTTAAAATGAAAAATAATTCAGTTTTTCAGGCAAAGGAAGTCTTTCTGCTCATAAGAACCGAAGGCATTTTTATCTAGATCTGAGATCAATTTATTTGCTGAACCCTCCCACAGAAGACTGTGTATGCAATAGCCAACTTTTAGTTTGTTTGTTTTTTGTTATTAATGTGTGTGTACTCTCTAGAGATGCGCAGGGGGAATGGCCATGCCACAATCCCTTTTCTTCCAGTCTCCTCTTGGGATTTTAGGCATGCATACACATGTATCCGGTGTGATTTTTCAAGCTGCTGGGTCTGGGACTTGAACCACACAACTGATCATGTGCGATCTAGTACCTTAACCTCCATTGCCAGCTGCCCCAATGACCAATGCTCTTAACAGGAGTTTCTGGTAATTTAGTAATATGATAAGCCAATGGCACAGTGCAGCAATGCAATTCAGAAAAAGAAAATTTTTTTTAAAATTTAAGTTACTTTATTATAAGAATTTATATAAAATAATCATAAACACAACCGTTAAAAATAAAATTTACACAGAACTAAGTAAGCAAGTGTATACAACATTTCAAATGAAAAGCTAGTAACAAAAAACTTATTAGGTTATTTGACATTATTTATCTTTAAATATATGACACCTTATTCCCTAGACTTAAATGGTGACTTCTATTACACTATGAAATGTTATCGTTTGTCAATACTATGAAATACTAAACATTATTTTTAAAAGACAGACACAAATTCTCAAACTCAAGGATCAACAAATATCTTCAAAGAGGTCGCCAAAATATTTGTGTATTTGTTAACAAAACTGCACATCCAGAATACAAAGGCTACCTGAAGTTACCTAGCCAAAAGGCAAAGTACCTAAGTAATCTCGGCCTCTGAGCGTGTAAAGAGGAAATCTAAATCTTATTTACAGATGAGGTTTTATACACAAATGGACTTCTGGCTATTTATTTTTTAAAACACACAGAACTTAGACCCTCCCTACACTATATTGGAACTTAAAAGTCCTTTTAATATCTCAAGATTGCATAGAAAAATTCATTTTTGTCACTGAGTTGAAATTACAAAGAGTTTTTCTTCTGAACTTAAGTTTTCAGTATTCAGTCCAAAGTTTCTAGAGGGCAGTTGTCCAGTACTAATATGTTTTTCACCCACTGAAAATGGAAAGAATCCCATCTGGGGACAACGTAACACAAGGTCCATTTTCCCCAATAAATTCCCCCTTGATACCCAGACAGTAGCTTTCACGAATAAGCTCGTCACACAACCACTTACAAAGAACCATTGGGACCAAACTACTGCCCCGTACTGATTTAACATCAGATTTTGTAGTTACTTGGTGACAAACTGTTAGTTTTACTCATTTAACTCTGTCCAAACATGTACTAGCATCAGACAAAAGAATAAATAACTGCTAGGCTCTGAAGCTAAACTCAAACATTTTATTTTTATGACTGATGCGAAAGTTAACTATTGATTCAGGTAAGTTCTACCTTTTTTTTCAAGGCAGGGTCTCGCTAGGTTGTGACACCGTATCTAGCTTTTAAGGTGGGCAGGGACTCAACCCCAGGCCTCCGTGTGGCCACAGTCTGCTCAGCGGCAGCAGTCAGCAAGCGTGACCGTGCCTGGGCCCGTTCTACCTTGAGGAGTGCCATTACTCCATAAACAGCCACTCTTCCCAAAGCTGTGTTCAGTCTCACAGAAAAAGAAAATTTAATGGGACCAAAACAAATTTCTGTTTGTCTCTAAAGATTATAAAAAATTTTTTTTCTAGGTTTTTGTCATAGTGCATGTGCACTCACTGGAGAGAGAGAGAGAGAGAAAGTGAGAAATTGTCCACTGTGGGGATGGTCACATTCCTATCCCTTCTCCTCCATTCTCCTCTTGGGATTTTGGGCATGCATGACACATGCTTGATATAATTTTCACGCCACCATGTCTGAGGCTTAAACTGTGGTTGGCCATGTGGAGTTCAGTGCTTTAACTACATGCCACCTGCTGCCCCCAAAGATAATCAAATTTTAATTTTTCTTTTTATTTGTCATAGAGTATGTGCACACTCACGGGAGTGACGGAGAGAGGGAGGAGCACCCTCCACAGGGTCTGGTCATGTCGCAATATCTTTCCTCTGAGACTCTAGCACTTTGGGTCTTGGGACTTGTGTATATCTGGTGTGTTTCAGGCTGATTGGGCTGGGACTTGAATCATGGTCGTCATGTGAGATCAGCTTCTCTTGAGCTGTGAATCACCTCTGCACCATGGAGCTGGCCCACCAAGTGTCTGAAAGATAAACTTGGTACAGCCCAGCAAATGGATACCATATCCGTTGTTCCAACCATCCACGGTCATTAATTGTCATAAGCAAGCTTTTTGGTCATAACAGTAATGTGAATCAAAGGTTGTAGGCAGTGACAGGAAGCTGTAGTTCAGATACTCCTGTTCTTAGTGAAGGTCTGTTCCATAGACTTCGATATACGGGATTGGGATTTCAGCTGCCTGATGGGAGGGCCAGCCACTTCGCTCATCCTAGCCTCAGATCCTCTCAGGTAGAGCCAGTCTCCTCTTTTCAGCAGACAATCTCAGCCTGTCTCTACTGACAGCCAAGGGGGACTACACTCCTGAGCCTTGCATGTCCCTCACACAACTGATACATTTCAGCGTAGTCCTGCCAGTTTTCCTCATGGGCCATTGACATTTCCAGTTAAACAACACTATGACATCTGACTTTTAGCCGTGTAGCTTTCTAGTTGAGCTTCTCAAAAAGTAATTGAAAAGGGCATGTGAAGATAACTGAGTGTTTTGATCTTTTGATTGGAATTTTTGGAGATTAAGCAATGTGAATAATGACTTTTAGACTAAGTGGTGGTAAGCCATTCTTTGCGGCCATAATTGAATGGTAGGCCAACTATCTATTGTGGCCATTTTGAATGCAGAAATAAATTCTATTATTAGTATTATATGCCTTGTATACCTGTTTCCTCACATACGGTGGCCCAGCCTCCTTTTGCTATCTTTGAAGATACGGTTTCCAGCTGACAGTGCTCCCTCTGCTTGCTCTTAACCTGTTCCATTCAGAAGCTGGGACATATCAGGGTGATAAAGCAGGTCTTCCTCAAATCTGGGGCATGCTGTGCATGAGCCTAGATTGCCATGTTGATCGAAACTGTGTGGCTCTCTCTCTCTCTTTTTAATGTTTTTGGCATAGGGCATGTGTGCTTGCTAGAGAGCAAGACAAGGGAGACAATGCAAGGGAATGTGAGAAATCACCCCTCAGGAGGGATGGACATACCACAGTCCCTTCTCCTTGATTCTCCTCTTGGGATTTTGGGCATGCACACACATGTGCCCGGAGTGATTTTCAAGCCATCAAGCCCAGGATTTGAACCAGGGTCAACCATGTGGAAGTCCAACACCTTAACCATGAAGTTCATTTACCTTTTTCCTGAGACATGTTTATGGACTCTACCTCATTATTGTGTGTGGTTCTGGGCTCCCAAGACCTTCTGTGCTTCATGGCTCCCTGGTTCCACTGTGAGGAAGATAGTAAAGGTGGGGAGGGGGTTTCACTATTTTCCCATAACTTTATGGTAACTTAATTTGGGAGTGATACCAGTTGTTTATTGTGTCTGATATTTCTCTTCTGTCAAACATCTATATGTAGTGCATAGACTCACCTTTTAAATGGGATTAAATACTCATTAGCTGCACTACTTCGAAGCACTTTGTGATTCTCTGCATTCCCCATCAGTGTATTCAATGAGCAATGAATGAAGCATTTCTATCTCTCTTTCTCCTTCTCCACCCTTTGATTTTTTTCAGCTCCTAAGAATAAACTTTGTGCAAACTTTGCAGAATGCTGGCTCTTTCGTTTTTCCCTCAGAGACCTCATTCTTTCTCATTGTTGTGATCTTCAGCATTGTGCTGTGAGAGTGATTCAAAGAATCTACTCCACTTGCTTTTCTCATCAGTATGGACATACGTCTGAAAACCACTCACTGAGTAATTAGTTCTGTGCTGTGTTGGGACTGTTTTCTAGGAACTCTTAAGTTTAGATGGGGAGAGAGAATCATAGTTGTGACGGTTGTTGATAGAAATATGTATTTTACCGTGTATTTGAGAGAGGAGAGGTGAAGGCAAACTGAATTCATCCCTGAGAGTCAGAGGAAGAATCTCACAGGAGAAATATTTCAATCCAGATTTATGGGATGACAGAAACTTACTTTAAGAAGAGGGGAAAGCCTACAAAGACAGGATATATTATGACAAGGACACATTATGTGAAGAGGATAATCTCAAGGGGTGAGACAGGAGGTGTGTGTGAAGGGCCTTCGCTGCTGTGTTTAGGATCTCCCAGTCTCAGAATTCTTGTCCCACTGAATAGGGATTTCTTTCTTTCTCTTTCTTTCTTTCTTTAGAATTATTTAACATTTATTTATTTATTTATTTATTTTTAATTTGGCCGGGGTGGGGGGGGGGGAGAGAGAGAGAGAGAGAGAGAGAGAGAGAGAGAGAAGTGAGAAAGGAAGCCACCAGGTCCAGGACTTGAACCGTAGTCGGCTGTGTGGGAGTCTAGCATCCTTAATCACCACACCACCTGCAAGCCCCTGAATAGGGATTTCTAGGGATCTATAAACAATTCCTAGCGTGTGTAAGAGTTTTCTATAGAACTTCTTAGTTTTGTGGGTTAAAATTTTCTAAGCACATTTTACATCATTCAACTCATTGCTACTCAAAGTGTGGTCACAGACTGATACTGATTCATTCACAGAGTTTGCTTCCAGCTCACGCTCACGATGAGATAAACATAAAAGCTGGGAGCTAGCATTTAGAACCTTAGAGCGATTTGACTTTACATTTTCATATCATGCAAGTATAGAACTTTTTTTCCAAGTCAGTTTTTTGAGGTAATATTTACACCAAGTGAAATGCACGTATAACTTCCTAGTTGATAAGTTTTGAGGAACATATGTTGTCATACAACAACCCCACAATCAAGGTAGAGAAAAGTTTCATGATCCTGGAAAGTGCCTCTGTGTCCCACCCAAGCCAGCCACTGATCTATCACCACAATTGCACCTTTTCTGGAAGAATCTATAAATATATAGTGCATAGGCATTGGTAACTGAGCCTAGATTGCCATCTCAGTAGAAACTGTGTGACTTGGTTTTGCTTTTGCTTTTTTAGGTTTTTGTCTCCTCTTATTAAGCATAATGTTTTAGAGATGTATTCATTTTGCTGCATATATGTAACTTATTTATTTTTATCCCTGGGTAATACTCCTCTATATGAATGGAATATGGACAAAAACAACACTTTTTCCATTCACTAGCTGATGGGCATTTGGGTTGATTCTGGTCTGGGGCTTTTATAAATAGAGCTGTTATGAACATCCGTATACTGGTCTTTCAGTGCACATGTTTTCCTATTTTGGTTAAGTATCTAGAATGGAATTGCCATGTTATATACTAAAAATATGTTTAACTCAGGGTTTCTCTGTTGATATTTGGGGTTTAATGTTTCTTTTATAGGGGACTGTCCTTTGCATTATATGATAGTTAGCAATATCTCTGGCTTTTACTCTATATACGTCAAGATACCGTTCATCCTCAGTTTAAACAAACAAAGATGTTTGCAGAAATTACTGAGTGTCCCTTAGAAGCTAAAATTGTCCCCAGTAACTTAGGAGTTCCAGTTTTGATTTGTCATGTCTTAATTTTAATTCATGTTAATATATTTTCTAATTTATCTTTTTTTTTTTTTTTTTGAAGAGAGAATTTTTGCTATAGGGCACATGAGCTCACTGGATAGACAGAGAGAGAAAGAGAAACAGAAAGCGAGAAATCACCCCTCCCCCCCCCAGGGGGATGGCCATGCCTCAATCCCTTCTCCTCCATTCTCCTCCCAGGATCTTGGGCACGCATGCACACACGCCGGGCATGAGTTTTAAACCACTGGATTCAGAACCATGGTGGACTACGTGAGAGTCCAGTGACATAACCATTACCTCATCTTGCAGTCCCTCTTATTTCTCTTTGATCTATTTCTTTGACTTAATAGGTAATTTAGTAGCATGTTATTTAATTTCCCAATAATTGGAAGGTTTTTCAGATATTTTTCTACTGTTGATTTCTGATTTATAGTGTTTCCATTTTGAAAGTAGAACATCCCTTGCACAGTTTCAGTCCTTTTACGTATTTAAGGTTTGTTTTATGCACCAGAAGGTCGTCTCTGGTGGTGAATAACCCTTGTATACTTGAAAAGAATGTGATTTCGGTTGTTGTTGAACAGATTATCCTGTACATAATTTTATACATGACAAAATTATTAGCCTGTTAGGTGTTGAAATAGTTTAAGTTATTTGCTAAAAAGATCAGCGTCTTTCAATCCATCTGTAACTTGCCACTCATTGCCTGTGTTTCCAGTGTCTTTCTGATTGCCTTGATGCCACTTGGTCACCAAAGTTGTCACCATTTAACTTACAATGAAGCCTTTCTTTGCCTGATCCTTGAGCATCTAATCGTGTGACTCTCTTGAGTGTTCCAGTTCAGCTAGAATGAGTGGGGAGCTATGAAACAGTTGTAAGCTTTTTTTATGTTTTCGGAAGGCATTAATTGTAAAATAAAAACAAGAACAAAATGTGAAATGTGGCTTGCTGAGACGAGTCATTTACACTTCACAAACATCCTCTGATGACAGTCTCTTGAGTCACATTTCAGAAAGAAGACTTACAAAGAGATGGAGTAGAGACAGGATGACTACTTGACTGTTTCTTGGAACAGTCCGTGTGAGAGATGATTATAGAAGGCTCAAATCTGCAGTGATAGTAGGACTAGAATGAAGTGGTAGTTTTAAGAGAAATCCAGAAATATAAGTGAAAGGTCTATATTTGAAAGGGAAAGTGAGAAATCACCACCCAGAGCAGGTGGCCATCCCTCAATCCCTTCTCTTCCATCCTCCTCTTGGGATTTTGGGCACGTACACACATGCACCCAACATGATCTTCAAGCTGTTGGTTCAGGACTGAAACTGTGGCTGTCCATGTAGGAGTCCAGTACTTTAACGACCCCGCCACCTGCTGACCCCACCCACAATAATTTTTGAACATCACATTTTATTTTTTTCACATTATGACCCACCTTTATACCTATGTTATATGTTAGTATCAGAATAAATATCCTTTTTATCATAGATGTTTTCATATTTTTATAGGCATTTATTAAACATTTGTACATTATGGTTTTTAATGACTGCATTAAAATTCACTGTATTGTTCCAGTGGCGTGGTGATTAAGGTGACTACATTCCATATGCCAGCTGTGCTGTTCAAGTCCTGGACCAGGTGGCTTAAAATACACACCAAACCTGGGATAAGCAGATGGCGAGGTGGTTGGCGCTGCACTCCCAGTTGGCAACCATAGTTCAAGTCCTGGACCTGGAGGCTTAAAAGTAATGTCAGGTGTGTGACATTACTAAAATCTAAGGTGTGTGTGTCTAAAATCCTAGAAGGAGAATGGAGGAGAAGTCTAAAATCCTAGAAGGAGAATGGAGGAGAAGAGATTGTGACATGCCATCCGCCTAGGGGGTGACTATTCACCTTCCTTCTCTCTTCTCTCTTTGTCTATCTCTGGCTAGTGCATGTGCCCTATGGCAAAAACCTAAGCAAAAAGCAAAACAAAACAAAACAGATAAGCCGGTGTGAGGGCATGCTCAAAAAGCATTAATGGCACAAGGAAATGTAGTATTATCTATTGAAGATATTTTGTAGTTTTATCAACTCTACTAGGGAGAAATGTTCACCTGTTGAAATATCCATTTTGTAAGCCAAATAATGTGAATTGAATGTATAAAAGAAAATGAAATTTAAAAAAATCTCAAAAAGAGAAATGGAGAAGGGATTGTGGCAAGAACATTCCCCAGAGAAGTGCTTTCTTACTGTCTCTCACTCTCTCTGTCTGTCTCTCTCTAGGGGGTACATGCTCTCTCTAGCAGACTTTTTTAAAAATGAAACATTCCCTAATTTGAATACTTAGATTGTTTTTATTCTTATTAGTAACAATGTTCCAAATGTCTTCCTTTATCTATCTTTTGGGTTTCCTTGAGTCATTTCCTTAGCAGTCCCAATTGTTTAAGTCTAGTGTTTTTCTGTTGCTCTAACTCTACCACAGGCTGGACAATTTATTTTTTTTAATATAAATATTTGTTTAGCTCATGGTTTTGAAGATGTGGTCAAGAGACCACATCTGGTGTGGGTGTTCTTCTTTTTTTTTTCTTTTTTTTGGAGAGGTTTTTGCTATAGGGCGCGTGCGCTCGCCAGACAGACAGAGAGAGACCAGAGAGATAGAAAGCGAGAAATCATCCCCCAGAGGGGATGGCCACGCTGCAATCCCTTCTCCTCCATTCTCCTCTCGGGATCTTGGGCACGCACGCACACTCTCCCGGTGTTGAGTTTTAAGCCACCGGGTCCGGGACTTGAACCGCAGTCGACTACATGGGAGTCCAGTGACGTAGCCATTACGCTAACTGCTGGCCCCTGGTGTGGGTGTTCTTGCTGGTGGGGTCTCTGCTGCAACTTTGAGGCAGCACAGGGCATCGTGCTGACAGCTAGTGTGTCTGTTGCTTCTCTTCCTCTTTTTATAGAGCCACCAGGAGTCAGTCATGGGGCCTCTACTCTGATGAACTCATCCAATCATTAGTCACTTTCCCAAAGCCCCATCTTTATTACCAGAGTTAAACTTTCAGTCTCTTAATACCATTACAATGACTGTTAAGTTTTCAACACATGGACTTTGCAGGGACCCATTCAAACCAACTCAAACCATAAGGATAAAAGTGTATGGGTGGGACCAGCAGTTAGCGTAATGGCTATGTCGCTGGACTCCCACATAGTCGACCACGGTTTGAGTCCCGGACCCGGTGGCTAAACTCACGCCGGGTGTGTATGCAATGCGTGCGTGCCCAAGATCTTGAGAGGCGAATGGAGGAGAAGGGATTGCGGCGTGGCCATCCCCTCTAGGGAGTGATTTCTAGCTTTCTATCTCTCTGTCTCTCTCTGTCTGTCTGGCGAGCGCACGCGCCCTATAGCAAAAACCTCTCCAAAAAAACCCAAAAGCGTGGGACCAGCAGTTAGCGTAATGGCTATGTCGCTGGACTCCCACATAGTCGACCGCGGTTCGAGTCCCGGACCCGGTGGCTTAAACTCACGCCGGGCGCGTGTGCGTGCGTGCCCAAGATCCCGAGAGGAGAATGGAGGAGAAGGGATTGCGGCGTGGCCATCCCCCCTGGGGGGTGATTTCCTGCTTTCTATCTCTCTGTCTCTCTCTGTCTGTCTGGCGAGCGCACGCGCCCTATAGCAAATAAACCTCTCAAAAAAAAAAAAAAAAAAAACCAAAAGCGTATGGGCATTTTTTTGGATCTTTATAAGTGTTGCTCTGATGTTTTCCAAATTGTTGTAAATATAAATAGCCTAACTAGCAATAAATGAGGGTATTGAAACCATATCACCAGGACTGAGCAATATCATTTCATTTCTTTTTCCTTTTACCAGCTGTAAAGCCGTACATTGTGGTTATATTAATTTTCATATCTTTATTTCGTTACCAGCCTCTCTGTAAGGTCTTTATGCATCAGGATGAATTACTCTAAAGTATTTTGCCTCACTCGTCAGTGCTCTGTGAGTTAACCACTTGGTCAGGAGCTGCTCTCTCTGTTTCATGAGCCTTTTTGTTCCTGTGGTTAAAGACCCACCTTCATTCTTCCTCTCTTGAATATTCTCCACAGGAACACACTTAACCAATTGCTTGCTTGCATTTCTTCATGCCTACCTTCCTGCTCCCTGATTGAGTCATTCTCTCTCTCTCTCTCATTGGCTTTTTGTGATCTAATTTTCTTAAGAATTATTTAACTTTATTTATTTATTTATTTATTTTTATTTGACCAGAGAGGGACAGAGTGTGAGAGAGAGAGAGAGAAAGAGAGAGAGAGGGAAAATGACAAAGGAAGCCTCCAAGTCCAGGACTTGAACCACAGTTGATAATGTGAGAGTCCAGAGCCCTTAACCACTACACCACCTGCTGGCTCCTTGTGATCTCATTTTGAATATATTTTATACACTCACTCTTTAAACAGATGATTTGATGAGGCTCCCAGTTCTCGGTGGCGTCTCTCCCCTTCGTGAATGGCAGCGGTGGCAGCACCGGCCAGAGCTGCCCTGCTCTACTCCTCTGAACCTCCCCTGTCTGTCTCTTGGTTCTAGCCCTCAGCCTTCCTGTGCTGCACCCCATCCCATTGTTATTAAAGAGGTCCCCTCAGTCTGATTTATTGTCATCCTTTTCTACACTTCGCATCTGGATTCGTTTTGTTTTTGTTTTTGCTAGCTAACAAATCAAATTATCTTATACTTGGTGACTTAAAACGATGCAAATATTTGATGTCACTGTTTCCTTGAATCAGAAATCTTGGGGATGCGTTGGGGGGCTCAGGTTCATCTGGTGCTCAGGTCTGCTTTCTATCCTTTGCAGGCCGGTGGGAAAGTTTGTGCCTTAAGATGGTAAGAGTGCAGTTCCCCTTTTCTCTCTGGCTGCCGGGGGCACCTCTCAGCTTCCTGAGGTCCTAGACACAGACTTGAGCCTTTACCTACATGGCAGTTTAGCTCTTCACAGCCAGCCAGGTCATCTGTGTCCAGTCTGCCAAGAAGGAGTCCCAGTTACATTAGTAAACCAATCACAGGCGTGGACTCTAACCCCCCAACACTCAAAGGGAAGGGCTTACACCAGACACATACACGAGAGCTGGGATTCTCAGGTCATCGCAGCTGCCACAGGGTCCCACTCGCCCTTTAGTGTCTAGGTGGGATTATATTCCTTTCATGAGATTTTGTTTGTTTGTTTATTGCATGAGCAAGAGAGACAGTCAGTCACCCTATCAGGGTCCCTGTGCCACAATCCTCCCCCAGGGTCAACCAGCCCTGGGTCATGGATACACGTGTACCCAGCATGTTCAGACATGAACCCAGAACCTTCCAATGTGGGTTAGTATAGCAGATTGCTGTGTCACCCATGCCGCCATCTCGTCCCCTCATGAGCTCTTAGACTTTGCCCAGCAGTATGAAGTGCTCCCTTGCTTTCCTCTGTGCAGTAGTTTGAATCCCCTCTCATGCATGTGAAATAAACCCTTAGAATTCGTGTTGTTGACATAACCTGAAGAGGACACTATACCTTCGGAGAAAATGATGCTAGATAGGAGTTTTACCTCAGCTTGCTCGCTCTCTTCCTGTTACTAAGAGTAAACATGGTGTTCAAATAAAGCGAGATCCTTAAAGGCCTGACACACTTTCTGAGTGGTAATGATGCACTGTGGCATGTTTCGAACCTGTCTCCCTGTCTAGGAACCTATCGAGGGACAGAGATGGTTATCTTTTTCCTCTGTAGCCTAAACATAGTAGGCTGTATGTTTTAATCAGGGCAGGTAAAGATTATAGAAAAATCGTAACTCAAATGCAAGAACCAGGACCCAGAATTTAATCAGGAAGAAAGACAAGGTACCTGCAGTTGGCATAATGGTTACATCACTGGACTCCTATGTAGTTGACCACGGTTCAAGTCCTGGACCCAGCAGCTTAAAACTCACATTGGGCACATGTGCATGTGTACCCAGAAAAACATCCCCAGAGGAGAATGGAAGAGAAGAGATTGCAGTGCAGCCATCCCTGCTGGGAGTTGATTTCTTACTTTCTGTCTCTCTGTCTGTGTCTCTCCAGTGCATGCACTTGCAGTATAGCAAAAAAATCTCTCTTGAAAAAAAAAAAAAGAAATGAAAGACAATACTACAGATAGTATGACAACAGAGTGATTCCATGAGGGAAGAAAGGAATGTAGAGAGGAGGCAAGATGTTGAGAGTGGACACTCTCGCGGTGTTTCTGTAGCTGCTCCCCAGTGCCCTGCCACTAGTGGCCGCTCAGCCAGGGTTATCAATAATTCTCAGAGTGGTATGCCGCCATCTGGTACGTATTCTTCTTTAAACTATTGGTTTGTTTTGTTTTCTAATTGTAGCTGGTGCCCAAGATCGAATTGGATGGGCTTTCGGCCTAGGACTAGAAAGACTGGCCATGATCCTGTATGACATCCCCGACATTCGCCTGTTCTGGAGTGAGGATGAGAGATTCCTGAAGCAGTTCCGTGTCTCAGACATTAATCAGAAGGTGACATTTCAGGTAAATGACTTAAGCAAGAATTAAGTAAGTGATAATAAGAATGCTTGTCAAGGATTGAGAGGATCACGGACTTGAAAAGCAAACTTGAATTTTAAGATAACGTGAATTTGAAAAGTATTTTTTGAATACAGGCTTATAAACAGACTGGGGGGTTCATAAGCCTTCAGAAATTATGTGCTGTAAAAAAATAGATTTCTCAGTCTTATTGGCATAAGAGGAGAGCCAAACTGGGGTTTTGTTAATGAGTATTTTGTCATGAAATATCCATCTTTATCATTGATATTTTCTCTTAAAGTTGACTTTTTCTTATACTAACATAGACGCATTGGCTTTCTTATGAATGGTATTTGCAATATAGATCTTTTCATCATTTTATGTTTATTCTGTGTCCTTATATTAAAATATGTCTCTGGGGGCCAGCAGGTGGTGTGGTGGTTAAGGTCGCTGGACTACCACATGCCTAACCATGGTTCGAGTCCTGGACCTGGCGACTTGCTTTCTCATTTTCTCTCTCTCTCTTCCTCCCTCCCTCTCACTCTGTCCCTCTCTGATCAAATTAAAATAAATAAATAAATAAACAAATTAATATGGTTAAATAAAAAATAATTCTTTAAAAAATATATCTCTTATAAATAGTATAGAGATGGCTCTTTTTCTCATAAATCCAGAGTTAATGTCTCTGCTTTCTAATTGGACCGATGAATATATTTGCATTTAATATAATTCTTTATATTCCTGGGCTTAATTCTATCATATTTTCATTTCTTCCTCATGTTCCTTATCTGTTCTTTATTTCCTTATTACTTTATTTAGAAATTGAGGTTTGGTGTTTTTGGTTTTTTAATATTACATTTTGTTTCCTCTATTGCTATTTAGCTGTATCATTTTATATGATTTTTAAATGGTTAATGTAGATTATAATGTGCATAATTAATTCATCATGCTTTACCATAAATAAATACCTTACAACTTTGTGAAATATTTAACAACATTATAATGGTGTAATTCTCTTTCTCCTTCCTGCGTTTTGTATTATTATTATTGTCATATTTTGTTTCCTATACATTATAACCCCATCATATAACATTATATTTACTTCAAACAGTCAGTGTTTTTAAAAGAAATTAAAGCTGTATTTTTTCCCTTGATATTTACCCTACTGATTATCATTCCTTTCTGCAGATCTTGATTTTTCTCTCTGATCATTCCCTTTCGTCTGTACAGCTTTCTTTTCTTACAGAGAAGGATGAGTTTTCTGTTTTTATTGGTCTGGAAATGCCTTTGTTTCTTTCACTTCTACTTTTTTCAAGAATCTTTTCCATGGGTTCAAGTGTCTAGGTTGTCACTTTTTATTTACTTGTTTAATTTAGATTTTTTTTTTCTTTTTCCATTTATCACTTTAAGTAATTTCATTGATCCGGCCTACTCCCCTCAATTATGGGACACATTTTTCTGCTTCATGATTTGTCTTTTTAAAAATTGTGTTTGAAAGAACACAAAGACTGAAGTAGGCCTTATTTATCCCCAGAAAGCCTTACCTTCTCCCCTGTCAGGCAGCTGAGGGGACTAGACCACATCGCTTTGGTCTCATCAAGAGCTGAGCTGGATATTTTATCTGGGTTCCCCTTGGTGGTGAGACCTGATTCTGCAACAGAGCCTGGGACCAAAGCATGCGAGAGATTATGAGAACTCTTTCTGCTTTCCACCTTCTCGAAGTCAGCTTCTTCTACCACTAGTGCTTGCTAAGTGGATATATTGAAGGAGAATTGGCTGGCTGGGAGGGTTAGCTGTTTCTTCATTTTCCAATCTGCCATACCAGCCAATTCTTGGCCAATAAATGGTTGGCTGGTTTGCCTGTATTTTACCAAAGTTTCTTTGCCAACAGCAGGCTAGCTCATCTGCATCCACAGGCCTGGTGGTGAAGCCAGCTACCAATGGCCGTCTTCCCTAGTCCAGACCTTTTTAACATCTTTAACACTAAGTTTTTGGGACCAGCAGGTGGTGTGGTGGTTACGGTGTTGGACACTCCCACATGGCCGACCAGGGTTTGAGTCCTCAATCTGGTGGCTTGCTTTTTCACTTCCTCTCTCTCTCACTCTCACCCTCTGTCTCTCTCTGGTCAAACTAAAAAATAAATGAATGAATAAATAAAATAAAATAAATAATAATTTTTTTTTTAAAAGAGCAATAAGTTTTGAAAGTATATTATTTTCTCATTGTTAGAGTAGAACTGATTTTTTTTTTCTTGGTGACCATCTTCTTTCTAACCAGAACTGGAACCTCTTTTTATTTGTTTAATTATGTTTAAATTTATTTTTGGGTTGACCTTAAGTGGCCTAAAAAAAAAAAAAATCCTATTAAAAAACTGTTTATTTCTATTTTAGCATCAGTTCATTCTAGATTAATCTGAAGTAAAACTGCATTTGGCCAAAGTAAAACCTGGCTAGGGATGTAACTTTTTCTCATTTACTTTTTCATTTACTCAGTCATTTATTTAATCAACAAACATTTATGGAACACTACCACTGTACAGAACAGTGTGCTCAGTACTATGGTAGGAGAAATAGAAATGAATCGCACACTCGCCGCCACAATTTAGTGGCTTAAATTCAATTTCAAGTGTATTCTCAACAGTTTTCTTATATGAGATGCAGTGAGCGTCAGGAAAAGACTATTGATTTCTTCTATTGAATGTCATTTTTTTCTTCAAAAGTAAAGTCAATATATGCATACTTGCACTATATATCATTTATATGCTTGCTTTTCTGTAACAAATTGAAGAACTTTTGATGGGGCAGATAGGATTTGTATATCTATAGTTAGTATATGCATATAAAATACTTTACCAATTATAGACTCTAGAGAGGTATTTCCTGATTATTTACTTATATGTAACACCTCTTACATTCTATGTTAGTTTCCTGTTGTGTATGTAATGAAACGCCACAAACTTAGATGCTTAGAACAACATGTATTTATTATTTTACAGTTTGGGAGGTTAGAAATCCAAAGTTATTCTGATTGGGACAAAGTTGAGGTGTCAGCAAGGCTGATTTCTTCTGGCATCACTAGGGAGATTTGTTTTCTTGTCTTTGCCAGCTTCCAGAGACCAGCCCCAGTCCTTGGCTCTTAGCCCTTTAACACACTGCCTTCTCTTCCCCTCCCTCCTATGTTGGCACATCGCCCTCTCTCTGACCGTTTACCTCCCTCTTCTAAATATCCTCATGATTAGATTGAGTCTATGTAGAACCTTCTATTATTTATTTTTATCATTTATTTATATCTCAAGATACTTCATGTAACCATATTTTAAAAATTCTTTTTGATTGGAGGTTAACATATTCTAGGGATTAGGATATGGATTTCTTTTGGTGGGATTGGGAAGCATTTTTCAAAGTACCACAGTCTGACTTCTTTTTTTTTTTGGAAAGATTTTCGCTATAGGGCGCGTGCGCTCGCCAGACAGACAGAGAAAGACATAGAGACAGAAAGCGAGAAATCACCCCCCAGGGAGGATGGTCACGCCGCAATCCCTTCTCCTCCATTCTCCTCTCGGGATCTTGGGCAGGCATGCACACGCGCCCGGCGTGAGTTATAAGCCACCGGGTCCAGGATGCGAACCGCAGTTGACTACGTGGGAGTCCATCGACATAGCCATTACGCTAACTGCTGGTTCCCCACAGTCTGAGTTCTAAACATCAAAGATTCACATCTGACCCAGAGGTTAAAAAAAAAAAAATTTACCCCATCTTATAGTCTCTCGGAGTTTCAACTCACAATCGAAAATGTCATTAGCCCCAAAGTCTCAATCTTCTCATTCAACGATGTAAGTATGGTGTAGGTGGAACTCTGGACATGATTTATCCTTAGATAAAATTTCTCTCCATTTGTGTACCTATGAATTTAGAAAGCCAGATTAGTCATAGGAAGATAGTCACAGACAATCTCATTTGGAAAGGGACAAAATGAAAGGAAAAAGGGAATCACATCTTAAGCAATTTAAAAAAAAAAACAAACAACAACAACCAGTAGGTTTCAAAGTCAGAAATAATCCTCTGTGTTTCTCAGCTCTATACTCTGGACCCATGGTTCTGTGTCATCCTTACTTTTTCATTAAGACTGGCATATACTGGGGCCAACAGGTGGTGTGGTGGTTAAGGTGTTGGACTCTCACATGGCTCACTCTCACATGGCAGTTCAAGTCTTGGACCTGGTGAGTTTCTCTCTCTCTCTCTCTCTCTCTCTCTCTCTCTCTCTCTCTCTCTCTCTGTTGCTCTTTGGTGAATACATATGTCCAATGGCAAGTTAAAAAGAAGAAAAAAAAATACTAACATATATTTTAATCTGAGTAGTTTCATTAGCCCAGTTTTTGCCTGTAGAGTTTGGAGAGTCAAATAGCCTTCTTTTGTTCATTTTTAAAATTTTATTTTATTTTCTAAAACTTTTTACATCCTTTCATTTTCAATCCAAGATGATCGTTTCTGATGATAGAACATTCTCAAAAACCTTGTGCGTCTTCCCTATATGTCATAGGGACTACTCCATTCCGTAAGGAGCTTCTCTACAGATCTTTCTTGAATAAATCACTTTGGGTTTTGGCTTCTACTGAGATGCCTAAGGGAATTCACAAATCACATACCAAATTCTTTAAAGTCCCCTCTGTATTACTGAATACACTGATCTTTTGGTCTTTTGGAAGTACTAACAAAAATTTGTCCAACAACAGTGTGCTTTTCCCTCCAGATCACATTTTCTCAACAGTGAGTCTCCTACTTTTTAGATCACTTGCAATCTGGATAGGCTGAGAATTTTCCAAATGATCTAATCCCGATTCCTTTTGGCTTAACAGTTCTTCCATTAATTTATCTTTTTCTATCACATTTGACTAGCATGCTACATTTTCAACTGTTTGCTTGGAGAACTCCTCAGCCAAATACTCAGATTCATTGCTTACAAGCTGTGCTTTCCCCCCGCAATTTCAGCTATGCTTTCTGTCACTGTATAACAAGGATCCTCTTTCTTCCCATTTCCAGTAACATGTTTCTCATTTCCTTCTGAGCCCTCAACCAGAAGGGCTGTTGACATCCACATTTCTTTCATCAGTTAGTTTATGGTAACTTGTTTTTTTAACCATGCTCCTCACTTTTTTTTAAAAATTTATTTATTTTACATTCATTCACTATATATCATTGCAGCATATGAAATGAATTTTCCAATGCAGAATACACCATATATTGACTCAATCAAAGATAATTACCATACACTGTTATCTTCAACAGATACTCTTCTATATTGTTTCTTATATATTTTACTTCTTCCCTTCTCACCCCGATTCCTTCCCTCTCACCCTCACTTTTCTCTGAGCCCATCAGGTTCTTTAACATCTGTACTTCTGCAACAGTCTGTCCAAGGCTAACTTGCCTTTTTAATATCATGATGCTCAGAATTGTCTACCCATTAGCCTATTCCAAGGCTATTTCTACAATTTTAGGTATTTAGTACAAGTAGCATCTCACTTCCGGATACCAAAATATGTGTTTGTTTCCTGTTGCCACTGTAACAAATTAACACAAACCCTAAAACATCATAGATGTCTTATCTAACAGTTCTGGAGGACAGAAATCCAGAATCAGTTGGACTGGCCTACAGTGAAGGTGTTAGCAGGGTTGGTTCCTTCTGGAGGCTCTAGGGGTGAATCTGTTCCCTTGTCTTCGCCATTTTATAGAGGCTATCCTCTTTCCTTAGCTCACAACTGAGTATCATATTGCCTTTCCCCGGCCCCTGCTTACCTCCGTGAGCACATCACCTCTCTGAATTTTCGCCTCTCACTTACAAGGACTCTTGTGATTACATGGACCCCGTGAGGTTAATTCAGGATAATCTCCCCATCTGAAGATTTGTTCTCGATCACATCTGGAAAGATCTTTTTGAATAAGGTAACATACTTACAAATTCTCAAGATTAGGATGTGACCATCTTTGTTAGGGGGAGATCATTACATTACCCTTATGGAAAAATGGAATTAATGTACAGACTTATTTTGGCATAAAGAGAACCTGAAATTTATGTATAGTTTTCTCATAATGCACATTTTCTATGAACT
The DNA here is from genome assembly GCA_026018925.1 of Tupaia tana. Taxonomy (NCBI): domain Eukaryota; kingdom Metazoa; phylum Chordata; class Mammalia; order Scandentia; family Tupaiidae; genus Tupaia; species Tupaia tana. The sequence goes on along the minus strand of JAKSZU010000024.1, from coordinate 28,848,529 downwards.
TTTTGAAGACTCCCCCCCCACACACATTCTTTTTTATATTTAAATTTTATTATGGCAGTTTGCTGTCAAATTAATAGAGCTGTTTGTTGTTAGGGATAAGTAATTCAGACAGTATTAAAGTGATAGTATTTTTTAACTGTTTGTTTAGCATGGTCGTATATACATATATGTGTGTGTGTATATATACATCTATGACATGACCACTCTAAGCAAATAGTTAAAAATTACCAACACTTTAATACTGTCTGTGTTACTTAGCCCCAACAACAAATATACATGTCATATGTGTATTTATATATATATGTGTATGTGTGTGTGTGTGTGTAATATATGTATGACTAAGAGAGTTGTTTTGTCACTTAATGTGGTTGGTCTGTCTTAAGAAGAATATTTAATGTCATTATGATCCTATGTGAGACTTTTCTTAAAAGAGGAGGAGAGGAAGCAGAAGCCTGCTGGTGGCTGTGAACTTGTGGCTTTTGTGGCCTAGAAATTCTCGGAGCCATTTGAGAATGTGTTGTTTAGGAGGCAGGCATTTTTCTTCCTTAGTCTCCCTTCGGGCCCTCTTTAAGGCTTTAGGCTCTCTTGGGTTCTATGGTGTCTTCCTCTCCATAGTCTCTGCAGTCTTGCAAATCCATCCACTTAGCTCTGAAAACACTCTTCAAGGTGCTAGCAATAGTCTGATTTATCATACCCTGAGACTTCATCCACATGACTCTTTTTTTTTTTTTTTTTTTGGAGAGGTTTTTGCTATAGAGCACATGCACTCTTCAGAAAGACAGAGAGAGACAGACAGAAAGCGAGAAATCACCCCCCAGGGGGCTGGCCATGCCACAATCCCTTCTCCTCCTTTCTCTTCTTGGGATCTTGGGCACACACGCACATGTGCCCGGTGTGACCTTAAGCCACCGGGTCTGATATTTGAACCACGGTTGACTGCGTGGGAGTCTAGCAACATAGCCATTATGCCAACTGCTGGTCCCCCAGCATGAGTTTTAAGTCGCTGGAGTCAACTATGTGGGAATCCAGCAATATAACTATCTACCATCTGTTGGTCCCCATATCCTTCTTTTGATCCTTCCTCAATCTTGAAAAGGAGCGTTGTGCATTCTAGCTACTTCCTCCCGATACAGGGCATCCTTAGGGACTTAGGAATGCAATTACATCAGCTGAAAATAAAATATTTAATGGTTATTACTGAGAGAGTTCCTTGACATAGTCAATTTGGATCACGATGTTGATAGGAGTTCTCAGCCATCTTCAGGTGGGGCATTTCTCACAACTGCAAGAGCAGAATACAGGGCAGCAAAGGACAATTTCTTAAAGCTATAATAAGAATAAGTATAATTAGCAGTTTTCAATAGCAATGAATGCCACTTTTAGTAGCACTAAGAATATGTTAGAGTTTTAATTTTTTTTCTCTTCTACAGAAGAGAGGGCTAGACACACACGTACATGCAGGCACATGCACACATGCATACACACACACACACACACACACACGTTTTTATACAGATTACCAAGGTTCTAAATAGGTCTCTCAAGGCCTTCTGTCCTTTAGCCAAATGGGAGTGGATCCCACCAAACAATTGTTCTGTTGAAATAGAAACCAGACATCTAAAGGGAGGATTAGCTACCTTTTAGCCAAATGAGGGAAATCCTACATTAATTGCCCTGCTGGTAGGGTTTGACCACCTGCCCACCAAATTGGGTTTCCTTCCAGGTAAATTTCCCTTGGCTCATGAGAGGATAGGGAGAGAAGCTGGTAGGGTTTGACCACCTGCCCACCAAATTGGGTTTCCTTCCAGGTAAATTTCCCTTGGCTCATGAGAGCATAGGGAGAGAAGCTTGAAGAAATAAAGCCCCTCATTCCTCATTAACTAGGGTGGCCACTGTCTCACCCCACAGGTTCTTCTTCTGACTCTGCAGCTGGAGGCAGGCCCCTAAATCTTGTCCCACTTAGCTAGTCCAGCTGCAGAATCATGATAGAACTATTGAAGAACTATTTTTGTCCTTATCTCGCCAAAATATAACTAACATTGTGGCCCTAATTCTGTAGTATCTGCTCCAGAGAATTCTTGGCTGATATTGAGAGCTTGTTACCCATATCAAAGACTAACACCAAAGTAATGGAACATCCATTTAACACATGCACATCCATTTAACACAAACACCGATCACTATAGACTTAAAAAGAGGTCTTTCACCACTTAGCTAGGACCCGCAAACCAGCTTTCTGCAAAAGTGGGCCTGTTCAAGAAAGGGACACCAAAGTAATATTACAAACACAAATTTCTGTAGATGTCCAAAAGAAGTCTTCTATGCCACCTATCTTCTGGATGGAAAGGAGCCATTCCCATTTATCTGGGACCAACTGCCTGCAAACCCAAGCCTTTACAAGAAACGGCTTAACCAAAAGGGAAGGGATAATGCTTCTTTCAGGGCTAGGCACTCACCTGTGTAGACAACAGCTCATTGCAAATACCAGCCAAATCACATTCCCAATGTTGGCTCCTCCAAGACTACCTTAAATGGTAGTGGCTGGGGTTTGCCTTCTCCCAGAGGTTCTCAGATCTCCAGCCCTCCAACTAAATCAGCTGGGCAGCTGCTAAGGGAATAGTGTCCAAAGACCTTCATGAGGCAGTAGCCTCAAAGCCCTGAGTGATTGGGCATTATGGATGAAACCCCAGATTCTGTTACCAATCCATAGTAGATAAGGACCATGAACAGTCTCTTGCTGCCAAAAAAGCCAAACTCTGACCCACAAGATCCATCCAGGAGACAGCTAAGACAGTTAAGTCTATCTCCCAGATGACATCACCTATAACAAAGCCTTCCTTCTGGACAGACCTCATAGGTCAGAGCTTGGCTTTTATTGTGGCAACCAGCTCTTCCTGATCCATACCTGCTTTGGTATAGCAACAATAATTATTTGTTATTGAAAAGTTTTCAACATTAATAACATTTTATTTACATATTTTATTGAAAAGTATTACTTTGATGTCTGTAATGGCTTACAAGGTCAGTCCCCTTTTGACGAAACAATTGAGCAGCATTGTCTGCTATCTTTTCTTCCAATTGAGGAATTTTTCTGGTTCTTTTCTGTGTCCATAGATTATATTATTCCTAATCCCAGAAACTATTTTAGATTCTTGTCACTGCAACAGGAATAGGTGGGAATAGTTGAGTGGACGCATGCACGCTTGCCTTACCACGCTCCATCCAAGTAATCATAATAAGTCTTAGTGGTTGATACTCATTTTGGCCTCACTCTATGTCCAAGACTATTCTAAATGCTTTGCATGTTTTAGCTTAATCTTCTCAATAATCTTCTGACGTAAGGTACTCCTATTCTCATTTTCCAGATGAGGAAACTGCCTGAGTAGTCAGCTCAATGGTAGCATCAACATGGTGTATAGTTTGTTTGGGGACTCAAGGAGCCATTTCCACAAATTTAATCTAGTATATCATTCATAAGGCGATTACTCAGAGCCAAACGATATAAAATTTTCTGATGAATCCAATAATTGGTATACAATTTACAGAAAAGTAAATCATTAAGTTTAAGTGATCATATTTATGGACTTGATGGTAGCAAGATATGTATATTCATGTGCTTTTCAAACTTTAATGTAAAGATGAATCACCTGCACAGATTCTGATTCAGTATGTCAGCCCGAGAGTCTGCATTTCTCATAAACTCCCAGGTGATGCCAATGCTTGTCCACAGACTACTCATTGAAATAGAGTAATGATATGGGACCAGCAGGTGGCATGGTGGTTAAGGTGCTGGACACTCCCACATGACTGACCACGGTTCAAGTCCTGGACCTGGTGGCTTGCTTTCTCACTTCTCCACTTTCTCTCTCTCTCTCTCTCTCTCTGTCTCTCTCAGTCAAATTAAAAATAAATGAATAAATAAATAAAATTTTTAAAAAAAGAAATAGAGGGATCAGCAGTTAGCGTAATGGCTATGTCGCTGGACTCCCACGTAGTCGACCGCGGTTCGAGTCCCGGACCCGGCGGCTTAAACTCACGCCGGGCGCCTGTGCGTGCGTGCCCAAGATCCCGAGAGGAGAATGGAGGAGAAGGGATTGCGGCGTGGCCATCCTCCCTGGGGGGTGATTTCCTGCTTTCTATCTCTCTGTCTCTCTCTGTCTGTCTGGCGAGCGCACACGCCCTATAGCAAAAACCTCTCCAAAAAAAGAAAAAAAAAAAAAAAAGAAATAGAGTAATGATAGACAAAATTACTTAACTTGGCAATGTTTCAGCTACCTAATGTGTACAATGAGATAATAGAATGAGATGCTTTTGGGAGCTGGATGATGGGGCAGCATTAAAATGCTATAGTCTTTGAGACTGGTCCATGGGAAGGTTCTGGGTTGACATTTAGAGATCTCTCTGAGTATGCCAAGCTTGCATGCCCTTGATTGAAGGCTGGCTGAGGCTGGGGGTGGATTATGGCATCAAGTCCCTGTTGGGGTTCATTCTCTTTCTTTCTCTCTCTCTCTCTCTCTTTCTTTCTCTCAAAGGAAGTAATTGATTAAAATTTAAAAGGAAAAACGAAAAAAGATGTAAGAGGATGGGCCAGCAGATGCCATGGAAGTTAAGGCAGCTAGGGTTCCATATGGCTAACTGTGCAGTTTGAGCCCCAAACCTGATGACTTGAAAACCACGCCAGGCACGTGTATGTGCTCAAAGTTCCAAGAGGTGAATGAAGGAGAAGGGATTGTCTATGACCATATGCTCTAGGGGAGAAAGTAGTGGAGTCCTTTTTCACTTTCTCTCTCTCTGTCTCTGTTTGCGAAGAGCGTACATGCGTTATAGCAGGGAAATATATACATATATATAGAGAGAGATGGTTTGACTAAGTGATGAAACTCATTTTCTCCTCTGTTACACTCTCATTTTTTAATTTAGTTTTTAGTTTTTGATATAGAGTGTGTGTGCTTTGGCAGAGAGAGACAGAGACAGAGAAAGTGTGAAATCACCCACCCCCCCATGGGGAATGGCCAAACTGCAATACCTTTGACTCCATTCTTCTCTTGGGATTTTGGGCACACATGCGTATGTGCCTGCCATGTTTTGTTTTTTTGTTTTTTTGTTTTTTTTTTTGGAGAGGTTTTTTTTTCGCTATAGGGCGCGTGCGCTCGCCAGACAGACAGAGAGAGACATAGAGACAGAAAGCGAGAAATCACCCCCCAGAGGGGATGGTCACGCCGCAATCCCTTCTCCTCCATTCTCCTCTCGGGATCTTGGGCACGCACGCACACGCGCCCGGCGTGAGTTCTAAGCCACCAGGTCCGGGACGCGAACCGCGGTTGACTACGTGGGAGTCCAGCGACATAGCCATTACGCTAACTGCTGGTTCCCTGCCTGCCATGTTTTTCAAGCTGCCAGATCTGGGACTTGAACCACACAGTCGATCATGTCAGGTCCAGCCACATTAACACCATGCTACTGAATGGCCCATTTTATGCTCTCATTTTAAGTGTAGCGTAACTATTACAATAAGTAGATATATAATTTATGATACTTTCTGCACTTAATCTTGACATTTTCTCCTTTTTTTTCCCCTTCTTCCTCTAAATTTTATTATCATGAATTTCAAATGCAGTTGCAACAGGAATAGGTGGGAATAGCTGAGTAGGGGCTACACTTACACTTTTTCTTTTTTAAATGAATTTCCTTAGCTTCCTCTTTCTCCCTCCCTCCCTCCCTCCCTCCCTCCTTTCTTTCCATGTTCTTTTTGTACTTGTCGAGATAAGGGGACTTTATGAAATAGTCATACAATTTATATTCACACTTACAAAAGTTATACAGAAGTCAGAGGTTTGCTTGTGCACTTTATGAATGTAAAGTGTTAGTATTTAAATCAGAAAGAAGTAAAACTAGAGATGATGAAAGGAGAAATTAGAAGGGCAAACCATTTGGCAAGGACCAGCAGGGCAGTGACTTTAAAGTCTTGTTTCAGCTCAGCCATATTCTCAGAGCTTGTCTTTGCCCTTCGTATGGCATCAGCATTGAGTACTATTATACCAGGACAGGTAAGTTTTTAAGGGTACATTGGCTTATCCCTTTTATTTATTTCTGCCTTCTATTAACCCCTACCCAATACATCATTTGCCTATATACTCATTTGTTGAATATGTTGTAATACTTGCCAGTACTTCCCAGTTGTTGAATGCTATGTGCAAGCCATCGGACTAAATACTTTGCCTGTATTATAGCTTCTATGCACTGAGATGGTTGGAGTGGGTATTGTAAATCCATTTTATAGATGATAAAACTTAGTGTTTGGCAACACCAAGTAACTCAGTCATAATAAGTCCCCTCGTAAGCGACAGAGCCAGGAACTTAACAAAAGCTGACTCTGGAGTGTTCCTAATATTGAACTAGTAAGATCTGTTGTTGCCAAGGCGCTGTGCTGGATGCTGGAGTTGGTAAGGGAAAATTGACAGTTCCTGACTTCAGGTTGTTTCTAGTCTAGGGAAGGGGACAGATTTATCAAAAGAGACTTCCAAAATAATGTGGAACAACGGTGGAGCTGTGTATAGGTGTATAGAACTTCACTGATACTGACCAATGAATGAGGAGGTCAAATTTATCTCCTTCCTTTCTTTAATCCCTTTTTTTTGCTAGTTAATTCTCTAAATCCTTCCATGTCTCTCCAGAATTGTATTAGGGCTTGAGCCTGTGATTACTTGCTAATCTCCATAGCTTGGAAGAGCTCCTAGATCTGTTTTTGCTGCCATTATCATAAATGTTGGCTGATAGAGACTTAATGCCGGATTTTGCAATGTTTCCTCATCCTATTCCCAAACTAATCCATCTGTGAGAATCATGTCAGCTTCATTGTGTTGCAGTGAAATGAATGGATCTCGAACTTTCTCATAATTTCCATGGGCATGTTTTTCAATCTCGCTCCCTCCGAAAGTATATTAAGTATTTTCTTTTGCTGGAAAAGGGATATTTATCCCAAAAGAAACTAATAGAATGGGATAGAAGAAAGGTAGAAGATAACCAACCTTAGAACCTTTTATGTGTGTTTAGTAAGCGTTGTTGATTTACAAATGAGGAGAGATACAGTGATGGAAAAAAATAGACAGGTGTGTACTGGGAATCATTATAGTGCTTGTATGAATAGCGTTTATAACAGAGCCCATCACACTGTAACATTTAATCCATGCTAACTTTTATTCATTTATTCACCACCACCACTTCTACTATAGAACACATACCGTTGAGAAGGCCTTTGTACTCTGTTTTCATTTTCAGCTTGCTTTGACAACACTGGTGTTACATAATCCCAGCCTTTTGACACTCAGACATTTCATTAGCCCCTAGTCCAGAGACCTGCAAATTGCGGTCCCGTGTTTATACTGGAGCCTGTCATCAGAGGCCTGTGGATTTATTGACTGCTTTCTATTTTTGTGAGAACAGGAGATCTTGTTTTACATATTTAGAAAATCACAACCACAGATTTCTTTCTTATTTATTAAAGCACCTAAAAAAATATAAGGAAGGGGCCAGAAGGTGATTAAGGTGCTGGACTCCCACATGGCCAACCACAGTTCAAGTCCTGGACCTGGGAGCTGGAAAATCACTCCAGGCGTGTGTGTGCCCAAAATACTAAGAGGAGAATGGAAAAGAAGGGATTGTGGTGTGGCCATTCCCCTGGGAAGTGATTCCTTACTTTCCCACGTTCTGTCTCTGGCTCTCTCTGGCGAGAACACTCATCCTATGGCAAAAATCTTAAATAAATAAATAAAATATTTGTGTATGTATGTGAATAGGAATTTAGCTCTGGTGGTATTGCTAAGGTGCTGTGCTCTGTATGCCAGCACCACTCGTAAGGTCTGGATTAGATTCCTGCTCCAATCTAAAAGCCAGGCATGTGGCACAGATTTATAATCCTGGCTACTTAGGACGATCAGGCAGGAGGATTTTTATGAACTCAAGGCTTGCCAGGGCACAATACTGAGACCTGTGTTTAAAAAAAAAAAAAGAAAAAAACGTCAGGCATTGTGGCATGTGCTTGTAGTCCTGGCTGAAAGGATGAAGAGGGTGTATCGCAACATGGCAAGACCTGTCTAAAAACGTTTCGTGTGTGTGTGTGTGTGTGTGTGTGTGTGTGTGTTTTTAAATCTAGTATTGGGGTATTTAGCATCTTCTTACACAGTTTTCATATAGTGTAGATTGGAAATATGTGTGTTTTGTGACTTATATATGTATATACACTCAATATTGTGGTTATATTTTCTTGACTATTAATCTTATGAAAAGATGTAAGAACATATTATTTATAGGTAACATGCTAAACCTTAAATCTTGCCAGCATCTATAACATTGGGCAAATTATGCGCAATGTAAGTTAGAAATCATTGAACTGACCAGAAGAAGTTTTGTTGTTCCTATCTCTGCAGTCGAAGAGTTACTTTTGTACACATCAACTATAGTTGATGGGTCATGAAACTAAAAGTTGGTTTTAGAAAGACATTATTAGTATAGGGATCAGAAACAAATACAAATATTCAAGTTTGAAGGAACTGATGTAGAAAGAGCCATCAGTCAAACTATGATGGGCAGATCATCTGTCTTCTTTCCCCTCGGTGTGAATATGGGATATAATTTTTACAAGGTGCTCAGAGGGATGCTTTTAGCTTCAACCATGAGAAATGAGGCAAATGAGAGAAAGCCAACTGAAAATGGCTGGTAATAAGAATTGTAGCAAGATCCCTAGAACCCTGAACATTGTTTTTTTTTCAGGCTCATCCCCTCAGGGTTGAGAGTTAGCAGCAGGCACTGAGCAATCCTCATACAGCAAGTTCCCAAGGCAGAAATAGCGACACCAATGTTTCCCTTCTTAAGTGTGAGGAAAGGTTTTCCAGAAAGCCTGAGAAAATTTTCCTCAGATCTCATTTTCAAGATAGTTGGAATGGTCTATGAAGTTGGCCTGTCCTTCTCTGATATTTAATATTGCTTTCTTGTCAAAATTGTGCTTTTGCATTATTTCACAGCTAGCAAGGCCAGATGTGTACAAGTATGTCCTTGTGATAAAGATATATTGCCTATGATGGCAGCCATTTTTATGAACAGTAAATCACTTAGGAAGTGGGATGACAGGGGCTCCTAGGAAAACAATTTTAGCCTAGAATCATGATCTTCTGCTAACTAGTGCTTGAACTCTCCCCTTAGAGTTTGCTTGCTTTACTTTAATGCTTTGATGCCTAGTCCAATGTAGAATGTTCCTTTTAACTAGAACTGGCTATGCCTCCTTTGATACAACAGGTAGATAGGACTGACGGACAGTGTGTGGCTATGGAACACATTGTTCAATTTGAAACTGAGTGTGGCAATCAGGGTTATCTTGACACATCCAACTAAGTTAACTGTTACATTGACCACAAGGGAAAAATGGCTGAAATGCTAACTTCAAGGTCTCTCAATCTAGGAATTAGATCCTCAGAGTTATCAAAGAACCAGCAAATGTTGATCAAAGCCCATTCCAATGGAAAATTCTAGGTTCATTTTAATGTTCTGGGGACCAAACTAAATCAGTCATTTACCTTGTTCAGAATAATTAGTCAGAAAAGGTAAGTGTGGTTATTCTGTGGCTTTAATTGACCTCATCCTATACAAAAGAACAAACGAGTATTTTCACTGTTTCAATTAAGAGTTGAGTTATGTTCCTTTGCTCAAAGGATAAGAGGAGCATTTTGGGTTCATCACAGACGTTAGGACTTAAAGACTACTTGTGTTTAGACAGGGAAATGAGAATTGCTTTGTGATTACATTATGGCATAGCTTTTCAAACTGTACATTTATGTTGGCAGTTGGTATGGGTAATCTTGTGATCTTGAAATGAGGAATGTGGTTAACGGAAGCTGTAATTTATGTACTGGATAGCTTAATTATTCTATTACTTGGCTAAGTAATGAATCAAATGTTTTCTTTCATTGTGAGAGAAGAATTTATTTTCTAAAGGGCCTCCTTGTAAGATTCACAAATTATAACTATAAGTTATAACTCACTATTAAGGATAGTGAATTATAAATAGTTGACCTTTGCAAAAGTCCATTTGGTAGAGTTTGGACTCTAGGTTAACTACTGTTTGAGAAGCTATTTTATATTTATTTTTATTCATTTTTAAAATGATGAAATATTCTTTTTTTTTTTTTTTTTTTTTTTTTTTTTTTAAGGAGAGATTTGCTACAGGCGCATGAGCTTGCCAGAAAAGAGAGAGAGAGAGGAAGAGAGACAGTGAGAACTTACCTGACCCCACCCCTGGGTGGGGACGGTCACACCACAATCCCTTCTCCATTCTTCTCTTGGGATTTTGGGCATGCACGTGCATACATCCCGTGAATCTGAAGCCACCATGTCCCGGACTTGAACCACAGTTAGCCATGTGGGAGTCCAGCACCTTAACCACTATGCCATGTGCTGATTCCAATAATAAAATATTCTAAGCATGTCTTTCTGGATCTGATTTACTAATAACGACAGAGAGCTGTATGCCTACCACCCAGCTACCTTTATCAAATCCTTGGATTTATGCCAGAGTCTTTTAAAGAATAAAAATATTAGAAATGCAGTTGAGGACTGACTCCATAACCTAGTGGTTAAGAGGACTAGATCCACATGGCTGACCACAGTTTGAATCCTGACCCCATCCACTTGAAAGACATACTGGGCATTTGTTCTTACTTCCCCAGAAACATAGTTGAAACACCTATGCCTCTTTGATGACAATCCCCTTCCTGCTGTTTACCTCAGAAGTCGCTACTACCTTCATTCTGAAGTTTACCCTTCTCATATTCTTACCACATTTGCATATATTCAAAAACCGTTTGTAGGATTGCTTCAAAATTTGTATCACATGGCCAAAATAGTTAAAAATAGATATCCAGAGAGGTTTTGTGAGTAATTTTAAAAGCCAATTCTAAAATTATATGGAAATGCCAAGAATATGCCAAATGACAAGAATTGATTTCTAAATAACTAAGTGGAGAGATTTGCTTAATCTTATGTTTACGTTTTTTAAATTTTTATTTTAACTTTATTTGTTATTATTTTCCAGTTTGTTCAGAGAGAGACAGAGAGAGAGGGAAAGCCAGAAAGCAAGCCACCAGGTCCGGGACTTGAACCATGCTTGGCCATGGGAGTCCAGCACCTTTAACCACCACACCACCTGCTGGCCCCATGTTTATGCTTTTTTTTTAAAAAAAAAAAAAAAAAAAGCTGCAATAATTATGACAATGCAGAACTGGTGAGGATAAACTTGCATGTCCAAGAAATGTAATAAAGGTATCCAGACACATGCCAATGTATTACGTTAGATTTATGGCAACTCTGACTCTCTGAAACAGAGGGAAAAGGTAAAGTCATTTTTGCAAATGGAGTAGGGATAACTGGGTATCCATATGCAAAAAATGAAACTTGATCCCATATTCCTAATGATTTGAAAGTGAATTTCAGAGAGTTTGCAGATCTAAATGCAAAAGGCAATTTATTAACTTACTGCCTTTGAAAGAGTCATTTTACCGTGAATGATTCTTTGATTCTTACTGGAGTAAATTGAATTGAGGAGATTGAACTAAATGAACTATGGTAATATAAAATTAAAATCTAATTAAATGTCTCATCTTGAAAGTTTGGAAATGAGTATTTATTTAAAATGGTTACTGTAAGTTTTTTGTAAAGTATTTTATCAAATGAGGGTTGTTACTTTCTTTTTTATGTTAATTTTTAAATTTTAATTAATTAATTAATTTACATTCATTCACTGAACATCATCACAGCATACAAAGTGTGATTTCCCATCCAGAATATATTGCATAATGGCTTAATCATACATGTTATCGTCAATAACTTTCTATTTCTAGTTTCTTATATGTATATAAGTATTTTTTTTTCTCCTATTTCTCACCATCTGCCATTTCCCACCCTCCTCCTACACTATCTCAGGTGTCTACAGTTGTTTTCCGTTCCCCCCCCCCATTTTATTTATTCACAGAAGTTCTTAAATAATCTAACTACTAGCAATAGCAAGTTCAGCTTGCATATACATATCTGTGAGTACATGTCTGACTTTAGGCATGAAACTCTGAATAGAGTGAATATACTATAAGGTAGCACCTAGCTGAGGCTATATAGCTTACTACGGTCATTAAATAGGTATTTTAAAATATTTTTTAAATGTATTTTTTAATTTCAAGAAAAGCAGTTTTAGCTTTAATAAATCAATGAAATGCTAAGAAACTTTGCTTAAAACTTAAAGCCAGGAAACAGGTTAGGATTCTGTTCAAAGAGTAGGTACATGAACCTATTGGCAGCTCAAGACAGGACAAAGATCTTTAAAAATGGAAAACAAAGCCTAGAAGAAAATCAGCAATGTTTTAGTCAAAAGTCATAAAATGCTATTTTACCAGTTCAGTCTCATGTACTTAATCTGTCTTCTGTTGTGGTTCGATCTTCCCGATTGAATTCTGGGATATAATATTCAACTCCAGACTTGTCCCTACGATTAAATTGGCCATTTTCTTAGTTTTTGAAATCTTATTTCTGTGTGTCTGTAATTAATTTTCCTGGTATAGTACTTCCTTGAGAACTTCTTGGAGATCTGGTCTGGTGTTGGTAAATTCTTTCAGGTTTTGTTTATCTGGGAATATTCTTGTCTTTTCTTCCCATATGAAGGATAATCTTGCTGGATACGGTATTCTTGGTTGAAATTGCTTTTTCCTTAACACTTTGAATGTATTTTCCTATTCTTCCCTTGCTCACATTGTTTCTGATGTGAGGTTCACCATCAGCCTGATGGGATATTCTTTGTAGGTAACTTGCTATTTCTCTCTTGTCAATCTTAGTATCTTGTCTTTGTCTGTGGTTTTGGTCAATCTGGCTATAATGTGTCTTGGAGAAGATCTTCTTGAGTTGATTGTATAGGGGGTCCTTTGTATTTCTTGGGACTGGATCTCTGAATGCTTCTCTAGGTTTGGAAAGTTTTCTTGCAGGATTTCATGAAATAGATCATTAATGCCCTTATGAGTCTCTTCACCTTCTGAGATACCAGTTATCTGGATGTTTGGGCGTTTGATAGTATCTGGTATTTCTCGTATATTATTCTCATTTTTTGGAGCAATTTTTTCTCAGTCTTCATGGTGGATTTTTCTAGGCCAGCAATTCTGTCTTTTACATCTGAGATTCGATTTTCTGTATGATCTAGTCTGCTTTTAATACTTTCAAGGAAGGTTTTGACTTCCTATATTATAGCTCTCATCTCTAGCAGGTCCATTTGATTCTTTTTTATAGTGTGTATTTCCTCTTTTGGATCTTGCAAGAATTTCCTCACCTCCTGGAACTTGTCAGCCCCTTTCTTCTAACTCTGCTGCAGTTCATTATCTCTCTTCTCTTCCATCTCTGTTAGCTTTGTCACTATGAATATTTTATATTCTTTATCTGACATTTCCATAAGTTTTACTGTACTGTCTGAGGAGATTACTTTCTATTTCTAATTTGCTCATGGTTTTTATTATAAATATGTGTTTAAATTTCTCAAACCCAAAGCCAGCAGATGACCTGGGGTTAAGGTACTGGACTTTCACATGGCCAGCTATGGTTAGCATCTCAGACCTAGTGGCTTGAAAGCCATGTCAATCATGTGTGCATGTGCACATGACCAAAATTCTGAAAGGATAAAGAGGAGAAGGGATTGTGGTGTGTCCCTCCCCCCAGAGGGTGATTTTTCACTTCTTCCCCCTCTCTCTGTCTCTCTCTGGAGAGTGCACATGCCCTATTGGAACAACCTAAAAAAAATATATGAATAAAAAGAGAGAACTTGTCAAACTGTTTAATATGTTAAAATGATATATTGATTTTTTGGTTTTATCCTGTCAATATCGTGACATTCAATGCTTTTTAAAAAATGTTGAAGTGATTTTTAAAGAATCTTTTATTACTAAAATATATGTAACTTGGATTTAAATATGTATCCTTTTTATATATTTGCGGATTTGATTTGTTAATATTCATATTTGATTTCTACATCAGTTTTTAGGGATGAGAAAAGTCTGTAATTTTCATTATCCAAACCATAACGATAAGTGAGTCAAATTGATATTCCTAAAGTGATAACCTTAATTCTAATATATATGTATTTATATATACATGTATGTATTAATACATGTACACACACATACATACATACATACATACACTTTAAAACTTGTGTTAAATACACATAATATAAAACTCACCACTTAGTTATTTGTATGTATATAGTTCATTGGCATTGAGTACATTTACATTATTGTATAGCCATCACCACCATCCATTTCCAGAATTCTTTTCATCTTACAAAACCAAAAGTTTCTATCTATTAATATATTCCTCATCTTCCTTTCCCCCAATCCTTGGCAACCACCACACTCTGCTCTCTGTCTCTATGACTTTGACTATGCTAGGTCCCTCATGTACTTGAAATCATACAGTATTTGACTTTTTCTGACTGTCTTATTTCACCTATCATAGTGTCTTTTTAAAATTTTATTTATTCATTTAATTTTATTTATTCATTTTTTAATTTGACCAGACACATACAGAGAGAGAGAGAGAGAGAGAGAGAGAGAGAGAGAGAGAGAGAAAGCCTCCAGGTTCAGGACTTGAACCGTGGTCAGCCATGAGGGAGTGTCCAGCACCTTAACCACCACACTACCTACTGGTCCCATCATAGTATCTTTAAGGTTCCTCTATGTTGTAGCATGTGTCAGAGTTTTTTTTCCTTTTTAAAGTTCAGTAATATTTCATTACACGTATCGATTTTGTTTATCTATTGATGGTCTCCTGTATTGTTTCCACCTCTTTGCTCTTCTGAATAATGCTGACATGAACATGGGTATATATATTCATAATAGACCTACTTGTGTATATTCTCAGAAGTGCAATGACTAGATCAGATGAGAATTCTGTTTTAATTTTTTTGAGGAACTGCCATTTTTTTCCCATAGTGACTACACCATTTAACATTCCTGCCAACAGGATTACAGGTTCCTGTTCAAGATTTCTGCAGATCCTCCCTAACACTTGTTATTTTCTGCTTTTTTGATAATAGCCATCTAGTAGATGTGAGGTAGGATCTTGTTGTGATTTTGATCTACATTTCCCTAATGATTAGTGATGCTGAGCATCAACTCATGTACTTATTGGCCATTTGTATATCCTCTAGGGAAAAATGTTTATTCATATGTTTTGCCCATTTATTTATTTATTTAGAGATTTTTGCTATAGGGTGCATGTGCTCACCAGAGACACAGAGAAAGACAGACAGACAGTGAGAAATGACCCCCTGGAGGAGATGGCCACGCCACAATCCCTTCTCCTCCATTCTCCACTCAGGATTTTGGGCACACATGCATACACACCTGACATGAGTTTTAAGCCACTGGTCTGGAACTTGAACCACAGTTGACTCCATGGGAGTTCAGCGATGTAACCATTATGCCATTTGCTGGTCCCCCTTTACCCATTTTTAACTTTTTTTAAAACTTTTTTTTTTTGAGAGGTTTCGCTATAGCGTGCGTGCGCTAGCCAGAAAGACAGAGACAGAGACAGAAAGCGAGAAAATCACCCCCCAGTGGGCATGGCCACGCCGCAATCCCTTCTCCTCCATTCTCCTCTCAGGATCTTGGGCATGCATGCACACACGCCCGTCGTGAGATTGAGCCACTGGGTCTGGGACCCGAACCGTGGTTGACTACGTGGGAGTCCAGTGACATAGCCATTATGCCAACTGCTGGTCCCAGGCAACTTCATATTACTATTATTTTTTTAAAACCACAGATGTTTAAAGCTTTTGGGGATTTCTTCTCTTAAATGTTTCTATATATTAAGCAGAAAATACTTCTTCCTTAGCCAAGAACTGAAAAGTAAAAGCGAATAAAATATTCTAATAAATGCTATCCACATTTGTATATTTGCATGAATTTCCTAATGTGTTCATTTTGGTGGAAATGAGAAGGGACTAGGGTTTTGAAAGTTGACTTGCATTATTTGTTTAAAATTGCGACAAACTTGACTATTATGGTATACCCTTTGCATTCTGGTGCAGTGCTAAAAACTATAAGATCTTTTTATTTCACTATGCTGGGTTTACATTTGCATTTTTACATTGTATTACCATAACTTTTGTATCTTCTAAAGGTAATTCGGTCACCCTCTTCCTGCATGATTTGGATTTCTAGTTTCGTATGAGCTTTTTTTTTTTTTTTTCCTCACCCAGTTTCCCAATTAGCACCTTGTTAACTACACACCTGCTGCACTGAAAATTCTATGGTGCCATTTCACCTTTCAAGGAAAAAAGAGAGAATGGAAAACATACTCTGTTAATAGGTTAATTCGGTCTCAGAAAGTGCTGTCTCTGGGTGTGGAGCCTCAACATGTGATTAAATGGTGGGGGAAACTTGATTATTTAATAGATTCTAGAACTAGAATGAGAAAGCGCCTTGGCAGGCCCCAGGAACATCTGCACAGTCACTGCTTCTGTGCAGGCATTTCTAGATCCAGGCCACAGAGGCCAAGCCGGATGGGCGAACTCTTCTCTCCTTCAGTTTCAGCACTTTTTTTCCTAATAGAAGAAACACTGAACCACTTCCGTTACCGTGCCACTCTGAATTCATTTTCATTTATCCTCTCATCCTGGGATTAGCTGTATTTCCTCGTCTAGACAAAATAACTAGGTTCGCTGGGTGTTCATTTTCAGATTTTTTTTTTTTGGAGAGGTTTTTTTTTTTTTTTTTCTTTTTTGCTATAGCACCAGAAAGAGAGAGACAGAGAGACAGAAAGCGAGAAATCACCCCCTAGGGGGGATGGCCACACCGCAACCCCTTCTCCTCCATTCTCCTCTCGGGATCTTGGGCATGATTGCATACGCGCCTGGCCTGAGTTTAAGCCACCGGGGCCGGGATTTGAACCATGGTCGACCACATGGGAGCTCAGTGACATAGCCATTACGTTAACCGCTGGTCCCCATTTTCAGATTTTTCATGAAGACGTGGTACCTGTACACTCAAATCATTACTCATTTGTTATACTTACTTTCATTTACTGCATCTATTAAGGGTAAATATGCCACTAGTATGAGGGAGAACCACCGCTGTTCTTTACGAACTAATGAGTATTATTGTAATCAGAGGAGAGCCTACAGAATGGGTGCAACCATGCACCGTGGGCCTGCATGACTATAATCAGATGTCATTTTCATCGGAGTGTAATACCTTTATTTCAGAATGATTTAGATGCTTACTTAGCTATTAATAATAGACGATAGAAAAGATTGTTGAATCATCCAAGAAAGAAAGTCTTACAGAAGCACATGCCGAATTTTACTCTCCAAAATAACAGAAGTTGAAAGAAGGCACAGAGAGACTCTGATTAGGGTTCTCCAAGCTTGGCATGTTCAGTGGTGGCTCCCAAAGTCCTGAGCCCTCTACAAAAACGCCCTCTTCCCAGCCTCCTTGCCACCCAGTGCCTCCTGATCACCCTCTGAGTCACTTAGTGGCTCTAACACCTGGCTGGGTTTTGCTTCCCATCCACTGAGGGGCAGTGCCCAGGTGCCACTGGGTTACTCAGTCTTTTGTCAACCATTTAAAAAAAATAAGTAAAAAAGAAAGAAAAAGGGACCAGTGGTTAGCGTAATGGCTATGTCGCTGGACTCCCATGTATTCAACCATGGTTTGAGTCCCAGACCCAGTGGCTTAAACTCACGCAGGGCACATGTGTGCGTGCCCAAGATCCCGAGAGGAGAAAGGAGGAGAAGGGATTGTGGCGTGGCCATTCCCCCCGGGGGATGATTTCTCGCTTTCTGTCTCTCTGTCTCTCTCTGGCGAGCACATGTACCCTATAACAAACAAACAAGCAGACAAACAAAAACCTCTATAAAAAAAAGAAAAAAGAAGAATATCTTGTTGACCTTGATGTGATTTTATGATATTTTTCTATCTCTCACTTCCTAGCTTTTTCTGAATAATTTACGTTCACTTTCTCCTTTAAACTGCTTCCTAAAGCTGTAGGGAGTCCCTGACAAACACAGACCCAGAAAGCAGAATATGCCAACACCCATCAGTAGCTCTGAAATAAAAAAATAACTTGACTGCCATTGTCTCTTTCATAGTGTCCTTAATCTTGATGTTTTCTGAAATTTGATACATCCATACAGTTTGGATAAAAATGAATACTGGTCAAGTGTTCTGGGATCTGCCCCAGTGTCTTCCTCTTCAGCTCTTGGGGCTGGCGTCCAAGGTTCCTTCTCCCTAACTCACTGCGGAAGGTCAGATAATGACATACTGTCTCCGTGCACAGCCCTCCATCCTGGGGAGGCAACCAGACTGCAGTGAGGTTGTCTTCACCCCAACTTCTCTTCACAGCATCCATACCTATTCGCTGAGTTTAGCAGCACCACGCCATTGTTTCCTGAAGCCAGTATCTTTCTTCTGTCCAACAGAAGCTCCTTTCCATTGTGCGTGCAAAGGTCTGCACCTAACAGTCTGCAAACAGCACCTTATCTTGTTGAGTTGCTGATTTCTTGATGATTAGTTCTTGCCTGTTAATATAAACAGATAATCACCATGACAACACTGTCACTTGATGCAAGTAAGACTTACGCATTCCTACAAGCCTACTTAAAAATAAAATACCTTTCTTTTCCGCCTTTTATTGCCCTCCCATTTGGGATCAAGTACTCATCCCATCTCTCTTTTTTTTTTTTCCTGCCTTTGGTTTCACCTACTTTTGCTTTGTCAGAACATAGGGGCCCAGGAGAGGAAAGCATAGGGTTTAAATTTAAGACACCTTGGCTCTCTGGATTGTATTAGTCCTATTTTCCATGTGAAGAAACTGAGGCATTAAGGTGCTCTTGCATACTTTAGTCCGATGCAGTCCAGAAAGACCACCATGTGGAAACAGAGTACCTTGTACTAACAGCTTCCCCTACAGCGCAGATACCCGTATGGCCGACGGCATCGTCCCTGCAGTGCTCTGCAGCCCCACATATTCGTTTATCTATAAAGTGGGTGTAACACCTCCCCTACTTGTATCACAGAGGTAACTGAGACTTCGCGTGTGAGATTGCTTGGTGTGCAGGGAGAATGCACAATTCAATTCAGGATGTGAATTGTTATGTTATTAGAAACCACCATTCATAGGGCCAGCAACTAGCATGGTGGTTAAGGTGCTGGACTCCCACATGGCTGACCATAGTTCAAGTCCTGGACCTGGTGGCTTGCTTTCTCACTTTCTTTCTCCCTCTCTCTCTCTGGTGAGCACACATGTTCTATAGCAATTAGATAGTAATAATAATAAATTAAATTAAATTAAATTAAATTTAAAGAAAAGAAAAAGAAACCACTGTTCCTAACAGAAAGACTGGGAAAACCCAGACTGAGGGAAAGGCCTCACCTTCCAGTGCCAGGTAGCCCTTTGCACCTCTGTGCGTGATACTGGTTTCTTTTTCTGCTACCATTCATAGATCTGCCAATATGTGCCAGTAGAGCATGCAGGTCACCCAAACCCACACTCGTTTAGTATAAAGGCAGAGCAGAACCACTGGGGACATCGTCTACGCATTGGTTATCTCTCTGTGCATAACATTAAGTCAAGGATTTGGAATTTACAACAGCATGGGAGAATTTACAGGAAGCCAAAAAAAAAAAAAAAAAAAAAATTCCCCACAGTTGTTGCTTTGAAGGTTTGCAGCCTTAAAGTTGAGTAGAATAACAGAGGGCTAGGAACCATTTTGCATCTGGATTTGCAGCATCCGATATTCTCCATCTGTTTACCATGAGCCTGGCGTGTGCCCAGAACTGAGGAAGAGCCCTACATTACAGAGCACCCAGGGTGGCTGAGGAGGGAAAAACAGCACACAAGAAACACAACACTTTGTGTTGTCTCGAGTACGAAAGGAAGTTAAAAATACAAAACATGGACACAAGGATTAGGATAGGTCATTGTGGGCAGAGAGTAGATTTCAGGAAGTTTTTAGATGGGTTATGTTTTTCTTAAAAAAAAAAAATCAGTCGTCTGCCTAGCCTGCTGGTGCTACTGCTGAAGGAGCAGCCTGTTTGTTGCTGAACATTGTCCCACAGGGCACTGTGGCTCTGAGCATCTTGTTCAGGCAGTTTCCAGCCAGGTGTGTGCAAGACATCAGATGTGCTTAACGCACTGAGCTCTGGAACCCTCTTCCAGCTGTCAGCTGCTCTGTCGAAACTGCTGTTTATGCTGAAGAGAGAGAGAGAAGAAAGGGCATCTGATTGTGTCCTGGCTGTACATGGGGGGGGGGGGGGGGGGGGGGGGGGGGGGGCGGGAATGGATCCTTTCTTCTAAAGGATCCAGTCTCTTACTGCCTGGTGTACATTGAAAACAATCACAGCAAGAGACTCCCAGTTCAGGTTTATTTCAGTGAGTCAACCTCAAACCCAGATGCTAATATTACTACTAGGAATAATGACTCATTTTTATGAACACCATGTTCCCACAGAGATGTACCTAGGATTTATCATGGATTTTCTGTCATCTCTACAGTAACACCAAAAACCAAGGATTACACATATTCCCATTTTCCAGGTGAGGAAAATGAGATTTAGGGCATTTAGAAATGTGTCCCAAGTTATACTACTATCAGGGGGTACCATATGAAATTGCTTTTGGGGGCATAAAACACAGTTACCTACTAACAATCCTCATATGATTCAATCTGACAATTTATGGCAGAACATTTGCTACTGGGTAACTAAATTTGTGTGTATATACAGAGGTAAGCCCATGGCTGGGCTAACTTTTAATCAGACTTCACCAGTTGGAAAAATTGACCTTTCTTCAATGTTAAAAAAATATATTTTTGCACTGTCTTTCAGCCAAATAGGCTGATTCTTTACATTAAGAAGTGTGAGTCACGGATTCATGTGGTTTATGGTTGTCATTGTACAACAGTGTTCAAACTTGCAGATTCTGTGATGCACTGCATTGTCTTATTTTTGATAGTTTGAGTGTTTTCAGAGTAGGGTAAGGTGGGAAGCTCACATGGAAACTTTTGATGTGTGTTAAATGAGTGCTTACAAAGGCCTAATGGGCTTTAAGAAATAAATGAGCTGCAGTGTCTGGTGATTTCCAGCCCTCATTCATTCATCGTTAGACCAGTACCACTCTTCAAACAAACATCTTACCAAAGGACAAGTGTTTTCCCATGCCTAATACATGATTGTCATACTTTAAAAAATGAAAGTAATTATAAAAACGAAGTGGTTCAGTATGTCAAATACATCTTCATTGGAGATTAGAATCTCTAAAAACCAATGAAATCAATTAAGGAACATTTCTATCCTGGTTACATTTGCAGGTTGGTCTTAGACCTCCAGAAATTCAGCTCAGGCCACCAGTGTTTACTGAATGCTTGCTTTGGGTAGAGCCAGGTGAGAGGCTCCTTGTAGGGTTTGAGGAAGAGTTAAGCGTGCTTAAGTAAACCCTCTTGGTACTTCAGTTTCCCCATTTATAAAATGAATAAAGATAGCATGACTTCCAAGGGATCACATTGGTATGGCACCTTAAAATTTTCCAGGGAAACATGGATGCCATTTAAATGATTAATAAATCAAATGTGTTAGTAGCAGAAACCAGCTCACTCACTTTCTATATTTACAGTGAGAGTTATTTGTGTATTTAACAGGTTCTTGTATCTTGCTTCCAGGCACTTTAATGAGCATTTTACATTAAAAAAATCTATTTTGTAGATACATTTGTAGCTAATATCCTCATTTTACAGACAAGAAAACAGACCTAAAAGTTTATATAGCAGGTCCAAGGCCACGCAGCTGTGACAGCAAGTGGTGAAACCCGGTTTGAACTCAGGCAGTTTGGTTTATACCTTTCATGAAGTGCACATGATACTCCTTCAGTCTGTTCTGCCCCAGGAATGGAAGTCTATGTCAAAAGGGTTCTCTTCTGTGTCCCTAAATTTTAGGCATGTTGTATTTACTGTCTAATGAAATTATCACTACCTAAGGGTTAAGTAGCTTTTTTGTACAATTTGTAGTCGAATTTAAAAGCAGAAAAAGGGAATTTTTTTCCAGGTGTTATGTCTGTTTCTGTTATGGAACAGCCACCAGCTCTAGTTTCTCCAGTCCCCTCTCCAGCACACACACACACACACACACACACACTCGTGCTTTCCTTAAGTGTGCAGTTAAGGGCGCTGTAGGCCTTAAAGAGGTAGGAAACTGGAGCTTGGAGTCTGTCCCCTCACCTTGGATGTTGATACTATGCTCTTCTTAGAATTCTACTTTCCTCTTGCTTTTACTTTCACAAACTTTCTCTTCCAAGGTGGAAGACAGAAATAGCAGAATTCACAAAACTCTTTGAAAGACTTGGTCATTTTTACAACATCATCAACTCCAATCACCATGAGAACAAACAAGCAAACCTCTTGGTTTGACTTTTTAACACACCTCAGCCATCATTTTCCTGCCATAGTGTCAAGTGATGATAATTAATTACACTCCATAGGGATTTCATGTATTTTAAAAGTGATCTCGAAGGGCCTTTTTGAAATAAAAAGGCCTTTAAACCCTTCTTCCTTTCTTTTCCCCATTTCCCGGCTTCTACCTCTCCCATGTGTGCCTGTACGTGTACTTGTGTGTGTGTGTGTGTGTGTGTGTGTGTGTGTTTATGTATCGTACATACATCCTTTGGAGGAAAAAAACGTTAAGATTCCGTCAGTGGCACATTTCCTTGATGGCTATTTTTCATCAGCGTGTTTATTTTAAACCTTCCATAGATATGTATCTGCCCCCAAATGGCATTTAATGAAGAGGTCTTAGAAATAAATCTCTGGAAACAAAAGCTACTTTATTCATCATCTGCATGGAGAGCAGCCAGGGAAACTCATCTGTGAAATGCATAATTAGAAACCAGAGGAATGTGTTTGTGCATGTGCCTGAGAGTGGGGAGATATCGATGGTGTTAATAAAATCCTGATTTTCAGTTCCTTCTCCTCTGATCAGAATAAGAATTAGGTTATGTGGAAACTAAATGACAAGAGGCAGCATAGGGAAGAAAAATGTATTATTTTTATTATTGTAATATCCTTCTTCACATATTCCTTTTTTTCATACTGATACATGGTGCTAGAAGTCTTTAGAAATAACTCTCTATAAAAAGAAAGCGGAATTATATAGGGAAAATAAATATTTACTTTTCTATAAGGCTGAAAGTAAAAGTCATCCATATTTCGGTTTTACTTTAAAATATTTGACAAATAGAACTTTTATGTGTACAATGTGAGGATTTGATATATGTATACATTGTGTAATGATTTTTGAAATCAAATTAATTAACATATTTATCACCACTCATAGTCAACTTTTTTGTGTGTATATATATGTATGGTGAGGACACTGAAAATCTGTTCTCTTGTCACAATAACTAAGTGATATAATATTATTAACTAAAATTACTTTACTATAAATTAGATCCCTGTACCCTTTGACCCACATCACCCCATTTCCCCACTCTCATCTCCCTATCCACTGGCAACTACCATTCTTCTCTCTGCTTCTGTGATTTCAACTTTTTAAGAATTCAATATAAGTGAGATCATCCAGCATTTATCTTTTTAAATCTGGTTTATTTCACTTAACATGGTGTCCTTCAGATTTATCCATGTTGTCACAAATGGCAGGATTTTCCTTTTTTAAGGCTAATATCCCACTGTGTGTATACACATTTGTTTGTTATCCACGTATCTGTCAATGACACTTAGATTGTTTTCATATTTTGGCTATTGTGAGTATTGCCGGAATAAACATGGGGGTACAAATATGTCTTTGAGATACTGATTTCATTTCCTTTGTATTTATACCCAGAAGTAGGAATGCTTGATCACATGGTAGTTCTATTTTAAATATTTTGAGACAACTCTGTACTGTTTTGCATGATAACCGTATCAATTTACATTCCTTCCAACAGTGCACAAGGGTTTCCTTTTCTCTTCACCCTTGCCAACACTTGCTATCACTTGTCTTTTTTATAGTTGTCTCAACAGGTGTGAAACGCTATCATTGTATTGATAGTTTTTATATGAATTTCCTTGATAATCAGTGATGTTAAGTACTTGTTTATTTTGCTGTTCATTATATGTAAACATTTGTTATAAAAAATGTGGGATCAGGCTGCCTTAACCTCCGTGCAATCTGCTGGCTCCTGGAGTTGATTTTTGTATAATGTATAAGACAAGAGTTCAATTTCATTTTTTTGTGTATGGATATCCAATTTTTCTAACATCATTTATTGAGGAGACTCTCCTGTTTGCATGTCTGTGTTTATGTCAGCATCATACTGTTTTGATTACTATAATTTTCTAATATAGTTTGAAATCAAGGATTATGATCTTCTAACTTTGTTCTTCATACGCATGCAGTTTTGGACATTTGTGGGGTTTTTGTAGCTATATATGTGTTTTATGATTTTTTTTTCTAGAGATTGCATTGAATCTGTGTATCACTTTGGGTAGGATGGATATTTTTATAATAGTACCTTTTATTAATCCATTAACACAGAATACCCTTCTATTTATTTGTGTCTTCAATTTTTTTCATCAATCCTTTGTAGTTTTCAGTATACAGATATTTCATCTCCTTGGTTGAATTTATTCTGAAATGTTTTATTCTTTTTAGTAATGTTATCTTGATTTCTTTTTTGGGGGGAGTAGTTTATAGTTAACATATAGAAGTGTAGCTAATTTTCATATGTTGATTTTATATTCTGCAACTTTACTGAATTTATTTATTAGTTCTGTTTTGTGTGTGTGTGTGTGTGTGTGTGTGTGTGTGTGTGTGTGTGTGGTGTCTTTAAGCTTTCTGTATATAAGTTTATGTTGCATGCAAACAATACCTTTCAACTATGGATGCAATTTCTTTTTCTTGCTTAATTGCTCTGACTAGGATCTCTGGTGATATGAGGAGCAAAAGTGGCAAAAGTGGGCATCCTTGTCTTATTCCTAACTTTAGAGGGGAAGTTTTTAGCTTTTCACTGTTGACTATATTAACCGTGTACTTGTCATATATAACTTTTTATTGTCTTGAGGTGTATTCCTTCTATATCTAATTTGATGAGTATTTTTATCATGATAGGATGTTGAATTTTGTCAAACATTGGGTCATCGGGAAAGTCATGAGGCTTTTCTTGCATAAAAAAAATATGTCATGACTTTCGTGACAACCTAATACTGTTTCTACACCTTTTGAGATGGTCACTTTTATTCTTTATTCTGTTAATATGGTGTACCACATTTATTAGTTTGAATATGTTGAACCATCCTTGCATCCCAAAGAGAAATCCCACTTAATCATGGTGCATGATTGTTTTAATGTGCTGTTGAATTCAGCATTCTAGTATTTTGTTGAGAACCTTGGCATCTATGTTCATTAGGAATATTAATCTGCAATTTTCTTTTGTGTATGTCCTTCTTTGACTTTGATATTAGAATTTGCTGGCCTCTAAAAGTGAGTTTGAAAGTCTTCTTTTCCATTTTTTGGAAGAGGATTGGTGCTAATTCTTTAATTATGTGTTATCCATATATTTGTTTTGAAGACTGTTGGTACTTAGGATTAGCTCCTTGGTATTAAAGCCCTAATAATCCTAATAGAGTTAAGCCACATTATTTAAAAGCCTTTTAATAATTCTCTGTGAACCATCATGTTTGAGGAATAGGATTAATCAAAATTTGAGACAAATTGGGAGCTAGATGCATATGACTTAATCCTATAATTAATCTTCCAATAGCTGATAAATAGGAGAGCAAAATGCTTTTAATATAAAAGCTACATTAAATTGGAATTTAATCAGTACAAATTTAGGCAGCACTTAAGTTATATTTCAATAGAAAGAGTGGGTTAATGTATTGTCACTTAGTTGATAGGTTTTTTTTTTTTTTTTTTTTTTGGTGAGAGGTTTTTGCTATAGGGCGCGTGTGCTCACCAGAAAGACAGAGACAGAGAGACAGAAAGCAAGAAATCCCCTCACCAGGGGGGTTGGCCACACTGCAATCCCTTCTCCTCCATTCTCCTCTTGGGTTCTTGGGCACATACGCACACGTGCCCAGCGTGCGTTATAAGCCACCAGGTCCAGGACTTGAACAGCGGTCGATTACATGGGAATCAGTGACATAGCCATTACGCCAACTGCTGGTTCCAGTTAGTTGATATGTCTTTGACCTTTGTCAATTCATTTAACCTTTCTGGGCCTAGTTTTGTTTGTTTGTTCATTTGTTTGTTTTTAATAAAATAACACAATGATTCCTAATTCACAAAAGTTGTATTGAAGAGTATGTAAAACAGTAACTCTCAAAAAATATCCTATATGTGTAGGATAATTTTTTATTACCTTGCTATTAAAGTGTTCGAGCTATGGTTAATACAATTTCAGATTACTAGAATACTACATTCTTCCTATCTATATCCTAGGACCATGCCCGCCTCTTTCTCTATGCCTTTCTCCATATTCATAGCAATAGGATTTAAGTTCATGGAGATTTCAGGATTGTCAGGAAAAAATTGGAATGCTATGCTAATAGATTTCTATAAATAATATATTGTTTTTAAAAATAGAAGGTTTGTAAACACTTGATTTAACTTAGAAAGTATGTTTTCCTTCACCCACAATTACAAGTTTTCATTTATTTTACTCCAGGACCTGGTAGCATCACAATATATTCCATGTTGTGTTTCTGACAAAGAACATTTTATGATTAAATCAGGGGACGTGGCTTTTCTGACTTGGAGATTCACATGGCCCATTAGAATTTTAAAGATTTTGAAAGACTTAGAGTAAGAAATCATTTTCTAAATTTACTTGACCATGAACATTCCTTTAGAGAGAGTATCATTAACATTGCCTAGGGCTAACATCCCACACTGCCTCAAGTTTATGATCTCCAAAGGTGGACCACATGTGTTTAAACCTCACTTACATGACATTGGACTAAGTAATTAACTCTCTAGACCTCAGTATCTCATTTGTAAAAAGAAGATAAAGATATTTTATTTCATGGGGCTGTTAAGTGAGATAATAAGTATTTTAGTATGTGTTTGTTAAATGAGGCATTTTATGAAAATTATGAGATAGCATTTTTTAAAGAGATTTTTTTTTTTTTACTATAGGGCATATATACTTGTCAGAGAGAGAGAGACAGAGAGACAGAGAGACAGTAGGAAATCACCCACCCAGGGGAATGGCCACACTGCAATCCCTTTTCCTCCAGATTTTGGGCATGTACACACATGCACCTGGAGTGATTTTAAAGTTGCCAGGTCTAGGACTTGAACTGCAGTCAACTATGTGGGAGTCCAGTGGTGTAATCATTGCTCCATTTGCTGGTCCCATGAGATAGTACCTTTAAAGATAGATAAAACTCTTTGGTGAGATGAAGGGGTTGGGGGGAGGACAGGCTTAGAGCAGTTGTTGGCCAGTGGTGTCTCTGGTCTTGTATTCTCCAGTAGAGATGACAAACTGAGACGCTTCATGATGAGTTTCCCCCACATTGTGAGGCAGGGACCCTATGTTCTTCCTGTCTGTGTCCTATGAACATGTCTGCCTCTTTCTCCATAGTCACACCATCAGCCTGGGCACTTAACTCCTCAGGGGACTGGTTTCCAGAATGAATACTCTGTCTGATGGAACTTTTGTTGACAGTGTCTCTTGATAGTTCCAGGTTAGCTTTTAGTATATTGTTCCTTTAGATAGAAAACTGGTCCTCACTATCCAGTCTCTGGTTGATTGGTCTTTCTCACTGAGACCTGTATCTTATTTAGCTTTATAATCTCTATACCTTTCA
Organism: Tupaia tana; assembly: GCA_026018925.1. Taxonomy (NCBI): domain Eukaryota; kingdom Metazoa; phylum Chordata; class Mammalia; order Scandentia; family Tupaiidae; genus Tupaia; species Tupaia tana. The sequence continues at coordinate 28,820,652 of JAKSZU010000024.1, read as the reverse complement.
CAGAGCCTAATATGTAGTAAAGGGGGTGACCAAGAGCCCAGGAGCTCAGGACCAGCAGTTAGCACAATGGCTATGTCGCTGGACTCCCATGTAGTTGACCGCAGTTCGAGTCCTGGACCCAGTGGCTTAAACTCATGTGGGGTGCATGTGCATGCATGCCTAAGATCCTGAGAGGAGAATGGAGGAGAAGGGATTGAGGCATGGCCATCCCCCTTGGGGGGTGATTTCTTGCTTTCTGTCTCTCTGTCTCTCTTTGTCTTTCTGGCAAGCGCATGCGCCCTATAGCAAAAACCTCACTCAAAAAAAAAAAGAGCTGAGGAGCTCAAACCAGCTTACCCAGTTCTTTCCCCAGCTGTTCTGCTTCCAAACTGTAATTCTGGGCAAGTGTCTGAGCCTCTCTGTGCCTTGGTTTCCTCGTCTATAATGAGGGGCTGCTGTGAGGATTAGTAGAAAGTACTAGAACAGCATCGGCACATAGTAAGAGCTCCATAAATGTGAACTCTCCTTTGTCATAGGATTAGCATTCATATGGCAAGAGCAGAATACACGAGCTCAGAAAACTAGTTTGTCTTTGGCAGTAATCTTCTCTAGAACAATATAAAGAATCGTCTTTTATTTTGAAAACAGCAAAAACCCTGTAGCTTTGCGTAGCAGTGCTGTGTTTTCTCAGAGCCTGCTGTTTGTAGGCTGAATGCGGTCACCTCTGCAGATGAGCTGGACTGCAGCAGTCTCACTGCAGTGCTCCTTGAGTGTTGCATGAAGCACATCGGATCGCCCTATCTGGAAATGTCGGCAGTGTCTTGTTCAGGATCTAGATGTTCAGATTAAACACGGATAATCTATACAAAATAGGTAAAATGTTTACGAAAATAGATGCTGAATATATATTCTTATAAATCAAGATTCTTTCCCTCCATTTTATTGAGAAGTATGTATTCAATCGCTTTGTATACATACATGCAGAACATATTTTAAGAAATCGGACATTCTCTACAGACAAATGAGCTGCTACAGCTTAGTGGTAAGAAGCACAAACTTTGTATGCCAGAGAGGTAGGGTTCATGTCTCAATTCTACTCTGAGTCGCTGCATGACTTTAAGTCAGTCACTTAATTTCTGCAAGTTATAGTTTCTCAGTCTATAAACTGGGAAACCAATATTACTTATTTCCTAAGATTGTACTATTTTATACATTTATTCATTGCTTTCATGAGAAAGAAAGGGTAGAGGGTATCCCCAACATGGTCCTCCCACCCTGACCCACCCCCAGTCTCAGCCAGTCAGCACTCCAGTGTACCTGGAGTCCTCAGAGAGACCTTAGGAAATTAGCCTGGGGCTCTCCCATATGGCCTCAGCATCCCAGAACCTTGCATTGCTATTGTGCAGTTGTGGCTGGCCCTAAGGTTGTTTTTAAAGAGTAAAGACTTTAAGGAAACCAGCAGTTAGCGTAATGGCTATGTCGCTGGACTCCCATGTAGTCGACCGCGGTTCGCGTCCCGGACCCGGTGGCTTAAAACTCACGCCGGGCGCGTGTGCGTGCGTGCCCAAGATCCCGAGAGGAGAATGGAAGAGAAGGGATTGTGGCATGACCATCCCCCCTGGGGGGTGATTTCTCACTTTCTGTCTCTGTGTCTCTCTCTGTCTGGTGAGCGCACGCGCCCTATAGCAAAAACCTCTCAAAAAAAAAAAAGAGTAAAGACTTTAAGATATGTTTCTCAGATCAGCACATCATGGGGCTCAGTAAATGGCAGATACTCTATCTAGGGACCTACAGTTGGCATAATGGCTATGTCGCTGGACTCCCATGTAGTTGACTGTGGTTCGAGTCCCGGACCCGGTGGCTTGGACTCAGGCGGGTGTGTATCTGTGTGTGTGTGCGTGCCCAAGATCCCGAGAGGAGAATGGAGGAGAAGGGATTGTGGTGTGGCTCTCCCCCTGGGGGGCGATTTCTCGCTTTGTCTCTCTATCTCTCTCTGTCCTTCTGGCGAGCACACGCGCCCTATAGCAAAAACCTCTCCAATAAAAGAAAGATACTCTATCTAAAATTGATGGTGCTACTGAATTAGATGTTGATGTGGGCAAATGGGATAGTAAAGAATGATGCATGGGTGACAGTAGCCTTTTACAGAGTGAGCTCAACATACCACAGTTGGCCAGAGCAACAGTTCCCAGTACTCCATATGCATTGGGATTACCTGTGGAGCTTTCAAGAGAGTGTGATTCTGGGCACTCCCCTCAGAGATGGAGATTCATTTGGTTAGAGGCCTAGGCATCCAGACAGCCAACACTTGTCCTGAGCACTGGAAATGTGGTCCCAGTTACGGCTGCTCCTTGGAGTCATCTAGCACAGGGATGTGCCATTGGGTGAGGAGGACAGGCTGGGATGTGCATATTCACTCAGATTCAGCCTCACCTCTGAGAAAAAGAGTTGCACCATAAGATCTGCTGACATGCATTTTTGTAGGAGACGGGACTGATACACTATTCACATTCACTAATACACTATTCAGATGTAGGATTTGTCCCATTAGCTTTTATATTAGTCAGCAAGAAGTATAGCTTTGTAAATTATACCAACCTAGTCAGTACCTTGACTTTTTTGAGGGGGGAAAAAGATTTTGCCTTAGTGTGCAGATAGCCTATCATGTCTTCCGAATATGTCTTGATCTTTCTCTTTTACTAAATTTTAAGCTCCCGTCGAAGAATAGTTATGTCTTACTCATTTAAAATTTCTGAACAGCTAAGTCATTGCCATATGTATTGTAAACACAGAGTGAAATTCCTGGGGATTTGAATCAGCCACGAAAAATTACTCACCAGTCATCAAGGTCAGATGTGAAAATGTATTCTGATGTCATTAAATTACCCATATCAACCACGTATAAAAAATAGATCTATGAGAACAAGTACAAAGGCAGCATTACTTTTTCACAACAAATCTGGGCTTCTGCTTACTGAAGCTTTGGGAATAGATGAAGGAATCTTTTGTCTTGATGCCATCGAAACTTAGACCCTTTCATCCTTTTTTTTTGACAAAATGATCTATTTCTTTTTTTTTTTTTTTTTTTTCTTTTTCTTTTTTTTTTGGAGAGGTTTTTGCTATAGGGCGCGTGCGCTCGCCAGACAGACAGAGAGAGACAGAGAGACAGAAAGCAGGAAATCACCCCCCAGGGGGGATGGCCACGCCGCAATCCCTTCTCCTCCATTCTCCTCTTGGGATCTTGGGCACGCACGCACACGCGCCCGGCGTGAGTTTAAGCCGCCGGGTTCGGGACTTGAACCGCGGTCGACTACGTGGGAGTCCAGCGACATAGCCATTACGCTAACTGCTGGTCCCAAAATGATCTATTTCTTGAATATGGGAAAAGAATACCACACTAAAATGAAATTTAGATATATAAAAGTCACACCGAGTGAACAAAGGCCAAGGAGCAGCAGGAAGGAGGGAAAACCCAAGAGCTGAGGAAAAACCAAGAGCTAAGATGAGGTGGTCAGTTTCTTACAGCTGAGAGCTCATTGAGTCCTGACGAAAAATCTTATATTGTCTACAAGTTCCATCACCCTCTCTCAACTACCACTCTGGTAGGCACTGGGAGGGAGACCACAAAAGCTGAAGATTTTCTTTTAGATCTGTCTCCTCATGATAAGGAATCCAGGTGTCTGCTACCCATGTCTACACAATGTCCTGATTTGGTTTCCTATTCACCTCACGAAACAGAGTTCATTATGCCATAGCAGGGGAGCTTGAAGGACCTCAGACATGTCTTGGATTTTACTGATTGATTACATTTGCTGGGCCCTTTCTTTGTTGTTGTTTTGTTTCCACAGAAGACTCTCCCCTTACTCCCACTCATACATTGTACCGACCTCAGATTCACATACCCACTTCCTTCCGGATCATCCCAATTGGTCTTGATTGCTTTTCAGAGTCCCCTAGTACTGTGTCCCTTTCTTAAATTAACTTAAGCAATATTAAGTTATTATTTTATTTTTTTATGTATGTAGCCCATACATAGCTCCCTCATCAATCTGTACATTTCTTGTGAAAAAATATTTTACTAATCTGCAGTGTCTCTCATGTGCCCTTCGTGTTTCTCTGCGTGTAGTATTCAATAAATATGCACTTGTTGAATGAATGAGTAAATTAAATTTTGAAAAAAAGAAAAAAGGCCATCTAAGGAGGGTTCATTGGGTTGGCCCTATAGCACAGTGGTAAGTACTGTTCATTGGAAACCAGATCCCACGTGGCCAACAATGGTTCATTTTGGCCCCACCAGCTTTGAAAACATGCCAGGTGCATGTGCATGCTTGCCCCAAATCCTGACAGGATGGAGTAATGGAGGGAGAAAAATCGCAGCATGACCACGCCTCATTGGGGGATGTTTTCTCTCTCTCTCTGGCAAGCACATATGCCTTCTGGCAATTAACAAAAAAAAAAAAAAAAAAAAAAAAAAGGCAATATGAGTTGAGAGTTCATTGAGGCCAACATATTTGTAAACAATATATTTTATAGATGTTATATTTTTGTGTCCCTATTCTAGCCTTTTAAAATGTGGCATTTTAAAAATTTGATTGGCTTGAATGTTTAAAAGATTCAACCTCTACTATCTCTTGTGATATTTTTATTTACATTTAATCATTGTACATCTTTACAGCATCCAATATGGATTTGCAAAGCATACACGCATTCCGTGTCAAGCACGTCAAAGATATTTCCATACATATCATCCTCAAGAGAGAACTTCCCATTCTAGTGTCTGTTAATTTTTCCCCCCAGCCCCTCCCTCTCACCCCACACCATCCATGCCCTCCCATCCAGTTTCTGATACACCCACTTGCTGACTCTGCTATGTAGTATTTTAAATCTGTTGAAAACCATGAGATTCCCCAACCCTCCAGCTCTAAAACTGCCTGCACCTCCACACCAGCCTGCCTTTGACCATTGGGTTTATCTGGTACCTGTGCTGTAGAGCTGGGTAGGCATTTGCCAGTCCCCTGAAGGGATCTCCTGTTTTAAGCACGCACAATCAATAGCCAATAAGAACGGGGAAGGAGAACAGACGCTGTCTGAGGCGGACATATCTCCCCACACCCCTTCACAAGGGGATGTTTTGTATTCACAGCAGTCAGCACTCCTTGCTGCCACACCAGGCCCCACGCTGGAGAAGCTCCCAGAGGAGGATGTGGCAGCTCCCCAGGCCTCTTGAAGGTATCAGCTGCGAGTTCAAGGGACCGTCCATCCTCCTGACCTCCACAGCTCCTGCCCAGGGCCTGCCCACAGCCCAGCCTCTTTAAGCCATCAGCGACTCTTCCTTATCTTCTACCTCAGCTCTCAAATCTTCCTCTGGCCCTTTTCTTCCTCTCATCTCTGCTTTCTGCCTTATCTCCTTGTCACGCTCCGAGAAAGTGAGCCGACCAAAGCCTACCTGAGCACTGACACGGTTCTGGTTCATTAGCAGCACACAGAACAAGCGAGGAGGGGCAGACAGCACAGAGAGAAGGCTGCCAGACAGCGAGCCACGAACAGCTGTATCCACCCAACTGAGGTTTCAGGGTCTTACAGCTCACTCTGACGCCCTTTCTCGCCGAAGCTTTGCCACAATAGCACCGCCATGCAGGAACTACCTCCTGTCCTCCTTCCTGCTCTCCACCCTCAAGCCTCTGCTGGCATCTTTCCAAACACAGATGCATCACCGTGCCCAGCAACACAGCTCTCTTCAAAATTCAGAGGCTAGGTTGTAACAGGTAAGACATCAGATGCAGCAAAAAAAAAGCCAGAGACATTATCGCAGACCCAACCCTCCTCATGAAATGAGGAGACAGTGTTCTTCCCTCCATGTGCACTTTCTGCAACCTAGCCCTCTCCAAAGAAAACAAAGAAAAGAAATTCGGAAGCTTGGAATACTCTGCCAAGAGGAAATTACCTCCTATCCGGTTTGTCAAATTCAGGTTCTTCACACTTTCCGTAGGAACAAAGACTCTGCATATTACCTGTCAAGTGAGGGTAACAGTGAGGCATTGCAAACCATTTCGACTCCTCAGGTTATTTGGGGGAGGAAGTTATTAAACAACAGCCCATTGGAAAATGTTTGATTCCATTTTATTCAGGCTCAGGCTAAATTTCTTATGACATGGCAGAGCAGGGGAGAAGCGGTGGGGACAGGAAAACAGAGGAAGAATCCTGGGCCGATGAGAACTCAGAGCTGTGCTTTCGGACTCAGTGCTGCTTATCGGACACAATTAATGAGGGCCCTGCTGTGGGGTGGGCGGCTGGACACACTGTGGCTAGAGCCCTGGCTAAGGACAAGTGGAAGGGAGTCCTGGCCCTGTGGCAGGTGTAAGTGACATATCCCTCCGGCCCTGCTCCACCAGCCTGGGAGCCACAACCGCTCTCGAAGCTCACTGACCTGTCCTTCTCCTTGCTGGGCTGTCTTCTGACTCACTGAGTTGTATTTGAAAAGAAAAGGAATGAAATAGAAGGCTCCTAGATCTAGTATCTTTTCTGCAGGGATGGGGTACTTTAGAATATAGCACTCATAAGAAGTGTTTCTTCGCTGAGTATTGGAAGAGAAGGAGATCTAGTTGGTACCTTTGAAGGTTGGCCAAATTGAAGAGAATTGGTGCTGGAAGCAACTTCGTTATTCTCTGAGCAACTTACCAACACCCCTTTCTCTTCATTTCTTTGTTTAGATTTATGTTGCAATTCCCCCCCCCCTTCTGGATTTTAGTTCTGTAGTTTATTAGAACCTGGTTTGATAACAGGGCTAGAAACCACAGACTCTTCTCAGTAAATCTCTTTCTCCTTCATTAGTGTATCAGCAGACAGAAACCATTTCAGTTTGTGTCTGTTTGTTTTTAGTATGAGATTTAATCTAAAGAAATGTCAGAGCCAAGCCAGGTGGCATGGTGATTAAGGCAGCTGGATCCACATTGCATGGTCTGATTGCATGGGTTGAGTTTGGATCTGGTGGCTTGAAAAATACATGGGGTGCATGTACATGCATGCTCAAAATCCCCAGAGAAGAATGGGGGAGAAGGGATTATGGCATGGCTATTCACCCTGGGGGATAATCTCTCTATCTCTCTCTTTCTGTCTCTATAAGTCTCCAGTGAGCACACATACCCTATAGCAACAAAGAAAAAAGAAAAGATGTTTGGGCCAGATGGTGACACAACACTGAAACACAATGCCCTGCAAGGCTGACCCATGTGGAAAGGTTCCTGGTTGGAATTCATAGACCTCCCTTGAGCACTTTGGGCACGTGTGTGCCCATGATCTGGGGCTGGCTGAAACTAGGGTTGGATCATGACATCAGAACCATGCTGGGCATACTGTCTTGCTGTCCTTGGTTCTCACACTCATGGAAGAAATGAATAAACTTTAAAAAAATATATCATTGGGCTAGCCCATGGTGTGGTGGTTTTGGCAACCAGATTCCACATGGTTGACTGTGTAGTTCAAATACTGGATCTGGTGGCTTGAAAACCAAAGACACCTTTGTGTGCATGCTCTAAAAGAAGGGAGAGATGGAGGAAAAGGGATTGGGCATGACCCTTCCCCATGGGGGTGTGGTGCTTTCTCGCCTTCTCTATTTTTCTCTTTTTTCTCTTTCTCCCTCCAATGAGCACATGCACTCCCTAGAAAACATTAAAAATATGTATATATACTCAAGAAAAAAAAAAAGGAAGGGAAGAGGGAAGAAGGGATAGGACGGAAGGAAGGAGGGAGGGAAGGAAAAGAGGTGGGGCGAGAGAAAGGGAAGAAAGGCTAGTCTTTGAAGGAGGTAACTAAAAGGAGACCAGGAAGGTATCATGGGAGAAATAATTTAGAAACCAACTCTCTCCCCTAGGGCTGAAGAAGGAAAGAAGCTGGAATGAATGAGACGTGAAAGCTTAGTGGAAGAATCCAGACCATTGAAGGGAAGGAAGAGCGGGTGTCTGAACGTAGAGCAGAAGCTCTGGGGCTGGGTCCTCCTCCAGGGGAGGGTGCCAGCAGCTGTGCTACTGTCCCTGGGGAGGAGACAATGGCTGGTTCTGCAGTACAGACTCAGTTGCTGCTATTGGATCAAACTGACGTGCAGAAGCAGTGTTGCGGGGGACCCTGCAGGAACAGAAAGCCAGCAGGAAGGTGTCAGTTCTTTCTTCTGTGGCCCATTCAATATGATGTTAGATACGGGTTTTTTATATATAGCTTTTATTGTGCTGAGAAATATCCCTTCTATGCCAATTTTGCTGAGACTCTTAATCACGAAGGGATGTTGTGTTCTATCAATGCCTTTTCTGCATCAGTTGATATGACCATATGGTTTTTGTCTTTCCTTCTGTTAATGTGATTTATTACATTTATAGTTTTGCATATGTTGAAACACCCTTGCATCCCTGGGATAAAGCCTACCTGGTCATGGTATATAATCTTTTAATATGCTGTTGGATATGATTGGCTAGTACATGTCGAGAATTTTTGCATATGTTTTCATCAGGGATATTGTTCTGTAGTTTTCTTTTTTCCTTATGTCTTGTCTGTTTGGCGAATCAGGGTGATGGAAGCTTTATAGAATGAATTTGGGAGGGTTCCTTCCTTTTGAATCTTTAGAAATAGTTTGAGGATGGGACTAGCGGACAGTGTAATGGTTATGTCACTGGACTCCCATGTCATCAACCATGGTTTGAGTCCTGGACTTGGAGGCTTAAAACTCACACTGGGTGCATGTGTGAGCATGCCAAAAATCCTGAGAGGAGAATGGAGGAGAGGGAATTGCAGCATGCCCATCCCCCACCCCCCGGGGGTTGGTGTGATTTCTTACTTTCTATGTCTCTGTCTTTCTGGTGAGCATATGTGTCCTACAGCAAAAATCTGTCTCTCAAAAAAAAAAAAAAAAAAAAAAAAAGAAAGAAAAATAAACACTTTGAGGAAAATTAGGGTTAGTTCTTTAACAGTTTTGTAGAACAAGTAGAGCGGTAGTTGGGACACCGGATTCCCATGTGGCTGACCGTGATTCAAGTCCTGAACTTGGCAGCTTTCTGTTTCTCTCTCTATTGAGGGCACATGCCTTTTTGCAAGTTGCATAATAATCATAAGTAAAATAAATAATTTTTTAAAAAGTTTTGTAGAATTCTAAAGTGAAGTCATTGGGACCTGGGCTCTTCTTTCTTGGGAGACTGTTACTAATTCAATCTCATTGCTTGTTATTGGTCTATTCAGGCTTTCTATTTCTTCCTGGCTCAATCTTGGTAGATGATGTGTCCAGAAATTTGTCTATCCCATCTAGGTTTCCTTGTTTTTGGCGTATAGTCTCTCATAGTATTCTCTCATGATATTTGGTATTTCTGTTATGTCTATTGTAATATTGACTGTTTCATTGCCAATTTTATGTATTTCGTTCCTCTCTTTCTTCCTGATTAGTTTAGCTAATGATGTGTCAATTCTGGTTCTCAAAGAACCAGCTTTTGGTTTCACTTATTTTCTGTATAGTTTTTTTTTTTTTTCTCTATTGTATTTATTTATGCTCTAATTTTTATTATTTCTTTTCTCCTGGTGTTTTTTTTTGTTTGTTTTTTTTTTGTTTTTTTTTTTTTTTTTTTAGAGGTTTTTGCTATAGGGCGCATGCGCTCGCCAGACAGACAGAGAGAGACAGAGAGACAGAAAGCGAGAAATCACCCCCCAGGGGGAGGGCCACGCTGCAATCCCTTCTCCTCCATTCTCCTCTCAGGATCTTGGGCACACATGCACATGCGCTCGGCGTGAGTTTTAAGCCACCGGGTCCGGGACACGAACTGCAGTCGACTACATGGGAGTCCAGTGACACGGCCATTATGCCAACTGCTGGTCCTCTCCTGATGTTTTTGGGATTCTTTTGTTGTTGTTTTTCCACATACCTGAGATATGTTTTTAGGTTGTCTGTTTGCTACTTTTTTTTTTTTTTCTTGTGAGCACTAATTGCTATTAACTTTTCTCTTGTGACTTCTTTTCCTGTGTCCCATAAATTATGGAAGCCTGTGTATTCATTATTACTGGTTTCAATGAATCTTTTGATTTTAGTCTTAATTTCTTCAGTGGTTGTGAAGTCAGTGTCAATTCTGGTTCTCAAAGAACTAGCTTTTGGTTTCACTTATTTTCTGTATAGATTTTTTTTTCTCTATTGTATTTATTTATGCTCTAATTTTTATTATTTCTTTTCTCCTGGTGTTTTTGGGGTTCTTTTGTTGTTGTTTCTCCAGATCCCTGAGATGTGTTTTTAGGTTGTCTGTTTGCTACTTTTTTTTCTTGTGAGCACTACGTGCTATTAACTTTTCTCTTATGACTGCTTTTCCTGTGTCCCAAAAATTATGGAAGCCTGTGTGTTCATTATTACTGGTTTCAATGAATCTTTTGATTTTAGTCTTAATTTCTTCAGTGGTTGTGAAGTCATTCAGGAGTAGATTGTTTAGTTTTCATGTGTTTGTGTATTTTCAAGGATTCTTTCTGTAGTTGACTTCAGTCTAATTCCATTGTGACTGGAAAAGATGCTGGGTATAGTTTCTAGCATTTGAATTTGTAAAGGCTTGTTTTGTGTCCTATCATGTGGTCGATCTTTGAAAATGTTCCATGTGGAGGTGAAGAATATGTGTGTTTTGTGGTGGTTGGGTGAAATATCCAATAGATGTCTGTCATGTCCGTTTGGTTTATGGTATCATTTAAATCCTGTATTTCCTTATTTTTTGTCTAGATGAGCTATGCAGAGGAGGCAGTGGAATGAGTGTTGAGATCCCCAATGATTACTGTGTTGCAGTCTATTTCTCTCTTTAGATCTAACAGCCTTTCTTTTACATATTTGGTGGTACAATGTTGGGTGTCTAGAGATTTTTAAGTGTTATGACATCTTGATGGATTTGTCTGTTTAGCACTATTTAGCATCTTTCTTTGTCTCTTCTTACAGTCTTATAGTCTGTTTTGTCTGATATTCTCATGAAACTGGTATCAGACAAAAGACTAGCCTATTTTTTGGTTTCTGTTTGCATGGAATATTTTTTTCCAACCCTTCACTTTCAGTCTATGTATGTCTTTATCCATGAAGGGCCTTTCTTGTAGGCAGCAGATAGGAGCTCCTGTTTTTTCATACATTCAGTCAATTTGGGTCTTTCGATTGGCAAATTGAATCCATTAACATTCAATGTTATTATTGATATTTGTGGATTTACCTCTGTCATTTTTTTTTTTTTTAGCCATGTTCTTGGTTGTTTCGTGTTCTCTTATTTCTATTTGTCTTAGTTTTCCTGATATAGTACTCTCTTCAGTACTTCTTGAAGAGCTGGCCTAACTTTTGTAAATTCTTTCAGTTTTGTTTATCTGAGAATGTTTTTATTTCTTTTTCCCATTTGAAGGATAAACTTGCCAGATATAGTGTTCCTGGTTGATACTGTTTTTCTCTTAGCATTTTGAATATGTCTTCCCAGTCTTTCCTTGCCTACATCATTTCGGTTGAGAGATCTGATGTTAGCCTTTGTATGTAACTTAATACTTCTCTCTTGCCATTTTTAGAATCTTATCTTTGTCTTTGACTTTTACCAATCTCATTATGATGTGCCATGGAAAGCATCTTCTTATGTTGATTCTATTTGGTGTCCTTTGTGCTTCCTTGATTTGTATATTTTTATGTTTCTCTAGATTTGGAAAGTTTTCAGATAATATTTAATTAAAAAAAAAAGGTTTTCTATGTGTTCACCAGCTTCACTGCTTTCTGGAATTCCCATTATATGGATATTTGGGTATTTAATGGTGTCTAGTATTTCCTGTAATTTATCCTTACCTTTTTTATCCATTCTTTTTTTTTGTGGTTTGGATTAAGTCAGAGGCTTTATCTCTCAGAGCAGAAATTCTTTCTTCTTCTCCAATTCTTGTGAAAGAATCCAATGTTAATGGATTCTTCCTCTGGTCCAATCTGCTATTGATGCTTTCAAGGGAGATTTTGATTTCTTGCATTGTATTCTTCATCTCCAGAAGTTCTGTTTGACTCTTTTTCAAGGTGTCTACCTCTTCATGGAATTCCTCCTTCAGGTCATAGAATGATTTTCTATCTCTAGAAGTTGGCCATTTATTTTCTCTTGCATCTCATTAAGTTTTGTTACAATGAATTTTCTAAATTCTATTTCTGTCATTTTTTTTTTTTGTGGGTTTTCCCATTGTTGGTGAGGAGTTGCTATGCTCTTTTGAGGGAAATAAAGTTTCCGTTGTTCTATTTCTTGAGGCTCTGCTTTATTTTCTAGGCATCTGGTGAAGCATTTGATTTTCCCTACTTATTTGGTGCAGGTTTCTGGCGCTATGTGATTGTTCATTTCTCTTTGTTACTACTTGAACTCCATACCAGTTTCTCGTTTCCAATATTTTCTAATTCCAACATGGCTGAATGCCAATTTGAAGGGGCCAAACTTAAGGTGTTAGGTAAGATCATGCATCATGTGGGATGCATAGGCCTGATGATCTTGCTCCTCTCTGGCTCTGAGACCCACAGAGGGCCTGCCAAGTGGTGGAAAACCCAGCCCAATAGCCCTGATGCCTTACTGTCTCTGGGAGCTGCACAGGTCCTTGCCGGAGTGTGTGGGAGGGATTCCATGACCCAGGTCCTTCTTCTTTGTCTCTGGGACCCACAACAAAATCTTTTCCTTTGCTCATCTATATGAATAAATTCCTCATTGATTTAATTTTTTCATGATTTAATTTCTTCATATGATTACAATAATTTAGTCATATCCTTAGGCTCAATTAATTTTAGTTCTCTTGCTATTTCCACCATATATGCAGTGATTTCCTCTACTAAACCCCATAAAGTCATCGATAAAGGTTGGAATCAACTTCTTCTAAACATCTGTTAATGTTGATATTTTGGCATCCTCTCCTGAATCATGGGTTTTCTTAAGAACATCTAGAATGGTGAATCTTTTCCAGACAGCTTTCAATTACTTTGCTCAGATCCACTATTTATGGCAACTGTAGCCTTCTGAAATGCGTTTCATTTCATTTCTTTTTTTTCTTCAAGAGGTTTTTGTCTTAGGGCATGTGCACTCACTGGAGAAAGAGACAGACACAGTGAGAAATTACCCCTCAGGGAGGGATGGCCACACTGTAATCCCTTCTTCTCCATTCTCCTCTTGGAATCTTGAGCATGTACACATGTCTGACGTGATTTTCAAGCAACCGGGTCCAGGACTTGGACCATGGTCGGCCATGTAGGACTCCAGCAATGTAACTGCTATGCCGTCTACTGGTCCCTGAAATGCATTTCTTTATCAGTAAGACCAAAAAGTCAAAATGACTCCTTGATCTATGGGCTGCAGAATGGATGTTGTTTTATCAGGTTTGAAAACAACATCAATCTTGTATATCTTCATCAGAACTTTTGGGTGGCCAGACATATTGTCAGTGAACAGTACTGTTTTGAAAGGAATTTTGAACAGAAGTTCTTATCAGTGGGCTTAAAATACTTAATAAATCATACCATGAACGGACGTATTATTATCCAGGCATTATTCCACTTACAGGGCTTAGGCAGAGTAGATGTAACATAGTTCTTAAGGGCTCTAAGAGTTTCAGGATAGTAAATGAGCACTGGCTTCAACTTAAAGTCACCAGTGATGGCAGGCTTGATGGACTTCCAGGTTGGGGAATAGGTGAAGTCTTTCCTGGAGAACATGGAGATGGAGACCAACTACCAGTGCTACCACAAGAAGGACCTAGGTGGTTGCCATCAGCTGGTAGACTATTTGGAAGGGATTCAGAAAAATTTTGATGAGGCTACCATGGTGTTGAACTATAACTGTGAAGAGGACAAGCACAATGATAGCTGCTACAAGCTAGGGGCCTATTATACAACTGGAAAAGGTGTTCTTCCCACGACCTGAGAGCTGCCTCCAGCTACTTTCTGATAGCTTGTGAGAAACCAAGAAAGATGTCTGTCAAAGCTTGTCACAGCATTGATCTCCCTGCACATGATGGACAGGTCAGTAAGGATAGTCAGCCTGACCTGAGGAAGGTCAGAGACTACTACATGAGGGCTCGTGACAGTAACTATGCCTCTAGCTGCTTCAACTTCAGTGTCATGTCCCTGCAGGGCATCCCTGCTATTTCTAAGGACATGAGCCTGACTAGTAAACATTCCATCAAAACTTGTGACATGTCTGGGCCTGCACCAATGCCAGCCACATGATGTACAAGCTGGGGGACGGTGTCAGTAAGCATGAAGCCGAGGCTGAAGTGCTAATAAGTAGGACCTTGAGAACAGCAGAAGGGTCCAGCCCTTGACACTTGTCCACCTCCCCTCCTTAATGCTGGGACCTGTTTCCCAGTCCTTGAAGGTCAAACTGCTGGAGCAGGACAATTTTGGACTTGATATTAGTAGTTCTGGTATATAGATCCATTGTTCCAGAGTATTACCTTCTGGGACCTACCCTGCAATGCTTATTTTGGTCAATTCCTTTATGTGGGTTTGTTCTGTGAAGACATCCACATATTAAGGGTCTTAGTTTTCAAACTTTTGCAACTCTGTAAAAATTAGGAGCAAACTAGAGAGCTGTAGAGATTGGGGAAGTCAGACAAACAGCAAGAAATTGGAAAAATTAGAAGCCACAGGACTTGAGAGAAACAACCCTGACCACCATCATCATTATTTTAGTTGAGTGGGCTTGAAAATCAGAAATCATCTTGATTTATGTAATAGAAATCTTACAGATCAAGGAAGAGTTTATAGTCGTGACTGCCACCTTCTGACTTACGTAATCATTGGAGTAGGCTTTCTATTTGCATTTAGAGTCAGATTTTTCAATCAGGAGGTATATGCAGCGTATAGGTTAGAGGTGGTTTTGCTTTAAAGCTTCTAAAGAAAGTGAAACATAAGCCTGTTCTCCTCTAGAAGAGACTCTCACGATTAAAAATTAGTATCCCCAGTGCATTCACCTTACGCTATTCATCCTGTTAGGGAGCAGATCATTCCATGACAGCTTCAGTTAAGAATTTGTAAAGACTTTGTGATGCATTGTTTTCACTTTTTGAAGAATTAGTTAGTCAATTAATTAATTAATTAATTAACAGTCATTCACTGTATACATCAATACAGTATACAAAATGGGATTTTTCCATCCAGTATACATTGTATATTGGCTCAATCAAGGACATTACCATACATGTTATCATCAACAAATAATTATCTATTTCTTGTTTCTTATATATTTTGCTTTTTTTTTTTCCCTCCCTTGATTCTCTACCTCTCACTCTCTGCCAACTTCCCCCCTTCTCCCACACTGTCTCTGGTATATACAGATGTCATTTTTTTCACATTTTATTGGTTCACTAAAGATCTTAATTAATTTATAGACTTCCAATATCAAGCATAGCTGATATATACATATTTAAGAACACATGTCTGACTTCAGGCATAAACCTCAGTGAGGAAAGTGAACATACTATAAAGTACCACCTCGCTGCTCTATAGCTTATTGCCTTCATTAAATAGGTATTAAGCAGGTATTTTTAATGCATTTTTAATTTTGAAAAAGTTTTTTGATAGATCAAAATCAAAAAAATGTTAAGAGAAATTTGCTTAAAATGGAAAAAGTTTAGGATTCGGTTCATATAGTAGGTAGGTGAACCTATCAACAGTTCAAGAGAAGACAAAAATCCTTAAATATGGAAATAAAAGCATCTAAGAAAATCAGTAACGCTTTAGTCTAAAGTCAAAAAATTCTATTTCACTAGTTCAGACTCACATAATTAATCTCTCTCCTGTTGCATTTGCATTGTTACTGTGGTCTGATCTTCCATTTAAACTCTGGAAGTTAACATTCAACTCTGGGCTTGTCCCTACCATTAGGCTGGACATTCTCTTGGTTATTTCTTATACTCTTATTTCTGTGTGTCTAACTTTAGTTGTCCTGATATAGCACTCCCTTCAGCACTTTTTGGAGAGCTGGTGTGGTGCTGGTAAATTCTTTCAGGTTTTGTTTATCTAAGAATGTTTTCGTCTTTTTTTCCCATAGGAAAGATAATCTTGCTGGGTATAGTATTCTTGGTTGAAATTGTTTTTCACTTAACACTTTGAATATATTTTCCCATTCTTTCCTTCCTTGCAAGACTTTGTGGTGCATTCTGTCCTCATAAACGGAACCTTTTTAACTGTGCCCATGAATAAACTATTTTGACTGACAACAAAACTAAACAAAATATTATCAACTATATTCTCTCCTAACAAGAGAGCCAGACTGTCCTTTGAAGCTTTGAAAGAAGGATTTACTTTTCTTTAGCTATAAAAGTCCTAGATAGCATCTTCTAATAGAAGACTGTTTCATCTATATTGAGAATTCATTGTTTGGTGTAGCTGCCTTCATTAATTATGTTAGCTAGATCTTCTGGTTAACTTGCTGCAGCTTCTATGGTAGCAATTGCTGCTTCATCTTGCACTTAGGTATGATAAGATGGCTTCTTTCCTTAAACTTCTTGAACCAATCTCTGCTAGTTTCAGTCTCTTTTTTTCTGCACCTTCCTCACTTCTCTCAGCCTTCATAGAATTGAAGAGTTAGGGCCTTGCTCTGGATTAGGCTTTGGCTTATAGGAATGGTGTGACTGGTTTGATTTTCTATCCAGACCACTAAAACTTTATATCAGCAGTAAGGCTGTTTTGATCTCCTACCATTCATGTGTTCACTGAAATAGCACTTTTAATTTTCTCCAGGAACTTTGTTTATTTATTTATTTATTTGCATTCACATCTTTGGTGCAAGAGACTTAGTTTTGGCCTATCTTAGCTTTTGCCATGCCTTCCTCACTATGCTTAATTGTTTTTAGCTTTTGATTTTAAGTGAGATGTGTGATTCTTCCTTTCATTTGAACAACAGAGCTCATTACAGTTGTTAATTTGCCTTATTTCAATATTGTTGTGTCTCAAGAATAAGAAGACACAAAGAGAGTGGGACAGATGGAGAAATCATTGGTTAGTGGTGGAGCATCAGAACAATATAACATTTATCTATTAAGTTTGCTGACTTAAATGGGTATAGTTCATGGTGTCCCCAAACAATGACAACAGTAACATCAAATATCACTAACCTCAGATCATCATAACAGATACAGAAATAATGAAAAAGTTTGAAATATTGCAAGAATTACCGATATGTGACAGAGACACTATGAGCACATGCTACTAGAAAAATGATGTGACTAGAATTGCTTGACACAGGTTACCACAAACCTTCAATTTGTAAAATAAATAAATAAATAAAATCTACAAAGCACAATAAAATGAAGGTCAGTTAAACAGTATGTGCCTGTAAGTGCTTCATTAGCCTAAGAGCAAATCCAAAGGTCCTTTCTGTCTTGTAACTCCGAACCTTGAGCAATCTGTTCCTGTTGTTTATCCTCTCTACCTCTACGCTTGACTCCTTAGGTCTCTAGAACAAAGTTCTATAAGGCCTTCGGCTAATTCCTTCGTCCTCTCTGTCAAAAGAGATCTATCCCGTAATCTTTGATGTACGTACCTAAGGGGGAAATGTGTCCCAGCTCTATTTCCAATCGTTTTACTTTCATCTTTTCTCAATATTTCTCTGTTGGCCCTTCTCAGTGTTTCCTGCTTCCCTGCCCCAAGAACCAGCTTTCTTTGAAACTACAGCCAAATCCAAATCGGTGAAAACAGGAATCTCCGAAGAACCATGAGACTTTCTCATTCAATTCCACAAATGTTAGTTATCATCGGGTGCCAGGCACCATGCTTCGTAGAAAGAGGGATTTCTCAAAATGGCCCTTGTCCTTACTAGTTAACCAGGTGATGAAAACAGACACAGAAACCCTTCCCTACATGATGGACCATAATGAATAAGAAGTGGCACAATGTAAGGAGTGGGGAGAAGGTGCTGGGTTCAAATTCAGTCCTGATTCAGCTATATGAGAAATAAAATAATAGACACATGTGCACCTACTATGTGCTTTATGAGCACTACTGCCTTTAATCCTCAAGGAAACAGTAAGAGGGCCTACTTCAATGATCCCCCCCTTTTTTTTTTTTGGAGTGGTTTTTGCTATAGGGCACGTGCACTCGCCAGACAGACAGAGAGAGACAGAGAGAAAGAAAGCGAGAAATCACCCCCCGGGGGGATGGCCACACCGCAATCCCTTCTCCTCCATTCTCCTCTCGGGATCTTGGGCACGCACGCACACGCACCCGGCGTGAGTTTTAAGCCACTGGGTCCGGGACGCGAACCGCAGTCGACTACGTGGGAGTCCAGCGACATAGCCATTACGCTAACTGCTGGTCCCTCAATGGTCCCCCTTCTGATGGGGAACTGAGCAGTTAAGAGCTGCTCAAGGTCACAAAAACTAGCAAGTGTCAGAGCTGAGGTGTAGCAGCTGCGTGACTTTCTTGTAGGTGTCATTTGAAGATGAAATGAAGTAACTGCCGGGCACAGGGTAGCACCAAGTGGTAACCAGCATTATTGGTTAATCTGATTTTTTTAAGCTTACAAAACAAAGAAAAAGGGGTAATCACACTTGGCCTTGTATGGTGTTTTGTATCTTATAAAGATTTTTATTTTATCCCACATGATTTTCAACTAATTCAGTGAGGAAATACTTGATTCCTGTTTTAAATGGAGGAGTTTGCTGAGCCTAAGTTGGAATAGAGAGGGTTTTAAGAGACAGAAGAGGCAGCAGGATCTCTGGGGGTTCAGCTTATTGAGGGAGGCCCTCAGGAAGAAGGGCAGCCCTCTCTGCTGGGTGTGCTGTGATTTAGGGATGAATGGGGACTGTGGGAGTTCAGTCCCCACCTCTCCCTCTCCACTCACTCAGTACCCGTGCACTCTGGAGCACGCTAGCTGCTGCACTTCCCTCTCCCATGTGTACCCTGGAGCATGTGATTTGAGTGGGGGTGAGACCTGGGGCAGCCTGGACGTCAGGATGTAAATGTGTTCACCCAGCTCCTGCTGTTCTTTTTTTTTTTTTTTTCTGTCCTCTGAGAGGCAAGATGTCACAGTTTGGGTACCCTGCGGACCCCAAACTTTGCATTGTACTTGTCTTTTTAGTTTAAAATTTAGGCAGGAGAGACCATACTAGTATTTTTTTTTTTTTTTTGAGAGAGTCTTTTGCTATGGGGTGTGTGTGCTCACTGGAGAGACAGAAACAGAGAGAGAGAAAGCAAGAAATCACCCCCCAGGGTGGGGTGGTGGCCACGCCGCAATCCCTTCTCCTCTGTTCTCCTCTCGGGATCTTGGGCACACATGCACAGGTGCCCCGCATGAGTTTTATATCACTGGATGCAGGACTCGAACCATGGTCAACTACGTGAGAGTCCAGCAATGTAACCATTACACCATCTGCTGGTCCCCATACTAGTAATTTTTAAAAAGTTTATTTCTTTCTTCATCAGAGAGAGAGAGAGAGAGAGAGAGAGAGAGAGAGAGAGAGAGAGAGGTACCCTCAGCAGGGTCCTCTTGTCGCCATTAACTCAGCTAGCCCAGATCATGGGCATGTGCACACGTGTCCTGGGTATGCACGGAGCCCTTGGGACACCAACCCTAGACCTCCCCCTGTGGGTACAGTTGCATTACCTCCATGTCAGCAGCTGGCCCACTCACTAAAATAATGCATATCACGTTCCACCACCCCACTTAGTCAGACCTGTCATTTCACATGTACTTGACAGTTGCCCAGGTTTTTCGAGGTACCCCCCTGTGATGCCC
Organism: Tupaia tana; assembly: GCA_026018925.1. NCBI lineage: Eukaryota > Metazoa > Chordata > Mammalia > Scandentia > Tupaiidae > Tupaia > Tupaia tana. The sequence continues at coordinate 28,800,961 of JAKSZU010000024.1, read as the reverse complement.
CGTGGGGTAGTTTTGATTGGACAGCAGGTTGGCAGATGAGGAGACCTGGTGCAAAGAGCTGGCACCTGTCAGAGGGATGCAGGCCTGGCCCCAGAGCTGCCTCCCAGGCTGTGAGCATCCACTCCAGAAAGTGGGTAGTCACCTTTGTCTTATCCCTGTCAGGTTTGGCTTTTGACCTCACAGATGGCCAAACACTGTCCAATATGAACCATGATTTGAATAAATGTATCTTACTGAGTCTTGCACTTCCTAGACAGCAGGTGTGGCTATCTCTACGAAGGGGAGAACAATCTGATAACACCACCTAGGCTTTGAGTCCTGTTGACAAAGATGGCAGTGTCTGGTGGATACCCTTGTAACCACCACCAAACATATAAAGACCGTCACCTTTCCCTTACATCTGCATGCGTTTCCTTCCTCCTCCATCTTCCTGCTGCTGCTTTCCATTTCCAGAGTAGCTATTTATGTCTTCTACTCCTATCCCTGTACTGTCTCTTTCCCCCCCTTGTCTTGAGCTCCTAGGAAGCAGAGACCAAGATCGAGTACCCAGAACAGCCAGGACAGGCAAGATACATCCTAGATGCTGATATACTGTCGCCCGATGACTGATGGTATGTTCGTTATCTACTGGTTATCATCACCCGAGCTCAGGAGATGGTGTTTCTCCATCAGAGCCCTGAGTCACCCTCGTAGCTTTTATTGGATTCATTTGAACTTGGTGCAAAAGACAATTGTGCTTTACATTTTTGCCTAATGTGAAAAGGCTGAACTCATCGTCTTCCTTATTGAAGTAGACACTAACATTAACAGCTGGGATTTTATTTTAGCTATATGAGAGGACTTAAGAAAGTTTGTGGGAAGATAGCATTAAAGGATGGGTTTATTTTGGTACAAAAGAATTTTGAAATATATGCGTAGTTTTATATCGCATGCAGATCAACTTTTTGAAGACCCTTGTAGGAAAGCAATTTTTTTTTTTTGAGAGGTTTTTGCTATAGGGCATGTGTGCTTGCCAGAAAGACAGAGAGAGACAAACAGAAAGTGAGAAATCACCCCCCAGGGGGGATGGCCACACCCCAATCCCTTCTCCTCCATTCTCCTCTCAGGATCTTGGGCATGCACACACACCAGTGTGAGTTTAAGCCACCGAGTCCGGGACTCGAACCACAGTCAACTACATCGGAGTCCAGCGACATAGACATTATGCCAACTGCCGGTCCCAGGAAAACAAATTAAAAAAAATAAATTGTGAATACATAACTATAACCAACATTTCCCTCCATTCCATAATTTCTCTGGATAATGACTAAGCCTTGATATTATCTTCCCTTTCATTTTTAATTTATTTGCTATTTGAAAATATAGAATACATTTAAATTATATAGCATAACAATGCAATGGATACCCTTGTAACCACCACCAAACATATGAAGACTGTCACCTTTCCTTTACATCTGCATGTGTTTCCTTCCTCATCCCATCCTCCTGCTGTTGCTTTCCATTTCCAGAGTAGCTATTTATGTTTTCTCTTAAAAATCTACGTGGACCAGCAGATGGTATAATGGTTACATCACTGGGCACCCATGTAGTCGACAGCTGTTTGAGTCCTGGACCTGGTGGCTTAGAACTCGCATGTACATGCATACCCAAAATCCTGAGAGGAGCATGGAGGAGAAGGGATTGTGGTGTGGCCAGATCCCCTTGCGCGGAGTTGGGGGGCTTTTCTTGCTTTTTGTCTCTCTGTCTCTCTCTGCGTCTTTGGCAAGCACATGCGCCCTATAGCAAAAATCTCTCTCAAAATAAAACAAAACAGAACCTAGGTGGTTGGGCCATGCCCATAACCTAGTGGTTTAGGAAACTGGAACCCACATGACTGACTGAGATTCAAATCCTGACCCCGAAAGCTTAAAAAATACACCACATGCATGTGTTTGCATGCCCAAAATCCTGATGAGGTGCAGAAATGGACAAGAAAGGATTGAGGCTTGACAGTATCCCATCAGGGGTACTTTCTCCCTCCCTGTCTCTCTCTAGAGAGCATGCACAATTTAAAAAAAATTCAGGGGGTCACGTTTAGCTGTTTTGTTTCCTCTTCATGTCTACCCTAGGAGTTCATATTAGACTATTTTCTAGAAATAGCAAATCTGTACATGTTTTCAAAAGTAATTAATTTAGCCTAACCCACTTTCCTTGGCTATTTCTGTCACCAAATGGGGTAGAGAAGAAAGACTCAGACACAGGCCCAGCGTGAATGCCTATCTACTTGTGGGGTTAGGAAGTCACTGCAGAGAAGCAGTAGAAGCCATGTTAATTCTTTGGTACTGTGGAGTTCTGAAAGGAATATTAAAACTAATACCAAGGGATCTTGCCCGAAAGAACCACTACATAGGATTATGAGGGAAAGATTAGGGCAAAAAAGAAAGGAAGACCGTCAAATCCGAGAGTCCATTGTGTAAAGACTCTTCTGTGAAATTCTTTTTTTATTTTTATTTATTTATTTATTTATTATTTTATTTATTTTTTGAGAGGTTTTCGCTATAGGGCGCATGCGCTCGCCAGACAGACAGAGACAGAGAGACAGAAAGCGAGAAATCACCCCCCAGGGGGGATAGTCACGCCGCAATCCCTTCTCCTCCATTCTCCTCTCGGGATCTTGGGCACGCACACACACATGCCCGGCGTGAGTTCTAAACCACCGGGTCCGGGACATGAACCACGGTTGACTACATGGGAGTCCAGCGACATAGCTATTACGCTAACTGCTGGTTCCCTCTTCTGTGAAATTCTGAAGTTTGATCTTTACTGATTTTGAACAAAGCATTGGAAATCACGTGTCTTAAATCCTTCAGGTTTATTTTGTTTTATTCATTTTCCTCTGAACCCTGGGATAGTCAGAGGCCAGTTCCATATGAATTCAGGCAAGATTAAATTAATTTTCATATTTTTTTTCTTTTTGGAGAGGTTTTTGCTATAGGGCGCGTGCGCTCGCCAGAAAGACAGAGAGAGACAGAGAGACAGAAAGTGAGAAATCACTCCCCGGGGAGGATGGCCACGCCGCAATCCCTTCTCCATTCTCCTCTCGGGATCTTGGGCATGCACACATATACGTGCCCAGCGTGAGTTTAAGCCACTAGGTCCGGAACTTGAGCCATGGCCGACTACATGGGAGTTCAGCGACATAGCCATTACGCTAACTGCTGGTCCCGGTCAAATTAATTTTCTAGCTGGTGCTGAGTTTTACTTGGCAGTGTTTATAGTCCATGTCAGAAGAGGGGACGTGTAGAAACTGAGGTACCATAAAATGAAAAAGAAACTGAGGTAGCTCTTAAGGCTTGTGTTCAACATATACATCACTTTGAGGTAAAATGCGAAGTTGGAGGTTCACAGACCTAGTTTCCCATTATGTATCTTTTTTTTTTCACCGAAGGCTCCATTCACTTTGTTTGTTTGTTGTGTGCACACACCAGAGAGACACACACACACACACACACACACACACACACCAGAGAGAGAGAGAGAGAGAGAGAGAGAAAGAGAAAGAAACTCTCAATGGGGCATGGTCATTCCAGAATTCTTTTTTTCTCAGTTCCTCCGTCCCATCAGGATCCTGGACACACGTACACATGCCTAGCTTGTTTTCAAGCCATGGGGCCTAGATTTAGCCAGTCAGCCATGTGGAGTATGACTGCCTCTGAACAGTGTTTAACCACCACACTATGGAGCTGACCTTCCATTCACTTTGAATGTACATATGGAAGGATATTTGATGTAACTGTCTCATGTAAGCATGATTAATGGGGGGAAATTATAACAATGAGTGGTGTTCAGAAGGTTTGTGCACGGGACCAGTAGTTGGCATAATGGCTATGTTGCTGGACTCCCATGTAGTCACCCACGGTTTGAGTCCTGGACCTGGTGACTTAAACTCACACCAGGCACGTGTGTGTGCCCAAGATCCTGAGAGGAGAATGGAAGAGAAGGGATTGCAGCATGGCGATCCCCCCTGGGGGGTAATTTCTCGCTTTCTGTCTCTCTCTGTCTCTCTCTTTCTGGTGAGCACACGTGCCCTACAGAAAAAAAAAAAAAAAAAAAAAAAAAAAAAAGTTTGTGTAAAATGTGTATCAAAAAATAAAAATCTATGCATGGATCTCAAATTTTTTTTCACCAAAATAAACTCATATGTTAATTCCACTTTTCCATGAATTGTTTGAAGCCCCCTCATATGTGAGTTCTTTTAAAATATAATGATGGTATAAGATCATGAAGATACAAACAAGAAATTCAATGAGAGATTTAAATAATTGGACAAACCTCCTATATACCTCTGACGAGAAAAAGGTAGAGTATAAAAGGATGCTCCCACTAAAAATGCTAATTATTTTGCCTGAAAAAATGAATTTGGGGGGACCAGTAGGTGGTGTGGTGGTTAAACTGCTAGACTCCCACATGACCACGGTTTGAACCCCAGACCTGGCAGCTTGCTTTCTCATTCTCTCTCTCTCTGTTGAGAATGCATGCCCTCTTGCACATTTTTAAAAAAATGATAAATAAAATTAATTAATAATCCTTTTATAGAAAAAAGAACTTAGGGGAGCTGGCAGGTGATGTGATGGTTAAGGACTCTGTACTCCCACAGGGCCTACTATGGTTTGATTCCCGGACCTGGCGACTTGCTTTCTCACTTTCTCTCTCTCTCTCTCACTTTGTCCCTCTCTGGTCAAATTAAAATAAAGAAATAAAATAGGTAAAGTTAAATAAATAATTCTTTTAAAAAGTTTTTAGAAAAAGGACTTAGGAGAGGAAGTCCTCTTCCTTCTCTTTTTTTTTTTTTTTTTTTTTGAGAGGTTTTCGCTATAGGGCGCGTGCGCTCGCCAGACAGACAGAGAGAGACAGAGAGACAGAAAGCAGGAAATCACCCCCCAGGGGGGATGGCCACGCCGCAATCCCTTCTCCCCCATTCTCCTCTCGGGATCCTGGGCACGCATGCACACGCGCCCGGCGTGAGTTTAAGCCACCGGGTCCAGGACGCGAACCGCGGTCGACTACGTGGGAGTCCAGTGACATAGCCATGACGCTAAATGCTGGTCCCCTCTTCCTTCTCTTTTGAAAAATGTATTTGTGTACACGTAAGACAGAGAGTAGAGATACCTCCACCCAATGGAGCCTAGTCATACCACAGTCCTTTTACTTCCAATCTCTATCCTGTCAGGATCCTGGGCAGACCTGTGTGCACCTGGCATGCAGCAAGCAGGGCCAGAATTTGAATCCTGGTCAGCCATGTGGGACCCAGCTTTCCTCTCTATAGTCTAACTGCTGCTAGGCTGGCCCTAGGACATGAAGTCGTTCATCAATTCTAAGATGAGGTGAAAAGAGAGGCTATGAATAGAAGTCCTCCATTTTTAGGGACTCCTATCTATATGTTTGTTCATTTATTGTTTTCATAAAAAAACTTGAGATGTAATGTACACATGAAAAGTCACCCCATTTAAAGTCTACAATTCAGTGGGTTATTTTTTTAGTGTATTCACAGAGATATGTAGCCATTTCTAACAATAAATTTTAGAGCATTTTCATCAGCCCAAAAGATAGTAATTTATTGTTGGCATTTTTCACTTTGTATAAAATATTTGGTTCACATGTTCCAAGTCAGTGAAACTTTAGGCTCTGGACTTTCGGCTCCCACTCCTTCTGTAATGTCTTCTTTAACCAGAGACACATGCAATATTTTATTTTATTTTTATTTTTTATTTTTTATTTTTTGGAGAGGTTTTTTGCTATAGGGCACGTGTGCTCGCCAGACAGACAGAGAGAGACAGAGAGATAGAAAGCGAGAAATCACCCCCCAGGGGGATGGTCACGCCACAATCCCTTCTCCTCCATTCTCCTCTCGGGATCTTGGGCACGCACACACACGCGCCCGGCGTGAGTTTTAAGCCACTGGGTCCGGGATGCGAACCACGGTCGACTACGTGGGAGTCCAGCGACATAGCCATTATGCTAACTGCTGGTTCCCTTTTTTTTCTTTTTAACAAAGATTTTTGAGTCTTGCTTTTTCAATTTTAGAAAAGAAAAAGAACAGAAAGTTATTGCATTTCTTTAAATTAAAAGTTATTGCATGCAGAAAGGAGCCTTGAAACTTTGCTCAGAGTCCCTAAGATACAGTGGAAAATATGGGATTATATGTAGTGGCTCCCTACTGCCACCCTATTTAACTAGACAACCTGATGATATCTTCATTTTTCAAATACATGGGGGTATGTGATTTATTTTAAAGCATTCTAGAGCTTTAAAGTAAATATGAGAGACTTAAAAAAGTGTTGAAATTCTGTTTCTATCCTCAAGAGATAGTTGGGGGATCATGATAGAAAAGCAAAAAGAATTCATTAAAAATAGCACTACCGTATGATCCATCAAATATACTTCTGTGGTATAAATACCTAAAGAAAATAAAATTACTAACTCAGAAAAAAAATAGTTGAATAGACGTTTACTAGAATTAATGTTCTACATAACTTCATTATGGAACTCTTTGTGTGTGTGTGTGTGTGTGTGTGTGTGTGTGTGTGAATCTTCAAAAAGAACTGAAAGTCTATCAAAAGTTAAGCACCTATATGAGAAACACTCTGGCTTGAGCATCTGAAATCCAAAAGTCCCAAATCTAAAATGCTCCAAAACCTGAAACTTTTTGAACGACTACTTGAATGCCACAAATGGAAGATTCCGCATCTGGCCTCATGTGATGTGTCACATTCAAAATGCTGCCATATAAAAATATTCTATAAAATTACCTTCAAGCCACCTGTGTAAAGCAAATAGGAAACAACAATGATTTTCATCTTTAGACTTGGGTTTCACTTCCAAAGTATCTCATTTGATATACATGCACATATTCCAACATCCAGAAAAAAAAAATCGAAATCTAAAACACTTCTGATCCCAGGTATTTTGGATAAGGAATACTCAACCTATAGTAAAGTTTAGAAGAATGTTTAGAACTTACTGAGTCTTGGTGAAGTGACAGGATAAAAGTTGCCTGAGTAGGGCCAGTACTGTGAGTTGGAAGTATATACCGCTAAAGCATGTGGAATCCAAGTGACGATTGCGGGTTTGGTTCAGCAGTCAACCTGTATACAGTGGTATGCATGCCTCTGAACCACTGGCTGCAAGGACTGAGGGAGGATTATGGCATGAGGTCTTATTAAGAGTGTCGTTTTTCTCCTCTCTCTCTGTCTCTGTGTCTCTCTCAAGAAATGAATAAACTGGGACCAGCAGTTAGCTTAATGGCTATGTCATTGAACTCCCATGTAGTCGACTGCAGTTCGAGTCCCGTACCCGGTGGCTTAAACTCACGCCGGGCACATGTGCGTGTGTGCCCAAGATCCCGAGAGGAGAATGGAGGAGAAGGGATTGCGGCGTGGCCATCCCCCCGGGGGGGTGATTTCTCACTTTCTCTCTCTCTGTCTCTCTCTTTTCTTTCTGGCAAGTGCACACGCCCTATAGCAAAAACCTCTCCAAACAAAAAAAAGAAATGAATAAACTCAAAAAACAAAAGGTTGCTTCAGTAGAAACTATGCCTTCTTCTGACCATCCCAGTTTGCTCCTAGCACTCGGTGAAATTACATAAGAATAAAAATTTTGGAACTGTGCAAGAAAATGTGCATACATCAAGGCAGAATAGAATCCTAGGTTAAAACAACCTGAGCCCATAAAGTACCAAACCTGCCAGCCAAATTTTATAAGTAGTTTTTCATCACAAAATGAATAGGTGGAATTACAGTAAGAGCTATCAAACATTCGGATGGAAAGCAAAGTAATTGATAGCGCATACTGTTTTTATAGGTAAAACTGATTTTTAAGTTAATTTAGATAAGAGCACAATCACATGGGCTGTAAACAGACTGGAAATGCTTATAAATCAAGATCATTAATCTGAAAGTTAAATGAATCATTTGAAACGGAAATGCCATGCAAGGCACCCTAGGGATAAATGTTCGATTTGGTGCCATTTACATAATTGTTAATTAGGCTTGACTAGATTACGTCTGGAAACAGTAGAAACGAAGCCCTTTCCTATGATGCTGTAATGGACTGGATCTTTGTGTTGCCACCCCCCAAATTCCTAGGTTGAAATCCTCGTCCCTGAAGTGTTAGCAGTAGGCAGAGGAGCCTTTGGGGATAATCAGGCCCTGAGATGGAGCCCCTCAAGAATGGCAGGGGTGCGCTCTTAGGAAGAGTAAGGAGAGCTTGTTCTGCCATTTTTTCTCCCTCCCTCAACCTCCCTCCACTTTGTAAAGACAAAGCAAAAAAAACAACCTTGTGTAAACTGAGAGGAGGGGCTTCAAGCTCCTGACCATTCTGGCATCTTGAACTATGGCCTCCAGAGCTGTGTGAAAAGGAAATGTTTGTTATTCCAGTCGCCCAGGCTGTGGTGGTGGTGTAAAAGCTCAAGCTAAAACAGAGCCTTTCGTTGTCCATGGGAGGCCTTAAAGCAGAAGGGGCTAACAACACAACCTGGCCTTCACAGACCTCCATTTGATCTTGATTCTGCCACTTACCGGCTGCTTGACCTTCGATTAGCGAAGGCCTGTAAGTTTCAGCGTCCTCTTGGACACAGCGGGAATAGTCATAGTTGCTACCTAATCAGATTGCACTGTGCCTTAGTGATATGGGAACAGCTCCTGGCACACAGCACCTGCAAACGGTAACTATTGTTAATAATAATAGCAGTGAACATCAAGGGATGTGTGTTCTGATCTAGAAATAGAAGCAGTGCCTTTGGGAGCCATAGAGTAATCCTTTACCTACTGTTGGTTTCGGTTAAAAGCTTGTCACCTTGACAACCTCAGAAGTGTGCGAAGATCTATAGAGAAAACAGAGATCCTCCCCCGTTTGACTGCCTGTCAAAATAATTCCTGAGCCAAATAAACAAAAATAATAATTTAGCCTGAAGGGAAGTAAGCCAGAGATTGACTTACTAATGATTGGCCAGTAAAGAGACATTTGCATGATGGAGGAGGATAATCTATTATCCTGTCTGGGTAACATTAAAAAACAGAAAGGAGTTTAAATTAAGGGAACATTTTAATGTAGAAACAAACTTCACTGGGATAAAGGTACTGCTGTAATGATTGTGTTACCAGCTGAGAGTCTAAGATTGTCTTTCTTGAAAATGTTTGTGAGCTGATTTGTAGGGGCTAAAGAGTTCTTATTTTATGTCGGAATGGGAAGAAGGGAGCCGTGGGAGATTTTAACCTTGGTATACAAAGACATTTGTATTCAAGTATGGGGTTAATCTTGTAGCAGGGACCAGTTAAGATGGAATAATGTTATACCAGAATCTCACTTTTTATGCTTATCTCTAAGACTTTTGGCAAACTTATTCTTTTTTTTTTTTTTAAGAGAGAGATGTTTGCTATAGGGTGCGTGCACTTACCAGAAAGACAAAAAGCGAGAAGTCACCCCTCAGAGGGCTGGCCCCACTGCGATCCCTTCTCCTCCATTCTTCTTTTAGGATTTTGGGCACCCACGTACACACACCCAGCATGAGTTTTAAGCGACTGGATCCAGGACTCAAACCACAGTCAACTACGCGGGGATCCAGCAACATAATCCTTATGCCATCTGCTGGTCCCAAGCAAGCTTATTCTCAACTGGGTCATTGGTACCATCTAACTTGTAGATGTGATGAACTGTCCAAATCAATGTGTCGACTAGAGCACTCTTCTGTGTGAGCTTCGTGAATGTGATTTTGTGTCATCTCTACCACAGTGTGTGGACGTAGGTGCTCACTCCTTTTTTTAGAAGCTGTGAGACACGTTGGTCATAAGTCAGGTGTCAAGTCCACAGCACACCAGACAAGGCCAAAGCTAAAGCCTGACTGGTTTGACTATACAGACAAGACATGCCACATTTAGATTTAGATAGTTTAGTACTTACACAGACACAGAGGGAAGAGGAGCCAAAGGACACCAAAAAGGACAGCCCTGAAACAAAGGGAAAGGTGCATTAGTTCTTCCTGGTTGTCATTACCAGGTGCCATGGATCAGGCAGCTTAAACAACAGAAACTTACTGTCTCACGGGTCTGGAGGCTGCAAGTCTGAGATCAGGGTGCTGGCAGGGTGAGTCCCTTCTGAGGATCGATGTCATGCCTCTTTTTTAGCTGCTGGTGGTTTGTGGGCAAGCTCTGGCATTTCTTGGCTTGTAAAAGCATTATCTGAACCTCTGGCTCCATCTTTCCATGGCATTTTCCCTGTGTGTCTATGTTCACCTTTGCCCATTTTTATAAAGACACTAATCATTTTGGATTAGGGCCCACCCTAATGGTTCAATCTCAACTGGATTGCCTCCGTTCAAAACCCTGTCTCCAAGTAAGTTCACACCATATGAGGTATTGGAGGTTAAGACTCCAACGTATCTTTTTTTGGGGGGACATGAAATTTAGTCTGTAACAGAACAGTGATCCTGAGTACCTTATTGCCAAAGAGCTAGTCATAGGCTGCAGCCAGGAGGCCTGATATTTGGCGGCTCTATTCCGAGAGCCTTGTACCTCCTCAAAACTCAGGAGGCAATGAGAAACTGCCTCATGGCAGCCTCCCAGGGAGTCAGAAAGGTGAGCAGGATATGGTTCCACGTGGCTTCTCACAGGAACACGAGAGGACCACAAGGCATCTTGCCAACACGTACATGAGCTATGGTTCAAGTCTTCGCCTCCGTGGCCCATGCGGATGGATACGTGCCATGTTGCCAGGATGCGTCCGTGCCACATCGCCGGTGGTGTAGAGCCACAGTCCATTCCCAGTCTGCTGCACTCTAGCATCTACTCCTTGAGGCTTGCCATTCCCCTGGACACACCAAATTCTTTTGTCAACAGACAGCTGGCATTGTGTTGATGTCTCTGCATCGCAGGTCAGAATCTTCCAGAAAGCTGGCTCAGAGACAGAGATTAGTGTGCTGGAGCTTGTCATCAGGTGTCTTGGAATCAACACCAGTGGGAGGGAAAGGACAGCAGTGAGAGTGGGCAGGGGAAGGGGCAGGCTTGCATTTATGACCGAGGCCTCAGCTAACCGTGGGCAGCTCTGACACTAGGGTGGCCTTTAGAGTTGCCCAAGCCCATGATCCAGCCCATGAAAGGTAGACTTAAAATGGAACTAAATATGACTATATTTAGTAGCTACCACAGAACAATCAATTACATCTTGTGTGGTATTATTATCATAAGATATATATTCTTTATAATGTAGAGATATGCAAAGTAGATGTACCCAAGTGAGTATACATTGATAAAGTGTGATTTTTGTATTGTTTAACTCCCTTATTACTGTCATCTCAGTTGTGTGTATTTGAACTGATGGCATACAATTTTGAGTGAATCATAGATGGGGGTCCTTATTCTTTTTTTGAGAGATTTTTTGCTATAAGGCACATGCGCTCTCTGGAGTGACATAGAGAGACAGAAAACGAGAAATCACCCCCCCAGGGGTATGGCCATGCCACAATCCCTTCTCCATTCTCCTCTCAGGATTGTGGGCACAAACGTACACATGCCCAGTGTGAGTTTTAAGTCTCTAGGTCCAGGACTCAAACCGTGGTCAACTACGTGGAAGTCCAGCAACATAACCATTACACCATCTGCTGGTCCCTGGGGGTCCTTATTCTAACTCATTGAATAGGTTTTACTGGGTTTGTGAATCTTAGAACTTAAATGCAAAAATCCATGTTTGTGAAATAGGTACTTTCCTAGAAGAAGAATTTGAATCTTTTTTCATATTCTCAGAGGTGTCTGTCCTTCTCGTTAACACAGTTAGGAACCATTGTGTAAAGACAGAGAGAATCAAAGTGATGCTGCTTTGTAGCCTACATTTGCTTGCTCCAAACAGCAGTGATAGGTAAAAAAATCTAAAAAGAGAAAACTACAGAGTTATAACTAGAGGCCAGCTGGTGGCCCAGCAGTAATGCAACTACACCCATGTGGGAATGGCCTGAGTTTTAATTGGGAGGCCTTCTTGTATGTACTGCGCACACAGGCCCTTTACCTGGCTGGCGGAGTCTGGGGCTGGAGGGTGGCGTGGGAACCCTATTGGGGGGTCCATCTCTCTCTCTCTCTGCCACTGTCTCTCTTGGAAGAACAAAATAAACTTAAAACAAGTCATAATCATGCCCCCCTCCAAGTGATTTATAATGTGGACTGGAAACAAACACAAATACAAAGCAATACATGAGGCTGAGGTGCTGGGGGCTGCAGGGTCCTCTGTGGGAGGTAGAGACAGCAGCTTAGTCCTGGTCGAGTATCGGGACTGAAGGAAACTGGTGAATAACGGCCAGAGTGTGCTCTCTGCTTGCACCCTGGAGCAGCACATTGGTCATGTTCCTGGTCTAAAAGGAAGGCTCTGACTCACTGCTTCCTCTAACCTTTAGTTTATAGGAAGCTTTGACCCTGGGAAGTGAGCAGGACAAAGACATGGCCTCCTTAACAGGAACCGATGTAAACGATCCCTATTTCACCATCAGGAACATTATTACCCTTGGGCAGAAACCCAGACCACCACTGTCCACTCCATTCTAGGCTAGGACTTCAAGTACTAGAAACTGAAGGACTTCTAAACAGTGAGGGGTGATGAGTGAAAGAACCATCACAGTTATTTCCCATGAAAAACAAGCCAGCACACACACAAATTCCAAACTACATGAGGAACTCTGACTTCAGAGTCTGAATTCATTGGAGATTAAAGTAAAACCAAAAAGCTTTTTAAAACATTATTGTGGGACCAACAGATGGCCTAATGGGTATGTCGCTGGACTCCCACGTAGTCAACCACAGTTCAAGTCCTAGACTCAGGCTGGGTGCATGTGCATGCGTGCCCAAGAGAAGGGAAAAGAAGGGATTGTGGCATGGCCATCCTTTCTTGGGGGTGATTTCTTGCTTTCTGTCTCTCTGTCTCTTTCTGTCTCTCTCTGGCGAGTGCACATGCCCTGTAGCAAAAATCCCCCCCCCAAAATTAAATAAATAAAATAAAAATAAATAAAACATTATTGCTAGGGGTATGTGCACTCCCCAGAGTAAAAGAGAGCGAGAGAGAGCACTGCCTCTCCCCACCATGGGGTGAGCTCATACTTCAGTTGTTTTTTCTCTCCATTTCTCCATCCTGTCAATGTTTGGAGCATGCATGCACACATACACACCTAGCATGTTTTTCAAGCTTCCAGGGCTAGGATTCGAACTGTCGTCAGTCACATGGGATCCAGCTCCATAAGCATGGATGGTGCTTAACTGCTGCTGAGGCTGACCAAAAAGCAATCTTTAAAAGAAAATAATGCCTGATGTCCTCAGAGAGCTCAATGGAGAAATAATGACAACAGCAAAAACAACCAAAAAGTAGCAAAGGAGCTAAAATGGGCAGAAATGAAATATAAATAGACATGGAACAAAAAAGAATCTCAGAAGTGGAAACAAAGAGAAAAAGCAATTGAGACTAGACTCAGTGGAAAGGAGAATGGGTAGATATGAAACTCTCACTGAAGAATTCACCCAGAATGCAGCATCAACACACAAAAATGAAAAGCTGACATAGGTCAGATAAGACAATTGGGGCCATCCACAGTGGTATGCAGTGGTAACAGGAAGCTCTGCAATGCTCAGGCTACATGGGAAGGTCCCTGGTTCTCTTCCTGAGGTCTTTCCATGCATGCAGGGTGAGTGCCTGCCTGTGATCCTAGCTGGCTGAGGCTAGGGGTGGGTCACAGTGGGAACACCCTGTTGGGAATGCACCTTCCTTTTCTCTTCCAAGAGAAATAAATAAAATTTTTTTAAAGAAAAATAGGGGGGATAAAAGGAAGAAAAATGGGAGCCAGAAGTGGTATGTGATAGTTAAGACTGTACTCCCACATGGCCGACTGTGGTTCGAGTGCCATACCTGGCGGGCATGTGTGCATGCATGCCCAAAATTCCAGGAGGAGATTGAAGAAGGGATTATGTGTGGCCATCCCTCCCTGTGAGGTGATTTCTTACTTTCCCTCTCACTGTCTCTCTCTGTCTCTCCCCAGTGAGTGCATGTGCCTAATGGCAAAAACCTTAATAGAGAAAAGGAAAAATGGAAGATAAATTTATAGCTTTACGATTGTGTTATTGCAGTTCCAGAAAAGAATAAAAGGAATGGCAGAGCGGTGGTGGCTGTAATTTTTCAGAAGTGGAGTGAGATCTGCACCTTCTGATTGAAAACACCCTCTGAGTACTGAGAAGAATAAATAGAGATAAATGCAGACTTGCTTCATCAGAATCCAACCACAGAGCCTCAGGGATAAAGGCACACGACTTCCAAGCTGCCAGGGAGAAGAGACAGATTTGAAGAAATAGCAGTGACTGACAGCAGACTTGTCATCATTACTAATAGGTACCAGGAAAATGTTTTTTAAAGTGCAGAGGGAAGACAACTCTGAACCTACAGTGTTGGGCCCCAACAAATTATTTAAGTGTGAGGAGTTTCAGATGTGAAAGTACAAAGTATTGCCTCCCATAGACATTCACTAGAGAAACTCTCAAAGAACATTCATCTGAGAGTGCAGAAGTAAAAAAAAAAAGGAAAGGTGTTAGGTTTGGGAAAGGCCTATAATTTTACTCCACCTTCAGGTTAACAAGGTAGGCCATTATGGTTTCATACGCATGGGTAGAATGACACGAGACTCCTGCCTCAGAGACAAACTGACTTTGCTATTCACAGAGCAGAAGTAGATGAGTTCCTGTTCACATTGCTCTCCTAACCCTCAATCCCAGCGTGCGGAGTAGCTTGGGGATACTGCATATACACTGGCTATTAGGAACACTCTTATATTTTGTTTGCTCCTTTATGTTTGTTTTCCTCTCAATCATTTAAATGCGTTGTTAGCAAATCTGCCCAATCTTGCTTCTGAAAAAGACTTTATCTTCATTATCCTGGTGAGGAAACAAATATGCTCTCTGCCCCTGAGAGGAAGAATACCTCTGTCTCTCAAGACTGCTTGGTTTACACGCTGTCACCAGCTGTGTGAAATTCCATGGAGAATTATTTCCTAACAAAGAGGTGGTATGTAAGAAACAAATACAGAATTTAAAAATAGAAATTTTAAATAAAATTGAAACTAATTGTTGACATAAACTTGTTTTGTGTGTGCTTTTTTAAAAGATAATAATCAGGAAGATGTATAGTTGGGAAGAGGGACTCCTAAAGAAAATGAAGTTCTTTAACTTAGGAACAGAGATACTAAATACAGATGTAAAAAAAAATTATTAAAGGTAATAAATCCTTTTGTATACACATTTTTTTTTTTTTGGAGAGGTTTTTGTTGTAGGGCGCATGCACTCACCAGAAAGACAGAGAGACAGAGAGACAGAAAGCGAGAAATCACCCCTCAGGGGGATGGCCACGCCGCAATCCTTTCTCCTCTCGGGATCTTGGGCACGCACACATACGCACCCAGCGTGAGTTTAAGCCACCGGGTCCGGGACTCGAACCGCGGTCGACTACATGGGAGTCCAGCGACATAGCCATTATGCTAACTGCTGGTCCCCTGTATACACATTTTTTATTTAAAGAACAGAATATTACATGTCTTCTTATTCAGAAAGAGAATAATATTAGAATTTTTTAAGAGAGATTTTTGCTATATGGCACATATAGTATCCTGAGAGACAGAGAGACAGAAAGCGAGAAATCACCCCTTAAGGGAGATAGCCATGCCACAATCACTTCTCTTCCATTCTCCTCTTGGGATTTTGGGCATGCACTCACATGCATCCACTGTGAGTTTTCATGTCACTTAGTAGATTATTTTTTTATTTATTTTATTTATTTATTTATTTATTTATTTTTTTGAGAGGTTTTTCGCTATAGGGCGCGTGCGCTCGCCAGACAGACAGAGAGAGACAGAGAGACAGAAAGCGAGAAATCACCCCCCAGGGGGGATGGTCACGCCGCAATCCCTTCTCCTCCATTCTCCTCTCGGGATCTTGGGCACGCACGCACACGCGCCCGGCGTGAGTTGTAAGCCACCGGGTCCGAGACGCGAACTGCGGTCGACTACATGGGAGTCCAGCGACATAGCCATTACGCTAACTGCTGGTTCCCGATTATTTTTTTATTTTGAATCATTCCCGTAATTCTAGAGTAAACCCTGCTTGCCATTGTGTAATATCTTGTGAATATGCTATTGAATTGTGTTCACTAAAGTTGTACCTAGTTGGTTTTTTTTGTGTGTGTGTGTAGGTTATAAAATGACAGGTGTCTAAAATTTTTAATGAATTGTGCCATGCTTGTCTAGTTTGGGCTTCAAACTTGTAGTAACCTCATAAAATTTGTTAGGTTTTTTTCCTTTTACATCTCATAAAACAGTTCATAGACAAAAGAACTAATTCACTTTAAATGTTTGGTAAAGTTACATTGTGAACTATCCATTCACATTTTTGTTGTAAGGAAATTTGACCAGTTACTCTGTTTGATAATGTAGTCATCCATTTAAGTTTTCGATTTTGAGTGAAAATTATTCATTTAATCCAAGCTTTCAAATTAATTGTTATTTATAATGGTTCATATAATATTTACTTGTGACTTTTAAAGTGTTTGCTCCATGTGTAGTTTTGATGTCTTTCTCAATTATTTTTTAAAAATACAAAAATTATAGAGGATCCAAAGAGCTAATTAATACATGGTTATCGGATAAAACTATTATAATAAAATGGGCACACCTCTGTTTAAAGGAAAAGAAATGAGAAAACATATATAATATTGGGCCAATTGGTGGCATGGTGATTAAGGCAGCTGGATTTCACATGGTTGTGCGGTTGAGTCTCAGATCCAGTGACTTTTAATACACCAGGCATATGTGCATGCATGCTCAAAATCCCAAGAAGAAGGAGAAATGGAGAAGGGAATGTGGCATGACCATTCCCCATGAGGGTGCTTTCTCACTTTCTCTCTCTCTCTCTCCCCACCTCTGTCTCTCTCTGATAAGCACATGCACCCTCTGGCAAACTAAAAGGAAGAGAAAGAAAATATAGCATTGGATACCTTTTGAGGTACCCTCCAATTCTAAAATTCAATGATTCTATGATTATAGGTTATCCAGTCCCTATCAATTCCCTTTGACTTTCCAGCTCTAGGCTTTCATTCCAATTGGCTGTAAACCCTATTCACAAGATAAGCCAGGGATATAGGTAACTCTCATGCCTTACTTACCTGGTGTGTCCATTAGTGGTCCCAGTTAGAGATGGAAAAACAACTCTAGTATAGCCTTTGCTCACACAAGGCAGAGCTGTTCCATGGTGTTATTCAACACCTGCAGCCGAACAGGGACTGGGTAAAATAATATTGGGTCATCTGAAAAGTCATGACACAATTCTGCATGGAAAAACATAGAAATATATGTCATGACTCTTTCCGACTACCGAATATATTCAGAGCTGAAAAAAAAAAAAAAGAGAGAGAGAGATTCACACCCACCTTCAAAAATTGTAACATCCTGGGAAGACAGACAGGAAGTGAGTAATTTCACAATGACAAGGATGAAAAGTTCTAGGCCATAGCAAGGGGCTGATGGAGAAGGGGAGGATATGAAGTGGACATGGGAACTGAGTGTCAGAAGTGGAGTGGAGAAGACAGGTAATGGTATGTGGAGGAAGTAGCTTAGTTTGTACAGATACCGAGTAAGCCAGACTGACCTGAACTTAGAGAACATCAGAAAGAACTGGAAGTTTGTGGAAATTGGCACTTTATCTATGGGACAATGCAAAGCCACTGGGTGGTTTTGCTTTTTTTTTTTTTTTTTTTTCCAGCACCAGTGAAGATTAAGCACATGAAAGTCTATATCTCAGTGACCATGGATTTGTAGTTACCTTATTTCTTTTTTCTCTCTTTTTTTTTTTGAGAGTTTTTTTTTGTTTGTTTGTTTTTGTTTTTGTTTTTGTTTTTTGTTTTTGTTTTTTTTGCTATAGGGCATGTGTTCTCATCAGAAAGACAGAGAGAGATAGAAAGCAAGAAATCACCCCCGGGGGGATGGCCATGCCGCAATCCCTTCTCCTCCATTCTCCTCTCGGGATCTTGGGCACGTACACACATGCGCCCGGCCTGAGTTTAAGTCCAAACTCGAACTGCGGTTGACTACATGGGAGTCCAGCGACATAGCCATTACGCCAACTGCTGGTCCCTGTAGTTACCTTATTCTTTATAGTAAAATTTTATTTCTCCTACTTACAAAAACTGATGGCCATTAATAGGTATCCCACATCCAACAGCTACCTATTAGAGGAGTGAATGTTTCCTGAAGTGAAACTGTTACTTTAAACCTGTTTCATTTCCTTTCATTCATTTAGCTTGAAATAGGTTGGCTATATAACAACTTATCTGTTTTTTCTTTTTAACTCCATGGTTTTTATAACTGTACTTACCATAATGTATGTTCTCTTGAATGTCTGGGGGACTGTATCCTGGCTGGCTGTGTTGTTAACACACTGACTGTTCCCCATGGATTGCTGACACGGATGCTCAGCTGGGACAGTTTCCATTTCTCTTTCACCTTTCCTCGCGTAAGAAGTGTGGTCCTCTCTTTGCATTAGTTGTAGAGGAGATTTCATGCTAATCCTTGGCAATCCCAGTTTCTTAACTAATCTCCCTAAACGTCCACATTTTTGACAAAAGGGTATTGTCAAAGGGAAAAGCAACTGTGTGACCATGAAATTCCTGTCATCTCCTAGTGTACATTAACCCATTGGTTTAGACAACATCATGACTTTAGGAGAGACAACAGGATGTTTTTTCAGTGCTGAGCTATTTTATCAAGAGAACCTAGATGGTGGCTTTATTGCATTTGTTAAAAAACGTGTGTTCTAAACTGAAGCATTTGATTGACAACTTTATTGGTATTTTAAGCTGAATAATCACTTATGTTTGAGTGTTTAGTGCTTCAGGGATGTTGCCATTTAAAAGTTACATATTTTTTCTAATCAATGATTCACTAAAGAGTTTTATGGTGATATCAGGCTTGGCATAAATCAATTTATAAATTTTCCTGTCTAAAAAATTTATAACTTCAGCAGATATTCACTTAGGATTTCATAGTTACATAATGAAACATTTTTTATTGTGGTAGTAACTTATGGATCAAAACATATCTATATTTATGTGTGTAACCATGTGTGTGTGTGTGTGTGTGTGTGTGTGTGTAGTTGTGGTATATATATGTATAAGCCACGTAAACAAATACAGTAACTTCTAAATGTACCTCATTTTAATGCCTATCTCATGTCATGGTGAATTACTGAACTAAGAAACTGGGAAAATAGAATAAAATGCAGGAAATGACTACATTTGTTTTTATCATCTCCTTAAAGGCATAATTTGAAAAATAACTCCCCAAATGCCTACTTATCAACCCTGTCCTTTATTTTAATAATTATAAATACTAACAAATAATAACATTACTAATTGAAACATCAATTTTGACAAGCCCTTACTTGTTTCCCTATTAAAATGGCTTCCTGAAAGTATCACAAGAAGTTAATGAATCGCATGTTAATTAAATTTAAACTTTCCTCAGCTAGTATTCAAATGGGAAAAACTGAAATATGATATATTTAAATTGCTTTAGACTAAATTGAACATCAATGGAGATATAAATATAATATATGGTAATGTTACATGTGAATGTGATAAGAATCTATAACATTCATAATGGAATTTTGCTAATTTTGACTATTGATTTACCTTGTAGGTTCATTTTGTTTCTGAAAATCCAGATGTTGAAATAATGTTTTGCCACCATTTCTTAGTTAGCCAGGAGAAATAGTCTGTGAAAAATTTGAGTATTCTCATACAATTAAAGAGTCTATCTATCTTTTCTTCTCTTGTTTGTTAGCCTCTTAGCAAATATCCTGCTGTGATAAATGACATTTCATTCTGGCTACCCTCTGAGGATTACGCAGAGAATGATTTCTATGACTTGGTCCGAACAATTGGAGGAGACCTAGTGGAAAAGGTTGATCTTATAGACAAGTTTGAACATCCAAAGTAAGTGAACAACTTTCTACTTGTATGCTTTATGTCTCTGTATGACAAATAATGAATTGTCAGAGATCATGATGCATTTTTGCACAGAAAAAAACAGAAAAATATGTCATGACTTTTCTAATGACCCACTTATTTCCCATAATATAGGAACGTGTAATAAAATTTTGCTGAAACCTACCGTATCTAAAACACAAAATCTTCCGTATTTGTAGTGAACTAATAATTTATCAGTAAAATCAGTCCTCTCTGAAAATATTTCAAAAATGCATTTTTAATCTTCCCTGCCTTAGTAAGGGAAATATATGAAAATGAATGTCTTAAGGATCTTTTAGCCTCTCAGTATTGTTTTTAGAAGTGATTTCTTATCATACATATTGTGTTGTAAGTACAGAAGAGATGTAGCAGAGCAGTTTATGGGGTTAAAGCTATTTAGTTAGTATCTTGGTCAATATTTATTAGACACTTAATACATGCCTGTAACTGTGCTAGGTCCTAGGGTTTAAGTGTTTTCTAGACTTAGCTCTGCCTTCTTGGAGTTTACAGTCTTGCTGGAGTGGCAGATAATAAAGAAACAATTACACAAATTTGTAGTGAGTATTGTGATGGAAAATGCATTAGGCATAATTAACTGCTTTCAGTTGAGGAGTCAGGACAGGTTGTTGTGGAGACATTTAGGCAGGGAGTAAAAGTAGAGGGTGGAGGGGAAAGAAGCGTGTCAGATAATACCTCTGAATCTTAAGGGATGGGCATATGTAAAAGACAGGAGGCAGCCAATGACACGGCAGGAACCGAGCAAGGCTGAGGACCGGTGATAACAGGTGGGTAGAGACAGCGATGGGATTAGGCAGAACCATGACGCACAAGGTCTGACACTTGAGATTGTATCCTAACAGCTATTGGAAGCTACGCGGAAGGAATGGGCAGGAGAGCCAAGTGATGTGATCTAATTTCCATTTCTGACTTGTCACTTTTTTTTTTTTTTAAGAATTATTTTATTAGGACCAGCAGTTGGCATAATGGCTATGTTGCTGGACTCCCGTGTAGTCAACCGTGGTTCGATTCCCGAACCTGGTGGCTTAAACTAATGCCAGGCTCATGTGCATGTGTGTCTTAAGATCCCAAGAAGAGAATAGAAGAGAAGGGGTAGTGGTGTGGCCATCCCCCTGGGGGGTGATTTCTCATTTTCTGTCTCTCTGTCTCTCTTTTTCTGGCGAGCGTATGCGCCCTATAGCTAAAACCTTTTCCAAAAAAAGAATTATTTAAATTTATTTATTTATTTATCTAACTTTATTTCTTTATTTTTATTTTGACCAGGGAGGGACAGAATGAGAGTAGGGGTGGGGGGGAGTGAGAAAGCAAGTGGCTCACTCAGGACTCAAACCACAGCCAGCCATGTGGGAGTCCAGCGCCCTCAACCACCACACCACCTGCCGATCACTTTTAAATGATCCCCATTGAGCCCTAACTTTTAGAAAAGGGGAAGTCACTAAATCTTGTCTTCATGGTCTCTTTACTGATTTTAACGGTTGTATCATATCTTGTCAGGACTTATATATAGCTTTTTCATTCTGTCCAGTCTTTCAAATCCCCACATTTTTGCATCTTCCTGTACTTTTTAAGGTCTTTGTTCTCTAGATAAGGATGTTCAATGCTCAGTGTCAGGTGTTTTTTTTTTTTTTTTTTTTTTTTTTTTTAAGGTTTTGACCATAGGATGAATGCTCTTGCCAGAGAGGCATGGTGAGAGAGAAAGTGAGAAATCACTCCCCTACCACCACCCCAGAGGATGGCCACACCACAATACCTTCTCCATTCTTCTCCTGGGAGTTTAGACACATATTCACACACCCCTGGCATGATTTTCAAGTCATCAGGTCCAGAACTGTGGTTGGCCACGTGGGAGTTCAGCACTGTAACCACTATGCCACCTGCTGGCCCCCAGTGTCAGTTCTTTGGCCTCCATTTTCTCCAGACGTGTAGATGACTGAACTTCATCATCAGGAAACTTGCCCCAGGACTTGCAGAAACAATTTTCCCTGAGCTCTTGCATGTTCAAAACTGTTCATCTGTCTATATTTGAATGATAATCTGATTGGATATAAAATCCTTGTCTTGTCCTTTTATTTATTGAGGATCTTTATGTGTTGCTCAATTGTCTTCTCAAGCTTAATTTGATATAAAGAAATTTGAACCAGACTTGATCTTTATGCCTTTTTCCCTGAAAGATTCCTTTTTATCTTGAAAGTTTAACAACTTTATCATTGTTGACCCTTCTCCCTGGTATATATTGTTATGTCTCACCAGTGAGATGTGACTTTACTTTAAGAAAGTTTTCTTGAATTACATCTTTAAGGAGTTATGCCTGAGTAGGCACTCCTTAGGAGATGTCTGTTCTTCAGTCTTTTCTCAGAATTTAGGGCACACAAGCACACATGCCCAGCCTGAGTTTTTCAAACTGTGTTAGACTATGTGGAAGTCCAGCGCTGTAGCTATTACACCATCTGCTGGTCCCAGGAGTTGTCTTTTCTCTATGATGTCTGAAAACTTTATTTCTACTTCATTTGGTATGCTTCCCTAGTTGTTACCTTCTCTCTCCCTTCTCGTGTTTTCTACTGTCTCTTCTCCCTTGTGCACGTTCTATTTTCATTCAGTCACTTTGTTTTCCCCCCTTATCTGAATCTGCGAACTCTCATTTTAGTTCCTCTTGTTTACTTGCCATATCTTCTTGGAATTATTTCTGCTCTGTAATCTTCCTTCATGGCTTCACTTAGCTTTTAAAATTCACTACAAAATAATCAGTGAGAAATTTCACATGTTCCTATAACTTTTCTGTTAGTTTTCTGCTACCTATTTTGTTTTTTTTCCCTCAACTCTTATTTATTTTATTATTTTATTTTTTTTAATTGCACATCTGCTTTTCAGAGAGAGGAGGAGAGAAAGCACTCCCCATAGGGTGTGCTCATGTCGCAGTAGTTTTTTCCTCCATTTCTCCATCCTATTAGGATTTAGGGTATGCATACATACATACCTGGTATGTTTTTCAAGCTGTTGGGGCTAAGGTTTGAACTATGGTGGCCATGTGGGATCTGACTCCCTATGCACAGGGGCTTAACCCTTGCAGTACAGAGCCAGGCTTCACTTTTTAAAATTGAGGTAACAATGGTATGCATGTGATGGTTTCTTTGTTGCTCATATTTGAATGCATGGGGTTTTCCAAACCAGCTATTTGACAAGGTTGACTGGGAGTTGCATGGCAGAGAAGGGCTGAGGTAGTCACTCAGGCTAGCTTATTTGCACAACCTTGAGACTTTCTTTTCCTCCACTGCCAAGAAACCAATTCTTTCTTTTAAAATGGCTCATCTCTTTGATTCTTTGTATAAATCTTCCTCTTACCCCAGATCTACTCTTGTTAGAAACAGAAAATGTGCCTTTGCTTACCCCGATATCAACACTTAGTGATAGAGACTCTGTACTTCAGATTATAACCCTCAGCTCTGGGGGAAAAATATCTATTTTTGCTGGTGCTTTCTGAGCTGTGCCACTCTGTGTATTTCTTCTCTTCACTTCCTCACATTTGGCTTCTACTTGATTTCAGCTGCTTTTGGCAGCCTTTAAGTATATGTTGGATCTTACAGGTGAGATCTGTCTTCTAACTTTAGAGGAAATAGAGCGTATGGGATAGTCTGAGTCCCTGACACTATGGTATGCCAATTCAGCCCTGGACTTTCATATCAGAGGGAAATTTTTCAGGAGTTTTCAGGTTGATTCTGAAAGTCTGATTATTTACTATTTTTTTTAAAGAGAGATTTTTGCGATAGGGCACTTGTGCTCACTGGAGAGACCGAGAGAGACAAAGAGACAGAGAGCAAGAAATCACCCCCCAGGGGGGCATGACCATGCTGCAATCCCTTCTCCTCCATTCTCTTCTTGAGATTTTGGGCATGCACGTACATGCATCGGGCATGAGTTTCAAGCCACCGAGCCCGGGACTTGAACTGTAGTTGACTACCTGGAAGTCCAGTGACATGACTGTTACTCCATCTTTTGGTCCCAGTCTGGTTACTTACTTTTGAAGAGAAAGAAAAACACCGGAACAGGACTGATTGCTAAGTACAAACTGATATGCCAAAAGCATGTAACTCTTCCACTCTTGTTTGATATACAGAAAACTCTCTGAAATTAAGGATTCAGAGCTCATTCCAAATTTTTTCCTTCATAGTCTCATGCTTCCTGGTATAGCATTAACTTCACCCTTGCCTCTCCCACCAGCAGTGTGAAAAGTGAGATGAGTAGCCCTTTGGAGTTGGAAATGATCAGAACCTACACAGTTATGGAGAGATGTTAAAATCATAGGAAACAGATAAATTGCTATCATGCTAGCTAGGGTGCTAATAGGGTGGCTGGGAATTGGGGTTAAATGGTGACTCTTTTCTGACTTGCTGTTTGTCGTGGTCAAGGTCATGTTGGATGAGCGTGGTACTTGGAGGGGTCGGGTTGGTGTTGGGATCCTATAAATCCAGGGACAGACTAGACCCATAGAAAAAGTGAACTATCCCTGGACTGTATTAGAAATAGTACTCTATTGGGGCCAGCAGGTGACATGATGGTTAAGGGCACTGGACTCCCCATGGCTGACCACAGTTTTAGTTCTAGACCTGGCAGCTTACTTTCTCACTTTCTCTCCCTCTCTCATTCTGTCCCTCTCTGGTCAAATTAAAAGAATGAAAGAAAAAGAGAGAGAGAAAGAAAGAAAAAAGGAAAGAAGGAAAGGAAGAAAAAAAAATAAAAGAGAAATACTCTGCTAATGCCAGTCTACACAGACAATCCATACTAACTAGTAAAAGGTGATTTTGTCCAATTTTTTAAAATTATTTTATTCAATTTCATTTATTCATTCATTTATTTTAATTTGACTAGAGAGACATAGAGAGAGGAAAGTGAGAAAGCAAGCCACCAGGTCCAGGACTTGAACCTTATTCAGCCATGTGGGAGTGTCCAGCGCCTTAACCACCACGCCACTTGCCTGTCCCCGATTTTGTCCAATTCTATGTAAAGGAGATGTTACTTTTAAACTTAGAGTCGACCAAAAACACTTCTCACTGGCACCTGATATCACATTCTCTTAAATAAATACTTATAAGTATTTGAAGGTTCTCATGGAATTTCTTTAAAGACCCCTCCCTTCCTGCCCTCTGTCACAGATTCTAAAATTCTCCCCTGGAAGATCATCCTTCCTTGAGTACTCTGCACCCGCCTGTCCTACCATTCCTCTCCACCATTTCCTGAGAGGTGATGGCAAGTAAATGATCTCCTAATCTTGTATCTTCACCTCAAGATTTATTTTATACCCTGAACACATACATGAAATATTGCCAGGGACCAGCAATTAGCGTAATGGCTATGTCGCTGGACTCCCATGTAGTCGACCGCTGTTCGCGTCCTGGACCCGGTGGCTTAAAACTCACGCAGGGTGTGTGTGCGTGCGTGCCCAAGATCCCGAGAGGAGAATGGAGGAGAAGGGATTGCGGCGTGACCATCCCCCCTGGGGAGTGATTTCTCGCTTTCTGTCTGTCTCTCTCTCTGTCTGTCTGGCGAGCACACGCGCCCTATAGCAAAAAAAACCTCTCCAAATATATATATATATATATATATATATATATATATATATATATATATATTGCCAGGTAGTCTGAAAGACCTCTGATCTTTCTTTTTTTATTATTATTATTTTACTTAACTTTATCTATTTATTTATTTTAATTTGACCAGAGAGGGACAGAGTGAAAGCAAGAGAGAGAGGGAACGTGAGAAAGCAAGCCACCACGACCGGGACTCAAACCATGGTCATCCATGTGTGGGAGTCCAGCCCCCTTAATCACCACACCATCTGTCGGCCCCCTGACCTTTCTTTGATTAACTTTAAATCATGCCTAACTGTGAGACATGCAAGGACTCAGAGAATGACAAAGGATATTCTTGGAAATAAACAAGTGGTTGAACAAATTGGATATTACTTTTTGAATAAGAACCGTTGCCAGGATATTTCAGAGAGACATAAGCTGCTAAATATGAACCTAATTTCATAAAGTTAGACAAATGGGAGACATTTCTTCTTGATCACAGGTTACAGTATGCCCAGAATGAGAATAGATGTTTAGGTTAGAAGAAAAGGATGTTTCGTTCCAACTAGTCTTCCAGAACCTTCTCCCAGTGAATTCCCCATTTAACCTGTGAGCCATTTCATGTGCAATAGTCCTCATAATTCAAAAATTTAACGTGCAGAAATCACAATGATGACTTAGAGGGGCAAGCAGGGTCTTCATCTGTGCTGTGATACCTGTGGGATATTGTCCCATTTGCTCGTACTGACTAATGAATAGAGAAGTTAATCATGTGTCAGACATAAGGGGTCTTCACAAAGTTCATGGAAAATTCGTATTATGTAAAATCAATGCATGGACTTCACACCTTTTTTGCACCAAGATAAACTTTTATTCCATCTTTCTACTAACTTTTGCATGGCCCCACATGTGAATCTGATGGACCTTTAGCACATTTATGGATACATTTATCATCTTTAGTCTCTAAGTTCATGCATCTTAAGGAATTGTGATGGGGGACCAGCAGTTAGCGTAATGGCCATGTCGCTGGACTCCCATGTAGTCGATCACGGTTCGAGTCCCGGACCCAGTGGCTTAAACTCACGCCGGACGCGTGTGCGTGCGTGCCCCAGATACCGAGAGGAGAACGGAGGAGAAGGGATTGCGGAGTGGCCATCCCCCCTGGGGATGATTTCGCTCTTTCTGTCTCTCTGTTTCTCTGTGTCTTTCTGGCAATTGCACGCGCCTTATAGCAAACAGCTCTCCAAAAGAAAGAGGAATTGTGATGGAGAATGTGTGCTTTTTTTCCCTGTATTTCAATTGCTTGAAATGTATCTCTCTTCTTTTTCCCTTAAATTGCTACAGGGCACATGTGCTTGCCAGAGAGAGAGAGAGAGAGAGAGACAAAGAGATAGGGAAAGGGGAGTGAGGCAGGGAAAGCACTCCCCAGTGGTGCATGGTCACGGGGCCATCAGTTCTGCATTTCCCCATCCTATTGGAATTTTGGGCATCTAGGCACATTCTCTCTCTCTTTCCCTCTTACTCTTTCAAGCTACTAGGGCCAGGATTTGAATCACAGTGGGCCAGCTCCATTAACCACTGTACCATGGGGACAGCCCACTCAATATATCTCTTAGCCTGGGGGGTAAGGAAGAGCAAAGAGCAGGACAGAGAAGTTTAACCATTGTCTGCAACTGCTAGCACTTCATTTGGAGATTCCAGCCAATTACTTCTGAATTACAGTGGACTCAGATCGAATGAATTTGGTTGACTTTAAAGCAGACCTTTTTGAGAGTAGAATTGCAAAGTTACAAAAAAGAAAAAAAAAATTGATGTGTCTACAAGAAGGAGATAAGACAGTGGTGAAATATATCCCAGGAGTCTGCAGCAGGGGCTGACTTCAGAGGTGGGAACGCCGGCGTTGCCAAAACAGTTCCACTCATAGCCCCACGCATTGTCCCCACAGCTACTGCTTACATGCCACATTCTGTCTGTGCAAAGGCAAGGTTTCCTGAGTCCATGAGCTGTCAGTCAGGGCTGGGAACCCTGATCTGTAGGTCACTAACAGTGAGTCTCAACTCTCCAGGTCCCTGCTTGACAGTCTAATAGATACACTCCCTTTCATGACTTGTCATTTGCATTTTTTTTTAGTTTTTTTTTTTTTTTTAGTTTTTTTTTCTTTTTTTTTGCCATAGAGCGCATGTACTCACCAGACAGACAGAGAAAGGGAAAGTGATAAGTCATACACCAGTGGAAATGGTCATACCACAGTCCCTTCTCCAGTCTCCTCTCAGGATTCTGGGCATGCATGCACACATGCCTGGTGTGAGTTTCAAGATGCCAGGTTCAGGACTCTAACTGTGGTCAGCCATGTGGGAATCCAGTAACCACCGTGCCACCTGCTGGCCCCTATCATTTGCGATTTTTAAACATCTAGCCTAAGTGGGCATACTAGAACACTTGTCACCATTTTAACAGGGTTCTGAAGACGGTCTACACTGTGAGCAATCCATTCTTGGTGTGGCATCCTGATCTCTGCATGGCCTGAGTCCTAGACCAGACCCAGGAGCAGCTCCTCGTGGTGTGGTCCAGGGAACAGCAGTCAAGGTGGTCCAGTGACTTCTCCTTCCTTCCTCCCTCTCGTCTCTTTCCCTTCTTTCTTTTCTCCATGCATCATTTGTTCTTGCTTTGTCATAATGCACCCAGTAAAAGTGTCAATTCATGAACATTTGAAAATCAAAAAGGTAGAGACTCACACATCATCCCAGCACGCTAACCAAACTCTTACCACTTTTCCCTTTTCCCTTCATGACTTTTTCCGTACATGTTCATCAAGTGACTTTTTCACCATTGAGTGTAGAAATTGAGTGTCTGCTTGGTACTGTCACCTTCTTGGCCTAAGACAATTTTCCACTCCGTGTAGTACTGACATTTTTGGCCAGATAATCTTTGTTGCAGTGATGTGAGTTGGGGTGGGGGTAGGGAATCCTCTGCACTGTAAGACGTTTAGCAGGATCCCTGGCCTCTATCCACTAGCTGTCAGGGGCACCCCCACTCCCCGTTGCCCACCCACCCACACACACATGCAAACACACACTCACCAACACATGGTTATGACAATCACTGCTATCTCCAGACATTGCCTGATGACCCCTGGTGGGCAAAATTGCCCACACTTAAGAACCAGTGGGATTTTGTTTAATGGATGTCTTATGTTTCTTATGAGAAATATTTCTTAAAAATATGACCAATTGGAGGGACCGGAAAGTGGCATGGTGGTTAAGGGTGCTGAACTTCCACATGACCAACTGTGGTTTGAGTCCCGGACCTGGTGGCTTTCTCTCTCTCTCTCTCTGTCCTGCTCTGATCAAATAAAAATAAAAATAAGTTAAATTTAAATGTATATAAATAGCCAGTGGGGAGAAGGGCTGGAATGTTATCACAAGGGGAAATGTTCTATTAGGGTTTCTTGTGGTCCTAGAAACAGAGACTCACCTGTTGGAATGTAGGAAATGCTCAACAATCCAGCCAGGCTTCAGAAAGAACAGGATCTGACACTGCTTAAGAATCTGACTTTTGGGACCAGCAGTTGACGTAATGACTATGTCGCTGGACTCCTATGCAGTCGGCCACGGTTCGAGTCCCGGACCCGGTAGCTTAAACTCATGCCGGGTGCGTGTGTGTGCATGCCCAAGATCCCAAAAGGAGAATGAAGGAGAAGGGATTGTGACGTGGCCATCCTCCCTGGGGGGTGATTTCTCGCTTTCTTCTGTCTCTGTCTTTCTGGCAAGTGCACGTGCCCCATAGCAAAAACCTCTCAAAAAAAAATTAAAAAAGAAAAGAAAAAGAATCTTTCTTTCCTTCTGTGTGTTACTTCTCTTACTTGGTTTTATATTGTATGCTCTCTGTGTCTCTCCCTACTTTCTCACCTTGTAGCTTCTGCTCTTGTCTTGTACAGAGCTGAGCATTCCCGGCTCAGCCCCGGAGCATACAGAAACTTCAGCTTGCCCCACTCAGCCCCAACTGCAAGTCCCTTGGCTGATTCTGGTGCTTTCAACAAAGGGACCCGATTAGCCCAACTCAGCTTTTCCCGCCAGATCGGAAGCCACTGGCAGATGGTGGCTTCTCCCGAGTCAGGTGCCTGCCCTTGGTCTCATTAGCCACGTGGGCCCTGGTTTACAAGTTAGTGGGTTTACTGATCATGCAGACCCTTCTTTCTTCTCTCTTTAAACTACATTGCTTCTGATTCAGGCACTGCGACGATTAGACTTCCTTGAACTTCATGCAAAGAGATATGCCATAAATAAATTTATCAATTGCTTCTTGAGTTCCTGTGTTATTGAAAACATTGAGCCAATTGCTGTGGGGCTGTAAGATTTTGAGACATGATCCCTGTTTTTATGGAGCTAACTAACAGGTGGAAAGTATAGTAGCAATGAAAACTATGAAGTGACAATTAGGCCAGTTAAAGCTAGTGAGTGGCCTGCATAGTTTCTCGCACATAACTAAGGCTCAGGAACATTTCATTGGCTTGAAATGAGAAGGACTCATCCAGTGCTAGAGATTCAGAGGACAGAGGCCACCAGTCTGAGAAGGTTTACCAAGGAAACAGACTAGCGGGCACTGCGTGTCTTCCTTCTGAGACCTTGCGAATGAGCTGCACACAGTCCTGATTCTGGTTCATGTGAGTAAGCTTTCTATAGCAGAGGCTCTTAGTTTCCATCCACTGTTGCCAGGACAGACTTGCAGCAGACTCTCTAAGACAAAGGGGATTTATTCAAGGATATACCTGAGTCAGGACTGGAAAGCTCTCGGGAACTAAGGTAGATCTAAAGATCAGAGGCCCTCTGTATCTGCTCCTTTTTTTTTTTTTTTTCATAAAGTTATTTTATTTATTAATTTATTCATATACAATCACTGTATATTATTACAGCTTGCAAAATGAATTTTCCAGCATGAATACACTATAGATTAGTCCAATTAAAGATACTATTATACATGTTATAATCAATGGGTAGTTTTCCACTTTTGCATATCTGTTCCCTTTGGCTGTGCCCCTCCGCTTCCTTCTCCTTGCCAGTCTGTATCCCCCACTCCCCCACCCCACACAGACACATTTGCTTCTCCGCCTCTCTCTGCAGTTAGAGACCACAGTTCCCACAGCCCAGCCCCACTACCTGGAGCAGGAAGTCAGTGGAAGAGCAACTGCAACTACTGATAGAAGGGCTCACGGGCCGGTTTCCCCTCACCTCCCGTCACCACTATGTGTACTTCACGTATGGCGCTCTGTGTGAGCTCCGGTGGCCGACGTATTCATGTCTTTTATTTATATGCGTTTCAGTCATTCTAGATTATTCCACTTGATGGACAGTCCTTAGGGCCTATGGCATAATAGCTGCTATAGTTGGAATGTCTGTGTCCCTCCCAAATTCATGTTGAAACTTATTCCTGACTGTGGTAGTATAAAGACAGGGGGCTTTGGGGGAGTTGATCACAAGCGCTCACTAGGCCATCATGAAGGAGCTTCGTGTCTGTATACAAGAGACTTCAGAGAGCTGCCTGGCCTTTTAAACCCTTCCTCCAGTTGCCACAACGTTCATCCCTTTTTGTCCCTTCTACCATGTCAGGACACATAGGAAAAGCCATTTGTGAGGCAGGGAGCAAGCCTTTCTAGACACTGCATCTGCTGGCACCTCGGTCTTGGACTTCCCAGGCTCCAGAAAATCATTTTCAGTTATTTATAAATTACCCAGTCTCAGGAATTTGGTTCTAGCAGCAGGAATGAACTAAGACCATAACTCATTTCCATTTCCCTGCAATGTTTGCAACCGCGGTGCTTCATGGGGACTTTGCTCGATGCCCAAGTAATCCTTCTTCATTCCTTCGAGGAACTTTTATTCAATGACTGGAAATCGTTTATAACATAAGAAGGCTAGGCAATGTAGTTTAGTGGAGTCGGAGCCCTGGGTTGAATCTTCACTCTCCACAGCCAAGATGTATAATGTTGGGACTCTCTGAGCCTCATTTTTCTCATCTACTACCAGCAGTAATAATAGTGTCATTAAGTGGTCGCTATTAACATTAGATAAGGCTGTACATATGAAGTGTTTGAAAATTGCAGCGTTCTATAAAAAAAAAATGGTCAGCTACCAAAGGGAAATAAAAATGACTACCACAGGCAGTCTAACGTGTGCATAACCTCAGTGCAGCTAGGAGTCTTGGAGTTGGCAGCCTAATACTCCTGGCTGGGAAGTTCTAGTGATGAAGGGAAGTAGACTGAGACTTTCTGTCATTCTGAAATGATGTGTATTGTTTTTTTTTTTGGAGAAGTATTTTTTTTTGCTATAGGGTGCGTGCGCTCGTCAGGCAGACAGAGAGAGACAGAGAGACAGAAAGCAAGAAATCATCCCCCAGAGGGGATGGCCACGCCGCAGTCCCTTCTCCTCCATTCTCCTCTCGGGATCTTGGGCACGCACGCACATGCGCCCAGCGTGAGTTTTAAGCCACCGGGTCCAGGATGCGAACCGTGGTCGACTACATGGGAGTCCAACGACATAGCCATTACGCTAACTGCTGGTCCCATGATGTGTATTCTTCCTACAACGTAAGGAGTACGTTTTTGTTTAGAAAAAAATAAAACTACTTAGTAACGTGACAGGGCTGCTGGTCAGCAGAGCTAGGTAGCTGAACGGGACCAGCGTTCCGACGATGCTGTGATCCCTCTGGCTTGCAGATCGTTCCCTAGTCTGTTTCTTCCATCAGAGCCAAATCAGGGCCGTTATCCGGACTCAGAGGCAGCCGACCATGCAAAGCCAACAACAACTAGTTTTGGGAGAGCCGTGGATGGAGGGAGCTTGTCAGAAGCTGTGTTCCCTTATCCCCTTAAAACTGATAGTGTGCAGGTCCACGGAGATGGCCAGAGGCTCCCAGGCTTGCTGTCGTGTTCTCCTGGCTTTCTTCCCCTTCTCTTCCATTTTTATGGTGATACTGGTGGTGTGGGTGTAAGAACAGGTGTGTGGTGTGGACACTGAGGAAGCAATTCTAAATCCTTTTTATTATTATTATTTTAGTTTAACATTTATTTATTTATTTATTTATAATTTGACCAGGAGGGACAGAGAGAGAGAGAGAGAGAGAGAGAGAAAGAGAGAGATGAGAGGAAAAGTGAGAAAGCAAACTGTCGGATCTGGAACTTGAACCGCAGTTGGCCATGTGGGAGTCCAGCGCCTTTAACCACCATGTCACCTGCTGCCCTCCTCCTCCAGGAAGCAATTCTAAAGAACCGTTTTTAGCCTGGATATTTGTTGTTCCCTTCCTTCTCCCTCCCCTCTTCCCCTAGCCTTCTTTTTATAGCCTTTCACTAGAGGCGAATCTCACCACTGGCCCAGAGCAGCCCCGTGTGCCATCAGCCTTAGACAAATTAAAACACAATTAGTCCAGTCCCCGAACACCTTGTTCCGCCTCAGCCTCCAGCACATCACCATTTACTGAAGGATTCTTTGGGATTATCTTCAGGGCTGTCCTGGCTGGGCCCCAGGGGCAGTGTCTCTGTACAGACAGGGAGGGGCAGGAGACCGCTGAGCAGCTGGCAGAGAAAGAGGCTAGGCCCTTAATGAGCTGTGTCTCAGTGGTCTTTTGTACAGCACACCTTTGTGAAAATTAAATAGGAAGCCACCCCTTCCTCTTTGACTTTTAATTAGTGGTTTTCAGAGTCCTGTGCACCTTTCAGAATCCTGTGCACCTTTGTGACATGTAGAGAGCGAATGCTCTTTCCAAGAAACAAGGTAAGAGTAACATACATCTTGGGGCCAGCAGGTGGTATAGTGGTTAGGGCACTGGCCTCTCACAATTTGAGACCCAGTGGTTTGAAAATTATGCGAGGCACATGTGCATGCATGCTTAAAATCCCAAGAGGGAAATAGAGGAGAAGGAATTGCAGCGTGGCCTTCATGGGGAGTGCTTTCTTACTTTCCCTCTATCTGTCTCTCTCCAACGAGCGCACATGCCTTATTACAGAACAAACTAAATATAGGAACCAGAAGTTGGCGTAATGGCTATGTCGCTGGATTCCCATGTAGTCAACTGTGGTTCGAGTCCTGGACCTGGTGGCTTAAACTCACACCGGGCGCATGTGCGTGCATGCCTAAGATCCCAAGAGGAGAACGGAGGAGAAGGGATTGTGGTGTGGCCATCCCCTGTGGGGGGTGATTTCTGTCTTTCTGTCTCTCTGTCTTTCTCTGTCTTTCTGACGAGTGCACAGGCCCTATAGCAATATATATATAATATATAACGCACAGGCTTTCCGTCTTATCAGGGACATTTGGTATAAGGCCAGCTCATCTGTAGTATGTGTGAGGGCAGAGTAGTCACAGAGAAACTGGCTTAGGGGCAGCAGTGTGGTCCCCAGTAGAGTGGAGCTCTGGGTCAGTCTTAGTTACAGAAGAATGTGCAGGCCTTTTTCCTGGGATGTGAGACTTCGTGTCGCAGCAGAATTTTCAGCAACCCTGCCTGGCTGCTCTGCTAGTGAGCAGGTGGCCCAGGGCTTCTGGCTGTTTGCGCTGGGATGGAATTGGGCTTGAAGTCCAGAAATAGGATGAATCTACGATGTGAGGTTGGTGGGGACAGTGACGTAAGGAAATTTAGGGGTCCAGCTAGTCTTTACGGGGGCTTCAGATTCTTTTGTTTTGTTTTGTTTTGTTTTGAATAGTCTATGGTGTCACAGTGATCTATTTATTCATGCAGAGTTTAGAGCTAAGGAAGGTGTCATGATTGCAATTTAATCAGGTGTCTAGTGAGGAAAAGGAAAGTAGAATGTTTCAGGAGACTTCTAGGACGATGAGAAGGCCTTCTAGTGCAAACAGAGAACTCTCTTTAGTGGGAGTCTCCTGAGCTAAACACACCAATCAGAGACTTAGGAGAAGTCATGAGCTCAAACGGCTCCAGCCTATAGGCCCAGAGGAGGCTACGTTAAGTTCTTGTGCAATTGTTCCCAGCATGGAACTACCCCTGCTCCCATGGAGGGAGAGCCCCCTAAGTATTTCTAGAAGACCCAGACAGTATCCATAAGCAAGGTTACCTCCACTGGATGGCACAGGGTACCCTGGAACCCCCGGGCACAGCACCGAGGCTTTGGGGCCATCATGGTGTCCTGTGTATTTCAGGTTTGGGCAGAGCTGTGCCTTCTTTCACTAGTGTCAGCTTGTCACCTAGGACCCAGGCAGCCCCACTTTGAGCCCCACTTCCTGCCTGCCTTGCAAAGCCCCGCCTCCAAGTCCTCCTTAGGCTTTTCCCCCAGGTAAACCCGTGCCAATAAAGGCTTGCAGATTCTACGTCAGTCGTGACTAAATCTCAGTTTAAGCAAAGTCTTTTCCATGGGAGTATAATTCAGAAATGAAGACAAAATCAATAATATATCAGTTACCTTATAATCTTTTGTGAGCAAAAGATGATATTTTCTAACAGTTTTAGAAGATGAATCATATTAATGCTGCATTTTTCAGGGGACAAAGAACACCCCACAATAGTTTTGGGATTCTGTGTTGGATAGATATGGCTTCTTGTCTTCACCTCCACTTTCCCCTGGAGAGAAGTGAGAATAGTAGGGTGAGAGAAGAGGAAATTAGTCATGAAAATTAAGCAGGTGGAATATTTGTACAAGAGGTGACAGCTACAGTCTAGACATTGACACAGAATTTTACTAAAATAATCGCATATCTTAGTATTTACTAAATATGATCATTTCTCCTATCAGGTCATCCCATCCAATAATTGTCCAGCAATGCACATGGTATGTAATGTTTGGAATTCTGCAGTAATGGTGGAATAAGCTTCCTAACACATCCTCTGTTATAGCAATTGCCATATTGCATTTCCACCACTGCACTGTGAGTTACTGAGTACTGGGTCTCTAACTTCCTCCTGCATTTGGGATTTAGAATATAGTAAGTGTTCAGTACTTCTTTCTAATGGATGAACGAATGAGAAAGACAAAGAGGGGCCGGCAGGTAGCATGATGCTTAAGGGTGCTGGACTCCCACATGGCCGAACACAGTTCAAGGTCCAGACCTTGAACTTGGGTGGCTTGCTTTCTTCCCTTCTCTCTCTCTCACTCTCTCCCTCTCTGGTCAAATAAAATTAATTAAATAAATAAACAAAGTTAAATAAAATAATTCTTTTAGAAAAAAAGAAAAAGAGAATGAAATTTCAGCAACATCATACATCATATCATTTTTTCCTCAGGCTATGTCTGACCCAGTTTGGTAAAAAGACCAAGAAGTTACCCCAATTAGTGGTATTTTCCAGCTGGGTGACTAGAACTTCTTACTGTTGATTATGACCATTTCTGACAAGGGAGACAGAGTGACGTAGGGAGTATTCCTTAGAAACAGTACTTGCGGGGACCAGCAGTTAGCGTAATGGCTATGTCGCTGAACTCCCATGTAGTTGAATGCAGTTTGAGTCCCGGACTCGGAGGCTTAAACTCACGCCGGCCGTGTGTGCATGCATGCCCAAGATCCCAAGAGGAGAATGGAGGAGAAGGGATTGTGGTGTGGCCAACTCCCCTGGGGGTTGATTTCTTGCTTTATCTCTCTCTGTCTTTCTGGCGAGCGCACACACCCTATAGCAAAAACCTCTCCAAAAAAAAGAAAAGAAACAGGACTTGGGTCTATGATAAGTTGGATTCTGAAGAAACTGCTGGTTTAAAATCAGTTTGGTTCAGGCCAAAGATTCATATAAAAGAAAGAAGGGAAAAACAAACAAACAAACAAAAATGAAAAGTGCCCTTAAGAAGGCTTGTCATATCATATACAAAGCATACTTTCAAAATTCGGGCTTCTAAGAAGCAGAAATCTGTAGGCAGAATGCAAATTATTCCTGGTTACCTAGGAAACCCTTTTCTCATTGGAAGAGGGGATAATCACTAGGTTGAATAGAAACTCAAGGAGTCAAATTATGTGCTTGTGTTTGTTTGTTTGCCACAGATGAGGAGCAGGGAAAGTTTTTGAAGGAAAGGAAAGAAAAAGACATACTTATACAGAGAGAGTAGAGAAATGGAGTCTCTTGGGACCAGTAGTTAGCGTAATGGCTATGTTGTTGGGCTCCTATGTAGTCGACCACGGTTCGAGTCCCGGACCCGGTGGCTTAAACTCACGCCGGCCATGTGTGCATGCGTGCCCAAGATCCCAAGAGGAGAATGGAGGAGAAGGGATTGTGGCGTGGCCATCTCCCCTGGGGGGTGATTTTTTGCTTTCTGTCTCTCTGTCTCTCTCTGTCTTTCCGGCGAACAAATGCGCCGTATAGCAAAATCCTCTCAAAAAAAAAAAAAAAAAAAAAAAAGAAAAGAAATGGGATCTCTTGAACATGGAGCTTGCAAAAGACATCATCCTTAGAGCGCTCACAGCAGTGGACTCTGATGTGGATGGTCAGCACTCTTTTCTAGAAGCAGCTTCTTCCTCCATATGCATGGGTAGTAAGGGAGTCTCCATCGTGGTGGAGTGGGACTCTGCCGCTTGGCTGAGAGATTAATCAAGAGTTGGCAAAGCCAGACAAATAGGCCTTCTTTTGTGTAGTATTTAATGGAAAAGCCAAAGAGAGCTGGGATTAATCCTATGGCAGCTGAAGCTATGAGTACCTGGAAACCATCTCTGGCCATGTTTCCGATCATGGGGAGAAGGTAATGAGCAGAGAGAGAGGAGGCGAAGCAGAGAGGAGAGGCAGGGAGGAGGCACCAATGGGTCTGAGTCCCAGGTTGCTTTGTGTTCCAGGTCTCAGCTGCACCCTGCCTGCCCCCACTTTGTTGCCAATGCTTCCTCAGATTCCATAAGCTAGGGGTAACTCCCTGGTAGTTTAAACTGGTTTGACATGAGTTTCCATCACGTGAAACCATTTGTGTTCTAAGACACCTGGAATTGCAGATTTGGGGCCCAGGAAGAGAGCAAGAAGGAAGACGTAGCAGGCTGAAGTGATGCACTTCCTGTGAGAGAACACCCCAGGGACGAGGTTGGGGTGGCCCTGGGACACCAAATGTTACCCAAGATGAATTGGAAATGGTTTTCTGATTTATTTTTCTTTTCTTTTTTTGGAGGGGTTTTTGCTATAGGGTGCGTGCACTCACTGGACAGAGACAGAGAGACAGAAAGCGAGAAATCACCCCCCAGAGGGGATGGCCACGCCGCAATTCCTTCTCCTCCATTCCTCCTCTTGGGATCTTAGGCACGCACGCACACGTGCCCGGCGTGAGTTTAAGCTTCCAGGTCCCGGACTCGAACTGCAGTCAACTACGTGGGAGTCCAGCGACATAGCCATTATGCTAACTGCTGGTCCCTGGAAATGGTTTTCTGCCATTTAGCTAGTGTGACTAAAAACCACCACCAGGTCAGTGGTGATTCATCCATTCCAGTGAGCATGTACTGAAGGCTTACCCTAATGCAACACCTTGCTATCCATGATGTTTATGGTCAGGAGGTTAAAAAGCAATTTTGAAAAAATGAGCTCCTGTCCTCAAGGAGCATGCAGTCTGATAGGAGATACCACGCCGACCTTCCCAGAGCCATGGAGACCATTGAAATGCCATTGTGTTCAGGCAGGGGTGGAGCAATCCCCTTAGGAATAATTAACCTGTTTACCTGCTTGTTCTGTCTCTGTGATGCGCTTTTGCTGCTCTTCTGCTTGCTCTTACAGTTGTAAAATCTACCCCCTACTCTTCCAAGCCCACTGCACTTTGTCCTTGTAATCATCATGTCATCGGGGGAAGAACTTGTGATCTTTGCCTTTATAAGCACCTTCCTCCTTGCACTAAGGGCTGTGGGGTTTTGAGAGACATGAGTCCCCCCATATGCCACCAGCTTAATAAATGCCAATAAATTTGGCTATGTCTGGATGTCCTCTTATTTCTCGCTGAGTAGACTATAACAACACCACCACGATTTCAAACAGGGATAGCACTTTGTCTGAAATACTCAAGGCACATTTACAGTCCATGGTTCAGCTGAATCTTGGAAGACAAATAAGAATTTGATTTGGAAGGGGCCAAGAATGCCTGGCAGATTGGACAGCACATCCAAAGACAGAAAGATGAGATGTGAGAGCAATTTGGCATGACCGGCTTTCAGCAAGCATGGAGGAGTGAGGAAATGAAGCAGCAAATTTCAGAGGGGCTAGACCTTAAAGACATTGTGCTTTCTTATGAAAATGTGGGCTTATCCGGTGGCAAGTGTGGAAAGTCGTTGAACTAATTCAACTATGTGCAGATTTTAAATGATAATCTATTTCCCTGTGGAAACCTTGTTCACCAGGATTAGGTTGGAGATTGGGAAACAGGTCGAGGTGTGGATGTGGATGTCTGTGTCTGTTCAAGACCAAGTCTTGCTGTTAAGTTCCTCCTGCCTCAGCTTCCCAGCTGGGACCGCAGGTGCATACTACAGCATCTGGTTCTTTTATGGACAGTCTTAGCTATGAATATTTTGCCCAGGCCGGCCTCAAGCTCACTATCCTCCTGCCTTAGCCCCTCCTAGTGGCTGAAATCACAGGTGCAAGTTGTAGTATGGGCCTTTAGGTGAAACCAGGAGTCGAACCCAGGCCTTCCATGTGGTCCTATCTTGCAGCAACATAGCATGCGTCACTGCATCTGGGCCCTGAGGTATATCATCATAGTCTGGATGATAGGAGATGTGAGCCTAAGCTAAGGACCTGTCAGGGGTCTTTGGGAAGAAGCCAACCAGTGGAAAAGATACTTAGGAGTTGAACTTCACAGGAAAGGTGGGCCCATTTGCAGGAGGCATCATGGAGATAAAGGAACAAAATAACTCCCAGAATCCTCACTTGTGTGACCTAGAGGGTGGTGCTTGACACTGAGATTGGGATTAAGTAGGGGGAGCAATGTTTTGGTGGAAAAGATTATTTTATTCTTTTTGGATTTGCTGGGTGTGAGATGGGACACACAGGGACACTGACCTCAGAATTCATGAGAGAGAGGCCAGGGTTAGAATGTGCATTTGGCAGTTGGAGCTCCAGCCATGACGAGATGCCAGTGAATATCTGGAAGAGTAAGATGAGGAAAGAATCCCAGGGAACACCAAGGTCCAAGGGATGGCAGAGAAAGTGAGGGGAAAAACTGAGAGGTAGAGGTTGAAGAGCCAAGGCTGGGTGATGAAAGCCACAGGAGATGCTGGCTCTTGAAGGAGCAAGATTGTAGAGGGTGCTCAGAACATAGGCCCACATCACTTTGGGCATTTAGAAGTCTTCCCAGGGCCAGACAGTGACTCAGCTGTAAAACACAGCGCTCTTCTAGGCTGACCCACTTGGGAAGGTTCCATGTTTGTGTCCAGAGTCCTCCCTGAAGACATCAGGCATGTGTGCCCACAATCCGGCTAGCTAGAGGTTGGGTGGGGAGTGGATCACAGAGTTGATGGCCTGTAGGGTGCAGTCTCTCTGCCTCTGTCACTCATGAAAGAATTAATTACATAAAATTTTTAAAAGTATGAGGAAAAATGTCTTCAGTAATCAGTTCAATAACAGAAAATACTTTAGATACTCATATTTGTTTATATTTTCCTCCTGTTATGTTTTTAACTTAGGTTTCTTTTACAAATATTATTCATTAGAGAATATTTGATTTAATAGATATATGATGTCTGACAGAGAAAACAAAATGTTCTGACTCTGGAAACTAGATCTGCTTCTTAATAATTTCATGTCCGGTCATTGTTATTTGAAATAGTGCTGTTGGAGAGTGTCACTTCGCTATTATTTAACTGGTTTTATTTTTTTTTAAGGGAGATTTTTGCTATCAAGTGTGTGCACTCACTGGAGAGAGAGATAGAGAGATAGAGAGACAGAACGTGAGAAATCACCCCTCTAGGGGGTGATGGTCATGTTGCAATCCCTTCTTCTCTGTTCTCCTCCTGGGATCTTGGGCACACATGCACATGTGCCCAGCATGAGTTTGAAGCCACCGGGTCTGGGACTCGAACCATGGTTGGCCATGTGGGAGTCCAACAATACAACTGCTATGCCATCTGCTGATCCCTATTATTTACCTGTTTTTCTTGGGTCATCAGAAAAGTCATGAGTACATTTTTGCATAGAAGAACATATCATGACTTTTCCAATGACCCAATAGTTTTCTCCATCATAAAGCTCATTTAAAGGAATGAGACAGCTGAAAGAGGAATTATACAGATGTGATCATTAGAGATCAGAGTTCTCAACACCAGGGTGGCCCACTTAAGACAAGCCTCATTAAATTCACTTCATGAAGAACAGCCAATCTATCTAACTTAAGAAAGGATATGGCACGCAAATTAAGAACTGAAAACATGAGTGGAATTCGAACAGTATGTTCATCAGCATATCTTTTTTTTTTTTTTTTTTTTTTTGCTATAGGGCACGTACGCTTGCCAGACAGACAGAGAGAGACAGAGAGATAGAAAGCGAGAAATCACCCCCCAGGGGGGATGGCCATGCCGCAATCCCTTCTCCTCCATTCTCCTCTCGGGATCTTGGGCACGCATGCACACGTGCCCGGCATGAGTTTAAGCCACCGGGTCCGGGACTCGAACTGCGGTTGACTACATGGGAGTCCAGCGACATAGCCATTACGCTAACTGCTGGTCCATCATCAGCATATCTTAAAATGACACCTGAGGAGAGAAAAATTAAAAAACCCTCCCTTGATATACAAATACTTTTCAGTTTGGTACAGCAGGGAGCCTGTTTACCTGCTGCACAAAATTGCCTCCTCTGGAGGTGGAATCCATGCCTTGGCAACCAGAGTGCAGTAGAATTCAAAGTGCACACAGTTCTGGAAATTAGACATGACCTCCACTTACCTCTCACGTCAAAAACAGCCTGTCCAAAAGGAGAGAAGGAAAGCTAGGGAAGGAAGGTAGAAAGAACACAGCACAGAGAAAACAGAGAAGAGCTGATTCTGTTTCAAATTTTTTAAAACCTAGATTGCGTCCATGAGTACCTGTGCACGGAACATCTTAGTTTTGGGATTCCTGGTGCAAGAGAATCTATGTAAATGGGTCCCAAATAATGTTATCTCGTGTGCGATGTAGGAATGTATCTGGCAATATTAAGCAGATCAAATTCTTGAGAAGACTAGTCTGAACAGAAGCTATTCTTAGCATCGTTTAAGTAAAGGAGATCAATATAGATATTCAAGATGGAACAATTCTAATAGTTAATAGGAACCCAAAATTCAAGGTCCCTCTAACCTTCAGAGCAGAGTAGTAGTTTCAAGTGCTTCTCAAGAAACAAATGTCTCTTTTCTCCAAGATTTCAGCCAGGGCTCCTAGGCAGTGCCTGCTCCTCCCATTCTCTCTGTGTGGAGGCCTTTCTCCATGCATTGAAATCATGCTAGGTCTCAGGTGGGCCACTCCACTCAGCCAGTGGATATACCAGGTGGAAATCTCAAATTGGAATCTACTACATGTGACCAAATTATGCATTAATACACTAGAATTACACTGCTTATCTTAAATCACACCAATACTTCAGGTTCATGCTTGTTGCAATAAAAAGATGATTTTTTTCCTTCTTGTTCATGCCATAATGTGAAAATGGCAAGACAGTTATCGCACTCCTAAGTGCAAATCTGTTTAATTAAAATTACACTCAACTGTTCTGACACACTTGTAAGCGACTGAAAAATAGCTATTATGATCTGTTGGTATGCTTCTTTGAGTGGCTAATTATTTTAGTTAAATTGTGGGTTTCTTTTTCATCAGTAAATATGAGAAGTTGAATAAAACAGTGTCAGTAATATCAACATTTTGTATATGTTTAGCAGTTGGGCTTTTGCATTGTTTTTAAAAGCAGTTTCCCACCCCATTCATCAATAAAAATTTAAGAAACTCTGTCCATTAAATGCAGATGTCTTCACAGGCAGGACCTACCCTACTGCACTCCCCCTGAGTCCGCAGTCTTGGATTTGGGAGGTACTGAATCTGCTTTAGATTGTTCTCTACATTCAGATACCGTTGCTACTGGGGGCAGGGGGGACTTCAAAACTTTTTTTGGTATTGTTCTGTTGTGTTTTTTTTTTTTAATTAGGTGAAATTCACATAACATAAAATTATATTTTTTCTCTTTTATTTTTTGGAGAGGATTTTGCTATAGGGCACATTCACTCTTTAGGAAGACAGAAACAGAGAAACAGAAATCAAGAAATCACCCCCCAGGGGGTATGGCCACCCCTCAATCCCTTCTCCTCCATTCTTCCAGGATCTTGGGCACACACGCACACGCGCCCGGCGTGAGTTTAAGCCACCAGATGCGGGACTCAAACCGTGTTTGACTACATGGGAGTCCAGTGACATAGCCATTACGCCAACTGCTGGTCCCCAAATTATCCCTTTTCAGGTAAGCCACTTGGTGGTGTTTAGCACATTCACGGGGCTGTGCAGCCACCACCACTCTAATTCTGAAATATATTCATCACCCCAAAGAAACTCCTGAACCCATCAGGTAATCGCTGCTTCCCTTTCCCCCTGCTTTTCTTCCCTTTTCTGTCATCCTGGTGGGTGTGAAGGGGCACTCCTTGTGGTTTCAGT
This sequence comes from Tupaia tana, assembly GCA_026018925.1. Lineage (NCBI taxonomy): Eukaryota > Metazoa > Chordata > Mammalia > Scandentia > Tupaiidae > Tupaia > Tupaia tana. The sequence goes on along the minus strand of JAKSZU010000024.1, from coordinate 28,757,775 downwards.
CATGCACTAGTGACTAAACAACGCGGGACATCTGGTCATGTGCTTTCTGACCATTTGTACATCTTCTTTGAGAAATACCTACTTAAGTCTGTTGCCCACTTTTCAGTTGCATTGACTTTTTTTTCTTTGACATATTGATTTATTTACTTAATTCCATTTGTTATTTTTTAATTTGACCAGGGAGAGACAGAGAGAGAGAGAAAGGGAAAGTGAGAAAGCAAGCCCCCAGGTCCGGGACTCGAAGCCTGATTGACCATGTGAGAATCCAGCGCCCTTAGCCACTAGGCCACCTGCTAGCCCCTTTTATTGAGCTGTAAGAGTTCTAAGAGTTCTTTACGTAGTCTGAACACTAGCCTTTTATCACTGTAAACTTATTACTGCCTCCTGACACCCTGAAGGTGAAGAATCCTGTCTCCCCTCCTTCCTTTTTCCTTCTCCCCTCTACCTTTCCTCCCTCCTTCCATACTGAGAGTATTAGGTTTTGTTATTGGGAATAATAGATCTTTATTTTAGAAAAAAGGGGAGAATAAGCAATATAATTTAAATGCTCTGTAATTCTACCACCTGGAGATAAGCACTATTTGCATTTTTATATCCTTTTTCTGGGCCTTTTTTTTTTTAATATGTAGGATAAGCAAACATTTAAACTAAGAGAATTCTGTTGTTGTCATCTGCTATTTTATTGCCTATGTACATAGAGAAGTTATATTTATTTGCATGACTTTATCAGAACACATTTTTTATGCCTAGTGAAATAGAATCTTTTCATGTATTTGTTAATCATTTATATTTTGCTCCTAATTGCTCCCCCCCTTTTTTTTTTGCTTACTTTTTCTGTTGAGGTTTTAAAATAATAAAGCATCTGATGTTATTATAAGCTATTTCTATACCTATACTACCTATCCATTGTCCCCCCTCCCCCCCTTTTTTGAGTAGTTTTTGCCTTAGGATGTGTGTGCTTGCTAGAGAGAAAAAAAAAAAAAGACACAGTGAGAGGGACAGTGAGAAATCACGTCCCCAGGAGAATGGCCGTGCCACAGTTCCTTCTTCACTCTTCTCCACCCTTCTCCTCCCTGGATCTTGGGCATGCATGCACACATGCTTGGCATGATTTTCAAGCCACCAGGTTTGGGACTCGAACTGTGGTTGGTCCTGTGGGAGTCGAGAGATGTAATCACTACGCCATCTGCTAGCCCCCATTTTCTCCCATATTTGATACCATGTTTTTTTCAGGTGTTTATCAGCCTTTTATTATCCTTTATAATATTAGGGGCATAGAGATATAAATTTTTTGTATTGTCATATCTAACATTTATAAAATGTATTTGTTTCATTGCTTTTGCAGGTAAAAAGTCTTTATCCACTAAAAGGTCATGTAAATATTTACCTTCATGTCCTCTCAAAGTTTTATTATTAAAACTTTTATTGTTGGGACCAGCAGGTGGTGTAGTGGCTAAGGTGCTGGACACTCCCACATGGCCGATCATGGTTCAAGTCCTGGGCCTGGTGGCTTGCTTTCTCGGTTTCCCTCTCTCTTTCTATCTCTCTCTGTGTCTTTCTCTGTAAATAAAATTAAATAAAAAAGTAATTATTAAAAAAAAAAAAACTTTTATTGTTGGGGTCAGTAGGTGGAGTAGTGGTTAAGGTACTGGACTTCCACATGGCTGACTATAGTTAGAATCCCAGACCTGGTAGCTTGCTTTTTGACTTTCTCTTTCTCTCTCTCTAGTAAGATTAAAATAATAATAATAATAATAATAATAATTAATAATAATAAGTAAAATTAACTAAATAATTCTTTAAAAAATTTTCTTTTTCCTAGTTCCATCTGGAATTTATATGGTACTGTGAGATGAAAGAACTTTTTATTTTTCCTAGACAGTTAATCACCTTTCCTGATATTATTTTACAGATGGATAATATGTAATAAATTAGTCTGTTACAAGACATGACACCACTTATTTTTGCTCAGTTTTTTAAAGATTCTTTGTGTGGCAGCAGGTGGTGAGGTGGGTAAGGCGCCGGACTCCCACATGGCTAACCATGGTTCAAGTCTGTGGACCTGTCGGGTTGAAACTCATGCTGAGTGCATGTGAGCACATGGCCAAAATCCCAGGAGGAGTGTGGAGGAGAAGGAATTACAGCATGGCCACCCCCATAAGGGATTATTTCTCACTTTCCTTCTCACTGTCTCTCTCCTCTTCAGTGATTACATTCTCCCATGACAAAAACCTTAAAAATGATACTTTGCATACGTATATGCAGCAGATCATCTGTGGGTTGATTTGCTTCTGTTCCTGTTCTTACCAAAAGTCAGCCTCTCTCATTTCAGATCAGAGTAGCCCAGTTAATGACCCCCTGGGCACTTTTCTGGAGGCTGCACTGTAGCCAGAACTAACTGGAGAGCCACACCTCAGCACAACCTTGACCTAAGTATATCTTTTCATGGTCGGATTGATCAAGTTCTTGAGATTTCACTGTGAGTTCTGGAGTTTGGTTGGCTTCAGTGGCTACACTCTGTGGAGTTTTGATGTCTTCTGTCTTTTTTAAAAATTAATTATTATTGGGAACCAGCAGTTAGCGTAATGGCTATGTCGCTGGACTCCCACGTAGTCGACCGCAGTTCGCGTCCCGGACCCGGTGGCTTAAAACTCACGCCGGGCGCATGTGCGTGCGTGCCCAAGATCCCGAGAGGAGAATGGAGGAGAAGGGATTGCAGCGTGACCATCCCCCCTGGGGGGTGATTTCTCGCTTTCTGTCTCTTTGTCTCTCTCTGTCTGGTGAGCGCACGCGCCCTATAGCAAAAATCTCTCAAAAAAATTAGTTATTATTATTTATTCATTCAATCGCTATACATCATTTAGATTGTAAAGAGAATTTACCAAGCATGAAATACACCTCAGACCAGTCCAGTTGAGAATACTGTATACGTCATTGTCATCAACAGGTAATAAACCATTTCTGTGTCCCACAAATGTTTTATCTCTTTATTTTTTCTCCCAGATTTCCTTCCCTATACTCTTCCATTCTCCCACTCTCCTTTCACTTTGTCCCCACTGTCCATAACTATGTTCAATGCTTTTACAGTCAGTAAATATTAAGTGGGGACATACAATGTCTCTCTTTCATAGCCTGACTCTCTTCCCTCAGCAATAAATCTTCCATATTCATCCACTTTCTACCAAATGCCAGGGTCTTGTTTTTGTTATGGCTGAATAGTATTCCTTGAAGTGTATGTGCCACACTTTTTCATTCCATTCATCTATTTGTGGACAATTGGATTGGTTCCACATGTTACCAATCGTGGATAATGCCACTATAAACATAGATGTGCAAGCACTTTTCTGACTTAGCATTCTCCTGTTCTTTGTCTGCCTTTTTTCTTAATATGTCTTGGAAGGAGTGCAGTGTTGCATTGCTCAGTTCTATGAAGCTTTTGTTGATGGATTATGCTCTGTCATGGACTCTGGAGGCCACCTGACTTCTGGTCCTGGCTTTGTCATGTGTTGGCTGTGAGACTTTGAACAAGTTGCTTTCTCTCTCTAAGCCTCAGTTTCTTTATCTTTAAAATGGATTTCACAGTGAACGTACCTTAGAAGGATATTTTGCAGTGCCTGGCACAAAGTAAGTATGCAAAAGTGTTACCTGTCATTGTTCATGGTGGTGATAATATCTTAGTGGTGAGTTTCTCCAGGGAGAAACTAATTGTTAATTAAGTTCAAGTATTAAATACAGCAAAGCATCTAGTTAGAAAACTTCATGTGCTAGGTTTACTCTAATTATCTCCTATTCAATAGACATCCAGTTGCTTGATGATAATTTATTCCAAACAATGAAGTGACTTTCTCGAGGTTTAATTGTTTTGGATAGAAAGAGGAAAAAAGAATAAAGCAAGTTGAGAATAGGACAAGGGAATGAAAGTACAGTGGTTTTTAAGACCTGAGAAAGTTTTTTTAACACTTTAAAGAAAAGGTTGCCATATACATTTTGGTTTTGTTTTTTAAGCACATTAAGTGCCACAGGACACCTGTAACATGTGAATTCTTGGTAGGAAGATATGAGAGAGGCAATAAGAGGGATGCCCATGGTAGGAAGTGACAGAATTGGACTTTGCACCCGACACCTGTGTGTGCAGGGCAGCATTATTTGAGAACTATAGCCTGGACCCGTTCTCCTGTCTTTTTAAAAAAATAATTATTATTGGGAACCAGCAGTTAGCGTAATGGCTATGTCGCTGGACTCCCACGTAGTCGACCGTGGTTCGCGTCCCGGACCCAGTGGCTTAAAACTCACGCCGGGCGCGTGTGTGTGTGTGCCTAAGATCCCGAGAGGAGAATGGAGGAGAAGGGATTGTGGCGTGACCATCCCCCCTGGGGGGTGATTTCTCGCTTTCTTCATCTTTATTCCCTAAGGTTTTCGTTCAGGTCCAGAGTTTACTCATAGAGTCTAAATAGCAGAAGGACCCTGCAAAATGCACATGGTGCTTTGTAGTATCATTTGGAATTCAAGGAGCACTTGATTAGACGACGTAAGTGAATACTAAGCAGTCGTGGTCAGACTTTATAAAATAAGGGATGTCTACCATTTTTTAGCAAGTGACAGTATTTTGCCATCATCCGTTGGAGTGTTAAAATTGTGTTTCATGGTGAAATAGTTTCCAAAACATCTACGGCTCCACTTCTATTTTATAATAACATTGTTATACTAACTTAGAAAAAGCAGTTGTGTTCCTCTGGGGGCTGGGTTTTAAGGAAGTGTAAGAGGGGCTTGTTTGTTTCAAACAGCATTTTTGTTTGGGGATGGTTAGTGAGTGTTTCAAAATGTAAACTCATGTATGAGAATATAGCACTGGATGTAGCTAAGAACATGGCAGTGCTGACAGCAGACGGTGGTGCAGCAGTAAAGTGCAGTGCTCTGCGAGGCTCACCCACGTGGGAAGGTTCTAGGTGCGTGTCCAGAGACTTCCCTGAGTATGCCAGGCACGTTCCTGCCCATGTTCTGGGGCTAGTTAAGGCTGGGATGGATGGATCACAGTGTCAAGCTCCTTGAGGGTGCTATCCCTCTCTCTCTCTCTCTCTCTCTCTCTCTCTCTCTCGGAAGAAATAAATACTTCAAAAACAAACAAAAAGGCAACACTTACAAGCAAGAGTAAAGGTGGGAATCTGTAAAGAAGTACGGATTATATGAGAGTAGGATTGAGATCATTTGACTCTAGGACTCTGAGCCTTCGCCCCTCAGGCCTGACAGTGGTGACAGTCACCTTGCAGGGTGTCTACCCAGTTCACAGGGCTTTCCCTTCTCCAGGAATTCCTCCCGCCACCCCAAAGCCCTGGGCCCTTGCAGCCATTTTGTGCAGTGAGATTTCCTCTCTCCCCTTGAGTCTCAGCTAATTGCACCCCAGCAGACACTTGACCCAAAGGGAATTTACAATTGAAGATCAAAGATTCAGCCTTTCTGTCCACCAAGGTGCTTTTCACATTGCCTGTCTGCCTTGAAAAGACAAGTCAAAGAATAGCTATCTACAGAAAGAGAACCAAGCAGAGGTACAGAGGGAAGCCGAGGAGACCAAGAGGGTCTTTGTCCCTGTGCCTTTGTGGGGCTGGACGGCATGCTTCATCTTGGTCCCCAGGCTCCTGAAAGGAGTCCCCCCTCTCAGTGAAGCCACAGGAGTAGACTTCCATTACTTGCACCTAGAACTGTCACAGAGAAGCCCTGGGAGTACGGTGGTTCCTGTTTCTATTCCCTGAGAGCCTCTTTGTTAGCTGAAGTGACTTCCTCAATCAGCGACTTGCTCTTCATGACCCGCTGAGCTGGCAGAAGCAGCTCACAGGACAGAGAGTGCTCGGGTGGTGAACAGAGAGTACCACACGGCCTCACCGCTGAAGAAGAAAGCCACTTCAAGCACCAGGTGGCCAGCAGAAGTCCATAGAACATACCGGTGAGGAGCAGAGCTTCTTTGTCAAAGCATTCCCATCAGTGCTCTCTGCTAAAGGGAGCTTCAGCTAAGTGCATGGAGAGAGAGTAAGAATCCAAGACGCAGACATACCCAGCCATCCTCTGGTGAGACGTGCTGGCAGTATGGCAAACTCACTGAGAGGGAGACAGACGAATGCTTCTCAGCCATTCCTGGAGAGGAGGACTGAGTGGCCTTTTACACATGAGGCTTCTGAAGGAAGGCAGCTTCAGGGAGCACAGCCTATGAGGGCAGAGTCAGCGTTTGGCCCTCGGCAGTCAGAATCCAGGACCATGTTCTGACCAGATCTCTGTATTGCTGCAGAGACTGGGGTCCTCTTTAGGGTTTTCTAGAGACCCAATCTGAAGGCTCTTTTTTTCTTTTTTTTTTTTTTTTTTTTTTTTGGCTATAGGGTGCGTGCGCTCACCAGACAGACAGAGAGAGACAGAGAGATAGAAAGTGAGAAATCAGCCCCCAGAGGGGATGGCCACACCGCAATCCCTTCTCCTCCATTCTCCTCTCGGGATCTTGGGCATGCACGCACATGCGCCCGGCGTGAGTTTAAGCCACTGGGTCTGGGACGCGAACCACAGTCGACTACGTGGGAATCCAGCGACATAGCCATTACGCTAACTGCTGGTCCCGCCAATCTGAAGGCTTCTGTATCAGCTTGTTAGGACTGCATAACAGATATCACAGACTTGGTGGTTTAAACGTCACAAATGTTTCCTCACCATTCTGGGAGCTGGAAGTCCAAGGTCAAGGTTTAGATAGGGCTGGTTTCTCCTGAGGACCTTCTCCTTGGCTTGTAGGTGACTTTCTTTGCCTTGTGTCTTCATGTGGTTTTCTGTCTATATGTGCCTGTGTCCTAATTTATAGGATGTCAGTCGGGTTGGATTAGAGGCTATCCTAATGACCTCTTTACTTAATTACCTCTTCAGTGGCCCTATGTATTCCCTAATACAGCCACATTCTGAGATACTGGGGGTTAGGACTTCAACCTGTGAGTTTTGGGAAGATGCAATTCAGCCCACACAGCTCCCTCCAGGAATTTTTTTATGGGCAGCTCCTGATTCCAGCCTCAGTCTGATGTCCACAGTGAGCAAAGAAACTAAGAAGACTCCTTTCAGAAAGTGCCCTCTGCCTGGGTATGCTGTACCTTATAAAGAGAGATGGTATTTTTTTTGTTGCCATAAGGGCATGTGTACTCACTAGAGAGAGAGCGAGAAATCATCCCCCTCCCCGAGCAGAGGTGGGGGGTGTCCACATGGTAATCCCTTCTCCTCTCAGGATTGTGGGCATGCACACAAACGTGCCTAGTGTGATTTTCAAGCCACCAGGTCTAGGACTCAAACCATGGTTGGCCATGTGGGAAACCAGTGCCCTAACCATCATGCTTCCTGCTGGCCCTTGATTCTATATTCGAATACACGACTTTAAAATAATAATATCCTTTGCTCTTTTAAGTCACAATAAAACCAGCTACTTCTGGTCCTGAAGGCTTCCTGAGAAGATGTATAAGCTGTTAGGGGAGACATAAAACCATTGTCGTCTTCTCAGAGCGGGTCTCACTGAGAAGTGACCTCTCTCTCAGAAGAGGGTGCCTCACTAGCATTTGAAGAAGCTTGTTCCCATGTCTTCTGCTCTGGGCTCAATCATGATGGTGCCTGGGCATCTGCGGGGACCTCCTTTGATTGATGCTACTGCTTCTGACAGTTCTCTTTCTGTGTGTGGTATGCCCCGTCTCCCCAGGAGAGAATCTGGTTGGTCCATAGAGTCACTACCAGGATAGGAGCCTCTACGGGGGAAAGTTCAGGTCACTCATAGTTGTACGACTAGGCCTGATCCTTGGTTCAGTCATCAGAATCCTGGTGATAGGATCATGTAACCTGGGCACAGTAACAGTCCTTGGGGATGGCAATCTAAGGCTTCCCACAATGACATTCAGCCACGAGGCAGCTTGCATAGTCTGTCTACTCTAAGATAAAATCTGCATCTTAAAGAGAATTCTCTAAAATTCATGTCCAAGACAATTAATAGATGTAATAGAACAAGACCTACATTCTTTTAATTAATTAATTAATTAATTAATTAATTTATTTTGAGAGGTTTTTGCTATAGGGCGCATGCGCTCGCCAGACAGACAGAGAAAGACAGAAAGACAGAAAGCGAGAAATCACCCCCCAAGGGGGATGGCCACGCCACAATCCCTTCTCCTCTCGGGATCTTGGGCATGCACGCACACGCGCCCGGCATGAGTTTAAGCCACCGGGTCCGGGAAGCGAACCGCGGTCGACTACATGGGAGTCCAGTGACATAGTCATTACACTAACTGCTGGTCCCCATTCTTTTTATTTTTTAATGCCATAAGGCATGTGCACATGCACAAGAGAGCGAGCTATTGAATGATTAAGCACCCCCCCCCCCCAACAGGTCCTGGTCACTCCACAGTCTTTTTTTCTCACCATTTCTTAAGTCTGTCAGGATCCTAGATGTGCGTGCATATGCCTGGTGTGGTTTTTCAAGCAATCTGGGCAGGATTTGAACTGTAGTCATCCATGTGAGATCTGGCTCTCTCTGTATAGAGCCTAACCGCTCCACTGTGGTGCCAGCCCTGGACCTCCATTCTCACCCTGCTTTCTCTCTTCTATGGGCAAATCACTTAGCCTTCCTGAGCCACCAGTGTAATAACCCTATCTTAAAAGCAGAATTACAAGTCTAAGAGGAGATGAAGCACTTAGATGTACATCCCTGTATTTAAAGCAAGGTGATTGGAGTCTTCCTTTCAACCTGTCTCTTCAAACTTCTTTCGGGGACTAAGGTATTCCCAGTGCTCTTGCTCTGCCTTTGTATTTCAGGTTCCTGTCGTGGGAATTATCATGTAAGCAGCTGTCATATTGTTCTTAGTTATTATTTAAAATTTACATATGAAATGTTATAATATTTACCTCCTGTACTGAACAAACTCCTAAAGATATGTGTTCATCTGGGAATCATGTTAGACTACCTTCAGAATACCTTTGGGGATTGTCAGGAATGAGAAGTAGATTTTTTTTGCTTGTTTAAAGAGACAGGCTCCCAAGTTCATGGAGCAATTTGCATAAATGCTGGGTGGGAATTCTGTGGTGACCTGGAAAGGCCATCTTCTGTTGTAACCTGGAGAATCAGACCTACCTTCCTCCTCTCTTCTTTCATCCACATTTAGTTCTGTTTACAAGCAAGGTGAGGACTTTTGAAGTGCAGGCCTTAAGAAGGTATTTACAAAGCTTTCCTGGCTGACCAGCAAGGTCCTCCTTTCAGAACCACTTGGTCACATACCACTGAAGATGGGGTCAGTGCCTGTGTGAGGGTTATGTGTCGCTGCCCACCGCTTCTTCCTGCCCTGGACAGCACCTGTAACCCAGACATCTTTGAGGGGTTATCTGCTTTCTTCCTTTTGCATTGGACCTTTAGTCTTTAGTGTTCCCCGTAGGTCCCGTACTTGCCCTAAAATAAGTTGTCACTTTAATGAATTCTTAACTCATCTGGTAAGTTTCTGGATCATTCTTTTTATTTAAAAAAAAAAAAAAAAAAAAAAAAAAAAAAAAAGACTTCATTTTGCCATATCTGCTCTGGGCTAGGTTTTTACAGACAGCATCCCAAGATAGGGTTTAACTTTCTCATAAATGTGGATCTTTCAAGTCTTCTTTTTCTGTAATTATATGAGGGTACTTTATGAGGTAAATGTGGGGGGATGCATGTGTGCATATGTGCACACACTATTGAGTATCTGTTCTGTGTGAGCTATTATGTTATATGCTGAGACAGTGGAAAGCTAAGGTTCAGAGAGTCTAGCTTATTGGCCTAAGATCACACAGCTATTAAGAAGTTATTACCAGGGGGAACTAGCAGTTAGTGTAATGGCTATGTCGCTGGACTCCCACGTAGTCGACCGCGGTTCGCGTCCCGGACCCGGTGGCTTAAATCTCACACCGGGCGCGTGTGCGTGCGTGCCCAAGATCCCGAGAGGAGAATGGAGGAGAAGGGATTGCGACGTGACTATCCCCCCTGGGGGGTGATTTCTCGCTTTCTGTCTCTATCTCTCTCTGTCTGTCTGGCGAGCACACGCGCCCTATAGTGAAAAACCTCTCCAAAAAAAAAAAAAGAAAAGTTATTACCGGAGGCCAGGAGGTAGTTAAGGGGGGTGGACTCCCACATGGCCAACCACGGTTCGAGTCCTGGATCTGGTGGCTTGCTTTCTCACTTTCTCTCTCTCTCTCTGGTCAAATTAAAATAAAAATGAAATTAATTAATTAAATAAATAAAGTTAAAATGAAAAATAATTCTAAAAAAGAAGTCATTACTGGACTTAGAGGGGACATAGCCCTTCTGGCTTGGCTTTACGTCAGGCAGAACGAGCAAGTTATATCTAAGCATTGCCCGTCCTCCCAGTTACAGCAGCTGGATTTTATTTCTTCCAGGTCAGTATAACAGACACATGGCCTGGCTTGCTCTGGCTTGCAAACAGCAAAAGTGGGGAAAAGGCCCCACTGCCCTGTTCTCAGAGCAGGTTGGGGCCAGGGACAATGTCTCCTTTTGGGAGGAGGAGTACTGTGAGAATAGTGAACAGCTGTTTGGGATGATCGATCCTATTTCCAAAACACCATTCACTTCTCTTGGTGTACTTCTTACTCACAGTGGTGGTTCAGTTCAACAGGCATCTCTGTTGATGTCTGTTCTTTATCCTGAGCTGTCCATTGTACTGCACATGTCAACCCTTCTAACAAAAGCACCTTCCCAGGCTTCATCCCCTTGATGCTAGGTGCAGGAGAGGAAACTCAGGACCACTGTTAGCCCAGCACACTAATGTGGAAGATACGTACTTACCTGAGACGATGTGTGATCTACCACACACAGACAACACGGAGTAGCAGAGACACCACCTTCCAAAGAGCTCACCTGCATGGTGCAGCTCAGGGCTACTTTCCTCAGAGGATCTTTGATGATACCCTGACCTCCAAGGATCCGTTTATCCTTGTACCCATGTGCAAGTCCATCAAAAGGTTGCTCTGGGGGTCAGGTGGCTGCTATGCGGCTAGTGGTAATGCAACTTGACCCACATGGGAGCACCTCTAGTTTGCATCTGGAGACATCCCACACATACCAGGTACATGTGTGTGCCCCTCTGATCTGGACTGATTGAAATTGGGGGAGGATCACAGCATGGAGATTGTTGGGAGTGTCTTTTTTTCTCTCTCTCTTTCTCTCTTTGTCACTTTCTCATATGCTATGATGACACTTCGATTGCCATGTCTCTTTCACTATTTTATAAACGCCTTGGGGATGGGAAATCTGTTGATCTGTTATCTTTGGTGCTTACCATAATGATTCGACAAATAGTATTCATTGAAGTAATAAAGTCTCCTTAGTCATGGACTTCAACTAATACTACATGCATACATTTACACACACACACACATATTTATATATATATGTATATGTATGTATGTGTATGTGTGCGTATGTCTATGTATGTATTATAATACCGCAGTCCACAACCTTCCTGGCCCCAGGGACTGGCCTCTTGTAAGACAGTCTCTCCATGGACGGCACAGAGCTGAGGTTTGGTCTCAGGATGACCCCAGCACACCACATTCACCATGCACCCCATTTCACACCACTAACTACCACATTTGCAAAATACTGGGTCATCAGGTACAAGAAAGTCATGACACATTTTTGTCACATTTTGAAAGTCATCACCTACTACAGTGAAACAATTGCATAACAATAAGGTTTGCTCGCACCTGTGAGAATCCCATCCCACCACTGATCAAAGCGGCAGAGCCAGCTGGGAACGCCAGTGGTGGGGAGCAGCTGCACCTGCAGCCAAAGCCTTGCTCACTCACCGCCACCCACCTCCCACTGCCTGGCTCAGGCCCCCACCTGGCCATGGACCAGCACTGGTAGGGTGTGGCCCTGGTACTGGTCCACGGTCGGCGTTGGGCACCCCTGTTATAACACATACATACATACATACATACATGAGTGTATAGATACATAATGCATATTTTAGACGCTTACAGCTCATTGTTTTGGGGGCAATAGGCTTATTACTGTGGAACACTATAAACGTAGAATGATAGAGACGTAAGCTTAGGCTATAGTGACCCAGGACTAGCCATGGGAAGTGCTCTTCTGAATACTATAAACCCCTGACATGACTTTTTTTTTTAAGTTCCTTGTCCATTGTTTAAGCTTTCTGATTGCTTAGATTAAGAACTATAAAAAGGCTCACTCCAGGGTAAAACTGTCACTCTGAAAGAAAGATTCTCAATTGTAAAGCCTTTGGAATGTCTTATTCTTTCCTTCATGAAGCAGTGATTGAAAGTTGACATTGTGGGACATCCTGTCTTTCCCCTGTGTAGGGAATCTAACCCAACACCTCAGGAAGAAGAATGGAAGGTGATGTTTTTTAAATAATTATTTATTTAATTTTATATAGTATTATTTTTAAATTTGCTATAGGGCATGTGTACTCATCAGTGAGAGACAGAAAGAGAGAAAGGGAAAGTGAGAAAGCAAGCCGCCACGCCTGGGACTCAAACTGTGGTCAGCTATGTAGAAGTCCAACACCTTAACCACAATATCACCAGCTTGCCCCAATGATTTTTTTTAAGATTTTTTTTTCTTTCATAAAGAAGAGACAGAAACAGAGAGAAAGTGAAAGAGAAATGAAGAGAGAAAAAGACAGGTACCCTCAACTGGATCTCACACTGTGGTCCTTCCTTCAGCCATTACAGTCAGCCAGGAGCACCCAGGAACCAAAACCCAATCCTCAATGTGGCTTCCGGTATTGCAGAATGTTGTGCTACCACAGTGTCACCATGGTTGGGCTGAAGATAATTTTTTTTTATTGGAAAAAAAAAAAAAAAACTGACCTTGGGTGCCTGCTCTTTCATATTAGATAAAAGAATAATTTGCACAGCTGTAAACAACTTAAAAGGAGGATGCAATAGAAATAGAAATTTTAGGGACCAGCAGTTGGCATACTAGCTATGTTGCTGGACTCTTGTGTAGTCAACTGCAGTTCGAGTCCCGAACCCGGTGGCTTAAACTCACACCGGGCATGTGTGCGTGTGTGCCCAAGATCCTGAGGGGAGAATAGAGGAGAAGGAATTGCAGCGTGGCCATCCCCCCTGAGGGGTAATTTCTCACTTTCTGTCTCTCTGTTTCTCTCTGTCTTTCTGGCGAGCGCACACACCCTATAGCAAAGACTTCTCAAGAGAAAGAAGAAAGAAAGAAAAGAAATAGAAATTTTAAATGTCCTGTCTGGTTGTAGGGCCAAGCCCAGAAAGATATGACCTGTGAGTAAACTCCCTGCCTACATCAAACTCTCTGCAACTCACTTTGTGTCTTCAAAGATCCCTTGCGTCCTGACGCCACAGCACCCAATAGCTTCAAGGAAGTATATTCCCTCTGGCTGTGGCCGAGTCTGACCCCACAAAGCCTGTCATGTTGGCATGAACACAATCTCATTCCCGAGCGTTAAGATCCGAGAAGAAGATACTGAGAGAGCAGAGCTTAGGCTTCGGGGAAAAGCTTGAGTAGTATCTTTAAAAATATTTACTTAAAATTAATTAAGGAAATAAATACCAGTCTAAGAAAAAAAAAAAAAAAAAAAAGCTCCTAACTCCCCGATGATCTTATCTTCACACACACCAAAACTTTCTTCCAGGAGGGAGCAAATGCATGTGGGTGAGACAACTGAAATAATAACCCAGCTTTGATCAAAATGCCTTGTTATAGCGTTCCCTCTGAAAACGATTTCTAATCAATGAGCGCTACCACAGTGCACCGAGGAGTAATTGCCTTACACGTGTTCCACTCCGAGCCGTGATTAGAAACAAGATGTGAGATCAGAGGGGGCATAAACCAAATATAGGCCGGCGGAGTCTCAGGCAGGAGCTGAAATGTGCAGGCTGAGGGATATTTAATAAGCACAGAGGTCGCTCCAGGTAGGATGTCGATATTTGTTCATTTGCTCAGTAAACGTTTTCTCGCTATTTTGGGCATGGCTGATGGTTTGAGCTGCAGTGCTAAGATAACTTCCTATGCGCTGCCCTTGTATATAAAGCCACTGGCTGGCTCTCTTCACAGTGTAAGGTTTGATTCAGAGGTGTTCTGGTCCCAGAAAGGGACTAGGGCAGCTGTCTCTACTCCCTCACACCAGGTTTGCTAGTGGTTGGGAGCCATGGCCTGGTACAGTCTACCAGCCTGAGAAGTAGCTGAACTTGGGCTTCATTAGTCCAAGATGAGATACCAATGGCCTGCAAAAGGGAATGAAAGACTCAGAGTAATTCTACCAGTGGCAGAAAATTTGAGGAAAGGCTAGGGTCCAATATGTGGCAGGATTATTGGTATCTTTAGAGAAGAGAAAGAGCCTCTCTGCCCCAAGTGCTTCCTGGACATTCACTGTACCCATGAGAAAGCATTTTTAAACTCTTAAGAATATTGGATGGGGACCAGCAGTTAGCGTAATGACTATGTCGCTGGACTCCCACGTAGTTGACCACAGTTCGCGTCCTGGACCCAGTGGCTTAAAACTCACGCTGGGCGCGTGTGCGTGTGTGTCCAAGATCCCGAGAGGAAAGTGGAGGAGAAGGGACTGCGGCGTGACCATCCCCCCTGGGGGGTGATTTCTCATTTTCTATCTCTCTGTCTCTCTCTGTCTGGTGAGCGCACGCGAAAAACCTCTCAAAAAAAAACAAAAACAGAAACAAAAAAACAGAATATTGGATGAAGGGATCAGCAGATAGTGTAATGGTTACATTGCTGGACTCCATGTAGTCCACCATGGTTCAAGTCCCGGACCCAATGGCTTAAAACTCATGCCAGGCATGTGTGTGTGCATGCCCAAAATCCCAAGAGGAGAATGGAGGAGAAGGGATGGTGGTGTGGCCATCCCCACTGGCAGGGGGTGATTTCTTGCTTTCTGTCTCTCTCTGTCTCTCTAGCAAGTGCCTGCACCCTATAATAAAAATCTCTCTTAAAAGAAAAAAAAGAATATTGGATCAAAATATAAAACCCTCCACACCCCCCCCCCCCCCCACACACACAGAGAGAAGCAGAAATGTCATTGTGATGACCCTCCTATTGAGAAGTAATGTCCAGGGAGAGGTGGTCATCTGAATCTTCATTTGTCATTCAGGCAGATGATTCTGCTACAAGCCCTCACCACGTAGCCACAGCACAGCCTCCTCGCATGCTCCTCCCTTTCTTTGAGAGCGCCCAGTCATGTGTATTGTCTCCTTTGTAACTCTTTGTCTTCATGTAGCTGACGAAAGCAAGCAGACCTGCTAATGCAATCTTAAGAATTCATTCAGCATTTTCAAGCCACGTGATTCTCTGGATTGCATTCTAGATGGGTGATGCTTCTCCCAGGGAAAAGTGTGGAGGGGCCAAGGTTGGACCTACCTCTTCTAGACTCAGTATTATTGCTGATTGCTTCTCTTACACCTTCCCAAGGCTTTGGCCTGCATTTCTACTCCCAATAGGTAATGATAACATTTTAAAAATTCTTACTCTCTGCAAAAGTATTGAGAAAGGCTGGGAAGAGTGGCAGGCTTATTAGAGCATTTATTCTCTAAATATGTTGACAAATGAAAATAACTTATGATCATCGAGAACTCACCAAATAACCTAGACAATAGACTAAGCAAACTTGTAGTCAACTCAGCCCCTGATTCCTGAATAAGTGATATTTAGGCTCAGAGGGGTGCCTTATTGAGCATCCTCGCATGAAAAGCTGAGTAAGTCACTTGGATAAAGAATATCCTCCGCATTTTCAGGGATGCTAATTTAAGCATCTTAATTAGTTTAAGATTATTATCTGCGAAGCTGTTGCCTGTAGTCAGTATTAGGCACCTCTAGAATGGCACATGACCATCATTCTGGCTCTGGTGTGAAATCAGGGCCTGGACGAGAGTGCATTTACCTGCGTGCAGCAGGAATTTAAAAAGCCAGAATGTGCTTAAGTGTCTAAGAAGGAATTTGGCCAAGGCTCTGGGCCAGTGCGTCTGCTGTTATTTTAGATTTATTCAATTAGAGTCACAAGCAAAGTAAATTGAGCTGTGTGGTGGATTTGAATATTACCTTGGAAATGAGTCTGAAAAGATTAACAAGCCCTAAGGGATGAGAGTCCACTGCCAAGCCCCTCCCCTGTCTTCGCACTCAGTCAGGCCAGGCTTTACAGATTGATTTAGGAGTGACAGGAACAAGGCAGGCAATCAGATGCCCTTTTGCTCGGTGTCATATAGGTCATTTTCCGGCATCACCGTCCTTTGAAATTCCCTGTGTGTGTGTGTGTGTGTGTGTGTGAACTGCAACAAAACATAAAGTTACTATGTGCAGAGGCTGTCAGGTTTAAGAAGGGGGCCTGAGAACTGGGGGGCTTTGGTCTCTTTGAATCCTGCCTTTGTCTTGGCACATGTGTTGTCTGGCACAGCCGGCTGCGTTCAATAGACCCGGTGCGTCCCCAAATTGGCACGGCGAAATATTAAAATGAATTGCACAGGCCTCATATGTTTCTGGAGACTGTCGGTTAAATAAACCATGCATTTCAACAAAGAACGTTTTCAGCTCTACCATGTGTAGCACCACATAGCAATTGGTTGTCTCACGCTCCATTCAAAGACCCTCAGCATTTTCACATGTTTTTTTTTTAAAACTCACCATTTAATGAAAGTAGCGAGCTAGGATGATGCCAGGAGGCCATCCTGTCTTTAGGGTCAAACTGGTCTTTGTCCACGTAAGTCTGTCACAGTTGGGCAGATTGAGATGTTTGAGTTTTCCAGAAGAATAAGAAGCGAAAGCTGAGAGGACAGAGAGGGGATTCCCAGGTTGATACAGGGTAATAGGAAGGACGGCATGGCGTCGCTGTGTGTCCTTAATAATGACTTTCGAATGACGTTCTTAATCCCACAGCCTCTCACTGTTTTCAGAGTATGTCTAACACTGCCCAATTTTCAGCTAGAGATGGTAGTGGGAACTAGGTTAGAGAAGGTCTTAAACAGGCTGCAGTGGCCCTCCCACTAACCAGCTGTGTGGCCTCAGACAAGTCACCTAACCTACGTGAATCCACTTCCCCCTGCACAGTGAGGTGTGGGCTTGCAAGCCAACATTGCCAGCCCAGGGCCCCTCTGCTCTAAAAAAGAGAAGGTTTTTTGTTTTGTTTTTTGTTTTTATTTAGAGAAGTTTTTGCTATAGGGTGCACACGCTTGCAGAAAGAGAGAGACAGACAGAAAGCAAGAAATCACCCCCTAGGGGGATGGCCACACCATAATCCCTTCTCCTCCATTCTCCTCTCAGGATCTTGGGCATGCACGCACATGTGCCCAGCATGAGTTTAAGCCACTGGGACCAGGACTTGAACCGTGGTCGACTACATGGGAGTCCAGGGACATAGCCATTACACTAACTGCTGGTCCTACTTTCGTTTTTTTAAATGCCTAGTAGGGGACCAGCAGATGGAGTAAGGGTTACATTGCTGGACTCCCATGTTGTTGACCGCAGTTCAAGTCCCAGACCCGGTGTCTTAAAACTCACACTGGGTATGCCTGCATATGTGCCCAAGATCCCAAAAGGAGAACAGAGGAGAAGGGATTATCCCTGACTAGTTTGAAATTTAAGTGCAGGAAAGTGCAAACAATGGTCCAGTTGTAATTTTGGCTACGTTCTGTGGCTGTGTTCCACACACACACTTAGGAAGGGTGGAGTTTTCATTGTGGTTGGCTGCTCTCCACACTTCACCCCATTTCAAGAAGTAAGGCTGACTTGAGGGCTTTCCTGCCTCTTTCTTCTCTCTCTCTTCCTCTTCAGGGCCAATGTCTTACTCATCTTTGTTCCTTAGTGTAATATTTGGCAATAGTAGATTATCAAAGTATTTGTTGACTGCATTGGCCCACAAACCAGGCAAAGAGCATGAGGAGGAAGACAAGGAACTAAAATAGAAGTTTAATATAATCAACCATGTCCTCAAAATAAAATGGAAATGAACATTTTAAGCTAGGAAAATGTTCTAGTTTGTTTTGCTGCTTAATAACAGACACTGGGTGATTTATAAAAAAATAGAAGTTGGGACCACCAGATGGTGTAATGGTTACACATTGCTGGAGTCCCAGCTAGTGGACCTCCATTCGGGTCTCAGACTCAGCAGCTTAAGTTCTCACTGGGTAGGTGTGCATGTGTACCTAAAATCCCAAGAGGAGAATGGAGAAGAAGGGGTTGCAGTGTGGCCATCCCTTATTGGGGGAAAAGGGGGTTGAGTTCTCACTTTCTCTCTCTTTATCTCTCCAGTGAGCACATGCGCCCTATAGCAAAAATCTCTCCCCCACCCAAAAAAATATATATTTACATATAAATAGAGATTTTTTTTTCACCTCATAGTTTGAAGGCCCAAGGTCCAGGGGCCACCTCTGGTAACGGTGCTCTGGCCACCTCTTACAGTCCTGATCATATATGAGGGCAAGAGCAGAGCAGAGTGACTGTCCCTCAGAGTCTCTATGTTGTGGTCTGATTCCTCCTCCTTGTACAATAAACCCACCAGAGCAAAACCATGAGGGCCCCACCCTAATGACCTTCATACTAATCTCTTTCAAGAAGCTCCCAACTTTTGACGCCTTTGTTGAATCAAGTTTTCACTCTCTTAATTCCTTTACATAAGAATGTGTTGGTGGGGTGGGACATACTCAGATTATATTGGAAAGGAAGATGGTGCCCACATTTTCCAACTGGATGTGGAAAATACATTTCCTGCATAGAGGGTCATCCAAAGCTATCTCCAGTTTCGGTGACTAATTGGTCACCTGTGATCTCTCTATTATCATGTACAAATATATTATTTATTCAATTAAATTCACCCAAAATGCTGCTTTCTTCATTCAGAAAGTGAGAGAACCTTGTCCTTTATATGTCAAGCACCACATCTTGAATTTAATAGAACAAAAGCAAGGGACCAGCAGTTAGTGTAATGGCTATGTCGCTGGACTCCCATGTAGTCAACCGCAGTTCGCGTTCCGGACCCGGTGGCTTAAAACTCACGCTGGGTGCATGGGTGTGTGTGCCCAGGATCCTGAGAGGAGAATGGAGGAGAAGGGATTGCGGCATGGCCATCCCCTCTGGGGGGTGATTTCTTGCTTTCTGTCTCTCTGTCTGGCAAGCACACATGCCCTATAGCAAAAAAAAAAAAAAAAAAAAAAAACCTCTCCCCCCCAAAAAAAACCCCCAAAAACAACAGAACAAAAGCAAGTTTGAAGTAAAACTCAATATTTCCCTGCGGAAGGGTCTGATGTGGAAAGAGGTAGGATTAAATACAGGCAAAATGCAGATGTGTGCTTTACCTCCAACGGAAGACCCATGAATGTTACCGCATACCCCATAATCCACACAGCCTTATCGAGCCACTCCCTTTCGTTCATTCTCACAATTAGCACATTACTTAAAGGGTAAGTGTGTGAAGTCTTGAGCCAGCGTGCCTAGGTTTGAATCACAGCTTGGTACTCGCTGACTGTTATTTTAATCTCTCTGTGCCTCGATTTTCTGATCTGTAAAATGGAGGTCATAGTCATTTCTACTGCATTGAGATTATCATGAGAATGAAATGAATTGATTTACATCAATGTGCCAGGTACACTGCCTTCTGGTCTCAGATAGTATGTGTTTCATCGTAAATAGATCTACTGTTGTTTGGTTTGTAACTAGTCAGAGAGACCTAGATTTCAGAGAGGTTCCCTTTGATAAAGCCATGTATTCTGAACAAAAGTAAAGCTCAGAAACAGGATTGACATTTTTTAGAGAGAGAGATTTTTGTTATAGGGCACATGTGCTCACTGGAAAGACAGACAGAGAGACAGAAAGTGAGAAATCACCCCCTCTGGGGAGTAGCCACGCTGCAATCCCTTCTCCTCCATTCTCCTCCTGGATTTTGGGTACACATGCATACGCACCTGGCATGAGTTTTAAGCCACCAGGTCCGGGACTTGAACTGTGGTGGACTATGTGGGCGTCCAGTGACGTAACCATTATGCCATCTGCTGGTCCCAGGATTGGCTTGTTAAGTGGAGCCCTCAGTCCCTGCTCTCACTTGTTGGCAAGAAGGCAAGGTCCTCCCAGATCTCCATGTCTCCCATGTCCCGGGTTTGAACTAACCCCCCAGTCTGATTAGGCCCCCCCGGGCAGCTTATTCTGCTCCCTGCCTGGGGTTCTGCATGTCAGGGCTCTTCATCCTGAGTGGGACCCAGAGGTGCCTTCCTTTCCTGTGACTTGGGGGTCCACTCACTGTGGAGTGAAAGAGGAAGGAAAGAAGCCAGAGTTTGGGGGCTCAGTCTTTCTTCTGCATGAGTGTCCTTCCTTGGTTCCTGTTTCTTGAGCCTCAGAGCTCCTCCAGCTACTTTGTGAGTTTTTTCCTCTTTCTCTTTCACCTTCTCTTCTCTTTTTATACCTCTCTGCTCTCCAAAGAATTCAAACCCATAAGGCTAGGTTTGTTTGACCCGGCTATCTTTAATCAAAGTCTATCTATTCAAATCCACTACTCTTTTATGTTCTTTATAGCAGTTTTTAGTTATGGAAAATGATTAGTGATGAGCATATTTAGTGTCCATCTCCCTTCGTTAGCAAACACACTCCATGGAGAAAGGAATTTCGTCTCCAATGCTCATGCTCCATCCTTGCATCCCAACTATGCCTGGAACTTGGTAGGCACTCAGGGTTTGTTAAGTGAATAAATGCTCCACAAAACAGCATTGACTTATATATTTATAATGTCTATAGATCAATAGTTAAGGCTTGGGTTCAGGAGCTTCTCATTATTCTGTTTCAACAGTGTTATTACAAAATATCTTTAAAAAAATTCACTGAAGCACACCATGCCCCAGTTTGTCAGAGGGTTAATTTTTGTAATTATAATGGTGCCTGCTAAGTCTCCCTTGAATTAATGAGTCTTGTAGAGTTATGGCTGATGTGAAAAGGTATATAGTTAGCATCTGTTTGTTCTGTGCATATATCTCTCATCCTTGCTGTACATATATTTTAAGGAACATTTCTTTGGGTGCTGTGTTTTTTTCTATTTATGTCTTCACCATAAAAATATAAATAGATCGTTTATCTCCGGTATCCTTAAAGTAGCTTGCATCATCTCACTCTTTCAGACTTTTACATAACCAAAATTTCTGTCCCCAGTATGCAGTGTTTGGAAGATTTGAATGGTTGGGAACAACCCTGGAAACTTGGAGGACAACTTTTTATGACCTCTTCCATTCTGAAACTTACATGCAGGGTTGGGCACTATGTGTGCTAGTGCTGGGGTCTTCATTCCCAATTACCAGACAGGTAATTCACTCTGCCTGGAACCAGACCAGATATTACGCATCGTACTTCACATGCATATCTCCTTTAAACGGATGGCAGCTCTACAAAGTGAATGCATTTCCATTAGAACCACTTCATAGATGAGAAAACCAAGGCTCAGGGAACTTCAGTAACTTGCCCAAAGTCCACACAAGCGGTGACAAAGCTGGGATTTGAACTCCAGTTCATGCGATTCTGGAGCCTGTGCTCTTACCCACTGGGCTGTCCATGATAGAGTGATGCCAGTGGGGACCCACAGGACAAGTTTGGCAGACTCAGGGCAGGGCGCTCATGAGGTGGCAACAGTGACTAATACTAAGCGAGGCCTGAAAGTGTCCTCCTCAGAACAAACCACAGATTTTTTTCTGAGAGGAGACGTCATAGGTTTCTCATAGTATTTTAGTCCCTGAAAAAGGTGACAGTTGACAGTCAAATGATTGGGAAAGCAATGGAAGGCTTTGTGGTTGGACCTATGCCCTTCCCGTTAGGAAACCTTTTAAACTAAGGTGAGAGGGCCAGGCCTGGGTTTTTGGTAGAATTTGTGGATCAAAAATGCAGGGACATTCAAGGCAGAGTGTGGAGTGGGGTGTGGTACAACAGTTGGCTGAGACATTACTTGAATCTGTAAATTCTAATGGTATTTATCCAGGTACTGACTTCACAGTGCAACCCATCATTAATAGACAGCTCTGTTGGAAAAGGCCCCATATTCCCTGGAAAGCTAATGGAAAGGGTTGAGCTTTAGGTTCCACAGACCTGAGTTCACTTTCTGATTTCATTTCTTGCTGGCTTTCACAAATTACTTACCCTCTCCTGGTACTTCAGTTACCTTTCCAGTAAGAAGTAAGGTTAATAGACTTTTGATTAAAGATGGCAGATTGAGCACAAGCATTAACCTCAGTTGCCTCTCAAGACACTATCACAGTAACAGTAATTTTTTATTTTATTTTTTTTTCCCTCTGACATAAATTAATTAAAGACCAAGTGAAGGAGAGAGGAGACATCAGCAACAGAATTTTGGAAGTTGAGAAATTAGATGAAGTGGTATCTACCTTAAGCAGACCCAGAAAGCTGCAGTCCAAGTTGTCTCTGGGGAAAATATTAAAAAGCAACCCAACTAACTACAGAACCCTCCCAAAGCCCAGGCATTAGTGATGCAGTTCCTCTGGAAGTAGGCTGTTGATTGAGAATGTCAGCTGTCAAGTTGCAGCAGCCCTTGGGTTCTCAGCCACAGACTCATAACCGTCACTACCGCCTCCCATCACTGCCAGGGCTTCATTCACCACACTACACCCTGGGCCTGGCCATTTGCCTGCCTCAATCCAGGTGTCCAACAAGGCCCACGCTGCCAACAAGCAGTCATCAAAGGTCTCTATCAACCCAATTCCCTTCTTTTCTCTCCTTCACTGAAAGTTAGCGACCGAGAGCAGAAGAGGCTGAAAGGCAGCTGGAAAATCTGAGTGTAGGGAGGGTCAGCCAGCTCAGCCCATGCCAACCTTGGATTTCTGCCCAGGGTAGGATCTTGTCCTTTGAACGAAAAAGGAGAGAGGAAAACTAGCATGTATTGAGTCCCTGAAAAAGAAAACAGATGAATTCTATAACAGTAGTGCAAGGTACTGCAAGGTAAATTACTTTCTAAAATTTAGTTTTCATTTTTATCAGTTCTCTTTGCCCACATCTGAAGGGGCAAATAACTCTGAGGACTTATTGCGAAAGACAGTAGCCCTCATCCCTGTCTTGCTGCAGATGGATAGCTTGTTCATAGCTCTTCTAGTTGCTTCTTTTGGTAGAACTTTCTGGATCTTTAACAGAAGACATTTTTATTGCTACTTCTTGGTTTGGCATTTCATTATTTCATTTTAGGATTATATATTAACTCCCTGCAATAGAAGCAAAGCACTTAGCCACTTCATACCTCTCCACTCCCACCCTCCTGCTCCATGCATGGGGGCCGCCAACTTCTTAGCATAGGCATGTTAAGATTTCCGTCCAATAGATCACTATTCACGCTGTTATGTGTTCAGTTCACTGCTGGGCCACAAAATAGACTATGGTTGCTTTTCTTTTTCTGTGCAGCTGTTTGTTTTCCCAGCTTCAGTAACTGTACTAACTTGTCATCTGTTTTGTTCTGCCATTGTGAGGGAGGTGGGAACCATGCTGTGGAGATCTTAAGTGTAGACTGCCTGGGTTCAAACCTCATTTTTGACACTTACTAGCTATGTAATTTTGTACAAAATATTAAGCACAAAATGATTCAATTCCTTCACTTGTAAAAAGAGGATAATAATTACCCAATGGGACTATGATCAGGATTTAATTGTTCATACACGTATCCTCAGAATGGGGCCTAATGCAGCAGCTAGGTGGTGATGCAGTGGTAAAACACAATGCCCTGTGAGTCTGAGCCACATGGGAAGATTCAGAGTTTTTGTTCAGAGATCTCCCTGAGTGTACTGAGCATGCGTGTGCCCATGATCCAGGGCCAGCTGAGACCGGGGGTGGATCACGGGCTCAAGATTTTGTTGGGTTCTGTCTCTGTCTCTCTCTCTCTCTCTGTCTCTCTCTCTTTCTCACTCACGGAAGAGATAAATAAAGAAAATTTAAAAAAAATGCCAAGATCTTAAAAATTTCCATTTATACACCTCAAACTAGGGCAAGAGGCCAGTACCTTGAAAGGCAGAGTTTGAGGTCTGTGTGTGAGAGGGAGAGAGAGACAAAGTGTGTATATTTATAAAGCACACCATATGCCATTCGCTCAGTGCCATATGCCACTTTATTTTTATCTCTTCTTTCTACAAAGATAGAGGAAGCCTATTAATTAGTAAATCTAGTCATATGTGCGTGTGTATGCATGTATATCTATATTAATATCAAGTATTTATGTACTGATAAGCTGATATGACAATGCTTTTCATTCCTGGCTGAACCTCAGATACTGATGGGCCTGGGGCCTCTTATTGGAGTCTCTCCCATCCTATCTCATAGTAGTTCTTTTATAGTAGTATTTCCTATTACAGGATAATGACAAGTTTGGTTTTCAAAAAGGTCTCCATTGAGTTACTGTAATCTGCTTAGTAAGACAAGTGACCTTTTCTATGCAAACCCTACTGCAAAAAAGGAAAAAAAAAAACAATAACACTGGTGAAAAGATGCCTTACTGATTCAAATCTACTGATGTTATTGAGCGCCTACTACCTTGGGTTGGCTGCAGTCGATTTGATGATGAATTAGGCAGGCTCAACCCTTAGCTTTTTACAATTTATTTCGGAGAAGAAAATTACAAGAACTTAGTGGCGGTGACACAAGTCTGACAAGAATTGTACATAAGGGGAGCAAGCAAGCCCCCTTCTGGGGGTGGAAAGTGGAGGAGCTATGGGAACCAGCAGTTAGCATAATGGCTATGTCGCTGGACTCCCACGTAGTCGACCGTGGTTCGCGTCCTGGACCCGGTGGCTTAAAACTCACGCCAGGCGCGTGTGCGTGCGTGCCCAAGATCCCGAGAGGAGAATGGAGGAGAAGGGATTGCGGCATGACCATCCCCCCTGGGGGGTGATTTCTCACTTTCTGTCTCTCTGTCTCTCTCTGTCTGGCGAGCGCACACGCCCTATAGCAAAAACCTCTCAAAAAAAAAAAAAAAGATAAAAAAAAAAAAGAAAGTGGAGGAGCTAGAATGAGTTGAGTCTCAGCGATTTGCGCTGCTGTAATGATAAGAGAAACACATCTCCAGCCTCCTTTCACGTATTTATTTACCTATTCAACAGCTGTAAGCCCCACTGTGTGTCAGTGGACACTCTGGACACTGGGGATGCGTCATTGAACAAAACAATCACCTTCATGGAGTACACAGAAAGGGTTTTGGACAAGGACTGGGCTGTATCTCCTTTGCTCGGACTCCACCTTGCCTCCCATGACTCTTCAGAAGTCTCCTCTGTCATGAACCTGGGCCATTAACCTGCAGCAAGGCCAGGTGGTTCTTGTTGGTTTGAGGGTTTAGGTGAGCTAGGTGCTGTATGGAAATGGAATAATGATGGCACCCTGGGTCTCCTAACTGCATTGCAGCACCACTCGCTGCGTGAACAGTGTCCTTCAGATGGCAACAACTCCTGCCCTCACCCCTTTGCCATGGATTCCAAGTCCATTTAGGGCCCCTCAGGCCTTAGGGGAGTGGCAGGAGCCAGGCCTGCTGTGAGAGTGAGACGGAGCTGTTCCCATCCTGCCTCCATGTCCATGTGTTTTCTCCTGGCAGATTGTGGGGTCAGCCAGCTCTTTCCCCGTCTTTCTGTGGAAGTGTTCATTGATAATTCTACAGAGATCAAATCAGAATTGTAAAATGTTTTCCTGGAGTTCATTTTAAAATATTTATCCCGGAAAGTGTTGTGTTGTCAGAATAATTTATCCTTTGTAAGTACTAGCTTGGACTGCATCAGTTTCCTCGAGGGTTAGGGTACTGCCTTTCCCCTTGGGGTTAACTGAGGGTTTAGTAAGGATAACCGTAACACCAGGAAGCTTTTAAGACCCAAAGACCCGAAACACTGTGAGGGTAGAATTTCAGGCCTTGTAAATACTTTGTACTACACAGAGATATTTACGTATTTCCTGCACTGACAAGGTGTCTGAAATCCCGTGCTCCCCTTGGCTGAGACCAGTTGGCGGCCATGTTTCAGCATCCATACTTTTGGGAAATGGTACCCTTTTAATTATGTACTTTTCCGTCACTTTGTCTTTCTAACCAAATTTTGTTTTCCATACATCCTACAGAGCTTGGGTATGTGATCCGAGAAAGCTCTCTTTCCTTTATATTTGAATAATAATCCTTTTCAACTTGACTTACATTCTTCATTTATTTTTGTGCCCAGGAGCCCTTTCACTATAGTGGGTAGCTGTATTAGTTTCTCATTGCTGCTGTACCAAGTTACCACACATTTGGTTGCTTAAAAACACTAATTTCTGCGGACCAGCAGTTAGTGTAGTGGCTGTGTCACTGGACTCCCATGTAGTCGACCATGGTTCGAGTCTTGGACCTGATGACTTAAACTCATGCCAGGCACGTGTGCATGAGTGCCCAAGATCCCAAGAGGAGAATGGAGGAGAAGGGATTGTGGCATGGCCATCCCCCCTGGGGGGTGATTTCTCGCTTTCTGTCTCTCTCTTTCTGGCGAGTGCACACACCCTATAGCAAAAACCTCTCAAAAAAAACAAAAACAAAAACCTCTAATTTCTTATTTGATGGCCATGGAGCCATGGAGGTCAGAAGTCTGATCAGTTTCGCTGGGTAAAATCAGCATGTGGCTAGGGTTGCACATCTTCTAGAGGCTCAGAGAATCCATGGACTTATCTTTTCCGGCTTCTCAAGGTCACTCACATTCTTTGGCTGGTGACCCTCATGTCACTTCGACTTGTGCCTCAGATATTAGTTTCCTCTTCTGACTCTCTCCTCCCTGCCTTCCCCTTATCAGGATACTTGTGATTATGTTGTGCCCACCGCCTAATTCATCCACATAACCCCATCTTAAGATCCTTAACTTACACAAAATTGTGAAGTCCCTTTTGCTATATGACGTGATATGCACAGCTTCCTGGCTTTCAGATGGAGATTCCTTTTGGAAACCATTCTTTGTGTGTTTTTTGGAGAAATTTTTGGTATAGGGTACATGCAGTCTCCAGAAAGACAGAGAGAGGCAGAGAGACAGGGGATGGCCACGCCACAATCCCTTCTCCTCCATTCTCATCTGGGGATCTTGGGCATGCATGCACATGCACCCGGTGTGAATTTAAGCCACCAGATCCGGGACTCAAACCACGGTTGACTACGTGGGAGTCCAGTGACATAGCCATTATGCCATCTGCTGGTCCCTGGGAAACCATTCTTAGGCTTATGTAAGGAACTTTTTTAAATTTTAATTAGCTGGTTGTTTCTTTGATCCTTTCTGTCTCTGTGTAGTTATGGACTAGGTTTTCAAAATGCATAACTTCCTTTCCTATCATAAATACGGAAAGTTTTGAAAATTTCTGAGTTCTTTCAAACAGTTAAGAAATGATTATCTTTGCAGTGATCATGGATTATCGCTCAGAAAAGTGGACTCGAACCCCGGGTATGTTGAACATAATCCTTGGGAGTTGTTAACACTCTAAAAAAATCCATACCTTTATTTTCTTGGATAGTCTCCTCTCGTCTCTAAATAAAATGGAGAACAAGGAAGAAGAGGGTCCTTTGGTTGTTGCCCTCGCCGCCCTCATTGTCATGGACTCCTGCCTTCTGTGTCCCTCACTCTGGAGCTCCCATTTTGGCCAGTGACATCATTGCTCTTCCCTGTGGGACTTGACCCCTCTCACATGCATCTCTCTGGCTCCAGTCTCTCGTCCACCTCACAGCCTTGACCAGGTGGCCCAGCTCAATGGAGGGCTGCAGATACTAGGAAGTAGGCCAAGTGAATAACGCGTTTGAGCCCTAGGGCACAGCCCACTTTTACTTGGGTTCTCATTGTTGCCCATCTCTGAGAACAGTGGCTTTTTTTTTTTTTTTTTTTTTTTTTTTTGAGAGCTTTTGCTATAGGGCGCGTGCGCTTGCCAGAAAGACAGAGAGAGACAGAGAGACAGAAAGCGAGAAATCACCTTCAGGGGGGATGGCCACACCACAGTCCCTTCTCCATTCTCCTCTTGGGATCTTGGGCATGCATGCCCATGTACCCCACGTGAGTTTAAGCCACCTGATTTGGGACTTTAACCATGGTCGACTACCTGGGAGTCCAGTGATGTAGCCATTACACTATCTGCTGGTCCCAACAGTGGCATTTTTAACAGCTAGTTTATTTAGTTCTTCTGTGAAATAGAGAGGGAGGGAGACACCCCCAGTAGGATCTCCATGCCATTATGTACCCCCAATTTCAGCTAGGCCAGATGGGCACACTCATGCCCAACATGCTCAGGGTGGTTTCCAGACACAAACTCAGAACTTTGCCATGTGGATCAGCCTCAGGGACCAGCAGTTAGCGTAATGGCTATGTCGCTGGACTCCCATGTAGTCGACTGCAGTTCAAGTCCCAGACCCGGTGGCTTAAACTCACGCCGGGTGCTCTTGCGTGCGTGCCCAAGATCCTGAAAGGAGAATGGAAGAGAAGGGATTGCGGCGTGGCCATCCCCTCTCGGGGGGGGGGGGGGGAGTGATTTCTCTCTTTCTATCTCTCTGTCTCTCTGTCTTTCTGGCGAGCACACGCACCCAATAAGAAAAAAAAAAAACCTCTCCATGTGGATCAGCCTCAGAGAGCAACGAGTGACCACTGTCCAGCTCAGCAGTGACTTAAACAAACCCTAGAGCAGTAGCATGTTCCTCCTTAACATGTTTTTTGACATAGATGTTTTAACCATCAATGTTGTGTGTGCCAATGAGAATAAAAAACATGACCAACCATGTTGTACGTATCTCGGGAGTCCAGTGTGTGTCACATGATTGGCTTTTGATAGAAACTTTAGTATCACATAGATATTTTACAGACATTAAAACATCATGACATATTTTATATATTCTTATGTAATTCATATACCTACAGTGTATGTATACCAACTGTGTATATGCACATTTGTATAGAAATACATATAGTAACAAGTAAAATTCTAATATGTAAAAGCCCTGAGAATGTTTTTTCAATTATTACTCTTTTAACTCTGTAGAAAGTATATTTTAAAAGAAAAATAAAGAGGGAATACCCTTTATTATTGTTCAGCTCTCAGTTCCCTGAGATCTTGGAAGACTGTGCCTTTATCTTTTAAGATGGAAGCCTTTATCTAAATGAGGGTAGATGAGCTTAAATCCCTTTTGACAAACACAGATTAAGGGTCCCTTGGTACAATGAAGGCATCTCTTCTACTTTTCTGCACTGATCAGATTACCTAATCAAGCTTAGAATAGGAAATGGCTTGAAAGATCAGATGCAGGAAATCATTTAAGTATTTTTCCTCCTGTTATATAATCACTGAACACCACTTAATACAGGACCCAGAGGTTTTCACCATGAAGATGCCGGAAAGCGATGACTATGGAAGTGGTCCTGTAGGTCTATTGTTTTAGCATCCTCTGCCCTTGCTAAATGGGGTTCTGGCTTTGTGGGGCCTTGATTTATTAGTGCGCCATTGGGATTTATATGCATTTAGCTACATGAAGCCTAATTACATTAACCGTTCTTAAAAGCAGAGGATACTGAAAAGGAGGACATAATCATATTCAAAAATTGATGCTCGATTTTGGAGCTCTTGCCTTTCAATAAAAGTTTATGTTCTGGTCAGTAATTTATAAAGAAGGAGTCATAGTTAAGAGCATGAGCTCAGAAATACTGCCTAGGTTCAAATCTTGGTTCTAACACTTAACAGCCATGTGGCCTTGGACAGGTTTCTTAATTCCAATTTCTGCATTTGTGAAATGAGGAATAATAACAAGTAATACCTTCCTCTTAGTTTTGAAGATTGTTAATAACATTAATAGCACTCAGAAGAGTGTCTTGCATAAGGTAATTGTGCAATATTTGTTGGTGGTTATTTTTTTTTTTTGAGAGATTTTTGCTATAGGGCGCGTGCGCTCACCAGACAGAGAGAGACATTAGAGACAGAAAGTGAGAAATCACCCCCCAAGGGGGATGGTCACACCGCAATCCCTTCTCCTCCATTCTCCTTTCGAGATCTTGGGCACGCACGGACACACGCCCAGCGTGAGTTTTAAGCCACCGGGTCCGGGACGTGAACCGCGGTCGACTACATGGGAGTCCAGCGACATAGCCATTACGCTAACTGCTGGTTCCCCTGTTGTTGGTTATTATTAAGTTATCGTTGTTACTTGACAGAGATTGTAAGCATTAATACATCTTTCAAATATTGTCATTCTCCCATTGTTAAGCCCAGAAAACATTTGGGTACTTTGAGGAAAGAATGATCACTATTTGAGGAAAGAATGATTCTATTGTATCCTTCTGGGGTCTCGAACAGTTATGACTATAGACTAGTGTACACTGTAGTATACATACAGATACACCAACTATGTTAATTACGGTTTGTATCTACTTGTACACTCACTTCCTTAAGAGTATATACTTAGAATAAATACAGTTCTTAACAATATATACTGTGGGGACCAGCAGTTGGCATAATGGCTATGTCGCTGGACTCCCATGTAGTCGACTGCAGTTGGAGTCCTGGACCCAGTGATTTAAATTCACGCAGGGTGCGTGTGCGTGCATGCCCAAGATCCAGAGAGGAGAACGGAGGAGAAGGGATTGCGGCATGTCTATCCCCCCGGGGGAGCAATTTTTCACTTTTCTGTCTTTCTGGCGAGCACACACGCCCTATAGCAAATACCTCTAAAAAAAAAAAAAAAAAAAAAGAAAGAAAGAAAGAAAGGAAAGAAAAAAAAGATATATACTGCACAGTATTTTATTGTCAGAGCCATGATGGCATTTGCATTGTGTAAACTGAAAGGAGGTTACCAAGAATTTTCCATTAGAGAACTAATTATTTTTCAGAATGATGGGCTATATTGTTAGCAAAATATATGAGTAGATTTCTGTCATAGAGATTTTCAAGATGAATTTTAAGAAAAATTAAGCATTCTACCCTTAAGATAAAACCAGGTTATTAGATAATTTTAAATTCATGGCAAATTGCTTAACCATCCTTTCCATACTCTGATAGTAAAAAAAAAAAAAAATGATATATGCTCATATCTAGTTTCAGATTTTGATTATGCTTGATTTGAATTATCATAGCTGCCAGGTTACCCAACACTGACATCTACTTATGCTTTATGACTGTTCCCTGCAGTGCTTTGTTATATGGGAGACTTTCATGCCAATTGCTCATGTTGGAATACAGTTGTTCCTTTACCATGATCTTTCTCCACAATAGCTGATATGATTAGCCATACGGAAGATATTTTCCAGTTGTGTGAAATCCTTTGTGATTATGTAATTGCTTAGGCACCTGCTATCCCAGCTTCTCTGCTTGTTTAGATGTCTAAGGGATATAGCCACTGTTGGAGCTGAGAGACAGATCTTGGAGATCATCTAGTACCACTGCCTCACGTTTAGTCTAGACAGACAAGACTTCTCCAGCCCAAACTGACCCAGCTATTGAATGCAAGAACTAGGACTAGACTTTGATTTGCCTGGTAACTGCATTGAGGAGATGAGGAAAGAACTCACATTTAATTTGCACAGGACCAATAAAAAGGCTCTGCCCTCCAATGAGGATCTTATAGTTTAGTGAGGGTGACTATCTGAGCAGATAATGCAAAATCGTCTTCTAATTTCCAGCCCATGACTCACTTCCCTACTCTGGAGTGCCTCACGTCAGGTGGATATTTGGTAAATACTATTTCAGCTTCTTGTCTGTCCATGTGGTTGTGAAGTTGGGCAACATTTGCTTTTGAAACCTGTCCTTCCACTTATCCATTCATTTATTATCTATCTATGAGTCACTCATCAAAAAACACTTATGAGTGCCTGAGTTATGCTGAATACCAGTCACTTACAGTCACTTAAATGCTACAGAGTAGAGCTAAAAATCATGATCCTTGCCTTCAAGTAATTTATAGTGTGGTTGAAGGAGACAAGCATATAAAGAACACAGTACAAAGATGTGTTAAAGGAACTGTGACATAAATATGACAGGGTACATGGAAGACACAATTTCATTCTTGCTAAATTCTCTTGAGATTTCCACAGATACTTCATGAGTTCGTTAATAAAGTGAACTTAAAAATATACCTTCTCGGGACATTTACATTTTAAAGTAGGTTGAAAACCCTGCATCATCACCTTCTTCATGCCTCCTTCTTTCACTTTCTTCTTTCCGAGGTTGGAGAATGTGTCCCAGATGTGTCATTTTGAAAGCATTCCTGCTTGCAGACCTGGCTTTGTGCTCTGCAGTTAAACATAAAGAGAATGGTTTTCACCCATCCTGTACTCTCTGGCTCACATTCTAGTTGCTCCTTCATTTATTAGCTCATTCATTCACTCATTTATTCAGCTGAATGTCTACCATGTGCCAGGCACTGTAGGTACCCTGGAAAACAAAGACAGATGGAGCCAACAAGTGATGTGGTGGTTAAGATGCTAGACTCCCACATGGACAACCACGGTTTAAGTCCTGGACCTGGTGGTTTGCTTTCTCACTTTCTCTCTGTGTGTGTGCGTCTCTCTCTGGTGATTGCACATTTCCTATAGAAAATTTAAAAAAAAAAAAAAGATAGATATGGCTGGTGCTCTCAACAAGCTGTGATCTAGACTAAAGGAAGAAATTAATTTTAATCAAATAATCACACATATAAATGTGACATGATAGCTGGATCAGTATTATGAACACAGTGTTTTAACACAATGCTCAACAGTGAGCAGTGGAGTCAAGGCTGAGTGTGAAGTGAGAGAGAGAAGAGCATTCAAAGCTGAGAACAGCTGAACAAGGCTCTTGGCAGGAAGAAACTTATGCATCAGAGGCCCAGAAAGAAGGCCATTGTGGAACCAGCCAGTGGTGTGGTGGCTGGGGTGCTTGGATCCCACATGGCTGACTGTGTTGTTCAAGTCTCAGACCCGGTGGCTTGGAAAACACACTGAGTGCACATGTGTTTGCCCAAAATCCCAACAGGCAAATGGAGGAGAAGGGATCGTGGCATGGCCATTCCACTGGGGGTGCTTTCTCACTTTCTCTCTCTCTCTGTCTCTCTCTTTCTCTCTCGCAAGTACACATGCCCTATAGCAAACAAGAAAAACAGCCCTATAACTGCAGCTGAAAGAAGGAAGGGGATATGGTGATCAGGCTGAAGAGACGGGTAAGGCCCGATCATGATGCCTTCATTCATCATTTTCGGATAACAGGAAGCCCCTGAAGTGTTTTAGGCAGCAGATATCATACAATCAGATTTAGTTTTCAGAAGTATGACACTGTGCCCACCTGTGGTGGTATGGTACAGTAGGGTGCCACCCTGCAATGCTAGAGCCTCATGGAAAACTAAGGTATAGATCCCAGGTCAACTTCAAACACACTGGGCACACATCTGCATGCCCTTGACTTTTGCTGGCTGCAGGGTGTTTGTGGAATGGGGGTAGATAGCCATGTGACAAGGCCCTATCAAGGGTGCCTATCTCTCTCTAAATAAAATAAATAAGCTTTTTTAAAAATTTTACCAATAAAAACTTCATGCAGTTCATTCAGAAGATATTGGCAAAATACATTTCAGTAGCAACTTCACATTAACCAAAACTAAAGGTAACATTTCTAACAATAACTTACAGGTACAAATGAATGATAAACTACAATTTCTTAAAAGATTGCAAACCTTTTGCACACTAGTCAGTCCTTTTTTTAGGTACAGTACTTTTTTGATGACAGATAGATAAACAAATACACACTATTATGACCTGATTCAGACAACACATAAAAAAAGATTATTTGTTTTTTTCTTGTAAACATAAGTTTATTGTTTATAGTCTTCAAAAATTATTTGTGCTTGAGCTTCCATAAATGTCCTAAATTTTTTTCTTTCTTTCTCCCACCCACCACCCATTCTCTACCAACCACTTTCCCCCTTTATTGTCACTAGCATCTACACTCATCCTCTCCAGCATCACATCTTTAGAGCTCTCAACCTCTGCTATAAAGTGCAGACACTCAGTACAAATTAAATGGAGATATACAATGTGTATCTTTCAAAGTTTGGCTCACTTCACTCAATCTTAAGTCTTATATATTCATTCATTTTGAGTCGAACAATAATTGTTTCTTATAACTGTGTAACATTCTAGTGTGTGTGTGTGTGTGTGTGTGTGTATACAAACATCTCTCTCAAGAAAAGAAAAGAAATATTTGCCTATTCCAGTGTTTTCAAGCATTTCCCCTATGTTTTCTATGGTTAGTTTTGTAATTAGAGGCTTTATATTTAAGTCTTTGATCTATTTTGAGTTAATTCTAGTTAATGGTAAGACATAGGAGTCCAGTTTCATTTTTCTGCAGATGGATATTCAATTCTTCCAATGCCATTTACCAGAAAGACTTTCTTTTCTCCACTTCATTGTCTTATACCCTTTATCAAAAATCAATTGACTGTGTAGTTTGAGGTTTATTTCTGGATTGTCTATTCTGTTCCATTGGTCTATGTATCTGTTTTTATGCCAGTACCATGCTGTTTTAATTATCACTACTTTGTAGTATGCTTTAAAGTCAGGTAGTGAGATGACTTCTAGTTTATTAAATACGTAAATTAATTTGGGTAGAATTGATATTTTGATTGTATTGATTCTTCCAATCCGAGAGCATGGATGTCCTTCCATTTTTTAAATATCATACTCCATTTACACTTTTAGTTTTTTTTAAAGAGTTTTCCTTGTAAATATCTTTTACTTCTTTAGTTAGATTTATTCCTATGTATTTGACATATTTTGTAGCTATTGTAAATGGGATTGCAATCTTCAATTCTGTCTCAGTCTATTCGTTACTGTTGTATAAACAAATGATAGATTTTTGTAGATTGACTTTGTATCCAGCAACTTTACTTAATTCATTTATCACTTTTAGGAGTTTTTTGTGGATTCCTTTGGATTTTCTAGGCATATAACCATACCATGTGCAAATAGGGACAGTTTAGTGTCTTCTTTTCCTATCTAAATGCCTTTTATTTTGCTCTCTTGTCTGACTTCATTGGCTAGGACTTCCAGCATTGTGTTAAAAAAGAGTGGAAAAAGTGGGCAACCTTGTCTTGTTCCAGTTTTTAATAGGAAAACTTATACTTTTCACCATTCAGTGTGATGCTTGCAGTAAGTCTATCATATGTATATGGCTTTTATTATGTTGAGAAATGCACCTTCTACCCCAATTTTGCTGAAAGTCTTTATCATAAAGGGATGCTGTATTTTATCAAATGCTTTTTCTGCATCTATAGATATGACCATATGATTTTTTTCTTTTTTTCTATTAATGTGGTTTATTACATTTATTGTTTTACATATGTTGAATTCTCCTTACATCCCTGGG
Organism: Tupaia tana; assembly: GCA_026018925.1. Lineage (NCBI taxonomy): Eukaryota > Metazoa > Chordata > Mammalia > Scandentia > Tupaiidae > Tupaia > Tupaia tana. The sequence goes on along the minus strand of JAKSZU010000024.1, from coordinate 28,722,431 downwards.
ATAAAGCCTACCTGGTCATGGTGTATAATCTTCTTGATGTGTTGTTGGATTCAATTTTCTAATATCTTGTTTAAATTTTTTATATCGGTATTCATCAGGGATATTGGTCTGTAGTTTTCTTTTTTTGTTATGTCCTTGTCTCGTTTTGATATCAAAGTAATAGAAGCTTCATAAAATGAGTTTGGAAGGATTCCTTCCTTTTTAATCTTTAAGATTAGTATGAGAAGGATTGGGGTTAGCTCTTTGAAAGCTTTGTAGAATTCAGAAGTAAACCATCTGGACCTGGGCTTTTCTTTTTTGGGAGACTATTTATCACTGCTTCATCTCTTTGCTTTTTATTGGTCTGTTCAGTATTTTTGTTTCATCCTGATGCAACCAAAATAAATAAGCTCTAAAAACAAACAAACAAACAAACAAACAAATATTCCTATAGCTGCTTTGTGGAGAGGAATTAAAAGGAGAAGGTAGGGTCTCAGAGGACCAGGAGCAGGCAACTGCAGAGCTACACAGAGAGAAAATGGTGACTTGAGCTGAGGTTGTATCAAGGGAATGGAAGTAACTTAACATATCCCAAGAGAAATAAAAACTGAAATTTCCAGACTAGCTACTTACGTGAATATGAGAGCTACGTCATAATGGTGACTAAGTTTGTGTAACTAGATGGATGGTGTTGCTGTTCATTGATTAAAAAGTACACAGGTTTGAGATTTAAGTCTAAACACATTGCCTTTGTGAGATGCTGAGGTGGACATGTTGCACAGATGGTTTGAAGTAGTCTGGAGCTTGCAGGAGACATGGGGACTAACACAGAAATTTGTGGGTAGTCTTTACTGAGAATGTATTTGAAACTGAGAGTATGGAGAAGCGAGACTAGAAAGTATGAATGAGAAGAACAAGGGGCTTGGGCTGAGTTTGAGGACTTGGTCAGTAAGTGACCACATAGAGGATAATAAACCTGAATGGAACATGGAGAGCTAGAGAAGTGAGAAAGGTCAGGCCATGCAAGTTATGCAAGCCAGGGGCAGGGTAGCTTCCAGATGCCAGGAGTAATAAGCATCATCAGAAGCTACTAAAAGACTAGTGAAATGATTAGCAGAGAGCCATTGTAGTTAGCAACATGGTGGAGCTCATCGGTGACTGCAAAGAGAAATGACTACTCTTGGGAGAAGAAGCAAAGTTAGAGTGGACTAAGAAAAAAGTTGGAGGAGAGGAAATGCTGATAGAGAAACTCAAAGGAGTAAGAATCAAGGTTATAGTTGGAAGGTACACATGGAGCAAGGGAACTTTTGCAAAAATGTAATATACTTCATATGTTTAAAAGTCAGTAGAAGGATCCAGTAGAATAGGAGAGGTAGACTAATTAAAAGAGAGTGAAAGAAGGAACACCCAATGGTACAGTGTTCCTGAGAACATGAGAACTTTGTGGGACCCCCAAGCTGAAGGAGGGAGAAGGGAGATGACCTCAGACTAGACAAAAAGATATTGTACATTGAATAAAAAAAAAAGAAAAAAATAATTTTTATTGTTTTTCTTTGATTTTCATCTTGGGCTTATCTTTGACATGGATCTAGGTCACTGTCATTTTTATTGACTCCTTACCATGGAGTTACATTATCTTCATAACATATTTTTAAATTCAAAAAGTTTTTTTTTTAATCTTCTTCTCTTCTCTGTCAGCTCTTTTATTACAGGTTGCACTTTTTGTTTATTATACTTTTCCCATTCTTACAGTGCATTGGGTACAAAATTATTAATACAGTTCTGTGTGTGTATTATTACTTTAGTTTTTCAGGGACTTGTCTGTGAATAGCATAATATAATTTATGAAATATGACAATCATTTTCATAACACCTCTGTGCTATACGTTTTTTTTTTTTTTTTTTTTTTTTTGCTATAGGGCACATGTGCTTGCCAGAAAGACAGAGAGACAGAAAGTGAGAAATCACCCCGCAGGGGGGATGGCCACGTCGCAATCCCTTCTCCTCCATTCTCCTCTTGGGATCTTGGACACACATGTACATGCACCCAGTGTGAGTTTAAGTCACCGGGTCCAGGACTTGAACCATGGTTGACAACATGGGAGTCCAGCGACATAGCCATTATGCCATCTGCTGGTCCCATGTGCTATATGTTAAGCTCCCCAAAACAGCAACATGCAAGTCATTACCTGTGTTTCCAGCTTCCAAAGCTTCATGGTGCACTTGGACTTGGGAGAAGCCTCCCCTGGCCTTCCTCTGGATAGAGCCTTCAAGGGAAGCATTGCAGCCTACTGGCTTTTACCATTTGAACCAACTTGGTAGCAGATGTTTCTAGATTCATCCAGAGATATGTAAAGACATGTAATTTTACTTCAGTTATTTGTCCAAGAAAGTGATGTAAAGCTGTCGCTTTTCAGATTCTTCAGTAAGCAGCAGAGAGACCTACTATTGGCATGTGTAGTGATTGGGTCTTACTGCCTGGGTTTGAATCCTGGACCTTCCACTTGCTGGCTCTGTGTGACCGTGGGTGGGTTAAAACTTCTTTGTGCACCAATTATCTTCTTCATAAAAGAGATAGAATACTCTCTCATCTCACGTGAACATTGTGAGGTTTAAATGAATTGATTCACGTAACACTCTTAGAACAATGCCTGACAAATAATAGGCACTGAATAAATCCTACCGAATCATTTCAGACACAGGCATGGTGTACAGATTTCTGTTGTCTGCTGCTGCCTCCACTTGTTGGCAGTTTCATATAGAAAGCACTTTTTGTTCTAGTCATATAGAATTCAAAGTATATTATTCTACGTCTAGTTTTTCACAATGCCTAAATTAATAAGATTTTATAGTCTATGCATGTTTTTGCATTATATCTCATGTATGAGGGGGAGCATCAGAAAAAATTCATGGAATAGTGGAATTAAAATACGAGTTTCTTTTTTTAAAAAAATATTTATTTAACTTTATTTATTACTATTTTTTTTTATTTGACCAGAGAAAGAAAGAGGGAGAGAGAGAGAGAAGGAAAGTGAGAAAGCAAGCCTCCAGGTCCAGGACTCAAACCATGGTTGGCCATGTGGGAGTCCAGCACCCTAACCACCACACCATCTGCTGGCCCCAAAATACGAGTTTCTTTTGGTGCAAGAAAAATTTTGAAATCCAGGCATTTTTTTTTCATAGTAAGAATTTTCTATGAACTTTTTGAAGGACCCTTCCCCCCCCAATATGTGATCACCAACATCTTTTCCTTTTGTATTAAAAACAAGCCCCCTTGGGCACTAGTTGGCCATTTGATATAGAGAGTATCTTTAGCCAGCTTAGCAGAAATAAAACCACTTCTTTTTCAGCTGTTTTAAACCATTTAGCAGTGAGATCAGATGATTGAACTTTCAAAAAAAAAAACATTCTTCCTAAAGTCTGTTTGGATGGAATCATTTAGTGTAAAGATCCAGCATTATTCAAAGCCACTCCATGCTCTCTTAATTGAAAAGCTCTGACTTGATATTGGAGAGGGCTTGACTTTGGAGTCACCAGCAGATAGCTTTCTATAGTGTCTTGTGTTCTTAATGACTCAGAGAATGTTTTCTGATGAGATCAGAAGCAGTCCGCTAAAGAAAAAGTGGAGAGAATTCGAGAGCTTAAAAGAGCGGAGAAGAGGGATGTGAGAAAACCTAAAAAAAGACAAAAGTTGGTGTGGAAGAAGGGGTGGCGCGGGCTCCATGGCAGATTTGTCATTTGTCCCGGCCCAGCTATTTAGAATCTTTTTTTTCCAGTGGGAAGAAAGATGAAGAGAATCCTGTTTAAAAGAACAAGGAAGATGTCTTTGAAATGATATGTAGGGAGCAAAAGGCAAACAAGGAACTGAGCTGGACAAAGTCCTGCCCTGTAGATCTCCAGGAAAGGTTTATCCAGCGCCATTGTTCCTGGTGTCAGTGTGTTTATTGGGGACACAAAGCAAGAACTGTCTGCACGCTGCCCAGTGCCATGTCCTGTGGGTGCTCAGTTGTCCCCATCTGCCCCAAGCCCTACCCGCTGTCTCCTCCGCTTCCTCTGCCCCCTCTTTTCCCTCTTCACTCTGCTCTTCCTCAGCCCTCCCGAATCCTCATTCACTGTTGGCAGCTTGCAGTGCAAGTGTAATCTGAGCACAAATTAAGTGGCAGCTTTCGGGTTTTAAGGAGAAAAGAAAAACCTTTTCATTTGAGAATGGAAAACTTAATGTCTCCTGTGTCAATTCACTCTGTGTTCCCTGAAATGGTTTCATCTCTATGCTAATTTTATGCTGAAAATAGGAATTCCCCTGTGCTGGAAAGGAGGGAAAAGGGCTGGAAAGTCAAAGACTATTCGGGTGGGTGAAAGTCAAGTGGACCTCTTAACTCAGTCCCACTTCGAAAGGCCCTCAAAGCAGCCAGCATTACACTGAGGGCCACCCTAAGGGAGCAAAGGAGTTCACCTCCCACCCAGGGAGCCGGCTGTCCGGCCTTGGCATGAACCATAGAGTCTGCACGCTTCTCCTTGGTCTCATACCAGCAATCTCCCTGGTAGATCCAGATTTCAATATCGACTCCCCTTCATTTCCTCCTCTTCTATTTTAAATGTATAATGAAGTCATTAAAAGTATTACCTCAGGAGCCAGCAGGTGGCGTGGTGGTTAAGGGCACTGGACTCCCACATGACCGAACGTGGTTTGAGTCCCAGACCTGGCGCCTTGCTTTCTTGCTTTCTCTCTCTCGCTCTCGCTCTCTCGCTCTCTCACTCTGTCTCTCTCTGGTCAAATTAAAATAAATAAGGAAAGTTAAATAAAATAATTCTTTAAAAAACCAGCATCACCTCAAAAACAATGTAACCTGTAATTTCGTGACAAAGTTCGTTGACTGAAAAGTGGACATTTTGTCATATTTCATTGTAGCCTTGCCTGTTTCTCTTAGTAGAAGATGAGATACCAAGGAGGAAACCCCATTTTAGTATTTAGGCTTGAGCACTAACCTGGAGCCCCCCCCCCCCCCCCCCCCCCCCCCGTAGGCACTTAGGACATGCCTGTTGAGTTTATTCCATGACCTCTGGAAAGTTCCATGGGTCAGCCATCCAGTAGAGAGGACAGTTGGAGAAACAAGAGATTGGAAAGGTCTCATTGTCACTGCTCTTCAGCAAAAACACTTCATCAGCTTGGCTCTGCCATTCTCTTCACCTGTTTCCTGTACTCTTACATGGTGAGAAGGGAGTATTCCTATTGCTTCAGGAGTGGAACTAGGGCCGTGGGAAGAAAATCATAAAGGGATGATTTCAACTCTATCCAAAGAGTTCTCTCATGATGGGCGGTCCAGGAAGAGCTGAATGTGTTCAAGCAGAGCTCTTGGTCACCCAAAGCCTGTCTTGGGATGCCTGGCCCAAGACTCAGCTGGCCAGCTGACATCTTAGCCTCAGCATCCAGAATCTCAGCTCACAGGTGGCAGTGGGGGAGAGATGGCATGGTACATCCATGGGTGAATACAGGGCCATGGATCTGTAGGCTCTTTGAAGGGGCAGCCAGGCAGGCAGTTCCACCATGTTGCATGATTCCATGGGGCACAGCTTCAAGGTTTCTCAGAGAAAGCTGACTGGCAGCCATGCCAGGGCCAGGCTACAACACCTCTTCATCCCAGAAAGCATTTCTTGGAAATTGAGTACTCACACACTCTGGAAGGATCCAGGATGAGACTGTCAAGGAGACACAGAGGCGTGGGCGTGTGTGGGTGAGGTGCTTTCTAACCGCTTGAGAATAAGGCAATACATTTTACGTTTCTATTGGACGCATTTCTCCCGCACACTGGTATGTCTGAGCCAGAGCCACGTGGCCTAGGACAGATGTTTTAGTGATTTTGAATGGAGAAAAATATATTCTGAACAGTTTCTGGAAACATCGGGGACTAAGATGCATTTAGCCATTTATAAAGATAATGGGAATTGTGTGTGTGTGTGTGTGTGTGTGTGTGTGTGTGTTTCCTCTCTCTCTCTCTCTCTCTCTCTCTCTCTCTCTCTCTCTCTCTCTCTCTCTCTCTTACCTATTTCCTTTGAGGTTTCATGGTATAGTATTATTTTTCTAATTCTTTCACAAGACAGCCTCTGGCGTCACTCAGATGAGTAAGTGAAGGGCCAGTCCATAGCCATCTTCTGGGTAGCATCTCAGCGGAAGGTGAGAGCTTCCTGCTTCCTTTCAATGACAATGAGGCTGTTCCTTGAGCTGGAGGAGTTGGTGGTGCAGCCAAGTGTCATGAGAGGTTTAGAGAGAAGGTAGCTGAAGAGTCCCAGAGAAGGGAGTACCTCTAGCACCATGGCAGGATCTGGAAGGAGAAAAGGAGGCTTTGTAGCCACAGAAGGGGTAGGGTGGTGTTCTTGAAAAGGCTGTGGCGTTTATTGATGTACTAAACTCAGTCTACCCTAAAATATTGGGTATCCCCTATGTGGAATGCCCTGCACTAAGAATGCTGGGCTACGCTAAGAAGAATCCAAAACACTCCTTAACTGACTGAGAACATTTATTTCTTATCATAAAGGAGCACAACTGAGTCGCCAGTGTTTTTTGTGTGTTTTGCTTTTTTTTTTTGAGAGAGAGAGATTTTTGCTATAGGGTGCAAGTGCTTACCAGAAAGACAGAGAGCTAGAAATTGAGAAATCACTCCCTGGGGGGATGGCCACACCACAATCCCTTCTCCATTCTCTTCTTGGGATCTTGGGCATGCGCACACAAACGCCAGGCTTGAATTTAAGCCACCGGGCCCGGGACTCAAACTGCGGTCAACTACATGGGACTCCAGTGACATAGCCATTATGCCAACTACTGGTCCCCCTGTGTTTTGTTTTTTATACAGAGTGAGGCACTTAGATGTGCTCAGTAAACAAGGCTGCTTAGTGACTCTAGGGTCCTGAATTTGCTATGATTTGAGAGAGGTGCCACCCTCCTGAGTCCTTTCAGGAGAACAGCCACCTGACGGCACAAAGTCACCCTGACCCTCTCTGCCATGCCTGGAGCTCCAGGAGCTGCGACCACTGCCAGGAAAGAGCAGTTTAGGAAAGAGTGTGTGGACGGTGTGTTAGTACCAGACACAGGCAGGGTTAGACCCTGGAAATGCAAAGGCAGATGAAGAAGCAAAGTAATTAAAATGTAATTAAGATCATGTTCCACAAAATCACAATTTGGGGAGAAAAGGGAGAGATCATTTGACATTAAAGGTAACTCCTTAAAAAAATGACTATTAATGCCAAATTTAGAGCCAGGCAAATACATGCATGGAATTATAGAACATCTGAGCTGGGCAAGCCCTTAGACGCACACAAATCTGTCGAAAGCTATTATTTTACAGATGGGGAAATGGAGGCCCAGCCAGGCAAAGGTGTTGGCAACTGTTAGTTTACATTTCTTTCTGGCATGTGTACAGTGTGTAAATGCACCTTAACTTCAGCAGGTTAAAAAAGACAGATGCTGTTTCCTCTAAAACTTTTTTGGCTGCTGGTGACTGACTCTGAGAGCAGGAGAAACGCTTCCTCGTGTTAATATGGAATGATACCCAGAGTGTCTATTTTCTGAGTTGCTGAGTTTTCTCACCATCTTCTGCTTTATTGTTTCATAGCCCACGTTCCTTTAATGCCCATCATCAGAGAGGTTCTCTTTATAGTCCTCGGCTCGGCTCCTTCAAAAGTCTCTGAGCAGACACTGGCAATAAATAGTGGGTCTGAAAACAGATGAGAGGTTTTTAAAATTTGCCTTTTTTTCCCTCAAGGGATGGTGTGGAGTTTAGTAGCTTCCGTTATGTCGAATTTTATAAATGGAGAAAACTTGCCTGTAACGTGAGGTTTATTTTCTGTTCTATATGTATTTTATAAGCATCCACATAAGCAAATATTTAATTTATTGTCACTCTTCTACTGTTGGACAGAAACAGCTCATGTAAATGGTATACCAGTTCAAGTCTGGGACTCACTGCCTTCGAGGGAGCTCTGTGGGTGTCCAGAGTACTGTTAGGGTTGTTCTCAAGACCTTGTGTCCCTGTGACATTGAAACAACTGATCAACAAACAACAATAATAAAATAAAGTTGAATAAAATAATTCTTTTTTTTTTTTTAAAAAAAAAAGGACCGGGGCCAGTAGTTAGTGTAATGGCTATGTCGCTGAACTCCCATGTAGTCGACCGTGGTTTGAGTCCCGGACCTGGTGGCTTAGACGCACGCCCGATGCATGTGTGTGCATGCCCAAGATCCCTAGAAGAGAATGGAGGAGAAGGAATTGTGGTGTGGCCATCCCCCCTGGGGGGTGATTTCTCGCTTTCTCTCCGTCTCTCTGGTGAGTGCACACGCCCTATAGCAAAAACCTCCTCGAAAATAAATAAATAAATAAATAAATAAATAAATAAATGGACCATCAGGTGTCTTGTGGGTAAAGACACTGGACTCCCAAGTGGCTGACTGTGGTTTGAGTATCTGATCAGGCAGCTTGCTTTCTCACTTTCTCTCTCTCTCTGTCTCTCTTTGGTCAAATTAAAACTAATAATAATAATAATAAATAAATAAAGTTAAATAAAATAATTCTTTTTCAGAAAACATAAAACAACTGGTCAGCTGGTTATTTCAGCCAAATAGCCAGAGAAACCAGAAGGGAAAGAATCCCTGAATTTATCAGTTATTTGACTAAATGAATTGAGTTTTAGACATTTCCACTGATTGATTCAGCAAAACATTTAATCGGTTTTTTCAGATTGCCAGTAGACACAAGTGCTCCCCAGAGAAAGCACCCCCACAAGGGGACATGGTCATGTCACAATCTTTTTCCTCCATTTCTCCATCCAATCAGGACCTTGGGGCATGTATACACCTGGTGTGTGTTTTCAAGCCACTGGACCAGAATTGGAATCGCGGTCAGCCATGTGGGATCCACCTTTCCATGCATAGCACTTAGGCACTGTGCTACGGGGCCAGCCCTCTTCTCTTTCTTCTCTTTCCTCTTCCCTTCCCCCTTCCCTTTCCTCTTCCCCTGCTCTTCCATCTCCTCTTCCTCCTGCTCTTTCTCCTCCTCCCCCACCTTCTTTTCTTCTTCTTTTTCAACATTTATTTATTTATTTCTTCCATGTGCAAGAGACGGGAGCAGAGGTCAGGCACTTCCAATAGGATCTTGAAATGCCACAATCCATCCCAGCCTCAGGAAGCCCAGAATCACAGGTGCATGCTTGCCTGGTGTACTCAGGGAGGCTACTGCACTTGACCTGAGAACCTTCTCATGTGGGTCAGCCTCAGAGAGCATCGTGTTTTCCTGCAGTGCCACCGTCCTGCCCCAATCCATTATTCTTTCATCCTTAAATTGTCAAGGCAAAAATGAATGGCTTTGAGGGCATATCCAAGTTTCAATCCTAGTTTCACCTCTTTGTTGCTATGTCACTTTGAGCTTATTAAATAACTTCTCATGTCTCAAGTGGTTTTTATCACAATGGTAATACTTACTAGTGTTTGGAAGAGGGTTATGTCTTAATAATCAATATGAAGTACCTAGTGTAGTATCTGAAAAAACAAACAAATATTAATTTCCTTCCTCCTAAGAAAGAGTAATCCTGGGACCAGCAGTTAGCGTAATGGCAATGTTGCTGGACTCCCACGTAGTCAACCGTGGTTCTAGTCCCAGACCCGGCGGCTTAAACTCATGCTGGGCGCATGTGCGCGCGTGCCCAAGATCCCGAGAGGAGAATGGAGGAGAAGGGATTGCGGTGTGGCCATCCCCCCCGGGGGGTTATTTCTCAAAAAAAAAAAAGGGGATTGTGGCATGACCACCCCTCCTGGGGGGTGATTTCTCAAAAAAAAAAAAAAAAAGAGTAATCCTGGGATGGAGAAATAGGAGTCACTTCCTCCTTTTTTTCTTCTTCTTTTTTTTTTTTTCAAGTTTATTTACTTATTTCTTTCATGAGTGAGAAGGACAGAGAGTAAGAGGGGGACAGACACACAGACAGCACTTCCAATAGAGTCTTGTCACCACATTTCACACCCAGACTCAACCAGCCCAGACCCATATGCTCAGGAATGTCTCTGGACTTGAACCAAGAACCTTCCCAAGTGGGATTGCCTCACAGAGCATTGGGTTTTACCACTACACCACCATCTGGTCCCCGAGCATCATCTCTTGACACTGAGAAGACTGTTATTCTGGCCTTCACTGATAGGTACTTGAACATGGTGGACTTGACTTCCGTCAACAGAGCCTATAATAAACAGTCGTAGGGAACTGGCCACCGTGTGGACAACAGTAAGATTGTTCAGGATCTTCTCCTTTGTATCACTCCATGGCCCCTCTAAAAATTCTGTGAGAAAGGGTTCCGATTTAAATACCAGGAGAAATTTAAGAATTTTATAGCTGACCCTTTCCCCTTTCACTGTGTCTGGACTGAGGCCTTGCCTGTCTGCATCATCCTGTGTGTTGCTCTTTTCCCTGATCTCAGTGGCCCCATCCTACTCCTGTGCCCCCTCACCATATTGCTATGTGTTAAAAGAGATGCTTGGACGCTGTTGCATGATGTTATAAGCACAATTTCAGAGTTCCCAGAACCTGTTCTGTCAGTCAGCCACTCCTCAAAAACTCCCAAGAGAGTCAGATATAGAAAACAGAGCGGCCACGAGATACCACCTTGTCAGCTGCTGGACCACCCAGCCTCCCAGTCTAGAGCTGGACTTTGGACTTAGCAAGGAGTTACGGAAGGAGAAGAGCAGGCTGAGCTGGCTTAACACACACTTTCTACCTCTTTCTAAACCTGAACCTTCAGATGTCCTGCCTGATTGCATCGCCCATGACCTTAGAAGGGAAATGAGGGAAAGGTGGAAGAAGTGAATCGGGCTTGAGAAAAGTGTCATTAACACCCCACCCCCCTGCGTTAATTCTTCATTTTAATTCATATTCAAATTTTATTTCATTGTGTATTTACTTTTCTCAGCCTCTTTAAATCTTTCGTAGGATAAGGCAAGATATAAACACCTATATACAAATCAAATGTGGCATGTTACTGATACACGCATCCAAGCTTGAGTGATCGTGTCCCAGTGCACAGCCATACAAAGGGCATTGAGTGACTGGAGTTGGCCATAAATGGTTTGGTCATTGACCAAATCATCTTTAGTTTTCTCCACTTAAATACTGTAGATGAATACTGACTAACTAAATGTAAAGGGTAGTAAGCCCCACTGCTCACTTCAGAATTATACTGGAAGAAACCATTTAGGTACAAGGCTGTGTCCTCATCGTAAACTTCTAGTTTAGTTCTAGCAAACAGAGTCCATGTCTTAGTATTCTTTATATTTATAATACTGAGCCCACAACTGATACACAACAAATGCATAAGAGATGCCTAGAAAAATGAGGAAGTTTTAATGGGGAGATTATTCAGAATAAATGAAATGTAGAATATCATAATATTTTATAAGAAATGGCATTTTGGACAAGTTGTTATTACTTGTAGGTACTTTCAGAAACACAAACTGTTCCTCTAACCAAATGGTACTGCTTTCATGGATAGATAAACATGATTTTACATCACCATGCACAGCATCGAAGCCCGATTACATTCTTTAAAACACACACACACACACACACACACACACACACATTTAAAGTGTTTCCTTGCAGCCAATTCTCTCAAAAAGTGTATCATCTGATTTATGTTGTTCGTTTTCTTAGTAGGCCCTGTTCTGATGGTATAAAGTATCAACTGGGACTCTGTTCATTAATACTCAAGCTCAATGAAGCCGCAATCATATGACTTTACTAAATTTATATGTACCCGAAACATTTTTGTTTTTTATGTCCTTATTATGCCCACCCAAGACTATATATTCAGCAGTCTGCAATCTATGCCTGACTCTATAGAAGATGGGAATATTCACCCACTGTAATAAATAATGAGTGTCAGTGAACTCATTATGGTAAATCCTTAGGTAATTACTTTCTGCCTTAGTTAGGGGACTTATGGTAGCATAAGCTAAAATTATTCTGTCTCAAGGCAAACCTTGAGGTGGCTGTTAGAGTTAAATATAATTCACTTGCAGCATGTTTATTATAGTTAAATTTAACTAAGTTAGGGCCTGTTGCTGGCCAGCAGCTGAGGAGGAGGAAGTTCCAGCGTCCGTGAGTTCCTCATAAAGAAAGATGAGGCTCCACGGCCAAGCTTTCAGAACATGACGTAACAGTTACTCCCACTCTCGTCTCCATTCTTCCTGGGCCCTGAGTTGGATGGGTTTGTTGCTGCCAGTGGATGGCTCATGAGCTCTTCAGACACTGTATGAATATGGTGTAGCAAGAGGAGACCTCCACATTAAACTGCGGTTGTGCTCATTTCTCTTCTCGCTATTGGAGCTCCCTGATGTTACAGAAAGAACCAGTAAGTCCAATGTCATTTTCATTTGGACAGATTTCTTAGCACATTGGAGGGCTCCCTTTTCTTTCTTAACCACTTTTTCCTGTCAACATGATAGGGTCAATTTGGGTGTTATTTTTTTCTAGACCATTCAGCCTGAAACAGTATTTACTCTGGACAAATGAGAAAGGAGGACTTCTTCAAAGAGCCAAACATACACTTTCAGAGAATGGGTCAACCTTTTACACATGTTCCCACGAACACTTTTTAGAGCAGATTTTGCCTCGCTATTGCTTGATGGAGTCAGATGGCTTCCTTGATCAAAGACTTTGTGGAGGTACCCAGGAGAAATCACAGCAATGTTGAGACACAGTGACTTTTCAGTCATCAGCTTTTGTCCAAGAACAAAACCCAAGAAATTCTGTAGGTGGATTGTTCTCCTGAAGACAGGGACCATGTGCCAAGAAAGGAAACTAAATCCTAGTCATCGTGAGGAACATGTGTTGGAGGAAAACATTGTCCTACTTTCTCACAAAAATGTCATGTTTCTACCCTGGGGATATGTGCGCTGTTCTCATTGCTCAGAAGATAGCAGTTGGGAAAAAGTCCAGAGAAGTATGAGTAAATGAACAGAGGAGTCAGTATGCAGCTCTGTGAAAATGGGGTTAGCAAACAGCAAAGTCCCTTCAGTGGGAAGTCAAGAGTGATAAGGAGACAGCCTTGAGAACCGTGGAATCTGAAGCAAGTTGCATGGGGTTTCCTTCACCAAATCCAAAGTACAAAGCTAAAAGGATGGGCACACTCACCTGTGCTCAGCGGCCCACCCTTAGACTCCAGCTAGGTCATTATTCCCTGTTCATATCCTGGCCATTGAGTTCTGGAGGGACAAGATTACCAACACTGATACTCAAGTCTTTCTGCTATACCACAGTTGCTTTTCTTAGGCCCCGACTTTGCTGCAAACTCCCTTTTCTCATTTTATTCAGACAAATGTTGGCCATAGAAGTGGTTTGTGACTTTAGGACCAGCAGTTAGTGTAATGGCTATGTCTCTGGACTCCCATGTAGTCGACCGCGATTCAAGTCCCACACCCGATGGCTTAAACTCACGCCGGGCATGTGTGTGTGCATGCCCCAGATCCAGAGAGGAGAATGGAGAAGGGATTGCGGCGTGGCCATCCCCCTGGGGGGTGATTTCTCGCTTTCTGTCTCTCTGTCTCTCTCTTTCCAGAGAGTGCACACGCCCTATAGGAAAAGCCTCTCCAAAAGAGAGAGAGAGAGAGGGAGAGATAGAGAGAGAAAGAAATGGTTCGTTCGTAACTTTCATGGGTAAACTGCAATATAAAAAGTAAACTATTGAGTTGTCAAGAAAGCCATGACGTATTTTTTTCTATTTTTCTATGTAAAATGTGCAATGCCTTTTCCGACAACCCAATATATGTGTTATATCATTTCAGAGGTAGGGTAACTCTTCCAGAATCCCAGTCTCAGAGTAGAGACTACGTTAGGCTACGAAAATTCAGAATTAATAATAAAGCTTTTCTACACCTCCTTCCTTTCCCTGCCACCCCAACCCCACCCCTTTGAAAATAACATGTGAAATTTCACTGTAGCTGAGTCACTGTTTGGTGTGATTCCGGGCTCGGCTGCCACTGGACCCGTCAGAACGAGGCCACAGTGATCCACATCGAAGCTTCACATAGGAGTTTGGTTGTCACTGACAACATATGGTCCTCTCTCTTTTTTTTTCCCCCTGGAGTTTGGAGACACCATATTTTGCCGCTGGAGCAGAAACACTTTGCATAGTGATACGAATGGGTTAAGATGAGCAACTGCAATTAATGGGCCTTCTGGGACCTCCCCTGGTGACACACAGAACTCCTAGCCATTTATTAGTGGGAAGGTAAGAAAATGAACATAACCAAAGACCTACAGAGCCTATAGCCATGAAGGAAATTCGTCTCATCTACTTTCGCAGTTTAGTATCAAGTCCATCTGGCACCTTTACTGTGCCCCAGATTGTGCTTCTTCATTGGAGAGAGACAGATGATTGGCTAGATATGGTTCCTAGGTCCCTACACTGAAGAAACTTGGGGGAACATGGACCGATTAGAGAAGCACCCAGTACTTTCCATGTTGATAATCATCATAAATATGTCCGCTTCCAAGCCAATTTTCACCTCCAGGGCGTAAGCCACATCTCATTTCATTGGGTGCATGATGCCAGTACGTATTTGGGGGGGTCATTCATGTTTGTGGAACTGAACTGAACTAGTGCTGTGTCCAGCATCTGCTTCCCGACATGTGCCATCAGAAGATTCAGGGAGGACATTTCTTCCCCTTATTCCTAACGTAACTCAGGCACGCAGCCGAATTTTGGAGCCGTTCACCCTGGTGCAACTGTCTGGGGAAGCAGAGATCACGTTAGCAAGGATGCACTTAAAGAGGTTTTGTGTTTTAAAATGAGACGGGCAGTAAAGATTTCTATGCTCCTTTGCATTGGAGCAGAATTTGGCCTAATTTATGGTATCTGTGCCAGCTCTGTGAAAGTGAGGGGCAGATGAAAGAAACATGGGGACTTTCCAAGAAAAAAAAAAAAAAACTGTTCTGCTGCCTTGTTGATGGTGCTTGTTTCTGATAAACTTGGATTTACAAGAAATGTACAATAGCGCTTCCCAAATGGGCTCCTAAATACTCAGAGGTTGACATGGAAGACTATCAACAAAATGACCTCAATAGCCTTTAGAACACCTAGGTATACCTGGGGTATGGATGGATTTTAGATATGGATGTGGAGACATATATATTAAACACACACACACACACTCACACACACACACACATACACACACACACACACACACACCCGTGTGTGTGTGTGTGTATATATATATATAAAATACTTATCATATATATAATAAGGTATATATAAGGTACTTGTTCAAAACAGAACAAGAAAAACATCAAAGTACAAATCTAAAACAAAGACGTACTGTATGCTTACTCGGTAATGTTTTATTGATTTATCCTAATTTTTTTTCAAAGAGTTATTTTCTTTAACTCTATTTATTTGTTTTTCTTTTTTTTTTTTTTCTTTAAATTTGACCAGAGAGAGACAGAATGTGAGAGAGAGGGAAAGTGAGAAAGCAAGCCTTGAGGTTCAGGACTTGAACTGCTGTCGGCCATGTGGGAGTCCAGCGCCTTTAACCACCATGTCACCTGCCTGCCCTGATTTATTCTAATTTAACAGGACTATTTAAACACTATATTTGGTATATGTGGCATTATGATATATTTGGTATATGTACATTATGATATATATGTGTATATACACACACACACATATATGATATATTATATATATATACACACTGCAATTTATATATATAATATATATATTATATATATATATTATATATAATATGTAATATAGCATCTCAGGAGATTGGAAGGTTATACAATAAGACATTGACGATGTTCATCTCTGAATGGTAGGATTATGATATTTAATTACTTATTTATACATTGTAACTTTTAAATCATCTATACGAACAAGCTTTGTAATTTCTCAGCCCAACCAAATACTAACTAAAATGTTGAACTGAGACAGCTGAGGTTTGGTCATCCGGACAAAGGTTATGTGTTCAATTCAGACACTGACTTTGAAAACCATTTGCCATGAGGATGTGACCTTTTTTTTAAAAAATTTTTTCTTGTCAGTTTAAAAATGACTATTTTCCGTGAATGCATTCTTTTCCAAAAAAAGATCAAAGAAAGAAAGAAAAGAAATAGGAAGGCAGATGTCACAAATCAGAGAAATTGTTGCATCTCGACTCTCACCATTTACATTCTTTGCCTCTAAATCTAGTACTGGCGACAACCCAAACAGCTTACTTTCTCCATTTGTGGTATTGTCCCCAAATTAACTTCCTGTTAAGGATATATTTGATAAAGATATTAAGAGGAAAACCCGTTGCTCAGCTATTAGTTCTAACTGGACACTGATGACTCTGGCGGGTGTGGACCCACGCTGAAGCAGAAGACCAGAAATTGGGGATTCTTATGTCTTCGCAACTAAAACAAAGAGTGATTTTATGATGTTACGTGTATGAACTATTTATTTTTATTCCTATTTGTTTTCTGTTTCTGTACAGTTCTCTGAATGTCTAATTTTCTTTTTTTCCTTAGACTGAGCTTCTTAAGGGGGCAAGTGTAGTAGAGGGGTTGATATTTGCCTTCACTCAGGAATCCCTGAGGTGGTTACTATTTAGTTCTTCTGGGAGATGTACTCTTTCCACCAGTTCCCAGCATTCTGAAATATTTTCATATTTGGAACTGTGGCATTTTGTCCTCAGATTTTTTTTAAAGAAATTGTCTGAACTAGTTTTTTTTTTTTTGTTTGTTTGTTTTTTTTTTTTTAATACATCTGAAAAACACTGAGACCAACACAGACAAAGAAGAATTCCCAGAGTCAACAGATGTGGTTAGTGGCAGAGCTGGGCCCAGATCTCTTTTTACTTCTCCATTCTGTACCTTCTTATCTGGGATTTCCCAGTTACTATGGGGAATTAAAACAAAAAAGTTTTCTAATCTGTATTTTTTAGAGGGAAGACAATAAAAAGCCCTGTGGCTGCACAACATAGGTGGACAGGAAGTATTTGATGAACAAGTTATATGAGAAAGTAGTATATAATCACTTATCGAGTTCACAAAAGAATATATCATGGCCAGTAGGTGGTATGGAGATTAAGGTGGCTGGATCCTACATGGGGGGCTGCATGGTTCAAGTCCCAGACCTGGTGACTTCAAAATCACTCCGGGCACATGTAGATACATGCCTAAAATTGAGAGGAGAATGGAAGAAAAGGGATTGCCATGTGGCAATCTTCTCTGGGGTGAGGGGGTAGGTAAGGGGGATGATTTCTCAAGTCCACACCCCACCTCTCTGGCACGTGCACATTAACTAGTGATTGAATGTATAAAAAATTTTAAAATAAAATATAAAAAAGGATATAGCAAACTAAAACAACAACAAAAATGATAGCATATCCCATTCACATACATGAGGTGGGGGACATTGGGTTAAATGTACCTGGTAGTAGACTCCATGCTCTCAGTCACCGCGAGGACTTGATTGTCATGTGCCCCAAGCCTATGTGGCTCTGTTCAAAGGAAGGAGCTCTGGAGAGGAGGGATAACATTTTAGAAACAGAGAAAACATACTCCTTTTCAGTGAAAACCTATCAGACTGTTAAGGCAAAAAATCCACACACATCTCCATGTGTGTGTTTTCATAACAGTATGGCGTATCGACGGTAGGTCTTTGTTTTGTCATGGCCTCTGTTACTTGCCATTTCATGTGTGCCAAATAAAGTGTATAAAGAGTCCTGTTAAATTAGGGTAATTAAAAGAAGATAAATCAAGGGATGAGAATATTAAGAACACTACTAAGTAAGTCTACAGTATGTCTTGGTTGACATGTGTGTTTCCATGTTTCTCATATTTTGTTTTGAAGAAGTACCTTATAAAGCACTAAGAGAAGTAGAATCTAAGTGCCTGGACAGATGATTTTTCCCAAATAGAGTAAAATACTCAGAGATAAATAAAATAACTCTGGACTAATTTGCATATAACCTACCGAAGTGTCATGTTTTCCATTGGTTGACATATCTAGTAGGAGGTTAAGTTTCTGTTTTTGTTTTTGTTTTCATGTCACAGAATATGTTTTCCCAATCACTTTCCCAGATAATAAGCAATATTTTGGTCAATAGTGTGGCATATGTTCCATTGAAACTATGGTGAAAGTAATAGTTTTATTTACCACCTATGGGAAATTTCACTTTTTTATTGGATGAAGGAGGCATTTAAAATAAAGATAACTATTATTAAATTTGATTAGGCTCATATAAAAAAAATAATAAAATAGCAGCCAGAAAACCTGACTGAAGTTTGTGGCAGAAAGGCTCAATTTCAGTCCATTTAAGTACGCAAGGAGCTTTTCCTAACAGTACTTAAAAGATGTCAGCTTTGACAATCAAGGAAACTCGCTTGAACAGGGCATTTGACAAATGAGGGCTTTCTCTACTTCTTATCGATGATTTTCTTTATTTGATTCTTCTCTTTCTCTCCTACATTCTCAGATTAGGCCGTAGCCTTCGATTCAATTTGGTATTCATTAAATACAAATGATATACATATTAGACTGAATACATATTCAGAATTTATATATATGTGTGTGTGTGTGTGTGTGTGTGTATATATATAGTCTCCCATTTTTAAATCATGAGACTAATCATATATTTTATTGCACATGCCCATGGTGTCCTAGTTTGGGATCTGCTTTAATTCTCAATAACATCTTCATAAAGCTGTCGCAGAGAGCAGAGCTGACCATAAGGACATTTACAATGTCATATTAAGGTATGCCACATGCCCTGTAATAACGTATGAAATGATTGCAAATAGGATTTTATAGCGAAGCTTGGAGCAGTTCAAAGAATTCTATATGAAGTTATATTTCTGAATGTGAGAATTTCATTTTGTTTAATTATCTATTAAATGTTCCCAAACTTCATGGGGCTTAGTCTATGGTTTTATTCTATATTAGCAAGAGAAAATGAGTAATCAGTCTTAAATATTTGCCTCATCTGGTGATTACAAGATTCCCTTCCTCACTCTGGTTTGGTCCCCTGATATTTGCTGCTTCCTGTAGTCAATATAGACAGACTTAAACCAACTTAAATGTTGTCTCAATATTTACCTAGCACAAGGAAAATTCCATTTGAGAAAAGCACAGAGTCTAGTCATTCCTGGAACAACCAAAAAGATAGTTATCACTGTTGGAAAGAATTATTTTAAAAATCTATCTTAAATTCCGAGGCATATGTCTATTTAAAGTTGCCCACACATCTAAGATTGTTCTTGATTAGTTTCTTCAAATGTTATTCTTTTAATTGAAAACATTTTGCATTTTAAATAAACCCAAGATGATTATTTTTTATATAACCAAAGGTGATTAACTTGTATATAAATTTGAGAATCTACACACATTTCTTATCAAATCACGGGTCTTGCTTTCTTTTCATATGGGCATGGTAGAAATTTCTAGAATCAAATACCTAAGAGCAAAACAACCATGATTAAAAAGGAGTGGTCCATTATCTGTTGATGAGGATGTGTATAGTATTCTCAACTGGATTGAGATGTATATAATGCTGGGTAAAGTCTGTTTACAATCTAAATGATATATAGTGATTGAATTATAAATAATAATAATAATAATAATAATAATAAAGGGGAAAAAAGGAGTAGTCCATAGGGAACTGCGTGGTAGGTACCATTTGTATTCTGTTTTCTTTCATTTCCTCCTAGCTTCCTTTCAACAAGTTCTTTCTACCCACCTTCCTTCCCTGCAAGTTATAAATGTCCTACCTGTGTTCTGTCCCCTTGCACCATGCACCGTGTTTGTCAAGAACTTGGCAATAAGCCAACACAACCATAGTCTTCTCAATCTCTCTTATGATAGAGCACTTTGGTGCTCTGTTCCAAATAGTTTGTAAGAATCAAAGCACAGTACAGAGACACACGTGTGTGTGTGGGGATGGGGGGGCAAGTCCTTCAGGTGCTGGGTGGATCGCTGTGGGCAACAGTAGCCATGCAAGAAGGCTTTGGAAATTAACCTGGCTTCCATGAGTAAGACAGGGAGGCATGGGTACCTGGCCTAGCAAGAGGCGAGTGTGGGATGATTGCCAAAGCCTAGAGCCAGTGTTCTAGGAGCCTGTATAATAGAAGATGTGTACATGTATCACACCTACAGTTTTGGGGGGTTTTTTTGAGAGAGATTTTTGCTATAGGGCATGTGTACTTGCTGGAGAGACTGAGAGAGACTGAGAGACAGAAAGCAAGAAATCACCCCCCTGGGGAGGATGGCCATGACACAAACCCCTCTCCTCCATTCTCTTTTTGGGATTTTGGACACACATGCACATGCGCCCAGTGTGAGTTTTAAATCTCCAGGTCCGGGACTTGAACCACAGTCCACTTCGTAGGTGTCCAGCGACATAACCATTACACCATCTGCTGGTCCCATCACACCTACAGTTCTGTCTTGCAGTCACATGAAATGTTTACATGTCTATTTTGCCCACTTGATGGTGAAATGTCTCAGGATAGGAATCGTGTCCTGTGTGTGGCACAAAAGAGCGGGCAGTAGGTGGGCATGGAATGAAGGTGTGAGTGGAGCCAGGTGGTGTTGCAGCAGTACCTCAGCCAGACCCTCTGGGAGAGGCCTGGTTTGTATCCCGGAGCCACCCTGTACGTGCCAGGTGTGTGTGTATGCCTGGGATCCAGGCTAGCTGAGGTAGGGGTAGGTCTCTCTGTCTCTGTCTCCCTTTTATGGGATGAATGAATGGATGAATAAATGGATAAGAGTGGATGAGGGAATCAGCCATTATGGCAGGTAATCTCTTAATCCAGGCAGCAGCAGTGGACACATGGATTCAAATGGTGACCTTGGACATTGTAAAAAAGTGAAAACTGGGCGGATGGAACAGTCAAGGCAGAGACTGAGAGAAAGCTGTTGAGAGGGGCCAAGGAGTTCAGTCTTCAAGGTTTTTTTTTGTTTTTTGTTTTGTTTTGGTTTGGTTTTTTTTTTTTTGAGAGTTTTTTGCTATAGGGCACGTGCGCTCACCAGAGACAGAGAGACAGAAAGCAAGAAATCATCCCCCAGGGGGATGGTCACGCTACAATCCCTTCTCCTCCATTCTCCTCTTGGGATCTTGAGCATGCACGTATATGCGCCTGGCGTGAGTTTAAGCCACCGGGTCCAGGACTTGAACCGCAGTCGACTACGTGGGAGTTCAGCAACACAGCCATTACGCTAACTGCTGGTCCCAGTCTTCAAGGTAGGTGTTTTGAGCTGATAAAGGGAGAACCTGGGTGGTTTCACAAGAGAAATCTCCTAGGGAAGTCGAGAGACTTGCTTTCAGGTTAGTTGAATGAAAGTTTAGAAACAGTTCGTCACAATCGTTTTCTCAGAGAAGCTGTCTCTAAAATGTGCCTCCGTTTCTCACACCCCCTCCCCTTACCATGCTCCACTCAAGTTCCTGGAGATCTGATTTCAGATGAATCACTTTCCAGCAGGGGGAAAAAAAAAACCAAAACCATTCTATAAAATAGAATAACAGATGTACATCTTTTAAAGAACATTTCCATCAGCTCTTGAAGGTCAGCATCCTTTATAGACTTGGGAAGAAAAGAAGGTGGGGGGTGATAGGAAATCTGAGATGGTTCCTTGAGGTGATGACTTTCCCACCCATCAGGATATTCCTAGACAAGGATGAACCCCCCAGGGCTGCCATCGTTCACGGACACTAAGTTCATATCAGGGAAGACACATTCTAACCATCTGTGTTGTTGATTTTACACCCTAAGCTACTTCAGTAGACAGCCTCTACATTTCTTTTTTTTGGAGAGGTTTTTGCTATAGTGCGCGTGCGCTCGCCAGACAGACAGAGAGAGACAGAGAGACAGACAGAAAGCGAGAAATCACCCCCCTGGGGGGATGGCCACACCGCGATCCCTTCTCCTCCGTTCTCCTCTCGGGATCTTGGGCACACACACACAGGCGCCCGTCGTGAGTTTTAAGCCACCGGGTCCGGGACACGAACCGCAGTCGACTATGTGGGAGTCCAGTGACATAGCCATTATGCCAACTGCTGGTCCCGACGGCCTCTAAATTTCTAAATAAATACTGCCCAATACAGAAGATACCCTATTTCATAAGCAGTCACCCTGGGCAACATGAGGGCTGCTTGGGCATCGTCTTCACTGCCTCTCCAGCCTTTCAGGCTTTGAACACATCTCATTCCTATGTACTTCAGAAGTGCCAAAGAAGGGCCTACTTAATTGAGTGGTTTGTTTGTTTTGTTTTAGAGAGATTTTTGCTATAGGGTGTGTGTGCTCACCAGAGAGACAGAAAGAGACAAAGAGACAGGAAGCAAGAAATTACACCCCCCCCCCCCCCCAGGAGATGGCCATGGTGCAGCTCCTTCTCCTCCATTCTCCTCTCAGGATTTTGGGCACACACACACGCATGCACCTGGCATGAGTTTTAAGCTGCCAGGTCCAGGACTCAGAACGTGGTCAACTACATGGGAGTCCAGCGATGTAACCATTACACTATCTGCTGGTCCCAGCTGAGTGGTTTGTAAGCTAGGAGGGAACAAACTGGATGTGTGCTCTTTAAAGTCTGTGGGTCACAAAGGGAATGTGGTGGCCCAATCTTGGTGGGCCAACAACTGCTATCGTTTGCATTCCTGTGTTGGTTGTGTTGTAAAGATGTTAAGGAAAAGCTTACTCTCTTCAAGGTGTCCCAGGTAGGGACCTTTGGGTGTGGTCAGGTCATTAGGCTGGGGTCTCCATGAATTTTTTTTTTAGAAGTTTTTTCTATACAGGGCATGTGTGCTCATCAGAAAGACAGAGACAGAGAGACAAAAAGCAAGAAATCACTCCCCCCCCCCCCAAGGGGATGGCCATGCCACAATCCCTTTTCCTCCATTCTCCTCTCAGGATCTTGGGCATGCACACACATGCACCCGGTGTGAGTTTAAGCCACCAGGTCCGGGACTCGAACCGCGGTTGACTACATGGGAGTCCAGCAACATAGCCATTATGCAACTGCTGGTCCCGGGGTCCCTGTAACTGAGTCCTAATGTGTTTATAAAAAAAGAAAATAAGGCAGATAGAGACCATGTAATTACAGATTGGAACAAAGGAAATTTGTGGACAGCCGCTCTGCCAAGATCCTGCCCTCTCCCTGTTGTAGCCTCATCAGAAGTTGGGCCCTGGACCTTGGTCTCTAATCTGTCAACTGAGTAAACCTCTATTTCTGTATATATCACCTAGTCTCCAGTATTTCCATAAGCAATTTGATAGCAGACTAAGATAACGGTATGCAAAACTTCAGTACTAGAAGCTACATGGTCAACTATGTGTTTGGATCCTTGACCTGGTTGACCTGAAACACGCCGAGTACCCCTGGACATGCCTAGGATTCTGATGAGCAGTGGAACTGGAAGATGGGGCTCCTGGCATGACCAGACTCTGTGAGGTCCCCCTCTCTTCCTGGTTTGTACAGACACACTGTCATGAATACAGAAACTTAAAAAGAGAGAGAGAGACTGTGGTAAATACTTCACATTCTATATTGAGCCCCTGTTCTCCCAAGTTTCAGAATAAGCTCTCTAAATTTCCCCAGGATTTCTCTGAAAGTTCTACCAGATGATGGAGCGCAGAGAGATGTGGCCTGCACTTCCTGGAGTTCCTACCCACTGTCTTTTGTATTCCCAAAAAGTTGAGCAGGAGTCTTGTCTCAATCCAGAAGTGTCGCCCCTCGGATCAGAAGGACTGTAACAAATTGATCTGGGCTTGGAATCGTAGGCTAAACCCCAGGAACATCCTGCCAGAGGCCTGTCCTTAGGAAATAGTCTCAGATAATTTTTTGCTGGTGAAGGGATGACACGCTGCCCTGACCTCCTGTTGAAGGCCAGAGAACAGAGGTGACACAGCAAGCCTCTTCCTTTCTAATGTTTCCTTCAGGCTATGCTTTTTAGGGGTGAAGTCCTTTCTATCCTTAGAGACCCCATCTGTGTAAGACGTTCAGCCTAGGTCCTCAAAATGAATGATATCAGTCTCTGGAATGTAATTGTGACCAAAATGTACCTTGAGATCACTAGCCTCCTCTCACTCTTCCCTTTCAAATCCATATAAAAACATTAAGCCCTGCCTCTCTTGCATGCCCTGCGCAGCCATCTGCAGATGGCCTGGGGGTGTTTATATTTATATTGAAGCTCTCTATTCTTGCTTCTGGACCCTTCTCTGTCTGTCCGCCATGCTGGGTTACGGACTCCCTGTCACTGATACTTTATCCCCCTCCTTCCCAGGATTCTCTACCCAGCACAGAGACTTTCACACCATTGAAATTAATGGAGAAGAGACTATGTGAAATTGAAACTTCCGCATCACAGTTGTGACCCTTTATCAGGGACTTGTCACCACGAAGAATCTCCAACTGGCCATTTTTGCCCTGTTGCTAGGTTAACCCCAGGAAGCACCTGTCTCTTTAGAGGAAACCTTCTACCTTTTTCTGAGGACCTGAGGACCTGGACTTCCCCAAAACTCTTCTATCTTCGGTCAGACTCAGAGGAAACCCCCATGGATCAGTTCTTCATCACAGTTCCCTATGGTGATCTCCTTTTCCTTCTCTGTTCCAACTTCCCAGTTCCTGGGGGTCTTACTTTTCATAATAAAATTCACTGAAGTATTTTGCTAACTATAGAGGCTGAATTTTATCCTCCAATCCTAGAGGGAAACAGCTGCATCTAGGAATTTGTTCATAACAATTTCTCTTCCTGCCACACAATGAGAATTTGGTTTCAACCCACTGTAGTATAGCTGTCTCTGATCCTGTTGGGGCTACTGTGTCGTCATCTGAAATAATGGTTGTGCCGAGAGCACTCGTGTGTGCCAGGGCATTGTGTAACTGTGGGCAGAGTGGTATTTCAGTCCATGACCTTAAAGAAAGTGTCTCTGCACTTTCAATGCTGACATGCATAACCACGAGAACACGACTGTAACTGACAGTGTGATGCGTGACCATCTGCACCACCAGCTTCTCCACATACCACCTTCCACTGTTTACCCATGGTTCAAAAAGAGATGAGGATTCCTGGCTGCGCCCCTCCACCCCCCCCCCCCAATTTGGCAATGGAGGTGAATGCAGGGAAAGTGTTAAATGGGAATTAAACTGGAATAAAAATAGAAAAACAGTCTTGTATCTCCCACACAGCTGCTCTGCTGTTCTGCTTCTCACATGGCTGTCCTGTTTTTTTTTTTTTTATTTATTTTTTCTCTCTGCTATCTTCCCCACATGAAGTGTATATGGAAGACTGTTTATTGTTACCTTCTTATTATGCTTCTAGAAAATTCAGCACGTGTCCGTAGTCCCACCACCTAAAGCTACACCTGGTTAGCATTTCGGTGTACATCCTTCTAATCTCATTTCCATGTACGGCTTTTTTTTTTTTTTTTTCTTTTGCAAAGTGGCATTTATAATGTATATAGGTTTCTTGGGATAGCTTTTTGTTTGTTTGCAAACAACAAAGTAATGTTATAGTAGCGCAAACAATCAAAGAAAAAAATTCCTGTCCCAATAGAAAAATGGGCAATAGTTCAGTAAAAGTAGTTCACCTAAATTTATAGCCAGAAAATGAATTTTAAAAGTTCAACCTCAACAATGAGCAAAGAAATGCAACTTAAGATAATGATTCCATTTTTCATCCGCAGTTAAACATGTAAAAAAAGTAATATGTCCTTTTAATAAGGAAATAGTCATGTAATTGCTCTATACAAGGCTGGGTTGAGTGTAAATCTTAATGAATGTATTTTGACAAAATGAGTCAACCTAGAAGTGCCCATACCTTTGATCCTGCAATTCTACTCTTAGAAATCTATACTGGGGGAGGGAGGGCAACAGGTGGCATGGTGGTTAAGGTGCTGGACTCTCACATGGCTGACTGTGGTTTGAGTCCTGTATCTGGCGGCTTGAAAATCACGCCAGGTGTGTGTGTATGCATGCCCAAAATCCTAAGAGGAGAATGGAGGAGAAGGGATTGTGGTGTGAACATCTCCTCTGGGAGGTGATGTCTCACATTCCCTCTTTCTTTCTGCCTCTCTCCAGGGAGTATATGTACCCTGTGGCAAATACAAAAATCTGTACTGAGGGATTTATCTGAGAAAGGTTCAAGAACTTCTGCATTATTCATTAGAGTAAAAATTTGCAAACAACC
This sequence comes from Tupaia tana, assembly GCA_026018925.1. Classification (NCBI taxonomy): domain Eukaryota; kingdom Metazoa; phylum Chordata; class Mammalia; order Scandentia; family Tupaiidae; genus Tupaia; species Tupaia tana. The sequence goes on along the minus strand of JAKSZU010000024.1, from coordinate 28,696,246 downwards.
TGAATGTTACTTATTGAGGAAACACTTGTGGTTTATTCATCTGAACAATGAATTATTTGGTAGTTATTTAAAACATTTTCAAGAATAATTGCTCACATTGAAACAGAGGTTCGCAACATAGCAATAGACTTAAAGGGTAAGGAGAAGAATAAGTGTTCTCATTTTTTTTTTAAGAGAAAGTTTTTCTATAGGACATGTGCACTTGCCAGAGAAACAAAAAGAGACACAGAGACAGAAAGCAAGAAATCACCCCCCAGGGATATGGCCATGCTTCAATCCCCTCTCCTCCATTCTCAGGATCTTTTTTTTTTTTCGCTATAGGGCGCGTGCGCTCGCCAGACAGACAGAGAGAGACATAGAGACAGAAAGCGAGAAATCACCCCCCAGGGGGGATGGTCACGCCGCAATCCCTTCCCTCCATTCTCCTCTCGGGATCTTGGGCACGCACGCACACGCGCCCGGCGTGAGTTGTAAGCCACCGGGTCCGAGACGCGAACCGCGGTCGACTACGTGGGAGTCCAGCGACATAGCCATTACGCTAACTGCTGGTTCCCCATTCTCAGGATCTTGTGCACACACACACATGTGCCCGGCGTGAGTTTTAAGCCACCAGGTCCAAGACTCGAACCGCGGTTGACTACGTGGGAGTCCAGCGACGTAACCATCACACCATCTGCTGGTCCCTGTGTTCTCATTTTTATTTTATAAATGTTTATGTATGTATTCATAAAGGAAAGGGTAGACAGTAAACCCATTTTCACAGTAGGAATGCCTGGCTCATAGGACTACACGTGATTTTTACTTTCTTTGTATTCTTCCATAGTTCCCCACTTATTTTCAGCAAGTACTTCATTGGTCTACAGGAGAGAAAAGTTACTTTAAAAAGGAAAAAGAAGAAAACTACACTCCCTTGCAGCAGCTCCAAAGCATTTTAACAACTCAAGACAGGAAAATCCCCAGGATCCACAAGCCTTCCTTTCTCCTCTGACTTTGGCTGATCCATCTGCTAACAAAACCGCTGACTGTTTTCTCAAGAGATCAAAGAAATAAAACAGGCGCTGACCCAGGCCTTTATTAAAGTCTTCTCAGCTTCCTTGGAGCTCCACTTCCTCCTTGGCTTCCCTCCTTCTCTCCTTTGGTGCTTTATCCTGAGGCTAGTGGCTACTTTTGGTCAGTGGCTGAAGTCATTCTTTCCTAAACAATTTGGGAAGTGATTTAGAGCTTCTTGGTGACAATGTGTAGTTGGGTCTCATAAACTAATGTAATATCCTGTCACACTTTGGGCTGGTCAGTGGTGGGCTCTGTGTTGTTGTATTCTGCCCTGGTCAAAACCTGGTTTGGGTTCAACTAAAAGGGCACTTCCAATAGTACCTTGATTTATGTAGCATTTCTACATTCAGTGAGCTTTTAGTAGCCAAATATCCAGAAGAGAACAATGCATCAGCAAATTGTCATTCTTCGTCTTGATGGAGTATTACATTGACTAGGTTGCAACCTCAAAAAGTATTACAGGACCAGCCTGTGACATGGTAACTGGGGCAACTGGGTCTCACATGACCAACTGCATGGTTCAAGTCCCAGACCCCGCAGCATGAGAAACATGTCAGGTGCATGTGTGTGCATGCCCAAAATCCTGAAAAGAGAAATGGAAGAAAAGGAATTGCAACATGACCATGCCCCATGGTGGGTGGGGAGATGCTTTCTCACTCTCTCTCTCTGTCTCTGGTGTATGCACACACCTTCTGGAAAATCGAGAAATAAAAATGTGTTACAAAAGAGTCAGACAGTGGTACCACAGTAAAGCGTGACACTGTGTGAGACGATTTTGCCTGGGAAGGCTTCTAGTTCAAGTCCTAAGACCTCCCCAAAGATGTGGGCACACACATTTGCCCATGAGCAAAGGTTGTCTACAGATGGGAGTAGATCATGATATTGGAACCTTGTTGGGGATGCTTGCTCTCTCTCTTATAGAAGAAAGAAATAGGGACCAGCAGTTAGCATAATGGCTATGTCACTGGACTCCCACGTAGTCGACTGCGGTTCGAGTCCCAGACCCGGTGGCTTAAACTCACGCCGGGCACATGTGTGTGCGTGCCCAAGATCCCGAGAGGAGAATGGAGGAGAAGGGATTGCGGTGTGGCCATCCCCTCTGGGGGGTGATTTCTCGCTTTCTATCTCTCTGTCTCTCTCTGTCTGTCTGGTGAGTGCACACGCCCTATAGCAAAAAAAAAAAAAAAAAAAAAAAAAAAAAAAAAAAAGAAAGAAAGAAAGAAAGAAACTTGAAAGTGTCACAAAATAAAACCAAGAAAATAATGAATACCTATATATGGCTACAACAATGTAAAAATATTTATTTATATTGAAAGATGAGAGAGGAAGCATGGAAAACTGAAAATATGGCAGATACTTTTTTGGAAACTGAAAACAATACAGCAGATAACTTTTTTTAATTCAATAGCTAATATGGAGCGCTTGCCATAGGTCAGACACTGTGCTAGATTATTATCGCTTAAATGCGGTTTTGTAATATGTTATGTTTTCATGAAGTATAAGATGGAACTGGCGGACTTCGTTTTCGGAGGTGTCACTATCGGTAGTATTGACCAGGTCTAAAGGGGATATTTAATATCCCATTCTTTTCCACACTGGATCCACAGAAGATGCACTGGGCTCCAGGCCATTTAGTTCTCCTTGAAGCAGATGTGGCCTCATCTGGCATATCGTGCTCACCCTCCCACTCCGCAGATGCTGAGCCCAGCTGTGTGCCTGGCTCCATTGAGGTGCGAGCGGATACACGGACCAGGACGAGGAGGCACTGTCCTCCTGATACTTCCAAGCCATAGGGAAAGACAGACATTAAATAAGTAAACAAGTTCATTTCCAATGGGATTTCAAGTAGTGATACCCACAGTAAAAAAGAAAGAAAAAAAAAGTAGAATATGGAGCTGAAGAGATTTTTATTTTAGAGAGAGAGATTTTTGCTATGGGGCATATGTGCTTGCTGGAGAGACAGAGAGAGACAGAGAGACAGAAAGCAAGAAATCAGCACACACTCCCCCCTTCCCCCCCGATGGGGATGGCCATACCATAATCCCTTCTCCTCCATTCTCCTCTTGGGAATTTTGGGAACACACGCACATGTGCCCTGTGTGACTTTTAAGCAACTGGATCTGGGACTTGAACTGCAGTCAGCTACGTGAGAGTCTAGCATCATAAGCATTACGTCATCTGCTGGTCCTGGGAGCTTATTTTAATGAGAGCCAGGGAAGACTCCTTTGAGAAAGCAGGGAAGCCAAGGAGCGAGCCAGGCAACCCCTGGGGAGGACGTGGCCAGCATGTGGCAAGGCACCGAGGCAGGAATGAACGTGGAGAGGAAAGAGTCTAGAGAAATGGTCAGGAACTGGGAGGTTTAGGACAGTGTAGGCTGCAGTAGGGGAGCTAACTCCTCTAGGTGTGGTGGTCAGCTTGAAGGGATGTGAGCAGATACACTCCTGTAGAAAGTGACCTGGCTTCTTGAGAGAACAAACTGTCAGAAGAGAAGAGGCTTGCTGGCAGCCCCTCTGAAAGGGACAGGTGGCTTGGCCTGAGAGACCAGCCGTAGGTGTGGAGGGATTTGGGGTCCGTTCTAAGTCAGGGTGTGCAGGGAATGCCAATGCAAGCTGTGAGGACAGGACTGGAGGCTAGGGCAGGTCTTCGGTTTGGGATGGAGTAACCAGGCGAATGGTGGTGCCATTTTCTGGGATGGAGAAGGGGTCACTTTTATTATTTCTTGGCCAAAAAATTGCCTGACTCTGACTCTGGTGTACTGGATCAGTCTAGAAGATGCTGCTGACTCCCCGAATTCTTTGGCTGCATCTTCAGGGCAGGAAAAAAGTTTCTTGAGGTAGTAGAGAGATGGCGAGACCACAGGCCTAGATGCTGGGGAACTTGAGTCTAGTCTGCCTCTGCTACAAGGTAGCAGTTTGATTGAGGGAGCCTCATTTAGCCTGGCAGAATGAAGTCTCCTGGATGTCTGTCCAGCCTGCCCCTCGGAGCGCTGTGAACTGTTTAGAGTTGAATACGGGTTCATAATGGTGTCATTGTTACTTGCCTACTGTACAGTGATCATTGTCCTCAAAGAATCATTACCTAATGTGCCAGGTCTATAAAGCCCACCTCTCCATTCCCACCCCCTGCCAAAACGTGTACCCCACCCGTGCCCCTGCCCACACACCTGTCACCCACCAAGCACTGAGCACTACTAGCTCATAACACTAGAGGCTGAGAAAGATTTCCTTCAAGACCAAAGGATGTTCTTAGCATCCCTGAGTATCGGGAAAATTAAATTTGTATGTCATTCTCGGAGGATTTTTGCCAGCTGAGTTGGTTTGCTCATTTTTGTTACTGTGACCCTCCTGTGTTAGCAAACGCTATGCTTTATTTCCCACAGATGTCACCAGCACCCTTACCCTACGTTCGACCACCCATGTAAATGAGAAGTTGCAAGAGGTAGCCTCACCCCCTCAAGCCTGGCCTCATGCATGGTTGGCATGGTTCTTTCTCCCTTGTGAATACCATCTTGAAAGAGCCCGGACTTCTCCCCTGAAGGGGACATCTCATGCCTTGAATGGAAGGGTGGACTGGATTTTGTAAGGACAGTTTAGGTAGCTAACCTAAACCATCAGATGTTTTTCTTGCTAACAGGAGCCTAACTCTGCTAGATCTGTGAAAGGACTCTATTAAGACAATTTCCTTGACTCCTAGTAGTCTATCTGAACTTCTAAAGTCATTCAAATTGCCAGTTCACCAGGCAGGGAAAAATATATCTTCCCCCATAGCAATTTTTTTTTTTTAAAGGGAATTTAAGGAGAGCCAGAGAACAGTTTCGTTTTGTAATTTCTCTTTTTGAAGTGAAGAAACTCAGACTCCTTGACCACCAAACACCATGGAATTCATGGAGGCTTCTGACAGACCAGAAGCTGAGGTGGAAAATGTTATGTGTGAGGTGGTCACGTGGGGGCTGGAAGTTGGCCTGCAGGAAGTTGGCCTGCAGGAAGTTGGCTGCATAGCCAGCTGAGGAAGGAGACAGATCTACCCAAAACAGGCTGAAAGCAAAAGGGAAGGGGTCCTGTCATTTGGGGACAAAAACCAATCAATAGTTTCTTCATTTCTACCATTTTAGGGAAATGTTCTCTTTCTCCTTGTATATCATAAGTGCTTTTGCATAAAAGATTTATTATCTGCGAGCCAGGTACAGGAGCCAAGACTACCCCTTGGTTTCCTATAAGCTTCTCCCTCTCTTTCCCCCAGACTGAAGTATTGAACCAATTTGGGTTTAGAAACCCAACGACTGACTTCAGAACTGTCCTGTCCCATTCTCCCCACCCAGAGCAATCGAGGTGAAACAAGGCCTGCAAGTCCGTCACTACTGCAGTGGGTGGCTTTAATCCAGAGGTGACTGACCTGGTGCGTGACTGCCGCCATGTTATGAGTGACACTCTAGAACCCGGCCAGTTCTGATGTACCCAATAAAAAGAATTTGGTTTGGGGAGCAGTTTAAGCCATAGTGACTCTGGCATAGAGAAGATATTTTATCTTATTTTGGGTTTACTATTTATTATTTTAGGTTTATTTATGAGAGAGAGAGAGAGAAGCATCCCCAACAGAGTCTCACATCAATCTCTATCCCCAGCCTCAGCCAACCCATGCATTCCGCCTCCCCTGCCCCCACCTATCACAGCATGTACAGGGACACCTCAGGACAGGAACCTAAGACTTTTGCACATGGGTCCAGTTGCATTACCACTGTGCCATTGTCTGACCCAACAGATAAGGCATTTTTCAGTCCTGCCTGTCATGGGTGAAGCGTCTGAGGCTTTAGGTGTAAGGATAGGGGCTGGCCGTGAGATGAGAAATGTGCTATATTCTCCCCTGAACTGGCCTCCACGGCTGCCTGGCACCGGAGCTGAAGTCATATTCAGGGGGTTCCTGGAAGAGGCTCATATATTGACAGTCTTTGTATTCAAGCCTAGTTGCCTTAACGGTATTTCCCCTTTTTAAGGTGAGAAAACCCTTTTTACCTTGGCTAAAAGAATGGAAGCTGTAGGTTTTCAAGGATATTCTTGTAGCATATTTAGAATACAGACTGTAGAAATTTAGAATATAGTTCCCACAGTGCCACTGGGAAGACATGCAGCTCACTTCCTCCTGCCGGGGGGTTCCTGTGTGAGTGGCGGAAGTGATACCCGGGCTGAGTTCAGTCCCGGAAGCACGTCCCAGGAAGCCCGGTGGGCAGTGAGATCGGTCTCTGTTTCTCTGGCATCCCCTAACACCATGCCTGAACCTAAGGGGCACTGCATCGCTGTCTGCAGAAGTCACCCACATTTCTCTTTCCTTAAGAGAGATTTTTGCTATAAGGCCTCTACGTTTGCCAGAGAGCCCAAGAGATGGCGAGAGATCATCCTTCTCCCCGAGGGGGAGGTGGGTGGCTATGCCGCAATCCCTTCTCCTCCATTCTGCTCTTGGGATTTGGGGCACATATGCACACACGCCCAGCGTGAGGTTTAAGGTGCCAGGTCTACAACTCAAACCATGGTCGACTACGTGGTATTCCAGCAACATAGACATTACACCATCTGCTGGTCCCATCCCCCAGGTTTGGTACACTGGGTCTTCAAAAGGTGATAGAACGTGAGTATGAAAAACAACTATGACTGGATTTCAACATGTTTTGCATCCAAATAAACCCATAGTTGAGTTTCATGTTTCTATGAACTCTTTGAAGGCCCCTGATGATAACAGTCCTTGTTTCTATGACTTTCTTGGGCTTTTCAAAATTGATCTCAGGTCGGGACCAGCAGTTAGCGTAATGGCTATGTCGCTGGACTCCCACGTAGTCGACCGCGGTTCGAGTCCCGGACCCGGCGGCTTAGACTCACGCCGGGCGCGTGTGCGTGCGTGCCCAAGATCCCAAGAGGAGAATGGAGGAGAAGGGATTGCGGCGTGGCCATCCCCCCTGGGGGGTGATTTCCTGCTTTCTATCTCTCTGTCTCTCTCTGTCTGTCTGGCGAGTGCACGCGCCCTATAGCAAAAACCTCTCCAAAAAAAAAAAAAAAAAAAAAAGAAAAAAGGAAAAAAAAAAAATTGATCTCAGGTCAGCCCCATGGCCACGTGGTTATGGGAGCTAGATCTCACGTGGCCGAATGCATGATTAGAGTCCCAGCCCAGGCAGCGTGAGAAACACGTAGGATTTGTGTGCATGTATGCCAGGATCCGACAGGATGGAAAAATGCAGGAGCAGGGATTGTGGCATGACCACATGTCATGGAAGGAGCTCTTTCTCTTTCTCCCTTTGTCTCTGTCTCTCTCTGATGAGCACATATGCCCTCAGGCAAATAAAATTTTTTAGATAGATCAATTTTTTAAATAAGTAAAGTAAAATTGGTCTCGACTTCAGCTTTCAAAGTAGCAAAGAGGCGGTGTATCCTTTGGCAAGTCACATACACTCCCTTGGCCTAAGGTTTCCTTTCTGTCTATCTAAAAAATACCAGCAGAATATGCTCTCTGCACGCACAGGGCGAGGCCCTCTGAACGCAAGTCCAAAACTGACCGTGAGCATGGCATTTTTGAAAACTTTCGATTGAAGTAAAATATACAGACAGGTGCTAGTAGGCTTTAAAAATGTACCACTTAATGTTCAGAAACTGTAATCTGTTTACAGATTAACCAGCATTAGCAGAGGAACACTAACTTATTTTAATAAGGTATCAAAAAATCTATTGTAACATATACTGACATGAAAATAAACGTGTATTATGTTATGTTGTGTGACCACATGGGGCGTGGTGTGCGTATGTGTCACAGTTTTGGATCCATATGCTGTACATTGGTCCAGATGTTTTAAACATGTCGTAAGGGCCAAGTCAGTGATATCATCGGCAGACCCCACCAGGTTGCCATCAACCATCATTTCTCTCTCTCCCTGTTTCTCTTTTTGTAAAAAATTTACTTTGTGAAAGAATGTGCATGAGAAGGAGGCAGGAAGAGAGGGAGAGGCACTTTTGACAGGGTGTCGTCTTGCTATGATTTCTTTCCGCCAGGATGCCAGCCTGGATCTTGGGTGTGTAGGGGTCTGGTGTGTTTTAGATTGATCCGGCATCAGAACCTGCAGTAAGTGACTTCCAGCACTGCAGAACAGTTCACCACCTCTGCCGCTGAGACGACTCTTTACCTCACCCTCCTCCCTTTTATCGTCACTAGAAATGAGGGTCTTTGTGGATTTGGGCTGGTCAATACTGCATTCCCCCTCCTTCATCCCAGTGTTTTGTTGAGGGTCTTTGTGGATTTGGGCTAGCCAGTACTGCATTCCCCCTTCTTCATCCCAGTGTTTTGTTGAGGGTCTTTGTGGATTTGGGCTAGCCAGTACTGCATTCCCCCTTCTTCATCCCAGTGTTTTGTTGAGGGTCTTTGTGGATTTGGGCTAGCCAATACTGCATTCCCCCTTCTTCATCCCAGTGTTTCGTTAGACCCTGTAGAAGGGAATTCGTATTTCATCTGTTTTACAAAATAAATATTAACATGAAGTTATTATTGTACCCTTTTGACACAGTAACATCCTGTTGGTTTACTTTTACACGTAGCAGATCCGGGCTGGCATTCATCTTTAATGATGTCAAGATAAATGGTCTTAAGCTTAAACAGCCACAGAGATGACTGTCAAGCGATGTCAGCTGGAATGGATGAAAGAGAAAAATGTGGCATCTAAAAAAGCAACTTGCGAGATGATCTAAATATTTTATTTTCTTTTCAGAGAACCCTTACCAGACCTGCCCCATCCCTCCTAATCCTGGAGCAGCCCGATGATTGATGGGGAATATCTAGAGCTTAGCTTTTACGTAGGGAGGGAGAGATGAATGACTGCTTCCCAAAATGTGGCTGTTGAACGAGATATTAATGGGCAGGGCAGCTAATGTGTTCCTATTGTTCCTGCAGAAGTTTTGCAATGCTTTGGGGAGCCATTTATCCTTAGCAGTGGCAAGGTAGCCTGTTTTCAAATAAACCTGGAGTAAGAGTCTAGTTATCTAGTGTGGTGTTAACAAACTATGCTCAAACTTTGTGATATCAGGCTCTGATTTTATTATGGTCATTTATCCTGGTCTCTGTTCTGCAATGTTGCAACCTGGTCTGGGAAGGCTCAAAGACTAAGCATGGCCGATGGCTGGGGTGGCAAGAGGCATCTTCACGCACACAGCTGGCCGTGGACGTTGTCTGTCTGCTGAGACTTGGCGGATTTTTTCTTACACTGGAGAACACATGACCTATCCAGGTGGCCTCCTCACTGTCATGGCCTCTGGGTTGTTAGACCCCTTGTGGAGTAGCAGACGATTTCCAGTGAGCATTTGGAAGCTTTACCACTTTTGTCACCTAGCCTTGAAGGTCCACACAGCATCACTTCTGATGCCCTCTAGTAGTGGGAACAGTTATGAAAGCCCACTCATTTTCAAGGGAGAGGACACAGCACCTATCCAAGGGAGGACTGTCAAAGTCACTTCAGGAGATGATCTGTAGGATGGAAGATAACACTGACACCATATTTGAGAAAGAGATCACCCCATGCTACAGGTAGCTTCCTGAAGAAATGAAATAAGTCGGATTCATTGACTAAAACATATCTGTAAATGCATTTGTAGGAATATTGCTAAAACTGTAGTTTTTCTTAGACCCGGTTCCTCAACAGTAGAACTGAAAGCTAAGTTAACACTAGGTAGCCGATATAAGTGTTTTCTAGCCACTTGAACACTGAAATTTAACCAAAAAAGCAACTGCCACTCAGAATTAATTATGGTTAAGAAATGCCTTAAATCTAGGAAAGTTTCTTTTCCCCATGAGTAATAGTTATTTTGCTGTGATTAGAAACGATGGGAATGGAGATCAGCAGATGGTGTAGTGGTTATGTTGCTGGACTTCCACATGGCCCACTGTGGTTCAAGTCCCAGACCCAGTGGCTTGAAAATCATACTGAGTGCATGTGCATGTGTGCCAAAGATTCCGGGAGGAAAATAGGGGAGGAGGGGTTGCTGCATGGTCATTCCCCCCGGAGGGTGATTTCTCACTTTCCCTCTCACTGTGTCCATCCCTCTCTCTGTGGTGAACACACTCATCCTAAGGCAAAAAAAAAAAAAAAAAAAAAAAAAAAAAAAGGGAAAAAAGAACTCTTTAAAAAAAAAGAAATAATGATAATGGTGGTGTTAGATGGTGACAGAAGAGTTAAAAATGTGATCCTCTACAAGGCTGACCCACATGGGAAGGTTCTGGGTTCATATCTCGAGACCTCCCATATGTGCCCATGAAGCTAGAGATGAATTGTGGTGTTGAGTCTGTTGTTGGTGCTTTCTCTCTCTCTCTGTCTCTCTCACTTATTGAAAAAAAAAATAATAGATTTTTTTTTAAATTAGGGAGAAAGTCTATTGCTTTATATTAAAAAATGCTTAAAATTTTAGTACTTTGTTAAAGAAATTTCTTAAAATAAGTTTTTTTGTTGTTGTTTCATTTATTTATTTATTTATTTTTGGAGAGGTTTTTGGTATAGGGCGCGTGCACTCACCAGAAAGACAGAGAGAGACAGAAAGCGAGAAATCAACCCCCAGGGGGTATGGCCACGCTGCAATCCCTTCTCCTCCATTCTCCTCTTGGGATCTTGGGCACGCACGCAAACGCGCCCAGCGTGAGTTTAAGCCACTGGGTCCAGGACTCGATCTGCGGCCTACTACATGGGAGTTCAGTGACATAGCCATTACGCTAACTGCTGGTCCCAAAATAAGTTCTTCGAAGCTATTCTTATTTTTTATTTTCTTGAACTATTTATCCTTGATGAATAAAATCAGTTAAGAGGTTGATTATGAGTACTTTCAAGTAGGGAGGGGGGTGTGCGTGTGTGTATACACACACATTATACACACACACACACACACACACACACATTCTCTCCAAATTCTAAAGGAGTTGCCAATGCATAATGCTTATGATTTCTCATTTAACAGAGGACTCATGTGCAATGCCATCTAAGTTTTTACCCTTTATATCTTGTTTCAATTCTGAATTTTGTTCTTAAGCAACTTCTTTTTATTCTAATAAAAGTTAAATAATTACACTTTTCCAAAATCTGTGTGCCCAGTAGCCTTCCCTGACATTTGCTCTGAGCCTTTATAGTGAATTCAGATATGACTGAAAAATGATCGAAAAAGCTCTTCTATCCTAAAGTGACCTCAGAGCTTTGCTGAGAATTACTCCTGCTTCATGGGAAATTAAACAGCTTAAGCATTTGCAGCAGGACCACAGCACGCCAAGTATGGGGCCTACGAGTGGTTTGCTGTCAATCCCTGTCTCTTATCTGCCTTCCAGAGAAATGCAAACTCACCACGTGTCTAGTCTCCATTCACTGGAGCCGCTAAGTGATGATGGCGTCTCAAATCTAGGGGCAGCAAAGCCACCGTTTATTGAATACTTCCTGTGTGCACTGAGTCATAACGACATTATTTCATTTGGTCCTGAAAGTCCTGTGAGGTAGTTTTTATTACTCCAGATTTACCAATAAAGAAATTGAAGGTCCAGGAGGATAAGTAACTTGTAGAAGTTTACACCATCGGTCAGTAATGGATCCAGCCCTCTCCAACTACCCTCAGCCATTTCTAGAGATTAAATTAGAAGCTGTTCTTCCTTTCTTGGAAAAATAAACCTAATAAGAAGCTCAGAAGCCATCAAAGAAAAGAGTGATGAATTTATCCACGTAAGAATTTAAGGTTCCTGCTCAACCAAATGGACCAAAACATTGGGTGAAAGATACATAACAAATTCGGAGGGGTAGGGGGAGAATTGCCAGGCCAGAATGAAAGGCCAGTGTTATTAATAAAACAGAACTCTCACCATTGGTGACAGTGAGAAATACACAGTGCAAGTGAACATAAGGAAAGTACTCGGGCTCACTCATGAGTAGAGAAATGTACGTTAGTAACAGTGAGTTACACTTCTTCAGCTATCAGATTAGCAAAGATTTTACAAGTTGATAGTACTCAGAACTGCCACACAGGTGGGGCCACAGGTACTGTCCATCTGCATTACCTGTGGAAGTGCAAGTCAGTGCACCTGTTCTGGAAGGCCGTTTCACAGAATACATCAAAACTGAAAGTACATGTACTGTTTGACCCAGAGTTTATTTATTCCGCAAATATCTTTTTCTTTCTTTCTCTCTTTCTTTTCTCCCTCCCTTCTTTCCTTCCTTCTTTCTTCCTTCCTTCTTTCCTTCCTTCCTTTCTCTCCCTCCCTCTTCCTTCCTTCCTTTCTTCCTTCCTTTCTTCCTTCCTTCCTTTTCTTCCTTCCCTCCCTCCCTCCCTCCCTCTTTCTTTCTTTCTCTCTCTCTCTCTTTCTTTCTTTCTTTCTTTCTTTCTTTCTTTCTTTCTTTCTTTCTTTCTTTCTTTCTTCTTCCTTCCTTCCTTCCTTCCTTCCTTCCTTTCTTTCTTTCTTTCTTTCTTTCTTTCTTTCTTTCTTTCTTTCTTTCTTGTATTGCTCTAAGGCATGCACACTTTCCACCAAGAGACAGAGAGTGGGGGGAGTGAGAAATCACTCCCTACCACCACCACTAAGGAAGATGGCCATCCTGCAATCCCTTCTCCTTCAGTCTTCTCTCATAATTTTTGGCAAGCACACACATGTACCCAGCATGATTTTCAAGCCACTGGGTCTAGGATTTACACTACACAGTTGGCATGTGAGATCCAGTGCCTTAATCTCCACACCACCTTCTGACCCTACCTTAACACAGGCTTTCAAATATGTGTATACTAGTATATTCATTGGTGTGTTACATAAAATGCCAGAAACAGTCCACCGATAAACCACATCATCCGATGTTGACAGAATTTACCCGACCACAGAGAATAAATATCAACAACTTACAAACAATAGACATAATAAAGACTTTAGTGAAATCAAATAGAATCTCTTGGGAGTGTGAATTTTTCAGCCTAACATAAATAGGAAAAAGTAGGCTTTTTGGAAGGACATTTTCCAGAGCTTGTTCACTTCTATGTATATTGACATCTCCCCCTTTATTTTTTATCTATTTACCTAAGTGACATATCCATCACCAAAATCACCAAAATTTAGAAAAACCAATAAGTTCACATGGGTTCTATTTTAATGGGCTGTAAATTTAGACACGGGTAATGATGGCAAGGTTATAGCTAAGCAAAGAGAGCAGATTGGTGGCTGGACCAATGATGGGTTCCAGTGAATTCTGAAATGTTTTTTGAACTGAGTTCCACAAGAGGTAAAGGAAGTAGACCAATGGATGGAGGACTGAAGGTGTGAATAGGAGAGCTGAGAGAAGATACAAAGCCATTCTTTGAAAAGTACTCCAATTTTCTGGGGACCAGCAGTTGGTGTAATGGCCATGTCACTGGACTCCCATGTAGTCAACCGCAGTTTGAGTCCTGGACCCGGTGGCTTAAACTCACACCAGGCGAGTGTGTGTGCATGCCCAAGATCGTGAGAGGAGAATGGAGGAGAAGGGATTGCGGTGTGGCCATCCCCCCTGGGGGGTGATTTCTCACTTTCTGTCTCTGTGTTTCTGGCGAGCGCATGCACCCTATAGCAAAAACCTCTCAAAAAAAAAAAAAAAGAAGAAAAGAAAAGAAAAGTACTCCAATTTCCAGCCGAGACAGGGTCATATCCACTGCCGAAGGGAATCCCAAGTGAGCACTGTGTAAAGCTTTAGAGATGAAAAGACTTCTAGCTCCTTCATTTTACAGATGAGAAATTTGGGTCTAGTTTATTTATTAATTCCATTTAAAAATATGAAGTGTCCAAAGCATTACTCTTTCTACTTCCTGATACGATCCAAGCAAAAAGAATTTTTTCCTAGGACATTGCTCATTATTCCCTTGAGAAATAGGTATGACTTCCAACCTACAAAGATAAAATCATGCGATGCAACTAAAACGGATGATTCGCCTTTGAAGTGGTTTCAGGTCATTTTAATACTGTGTCCATACAGAACCTTTTTTACATTCATTTTCAGACTTCAAATATCTCATTTCAGGGTGAAGTTTAGCTGAGTGACATTAGAGCCCTCTGAACTGTCTTTGGTTTGGTGTGAAGTGAGAGGTCTGAAAAGGATAGCAAGCTGAATCCTCAACTTAAAAGCAACACTTATTTTTTTTTAATTAAAAGAAAATCCAATATTATTTAAATCTTAACAATATATTTGTGTCATGAGCTTTAGTTAAAACACTGGATGTAGAAAATGGAGTCAGGAGGGACCAGCAGTTAGCGTAATGGCTATGTCGCTGGACTCCCACGTAGTCGACCGCGGTTCGAGTCCCGGACCCGGCGGCTTAAACTCACGCCGGGCACGTGTGCGTGCGTGCCCAAGATCCCGAGAGGAGAATGGAGGAGAAGGGATTGCGGCGTGACCATCCCCCTGGGGGGTGATTTCCTGCTTTCTATCTCTCTGTCTCTGTCTGTCTGGCGAGCGCACGCGCCCTATAGCAAAAACCTCTCCAAAAAAAAAAAAAAAAAAAAAAAAATGGAGTCAGGATTGAAATATAGAACAGAGGTGAAAGTCAGGTCATAATGTCCGACTCTCACTCATGTTAATATGGGAAACAAGGGAAGAAAAAGTAAAACACCACGTCTAAGAGCACTGATTCTAGAAGTATCGTATTTACAAGAAAGCTTCAGGAGCTTAGGAAGCCATCTTGATGTGGGTCCCTGCCAGGTGTCCCCATTGCTCCTGGGGTGTTGATGAGTTATTAGAATCTGGATCTTCCAGAAACATCCTCTACGTTATTAGAATCTGGATCTTCCAGAAACATCCTCTACGTCGATGGCATTTGTGCTGTTCTCCGTCAGGCTTACCAGGCTACTTGGAGCCCCTATACACATCTACCAGGTTCCAAGGATCAGCCCGTGGGGTGTGGAGATCCTTGATTAGTGTGCCAGTCAGAATTGACCAGGTTTATGTTGCAGCAACAAACTGAAAATCTCTCCATCGAAAGCTGTTTCTCTCTCCAGCCACCTGTGGTTGGAGCACCCTTCATATCACTCACACACATGAAGCTGGGCTTGGGAGGCTCTGCTCTCTACCTTGCTTCTGGTGGGCTGGAACTGCAGGGAATGAAGCCATATCACTTGGTCAGAACCACCTACGTGCCTTCTCAACTGCAAAGGGATGGGCACGGGCAATCCCCCCAGGAGCCTAGAGGGAGAGAGGAAGTGATGTGGAGAAGCAAGGGCATCTTTTCCAAGGGGTGGATGTCAAAGGCACCTGCTCAGTACTGTACACCTACTCAGACTCCTTGGCAGGACCGCAGAGCAAAACACCCCACATTTCATAGGGTCTCTGTGGTCCTAGTAGGGCCTTGGCATGCCACCCATAGCAACAGCCCTTTGTGTGGTGGCAGTGAATATGATAGGGTTGCTTCTCCTTAGGGAGCCTGATACCAGGAATTCTCCATCATTGTTTATCACTAGATGATAAAAATCATCTAATTCCACCACTTGTTCTTGCTCGTTAGCTTTTTTGCGTGTCTCCTACCTTCTTCCCTACCCTTTAGTCTACTACGCTAAGGGATGTCTAACTCTTCTTTGGAAAGCTCAATGTTCTCATCTATTCTGTTGCTAATAACAGAAATACCTAAGTCTGGGAAATTTATTAAAATAGATGTCTATTTAGCTCACAGTTTTGGAGGTCCAGGGTCAAAGGCCTGCATCTGGTGAGGGACTTCTTGTTGGTAGGGTCCCGAATCACACAACAAGAGCTTGGATGGAGCAGAGCATGCATCTCTTGGTGTCTCTGTTCTGGTCTCCTTCTCTTTCCTTATAAACCCACCAGGGTTCCCTCATGGAAGCTCCTCCCTGGTAACCTTTTAAAAGTGATTGCTTTTCATGTGAATATTACATAAGATTCAGGGTCTGAAAAGCCTACTGCAAAGGGCCTAGAAGGATCTGTGGGGTTTAGTGGGCTGTGGCTGACAAATGGCCTGCCAGTCTTGGACGAGTGTGTAGTCGTTGTTATGTGCTGACATTGAGAAGCCAATGGATCAGCTAACTCTTCAAGATCACCTGAGCACTTCCCCTAACACCCCTGAGAGAGTTAAGCCCTGTGTGTGCCTCTCTCTGATCACCGTCAAAGGGTCTGCCTCTGAATGTCATGGTCGTATTACATCTCCACTTCTCAACACCATCGCAACACCTCATCAATTCAATACATGAATTTGGGGGGTTATGGTCAAAGTATAGCATCCAGCCTTGGTTACCTTACTGCCTCCCACCAAAATTTGGGTAGTGCTGGTGGGGGTGTCCTATTGTCTTAGGCTTTGATGCCCAAACTAATCCACCAGCCAGCAGCATTAGCACAAACATGGGTTTTATTAAAATCCAGCCCCTCAGGCCCCATCCCAGACCTAAGTCAAAACCCACATCTTAACCATCCTAGAAGGTTTATGGTGCATGTAAAAGTTTGAAGAGCATTTATCCATAGAACCAGTTCTTAAATTTGGCCACATATTTGAATTCCCTGGGAAATCTTAAAAATTGTTCATACCCAGTCTCTAGGTCTGGAGTACGCCACTGCTCTAAGTGGTTTTAGAGCTCTCAGGTAACTATTGTGCAGAGTTTGAGAGTCACTGCTGTTTAGGACTTAGGTGACATTCACGATCTCCCCTGGTGTGCCCCCCTGGCTTTCCCAGTGCCACTTTTCACTCTAACCATATTGGGCCAACCTTCGGCCCCCCTCGATGCTTTTCCAGGAAGTGTCTCAGCCCAGTACCGGAAGCCATCAGAGACTGTATGTTCCTCCTCTCATGACTGAGAGGGCTTAGGACACCACATCTCCATTTTTCTTTGAAAAATACCATGACTCCAAGTCACTCACATACAAATAGGTTCATTTACTAAATTGTATATTGAGTATTTTTGTGATTAATAAAATTTAAGACAACCTATGGATATGTTACCACGTTACTGTGTTTTCCTTTTTGTTTCGTTCTTTACTGAACATCATAAATACGGTAGCTAATTGGAAAAAAAAAAAATGCTTGGTTACGTTCAGTTAACTTTGAGAGTTATAAATTAGGGGGCCTTTTAAAAATATACATATAGTAGTCACAGTGATAATCAGCATTTAACGACTCGCTCACTGCTTGAGCTCATGAGAGATCAGTAACACATATTTGAGAGACACCTGGCTTTGGAGGCAGAAATAAAAATCACTGACTGCTTTTGTCCATGAACCTCGGCTCTGCCGGGCCAGCAGTTCTCTTTGGAGAGTGCTTCTCTGACGTCATGGCGCCTGTTGTAGAAATTTACTCTTGAAGATAGTGTTGTCCTTCCCAAATGACCTCGGAGGAGAATAAACACTCCTTTATGTTTTCATGCGAGCAAAGTGTTAATTTTCAGCGAGACTGCCTGAGCACAGCAAGCAGCGAATGCTCTTCATGTGAACATTAAATAAGATTCAAGGTCTGAAAAACCTACCCCAAAGGGCCTAGAAGGATCTGCGGGCTTTAGCGGGCTGTGGCTGACAAATGGCCTGCCAGTCTGGGACGAGCATGCAGTCGCCGTATGTGCTGACACTGGGAAGCCGCGGGATCAGCTAACTCTTCAAGATTACCTGAGTGCTTCCCCTAACACCCCTGAGAGAGTTAAGCCTTTTGTGTGCTTCTCTCTGCAAGGCGTGGAAGCTTGCTGTTAGTGGTGTCTGCGTGAGACACCATAAGTCACCCTTCCCTTGGGGCTGTCACTATGTATTGTCTTTGAACAGCCTGGGGGTATGGGGCATGTGTCATTGGGAAAAGCATACAGATCAAGTTGTATAACAGGCCAGGCTGCAGTGGCACAAATGGGAGGGTGTGTGGGAGGCCTGGGTTCAGTTCCCAGCACATCTTAGGTGTGGTGGTGTACCTGCCATAGCTAACGGGGAGGCCGGGTGTGGTGGTGTACCTGCGATAGCTAACGGGGAGGCCGGGCGTGGTGGTGTACCTGCGACAGCTAATGGGAAGACCAGGCGTGGTGGTGTACCTGCCATAGCTAACGGGGAGGCCAGGTGTGTTAGTGTACCTGCCATAGCTAACGGGGAGGCCGGGCGTGGCGGTGTACCTGCAATAGCTAACGGGGAGGCCAGATGTGGCGGTGTACCTGTCATAGCTAACGGGGAGGCCAGATGTGGCGGTGTACCTGTCATAGCTAATGGGGAGGCCGGGTATGGTGGTGTAGCTGCCATAGCAGCTAATGGGGAGCCCCGGGGTGACAGTGTACCTGCGATAGCTAACGGGGAGGCTGGATGTGGTGGCATAGCTGCGATAGGTGGTGTACATGCTATAGCTAACAGGGAGGCCAGGTGTTGTGGTGTACCTGAGATAGCCAATGGGGAGGCCAGATGTGGCAGTGTACCTGCCCTAGCCAATGGGGAGGCCAGGTGTGGCGGTGTTAATCTGTAGTGGCGGTGTACCTGTAGTAGCAAACTAGGAAGCTGGAGTGGAAAGATATGGCGTGTGAGGACCTATGAAAAACACCCCTCTCCTCTCTCTCTTCCTCCTATGTGTTCTCTCTCACAAAAAAAAAAAAAAAAAAAAAAAAAAAATGAAGTATGCACCAGCACCTCAGGGCACCCTCAGTGGGTGCAGGGACTTAGCACAAATAGCTGCTGCAAACAGTGCAGACCAGAGGGCTGGGGGAAATGTCAAAAACCAGGTAACAGGCCCTCTCTCATCCGCAGTGCTGAGAAATATTGATATCAAGGACTGACAGTTGAATGCTGGCACTACTTATGTTTTGTTATCTCAGGCTTTATCCCTAAAAGAACAGTGGAGATGAAGGAGAAATAGTCATTAAAATGAACTAAATTAAAATCAAGGAGCAGTTCCCTCTATGTCAACTTTAAGCTAAGGTTAGTAAATAGAAAGACTAATTGAAACGCTCTACGATCTAATAAGAAGTTTTCATTAGCAAATTATTTTGTGCTTTCGTGGGTTACTCATGGCGTGTAGTTGAGTTGTGGTTCTCTTCATTACTCATTTTTATTAACGCATGCAGTAAATATTAAAATAGATCTTGGGAACAGTGATGTAGGTGGGACATAGACGGGTGACTTGTCAATTACAAAATACAGCAGCATGTGTATATACGTGTTCTTACACCATTTTCAGATTTATATTGGCTGTTTTCTAACCTCGTTTAGCCATTCTGTGACTTCTGTTTCATTGTGCTGTTGTTCTTGGCATCCCCACAAATTGGAATTTTTGGTGTAACTTCAGAAAGGTACTCAAAAAGGTAGCATTTCAAAAGCCAATGATAGGGACCAGCAGTTAACATAATGGCTATGTCGCTGAACTCCCATGTAGTCGACTGCGGTTCGAGTCCCAGACCCAGTGACTTAAACTCATGCCGGGCGTGAGTGCCCAAGATCGCAAGAGGAGAACTGAGGAAAAGGGATTGTGGCATGGCCATTCCCCCTGGGGGGGGGGGGGTGATTTCTCGCTTTCTATTTCTCTGTCTCTCTCTGTCTTTCTGGTGAGCGCACGCGCCCTATAGCAAAAACCTTTTGAAGACTGGCCCCTTAGTGCACTGATTAAGTACTGTGCATACGGAGCCAGATCCCACATGGCCAACCCTGGTTTGAGTTCTGGCCCCAGAGGCTTAAAAAAACACATTGGGTGGACCCACTGGTGACATGGTAGTTAAGGTGGCTGGATCCCACATGACCAACTATCTGGTTTGAGTCCCAGACCCTGCAGCTTGAAAACACAGTGAGCATAATTGCAATGAGTGTCCAAAATCTCGAAAAGAGAGAGAAGTGGAGGAGGGATTGCAACGTGACCATCCCCTGCAGGGGTGCTTTCTTTCTATTTTTCTGTGTGTGTCTCTCTCTCTCTCGGTCTCTCTCTTCCTCAGATGAACTGATGCACCTCCTGGCAATTAAAAAAAATAGATAAAGAAAGAAAGTAAAATACATTGGGGATGTGTGCATGCTTGCTCGAAATCCTGACAGGATGGAGAAATGTAGGAAAAAGATCATACTGGGAACCAGCAGTTAGCATAATGGCTATGTCACTGGACTCCCACGTAGTCGACTGTGGTTCGCGTCCCAGACCCGGTGGCTTAAAACTCACGCCGGACGCGTGTGTGTGCGTGCCCAAGATCCCGAGAGGAGAAAGGAGGAGAAGGGATTGCGGCGTGACCATCCCCCCCTGGGGGGTGATTTCTCGCTTTCTGTCTCTATGTCTCTCTCTGTCTGTCTGGCGAGTGCACGTGCCCTATAGAAAAAAAAAAGATCATACTGTAGCCATGCCCACAGGATCTCTCTCTCTCTCTCTCTCGCTTGCTGTCTCTTGTACACATACATACATTCTCTGGTAATTAATAACTTCAAAAAGAAAGCAAGAATGTACAACGGCAGGGAAAAAACTACTTTAGCTTTCTTTTCCCTCACGTTAATTTTTACCATTTTTAACTGACATACCAGAAAGTGAAGTATCTCAGGTGTTTCTCTAACAAAGTGTGCATTCAGTCAGATTTCTAGTAGTGCTTTTCTTCACTGTTTAAAAAATAAAAATTAAATGTGGAAATCAATGCCTGCAGAAGTAATGACTTCTTTTTTTTATTAAGAATTATTTTATTTCATTCATTATTATTTATTTATTTTTATTTGACTAGAGAGCAACAGAGAGAGAGAGAAGGAAGGTGAGAAAGCAAGCTGCCAGGTCCGGGACTAGAACCATGGTCAGCCATGTGGGAGTCTAGTGCCCCAACTACCATGCCACCTGCCAGCCCTGGAAGTAATGACTTCTATTAGGTCATTGGAGAAGTCGTGACATATTTTTCTATGCAAATATGCATCATGACTTTCCCAATGACCCAGTGTTTTGATCAGCCTCAATTAACTAGATTTTCTATGAAGTCTGTATTGTGACTATTTCAATATTTTTATTAATGAGAATTAATACAGAAAACCCTTTAAGTTTCTTATTATTGCTTATTTTTCCATAGTGACTTTCTTTGCCATATGTGTACTTTTTTCCTTAGAAAGGAAAGCAGATAAAATACAACTTTAATCTTTCTTTGATAATTAAAATGTTTTTCTAATGAGCTACAATTACAAATGTTTCTAAGATTTGGTGAAAAGGCAATTCACTCCCTTAATGAATTAGTGTAGATCAATTTTTATTATCAAACTATAGGGGGTATAGGAATTCCGGACTCAAGTTGGAATGTCCCAAAGCATTACTTAGGAAGGTTTTGTTTTCTTTAAGAATAGTCAGTCTGGGATCAGCAGTTAACATAATGGCTATGTCGCTGGACTCCCGCATAGTCGACCGCGGTTCGAGTCCCGGACCCGGTGGCTTAAACTCACGCCAGGCGCGGGTGCGTGCGTGCCCAAGATCCCAAGAGGAGAATGGAGGAGAAGGGATTGCGGCGTGGCCATCCCCCCTGGGGGGTGATTTCCTGCTTTCTGTCTCTCTGTCTCTCTCTGTCTGTCTGGCGAGCGCACGCGCCCTATAGCAAAAACCTCTCCAAAAAAAAAAAAAAAAAAGAATAGTCAGTCTGATCTCACCTCAAAGTAAAGTAAAGAAACAAAATAAAGCTTGTTTCAGGATTCTGGTTACTTGTGTTTTATAGTTAAGATTTTATTTTAATACTTTTAAAGAAAGAATTATGTTTATTTAACTTTATTATTACTTGTTTTAATCTGACCAGAGAAAGAGAGAGAGAAAGTGAGAAAGGAAACTGCCGGGTGCAAGACTCGAACTGCAGTCAGCCATATGGGAGTCTAGCATTCCTAACCACTACACCACCTGCCGGCCTCATATAGTTAAGATTTTTAGTTAATTTATTTTTGTTTTCCCTTTCCTTCCATGCACTGCCATGTCCTCGAATGTTTTGGGCTAAGAGAGAGATGGGAGGCCCCACAGGACTTGTCTCTTCTGGACTCTCTGGGATGTCGCTTGTAGTGGCCCCCTCAAAGTCATGCTTTGGGGACACCAGAAAATCTCACATGAAGGGACTTGGACAGAACTCCCCCACCCACTAGCTTCATGGATATTGGCTCTTCAGTGTTTATGAAGTCCTTCTGCTTCAAAGTGAAACAAGGTCTTCTCAGCATGAAAATGTCCATAGGCAAAATTTTGCATGGAAAAAAAATTATTTCCCTTTATATCCTCATTAAGTAAATTCAGGCAATTGTCAAAAGCAAATATAGCTTTACAAATTATATGTTACTGTTCCAAAAAAATATTGAACCTTTAGGAGCTGCCGGGATGGGAGATTTTCGTAGGATTCTGAAGTCACAGATTTGATCAGAATTGGCTGTCACCAGTTCCACCCAGGATAGTGTCATTGCATGCTTCCTGTTTGCCAGGTGCTGAAGGGACTGTGCCCCATTGCTTAAGATCCAGTGCAGGGACCAGCAGATGGCGTAGTGGTTACATCGGTGGGCTCCCATGTAGTTGACCACGGTTCGAGTCCTAGTGGCTTAAAACTCAGGCCAGGTGCGGGTGTGTGTGTGCCCAAAATCCCAAGAGGAGAATGGAAGAGAAGGGATTGGGTCATGGCCACCCCCCGGGGGGTGATTTCTCACTTTCTGTCTCTCTGTCTCTCTCCATCTCTCCAGTGAGCGCATGTGCCCCCGTAGCAAAAGTCTCTCTTTCAAAAAAGAAGAAGATCCGGTACATTGTTTTGTAAAATAAGGTTTGTGGACCCCTGGCTGTCTCTGGTGGGACAACTAGTGGGCCTATTGGCAGTTAAGGTTTTATAGGAAATGTAAAATATTAGATCGATTGCGATTTTGGCAGATAATTCTATTGTATTCTTAGTAATAGGTTTGTAGCAGGTATACGTTTTATCTGGTAAGTCTGGGTGTGAGAAATGTCACCTTTTTTCGGTTTGTCTAAGTTTGATTTCACCTGTTTTACACTCCCTCTTCCTCCTCTACACACGGCTTTAAGGTCGAGAGAAAGTCATGAGAACATGTGGGGAAAGGAACACTCAACCTCCCCACCCTGGTGATACTCTGTCCATGCCCAAGCAAGAGAGTCGCTCTGTGGCCGATAGCTCCTCTGCATCTGCACACAACTGGGCACCCACTCCATAAGATTCAGCTCTCGGTGTTCAGTCTACCCTGTGCCCTAGAGCTCTTCCACAGAGGTCCTGCCACCCCAGAGGAGCTGTGCAGGCATGGCTCCCCTTCTCTAAGTCACCTCTAGCCCTCTGTGTCCTTACCAGCTTGTACCTTCTAAATGGCCTCTAATCCAGCATTTTCCCTTGTCTCAGAGCCCTTTCCTGTACCCTCTCCCTCCTTGGGCAGACCTGCTGTTCCCTTGTCTTTTTGGTGGGCTTTAGAGCAGAGACTGCTGGCTGTTGAGGTCTCTTCCTTGCATGGGGTAGGATGGAGTGATATACTCCCCTGGTCAGATTTATTTCCGTGATGGTCATCTTAGTCCCATTCTGGCTGCTCCAACCCAAACACCAGAGGCTGGTGGTTTATAACATCAGCAATGTATGACAGTTCTGTGGGCTGGGAAGTCCAAACTCAAGTCCCCAGCAGATTTGGTATCTGGTAAGGGCCCACTTCTTGTTTTATACATGACACCTTCCCACTGCGTCCTCACACAGCAGATGGGATGAGGGAGCTCTCTGGGGTAGGGCAGTATTCCCACGTGGGTGCAGCCCTCATGCCCTAATCACCTCTTCCCTCACCTCTTCCTCCTAATGCCACCACCTTGGGAGTTAAGATTTCACTCGATTAATGGGGGGTGAGGATATATGCATTCAGGGTACTGACATGAGAAGGTGTTAAATATTGCACATACGCTACAAGGACTGTCTTGGTCACTTGTTAACTAGCATTTAGTTAAAAGGGTGTAATTCTCTGCAAATGTATTTTTGTCTCATTCACATGTTAGTATTTGCATATGCTGACCCAGCCACTGTGATGCAGAGGTAGCACAAGTGCCCTGCAAGACTGGAAGCCATATGGCAACCACAGGTTCTAGTCCCAGGTCAGCCTAAGAACATGCTGGGTGTGCATTGAGCACCCAGGATCCTGAGGAGATGGAGGGCTGGGGTGAGGGAAGGAACTGTGGCGTGATGAGACCCTCGGGAGGGCACTTCTCTCTCTGTCTCTCACTCTTTCTCTCTCTCTCTCTCACTCTCTTACTCTCTCTCTCTCTCATACTCTTGATCTCCGTCAAAAAAAGATATACATTTACATATGCTAAATTTGCATTTTCATCAGTGGTTGAAATAGGGGTTCAAGATTGTTCACGGAAGTCCATAAAGAATGAAAATAATAATGTAAATCCTAGAACTTAAGTAACATGCAAATGGTAATAGTTAACAAGCTTCTAATATGACTGGACTGTGAATCGGCAAGAGTAATGATTTTTTTTTTTTTTTGAAAGCAGCCAGAAAAGGAAAATACCAATAAGGAACATGATAAGGAATGTTTGAAAATTTGAGCAAACTTGCCCTTGGTAATTATCTGCCATGGAATTCTGTGAAAAACCTCATCTGTAAGTGGAGATGGCAACAGCACTCACCTTCGAGTTGGTGTGAGTTAATGTGTGTAGAATTCGTATTCATACATTTGTGCACGGTTGGCATCATTATTATAATTATCAGTCGTATCCTAAAATACAGTGATGTCTCTATAAGAGTATAGGCTTTATTTTCCAGAACAAATTAACATCATAATGCTTTGGTACAGAAGTGATATAGTTTGTCATTAAAGGTGGCTAAATAACCCAAATTGTGGCAGTATCACTCACAGTTGCAGGATTGGGTCTAAGTTATGTTCTGACCAAATAAACAATAATATCAATAGCAAATAGAGTTTGAAACATGAAACTGCCATTTTTTTAGAGATCTAAATGGTTAATATAAGGGAATTCATGTATTTCCATTGAACATGCTCAGAGAAAAGCAGAGTACCTTACTGACGGAATTCCTCAGCTAAGTGACAATGCCCGGGCCACACCATATGGGTCGCGTACACTGTGAAGAATAGTTCGGGTCAGTGGGTGTGTTAGCAGATACGGAGCTCATATGCTGCTCAGGCCACAGAGCCACCTCTTCACACGGGCAGGGTAGGTATCGAGAACTTCCTGTCCTATGTGTCCCCTCAAACCCAAGCTGTCAAGTGCCTTCCATTGTTTATGACATGGTTATTCCCAATGTGCTGTGTATTGGAAGAAGTACACCAGGGTCATTCCTGAAAGCGCCACTGCATAGCCAGAGAAAAGGGCTTCTCAATAAAAAGTTGCCAAACCCAAATGCCAGGCTGCAAACGGCCAGTCTCGAGGAGACAGAGCAGGTGCTTTCTAACTGTGCTTCAGTGCTGAAGGGGAGCACAGCAGGGAGACATGCTTTACCTAGTGTCCTGTGCAGAGAAAGACCATGGGTACCACTCTTCTCTTCTCTTCTCTTTTCTTTTTTTTTTTTTTTTTTTTTTGAGAGATTTTTGCTATAGGGCATGTATGTTCACTGAAGAGACAGAGACAGAGAGACAGAAAGCAAGAAATCACCCCCTGGGGGGATGGCCACACAACAATCCTTTCTCCTCCATTCTCCTCTCGGGATTTTGGGCATGCACGCACACGTGCCCAGCAGGTCCGGGACTCGAACCACAGTTGACTATGTGGGAGTCCAGCAACATAACCATTATGCCATTTGCTGGTCCCCACACTTCCCGTTTTTATACTAAGGCTTGTGGCTATGCAAAGGATAGAGCCTCTCAAAGACTGAGTTTTTGTTTGGTTTTGGTTTTACTTCTCTTAACTTTTATTAAGATAACATTTATATTCTATAAAATGCACCAGTCTTAATGATTCAGTTCTACGGGGACTGCAAAAAATTTGTAGAAAATGAAATTGAAGTACAAGTTTATGTGCAAACATTTTGAAATCAGTGTTTAGTTTTCGTATAATACACATTTTTCCTGAAGACTCCTCGTAGATTCAAGAATGGTGTATACCCATATAGACACCCTCCAAAACAAGATACAGAACATTTCCATCACCCAGGAAGTTCCCTCATACCCCTTTTCAGCCACTCTCTCCCTCCCCACCCCTCATCCCCCAGAAGCAACTGGCAGCTTTCTGCCTTCTGTCACCATCGATTAATTGTGTCTATTCTCAAGCTTCATGTAAATTATATTTATTTGCCCCACGTGAACTTTGAAATGAAGGATGAGGTAGTGCTTCTTGTGATGGTGACCATGCCAGTAAAGGACCTCTCCCTGGTCTCAAGGACTTAGCATCACGTGCAGATACACGCACATGTATGTTGAGTAGCCCAAAGCATCACTGAAGTACCGCACTTTTAACTTTAGGGGTAGGACGACAGAATTTCATCAAAACGAACAACTTCAGTGCAAATGGCTTGTATCTGAAGGTCTGCAGCTTCCCCTCTGCTTCTCTTTGCTCCTAAGAGGAGGAAATCAGGAACCATTAAAGGTCAGCATTGCTGACTACATCCAGGTGTTACTCTAGAGTATGAAGAAACATGTGTAGAAACAGAGGCAAGCCAAGGAGAGATTAGGAACCCACCCACCACTGGCTCCTCCGGAGTCAGACATGTTTAACCTCAGAGCTCTTGAATGGAGCGTTTTCTTCTTGTGGACTTCTGGTCTGACTGATTCCAGAGATGGTTTCCTGTGAGGAATCTTGCTGTGACCTCTCTATTGATCCCCACACCTGTTGCTATCTAGCTGAGCCACTGAGCATTTGCCCTTGGGTAAATTGCTTTTTAGGATTATTAGGTTAGCAGAAGCCAGGAGTCGAACGAACAGTGAGGTTAACAGTGGTAGTTAACACCGACGAAGTTGCCGGTGCCTCTTACCCTCCTGGGGACTTTCTGTACACTTACTCTTTCTTATAACATTTCCAGTTACTCCATGACATGGGGCCAGCTGCTGTCCTCGGTGTACCAGAGTGTGTGGTGGCATGGAGAGGTTAGTGATCTGCTCAGGGTGGCAGTCGTGATGGGCACCACACCAGGGATGCCGGGACCTGCAGCATACATATATACCATGTGAGCTTGCCACCTCTGAATGGTATGGTGCCTTAATGCAAGGTCCTTGTTGATAGCAACCCAAAGGAATTGTCACGCCACAAATTATTTCCTTTTTGTTATCCACTGTTTCTTCACCTTTTTAAAATCACTAAATAATATCAAACCAGGTGTATGTGACGAAAGCCCACCAAGTGGACCTCGGATGCCAAGAAGCCTTAATCTAGAAGTCATGAATTGATTTAACTGGGGCTGGTTAGTGGTAAGAGTGGGAGACCTTTTCCTCCTATTAAATGGAAGTGCCAAGGGCCTCTATCTTTTTTTTTTTTTTTTTTTTTTTAAGAAAGAGTTTTGCTATAGGGCTCATGCACTTGCCAGAGAGACAGAAAGCAAGAAACCAGCCCCCGGGGGAAGGCCACGTTGTAATCCCTTCTCTTCTATTCTCCTCTCTGAATTTTGAGCACACATGCACCCAGCATGAGTTTTAAGCTGCTGGGTCCAGGACTTGAACTGGGGTCAACTACATGGGAGTCCAGCAATGTAACCATTACACCATCTTCTGGTCCCACCAAGAGCCTCTATTTATAAAAAACACTAGAGAAGACTTTCCTTTCCTTCTGCTCCCCTTGTCAGCTCCCATCCATTTCTGTAGTCTCCCTTTGCACATCACATCTGGAGTCCCCTGGGAAGAGGGGCTTGTACTGCAGCACCCTCTGTAGTCTCTCTCCTCCCTGTGGGTGTGCGAGGCAGGCTTGCCTATAGCACTCTGATGTCTCCCCACCTCCCCAGCTGCTGGTTTCTCTTCTCCATCACCTCCTGAGTGGGAAGTCCCCTGAGGGCTTGCCTCGTCCTTTTTCCTCCCTCCTCCCTTCTCCTCACCTGCCATAACAGCTCCTAGCTCTGTGTTTCTGAAGCCAGCTCTTCTCCTGCCCTAACCCGCTCTGTTCCAGTTGTCTGCTGGAGTCACTGGCCTGGATGGTCTGCATGCACCATGGCTTAGATGTGGGTAAGATGAGACTGGTTGTGCCCTGACTTCTCCTCCCTCTAAATGGCATTGTCTTCTCTGAGGTCCCCTGAGTGTGGGACCTCTGCATCACTTTTCCATGGTATCCCTGTGTACTTCCATCCTGACTTTTCCTCCGTGGCCCAGATGGTCGGGCCAGAGCAAGTTCTTACCTCCTGCTGAGCTCCTGTTTCCTTCATCGCTAACTAGTTGTCCTCGACTATTTCCTTCTCTTAGCTGATCCTAAATGGGCTGTTTAACTAACACTTCTAGACCTAACCCTTCCCTGTTAAGGAATACACAGTGCTTCTCCGCTTTCTATACAAAAACAAGTGCCTTAGTCTAGTGCTCAAGGCCTTTTGCTGTGCAGAAGCTTGTGAGCTTGATGTAATCCCATGTGTCTATTTTTAGACTTGTCACTTGTGCTTTAGGGGCCTTATTTAAGAAATATTCACCTACTCCAGTGCTTTCAAATTATCCTCCTGTGTTTTTGACAAGTAATTTTATAGTTATAAGTAGGAAGCATCTCATTACCTAACCTTGTAATATATTACAAAGCTATGAACATCAAAACAGCATGGTATTGGCACAAAAATACCCACTGACCAATGGAAAAGAATAGAGAATCCAGAAATAAACCCCCAAAACGTACAGCCAACTGATTTTTAACAAAGGGCACAAAGATAGCCCAGTGGAGAAAAGGGTCTCTTTAGCAAATGGTGCTTGAAGAACTGGGTATCCACCTGCTTAAAAATGGAACTGGACCCTTCATTAACAAAAAAATCAACTCAAAATGGGACCAAAGATTTACATGTAAAGCCTCAAACTATAAATGTACCTGTGCTTCCATTTCTTAAACACATCTCATGCACCCTCTCCTGCTCATTCCTGTGCATCGCCCCCCTCCTTTGTCCATTTGCGCTCTTGCCTGTTGTCAATACCCATCTTCAGTGCCATCGTCCCCACGCAGCCATCCCTGACTTCCCAGTGTCTTGTGCTCACTCCATCCTCTGCACCTCAATCACACTTTGTAATTTACTCCTTAGTCTGCTAAGTTCAGCTGTGACTTACTCGCCTCCACTGCATGGCAGCTTTCTGAGGGCAAGGGCAATTCCTAGTCACCATCATATCCTCCCACATAGTAGACCAGCAGGTGCTAGCTCCCAAAGGAACATGGCTCAGTTCAGTCCCCATTTTGCTGCAGTGATACTGAGGTTTATTGGACTCACGTGGTCTGCTCCTTTCCTGCCCGAGAGTTGACAGTAGCCCGTGGAGGTTTTTGAACCCACCAATATATCAACTGTTGAGCTTCCAACAAGGAAGACTATAATGCTTGCCTCTGAAGGAGGGCTTCAGCCCCCAACAGAGCAGGACAATTGCTCATCATTGGCCCCATTTTCAAAGTCTAGGTTGGTCCTCCTTGTTAGTGACAGAGAAATACATTCAGCAACTCTCCCTCCTATTCATTGCACTGCATTACCAGCCTTGAGATTTGCCAGATGTTGCTGGATGAAACAATCAGGGCAGTATTTTGACAAGACTCTTGTGAGACTTTGATGCAGTACATGGCAGTGTAGTCCTTCCACCCACTCTGAAACTGCTGTTTCCATGTCACAGTCGGCCACGGTGTAATAAAGTCTGAGCACTTACAGCTTAGCTCTCTCCAGCATGCCCTGATGAAACAAAATGTTTGTTTTCGTTTTAACAGAGGCGCAACAGTCCTCAACCTGTAAGTGCTTGCTTGTCCGTACGCACTCCTGTTCTTTTGTACGTCCTTTTCCTGTTCCTTTTTATTAGAGAGCTGCTGGATCTCATCACCGTGCTGCCGTATTTGCTGGAAGAAATGAATGTGTCCGTGCAGTTTCCTGTTAATCTCTGCCTGGAGTAAGCAGCATGGGCTGCCCCAAGCCATGCTGGCAATGCGGGTTTCACTCATAAAAGCAAGCTTCTCGTTACCAGTTGGGGAACAGCCACTCTTCCGATATTACATGGATTTGAAAAACAAATTTGTCATCGGAGAGTGAAGGGGCACCAGGCTTTCCATCAAGCTGCTAAGCAGTAGAATACCTTGATGCCAGTTCAGGCTTCGCACTTAGAGACACGTGACCTAAGGGGAGGCATAGATGATTACAACTGAGTTAGAGATGATTCAGACCGTTTCTTACAGTCCAGGTCCACAGACTATCTCAAAATCACTCACAGTGCTTAGTGGAATAGCCCAGGCTGGACCCCGATGTCTTTGCTCACCCCCTCCTCTGAACTTTGGTCACACTTTCCAATGTCCAGGACTCTGGGGAACATCAGACTCCCTCTAATGGAACCTTTACAAACTCTAGTGTCCACGTGAACATACCATAAATAATACCTTTCCTGCCTCCCAGGGAAGGGAGGGCGTATGCCGGTCTACCCTGCAAGTCCTGGAGCCCACACCTGCTAGGGGAGAGCAGCTTCTTCTCCTTCCTTCCATATACGGGTCCCCCAGTGCACGTCTCACAGAGCCCCATCATGTCTCTTGTTAGACTTGGGGGTCCAGAGTCCCCACCCCAGCTGCCTCACATTCCGGAACAGAAGGCAAATGTTGAACAAGTAGTTAAGAGTATAGCAAGGGACCAGCAGTTAGCGTAATGGCTATGTCGCTGAACTCCCGTGTAGTCGACCGCGGTTCGAATCCCAGACCCGGTGACTTAAACTCACGTCAGGCGCGTGTGCGTGCGTGCCCAAGATCCCGAGAGGAGAATGGAGGAGAAGGGATTGCGGTGTGGCCATCCCCAGTGGGGGGTGATTTCTCACTTTCTGTCTCTCTGTCTCTCTCTGTCTTTCTGGTGATTGCACGTGCCCTACAGCAAAATCTTCTCAAAAAAAAAAAAAAAAAATGTGCAGCTGGGGAAGCCTTCCTTCCTGCCATAACACCTATCACGGGATCTCAGGGCATGCCTCTCAGGACAGGCGACATTGGAACCGAAGCTTCAGGAGTCAGCAAGGATTTTCCAGGTGGAGCAGGCAAGGAAGATATTGTGGATAATTTCGGTAGAGACGTTCATCATCTAACATCTTCATTTCTCTGAGTTCTCCTGTTTTGGGAGGTGAAATGGGATGACAGAGACGGAGTGAAGCTAGAGACACCGGGAGCAGACCCCAAACTCAAAACATGGGGAGGCCCTGAGGGTGGGGCCCAAGTCAGGTGCGGGAGGTGCTCACACGCACAGCTAGCCGGCATTACCGATCATGTCGCCCATCCTAGCGTGTCCATGGGAGCTTTCCTTCAGAGTGGAGATAATGCCCCTGCGTAGCCCTGCTCTATGTAGACATAGCCTTCACATGAACCTTCGTGGGTTCACCCAGGCCACTGCATACAGGGGGTGGTGCTTCACCCCTGTGGCCCCAGCTTGAATTTGGCCCAGGCGTGGCATGGCCCCCGCCCAGCCCAGGGGCACTGCCGAGAGCAGAGCCGAAGAGCATCTTGCTGTCTTGCTCTGTCGTGTTTTCCAAAGCCGCGAAATTTCGTCCATATGTTTCCACCTCTCTTTGGCTGATTGCCTCGTGCAGTTGATACGTACAGTATAACAAAATAAAAATGTAAAAAATCTGTTTGGGAGCAGACGTTGATGGGAGAAAATGCTGCATTTCAGTGTGCAGAGCATATGTGAGCACATAATCCTATTGTGTGTGTGTGTGTGTGTGTGTGTGTACATGCGTGTGTGTGCACGCTGTGCTTTCAGAGTGCCATTTATAAAATATTTACCATCGTTTCACTGATTAAGTTCATGGCGAGCGTCGTTATTGACAAGAGCCAAAGTGCTCTGTTCATTTGGGAAGCCTTTGGTGGGGTAGGAAAGTGAGGGCCAAGGAAGACGGCTGTGTTAGAACCCAGAGGGAAAGTGGCAGAACACCGAGGACACCACTGCCGATCAGTAAGCCAGGCCAAAAGGGCTAGAACTTGCGGATCTACGCAGGAGCCATCTGAGATACCAAATTCCAGCGTGACAATTCAGATTGCAAACTGCATTTTTTTTTTCCCCCGTCTAACCAAAACTGCTGTCACCTAATTGAACGAGAAATATGTAGCCTCCCCCAGCCACCAAACCCCTATTTTCCACCACTGAACAGAAGACGGATCGTTCCCGCTCAGCCCGACTCAACTCAAGGCTGTTTGACCTCCTGTTTTGGATCTGAGAATACAATGTTTTTATTAAATTCTGGCTTATTCAATTCAGGTTAGGTATGTGACAGGAACAGGGGAATTTTTATCTCGAATTCTCCTGTTAATTTTGAATCTTTGCTGCTTCTTAACCTTTATGTGTCTTCCCTGTGTTCCCACAGAAGAGCTCAGAAATGTTTCTGATTCCAGTTGGAGCCCGACTTCTTGTAACTTGTGCAGAGCGAGTCCTGCTGTGGCCCACAGTCAGGATGAGATTTGTGTCCCGACTCGCCCCTTCCCTGACACTTACACTTGCCGCAGCCCCATAAATGTCTGGCTGTAGCTAAAATAAAGCACTTCAATGCTCACCTGGGATTTACAAAGCAGAGACCTTCTAATTTTGTTGTTGTTGGAGAAGATTTTTTTTTTTTTTTTTTTTTTTTTTTTTTTTGCTATGGGGCACATTCGCTTACCAGAAAGAGAGAGACAGAGAGACAGAAAGTGAGAAATCACCCCCCAGGGGGGATGGCCACGCCGCAATCCCTTCTCCTCCATTCTCCTCTCAGGATCTTGGGCACGCACGCACACGCGCCCAGCATGAGTTTAAGCCACCGGGTCCAGGACTCGAACCGTGGTTGACTACATGGGAGTCCAGCGACATAGCCATTACGCTAACTGCTGGTCCCGAAAGCAGAGACCTTCTTGTGGGAGGCCCAGTTGTAGGGACACACTCAGTGCCCTTGTGTGAATTTTCTCTCGGGCGTGAACCCAAAGACAAGCTTTATGTGGACTTCAGGAGACATTCCGGAGGTGTGGCCAGCCAGGAAGCTGTGGCTGTCACTCATTTGTCACTGATGTGGCACTAACAGGGAGGATCCCTCTTTCTGAGACAGGGTAACCCTGAGTTCACGTCTGCAGCATCCTTCACCCCATGTAGAAACTTGTAGTTGATTTTACGGATTGCAGCCCATTCAGGAAAAAAAATCATCTTGTAAAGCAGACCACGTTAGCTTCTACATGAGACAGCTTCAAAATGTGACTTTCTTTCCCTGTGACACAGACCCTAGTGGACTGTGTTAAACCACAGACACTGTTGTCACTGCAGCGTCACTCGTCTTCCAGAAAGAAGCTTCCTGATTCTTTTAGAGTCACTTCCTATGTTTTTTAATTGGCACATGATAATTGTACTTATTTATGGGGTACAATGTGATGTTTTGATACACGTATACATTGTCGATGATCAAATCAGGGCGATTAGCACATCCATGGCCTCAAACCTGTCCCTTTTCTTTGTAGTGAACACTTTAAAATTCGGCGTGTGCGACGTGATTAAAAACTGAGGTTTCGATGGTATTTAAGCTCCCGTTTAGCATGCGTCGTAGCTCGATCACCCTACATCCGCAACGCACAGCAGTGAAAAATAACGCTGCTCCTGTGCTGGTAATTAAGATAAGAGCAGTTACGCTAAACACATTTAGAACTAGTTTTAAATGTTTTATATTGATATAGGCAGTTAAGAGAAAGGGAAGGAGATTGGGGCCAGATGGTGAGTGGCTCAGAAGTAAATAATGCTCCTGCTACAGTCATTCCACATGGGCAGGTTATGGGTTCTGGTCTAGGGAGCTACGTGTGTGGCATGGTGGGCATGTATGCCCATGATCCAGCCCTGCTGAGGCTGGGGGTGAGTTGTGATGTGGGGGTGCTGTCTCTCTATTACTCTCACTCATGAAGAAAATAAGTAAACATAAAAAAAAAAAAAAGGATGGAAAAAACAGTTGGACATTTATGGTGATTCGGAGAAAGACTTCTGAGTTCTGGGGCTGGTGTATTCTTGTCATTGGGTCTTTATCTCGCCAATGTTAGTCTAACACCATAAGCCATCATTAAAGCTTTATGACTCAATCAAACACATCAACATACATGTTATCATCAACAAATAATTTTCCATTTCTTGTTTCCTGTATGTTTTGCTTTTTTCTCCATCCTTGATTCCCTATCACTTACCCTCTGCCGTCTCCCACCCGCCTCCCACACTTGATGGGCTTGATTGAACAATATACAGCGTACTCTGGATGGAAAATCTCATTTTGCATGCTGGTATGATGTACAGGGAATGAATGTAAATAAAAAAATTTAAATAAAAAATAAATATTAAAAAAAAGCTTTATGGCTCATAAGAAAATAAACAAACCAAACAAACCCACCCCAAGAGATTGCATCTTCTCTGGCCTTCCACTTTCTTTCTTCCCCAAGTGGCTGTAGCTGAATTTGAAATTCTAACCCCTGGGTGTAAAGTTGTAAATAGCAGAGAAAAGAAAGTCCCAAAAGATTATATCCAGCCTGATACGATACTCATTTTATAAAATTAAAAAACAACTTATAAAAATAGCATGGTTGTGATAGAACTATATAGAAAGGAAGTCAAAGGAGTAGTAAATAAAAAGTCAGAATAGTCAGTACCTTATGAGAGTCTGGATGACAGGTTTGGGGAAGGTAACAGAGGTGGACACAGGTCCTTGTCCAAACTCCAGTTCGGTGGAGTGGTGTTTCACGGTATTGATGGGCTTACTGAGGATGAGTGAATGGTGGAGCCAGAGGGTGGGACCGTGCACAAAATGTAATGCTCTGTGAGTCTGACTTCCATGAAAAGGTTCCGGGTTCATGTCCAGAGACCTCCCTGAGTCTACCATGAGCATCAGACCCATGATCCAGGGCTGGCTAAGGCTGGCATTCATTGCAGTGACCAGACCCTCTTAACCATCAAGACATGGCTATCTCTTTGTGTCTCTCTCTCTTTCTTGGACATAGAAGAAATAAGTAAATCAACTTTGGGAAAAAAAAAAAAACAACAACAACTTTGAGTGAAACCAAGCAGGCCATGAATGGATCAGTCATGACAGAGTGTAGGAGTTTAATATGAAAAGAAAATAAGGGTAGGGACTAGCAGTTAGTATAATGGCTATGTCACTGGACTCCCATGTAGTCGACCGCTGTTCGAGTCCCGGACCTGGTGACTTAAACTCACACTGGGCGCATGTGCGTGCGTGCCCAAGATCCCGAGAGGAGAATGGAGGAGAAGGGATTGCGGCGTGGCCATGCCCCCTGGGGGGTGATTTCTCGCTTTTTGTCTCTCTGTCTCTCTCTCTCTGTCTTTCTGGCGAGCGCACGCGCCCTATAGCATAAACCTCTCCAAAAAGAATAATAATAAATAAAATTTATAAAATAAGGGTAGAAAAGAAAGAAATGTAATATCTATGAGTCTTTTTTTTTTTTTTCACCCACCAAAAGTCATTTTCCTAATTTAGTAAGACCTTAGCAATGCGAATGTCAAGTTACCTTCTCCCCGTGGGTTAGAACTTGGTCTTCAGGAAAGGCTGCTTGAATTCGAAATTTTGATTTGTATAGGACACATCGAACCCCTCAAGGCCCCAGAGTCCTCATCGGTAATGTGGAATAATAGCAGGATGCTCTCAAGGGGTTGTTGAGGCCATTTAAGAGGATAAAGCTTGTGACCTGCTTGTCACAGTCTCTAGGTCACATTTGTCAAGCAGAAAGAACCCTTTCCTGTACGTTCTCCCTGCCTTTCCCCCCACTTTCCTTATGCAGCTGGGGAAAACCAAGAATGCAGCAGGTTTGCTTTTTTGTTTTGTTTGCAAGGAAAAGGTTGTTGAATCTGTTCTTAAGAATGTTTGAATTAAATTCTTTTTGCCTGAGGATATTATTTTTATCTTATGTGATTGTTCTTTGGACAAGCAGTCAGAAACAAAATGAAATTGGGAGGCTCCATGCTTCCTTTCCGAAAGGAGGCTTCAGGGCTTTGGGCCAAAATGTGGCTTGAAATGAATTTTAGAAGGGATGGCAGCAGGCAGCCTCTGTTGTGAGGGTTCCTGCTGGTGACAGGCGCATTCCCTGAGGACAGGGAATAACCCCCGGAGGAGCTCTGCGGAGCAGCCAGCCCCACGCTGGGCTTCCCACTGCACAGAGACCTGTCAGAGAAAGAGTGATTTGGTGGGAAGGGAAGGGCCACTGGGTGGGTGACACAGGAGGCCACTCCATACATGGGCTTTACATTTCAGTGCACTGTGGCCCACACTGCATGGTTTCAGTTCTCTCTGGCAAGTTTGGAATCTGCCCATTAGACACTTTCATAACTGAGACCCCTTTCCTAAAGGAGGCGGTGGCACAGGGCCGTCAGCTGTCATAGACCGGAGGTGGTGCCTCCCTTGCCAGATTCAAGAGGAGTGGGACCAGCAGTTAGCGTAATGGCTATGTCGCTGGACTCCCATGTAGTCGACTGCGGTTCAAGTCCTGGACCCGGTGGCTTAAAACTCAACACCGGGCGAGTGTGCGTGCGTGCCCAAGATCCCGAGAGGAGAATGGAGGAGAAGGGATTGCGGCGTGGCCATCCCCTCTGGGGGGTGATTTCTCGCTTTCTGTCTCTCTGTCTCTCTCTGTCTTTCTGGCAAGCGCATGTGCCCAATAAGAAAAAACCTCTGCAAGAAAAGAAAAAGAGGAGCAGGGTGATTGTGGGTTCCATAGGGAAGAGAAGCTAGCAGGGACAAGGCACAAACAAAATGTTCACATGCGGGAAATGATACAGGAAATCACAGCTGTGGCTGTCACTTCCCTTTGTGGTCGTGAGGAAAAAGCCATGAACGTAGCAATGCCACCATGGCATGAGTTACGAGGTTATCTGTGCCAGCTGTGTGTCCGGAAGGGCAGCTGAGTCCCTAGATCCACCAGCAAAGGGAAGTCCCTTGGGAGACAAAGGCACAGAGCGGAGGAGAGGGAGCATGGAGAACAGCTTGATAGCTCTGGGACTGTGCGCAAGTCTGGCACCTTCCTCAAGCCCGTTTCCTCAATGACAAAATGGGAAGAGGATGTAAAATGCCTGGGCTCCATGGGCGCCTATGAGGTGTTCCCTGATGTGGCCCCTGGGGTCCTAACTTGACTGGTATTATTATTCAACGCAGACCCAGCAGACGCGGGAGAGGGGAGATGGGACTGCGAGGGTTACAGGCGAAAGATGGGTGCCAGAGGCAGCTCCTCAGCCATGGCGATTCATTCAGAAACAGGATAGACTTCCCCAGCTGTAGCCCAGGAATGAGTGCTCTCCAGCAGAGTCTGGGCTCTGCAGAGGGGAAGGTGATCGGAGAGAGAGTGTGTCAAGTGGGGAACTCCAAAAATATGCAGTGGATAGAACAAAGAGAGACTAGGTAGGGCTTCCTGGGTGGCTTTGAAGTAGGAGTTGGGTGACTGAAAGAAAGCCGATTTCTCTAAAATTCCAAGGTGGATCAAAGCCAAGATAGAATGTGTTCTTGTTTCTTAGATTTACCATAAACATAATTTCTCTTTAACTTCCTAATATTGTTTCCATTTTTAAATTAAGGTATATTTAAGCGCAGTAAAAATCAGCCTTATGAGTTTTGACACACACATGGCTGTGACATCACTACTAGCCATGATGTAAGGTAATTCACTTTTTTCCCCCACAACTCCTTTTATAGCGTGCCTATTGTAACCAGTCTTTTCTTTTCTTTCTTTTCTTTTCTTTTTTTTTATTTATTTTTTTTGAGAGGTTTTTGCTATAGGGCGCTTGCGCTCACCAGAAAGATAGAGAGAGCCAGAGAGACAGAAAGTGAGAAATCACCCCCCAGGGGAATGGCCATGCCGCAATCCCTTCTCCTCCATTCTCCTCTCGGGATCTTGGGCATGCACACGCACACGCCCGGTGTGAGTTTAAGCCACCGGCTTGATTACAGTGAGTTTTTAGCAAATCTTCAAATCAAGAAGTACAAACCTTCCAATTTTATTCTTTTTCAAAATTGTTTTGGGTACTCTATATTCTAGTTACTTTGCCTTTCCATATAAATCTGAGTATCAGGTTGTGATTTCTTTCTTTCTTTCTTTCCTTCTTTCTTTCTTTCTTTTTTTTTTTTTTTTTTTTTTTTTTTTTTGAGAGATTTTTACTATAGGGCATATGCACTCGCTGGAGAGACAAAGAGAGACAGAAAGCGAGAAATCACCCCCCTTGGGGGATGGCCATGCCACAATCGATTCTCTTCTGTTCTCCTTTTCAGGATCTTGGGCATGCACATATATGTGCCTGGAACAATTTTCAAGCTGCTGGATCCAGGGCTTGAACTGTAGTCAACCATGTGAGAGTCTAGAGCCTTAACCACCATGCCAGCTGCTGGCCCTGAGCTTATGATTTCGGATTCTGATAGAAATTGCATTGAGTCTAGATAGCTCAATCTAATGTCTGAAAAAAAAAAAAAAAGCAAACAAACAAAAAAAACTGACATCAAAATGTTCAGTCTTTCAGTCCATGACCATGGTATAGCGTCGCTCGCCATTTACTTGAACCTGTGACTAAGACTATCAATAGTTGCAGTTTTCAGCACACACGGGCCATATATTTATTTTCTAAGATCTATACTTAGCATATTTCATACTTTCATGCTATTGTAAGTGGTATGGTTTTATTACTTCCATTTCCAGTTGTTCCTTGCTGGTTTATAAAAATAAAATGGAATCTTGACTGTTGATCTTATATTTTACAGCCTTTGAAGTTCTAGTAGCTTTTAAAAATAGTTTCTTTGGTGGGGCTTTCTATGTAGACAAATCATGTCATCTATGAATAGAGAATTTTATTTCTTCCTTTCCAATCATATGCCTTTACTTTTTTTTTTTTGCTTTATTACACTGGCCAGAACCTCTAATATGATGCACATTATCATTTGTTATTAATTGATTTTTCTTAGGTTCATAATATTGGTCCTGTTGGGAAAGGTCATTTTTTCATTCATGGAGCAGTTATGGAATAGCTACCAAGTGGTAGGTGTTATACAATGCGCTGTGGGTGACATAAAGAAAAATAGGACTGTAAGCCTGTCTCTGAGAAGTTTAGGATCATTTAGGGAATATAAGCTATCTTCCCCAATGCAAATAATATCAGGTAAAAAGTGCAGGCATACCTCAGTTCCCTGGAGTCAGATCCTACGGGGTACAGCCCTTGGGTGGGACTGAGAGAGAGGCCCTCCTCAGAGGCCTTGTCAGAACTGCTCAGTCCATTACAGACAGTCCCTGCCCGTTCTCAGTCCTGCCTGCTGGGTAGTGCTAGCCCAGGAGATGGGGTCGATTAACATAAGTAAGGCTAACCCGGCCTCAGGCAGGTAGAAGTGCTGTTTGTTAAAGTTCTGACTCGGAAGAGCCATTCGTAGCAAACTACCTTAAAGGGAAAATGCTCAGTCTGATGACTCAGGTTCCCTTCAAATACTCAGGAACCCTAGAAGGAAATGGAAGCAGGTAGAATGCCCTCCCCAAAGGGCTCCTCCTTAGAGTGTGGGGTCAGTCAGAAATTAAGCAAGGGAGAGAAAAATGTGAGATGGGAAGAGCGGAGGGGGGGGGGGTGCATGGACTAAAGAGAGGAGAGACTAAGGACAGTGGGGATTAAGCATGGCCGTGTGTTGTGCAGTAGAAGCCCCTTTGATTTTTCTGCATGAAGCTATACCATCAGGGCTGGTGGGGGGAAGAATGCCATAGAATGTGATTTCCAGGGTTCAGAGAGGGGGAAATGAGTCATGGGGAAAGAGAAAGCTTCCAAAGTGAGAAAAAACAAAAAGGTAAGATTTGGATATGCAGAAGTAGACAAAAAGGACATCCCAGACCTTCAGAAGAATTTCGAGCTGAGGACAGCAGTACGTGGGGCCCGGGTGGAATGGAGCAGGTGGGTGGAGGTTGGTGGAGGGAAGCTAGAAAGGGGTTTGGAGGCAGCTACACCAGGCCTTCAGTGCCAGGCTAACAAATTGGAACTGAATTTGATAATGGAAAGCGAGAAGAGTTCTGAGCAGGGAAGGAAATGAGATCTGACCTTTGAGGCCAGCTTTTTAAAAAGTTCGTATTTATTTCCTGAGAGAGAGAGACAGACTGACAGGCACCCTGGACAAGGTCTTTGCACTGCATTTCATTCCTCAGCCCTGCGGCCAGCCAGGATTCTGGACGTGCCCTTGGGCATGCCCAGCATGTTCAGGTAGACCTAGAACATGAATCTGGAACCTCCCCACCTGGACTCTAGCATCACACAGCCGGGCCCTTCCTGCCTACCCCACCGTGACTGGGCCTGGGGGGCAGCTCTTGGGGCAATGCTTATAAAATGGTTTTGAACATGGCCTCTGTGCCTGGCTGCTCGGGTTCCGATCCTGGCCCTCGCTGTGAGAGGAGCTACCTGGCCTCTCTACGCCTCAGTTCCCGTATCTGTAGCCTAGGAAGGATGACGGTGCATACTTGCCAAGATTGAACGAGTCGATCCTTGTCAAGCTCTCGGGACTGTGCCTGGCATGCGGAAAAACACTATGAAAGTGTTAGCTGGCATTATCATCATTGTCATCACCGTTATTTTAGGAACATTAATTGGAAGGAAAGCAGGTGAGCTTGAGTAGCTAAGTGACTATTACCGGAGGGCAGCCCAGCCCCGCCAGGCCTGACTTGAAAAGACGAGGTGCGCTCCAACCTCCACCACCATAGCACCTGCTCCACGTTCTCACACACAAATAGCAGCTCTGCTCTTTTGTGCTCTTTAAAAATCTTTATTTATTATTTTAAATCCTCTCTTGGCACTAATCACATCCTGGAAAGCCTTCCTCAGGATGTAGGTTGTATGCATGCACGTTTAGGTCTGCACATCCCACTCGTAGACTTGGGGAAGACACATCAGGCTCTTCACTCCTGCGCCATCGGGCCCCAGTGCTGGGGGTGCACGTTTCACGACGGGAGCCCACTGCCAGGATGAAAATTATGAAGACACTGCAGCAGCCTGGGGAAATACTTTGGCTATAATTTTAAATGAAGTGAGCCCTGAAATTGTATATATACCACCATCATAGCAATGTGAAAATATATTTTTTTTTAAAAAAAATTGGAGGGGAGTTTTTTTGTTTGTTTGTTATAGGGCACGTGCGCTTGTCAGAAAGACAGAGCGAGACAGAGAGACAGAAAGTGAGATATCACCCCCCAGCAGGGATGGCCACGCCGCAATCCCTTCTCCTCCATTCTCCTCTCAGGATCTTGGGCACGCACACATACGCACCCAGTGTGTGTTTAAACCACCAGGTCCAGGACTCGAACCGTGGTCAGCTACAAGGGAGTCCAGTGACATAGCTATTATGCCAACTGCTGGTCTCAGCAATGTGAAAATCTAAATGCGTGTGAGCTCTCATTTGACCTGTTCAAGCCAGGCATAGGCACCCATGGTCCTGACTGGCTGGAAAGGCTGGGGTGGGATGGATCACAGTGTGAGACTTTGTCGAAGATGCTTTTCTTTCTTTCCTGCTCTCTGCTCTCATGAAAGAAAGAAACTGAAACAAGAAGGAGAAGGAGAAGAAGAAATACAGGAACCAGCAGTTAGCATAATGGCGGTGTTGCTGGACTCCCACGTAGTCGACCACGGTTCATGTCCTGGACCCGGTGGCTTAAACTCATGCCGGGCGCGTGTGCGTGTGTGCCCAAGATCCCAAGAGGAGAATGGAGGAGAAGGGATTGAGGCGTGGCCATCCCCCCTGGGGGGTGATTTCTAGCTTTCTGTCTTTCTGTTTCTCTCTGTCTTTCTGGCGAGCACACGCACCCTATAGTGAAAACCTCTCCAAAAAAAAAAAAAAAAAAAAAAAAAGAAAAAAAACAAATGCAGACAAATGACAACACTCATGTTAAGATAGGGAGCATAGGGCCAGCCAGTGGCACGGTGGTTATGGAAACTGGACCCCACACGTCGACTCTGCCCTTTGAGTCCTGGACCCAGCACAGTGGGCACATGTGCATGCATGCCCAAAGTTCTGAAAGGAGAAATGAAGGAGAAGGAATCACAGTGTGACCATCACTTGTGGGTGTATGTTCTTACTTCCTCTCTCTGTCTCTCTCCAATGAGTGCATGCACCCTCAGGCAAAAAGAAAGGAAGGGGGACCAGCAGTTAGCGTAATGGCTATGTTGCTGGACTCCCACGTAGTCGACCGCAGTTCAAGTCCCGGACCCAGTGGCTTAAACTCATGCAGGGCGCATGTGCGTGCGTGCCCAAGATCCCGAGAGGAGAATGGAGGAGAAGGGATTGCGGCGTGGCCATCCCCCCTGGGGGGTGATTTCTCGGTTTCTGTCTCTCTGTCTCTCTCTGTCTGTGTGGTGAGTGCACATGCCCTATAGCAAAAACCTCTTAAAAAAAAAAAAAAGGAAGGAAGGAAGGAAAGAAGGAAGAATATCTAAGCACATTGGTTTTCTAATGTCTCTGCAATTATTTTAATGATCTTTTTAAAATGAGGAAAAATAAAGGAGAGAGTATGGGGACCAGCAGTTAGTGTAATGGCTATGTCGCTGAACTCCCATGTAGTCGACCGTGGTTTGAGTCCCGGACCCGGTGACTTAAACTCATGCCAGGCACGTGTGCGTGTGTGCCGAAGATCCCAAGAGGAGAATGGAGGAGAAGGGATTGTGGCATGGCCATCCCCCCTGGGGGGGGGGGGGGTGATTTCTTGCTTTCTGTCTCTCTGTCTCTGTCTTTCTGGCGAGTGCACGCACCCTGAGCAAAAACCTCTCCCCCACAAAAAAAAAAAAAAAAAAAAAAGAAAGAAAAGAAAAGAAAAAAGAAAAGGAAAAGGAGGGAGTATGGTATACCCAGGAGGCCTCCTGTGCCTCAGAGACCCCCACTGCAGAGCAGAAATTGTTTGAGAAGAAATCAGGGACTGCATAGAGTGGAGGATGTCAACTAAAGAACCAGCCATGATCTGCAGAGCCAAGGTCCCCCTCTGCCCTTTCCAGCCCTGGAATATACCTTCTCTACAATTGCAATTCCTAGCCACGTGGGCCCTTCCCTTCCACACAGACAACCCTTGCCAGGGAACATGGGCTAGAAGTGGCATCCTTAGGCTTCTCATCGATGGTGTCAGTTAAAGTAAACATGATTCCCTTCCCAGCTTTACTGTCAAGTGCAAAGGATGTGACCTTGGGAAAGACACTGACCTTGTCGAGCCTCCCTTTCACAGTCTATCAAATGGGGCAATAGTGCCTTCTTTATTGTGTTATTTCTCACAGGAAAAGCGTGAATCCGTTGCTTGGAACCCAGGCAAGGGCTCCAGGAGGGCTAGCGGCTGCTGCAGCTGCTGTTGCAGTAGGTTGGGATGAGACTCGTGACTATTGGTTTTATAGCAGAGAACCGTCATTCAGTAGCCAGCTCAAACGCGAGCTCCTCTGTGAGGTCCCCCTTCCTCTGCCAAGAGCTTTCTCCCTCTCCCCTGGTCTCCTGGAACATCGTGTCCATTCATGCC
Organism: Tupaia tana; assembly: GCA_026018925.1. Lineage (NCBI taxonomy): Eukaryota > Metazoa > Chordata > Mammalia > Scandentia > Tupaiidae > Tupaia > Tupaia tana. The sequence goes on along the minus strand of JAKSZU010000024.1, from coordinate 28,652,756 downwards.
TGTTTCACAGCATCTGCTGCTTTCTCTGCGGTTGGGCTGTCATTTATATTCATTATCATTTTTTGAAGGGAACGGCAGGATACTGAGTGGCCAGCACATAGGACAGGACAGGCTAGGGACTTCCTGTTACATGAAGACCAGAAACGTTACCCTGCTGGTAACTGGGAGGAAAGCGCATTCCCCAGTGTCTGTGAGGTCAGAACTTGGCTCTGGTAGTCCGCAGCCCCGCTGACCTCCCTGTAGTTCTTACTGTATTGCCTGGCGCTTAATGCTTGTGGGAGGGGACTTCAAAGGTTCCTGGGGAAATTGAATTAAAATACAACTTTATTTTGGTGCAAAACATAGTTTTGACATCCATGCATAGTTTTCTCATAATGCACATTTTCTATGAACTTTTGAAGATCCCCTCCCCCTTAGGTCTGCCTTTCACGGAGGCAGTGCTTGGTACCATGTGGGCACACCTTAGATATTTAATAATGCTCCCAGTTCATGACCAAGTCCAGATTGAGTGGGTCTGAGGTCACAGACTGAGGTATGTCATTTTCAGGTGTATTTCCCTGATGCATTGTGACAGCCCAGAAAGTTTCCTTGAGCTCCTGTTGTGTCCTGCTTATTGCCATGTGTCCTCTGCACTGAGAACTGTAATGCAGGAGGGACCAGCAGTTAGCATAATGTCTATGTCGCTGGACTCCCATGTAGTCGACTGCGGTTCGAGTCCCGGGCCCAGCGTGTGTGCGTGCGTGCCCAAGATCCCAAGAGGAGAATAGAGGAGAAGGGATTACAGCGTGGTAATCCCCCCTGTGGGGTGATTTCTTGCTTTCTATCTCTCTGTCTCTCTCTTTCTGGCGAGTGCACGTGCCCTATGGCAAAAACCTCTTAAAAAAGGAAAAGAACTATGATGCAGGAGAGACCAATGAGAGGGATTTCTACATGAGCTTCCTGCTTTAAGGCAAAGGTTGATTTGCTAGTGCAGTGAAGAGGGCCACCATGAAGCTCTTAGAGGGAAGTGATGGGGTTGAGGGGTCACGGGGAGCTTAGCTTACCCTGGGCACTTAATGGATGCTAAATAATTGAAGGAATAAAGTGAGAGATGGGCGAATGATGCCTTGATGAACTGGCGATGAACTAAGGATGTTTGAGAACATTTGCAAATTGGTCATTAATGTTTCATCAACACTGTCTGCATCTTTTTGTTCATTGGAAATGGCAGCAGGAATTTCCCATCACAAGGACACAGTTTTATAAGAAACTTCAGTGGAGGAATTATGCCTGGTCTGCGATGCCATCCAATAAATTGAGTTTATCTCAAAATAGTCTGATAGCTGGCCATGGCCTGGAATGGCTTTCTACTGTGCTTGGAAGACACTGGAGTACATGCACTCCCTAATATTTAGAGGCAATTCAGGGATTTTAGAGCCTTTCCGCTTTATTGGTTTGGGTTTTGGTTTCCTTCTATTTTTGAACTGGGGTTCTGAAACACTGAAATGACTGTGTATTCATGATGGGGAGAGAACAAGGAAGCATAGGGAATGATCCTACTAATCTAGAAAGAATGCCTTCTTCAAAATGATTTTTGCTGTTGGCAAAGCTGAGAACATACTCACACGATTCTCTGCCTGCAGTAAGTGACAGGAAAAACACATTGTGCGCTGTGGATGCTGTATCTGGCAGCGAATTGGCTTAAATCATAAAGAAAGGCTCAGTGTATGCAGCTCACTGTACTTCACAAAACCCTAGCTGGAAGAAAAGAGGTGGAGGAGCAGGCCAGCCGGTGACATGCTGGTTAAGGTGGCTGGATCCCACATGACCAACTGCAGGGTTCAAGTCCTGGACCCAGTGGCTTGAAAAACACACGGCGGGGGGGGGGGGGGGCGACCAGCAGGTGGTGTGGTGGTTAAGGCACTGGACACTCCCTCATGGCCGACCATGGTTCAAGTCCCAGACCTGGTGGCTTGCTTTCTCTGTGTGTGTGTGTGTGTGTGTGTGTGTGTGTGTGCGCGTGTGTTTGTGTATCTCTATCTCTCTGGTCAAGTTAAATGAATGCATAAATAAAATTAAATAAATACTTATTTTAAAAAAATGAAGACGCAGGGGTGGGGCCAACAGGAGGTGTGGTAATTAAGGCACTGGACTCCCACATGGCTGACTTCTATCAGAGGCTTGAAACTCACCTCGGGCATGTGTGCGCATATGCCCAAAGTCCCAAGAGGAAAATGGAGGAGAGGGGATTACTGTGTGACCATCCCCCAAGGGGTGTTTGCTCACTTTCCTTCTCTCTGTCTCTTCAGTGAATGCATGGGCCCTATAGCAAAATCTCTCTTTACAAAAGAAAAGAAAAACACACCAGGATGTGCATGTGCATTCCCAAAATGCCATCCTCCCAGGTCAGGGTGCGGGGGTGATGTTTCACTTTCCCTCTCTCTAGAGGGTGCGTGTGGTGCATGGTAAAAACAAACAAAAAAGTAAAGAAAAAGAAGTGGAGGCTCAATTTAGCATCCTAGAAATGGCAGGCGCAGCCATGAGCCTCTTGGGGTTGAGTACCCCCTACCCCCAACCCCCATCATAACAACCAGGTACTTACCCAGTGTGAGCTGTGGTCTTGGGTTAAATGTTTCCGCTCTGCCGGCCGGCCCTGCCTTTGGCAACCCTGCGTTACTGGGGTTGCTGGGCCTGCTGGGTAGAGGCTCCCCTTCCCAAACCTGGCCTGCATTCAGCAGCTCCTGTTTCTTTGACTTTTGAAGGTGGAGGAAGAGGAGAACGTGCTTCTTCTCCAGAACTGGCTGCCACACTTTTGACCATGGGCTGTCCTGCAGCTTGCGATGCCGCCGTACTATCCACAAAGCAGGCGGTAGATTCCAGGGGCTTTTGGCGCCTGCAGTGCTCGCTCCAACTGCAGAGGGCTGTTGATTCCATTTTTCAGAACCTAACTGAAAAGGGCACTTAAGCGAAGCAGGCATTTAGTCCCAGGCAGAATTAATCTTCCAGCAGGAGCAAAGAGCCAGGCCCCAGGCAGCTGGGACCTGGAGTTGGTCTGAGTGTATGCTCCTCACTTTCCTCTTGAGGGAGCTGGAGGGAAGAGCATGTGCTAATGAATGAGGTGTGCCAGGGCCTTGTCCACCTCAGGCGGTGCCTGGTTAGGCCTGTGACTATCCCAGCCTCCTGCGGGCAGAACAGAGGGCGAGACTCAAAGCCTACCCTGAGGCTGAGGCATGGACTTCTCAGGGAGTCGGGCAGAGGACTCTGGAACAGGGTCATGGAAGGCGGTGGGCAAACGCAGCAGGAGGTAGACACACTCTTAAACGCCGGAGAGCTTGTTCACAAACGGCAGCGTGCATCCGTCCGTATGTATTTTTCAACGGGGAGGTTGAGCTCATTGTTTTTCTCTCTTGGGAAAGTCTGGGACTATTTCACACCACTCTGTACTCCTCTGCATTCAGAGTACCCCTTCTGTCCTTCTCAACCTCTCTTTCCTTCCCCTTGTGGGGTGGACATAGTGCTTAATTGTGAGAGCCTGTGCCTTCATTTTTTAAGACCAGGCTTCCCTGCTTTGTTTTTGTTTCTGTTTGCATATTTCTGAGGCACATGTTTTCAGGTGTAAAATGACTCGCTGTATTTCTTCACTTATACTCATAACACCTATCTGCTTCCCACGGGGGACCTTCTGAAATACTAAGGACATTTTGGACTAGGTGGTTTTTATTGTGGGGACTTTGTCCTGTGCACTGCAGTATACTTAGCAGCTTGGCTTCTACCCATCAGATGCCAGCAATGCTTCCCCAACCCCAAGTCAAGACCAAAGATGTTCCAGACATCACCCAGTGTCCCCTGGGGAGCAAAATTTCACCCATATAAGAACCACTGGTGTAGTCTACGGGAGTCATGCCAACACAACCTACCCATTTTTAAGATATGCCAATCTCTGTGGTGGGATGGGTCATTCTTAGTTCTTAGATTCTGCTTATTTGTTCAGTCATTCACCTGACTAGTTAGCCATTAATCTATCGGGCTGTGGGGAACGTCATGACACATTTTTGCATAGGAAAATATAGGAAACTATATCATGACTTTCCTGATGACCTAATAGCTATCTGTCCACCCAACTAACCAACTAACGATCTATTAAGTCATCGTGAAAGTCATGACATATTTTTCTGTATTTTTCAATGTAAAAGTGTATCATGACATGCCTCACAACCCAGTATATCAACAACCCAATATATATGGGACAATTAGATAGTGCTTTTGGTTCTCTACATCCTCAGTTTTAAATTTTGGCTCTTCTGTTTACTAACCATAGGACTGAGGTAGGAGACAGGGGCCCTAAAAATATAGTTAGGGTATAGGTCCAAAATGGAATCACAAAATGACTAAGTTTTGAGATGGAGACACAACAGCTCAGCAGCAGCTCAGCTCTCACTGAACTACTTGATCACAACAAATGGCTTGTAGCAATGATTCAGTGATAACCTAAAGCAAATATAGCAATTAAGACTTTTTCCAGCTCCCCCCCATATTCCAGGAAGAAGATAATGGTCTTTATGACCCAACACTTTTAGACAAAGAGAGTCTCATGACCTATGTGCCCACTCCAAAATTAGGGAACAAATAACCAGACCCATCTAGCATGTGATCCCACTAGGAGGGGAACATATACACAAGTCCTTCCTGACCAAGATGAAAACCCATAGCCTCAGTTTCTCTTCAGCAACCCATTTTCTAGGACTCTTCCCTGCCTAGAATCTGTTCTTTCCTTCAATAAACTCTGCTTTGCTGTCCCCTCTCTGTGTTTATGTCTTTAATTCTTCATCTGAGCATGAGACAAAGAATCGGGCTCTTCCTGCACTGGATATTGGGCCCATGCACTTCAACTTCCCATATCAGGACCTTGGACTTGACTTCTCTGAATCTCACCTTCTTTATCCTAGAAGAGCAGAAAATTGTGAGCACCCAGAGGAAATGGAGTGTTTGGGGCCTCATGGGGATGATGGTGGATGGAACAGGGAAAAGATTAATGACAGGGATTTTGAATAGAGGACTAAGGCCAAAATTAGTAAGAAGGACTGATTTGGGACATGTTTCATGAGGACTGAGCTGGGGAGAAGTACCTTTGAGAGTACAAAATCAGAAAGATTTAGATATGGAGACCAGAGAGAGTATAGAGTTTGAGATAATCCCAGGGTTTTGAGATCTCACATCCAGGTGACTTGGAGTGGCTATTGTGATCAAAGTGACAAAACCTAATGAAGGTATGAGAGGAGAGTGGAATGCAAGAGAAGGTGCCAGAAGGTGCTCAGGGTCCGAGTTTCACAGACATCAGCTATTTAGAAGTGCTCTGCAGACATTTAGAAATGTGAGCTTGCAAGAGAGATTAGTCCTGGTGTTTTTTTTTTTTTTTTTTTTTTTTTTTTTTTTTTTTTGAGAGGTTTTTGCTCTAGGGCGCATGAGCTCATCCAAAAGACAGAAAGAGACAGGGAGAGAGAAAGCAAGAAATCACCCCCCCAGGGGGGAATGGCCACGCTGCAATCCCTTCTCCTTCATTCTCCTCTTGGGATCTTGGGCACACATGTGCACTCGCTCGGCAAAAGTTTAAGCCACTGGGTCCAGGACTCGAATGACAGTAGACTACATGGAGTCCAGTGACATAGCCATTATGCAATGATCATTTGAACCATGCTCCTTGACAATGAAAAGGGCATCGAGAAAGAGAAAAGGATCAGGGAGGGTTCCCTTGGGAACATCCTCATCTAGGTAAGGCAGACCAGATGCGTGGGTGGGAGGGAGTGAGAAGGTTGGAATGGGAGCAGATTCAGAGCCCAAGGAAGGCAGTCAGGTGATTAGGACTTCAGAGAACTGTGTTGTGGGAGACTGACAAGGGTTTCAAGAGGAAATCAAGGTCAACTATGACATACTCTAAAAGGTCTAGATGGGCCAAGATGGAGAAACAGCTCTTTTACGAGGTTACTAAAGACCATTAAATACTACAGGAAGTTATGGGACAATGATATTCATGGAGCCCTATTTCTTAGTGGTAAAGGTTAGAGGCAAGAAGTACAATATACCATTTCAAGAAATCACTCAGCAAAGATGAGAGACATAGGACACTATCTAGCCTTAAGAATATATATATATATATTAAGAGAAATGTGAGCTTTTTTCAGGGAGAGAACGATTGGAGATAGAGGAGATAATTACTGAGGAAACAGGATGAGTTGCAAGGAATGAAATGGCTGGGGGAAGATACTTGAGAGGAAGGTATTTGCGTCTTTTTCTGTTTTGAGACCAGAGAGGATAGAACAGAGAGAGGAAAATGTTTGGGTGGTGAGGAAGATGACTTCACTTTAGGCCCACCCCTAGAGCTGTTTATGTTAGGAAGGAAGATTTACTGGATTACAAAGAGATCTTTGTCCAGCTAGAATTGTTTTTCTTGGATTTATTTTCCAATGATATGTCATAGGGCAGTAATTCACTATCATCAGTTAATATGTCTGAGCACGGGGCCAGGAGAGAGGAATTAAGTCTCCTTCTAAGAGCTTCTGTTCCAACTGGCAGAAATATTCATCATAAAGGACAGATTATGCAAGAGTTGGCAATCTTTTAGAGGTCATGAGCTAAGTCTTCACTTATTCACTCACTCTTTTTAAATGGTTCTCTCATTACTAGTAATCTTACCTCCCCTGGTCATTGTGAATTAGTAGTAATAACGGGCAATTTTATCACGTGCTTATTTATCAAGCGCTATTCTAAGACCTTTACATGGATCAATTCGGTTCATTCTCTCAGCCCTGTGTGATTGTTTAAACATGAGAAAATGGAAGCACAGCAAAGTTAAGTAACTTGGCCAGTGTCACATAGCCACTAAGAGGTAGAGCTGGGATACCCCCCTTCCCTGCCCACCCACTCCATCTGGCTCTGCATGTGTCAGCCCTAATGCAAACACTGCAAAGAGACTTTGACCTCCAGGTACAATTTTGGTCCCCTTTCTGTACTGCTCCCCAACTCTTTGACATGATACTACTCATATAAGAATGCGTAGGAGATCAGAAAATAAGACAGACGAAGTGGTTCATTAAAAAATCATACTCTTGGCACCAGCAGATGGCGTTATAGTTATGTTGTTGGACTCCTTCGAGTCCTGGACCCAGTGGCTTACAAACTTCATGCCAGGCACGTGTGCATGAGTGTCCAAAATCCTAAGAGAATGGAGGAGAAGGGATGCCGTGGGGCCATTCCCCCTGGGGGGTGATTTCTCGCTTTCTGTCTCTCTGTCTCTCTCTCTCTGTCTCTGTGGCGAGTGCATGCATCCTATAGCAAAAATCTATCAAAAAAAAAAAAAAAAATCACACTCTTGAGACCAGCAGGTGGTGTAGTGATTACATTGCTGGACTCCCACATAGCTGCCTGCAGTTCAAATCCTGGACCTGGCGTCTTGCTTTCTCACTTCTCATTTCTCACTCTCTCTCTGTGGTGAGCATATGTGCCCTGAAATAAATTAGAAAAACATAATAATAATAAGGGATCAGCGGGTGTTGTGATGGTCAAGGTGCTAGACACTTCCACATGGCCGACCATGGTTCAAATCTCAGACCTGGGGCTTGCTTTCTCACTTTCTCTCTCTCTCTGTCTGTCTCTCTCTCTCTCTGTCTCTCTCACTCTCTGTCTCTTTCTGATTAAATTTAAATAAATGAATAAATAAATAAAATTAAATAAATAATTATTTTAAAAATAATAATAAATAAAAATTATATATATATTTTAAAGTCGCACTCTTAATGACCATATACTCACAAGTCTGGAGAAAATATTGGGACTTGTGACTATCAGGTGCATGTGATCACCATACAGGAAATTCAGGCAATCTGAGGAGAAAGAGCTGAGGTGATAACCCTTGGTCATTCAAGAGAGTCTGGAATTTGTTGTTGTTGTTGTTTTTTAAGAGGCATGAAGAAACTGGGGAAATGAGACTGAGTTTATTGGACAGCCTAGGAACTAACACTCAAAGAAAGATAAATTCCCTTCTATTCTTCCTTCCTTCCGCTTTCCCCTTCTTTCCTTCCCTTCCTCTTTTTTCTTTTTAGCTCCCCCCTCTTCATCTAGCCCCCAAGAGCTGCCTCTCTGCTGGGTTGTACCCTGGCTCCCACAGAGAGTGCCCCTAGGTCCTTAGTACCCCTCCCCCAGGTCCTCCCAGTCTCTCACTTCCTGCTAGCAGCTCCACCCCTGAAGTAGAAGCCACAGGTCCATACATTGAGTATTTCTTTAAGTTTGTTTCTTTTTTTCCATGAGTCGGAAAGACAACATACCCCGACAGGGTCTTCACACTGCAACCCACCCCAGCAACAGTCAGCCCCAAATCATGGGCACTCACATGCCCAGTGGATTCGGGGAGGTCCCTGGTCATGAACCCAGAACCTTCTCATGTGGCTCAACCTCATCGTGTTGTGTTTTACCCCTGCACCACCATCTGGCCCCACAGACTGTGGTTTTTAATGAACAGTTTTAGTCTAGCTGACCTTTTGATCTCCTGAGCATTCGTCTATGAGCCCTGTCATGTCATGGGGAGTTGAAGCTGAGGCATACAATGTCCTTGGAGCTCAAAGTCCCTTTGCAGCGAAATCCCACCCTGAACCTATGGAGCGTTTCAGTTTTCGGCTGCATTTGATCTCTGTCTATTTTCCCCAACATCCTTTCTCATTAAAAATGAAAGATGAGAAAAATAGGGCCCCCTGGTCCCACTCAGGGCCTCAACATTTGTTAGCCGTGGCTGGGCCCCTTTCTCTTCTCCACATCTTAACGTGATTCATCCCATCACGTGTCGTCTGACCCGCGTGTGAGCAGCCATATCAAACCCTCATGCAGCCTGTGCTAACAGAACCTCCCTGTAGAGATCTGGCCTCTTCTACCCTTTGCCTTCTCTCCTGCCATCCTCCCCCAGAGTCCTGCTGACACAGTCACCGAGACGGGATTTCATAGCTGCCTTCCTCAGAGGTCCACTGTGTCTCACTGGTTCTAGCCCTGCCTGAACCCTGTCCCTCGGAGTGAACAAAGGAAGGCTTAGCCCATGACCTCTAAAACTGTGCATGCTTTTGTTGTTGTTGTTGCAACTTAACGTGTGTCCTTCATGGTTGAACTGAAAGTGACTTGAACAATACAGCAAACATTGCACGGTTCCTATCGCCTGCCAGCCACTCTGCTACGTGTTGGGGACACAAAAGTGGGTGAAGAGCCCTTGGAAATGTCAGCATGTCAGCCAGCAGCTCTGGTAGCAGGAGACACACAGGTCATGAGAGAGGTGGGTATCAGGCTGTAGGGGGATCTCACACACAGGCCCTCCTGTGGGGCAGAGACCGCAAATGGTCAGCCTTGGGAAATGCTCATGGGCAGTCATGGTTGTGCTGAGTGTGCCGAGTGCTCAACAACCGTCAGCTCTCTCACATTCTCCTTCCTTCCCTTCTCATCTTTATAGTCTTTCACTTTCTCCCAATTGTCAGTATTGGGACATACATACCTTCATAATTAAAATACAACAAATGAGGGCCAGCAGATGGCATAGCAGTTACATCACTGGATTCCCACATGACCAACCATGGTTCGAGTCCCAGATCCCATGGCTTGAAAGTTATGCCAGGTACATGTGCGTGCTTGCCCAAAATCCCAGGAGGAGAATGGCGGAGAAGGGACTGTGGCATGGCCATCCCCCTGGGGGGGGGCAATTTCTCACTTTCCCTCTCACTGTCTCTGTCTGTCTCTGTCTGTCTCTCTCCTGTGAGCAGACATGCCCTAAGACAAAAACCTCTTTTTAAAAAATACAACAAGTGGAGGTTGGGCAGTGGCATAGCTATACAACCCAACACTCTACAAGGCCGATTCATGGGGAGAAGTTCTAAGATCAAGACCAGGGACTTCCCTGAGTATGTCGGGCATGCATGTGCCCATGATCTGGGGCTGGCTGAAGCTGGATATGGATCACAGCATCAATACCCAGTTAGGGTTGCTGACTGTCACTCATGGAAGACCTCCATTAAAAAAAAAAAAATACAATGAATGTTGGCCCATCAGAGAGAACTAGAGAGGTTGTAGAGAAGAGCAGGCATCGTGGTGATGGTGGGGAGATGGTGGTGCGGTCATGTGGGAGCGCTGGGAGGAAGAGGCTGGATCCCACAAGCTTTCCTCCCACCCATCAGTGGGACTCCTTCCGTCCCCTGATGGCTGGTCTCTCGGGAATCTCTGTATTGCTTCCCTCTTTTTCTCTTCTCCAGAAATAGGACCTTTTCATACACTTAACTTTTTATTTTGTTTTTCCAAATCAGAAATGTTTCAAAATCTATTCTGCTATTCAGTCACTCTCCAAAGAGTTATCAAGTTCTTCCTTTGGGCCAGGTACCATGCTAGGCTCTGAAACGACAGCAACGAATGAGACAATTCTGCCCCACCCTCAGCTCTGTCCAGCAGGACAGTCGAGGAGTCCGAGGGCAAGGTGCCCAGCCCAACCTTGCCTTGGGCACCACCACTCACAGTAAGACAGGAAAAGGGAAGGGCTGGGCTTGGAGTCTCTTTTCCCAGGATGAGGTTTTGTGTGATTTTAACTTATTTGCAGATAATTAACCTAAGGGTCAAAAAATCCTACCCTTCTGCCTCTGCGGAGATTGAAATCAGATTTTTGAAGAGAAGCAATTGCTGTGTAGAATTAAAAGCTTCTTGATGAATACTGCCGCCGTGACATGGGGAGGAAATTACAGTAGCACTTTCTGCGATGTAATTAAAAAACCAAAAAAGCAAAGATGAATGAAATACCCACAAGTGAAAATGGGATTTGGTTTTCAACAGAGGAAATTGGAGTTCTGTCAGTCACGTGTGGAGCATGTCCTGAATCATTTCAGAAGGCTGCAGGGGAGCCATGGCATATTTTCTTTAACCTGTGCAATACCATAGCCCAAGGATGAGAACTTTTACTCTAAAAAGATGTGACTTTTTTTTTTTTTTTCCTTTCTAGCCATTGACTCTTCCCCAGTTACCCAAAATGTGTCAGAGACCCAGGTGGAGTCTTAGGCATTTTGTTTTTCTTGCTCCCCACTGTCACTTCCTGATCTTCGTAGTCACACTGATTCTCTTGTCTTTAACCATCTTTGCTCAAGAATATATAAAGGTGATGCTGAGCTCGTCAAAGTGGTGGAGTCCACACAGTCTGTTTTTTCTCAGAAATATGAGGTCAAATCAGAACGTCCAAAGTTACCACATGCTAATAGATTTCCACAGCTCTGAAGTCAGCGAGATCCGGGTTCTGGGCCTGAACTCATGTCTTGCTGTTTAAGCCAGTCAAATCAGCCAGCCTCTCTGATCTTCATTTTCTACATGCATGAGACAGGGACTGGGATAGCCTCATGATTAGCGTTGTTGCAAGATGAAATGAATTGATACGTGCATATCTAGTGCTTAATCAGTCCACATGAAATAGCAGCTATTATAATCACCATTACTGTTGTAAGAAATAACTAGGATTGGGACCAGTAGATGGTGTAATGGATATGTGGCTGGATTCCCACGTAGTCGAACATGGTTCGAGTCCTGGACCCGGCAGGGTATGTGCATGCCCAAAATCCCAAGATGAGAATGGAGAAGAAGGGATTGTGGTATGGCCATCCCCCTTGTGGGGGGGGGGGGGAGTGATTTCTTGCCTTCTTTATCTCTATCTCTCCAGCAAGCACATACGCCCTGTAACAAAAATCTCTTTGAAGGAAAGACAGACAGATAGACAGACAGACTGGGATGGAAGAGTGCTAAACTAATTTTATGGCCAAAGGACTTGGATCACCAAAACCTGTTACAGATGATGGCAATGATTTCTTGGCAAGTTCCGGTGGCAAATTTAAATGTAACAAGCAATGGGAAGTGTAGTCCTATGTCATTCTTTCTAGAATTCTAGGAAACTGGGCTGGGCAGGAGTTCTTTGCTAGAGGTCAAAAAGATGTCTTTCACCCTCACGGCAGTGCCCGAAGGTTTGGAATACCCCTTCTCCAGGGAAAAGGAAGCGATGGCCGGCTCTTCTCCCACAGGAAAGGACCTGGATGCAGGATTCCAAGTGTATGGAAGAAGGAAGGTCCTGGACCTTTGGTCTTCTCTGCATTGTGGGATAAAGCCAGGCGGGCACTGGGGGGTGGGGGGGAGATCTAACCTCTCTGCCCATTGGTCAGAATCCTTCTCCATAGAGCGCAAGGAGGTAATGGTGACAGTGACCACTGACTTACCACTTCTGTGGCCAGATAATATTTTAAATGCCTTAGGTAAATCATTGAATCTTCCTAATAATCTTTTTTGATGTATTATTCTCATCTTATACATAGCAAAATGGACACAAAACAAAGATAGGAGTTAGAGGCTGGAGAATTCCTCTGTAAGTAAAAGGGAAGGACCGATAGATAGGAAGAGAAATAAAGAGATGATAGAGATGATTGATAGATAAATGATAGAGGACGAGCTAGGCAGATAGTAGATACGCGGTCTTCCAAAAGCTCATGGAAAATCTGTATTATGAAAGCACTATACAGAGATTTCAAATTATTTTGCACCAAAATAAACTCATTCATTAATTCAGTTTTCCCAGGTGGGAAGGACCATGCAAGACAGGAGTACCAGGAGGTGGGGGTCACCGGGGGCCACCTGGGGCCACCTGGGAGGCTGGCTCCCACAGGTAATACAGCCTAGTCTCTGGAAAACTGAGCTACTTCTCTTCCTTCCCCTTAGACTATCGCCTCTAAAAAGACCAATCCCAATAGGATAAGCAGCCTTGTAGAAGATTCAGTCCAAATTTATCCTAATATATGTCCTCTAATTATTTTGTGGGTTATATTAAAGTACTAAAGGCCCCACCAGAAATATTAGTTTAAAATATAAGATAGAGGACCAGCAGGTGGCATGGCGGTTAAGGTGCTGGGTCCCACATGGCCAACTCTACAGTTTGAGTCCCAGACTTGATGGCTTGAAAAACATGCCAGGTGTGAATGCATGCATGCCCAAGATCCTGAGAGAGAATGGAAGAGAAGGGATCGCAGGTGGCCATCCCTCCTGTGGAGTGATTTCTCATCCCCTCCACACTCCCATCTCTCTCTGGTGCTTTCTGGGGAGAGCGTGCATCCTATGGCAAAACCTGAAAAATAAAAACATCAATCAATCAATAAACAAACAAACTAACTATAAACTTGAAATTTATATTTCCAGTTTAAGCTCAAGGGACCAATCTGTCTTCTTTCCTTTCTTTCATTAGATGTACCCTTAACTAGTTATCATAGAAAAGGTTACAGCTATTTAAATACAAACCAGCATGAATTCAAATTACAAATTTAAAACCATCATAGGTACTAGAATGAATCTTTTTTTTAATCCAAGAGAGAGTTTTCTGAGAGTGGTAGTTTTGCTGCCTCAGCTCTTGGAAGGTAAGATAATTTGCATTTCTTCTCTCGTCTGTCCTGTCATTTATTTCCATTAGTCCATGAGGCTGTTTCGTTCCTCCCTTTGCACAAAACCAGATTATTTTGGATGAAAGCATTGCTTTCCATTATTCTTCTTTCATTTTGGCCTATGAATACACAGAAGGGGATAGAATCAAACTTTCTAAGTACCATACGTCAGCAATCGAGTTAGACCAATTGAAAGGATAGCACACAGCTCCTTCTTTAAAAATTAAAATTGAGGGACCAGCAGATGGCGTAATGGTTACATCGCTGGACTTTCATGTAGTTGACCGTTGTTCGAGTCCTGGACCTGGCGGCCTAAAACTCACACCAGGTGCATGTGCATGCATGCCCAAAATCCCAAGAGTAGAATGGAGGAGAAGGAATTGAAGTGTGGCCATCCTCTCTAGGGGCGTGATTCCTCACTTTCTGTCTCTCTGTTTCTCTCTGGTGAGCACACATGCCCTATAGCAAAAATCTCTCTCTTGAAAAAAATGTAAAATTGAGTAACCAAAACTTCACACATACACATTCAGAAGGGATCTAAAAGGCAGTGGGGGTTACAAGAAACAGAGTACCCTTCAGAAATAAAGACCTGTGGGAAGGCATGGGGGACTTCCCCCCATTTCTGGAAGAGTGTGAGTGGCAAATGGTACCAGTTGGCTGATCTACCCTTCAACCGAAACGTTCCTTTCTCTGGTCTAGAGATGGCCACAGGACCAGTTCTGGCCAATGAGAATAAATAGAAGTTTCTAGGTGAGGTTTCCTGAGGGTTTTGTGCCTGGCACGCTGCTTGGGCCTTTTACCAAGCAGGCTTTCTCTCTGGGCAATGCTGCTGTGACCCAGAGCTGGAACAACCATCTTTCAGCCATTAGGTAACATGCATGAAAACAGTGACCTGCTTGCCAAGGGCGTGATGAAACAGGAAGAAGAAAGAGCCCAGATCTCACGGCACCATTGACAGCTGCTTTGGTCTACAAACCTCCAGAAGTGTTTTTGTGCTTTTTGTTTTTTGTTTTTAAGAGAGAGATTTTTGCTATAGGGAGTGTTCACTGGAGAGACAGAGACAGAAAGTGAAAAATCACCCCCAAGAGTGGATGGCCACATTGCAGTCCCTTCTCTTCCATTCTCCTCTTGGGATCTTAGACACACACACACACACACACACACACACACATACATACACACGTGCCCAAGTGAATTTTAAGCTACCCAGGGTCCAGGACTCGAACTGCAGTCAGCTACGTGGGAGCCCAGCAACTTAACCATTGGACCATCTGCTGATCCTTCCTCCAGAGGAATGAATGGCTTAAATATGTTTAAGCCAGTTTGTGGCTGCTGCTTTGGCTGTGTGCAGTGAAACTCAAAAGAAGTGACAGTGTGACAGGGTTCTGAAGAGAGAGAATATATTGTCCTTTCACAAATTGCAAAAGGAAATGGGATCCTAAAACATATATGAGTAGAATAGGACCCTTGAATGTACATTATTGCGGTCTAAAGTGAGGTCAATGAATAAGAGATTCAGAACGCATCAAAGAATGAGTGACCAATGGGATGTATCCTTATTTCTTAGAAGTACAGTGGCAGAGAAGCGGAGGTGTCCTGTTTACCAGATTCGAAGTTATCAGGAGTGCTTTTTATTGCCAGCAGCATCTAACTTTTACAAAAGCTGGAAGTCATTTTTTATCATTATTTCTGCAACATGTTTTTATTAAAGGAAACACCATATGGGAACAGTAAGAAGAGCTGGTTACAAGTCACGAAGCTAGTCACAGATTTCTTTCCAACAGTTAAATTCAAAATACTTATCGCAGACCCTACAAGGGGAGGGCGGAAGTGCAAATTTCATGACTCTTAAAAGCATAAAACTTTCATCAAAGAATTGTGCGTTTCTTGTTGACATCGTTGTTGATTTTCTTTCTAGAATACAAAACAATATTTTGTAAGACTTGGGAGTTACATTCAAAATATTTAACAACCACTACGTCCTGGATACTGACTCACGAAAGCAGACCTCACACATAACAGCATCCCATAAAGAGGATCCCCCTGGGGCTGCCACATGTAGTCACACCAACTCTCCCACCTCCACCACCCCCAGCCTCTGGCAACCACTAATCTTTCCATGTCTTGTCATTTTAAGAATATGTATATATCTCTGGGACCAGCAGTTGGCATAATGGCTGTGTCACTGGACTCCCATGTAGTCGACTTCAGTTCGCGTCCCAGACCCGGTGGCTTAAACTCACACCAGACATGTGTACATGTGTGCCCAGGATCCCGAGAGAAGAATGGAGGAGAAGGGATTGCGGCATGGCCATCCCCCCTGGGGGGTGATTTCTCGCTTTCTGTCTCTCTGTCTCTCTCTGTCTTTCTGGTGAATGCACGTGCCCCATAGCAAAAACTTCTCCAAAAAAAAAAAAAAAAAAGAATATGTGTATATCCACAAGTGACCTTTTGAGCTGGATGTTTTGACTCAGCATGATGCCCTAGAGATCCATCCACTTGTTGTAGGTGTCACACACACACACACACACACACACACACACATACACGAATACTAACTTTTTAGCTACTTTCAATTTAGCAAGATTGGAATCCTGGCCACTTGTTTGAACAATTTTTCCCAGAAAGGCTGTAATTAAAACCAATGCAATGGCTGTTTTTTGTGTTTTGTTTTGTTTTGTTTTGTTTTGTTTTGTTTTGTTTAACACTCAAAAGAAGTTAAAAACTGCTTAGGAGGAGGAATCGTGGCCCTGGGTCCATGGGGTCTCTGGGAGGTAGGACTAGCTCAGTGGGCATGGACACGTGTTTCTCTGACTAACAGTGACCACTTCGTTTAGAGCAAACTTCTGAAGTGTTAGTCACAGGGAATCTCCCTTACAGGAAGGGAATGAGTGAATTCTCCTTGCAGAATAAGGTCAAGGCAGGAGGGCTCCCAGTGCTACAGTATTTTGTAGCAAAGCAGGAAGGGGAGGTAGGGCTAGACCTAGATCCCTCTCTTCTTGAGGCCTGTCATGTCCTGGCCGCTCTGCTAAATGCCTGACAGTTGGCCCTGATCCTGTGTCTTCAGTATCCACAGATTCAACTAATCTGGTATTGAAAATGTCTCATTGTTGGTGACGTGTTAGATGTAGTTAGACCTCCAAAGGTTACGGGTGGACTGAAAATACAGACTTCTTTTTCTTCTCATTCCCTAACCAATACAGTGTAGCACTGATTTACTTACATTGTATTAAGTATTGTAATTAGGGACCAGCAGTTGGCGTAATGGCTATGCTGCTGGACTCCCATGAAGTCGACCGTGGTTCGAGTCCTGGACCCGGTGGCTTAAACTCACGCCGGGCGCGTGTGCATGTGTGTCCAAGATCCCAAGAGGAGAATGGAGGAGAAGGAATTGCGGCGTGGCCATCCCTCCTTGGGGGTGATTTCTCACTTTCTATCTCTCTGTCTCTCTCTGTCTTTCTGGCAAACACACGAGCCCTATAGCAAAACTCTCTCCAAAAAAAGAAAGAAAAAAGTATTGTAAGTAATCTAGAGATGATTTAAAGTATGTAGGGGGTGTGCGTATGTTATATGCAAATACCACATGACTGTATAGAAGAGACTTGAAAATCCACAGATGTTGACACCTGAGGGGGGGGAGGTGTCCTGGACCCAATCCCCCATGGATATGAAAGGACAATATACTTGCATCATTTTATTTAATCCTCTTAACACTCTACACGACTGCTACTGTAACTGAGCCCATTTTGAAGGTAAAGCAATTAAGACAGAAAAACTAACACCTCCAAGGTCATATAGTCAACCCAAGACTTGAAGTAAGGTTTAAAGACACCCAGAGTCCATGCTTTTAAACACATATTTTAGTCCAAAGTGAGAAAGAGGCCAAAGCCCCTGTGTGCCCCAGCATGGTAGATGTATCCTGGGAGCATCGGAAGTCTGAAAACTCTCCCACGTCAGGGATTAGGGTTGTTCCAAACCTCTCCATCTAAGGCATGATGAAATACACATGTGAAAGTCTAAGCTGTTACTTGAAGTTAGAAATAAATTTTGGGGGAAACTTCATGATAGAAGAACCTACTTGGCGTTTGTTTTTGTTTCACTTTTTTTTTTTTTTTTTTTAAATACCTGCAACCTTTCAGGCCATTTCCATTTTCCCGAGATTCCCTAAGACTGTGGAAGCAAAAGCCTGTGCAAGGTTTTTTTCTTCATCAAAATTAAGTACCAAGGAAGTTGCTCTATATATTTAAAAATCAGTGACTACAGTGTGAAGTAAAGCGTTGTGTTTAAAAAAGAAAAAAAATCTTTCTCCCTCATTCTCTATCCCTTGCTATTTTTGATTTTTTTTTTTTTTTTTTTTTTTTTTTTTTTTTTTTTTTGTGGGGGGAGAGGTTTTTCGCTATAGGGTGCATGCTCTCGCCAGACAGACAGAGAGAGACATAGAGACAGAAAGCGAGAAATCACCCCCCAGGGGGGATGGTCACGCCGCAATCCCTTCTCCTCCATTCTCCTCTCGGGATCTTGGACACGCACGCACACGCGCCTGGCATGAGTTTTAATTCACCGGGTCCGGGATGCAAACCGCGGTCGACTACGTGGGAGTCCAGCGACATAGCCATTACACTAACTTCTGGTCCCTATCCCTTGCTATTTTTGAAAAAGCAAAATCGTTCAATTGGTTGAAGGAACCCCACAGAGTATATTTATAAACCTTCCAACTGGGATTGTCAGGGAGCCGCAAAGACCCCCATTTCCAGATGTTGCATTTTCTGGGGTTCTCACCGTCTGCCTGCCATAAGAGAGAGGGGCGTAGCCATGCTCCACCTGGGCAGGATGAAACCCTCCGGACACCTGCCTTTTACCCCCAGGAAGCTGACTAGGATGCTATCTGGGAAATGAGGGGTGAAGACACAACTCTCGTGCCTTGAGCCAGGGGAAGACGTGCCCCTAGAGACCCTGGCACTCGGGCTCTGTGTTGTGCTTCCTTCAAGGGCTCCATCCCTTTGAGAAGATCCGTGTTGGCACGCTCAGGCCCTCATGCCATGTCTCCTTCCCAGGGGCCTCATGGAGGCAGGATACACATGACACACGCTAGATTAACCACAGGAAAAAAGACCAGATTCTGACCACCACCCTGTCCCACTAGGTTGGTCCTGTCAGAGGCCACAGCAGGGTCCCTGGTACTCTGCAGAAAAGGCCCACCCTCCCTCTCACACCAGCCTCTGTGCATATCCTTAAAGTAGCCAAGAGCGTTCGTTCCATGGATTGCTCACTCTCTTATGACCACACTAAATTTTAAGTCTGATGTGAGGACCAGGCAGGGTACAGCAGGAATGCAACTACACCCACATGGGAAGGTCTGAGATCGTGTCCCCAGGCCTCTTTCTACACCCTGAGGGTGCTTTTGTGTGCCCACAACCCTGGCTGGCTCGGGCTGGGGGTAGATCGCAGCACGAAGACCCTATTGAGGGCGGCCATCTGCCTGTTTCTCTTCTCTTCCTCCTTTCCTTTCTCTCTTGCTTGTGGAAGAAATAAATAAACCTAAAAAAAAAGAGTTTGAGGGGGACCGCCAGGTGGCTTAGTGGTTAAGGCACTGGATTCCCACATGGTTGACTGTGGTTTGAGTCCCAGATCCAGTAACTTGAAATTCACTCCAGGCATGTGTATATGCACGCCCCAAATCCCAAGCAGACAATGGAGAAGGGAATAAGGGATGGCCATCACACCAGGGGTGATTTTTTTACTTTCCCTCTCTCTGTCTCTCTCTGCTTCTCTCCAGTGAGTGCATGTTCCCCATTGCAAAAAAAAAAAAAAAAAAAAAAAAAAAAAAATTACAGAAGAAGACAAACTAAAATACTAAGACTAGATTCTCCTTTTCAACTTTGGTTCTTCCAACTGACTCTGTATGCCGGGCCCACAACTGGACAGAAGATTCCACATGCTGACCGTGTGGGAGAGTGTTCGGGGCTCGTGGTTTCCATAGAAATGGCGAGGGTTTGTGGTACAGCAGCTTCTGCTGTGACATTGTATCTCTCCCTGCCCTTCCATGCTTGTGCTTGTGCCCCCAGGTCTCCTGTAGATTCATCCTTCCACACCCCACACAGGATTAGGATGGGAGAACTGGGATGCATCTCTCCAAGGTCATGGGTCAGCTGACATCACCAGGGGGCCCTCCTCGCTCCTACTGTGCACCTTTGCCCCCTCAGTGGCCCTGTCAGCCTCCAGCCTCCAGGCTCTGTGGCTTCCTACAAACTACTGAGACCATAGAACAAACCTCTTGCCTGACTATATATATATATATATATTTTTTTTTTTTTTTTTTTTGAGAGGTTTTTGCTATAGAGTGTGTGCACTCGCCAGAGTGACAGAGAGAGACAGAAAGTGAGAAATCACTCGTCAGGGGTGATGGCTACAACGCAATCCTTTTTCCTCCATTCTCCCCTCAGGATCCTGGGCACACACGCACACGCGCCCGGCGTGAGTTTAAACCACTGGGTCCAGGACTCGAACCACAATCAACTACATGGGAGTCCAGCGACATAGCCATTACGCCAACTGCTGGTCCCACACCTGGCTATACTAAGGGACTTCTCTAGCTAACAGTGCCTCTGTGTTCAGTGGATTCCTGGGAATTTCCTGGGTCTCTATTTCTCAACCTAGCCACTCTTCTGCTTGAGACAGAAAGTCTTTGGCCTTAAGAAAGACAGACCTGAGGCTTTTAATTCTGAGATTAAACGGTACCTTGGAACCTGCTTTTCCCCTGGTTTCCTTTAGATTTTTATCCAGGTTTTCTTGCTCCCAAATCTTTTCCTGGTCTTTGTTATCAAGATGCTCGCCTACAGTAGGACTCACGAGGGGTTTGCTGGTGTCTGAGTCCCTACAGATCCAATTCGGGGTGCAGGTTTTCACCCTCCCACAATTTTGCTTCTCATCATCACACTTTCCTCCCATGTCTTATTTTATCGCTTTCTTCCTGCATTGCTCCTCCTCCCAGACTTCTTATCCCTTTGATTCTAAACATAGTTTCTACAAAAGAACAAAGTCAGTCTAAGGAATGAGGGTGAGAAGAGCGATGACAATGCTCAGTAATTCTAGTAGGTTGTCTTTATTAAATATATTTTTCCTCCATTTATATAGTACTTTCTAAGAATTGACTTCAATGAGAATTTTTCTGGTGGAAAGTTCTTAGAAGAGTTGGAATCTTGTTGTTGTTGTTGTTGTTGTTGTTTTTAACCTGTACAAAGTCTCCTTTTTTTTTTTTTAAATGTGGCAGATTTTTTTTTTCTTTCTTTCTTTGGCTGCTTGGTTTTTCTTACCCTCCAACAGGTCCACTCCCATTTCTCCTCCCCCCTTTCCTTTCTGGGTGTCTGCAAAGAAGAGGAAGATGTGTCTCGAGGGAATTGAAAGTAAGAAAAAGAAATCCCGCGGCATTGTTCTAAACAGATAAACGTCCTACCCCATAGGTTTTTAAAAAATTTTTAATAGGAAAAAAGTCAGAGTGCCTGAGAGAATTCTTGGATATAGAAGGAAAGAGGCAGGTATTCACGACCCTGCTGAGAATTAGGGTCATTGTGCTCTTCAGAGAATGTGTGCTTTTGCCTGATGGTCACTGCATTACCTCCAGGTGTATATGTGTTTCTGGGAGGTGAGGCGTGTTTATAAGGATCATGAGGCAGGGGCAGGATATATGGGCCCAGTGGGTTAATAACATTATTGATTTTCATTGCCTTGTAAATTATGTCTGGTTATTCGAGTTTTGAAAGTTTCTCCTGCCTGTAATGTCAAACCCTCTTGAAACAACTTGAAACAAGTTCTTTAGGGATTCCAATATATTATCTGATGGCAACTTAAGCTCCCTTTTGAACCTTTCATTTGCTCATCTTTAAAATTCCCCTGATAGGACAGCCTTCACTTGTGACTGTCATCCTTAAAACTACTATGTTGGAAACCAGGAAAACCTTCTGTCCACCCCACCTCTAAGACTGGAACCTACAGTCCATGCTGTTGTAGGGACATTCACCATGAGCCCTGGAGGACAACCGATGGACTTTAAGGTCTTGTAGCACCATAACTAACAGTGACTGAAAGGTCCCAGTGTTTGTATTGATCTGTAGAAGTGCTTCGACAATGCTCCTAGTTTTGCTGTCTCTTTGCAACTGTACAAAACAGCTGGAATATTAGAAAGCGAAAGCCATGCTTTATAATAACCTTATGAAAGCTTCATGCTCGCATTTGATTAATAACAAGACTGGCTTAGAACAAAACCATGTTTCTCCTAATGCTGTGTTGAAGACACACACTGGCACTACAATTGTTTCTGTGTTAGGGCTGGCTTCATAAGGGAGACCATTGCTGGTATATACCTATTCTGGAGGTGTTGGAAGAGGGTGAGTGGAGGCTTGTAAAGCACACTCACCGAACACACTGAACTTAAAGTCAGTTCTTTCCTTCTCTTCGGAGGAAGTGAAAAGCAAAGATGTTCTATCAATAGGCATTTAAAGAATGTCTGTCATTTATTGAGTACCAGTTAATAGTAGTGACATTGTATGTATGTATAATGCTCACAGCACATTTCTCCTCAATAGCGTTCCACCTTACCTATTTCTAACATGTGAATATACCTCCCCGTCTACAAATGCATGTCTCGAAATTAAGTTGTGATGGTATTAAGAGGGTAGAAACTTAATCTAGCTATGGGATTAAGAGACAGAGCCCTGTAGGGTAATAAAGTTTAGATAAGTCATCAGGATAGGGACCCCACAATTGAATACTGGTTGGTTTATAAGGAAAGGGTGCGAGACCAGGAGACATACAGAGAATTGGACACATATATGAGCTCTCACCACGTGATACCCTACTCTACCTTGGGGCTCTGCAGGGGGTCCCCATCAAGACTGCTGTCACCAAATACAAGCTCCTAACCTTGGACTCCAAAACCTTTATAAATCATCCAGACTCAGCTATTTCCGTTACTAGCGAAAGAGAATACACTCAAACACCTGCCTATTACATAGCAGCCTACAAAGGTTGAGACACTGACCTCAGCTTCTCTACCTTAACTTAGCCAGTCAGTGCCCAGTACTTCCTACCTGACAGGGATTAGCTGGGGAATGGGTAATAACCCAGTCAGATCCAGTGGTTTATAAAGGGATGATACAAGGTATCTGGGGTTTTCTAGAGTGTTTTTTTTTTTTTTTTTTCACTTGTGAGAGAGAAGATCAGGGAGGATGTTTCTCTGTGTGGACAGAATGCCTGGGCTCGTTGTATGTCAGAATATGAAGACACTCTGTGTAGACTAGAGCCAAGAAAGGCAGAGAGAGCCAGCTGGAGCCGCTGCTATGGGAAGCCTTTTCACCTTCCCTGCTCTTACCTAAACAAACATGATCCAGTACAGTTCTGCATCCATTGAGGCTGCTCTAACTGGGGACTCCTTTACCCACAGCCGGCAATATGTTAGCATATTGGGACCAGCAGTTAGCGTAATGGCTATGTCGCTGGACTCCCACATAGTTGACCGTGGTTCGCGTCCCGGACCCGGCGGCTTAAACTCACGCCGGGCACGTGTGCGTGCATGCCCAAGATCCCAAGAGAAGAATGGAGGAGAAGGGATTGAGGCGTGGCCTTTCCCCCTGGGGGGGTGATTTCTTGCTTTCTGTCTCTCTGTCTCTCTGGCGAGCGCATGCGCTCTATAGCAAAAAAAAAAAAAAAAAAAAAAAAGACCTCTCAAAAAAAAATATGTTAGCATATTGTGTGCTAGCGAAGTACCTATTGCGATAACCCTCTGAGATTGGAACTATGATGGTCCCCTTTCCAGATGGAGCAGCAGGGGCTTCGTGCAGTTCTGTCTGATCCCTCAGTCGGCCTCCTGCCCAGTGATCCCCATCCATTCCCAGATCCTGATCCGTTTGCCCTTAGGAAGGCACTGACATTTCTGGGAGGAGGAAGCCCACCTTATTCTGCCTTCGAGTCAAAGTGGACAAAGGTCAGAGCACAGGACACGTAAATGTCCAGCACCTCTGCAACCTGCCTCCTCTGAACTCCAGGGCAGCCCTGCATTTGGTGCAGAACCACAGAAAGCTCACAGGGAGCAGCCCACGAAAGCTTCTAGTACTTTTTAGCACCAAGTGTAGCATACATGTAGAGGAATGTACAAAATATACACCTACAGCATGATGAACAGCAGCAAAGAAAGTGCCTTTGTCAAGATCCATTTTTTTAGAGGTTTTTGCTATAGGGCGCATGCTAGCCAGCCAGACAGAGAGAGACAGAGAGACAGAAAGTGAGAAATCACTCTCCAGGGGGGATGGTCACGCCACAGTCCCTTCTCCTCCATTCTCCTTTTGGGATCTTGGGCACGCACGCACACGTGCCCGGCGTGAGTTGTAAGCCACCGGGTCCAGGACGTGAACCAAGGTCGACTACGTGGGAGTCCAGCGACATAGCCATTACGCTAACTGCTGGTCCCTGTAATGTATATCTTAATGGACTTCCACAAACAGACCCATGGATTGGTGTCTTAGAAGATGCCATTAGCAAATAAAAGCGACTTTCTGAGCTGGGATTGTAGCAGCCATGAAGTTATTATTAGCCCTGTTCTACTTTCTGACTCTCGTGATGCCAATCTCTCAGGGGAGGGAAATGTCTCTGCAGAGAATTCCTGGAAACCCAAAATTAGAGAATGGTTTCCAAGGCCCCCAGCGGAGGTGACTATCAAGCCCACCCACAGCCTCGCCCTTGTTCCCTCCCCTTCTGCCAGTGGGGTACCAGCCTTTGATGTGAGGGTCCGGGCGCACCCACGGTTGTGGCGGGCCCTCTTAAGAAGGCACACTTCATTTGTGTGCTGATGTTTTAATGATCTTATTTTTCAGAAGGTATCCTGCATAGATGAATACCAGTTTCTGTTTGTATCTCTCTTGTCATCGTTACTTCTTAGCTCATTTCAAAGAGCGTAGAATAAAAAAAAAAAAAAAGTCTAAAAAAAGCACAGGATATCCATTTACTGCAAATAAGAGGATAAATACATCAGTGAGCCTTTCCAGTCACTTTTTATACCAAAGTGAGCCCTCTGTGACCCTGGATGGTACAGTCACAGGAGAACCCTGGGGTTGAAAGGAACCCCAAAAGGCTATGATGTGGAAACAAGCCTCCAGCCATTGTGCTGATAATTATGAACTAGATTAATCAGGACGTTCCTCTCCAATTCATATTTTTAACCCTTCTTTAGAGTTTTCAATTCAAAAGACAAAAAAATATCTTCCAGCCCTGATGACTCCTTTCATTACTTTAATTACTGAAGTAATCTGTTTGATGTCTTACATTCCCAGGCAGCCAGCAGATAATTACCTTTTTACACTGCTGAGACCAGCCCGAAGCCAGGCAGCCTTTCTGCTAGGAGCAGTCAGAGCCTGCCCTTGCGAACAAAGACGGGGCATGATCCCCGAGTGGGCCTTAGATGGTAGCAGAAGAAGGAATTTAAAGATGTGCGTGCATCCGTGTGCTCGTTGCTATTCTTCAATACCAATGGCGTCCAGTTTACTGTTTGACAACGCCGGGTTCCTGTCTGCTTACCATACATTGATTTGCAGTGATGTGATCTAGGCAGTGGTTTTTTGGCCCTCTTGTCATTCAGAGTCCCCCCAGCCAAGTAGGTAGCAGAATGCTTTTGTCTGTTCAAACCAAAGTTTCTTGCACATAGCACCTGCTCAGGCCTGCGGTGGCAGTGAACAGTGGCCCAGGCTCCACTCAGCAGGTTCTGGAAGGGAACTGGAGCTCAGTCAGGTGGAAGCAGAGCAGAGAGCTAGGGGAGAAAGGAGCTTCCTCAGGTCAGGCATTGGGTCATAGCCACCCTTGTCCCCCCAGTGCCCAAAACTGCGTATCACTTCATGGTGATCAGTATCAATATCTGTTCAATTTTTTTAAAGAATTATTTATTTATTTATTTCCATTTGTTATTGTTAGTTTTTTTTTTTTATTTGATGAGAGAGAGGAGAGAGAGAGAGAGAAAGGGAAAGTGAGAAGGCAAGCCACCAGGTTTGGGACTTGAACCATGGTTGGCCATGTGGGAATCCAGCGCCCTTATCCACCCCACCACCTGCTGGCCCCAATATCTGTTAATTTTTATTAAACCCCTGCTATTTGCCAGGCTCAGAGACTACAGCAGTGCCCAGAACTAAGGAGAAAGCACTGTGTAGATTCAGCTTATACTATAGTGGAGAGAGGCAGGTAATAAGTGAATAACATATGTAGTACTTTGGGTCATGATGGTGAGGGGTAGGAGTGCACTTTTTTGTGTGTGTTTTTGTGGAGAGGTTTTTACTATAGGGCGCGTGTGCTCGCCAGACAGACAGAGACAGAAAGAGAAACAGAAAGCGAGAAATCACCCCCCAGGGGGGATGGCCACACCGCAATCTCTTCTCCTCCATTCTCCTCTCGGGATCTTGGGCTCGCACACACACATGCCCAGCATGAGTTTTAAGCCACCGGGTCCGGGACGTGAACCGCGGTCGACTACGTGGGAGTCCAGCGACATAGCCATTACGCTATCTGCTGGTCCCAAGGAATGCACAATTTTAAGTGGGACAGTCAGGGAAGGCTTTGTGAAGATAGTGACAATTGAGCAAAGATATGTAGGAGATGAGGTAATAAGCCATGGGGGGACTTGAGAAAAGAGTATTCCATGCAGAGGGAATGGCGGTTGCAATGGTTTGATTAAGCTGCACGCCCCAAGCTTGAAGAATAGAGGGTGGAATAGTGCACCAACCAAGAGGTCGTGGTAGTTAGAGCGGGTGACTGATGGGCATGATGGGAGATAAAATCAGACATAACTGGTGGGGACCAGGTCACAGGGTCTTCTAGACCGCTGAAAGGACAGCCTTTTAACATGAACAAAGTGGGAAGGATCTAGAAGGTTTTGAACAGAGGTGGCACGATGCGACTTACATTTTAACAGCATTACTTTGGCTATTGTAAGAAGGCAAGGGGGGAGGCTGGGAGGGCAGTGAGACCATCACAGTCATTCACACAGTGCAGGCTGGTGGCTTGGAAGTTAGTGCCCTGGGCGGTGAGAAGCGGTCAGATTCAGGGTATGTTTCGAAGGAGAAACATGTGGAATTCGCTGATGGGGTAGACATGGGTGTGAAGTAAGTGACAACTGTCGGGATTGCCAAATGCCACTGGGCACACAGGCCAACCCTGGTACAGGATGAGAGGGAGCGATACAAGGTTGTGAGTACAGGTGGCAGGAATCACTGGGGACCTTCTTACAGGCCAGCTTCCACAGTGGGTGAAGGTGGTCTGGAGATCTGAGAAGCACCCACCAGGGCCCCTACAGCGAGACTCAGAGCAGCGAAGCCACTCGCCACAACTTCCACCTACGATCTAAAGAGTGAGACAGAGAAGCTGACCTGCAGACCGTCTCCCAGCCTTTCCTTTGTTTCTTTCTCATTAATTGCTGAAACAGATCAAGTTATCAGCCCATTTTTTAGATTCTCAAGATGCCACTTTTATTTTTTTTAAAAATTGAATTTAGAGTTTAATTGATCTTAAAATCTGTATCCAAATCCTCCATTTTTTTTCCTAATTCTAAGTTCATTCTTTTCTAAATATTCTGTTTCATCTCGGACCATTTATAAGATCGAGTTTATCTGAACTGACTTTAAATAATATTGTTCAAAATATCCTTCCCCCAAGCTGGATCAATGCCCACCCCAAGAAAACCCCCATTGTTATCCCTACCTCACCCTTCCTACCCTCTCCCCATGCCTGTCCTCCATCTTCCCATCACCATCCCATTGTGGGAGCAGGAATCTGTTCTTCCCAGAGCTCTGGCCTTCTTCCCTGCAAGTCTGCCACACTCTGGCATCCTGGAACCTCTCCTTTTATCAATACCCTGTCGCATCTGAACCTGTTCATACCACAATCCCTTCTCCTCCATTTCTCCATCCTGTTGGAACTTTGAGCATGCACACACATGCACCTGACTTGTTTTTCATTCTGCTAGAGCTGGAATTTCAACCACAGCTGGCCACGTGGAGTCTGGCTCCCTTCACCACGAGGCCATGGGACAGGCCCTGGAGTTCCTCTCTTCATAGCTGATTAGCCAACTGCATCGCGTGCAGTGTATCATTTTCTCCTGATAGCATGACTGAGGTTCAGAGAGGTCGGTCACCTGTTCAAAGACACACTACTAGTCCTGGACAGAGCCTGGAACCGTTACTAAAACCTTAGATCAAATATTACCAACCAGTCCTGAACACTTTTTATTCACTCATTCAGCAAGTACTGGTAAGTGCCAACTATAGACCATCCATGGGTCTTGGCTTCTGTGCTTTCTAGTTTGCATGTGGTTAGCCTGAAACAGGCACAGGTTGGGCTTGTTGGTGTTTGAAGAGGACTGGTAAATGGCATCCCTCTTCCTCCACCAAGGTCAGATGTAATTACGAAGCAGAACACAGGAATCAGGTAGGCGAAGATAGTTTTATTGCGGATAAAGTGATGTGGAAGGATAGGCCCAACTTACAGCCACGGTGGGGCTCACTATGTGTCCTTCCCTGAAATCAATGCTACTCCTACCTCGGAAGGGAAGACCAAGCATCAGAGGGTGGGCCAGTCTGAAGGAAGAACGCCAAGAGGGCTGAGCCCTCAGGACCCCATTCTTTTCATTACACAAGGGAAGTGTCCTAGGCAAGGGAAGCAGCATGTGAGGCCATCTTGAAGAACCTAGAACTGGGAACCAGCAGTTAGCGTAACGGCTATTGTCGCTGGACTCCCACGTAGTCGACCGCGGTTTGCGTCCCGGACCCGGTGGCTTAAACTCATGCCGGGCGCGTGTGCGTGTGTGCCCAAGATCCCGAGAGGAGAATGGAGGAGAAGGGATTGCGGTGTGACCATCCCCCCTGGGGGGTGATTTCTCGCTTTCTGTCTTTCTGTCTCTCTCTGTCTGTCTGGCGAGCGCATGCGCCCTATAGCGAAAACCTCTAAAAAAAAAAAAAAAAAGAAGAACCTAGAACTGAATAAGTGTGCTTTAGACACTCAACCACAGAAGCGTGGTCAGGTCAATGAGTGCTGAAGGAGCGAGAGCCAGGGTCAGGGCCAGGCCCAGGTCTGAAGGGATTTTGTTTTGTTTTATTTTGTTTTTTAGAGAGATTTTTGTTATAGGGCATGTGTGCTCATTAGAGAGACAGAGAGAGACAGAAAGCAAGAAATCACCTTCTGGGGTGTTGGTTATGCCACAATCCCTTCTCCTCTAGTCTCCTTTCAGGATTTTTGGGCACCCATACACGTGCACCCGATGTGAGTTTCAAGCCTCTGGGTCTGGGACTCAAACCATGGAGGACTACTTGAGAATTCAGCGACATAACCATTACACCATCTGCTGATCGCAGGGATTCTGTTTTTATCCCTAGAGTGGTGGTAGTCTGAGTAAGTGTGTTAAACAGGGTGCAACATCATCAGCTTTGTATTTTTAAAAGATCACGCCAGCTATGATGTGGAGAGTGGGTTGCAGGAGGGCAGCAGTGAGGGTAGAGAACCGGGAACAGGGAGACTGGAGTGTTTCACAGAACCCGGATGGAAGGTGCTGGTTGGGAAGGTTGCATGTCAGCAAGGGCCCCTGCATTGCCTCCTGTAATTGGTTCCTCTGCAGGCAGTGCCCACCCAAGTTGGGGCAGATAGAGCTGCTGGAGAGAACTACAAGGAGGCTTGGGTATCAGCTCCTTAAGAAGACCAGTTGCCAGTTGAGGCCAGCAGGTGGCATGGTAGTTAAGGCGCTGGACTCCCACATGGCCGACCATGGTTCAAGTCCCAAACCTGGTGGCTTGCTTTCTCACTTTCCCTCTCTTTCGGTCCCTCTCTGCTTAAATTAAAATAAATAAATAAATTTAAATAAACTAATTTAAAAGAAAAAAGCAAAGAAGGCCAGCTGTTGCTTGTCTAGGTCTCAGACCCACCCCAAGCTTGCTGGGCTGAAGAGCTATGAAAGGTCCTTTCTCTTCAAGGTTCATTTCTAGTGTGAAAACTTCTTCCTTCTGGGCATTTTTTTTACAGTTGATGAAGCAGGAAGACCATAGGAGATTTATTTTTCCAGTCCTAAAGCTATTCTATACGTGCTACTGTGGGCAGCCCACCAGGTTGACTTCTTCCCATGTGCTGGGACGGCGTGATGGCTGTCAGCGACAGAACACAGAACTCTCAGAGCTCACATTTGTGTGTCGCCCCACCTTATGCCACCACAGATGTAACCCAGCTGGGGTCTGTGAGTTTACTCTTTGCAGACATTTCACCGAGTAGGGATATTGGTTCATTTGCTCTTCTACAATATCATTTTTTTTTTAATGAGAGATTTTTGCTATAGCCAGAGAGATAAGAGAGATAGCAAGTGAGAAATCACCCCCTAAGGGGGAATGGCCATGCCACAAGCCCTTCTCCTCCATTCTCCTCTCAGGATTTTGGGCCCACACGTGCAAGCCTGGCTGAATTTCAGGCTTCTGGGTCTGGGATTCGAATCGCAGTCAGCCATGTGGCAGTCCAGACCTTAACTACTATGCTACCTGCTCGTCTACACAATATCATATTTGACTCCTTCCTCTGGGCCAAGCACCATGCTGGGTGCTGGAGATACAACAGTGAAAGTGAGAGATGTAGTCCCTATCCTCCCAGAGTTAATGAGGACTGGGGCACACCTGAGTTAGACCAGTGGTACTCGAGGGTGTGTGCAGAGAGGAGCTGGGGAAATCTCCAGAGAGGACCCTTCAAGCAGCGACCTGAGGGATGAGCAAGGATTAGTGAAATGAAAGCTGTGGGTGGTGGGGTATAGGGGGAGGGAGAAGGGTGGGACTCTCAGCAGTCTGGAACAAGCCCATAGGAGTAATGACCAGCGTTTCTCTCTCCTGGGACACAGACCCTGGCTTTCACCAGATGTTTCTCTTGGTAGGCACAACGCTGACTCCTGGATCAGATAAGATTGCAGTGGACTGGTAAGTGGGTGGGACAGGAAGTAGTAGACACAGCTGAGACAGACATTTTCAGGAAGCTTGTCTGTGAAAAAGCAAGAGATAAAAATGATAACCAGAGGCAAGATCCAGTTGAGAGCGAGTTTCTTTAAGGTGGACTAGACATAGGCTTGTTTAGATACTAATGGGAGGGACAGGAAGTGAAGAGAGAGGAGAGTTGCAGATAGAAGGTGAAAAGGATTGTTTGTAGACAAAGTCCCCAAGAATTTGAAGGTGGTAGAATGCAGAGTGCCAAGGCGGGGTTACCCTTAAGCAGGAGGAGGGATAAGAGAGAAAAAAAAAATATTGGTATGAACGCAAGGGAAATTATAAGTTTGGCAGCAGGAAAGAGTTTCTTGGTGGCTTCTTATTTCTGCCTAAGAAGGAAGTCTCGGTCATTTTTTAAAATGGCTATTAATAGGCTCTTTTCAGAGCCAACTGGTGGCATAGTGGTTAAAGCAGCTGAATCTCACATGGCTGACCATGCAGTTAAAGTCCCAGACCCGGCAGCTTGAAAAACATACTGGATGTGTGTGCATGCATTCCCCAAACCCTAAGAGAATGGAGAAGAAGGGACTGCGGCATAGCCCATTCTTTTAGAGTTTCTAAGTCTTTCTCTTTCAGTCTTTATAAATATTTGGATATTGCTTTGCTAGGCACCCAATTAACTTAACCTCATCCCTTTTGCTTCATTTTTCCATGCTAAGGTTAACTTCACAAACACAGTAAATGAGATGGGTTTGGAGGGTCTGGGCTAAAATCGTAACGCCATATACAATGTTGCTTCTGGGTGGGAGTCTGTATTCAAGGCCCAAACTCCATCTTATGAATGATATTCCGGAAAATAACTCTGTAAAGCATCCTCCCACAGTGAGTTTAACTACTTTGGGAAATCATAGAAGACATTGAACCTCCTTCCGTCTGGGAAGGGAAACCAAGCATAGCCACTGAATTGACTTGAACCAACGGACTTGAAGTTTCTGTTTCCACTGTTCGTTTATTAGGCAAATGGCATCTTCCAGCCTGGGACATCAGACGCTACTGTCCTATTCAGTAGATGGTTGATGAAATAATAAAAAACGCAGTAATTCCCACTAAGCAATGGACATTTTTTCCTACTGAGCAAAAAGCAAGTTTAGGAATGAGACATAATGTTGAACCGCCTTCAACTCTGTCTTCACCTGCATTCATTTGGTAAGAAATCCTTTTAGGGATCCAGCAGTTAGCGTAATGGCTATGTCGCTGGACTCCAATGTAGTCGACCGCCGTTCGCGTCCCGGACCCGGTGGCTTAAAACTCACTCCGGGTGCATGTGCGTGCGTGCCCAAGATCCCGAGAGGAGAATGGAGGAGAAGGGACTGCGGCGTGACCATCCCCCCTGGGGGGTGATTTCTCGCTTTCTGTCTCTATGTCTCTGTCTGGCGAGCGCACGTGCCCTATAGTGAAAACCTCTCCAAAAATAAAAGAAAGAAAGAAATTAGATTTACTGACTGTCTTTGAAAGGATTTTTTTTTTTTTTTTTGGAGAGGTTTTCGCTATAGGGCGCGTGCGCTTGCCAGACAGACAGAGAGAGACATAGAGACAGAAAGCAAGAAATCACCCCCCAGGGGGGATGGTCACGCCGCAGTCCCTTCTCCTCCATTCTCCTCTCGGGATCTTGGGCACGCACGCACACGCGTCCGGCATGAGTTTTAAGCCACCGGGTCTGGGACGCGAACCGCGGTCGACTACGTGGGAGTCCAGCGACATAGCCATTACATTAACTGCTGGTTCCCAATTTCTTTCTTTTTTTTAAGAATTATTTTTTATTTAATTTTATTTATTCATTCATTTATTTTAATTTGATCAGAGAGAGAGAGAGAGAGAGAGGGAAAGCGAGAAAGCAAGCCGCCAGGTTCGGGACTCAAACTGTGGTCAGCCTTGTGGGAGTGTCCAGCGCCTTAGCCACTACTCCACCTGCTGGTCCCAGTAAATCTAATTTCAACCATAAGTCTTTCCTGAGCTTCTGGAGTAAAATATCCCCCACCCTCCACATCCTACTCCCAATAATGAGGCTGATGAATAAATGCTTCTCCTCACCCTTCTGTGGAAGCTGTGCCAAACTGGAGTCCACCCTGGGATGTGCACAAGAGGACAGGGCCTCCTCAAGGATGCTCATTTCTCACACCCTTGTTTCGTGGCTCTGAATCCACACAACGACTTTACATGCACCAAGCACTAAAGGTCAGTGCTCATTCATGCTAATCCTTGGTATCATGAAAAGGGACTCTGAATGTCTTCCCCTTTAAAATGATCTCTTCACCCCGATGTGTGCCTGAGTGCCTTACTAAAGTTTCTTTCTTTTTTATTTTGGAGAGGTTTTTGCTATAAGGCACGTGCACTCGCCAGAGACAGAGAGATAGAAAGCGAGAAATCACTCCCTAGAGGGGATGGCCACGCCACAATCCTTTCTCCTCCATTCTCCTCTCAGGATCTTGGGCATGCACACACACGTGCCCGGCGTGAGTTTATGCCACTGGGTCCAGGACTCGAATCGCGGTCGACTACATGGGAGTCCAGCGACATAGTCATTACGCTAACTGCTGGTCCCCTAAGGTTTCTTTTTTATAGAACGATATCCATCTTCCACTTATTCCTCTTGTCAATGCTGGAAGATTTTTTTTTTTTAAAAAAAGTTCTTCAACCAGTTCTGCCCAGTCTTCTCTTCTAATCCAAGGTCCTCCTGGGTGAAACGTTGACCCAGTGTTGGTTTTGTGAAGGACTAGGCTTACCTCATTTCTCCGATGTGATGTGCAGAGATCCCAAGGTGGCAAAGAAAGATCAGTGAGTTATATGAAACACTTAAGCTACTTCTCTCTGCATTCCTCCAAGATGTCATAGCCAATACATCAGGGCACCCCGCTCTGTGTTTCTCCCCCGCCCCATCAGAAATCCGTGCAGACTTAGTGCTAAATCATGGGACGTATTTAATTAAAAGACAAATGGCAAAATAAGGTTGTGGTGGATGCTTGCTAATTGTGGCCTGTTAGATTTTAATTACTCGTCGTAAATTGTGAAAGCTCACCCACGTGTGTCTTTGCTCGCTCCTGTTCTTTTTCATCACAAAGAAAATGTTCTCGGCTGCTGACAGGACCGGCCTCACCATCAGTGCAGAGCATCTTGATCTTACACGACAGTGACTCAGCAACTTGCCGAATCCAATTAGCGGCTTTATAGCTACTTATTCAGAACAGCTACAGCAAAGTCTGGCTTCCGTGGCCTCAAACAGCCAGGCCTCCCGGCCTGTGGTCCACTTGTTGGTCATCAGCAGTGATTCTGGTCAGGGAGGGGCAGAACTGGTGGTGGGTTCTGTGGTGAAGGAGAAAGATGCTTCCCCCAGCATCCCGCTCTGTGCCGGTCCTTACTGGAGATTAACTTGGAAGCACTTGGAGACAACGGAGAAGCCAGAGGTCTTACTAATCATCTAGTCTCAATGCTAAGACCCGGAAGTGTGAGACACTTGCTCAGAATTATATAGGTGGTTAGGGGGAAGGCCTACATCACAAGAACCCAAACCTCCTGACACCCCATGGGTTGCTTGTCCCCCCTTTCCCTCCCCTTCACTCCACACCTCACCTAGAGCCACATCTTAGGAAGCAGGGAGTATGGTGTCCTGGAAAAGGCCCTGCAGAATCTGTCCTACCTAAGTGCAGTGAGACTGTCAGGTCACACCACCTTCTGGCCTTCAGTTTCCTGATCACTACCATGAGTATAATACTATAAAAGAGAGTTTGAAGGGGCCAGATAGTGGTGCAGCAATAACACGGTACTTTCCAAGGCTGACTCACGAGGAAATATTCTGGATTCATTTCCAGCAACTTCCCTGAATACATTAGGATCAGGTGTGTGCATGCCCGCGATTTGGGGTTGGCTGAAGCTGAGGGTGGATCATAGCATGGCAACCCTGTTAGGGATGCTGTACTCTTTCTCTCAGGGAAGGAAGAATGGAAGGAAGGAAGGAAGGAAGGAAGGAAGGAAGGAAGGAAGGAAGGAAGGAAGGAGGGAGGGAGGGAGGGAGGGAGGGAAGGAAGGAAAGAAGGAGGGAGGGAGGGAGGGAGGGAGGGAGGGAAGGAAGGAGGGAGGGAGGGAGGGAGGGAGGGAGGGAAGGAAGGAAGGAAGGAAGGAAGGGAGGGAGGAAGAAAAAGTAAGTAGGTTGGTTTAAAAATAAGAGAAAGAGAGTTTGGGAACTAAATTGAGGTAGCTATATGAAAGGGACCAAAAGAAAATAGAAACTCTTGTTTTAGGCACCTAAAAGTCTCTTCAGTCTTGATTTGGGGGCATTGATGAGAGAGAGAAAGAGAGAAAACATGTCATGTGAAGTCACTTACACAAACACTGGAAAAAAATGGGACCAGAGGGGATCTCTGCTTTGGACATCATTTTACTTGGTAGATAACAAAGAGAAACGGTGCTCTCACAGATGTTTTTCCTCGAGGGCCCAGAATTTGTACTTAAACCTCTATTCCAACTGTAGAGCTCTGCTCAGTGTCTGCCAACAAGATATTAGGTCCCTCTGCAGCTTTCTCCTTGGACACTTGCCTGCATCTTGTGAGTTGCTGTTTTTGTCACTGGAATAGACCTATAGCTGTGTCTAGAGGCTAAGGTGAATGAATGCCTTTTAATGAATTGTAGAAGTGATCAGCTGTGACATGGAGCCGTCAGTAATCCCAGCCGTTGTCTTGCTACCCATCACCTCCGTATGTAACATGCATATACATTTCATGGCTTTGTCCTATCTGTTGAAAAGAGAAAAGCAGATCTGTCTTCTCTCTCCTCTGTTTTGATTTTTCTTGTGGCCAGAGGTTACTGCAGAGTGATTTGGGAAAATAAAAGAAAAAAGAAAGCCAAAGCCAACCAGAATATATCTTTCAAATCAAGCACAGTCAACATAGACTTTCAGAGAGGGACCCACCAGTCACTTCCCTGCAGTTTAATAAACCTGTCAGAGAACTTGTTTGGATATTATGCAGTTGGAGGTGCTGAGAGACCAGGGGTAGTATGAGGATGTGAGTACAGAGATTAGCACATAGCACCCAAATTTTACTTAACATTAATTAGCTCTCATTCCTTGTTTTTTTCTTTGTAAGTAAATTCAGGAACACATAACTTTTTATTAATCTAGATGTAAGCATTTCTTTATTACATTAATTAACGAAGCTTATAATGTTAGTAATTATTATAGTGACTGCTATCTTTCAGTATTTATTCTTGCCAGGCACTGTTTTAGTATTTTATGCACATATATCTATAAAGTATGTTTTA
Organism: Tupaia tana; assembly: GCA_026018925.1. Lineage (NCBI taxonomy): Eukaryota > Metazoa > Chordata > Mammalia > Scandentia > Tupaiidae > Tupaia > Tupaia tana. The sequence continues at coordinate 28,617,022 of JAKSZU010000024.1, read as the reverse complement.
CTAGTCTCACTTTAAGTTGTTAAAATTGAGACTTAGAAAGGTTTGTAACTTGCCAAAAATAAATCATCTAGTATGTGCTGAGAGCAGGTCTTCATGACCCCAGAGCCCGAGCTGTCAGCCTTTCTCCTATGTTGCTTCACAGTGTGTCTCAGTGAATAGTCAGATTCTTTGGGAAGCCTGGACTGACAATTTTATGTTATAAAAACCTGGTAATAACCAGGTTAGAAGATCAACTTATCTGAACTATTTACCTCAACCTAGGACAGTTTTGGGAATACCATCTAAGATGAAGACTGTTCTTGAAAAACCATCCCTGAAACCACAACTTTAATACAGTCCTGATGGAGAATAAGCCAAGTTTTTGCTAGGTTATCATCTCAGCTTCTTATATTCACTTCTTTTTTTAGTTCTGTTTTCTTCTTCCTGAAGAAAAATGAAAAGTACTTTTTATAAGTCTTTCATTGTAGGTGTGTAAGACATAAACTTTCTCATTTTTTCTCCTTTTGTCTGAAAATGTCTTTATTTTGCCATTTTTCGAGAATGACAGCTTAGTTGGGTATAATAAAGATTGATGCCTTGTTGATACTATGCCATTACCTCCTGACTTCTTTGTAGCTATTGAAAAGTGTGTTTCTGTGTTGTCTTTGTAAGTTCTTTATTTTTCCTCTCTAGTTATTTTCAAGGTTATCTTTTTCTCTGAATGATTTGCAGTTTTATTACAATATGTCTAATGCAGGCTATTTTGCCATTTATCCTATTTAGAGCTTACTGCATTTTCTAAGTCTATGGATTTCATTAATTCTAGAAATTTATCAGCCATTGTCTTTTTAGATGTAGCTTATTTTTGTTCTCTCAATAGTCTTCTTCTAGAACTCATATTTTTCTTAGATTTATTTTCTATAGAGCGCTTCCACTCACCAGAGACAGAAAGAGACAGAGAGAAAATGAGAAATTACTTCCCAGAGAGTAGAGCCATGCCACAATCCTTTCTCCTCCGTTCTCCTCTCAGGATTTTGTACATACATGCACACATGACCAGCATGATTCTCAAGCTACTGGGTCCTAGACTTAAACTATGGAGTGAGCCATATGGAATCCAGTGCCTTAACTTCCATGCCACCTTCTGCCCTACTAGTACTCCTATCCTCTTCCATATGTATCCTAACATTTCTCATGCTTCTCTCTATTGCACTCTAAGCCTTTCCTCAGATCTGTCATCCAGTTTAACTCTTCATTTAACCGTGTCTAATCTTTTGCTTAACTCTTCCACTTATTTCTAAATTATAACTATATTTTTATGAAGGTCTTTTTCATACCTGTTATTGTTTTTTGATGATATTCTTTCATATGGTTATTTTATGCCTCTCAGCATTTTATATATTTTTGAATGTTTAATCATTTTAAATGTTTTTTAGATTGTTAATGTATCTGAAATCCCTGGAGTACTGATAAATCTGATTTTTTCATGTATAATGACTCTGCCATATAATGGATTATTTCATGGGTTCTGTAATTTTTGCCTGTGAGGTGATGTTCATCGAAGTGTTTTCTGAGGTGATCCTATGTGGCCAACCTTCTCTACTGGGCTGTTTCTGCATTTTCTTCTGTTGCTATCTTAAGGTTAACCCGTTCCTAGTACCAATTTTATTTTAATTTGTCAGCTTGAGAGTCTGAGGTACTGTACACTTTGAATCTCAAATTTGCTTGAGGCACGCACATGGGATTTTTATATCAGGTTATATTCCTTCTCTATATTCTGAGAGTCCAGAGAAGGGCAAGATTTCTTTTCTCCAATCTGTGCCAAGGGTATATATATATTTTCCCAGTCAATGAGAATGCAGCCCTTTAGGATACTCACTATGGGCAAGAATCTCATTTCCAACTTCTTGTTTCAGGTGGGCCAAACCTTCATCTTTTCTTCTCAGGTAAACATTAAAGTCCAAACTCCAGGTTATAGTAACTGAAACTTCTTCCTACTCCAGGTAGCGAAAGCATTCAGCAATCGGTGTTGCAGTTTGTGGATTGTTTTGTTTTGCACCTAGGAATTTTTTTCTTGCTTTCTTATTATCTCTTCAGCTATCTACCTGTTTTAAAAGTCAGTGTTCCTGTATGTTTCTTAGCACTTCTATGTGCAGATAACAGAAGACTCTTTAGCCTATCTTATTCTGCCATCATTCTAGAACTTCTCTAAGTCATGCTATCTTATTATGAATTAATTGTCATACATGGGGTATGTGGTAGGGAAAACTCTTTGATCACCTGTCCCAGCAATCTGTCCAAAACATACTCTTCCCTGCATTAATCCCTTTATCCAGTAAAACTGCAGCATGTAGTAAGCCTGAAAATGTGTTATACCGGTAGTTTCTTCAAGCCATGACAAAATGTCACAGTGCCCTTTAAGCTCACAATTGAGGTGCCTTGACACTTTACCTTTGAAATTAACCCATGGGCATTCTTATTGAATTTTGGCACAACAAATTATAATGGGCAAAATTCAACTTGAGAAAATTGGTAATGTTTTCTACAGTATACTAAACTTGTAAGCCTGGCCTCTATTTTTTTTTTTTTAATAAGAAAATAACAAAAAGAGAACTTTTTTTTTTTGTACTGAGTTTGAAAATGGACAGAAGCCACTCAATAATGTTTCAAAATGGTTTATTGACTCTGACATTTATTTCATTCGTACATTGTTTTTAAGTTGCTGACAATGCTTCTCACATGATTTCACTTTTTCTTAACTGAGGGAGTAGTTAGGAACAAATAGCATTACTTCTGTTTATTGAGAGCTGGAGAAGTCTATAGATTTATCCAAGCCACAGAAGTAGCCAGACCAGCAAACAAAAAATTGTGTCTCTGAATGGGTCCTGACCCTTCTTGTCCCAGGCAAAATTGCTTTTCATGGAAGCACATTTTAAGGCTATTCCCTCAGGTTTCATCAAGAGAATAGCCTTATGAAACCTACTACTGCTTTGAAATAAAGATATAATTGAGACATTGGCCACTGATACCAGACAATGTTCCCTGCTCAGGATAAAGAACATTGCTTTAGAGGCAGTAAGACAGTATATTGGAACCCCACTTCTGTTACTCAATACTGGGGTAAACTTGGGCAAGTCATTTTAACTTTTCTGAGTTACAGTTTTCTTACCTACAAAATAGAGAAAATAATTTTCAGTAGGATGGGGCTATAGTTAGAATTAAATAAGATAACCCATGTAGGTTTAGCTCAATGGCTTGGAACATGGTGATTCACAAATCATAGCCGTTATTAATCATAAAATTCCCTCCATAAAGTCCCACCGGAGAAATTCTTCTAAAATATTATGCTGGGCTAAATTTTGCTTCCCTAATGAACTATGCTGATTTTTCTTCCGAGGCAGTTTAAACCAACAGAATTGATTGGGCGTTCTTTCACTTTGGTTGTGAGTTCTAAACCAGATTGACAGCTCCACTAGTTTAAGTTTTAGTTTAAGTTTTGTGTTTTCCAGGTCTCATTTCCTGGCTTCATCAACCTTATATATCCCTCGTTCTGGCTTTTTTTTTCATTCATGCTTTTATTCATTTTTTAATTCATACTCATTTTTATAAGATGACATATATTTAAGTGCCTAGCACTTAATACATAAAGATTGCTCTTCCCTTGAAAAATGTATTTTTCTTTCTCCTTTTATTCCCTTTCACCCCTGTATTTTCTCTAAGTTATTTTTAATTTTTATTTTTAATATTTTTAATTATTTATTTCATTGTGTCTATTATTATTATTATTATTTTAATTCACCAGAAAGAGAGGGGAAAATGAGAAAGCAAGCCACCATGGGACCAACAGTTGGTGTAATGACTTTGTCGCTGGACTGCCACGTGGTCGACCGCTGTTTGAGTCCCGGACCTGGTAGCTTAAACTCTTGCCGAGCGCGTGTGCATGTGTGCCCAAGATCCCGAGAGGAGAATGGAGGAGAGGGGATTGTGGTGTGGCCATCCCCCCTGGGGGGTGATTTCTCGCTTTCTGTCTCTCTGTCTCTCTCCGTCTGGCGGGCACATGCACCCTATAGCAAAAACCTCTCAAAAAAAAAAAAAAAAAAAAAAAAAAGAAAGAAAAAGAAAGAAAAAGAAAAAGAAAGCAAGCCACCAGGTCTGGGACTCAAATCACAGTTGGCCAAGTAGGAAGGAATCCAGTGCCTTAACCACCACGCCACCTGCTGGCCCCAGTAATATTTACTATTAGATATTTTTTCTTTTTTTGTGATAAAGTCTTAGCCATATTTCTAGAAGCACCTGAAATCTAATTAGTAAATAATAGCCACTGTTGTGATATCCCTGTTGGTAGGTAGTTGATGGTGACTGTAATGGACATTAATAAGCTGAATAGAATGTGTCTGATTCTGGAACCAGTTGTTTTGGTTGGTTGCTTAACACTGAATTTTTGGCTGAAGCTTTTTGGCCAGAAATACAAGCCCTTTTCAGTTACCCCAACATACCTTGAAGCCTCCCACCCCACCGTCTCTGTCCCCATTCTATCCAGTGTATACCCAGGTCAGCCACTCGGGACTAGTTGTGTCTCCTCGAACTTGCCCCTGCATGTTCACAATTCTGTTTGCATCCTTAGCAGAAATGGCTTTTCCTCTTTCTCATTCATCATTATGCCAAACTCATGTCTCCTCCCTCCAGCCCCACTTGGATTGGCACCAGTCTGTGGAACTGCTCTGAGCTTTCCCGGGCAGGGTTAACCACCTTCTATACATGCAATGACCAAAACCAGCTTCATATTGTGACTGTTACAAGCTGCTCCTGCCCTGGTGGATCACGCATCCTCTGAAGAGGTCCTCCTTGGGCCATTTATACCCCAGTACACACCCAGCAACTCTGTCAAGGTAGAAGGGTAAAAACTGCAATGGCTGCCCCTGCCATGAAGTAGCACTTGTGCCACTTCACCAGCTAGAAATGTGCTCCTTTCCTTCACCTGTCAAAATTCTACATGTACTTTAAATCTAGTTCTAAAGGACAAAAAGGGGAGCCGAGTTTAGTGACAAGGAAGTGAGTGAAGTCCCAGCCAGATGATATTCTACTGGGCTTCACTCATTCACTTCAACTTTCTAGGCCTGTTTCCTGTTCTGCAAAAGGAAGTGTCAGCGTCTGCCTCTCAGGACAGCTGCACGGGTCACAGTCAGTGAGCTCACATGGGCTGGAGGGTTCTGGAAGTTGCATTACTTTACAATTGTTAATTGTCTTTTCTGTTGCTACTGTCACTCTTACTGAAATATCTTCAATTTTACAATGATGTATGATGACGAGGCCCAGAGCTTTCTTTAATTTTATCCATATTTAGAATGTATAAGTTGTTTTTACATATATGTTGTACAAGGTTCTAGGACAAGTTTCCCTTGGTATGGATCTCCTATATTAGCTCTGCAAGCAAATAGGTGGTCTGGGATAGTCATAACCCTCCCTAGAAGGTAAAAACAAATCTATTAGGACTACGTACGTCATAAGTGCAGTGTGGCTAGGAATTACTCAATGCAAGCCATCTTGCCACTTCTGAATTCAGATGAACACTACACCCTTTAAATGGTCTTGTGGGGCCCAGCAGGTGGCGTGGTGGTTAAGGGCATTGGACTCCCACATGACCAACTGTGGTTTGAGTCCTGGACCTGGCAGCTTGCTTTCTCACTTTCTCTCTCTCTCTCACACACTCTTACTCTGTCCTTTTCTGGTCAAATTAAAAAATAATAATAAATAAAGTTAAACAAAATAACTCTTTAAAAAAAGTGGTATTGTGTTGAAGGCCACATAATGTGGCCAGTTCTCAAAAGTCGTTTGGAACCACCCTCCCCTGGCCCTTTTATTTTAGGAGTTTTTATAGGACCAATAATACACTACTCAAGAAATGTATCCTATTACTTTACCTCAATGCTTTCCTTTTTTAAGTTTTTTAATTTATTTTGTATGTATGTATTTTATGAAGGAGAAAGGTACAGAGATAGAAAGACTATCAGTTTATTCATTTATTTATTTCGTGAGGGGGAGAGAGCAACAGAGAAAGTCTTCACACTGCACTCTACCCCCAGTCTCCACTAACTTGGATCATGGGTATACACATGTACGTGGTGCATGGGAGAGGGGGCAGGATATGAACCTGGGATCTTCCCATGTGGGTCTATTTGCGTTCTCACTGTACCACCATCTGTCCCCATGGTTATACTTTCTTTAAATATATATATATATATATATATATATATATATATATATATATATATGTAGAGAGAGAGAGAGAGAGAGCATATTGTTCAATATATTCAGTGTGTGTGTGTATATATATATATATTTATATATATATATGATATTATTCAATTATATTACTTTTTCTCAAAATGTAATTTTGAGGGGACCAGCAGGTGGCATGGTGGTTAAGGCACTGGACACTCCCACATGGCTGACCACAGTTCAAGTCCTGGACCTGGTGGCTTGCTTTCTCACTTTCCATCTTTCTCTCTTTCTCTCTCTCTCTCTGTGTCTCCCTCTGGTCAAATTAAAATAAATGAATGAATAAATAAAATTAAATAAAAATGCTAAAAAAATTTTTTAAATGTGATTTTGAGAAATTACTTTTTCTCAACTCCCTAAATGTTGTTTGACCATTTGCAAAAATAAAGTCTCCCTTTTAGAGGAATAAATTCAAATAGTCATTTATAATTACAAAGTGCTTTTCAAACCTGGTAAATTTTAGTAACACTGTGAGGTAGTTGTAACCTTCACTGTAAAACAGGAAAACTAGGCTTAGAGCTATACAGTAATTCATACCAAGTCTCCGACCTTATACAGAGATGCTCTAAGATAGCAATCAAGGCGTCTCACTTCTTTGGCTTCTCTGGCTTTCTTCTGTCTTGCTGCCTGTGTGCACCCCAGGAGCAAGATTCTTCTTTCTTTAGAAGAATGTGTTCCCCCCAAATTAGCTCCAGTTATATCTTAAGCAAATTCACTTGGGTTTATAAATTCTGAGTTGAACTCACGTAAATCAGTGCTCCTGTAAGCTTCACTTTTTCTGTTGTAGAAGATAGAATGGTTTTTGAATTACTAATCCATTTTTCCCATCAGCCTTAGGGCTTCTGAGGAGCTACCCAGGGAGGGGGTTCCATGGGTAGGAGGCAGAGGTCTAGTGGATGGGATCTTTATGCCCACTTCAACTACAACAGCCTTGCTTTGAGCTATGCTACATTCACTCTGTAATTTAAGGGAAGAGAGTCATGTAACAGAGATATTGAGACTCTTGTGTTTAACAACGAAAGACCTAAACCAGGAGACTCTCAGATGATGGTGCTCAGAGTACCTGACTTGGGTTGACTGTTATGAAGGCTTCTGCTGAGTTTTCACCACGTTGAAGGCAAGGATACCAAGACCAGTCAAGATAAGTGACCTGATCAAGGTCCTACAACTTGGAGAAGGAGAAACTAGGATTTGGATTCGAATCACAGGAACTTTATACCTTCCATCTCCTCTACCAGGGATACTACCCATCACCCACTCTCACCTTATTTCACCAAGTTGGCTCCTACCTTCTGTTGGGTCTTGGCTTACTAATATTTTCTGCAAGGAACTTTCTATGACCTTTAAGTTAATGGCTATTTTTGTGTAGCCTCGTAGCACCACGAATCTCATCTCAGTAACCTTTAGCACAACTATAAGTTGCATTTCTTTGCAGTTCTCTGATTAATGCCTTTTTCCTCTGCTAGATTCTGAGCTCCATGAGGGCCAGGTCACTTCTGTTTGATTTGTTTTCTTCCAACTTTAGGTGTCAGTACTTTGCAGGATACATGGCGAATAGTGGGTGTTCATTGTTCATTTGCTAAAGAATGAATTAATGAACTGGATGGAGGAATGGGTGGGTAGGTGTATGGAGAGATGGTTGGATGACCCTGGAGACACTGATAGTAAACATTACATGTCCTGCCTGCCAGGTCCAATCCTCTCTGGCCATCACTAGTCCTGGCATTCCCTAGCTAGGCCATCATATATTTTGCTGCTGAGAGTGAACTGAATTTGAAGGGCTGTCTTGAGGGAGAAGGACTGAAGTGAACCTAAGGCTGATGAAGAGAAACACATGACATACTTCCCAGTTCAGTGTAAATGGGGGCTTCCTTTAGGCTTGTACTCCTGATGCTTAGAAAAGGCTGCCCTAGAAGGACTCCAACGGAAGGCTTTGTAGGAAGAACTCAAGCATGAACCAGAAGATCCTTAGGGTCCCTTATCTTAGATTCTGTGATTCCACAAAGCAAGTATACTTAAGAAATCACTGCTCTATTCCTGCCTAGAATATTATGGATAGAAGAAGCTCATTCCGCCAACCAAATCCCTGCTTAGTTCTTCTATCTCTCACTCTCTCACTCACAATTTGTTGAGAGATGTTGCTATGAATCACACTCAGAGTCCTTCTTCAAAGGTATTTGCAAAATAAATTGTCATTTTGACCAATATATGTACATTTCTCTTTAGTAATGTGCAATTCCTTTCATAATTAACTGACACTGAGTCTTAAAGTAATTCACCTGTTTCATCCATCAGTCCCTAAAGAAAAGCTTTACAGTATAACACAGCCATGGGTAATTCTACTCATAAATAATGGGTTTGAGGGTGGATCTATGGCATACTCTTTAGATAGGTGGCTATTAATACAAGATGGGTGACCTGGTATAGCATAGTATCTTAGTAATCCTCTATCATTTAGGGGAATGAAATTAACTAAGGGCCAACTTTTTTATGCAGTGAAGCAGTTCAAAGTAAGGTCCTCTTACACTTTCAGAGAATTCCTATAAAGATCTGATCCTGGACCCATTTATTTTGGTTATTTGCTCAATGATGGATTTTTGGCTACAGCTTCTCAGCCAGAGAAATACAGGCCCTCCTCAATGTCCCCAGCTCACCCTGCCATCTCTCTACCCGTTGTACCCTCTGTGTACCCAGACAAGTCATCTGAACTAGTCATGTCTCCTTAAACTTGTCCGCGCATGCTCACAAGTCTGTCTGTGTCCTCTGCTTTTCCTCTTTCTCATTTATTGGTGAGTCCAATTCATGTCTCATTTTTCCAGCTCTAATTCAATTGGCACCAGTCTGTGAAACGGTTCTGAGCTTTCCTGGGCTGGGTTAACCAACTTTTGTACACGCAGTGACCAAAGCTAGGTTCATACTGTGATTTTTACAGCCTGCTCCTGTCCTGGTGTATCATACATCCTCTGAAGAGGTCCTTCTTGGGCCATTTATACCTCTTTGGCCATTGACATGTCCAACAACTCTGTCAAAATAGAAAGAGAAAAACATGCAATGCAAGCCCCCTACCACTAGCACCACCTGTGTCACTGTGCCAGCTAGACAGGGTCCTTCGCCCTTCACCTGTTAAAATCCTGCTTGTACTTAAAGATTTAGATTTAATCTCATCTCATCTGCCGGTCTCTTTTGACCTCCATGTTGTTTACAATCCATGCTATTTATTTAACATTTATCATTCATAGCTTTGTCCGTTTAGCTATCTTTTCATGTATGAATGTCTTAACCCTCAGTGACACGGCATAATAGCCTACTCCTTCTTCCCATTACTGTGGAATACATCTTCCCCTCACACTGCCCCTGCATCATGAGCAGAAAGGCCATCTATGAATATTCATGCATTGATCAGGCGATCCATATACCTATCTGTATCTTTCCCAGTGTCTACCCCAGCACAGAAAAAATAATTGCTGATCAATTGGTTGAGCTGGAAACACAGCACTTCCCCACCCCAGATCTCCTTCATAACTGACTTGTCCACCTTCATGCAGGCACATCTGGGAAGCTGCATCGTAATGACCGAGTTAAAGTCAGCTCTGTTGACTTTGGCTCCACCGACTAACCAGAGAGAAACATAAAATCTCTTCCAAACTTTCCACACAACCGAAAAGCACAAAGCTCTGGAAACCTGTGAAAACTGAGGCATTACTTTGAGTCATCTAGAATAGTAAGAGGATGGTTGGGAAGACAATGGAATACTTGAAAAGAATTGGTTTCAGATATGGTCAAACCCTGCCATAGTATTATGAATGGGGGACCTAAAAACTTTATCTAAAGTTCAGGGCATCTTAGTTGCTGAGTTAATGAAATCATGGAGGTTCTCCATCTGGGGAGATCAGAAACCCATCATCACCTTATATCCAGTGCTGCATGCTTGTCAATGAGCTATTGTTTGTTTTGTTTTTGTTTTTCAGTGTAATATGAGTGTCTCCCTTTTCTTTTTAAAAATAGTCAACTAGGTTATTTGGGCCAGTTCTCCTTGATTTTTTTATTCCTTTTTGTAAAATGTTATGACATAAAATTCGCCACCTTAGCCATTCTTAAGTGTATGGTTCTGTAGTATTAAGTACAGCCCTATAGTTGTGGAATTTTTATCATCACCCATTTCCAGAACTTTCTCATCTTCCCCCAAATGAAACTGAACTCATTAAATTAAATTTCCACTCCCCACTCCCATCTGCAGGCCCTGGCAACTACCATTCCTTTCTGTTTCTCTGAATTTGACTACTCTAGTATCTTGTGAAACTGGACTCGTAATTGTATGGTTCGTCTCTTTGTATCTGGCTTGTTTCACTGAGCATAGTGTTTTCAGGGTGATCCATTTTTACAGATGAAGTTCAAGCTCAGATCATTTGTCCAAAGTCATTCTGGTCTTTCTGTGTGGTCTGAAGTAGAGGTTCTATCATCTGTAGTTACATAAATAGTAACACCAATTGTTAACTATACATTTGAACTAAACACTTATCCACATTTTAAAAATTCAGTTCCTTCAGAACCCCTGGAGCTGGATGGTAGCTTCACAGTAAAGTGTGAGACCACTATGTGAGGGTGACCTACATGGTTCCCCACTGGCATCCGGAAACCTCCCTGAGTACCTGGGCACACATCTGCCCATGATCTGATGCTGGCTGTGGCCAGAGATGGATAATGGCATTAAGACCCTGCTGGGGCTATTGTTTCTTTCTTTGTCATGCTCTCTCTGTCTCTCTTGCTCGTGGAAGAAGTAAATAAACAAATGGGGGGGGGGAAATCTGTGAATTCATTCTCTCTATGCTAGAATGAAAACTTGTATCAGAGATTAAGAACTGGCCCAAGAAGGGAGACCCTATAGCTGAGAAGCAAGTGTTAGCATAAGGTTAGAGTGTGGCCCATGCCTCTCCATAAGGGGCTCCATTAGAAAATTCCCTAACCCAGTTGTTGTCATATCCACACCCATGTAAAGACCAAGAACCATGGCCCCACCCTCCCAGAGGCAAGGGAATAAACTCCTTCCCTCTGAGGTGCTTGGCAGGAGACATTCTTTCAAAAGTACCAGGGGAAATTACAGAGAGTGATGAGAATCAAAAACCTAGGTGATTTGAAACGTCCCTGGGGACTTGGCAAGCATTTGATGTTAAAAGCATTCCTTGCAAGCAAAATGTGTGTCTCTAAGGAACTCTCTAAGTTGCCAACTTGGGGCTGACTAGGAGCTGGGCTGGGCTGGGCTGGGAGAGGCCTAGCTAGTCTCTCTCCCTGCCTCTGGCCTTGCTTCCCTCAAGGTCTGGACCGAAGTTGCCTCTCCCAGGGCATTAAGTATCAGAGGAACCATCTGGTCTAAATTCTTGTGACTGACTCCAAGGAACAGAAGTCCCTCGGGGAGGAAATTGCAACCACAGCAACAGTAAGAGGCAGTTCTGAGGTTAGCTGTGAACTGGGGGAGGTACCCCGCCCGGATGCCCCTGGGAGCCTCAAGTAAAAGACCAGTTCTGAGAATGACAAAGCAGGTCTCATGCTTGCACAGTGTGTAGGAGGGGTGCGGTATTAGGGGAAGGGGTTATTGGAGTTGCTGGGCAGAGGCTGAAAGATGTCCCGAGACTGACCTTTATTAAGCCAACTCGCTTTCTACTCACGCCCCGAGTGTACCTTGTTCTCTGCCTCAGCCCTTCTCCTTCACAGATTCCCTTCTGTCCTCTAAGCTGACTCTACAGCCTGGAGCCTCGGAGTCCATTCAGTCTGGCCCTCCTTGGTGAAGAAAATGAAGCCCGTCGGGGTTAGAGGACTTAACCAGACTCACACAGCTACCACAGGGGCCTGGACTTAAACCGGCTCTCCTGCTTCCCTGGCCCGTGTTCTTGCTTTGCATTAAACCCATTATGCTTTCTTTCTGAGAAACTCCCCCAAGCTTGGTACCAGCAGGTAGCATAATGGTTACGTTGCTGGACTCTCTCGTAGTTGACCGCAGTTCAAGTCCCAGACCCAGTGGCTTCTAACTCACACCAGGTGCGTGTGTGTGCGTACTCAAGATCCTGAGAGGAGAGTGGAAGAGAAGGGATTGTGGTGTGATCACCCCACCGCAGGGCTGGGGCGGGGGGGGGGGGGATTTCTCGCTTTCTGTCTCTCTGACTCTCTCTCTGACGAGTACACACACCCTATAGCAAAAATCTAACAAAAAGAAAATCCCAGAGCTGCTTATTGGGAAAAGTGAGAGTCTAATCAGAATTTCATTTTCTCCTCTTCCCTGTAGGCTTTTTTTTTTTTTTTTTTTTTTTTTTTTTTTTTAAGTCTAGGGAAGGTAAAGGGAGAGGGGGGCGTGATTAACTTAGTTTCCAGACTACTTATTTAAATCATACCCAATTCTGGGCAATAATTCATCACGCTCCCTGATTTCCACTTGTCACTTCACGTTTATAGCCAAAGCTAACTGATGTGTTCCTACTCTGTGAGAAAGAAGCCCTCTTATCCTTGGCCCAAGGTCATGGAATGCCAAGCTTATAAAGGAAGACTAAAAGAAACACAGGCACCCACACACAGTTTCATTCCACTCTCCAGGATGCCAGATGAATACAGGAGAAAATGGAACAAAGGAGTAGGTATTGGGTGGGCGTCTGGGTGTCTGGGCTCTTCAAAATAGTAGAAAAAAGGATTAAAGTACATGTTCATTTTGGTGCAAACATTTTTGAAATCCACACATAGTTTCTTTATGATACACATTTTCCACGAACTTTTTGAAGGTTTCTTCGTGCCACCTTCATTTAATCCCTATGAATCCTAGGGCATACTGTTAGCCTCACTCTACAGATGAAACCACCGAGGCACACACTACCCCACACCACAGGTATCCAAGAGCCAGTTCTCTGGCTGCAACGCTGGGGTTTGTCTCTGTTTACCTGCCCCACCAAGTCCCATACTTCGGAGAATGACCATGAAACTGGCCCCCCTCCCCCACCTCTTTCTGAGCCCCGCCTCGCCCATGGCAGCACGGAGGGTGGCGATCCTCCCAGCAGTGCAGGTGCCTCTGACGTGGAGCTCCAGACCGATCTTCTGCATCAGATGAGCAGGAGACAGATGAAGTGTGAGCTGGGGGAAGCCAGGCTTTTGTAGTCTGAAAATGGAGCCTTCCCCAAGGCAGTGCCTTTTCTCCCAATGGTAATCCCCACAGGAATAGGCACGGGCCACGGTGACCACTGGTCATATGCCATCTATTCTGGGAGGTGTCGGGCACATCATCCAACAACGTGAAGGGGCTGCTGTGTCACAGATGGAGAAGCAAGGGATCGTGAATATTGCAGGAGCTGAGTTTTGGCTGGATCCCATGGAAAGGTTTTATTTTAAGTTCACAACCTCTTTGGTTGCCAGAGTAAACCAAGAGCTTGTATAATAGGAGTCTTCCAGTCCTCCCCAGCGCTCCGACCCCTGTTGCTTCTTTCCAATGAGGCTTGATAGCCCTGAGTTCTTTGAGAAAATCCTTCACTGGCACACTTTGAACTCAGCAAGATTTTTGGTAAGAGTATTTTTACTACTTAGCTGGTCAGAAAGAAAGGTAAGAAAGACCTGGGAAGGGGGAACAGCAGTTAGCGTAATGGCTATGTCGTTGGACTCCCACATAGTCGACCATGGTTAGAGTACCGGACCTGGTGGCTCAAACTCATGCCGGGCGCATGTGCGTGTGTGCCCAAGATCCTGAAAGGAGAATGGAGGAGAAGGGATTGCAGCGTGGCCATCTGTCCTGGGGGTGATTTCTCGCTTTCTGTCTGTCTGTCTGTCTGTCTTTCTGGCAAGCCCATGCACCCTATAGCAAAGACCTCTCTAAAAAAAAAAAGAAAAAGAAGAAAAAGAAAGACCTGGGAAGGGACCTTTTTAAATCTTTATACTTTTGACAGTCCTTTAGTAATACAGCCTGGACTGTACTCTGCACCTACATATTCTAGTTGTTGGTCTAACACTTAGGCTTTGGGAGGAGGAGGTGGTGTCAAAATGCCGGATCCCTCTCTGCTGGCGTGTTCCACTGTCTAGCCTCGCTCTTCCACCGGCCCATGGGGGCTGCCCCTCTGCCTCTGGCTCTCAGTTTTGGCGTGAGCAGCTGAACTTGTTACAGGATGGTCAAGTCAGGTGGACCTTGGCAATCACAGTGGAGCCAGGAACAGGATCCAGACCAAAGAAGGTTGCAGAAAATGTTGGAGTCACGTTTCTGGTTTCATGAGCCAGGACGGGTCTCTCAGAAGGGGAGCTGGTGGGAGGGCCAGGTGGGAGAACGGGAGGGTGGGACGTGGGCATAGCAGCACACCCGCAGCTCTCCTGAGCAGCCGAGATGAGGGTGTGGCCTGTCTTAGGTCCTGTCTTCTCCTCTCTGGAGGTTAAGTCCCTGGCAGGCAGGACAATCTGGATTCCTTCTGTGAGGCCTGTCGTGCCCAGCACTGTCCTAGACGCACGGCACCAAGTAAATGCTCATGGGGAAGAACTAGAGGGAAATCTCCCTTGCGGGGAGCAGGTCCTGGGTGTATGAGTGGAATGTGGGGGGGGGGGGGCAGCTTTGCTGCAAGTGGCTATTCCGTGACCGAGCAAATGCAGGCCAGGGCGTAGCAGAGAAGGGTCCTCTGCCCAGTCTTCTTCCTGGCTGCTTCAGGAGCATGCAGACCACCCGTCCCCAGTATGAGCTGGTGAAGGCAGGTACGAGGTCCCAGCTCAGGGCCTCGAACACACTATTTGGTGAACAAGTAAAGGAATCTAGGAATGACCTTATGCAGTGATAGTCAAAGCCCTCAAAGCTCAAATTCTACGAATCTTACACCAACATCTTGAGAAAAAATAAAATGCAAGCTCTACCTATTTCAGCCAATATTCCAAGGCAATGAAATTCCAGCAGTGAAAAAAAAAATGGTTTTAGAATCTCTCTTCCAACTCATTATAATGGGCTTTGACCTCTCAGACCCAGTAATGGGCAATCTCTTTTACCCTGTCCGTGTGAGGCTGTGAAGTACATAACGGAGAACTTTTATTCGCCTTTAAAACTCCAAACTGCCAAGACAGCCGATTCTCTTTCAGAGAAGTTTCTCATCCTGCAGGTTGTGTCCACCAGGAGCCTAGAGCAGGGGCACAACAGCTTTCTGCTGCCCAGCGCAGAGGTCGGTCGGAAGGCGGGCTGCAACCCACCCCCAGCTCCCACACGCTTACACTTATTTTCTTACTTTTTAAAAACCTCGTGTTTTCCAGGCCAGCTGTTTGGTTTCCCGCTCAGTTTTAGTGACCTATAAGCAGAGAAGACCTGTATTAAAGCATCCTGCCCCCAGGTGCCTCTTACCCCAAGTGCACAAGTGCATCAAGATCCTGGGACCAAGAGTTAGCATAATGGCTATGTCGCTGGACTCCCATGTAGTCGAACGTGGTTCGAGTCCTGGACCCGGTGGCTTAAACTCACGCCGGGCGCATGTGCATGCGTGCCCAGGATCCCAAGAGGAGAATGGAGGAGAAGGGATTGCAGCGTGGCCATCCCCCCTGAGGGGTGATTTCTCGCTTTCTGTCTTTCTGTCTCTCTCTGTCTTTCTGGCGAGCACACGTGCCCTATAGTGAAAACCTCTCCAAAAAAAAAAAAAAAAAAGATCCTGTGTCCCCCTCCCCGCCCAGCTGTGCCCCTGTTAGTTGAAGGGACAGAACCGCAAAGAAACATGAGGCTCATTGTATCCCTTTCTTGATGTGTTTTTAAAAAGTTACCCTTCTCAGTAATTTGCAAACCTTAGCATTTCTTAGATGAACTTGGGGTAAAAGGAAGAGGTTGGAGGTGTGAAGAGAAAAGAGTAAAGTGTTTGTTGGAGCAGTTGAGTGTGATGGTTGATAGCTGGGCTCTGAAGCCAGATTGCTTAGTTTTTGTCTTTTTAATAGAAATGCAATTCACACAACATAAAGTCGGCCTTTTTTTTTTTTAATAAATATTTTTGCTATAGAGCATGTATACTTGTTAGAGAGACAGACAGGGAGACACAGAAAAGTCAGCCCCCCAGGGGGGATGGCCATGCCGCAATCCCTTCTCCTTCAGTCTCCTCTTGGGATTTTGGGCATGCATGCACTTGCACCCAGTGTGTTTTAAGCTGCCAGGTCCAGGCCTCGAACTACAGTTGGCTATGTGGGAGTCCAGCTACGTAACCATGACACCACCTGCTGGTCCCAGGCTGATCATTGCTAAAGTGTGCAGTTCAGTAGCATTTAGCACGTGAACACTGTTGTACAATCAACACCTCTGGCTACCTTCAAAACATGTCACCAACCCAAAGGAAACCCTGTACCCTCTAAGGACTCACCCCTATACTTTCCTCTCCCTGAACTTCTGGCAACCACCAGTCTGCTTTCCATCTCTGTCAATTTCCCTAGCCTGGATGCTTGATACCCTTGGACTGTGTGTTCTTTTGTGTCTGGCTTCTTATTCTGTTTTGAGATTCATCCACATGCTTTCTAGTGTCCAACCATGTATCAGTACTCATTGCTTTTTATGACTGAATTTTCCATTTTATGTATATATCACACTTTGTTCGTGAATTCATCCATTGGTGGACATTTCCACCTTTTGGCAATAGTAAATGGTCAAAAATGTGCCACAAAAATTCTTGTACAAGTTTTTGTTGCAACTCCGGCTTTAGGGTAGGAGTAGAACTGCTGGTAATTCTAGGTTTAACTTTTTGAGACACCACCATACAGCTTTCCAGAATGACTTGTATTAGCTTACATTCCCACCAGATTGCCTGGCTTTGAATCCAGCCCTGCCGCTGTTAGCTGTGAGAGTTTGGACACGTTATTTAATGCTGTCTGTGCTTAGTTTCCTCACGTGTATAACATGGCCAATAATGCTAATGGGGCTGTGATGCCTACTTGACTTAATGTGTGTACAGGGCCTAGAACAGTGCCTGGCACCTAACGGGTGCTACGTAAATGTTCACAGCTTCTGCATTGTTGTTGAAGGACTGTGGGGATCATTGCAGGTGAAAGATGGAGAAGCATTCGTGCTGAAAGAGACTAGCTACCTTGGGTGGAACAAAAAAAGGGTTATAGTACAGATGCTTGGGATTGGCCACTGATGGTATTCCTCCCTTTGAAGAATTCATTTACTTACTGATTCAGTGATAAGCTGCAGGAATCTTCAGTTGATTCTGAGGTTTTCAGGATACACCTCTCTTGAAGATTGAAGAGATTCCCTTTTTTTTTTTTTTTTTTTTTTTTTTTCAAGAGAGAGATTTTTGCCATGGGCATGTGTGCTCACTGGAGAGATAGAGACAGAAAGCAAGAAATCTTTCACATGCACACACTTCCCCCAGACAGGATGGATGGCCATGCCACAGTCCCTTCACCTTCCTTCTCCTCTCGGGATTTTGGACATGCGCACACACACACACGCCCAGTGTGAGTTTCAAGCTGCTGGGTCCAAGACTGGAACCATGATCAACCATGTGGGAGTCTAGTGCCTTAACCACTACGCCACCTGCTGGCCCAAGATTTCCATTCATGACAGCCTCCACTTTTGACTAGTTGCCAGTTCCATTTCTTCAGTTTTCCAAAATGCAAAAGAAGTGTACCTGCCATCTGAAAGCTCCAAACAGAAGTTTCTAGAAACAGGAACCAGCAGTTGGCGGAATGGCTATGTTACTGGACTCCCTTGTAGTTGACTGTGGTTTGAGTTCTGGACCTGGTGCCCAAGATCCCAAGAGGAGAATGGAGGAAAAGAGATTGTGGCGTGGCCATCCCACCTGGGGGGTGATTTCTCACTTTCTGTCTCTCTGTCTTTCTGGTGAGCGCATGTACCCTATAGCAAAAACCTCTCCATAAAAAAAAAAAAAAAAAAAAAAAGAGTTTCTAGAAACAAGAGAAAACTTTCTCTCTCCATTGATATTAGAAAAGGCAAATCTAATTGATTTCCGGTTGAATCTATTAAATTCAGCAGAATCACCAAATATTCTGCCAAATAAATTTTTTCTCAGTTTATAAAATTAATCCATATGTTTGTGATTCATTTACACCTAACTCATCAAAATGTTTTATAAATGCTGTTTGAATTCCCAAGAATCCTTACAGTGGCCTTTTTTAAAGCACACTGAAATAGACAAATTTCTCACCATTCATCTTTTCTTAAGTTTACTCATCCATCTCTTCCATGAGGCAAAAAGACAGACAGAGACAGAGAGAAAACACCTCCAAGAAGGTCTTGGAGCTGCAATTCACCCCCAACTTTACCCAGCCCCAGATCATGGGCATACACATGCCCAGTATACTCAAGGAGGCCTCTGGGTGCAAACCCAGAGCCCCCCAGCCTTGCAAAGAATCAACTTTACCACTATGACACCATTAAGCCTTCCCCATTCATCTTTGATTAAAAGTAACCTGCAGAGCTGCCATATTAGCACCTCTGCCAGGAGGTACCAAAGTGAACCAATGAAAAATGCCATAAGGATACTTTCACTTCACACCATACAATGGTCTTCAAAAGTTCATGAAAATGGGGAACCAGCAGTTAGTGTAATGGCTATGTTGCTGGACTCCCACGTAGTCGACCGCGGTTCGCGTCTCGGACCCGGTGGCTTACAACTCACGCCGGGTGCGTGTGCGTGCGTGCCCAAGATCCCAAGAGGAGAATGGAGGAGAAGGGATTGCAGCGTGACCATTCCCCCTGGGGGGTGATTTCTTGCTTTCTGTCTCTATGTCTCTCTCTGTCTGTCTGGCGAGCGCACGCACCCTATAGCGAAAAACCTCTCCAAAAAAAAAAAAAAAAAAAAGTTCATGAAAATGCATGAATGGGTTTCAGAAATTTTTGTACCCTAATAAACTCATACTTTAATTCCACTTTTCATGAACTTTTTGAAGTTCTCTCATATAGCACTTCATAATTCTCAGAGCCTTGTCATTTTCCAAACAGGTTCTAATTTCTAATTTCTCTAAGTCTCTTCTTTGATACTTATAATCTTCTGGGGTTTTTTTGTTTTGTTTTATTTTAGGGTTTTTTGTGGCCAACATTTAGTGGGTATGAATTGGTATCTTACAATGGTTTTGTATTTCCGTAATGCCTGAGGTTGAACATTTTTTCCTGTGCTTATTGGCCATTTGAATATCTTTTTAAAAGAAAAGTCTCTTAGATTCTTTGCACTTTAAAAAAAAAAAAAAAAAAAAAAAAAAAACTGGGCTGTTGGTCATTTTATTGTTGAGGTTTAAGAATGTTTTTATACAGTCTAGATACAAATTCCTCATCACGTATATGATCTGCAAATATTTTCTTCTATTCTGTAGGTCATCTTTTCACTTTCTGGATGGTATCCTTTGAAACACAAAATTTCCAATTTCGATGACATCTACATTTTTTTAGAGGTTTTTGCCTTAGGGCACATGGACTTCCTGGAGAGACAGAGAGAGAGAGAGACCGATATAGTGAAAGGGAAAGTAAGAAATAATGCCCCAGGGGTGATGACCATGCCACGATCCCTTTTCTTCCATTCTCCTCCTGGGATCATGGGCACACATGAGCACACGCCTGGTGTGAGTTTTAAGCCTCTGGGTCTGGGATACAAACCGGGGTTGGCCATGTGGGAGTCAACAACATAACCACTACACCATCTACAGGTCCCAGTGTTCACATTTATCATTTTTTTTTCTTTGTCACCTATGCTTTTGAAGCCATATTTGAAGAGGCTTTGCCTAATTCAGGGTCAAGGAAATGAACTTCTCTTTTTTCTTCTAAGACTTATATCATTTTCTCTCTTACATTTAGAGCTGTGATCTATTTGGAATTAATTTAGTGTGTGGTGTGAAATAGGCATCCCATTTCAGTCTTTTTCATGTGGATATCCAGTTGTCCCAGCACCACTTGTTGAAAAGGCATTTCCTCCTGGGATAGAGAAAATGATACCTTTGCCAAAAATCAATGAACTATAAACGAGATGATTGTGGCTTGAATGAAATGAGTCAGTCCTTGGCAGCATCAGGGGTCTTGGGTGTGTGGTTTCATCAGCTTCTGCTCCTGGAAAGCCTCTCAGTTTCCCTCTGAGAAGTAGGTGTTCTGTCTCA
This sequence comes from Tupaia tana, assembly GCA_026018925.1. Lineage (NCBI taxonomy): Eukaryota > Metazoa > Chordata > Mammalia > Scandentia > Tupaiidae > Tupaia > Tupaia tana. Next base: position 28,596,697 of record JAKSZU010000024.1, on the reverse strand, counting down.
TTGTCATTTTGGTGCCTAGAGGCCTGGGGTGAGTGTGGTATCTGGGTCCCTCATATTGGGAGCAGAGAATAAGAAGAAGGGTCTGCCCTACTTCATGGGAGGCCCTTGAGGCCACTTGAGTAACAACATCTTCCCCAGCTGTCGGAGTTCAAGTCCACCCCATGGACAAGTCCACAGAGCATCAGCCTGAGCTGGACAAAGAGGTGGGTGGAGTGGAGAATCGTTTTCTCCCTTCACCTAGACCAGGCAGCTGAGGTTGGGTGAAGGACTGCAGCAGACCTGGGTGTGCTATCAGGAAGCCCCTTGAGGAAGACTACTTCCTCAGACCAGCTTGGGTATTATAGCACCTCAGTGGTAACTTCTTCCTATGGCTTGATCCCATCAGGAACTCTGTACCTGGCTGAAATGCAAATAGCCCTGTGGGGCCTGCACTCCTCATCTTAGAAGCTTATCCTTCCTTAAAGTAGATTCCGGAAGGAAAGGAGGAAGAATATGTAGGTGAGCGAACCAAGGGGAGGAAGAGAGGAGATGAAACATTAGAAGAGGAAGTGAAAGAGCAGCCTGGGAAGGCTTGGACCACACAGACTCTTCATTTCTCAGGCATATTCAACTCAGCTTTGCCTAGTGGTCTGGCATTAAACAGAGGAAAGGGGAGAGGAAAGAAGAGGGAGAAATATCCATGAATATCATGCAGCCCCAGAAGCAAGTGCTCTGGACTCAGGTAGACTGATGGGGACTACCAGGCCTTCCAGTGGGCACCAGAGATGAGAATGAAGGTCCATCTCTGCCTCACCTACTGTAGAACACAGGCCTCCCACTGACTGAGCTGAGATGTCATCCTGTAGAAAATCTGCCCAGGATCCACATGGATTTTCTATTTCTTCACCTGAGCTGAAGAAAGACATGGGTTGACTCTGCTGGGTCTTGGGCTGGAAAAGAGGAAATTCTTGTCTCTGAAGTTGAATGAGTTCCCTCATCACACAGAAGAGAAGCATGCATGCCCAGAGAGGGGTGGTGTCAGAGCTCAGCCATGCAGCCACTGGGAGGCAGCTCGTAGCCTGGTGGTCATTCTGGTGAACCAGCTTACCAGTGTGTTTTAGCAGCTGCTGTGCAGGTGGAAGGCATCAGCATTTCCCACAGTCATGAATTGCCCAGCTGTTCCTGCAAAACCAAGTCCATGCCACCACAGTAACTCAGAGAACAAAAGTAATTGCTTATGCTGCACTTAACCAGGGGCTTCAAAAAATTCCTGAGAAAAATGGAATTGAAGTGTGAGTTTTTCTGGTGCAAAAGTTTTCAAATGCATGCATAGTTTTCCATAATATACATTTTCAGTGAGCTTTTTGAAGACCCCTTGTATATGATTGATAAAGCGTAATTGTCTACACACCTTCCATGGCTTCCCAGAGTGCTGAGAAAGGGGTACCCCTCAGCCTTCTGGGTGACTAGAGCCTGTCTCTAGTGGTGGCGTGTTGATGTTGATTCCTGACCCTGCCTGTGCGTCCATTTCCTGGGAAGTGTGGCAAAGTTCAGAAGCCCAAGTCCCGCCTCCTAGCTTCTGATTCAGAATCTCCAGGGCTTGGCCTCAGAAGGCAAATATGTCAAAAGTTTCCTCACCAGGGGACTCTGATACATCCGGTCCAATGGGAACCAGCAGTCTCAATTGTTTGAGATAACATTTCCCTACCATCTTCTCCGTAAAGCGTTTAAAAGATGCAGACCATTCGTTGTAAGTGGCATTTCTGCAAGGTCACACTGGTTGGTCGTACCTGGGTCCCATCTACCGCAGTCAGGAAGACTGGTCAGAACCAGCAATTTGCCTCCTGCAGGTCCGGCATGTCTGCCCCTCACTTACCTGCATTCTCTTCCACTCTCCAGGACACACAAGACCAGCCACTGCTACCGCATCACCTACCGCCACATGGAGCGCACCCTGTCCCAGAAAGAGGTCAGTCGTGTCCACCAGGCAGTGCAGGAGGCCGCGGTGCAGCTGCTGGGCGTGGAGGGCAGGTTTTGATGTCACCACTCACCCAGGCTCAGCCCTCTCGGAGCTCCAGCATTCACTGAAAGAGAACGAGAGATTGCTTGTGAACTAGGGCGTCACTCACCTTTTAATAAATGGGTCATTTTTAGGAGTGGCAGAAAATAAAGCAGCACTCTTGAGAAACCGTTGACATTGCATTTGTCTTTTATTTGGGGGAAGGGGAGAAAGGAGCAATAACATCAGCATTCCCTTGTATTCCTTTTAGAAATGCTTTGCCCGTTGGCGCCCAATACGGTTAATTGGTCCCTGGGTTCCATTAAACACCAGGCATGATTTCTTGCCTGACAGGCTCTTCCACCCGTGTGATGAGTGAAGCCACACAAAGGGACATCAGAAACTCCAGACACAATGCAGAAAGCCTTTTGAATCAGCTTCCATGCCTTCCTCCTTTCTCTCCTTTTTCTGTTTTGCAAAGGGCAGGCTTCAAAGAAGGCTCTGATGAAATGCCAGGGCTCCCTCAGAAGGGAAGGGAGTCAGTGCTCTGAGCCAAGGCAGTGTATGTATTGCTTTTCATAAACCTGTGGCTTAGAGTCAGGCCTGTGGCCCCAGGGCTTGGGCTTAACTGCCATCTGCCCCACTGGAGAGGGAAGAAAGGGGGGAGAACTGTCCCAGAGTCTAGGAGGCACAGGAAGGGCCAGGACCTTGAATTCCCTGTGAGTTTCATTTCCCAATAGGAGGCCTCCCCTTCCGGAAGGTGACCTTTAAGGAAGACTATGGGGCTTTGATAGTCCCCCCTTTCCATCCAGGGCACTTTGTAGTCTGCCTGCTTCATTCCTGACTGGTTTTAATCATCAGATGCCTGCCCTGGCATGATGCTGGAGGCTGATGGAGGACTGCAAGTGCTGGCGTAAATATTTGATGAGAGGTGGCCATTATCAGCCAATGGCATGGGGGGTGGGCAGCTGCTCACCAAAGTGAGGAAAGCCTTTAATGTCATCTCACTGTGGTATTAATTTAGTCTTTCCCATTGGATTTTCAAGGGAACTAGGGAAACCATAACCTGTACATTACACACAAGCCTGGAAGCAAACCACCGTCCCAGGTCCTGGGACACACTGGGGGTGATTCCTCAAGTGTGTGGGTCTGAGTGGGAACAGCCGTTGTGATCGGGAATTTCTTCTCCTGGAATGTTTGCAGTAGGCCATTTCTGATCCAGCCTTGGGCTACACTTCCAAATACCCCCACACACACACCATGACCAATTAAGCATATCCATTAATATTCTCTAACAAAAAGAAAAAAGCTGGGGGTTCCAATGCAAAAGCATGGTGCTGCCCCTTGGCCCACAGCTGAGCAGCTGTTTGTGGAGCACCATGGTTATGCCAAGCCCTATACTAGGCCCTGGTGTAGGGCCGGCATTCCAGAGGGCTCACAGGGGCCTTTCTTGAACGTTTCCTGCCACACCCCATGAGGTATGATCGACTGTTATCTGAATTTCACAGATGAGGGAACAGAAGCCTGAAGAAATCATAGGACTTGGCTGTGTAGGTACCCAGGAGATGGCAGGCCTCATGTTCAAGCTGCTGCCACCAAATTAACAATGTCTGTCTAAATGAAAGCTGTAGGGTCTGGGCCTCTCTCTTGTTCTCTCAGCCTTGCCCTGTTCTTGAGAACTCTAGATGACAGGGCTTGCACAGACCCCCTCAGGACTCACTTTAGCTGGTACTCATGCCAGAAGTAGGGCTTCCCAACCACCAGGAACCCTACTCATGCCAGAACTGGATCTTCTCAGCCACCGGGAATCCTGGGATTGTCCAGCTCCTGCTTCTTTCATTTGATTCCTGTAGAAGAATAAATTATTAATAAAGGGGAAGAAATGAAAGAAAAGCAAGTCGGTCTATGAGGTGAACAGCCATTTTTGCAGCTCAAGAATCACACAGTCCCCATATAAAGTAGAGCATGGTGACTAATCCCAGCACCATCACTACAACCCTCCAGGAGGTTCTGTTTCTTCCTTTGTCAAGTGGGAACACTAGCAGTGCTAGCTTCAGAGGTTTGTTGTGAGAACTGAATGAGATGCTGTAGGTGTTACACATGGCACAGAATCCTGTACCTAATAAGCTGTCAATAAAGGATACCTTGCTCTGATGATTACTCATGAAGTAAAAGGTGGTATTATGAGCCATTACAACTAGAACAGGTCCAAGAAGGCATTTGTGTCTCTCCCTAAAATCAATGGAAGCACGCTTGTTTTGGTTGATTATTGTGCTGCTACAAGAAATATTGGAGACTGGGTGATTTATAAAGAACAGAGGTTTGGGGCCAGAGGTGGTGTAGTGGTTAAGGCCCTGTACTCCCATGTGGTCAACTACGGTTTGGGTCCTGGACCCAGCAGCTTGAAACTCATGCCAGGTGTGTGTGTGTGTGTGTGCCCCAAATCCCAAGAAAGTAATTGAGGAAAAGCGATGGTGGCATGGCCATCCACCCTCCTTCTCAGAGTAAGGGGGTGATTTCTTCCTTTGTGTCTCTCTGTCACTCCAGCGAATACACTAACACTATAGCAGAAATTTCTAAAAAACAAAAAGAAGAAGAGAGGTTTATTTGACTCACAATTCTGATACCTGAAATATCCAAATGCATATAGCCAGCATCAGGCCAGCCTCTGGTGCTGCATCACAGTGTGGAAAAGAAAAGCAGAAAGGTTAGCAGATAAGTACAGATCAAAAGATCTGAGGGCATCTTTACTTTTATAACAACCAGCTCTTGTGGAACTAACTCCTTCTTATGAGAACGAGAACTCATGGCCCCTTGTGAGACAGCACTAATCCGCTTATGAAGGTGATGCCTCTATGATCCAAACACTTCCCACCATGCTGCATCTCTTAAAAGGATCTCACCAGCTCCCAATACCATTACACTGGAGACCAAATTCCAGAACATGGACCTTTGGGAGACAAACCATTGTCCAAGCCATAGCAACACTGATGTCCAAGGGACAAAGCAACTTACCCAAGGGCACAATAACAGCTAAGTGTTGTAGAGCTGGACCTGGAACTGGAATCTCCAGAGCATTTTTGATAACATCACGTTGCGTTAGACATCCTGAATGGGTCTTCAGGTGCAAAACTTCTACAGAGCCCATCATTTTTGAGGTCAGAGGGTCAAGCTGAGCCCTTGCCTATAGTCTTATGACCTGACAGTCATTTAAAGAAGCATCCCTGCACCCTTCTTTCTGGTTCTTCTAGACATGGTGTGAGAGGACATCCTTAAGGGTAGAAATGCTCTTGTTTTGAGGGTGATTAAAAGCCTATGTCCTAGTTGTGAGAACCCAGAATCCTTCCAGTGCATATCTTAACTGGCCCCATGACTGGCCTCTGGAGACATCAACCAGACCCAAGGGCAGCAGGCACTGGCCACTTGAATGTTGTGATGACCACTCTGAGTGTTGTGATGATCAGTCCTGTGACCTCTGGAGCCTCATTAGGATGGAGGACCCAGGGCTCCATAGCCACATGTGCCTTGGTCCCCTCCCTGCCTTGCTGTCTCCAGCTGCATAGATCCTATTGAACTGACTCCCTCTGCTTTGTCCTCTTGCTTATCCATCCTGGAGCCTATCAGTGTAGCAACAATGACCTGATGCTCCCAACTGTGGCTGGTTGTCAGGCAGTCGAAAAATGGAAAAGAAAGCCCATCGACACTGGAGGTTTTTTCTTTTTCACACAGTATAAGCAAAACCATGAAAGTGAACTCAAAAACTATAGTAGGGGTCTTCAATACGTTCATGAAAGTGTGTATTATGAAAAACTATATAGATTTCTATTTTTTTACACCAAAAAATAGATTTCTATTTTTTTGCTTGTACTTTCATTCCATTTTTCCACAAACTTTTTGAAGTCCTCCTCATATGGCAGCCTCCAAATGCTCCCGGTGTGGGCTCTACTTACCCAGACACCCTAGTAGTCACATGGGAGTCCTCAGTTCTCATGCTAGGAATTCACTCTGCTCACTGTCCGATATCACTCAAATAGCACTTAGTGACTACTAGCCATGGCCATCTGCCCTCTACCCATCTGCAGGTCATATCAATGTTTCCTGGTAGAAGGAGGACATTGCCATCACTAACAACAGTGGCAGTGGCTGCCATTCATGCAATGGATGTAGGTGCAATGCTGTATGTGCATTCAGCCCCATCGAGGGAGGTCCTTACCAGCGTATGAAGCTGGCTGCCTCTTCTCCTCACTCCCTAGGTAAGAGATTAATGTGCTCAGTAAGTTGCAAAGTCAAGTCTTAGGAAAGCTTCTCTGACATTCAGATCTGCTCTCCTAACCTTGCCCCCTACTCCTCACCATTCACTTGCCCAAATACTTCTACAGCCAGGCTAGAAACTCAGTGTGCTCCATGGCAGTGGTGGATGGGCCACCACTTTAGAGGTGACATCATCCGTAGAGGGCTTCAACCTCCAGGTCAGCAGCCACAGACATGCCACAGAACCTTCTCAGGTGCCAGACCATGGGATGTGGGCCCTTGGAACCAGCCATGAGTTCTTTGTTGAAACCATTAGAAGCCCCTCTTTATCCTCAGATCCTCAAAGTTATCAATTGATTTATACTTGTAGCCATGGTAGCTTCAGGATGGCAAATCATATACAAGAACAATGTCAGAGCTAGAAAAGTCAACTCCTGATTGGCAGAGGAAACTCTAATGAACTATCTGAAGACCCTGCAACAACAATCTTTGTCCCCAGACAGGTGTATCCCAGCACCTGGGAAGTGGGCCAGCAGGAAGGAGTGATTGCTTAGAGCAATCACTCAAGCTGCCTCTAAGTTTTCTAGTGGCTTCTTTACTCAGAAATGCCTCATTGCTTTAACTGAAAACAAAACAAAACAAAACAACCCACAAACTTTAAAAATAAACTAGTGCTCTTTTCAGAGGCAAGGGCTATGTGAAGATTTTCAACAATGTGAACGAGACAACCTTGCTCAGGTCCTTTCTCTGGCTCATTCTGAGTTTGGGCTGTGTTCCGGAGGAGAGTGGAGTAAGGAGGTTTCACAGAGCAGAAGACTGAGCCCAGGATGGAGTCAAATTTGAATTCAGCTCTGTCACAGAGCAGTCTTAAACAACCCTAAGCCTTCATTTCCTCACTTTGCCTTTCCTACCTCAGCTTGAGTTTGGCTCAGCAAGGAGTAAGAAAATTATGTGTGTGAAACTCATATGCATCTGGACCAGCAGTTAGCGTAATGGCTATGTTGCTGGATTCCCATGTAGTCGACCGCGGTTCGTGTCCCGGACCCAGTGGCTTAAACTCATGCCGGGCACGTGTGCGTGCGTGCCCAAGATCCCGAGAGGAGAATGGAGGAGAAGGGATTGCGGAGTGGCCATCCCCCCTGGGGGGTGATTTCTCACTTTCTATCTCTCTCTCTCTGTCTCTCCCTGTCTGGCGAGCGCATGCGCCCTATAGCAAAAACCTCTCCAGAAAAAAAGAAAAAAAAAAAAAAAAAAACTCATATGCATCTCATTCTAGTTTCACAAAAACTCTGTGAAAGGGAGCTACCATTCTACTAGGAGACTCAGATTCTTCCAGTCATGGGGTTTCACCATGAAGCCAAAGTCCACGGTCTTCCCATCCTACAATGTGTCTGCTAAGAACAGAAGACAGATGAGAACTCAATGACCCTTTGTAGCTTCAGGAAGAAAATAGTACACGCCCTCCTAGCCTCCCCTCTTGAAATGATGTCTGTCTGTCTTTGTCTACTCTAAATACAGGCCTTAGAGAGGACTTGACCTGCTCATGCATCAAAACAATAGAGAAACTGAGTTTAACAGGAGTAATCAGAGTGGACACTTGAGACTGCTTAAACTGCAAGGGTTAATCTAAAAAGAAGCCGGGGTGCTGCACTCTCCATAGCACTTCCCAGACGCTGGTCACTACCACACCCTTGGCTATTAGAAGATCACGTGCCAGACAGTGCATCAAGGACTGTGCACAGGTCATGACTGACTGGCCACAGTGAGCCATGTCTCCCAGTCAAGAAAGGATTTCAGAATGCACATCTGTGAGCTTGACATTATTATAAATGAAACCTTAAAATCTATGTTTAAACAGGTTCTAATTTATCAAGAGTGAATCATGTGACGTCATCTATTCTTTATTATTAATAAAAAATAACTCAGGTGCCAAAGCAATTCAACAGAAAAAGGAAAGTCTTTTTGACAAATAGTACTGGGACAATCAGTTTGTCTGTATAAGGAAATGAAAGAATCTCGACCCCTACTTCACACAAAATTAATATAAGTTGGACTATTTACACACAAAAGTTAAGAATGTTATTACCAAGTGTAAAAACGAGGGAACCAGCAGTTAGTGTAATGGCTATGTAGTTGGACTCCCACGTAGTTGACCGCGGTTCGCGTCCCGGACCCGGTGGCTTAAAATTCACGCTGGGCGCGTGTGCGTGCGTGCCCAAGATCCCGAGAGGAGAATGGAGGAGAAGGGATTGCTGCGTGACCATACCCCCTGGGGGGTGATTTCTTGCTTTCTGTCTCTAATGTTTCTCTCTGTCAGGCGAGTGCACACGCCCTATAGTGGAAATCTCTAAAAAAAAAAAAAAAACCATACATAGGACACAAAAAGCATTAATAAAGAAAAAAACTGATAAATTGGACTTTTGCAAGATTTAAAACTTCTGCCTTTGAAACACATCATTAAGAAAATGAACAGGCAAACACCATAAATCGGGGAAAAATATTTATAATATATATTTGATAAAGGGCTTATATCCAGAATACAAAGAATTCCTTTGACTCAGTTTTTTTTAAAATGGGAAAAATGGGCAAACTTGAACAAGCACTTCACAAAAGAGGGCTTATTTATGACCCATAAGATTTTAAAAAAAAAGGATGTTCAACATTATTAGTCATTGAGGAAATGCTTTTATAAAGTTAGAGAGGAGGCAAAACTAATCTGCAGTAGCAAAAAGCAGATCAGAGGTTGCCTGGGGCTGGGAAGGGGGTTGACTGAGAACGGCACCAGGGGAACATTGAGGTGATGGAAATACTTCACATCTTGATAGAAGTGGGGGTTACATGGATGAATGCATTTGTCAAAACTCATCAAACTGTAGACTTTAAGATCTGTGCCTTTCGCTTTATGTAAATTATAACACAATAAAGAAAGAGAAAAATGGCTTATGCTCCATCTCACGACCAAATGAACATGATAGCTCGGTGCCAAGGGACGGGGGCTTCCGGAGAGGTGTGCAGAGAGATGGGTCTGAAAAGACTCTGGGGCCAAGCCATCCTAAGGTTAATGGAGCACCTGGAATATGTAGTTCTCTCCGGGGCGGTGGCAGGCACGAGCATGGAGCCACATGGTGAAACTGGAGGTGTTGGGCGAAGTCCAGGATGGCACAGGACAAAGGCAGAGGAACACTGGGCCCTGTGGGCCCCAGCTTTCTGTAGCTTTCTTGGATCAGTGGCACTCTCCCTTGTTCGACAGGGCCGCATCCTGCAGTCTGGCTGTGGAAACTCAAGACACAGAAGACGGGAGGATAGACTGTCATCAGAGCCCCTGGTTTCCCTGTGTGGACATAAGCCCATGCCATTCCTATACTCCAGCCATGATGTAGAGCTTGTAACAATGGGGTGCTGAGTTAATGCGAGAGTTCTTCCTGAATCCAGCTCCTAGTAATCACGCAGGAGATCACCCAGTGATCCCATAGGAAAGCCATGGCACTTGCCCATGGCACATTTCCTGGCGCCACAGAAAAGTGCTCCCTCCCAGAAGGGCTCTTACTCTACCAACTGCATCCTCAGCCTTGTCCCATGTGGGTTGGGTGAGGAGTCCAGCACCTGCTCTTGAGCCAGTATCTGCCTGCCCCCCACAAGTGCCCCTCATTCCCTAGTACATAACACATCAGAGATGGATAGGTCAGCCACGAGTCATCTGCATGGGAAGAGCAGAAGGCACTGCTGAGATTGAGGACACCTTGGACATCTGGTATGAGCAGTGGTCCTACCCGCTCTAAGTTGGTTTACCTTAAGGAGTTCCTGAACCACTGTGACTCACTTTCTCTATTTGTAAAATGAGGACATTGGTCATACTCATGGATTGTGGTGAGCCTTAAATGAGCTGGAATGAGTATGGAGAACTGTTCGTTTTTAGCAAAATATACTGTTATGAATTACTATTTTTCTTAACAGCCCATGTTGGCAAAATATCTTAGAATGAGATGGTGATGATGGTTGTCCAACTCTGGAAATCTACTAAAAACTGTTTGCTTTGAAAGGGTGAACTTTATAGAATGTGAATTATATCTAAAAAGAGAAGTTATAAAAAGGGGAAAAAAAATTACCATGTGACCCAGCAAAATCACATTTCTAAGATATTTCCCAAGAGAAATAAAATCTTGAGATTTGATTGAATTGGGGCTGTCTTGGCAACAGGTAGAAGTGATGCATCTCCTTGGAAGCTGGCGACTCTGTCTGTCCTCTGTCCTTCCCAGGAATTTGGCCAATGAGAAGAGTGTGGAGCAGAAGGGACCATACATTCATAATAGGGACACTACTTTTTTGGTGCCTATTAAATTGGATCACTATACTAAAGGTCCTTGAGTTTATGAAAAATGTGTATTATGAAAAAACTATGCAGATTTCAGGGTTTTTTTGCACTCACATAAACACTTATTTAAATTCATTTTTCCATGAACATTTGGAGTCCCCTCATAATTTCTTCTTTTTAACACAACTTGCAGCCTTCTACTTTTTCCCAGGGCAAGCAAGGCCTGGTCTCCTTAGGAAGCCTTCATGGACTAACTCCTTGCTATTTAGTCTGTGGTTAGCTGACAGCAACACAAGCATTACTGCAGAACTTGTTAGTAATGTGGAGTCCCAGGTCCCTCCCTTGACCTGCTGAATCTGAATCTGTGTCCAGAGAGCCTCCGGGCTACAGCAATGAATGCCTTTTAAAGCATGCAAGATTGAGCTGTTCACCATGAAGTCAACCACTATACTGCACAGGGAATGAGAAAGAAAATTCTACCCCTCATATTCCCAGTTATGGCACATTGTGCCCTCCCAAAAGAGAGATGTTTAAGTCTCACTTCCCAGTACCTCAAACTATGACTGTATCTAGAGACAGGGTCTTTGCAGAAGTAATTAGGTAAAGTGAGGTCATAATAGAGTTGGGTGGACCCTAATCCTACGTGACTGGTATTCTTATAAGAGGACGACCATGTGAAGACAGACACACACAGGGATAGTGCCATGTGACCACATGGACAGGCAGCTGCAAGCCAGTAAAACCTAAGACTGCCATCAATCCACCAGAAACTAGAAAAGGCAAGGAAGGGTCATCTCTACAGGTTTCAGAGGGAGCATAACCCAGCTCTTACCTTGATTTTGAACTTCTAGCCTTCAGAACTGTTAAGCAATACATTTATTTTAAGCCACCGGGTGCTTTGTTACAACAGCTGAGGAACCTAACACAGGGTCCAAGACAGAGAAACCACTCTTCCTTTTTCATTAGGACTCTGAAAAGGGAGCCAGGTCCCAGATGACGCCCCTGTGCTTATCTAAGGAGTGGCCAGGTCTACTAAACTGGGGAGCCATCAAGTCCAGCATCCCCAGAAGATGCTCAGTCTTCACATGACCCAGATGGACGTGGACATTCTAGTAGCTTCTTTGAGAGGTGCGTACCCCGAGCCGTAGCTGAGTTGAGATTCAGTGGGTTGACCTTGGGGCCAAGACCATACAGCCAAGACACAGAAGAGCCTCCCAGTTTTCAAGTTTTGAATTGAGGCCACATCAGCTAAGGTGTGCCTACCCACATGAAGGGAGTCCAGACCAGGTTGTTTTTATTTATTTATTTATTTATTTATTTATTTATTTATTACTGGTATTTATAACATATTTTAATGAAACACTTTCTTACCATTTTTATTTTTTTTATAATTATTTTATTTATTCATTCATCTATTTCTTAATTTGATCAGAGAGAGACAGAGGGTGAGAGTGAGAGAGAGAGGAAGTGAGAAAGCAAGCCATCAGATTCAGGACTTGAACCCTGGTCAACCATGTGGGAGTGTCCAGCACCTTAACCACCACGCCACCTGCTGGTCCCCCTTACCATTTTTAAATAAACAAAGATTTGCATTTTGCAATTTGAAGCTGCTCTGGCATCAGGGCTTCACTGCTTTGGGCTCTACAGCCTTCAGATGTAACCACGCTACTAACTCCCCTGAGCTCCCAAGGCACGTGGTAGACATGTCCTCCTCTGTGGGAAGTCCTTGGGGCAACGTGGGGGCTCAATTCTTTATTATTATTATTATTATTATTATTATTATTATGATGGGGGCTGAATTCTTTTTTTTTTTTTTGGAGAGGTTTTTGCTATAGGGCGCGTGCGCTCGCCAGACAGACAGAGAGAGAGACAGATAGACAGAAAGCGAGAAATCACCCCCCAGAGGGGATGGCCACGCCGCAATCCCTTCTCCTCCAATCTCCTCTCGGGATCTTGGGCACGCACGCACACGTGCCCAGCATGAGTTTAAGCCACCGGGTCCGGGACTCGAACCGCGGTCGACTACGTGGGAGTCCAGCGACATAGCCATTACGCTAACTGCTGGCCCCATGGGGGAGGGGGCTGAATTCTTATCCAATGTTTAACTACTTTTAGTTTTGCATTCACTGAAGGGATATACTTATGAACTTCAGGGGTATGTGCTTTTTCTAATTCAAGCATCTTTATTCTCTCTCTTTCCCAGTATGGACGCCATCTTGTACTTTTAATTCTGGTAATAATACACAGTTTCCGATGGTGCTGTGGATCCCCGCCGTATTTTCCATGATGAGCAGCTGAAGGTTGACATACTCTATCTGGTATTCTTGACCTGGTAAATTTGTGACGAATCCAGTCTTTACAAATGAGAGACTCCACACCTTTTGTCACCGTCAGTGCCTGCTAAAGTGTCCAGCTTGACCTTTTCTACTGAGAGGAAGCTGAGCAGAGGAAGGACCACCCAGACCAGGTATTCTGCCAGCCTGCGAGCACCAGAGACAGAGTTGGTGGACTTCCCATGATGGGCGTGACAAGAGTAAAGCAGTTCTCAAATGCTCGCAGACACATCCCGCTCTGAGATGGATGTCTTTGGGATTCCTTAAGAATTTGTCTCTGAAGGACCAGCAGTTAGCATAATGGCTATGTCGCTGGACTCCCACGTAGTCAACCGCGGTTCGAGTCCCGGACCCGGTGGCTTAAAACTCACGCTGGACGCATGTGCGTGCGTGTCCAAGATCCCGAGAGGAGAACGGAGGAGAAGGGATTGCGGCATGGCCATCCCCCCTGGGGGGCGATTTCTCGCTTTCTGTCTCTCTGTCTCTGTCTTTGAATTTGTCTCTGGGAGAGGAAGAGAAGTCACAGAGTAGGCTGAGTACACTGTTCAGCCCTGGAGGTTACCTTTCTGCCCTTGACTAGCTGGTGGCTACATGTGGCTCTGTGAGGGCAGTGTCCCTGGTCCCATAGTTACAGATCACTTGCCTAGGTTGGCCCAGGCTAAGAAAGTCCTGGTTGTCACAGGGAATTCAGGATAATCCAAGTGACAGCTTCAATCTTTCCTCTCTCATTTTCTCTACTACTCTTAAAAACCCAGGCTTCGGGCAGCTGGGCAGAACTTCCTCCATCTTCCTTCCCCTTCCCTCACCCCTCCCTTCGAGTCTTCCTTCCTCACCCCTACCCCTTTCTCTGTCCTTTCTATCTTTTCTCCTTCCTTGCCTCTCCTATTCACTTCCCTCCTTCCCAGCCCACCTGGGAGTTGTGGCCTGGATTAATTCCAACCTTGATAATGAGAATGAAGCCACGGTACCCAACAGAGGGAAACACCCTGGGCCTGGTCACCTGCTCACCCCCTTTGATGAGGGAAACAGCACCTGGCAAGTCACCACTCCAGCCGGGGCAGCAGGCCAGAGCTCCTGTCACTGTGCATTAATCATCCCCACACCCGGGTGGGCCCAAGCAGCAGGACTTCTTAATAGAACGAGAGGAAGAACTCACGAAGCCTCTCTGTCCCCTACAGACAGAACACCGCAGAACCCAGAAGAGGGAAAACTAAACACTGTGTGTGTTCTCGCCTCACGCCTGGGGCTGACTGCTCTGACGCAGTATGCTGTGCTCTTCCAGCCTGGGTCCAGGGCCCCTGCTGACTGGCCTATTCTGTGCCAGCCATGCCCACAGGCTCTAACATGCATCTGCTAGGGGCCTGCCCCAGATCAAGACAAGGTCTGTGGGACCAGCAGTTAGCGTAATGGCTATGTCGCTGGACTCCCACGTAGTCGACTGTGGTTCGAGTTCCGAACCCAGTGGCTTAAAAACTCACGCTGGGTGTGTGTGCGTGCGTGCCCAAGATCCCGAGAGGAGAATGGAGGAGAAGGGATTGCGGCGTGGCCATCCCATTGAGGGGGTGGTTTCTCACTTTCTGTCTCTCTCTCCCTGTCTGGCGAGCACACGCGCCCTATAGGAAAAAAAACCTCTCCAAAAAAAAAAAAAAAAAAGACAATGTCTGTGAACTCTTGGAGTTCTCGCCCTGTGTGGGCATCGGGAATTGAGAAATACTGTTTATTAGGGCTGCCTAAAACATGTTTCAAGGTGAACACAGGCAGTTCAGCAAAGTGGTCAGGAACTTGGGCTATGGAGTCAGGCAGATGCAAGCCCGAATGCAGTAGTGTCCATGAACACACTTCTAATCTCACTGAGCCACTTCTGCAGGACGCGTCATCAGATTGTTGTAAGAATCAGGAACTGGATGGTGGTGCAGTGGTAAAACATGATGCTCAGAGAGGCTGACCCACAGGTCCCAGGTTCAAGGCCTCCCTGAACACACTGGGCACACCTGTGCTTATGATGCAGGGTTGACTGAGGCTGGAGGTAGATTGCAATATCAAGACCCTGTTGGTGGTGCTGTCTCTCTCTCTCTCTCTCCTCTCTCTGTCTCTCACTTATGGAAGAAATAGATAAACTTAAAAAATAAAAAACACAGTGTTTGCAAAAATAGAAAACATAGTATGTCTATGGACAATGAAAGGGAGAAAGGAAGGTCTAGTCACCTGTTCACATGCAGCCACAATCCCAATTTAAGAGACTGTGAGGTCTCGGAAGCTTCTAGAAAAATGTGGCATTAGGAAGTTTCAGTTTAAAGGTACCTTAGAGATCATTTTGTCACTGGCCCCATTTTACTTTAGTGAGCTAAGGTGAGCCCAGGTGCTCCAGGGTTGACAAGACAACTCAGCTGAGAGTGCTGGTGGGCTTCCTGCCTACTGGGCTCCACTCTCAAGACAACTCTGCTGGGAGGTTTGTCAAAAAAGGTGGCCGACACTCGGTCTGTGGACTGAGTAGTCAGACATTGCTATTCGCGACCTGAAAGGCTGCCCTCTGGAACTGGCACCAACAAAGCGTGCTGACTCAGTGCTTCCTTTGAGTATTTTTTAAGGTCCTTGCAAATGTTACTTTAGTGAGCTAAAGTGAAATGGCTTGCTATATTATTTGGATGGCTACAACTACAAATATCTGAATACCAAACCTAGACTGGCTTTAAAAATTATCTCTTAGAATGAGAAGTATGGCGGGAACCTCGCTGGTTCATTGGTCTGACAGTCCGAGATCCCAGGCTCTCCCTCTCCGTCATGCTAACTGCAATGCCATGTTCTCCTTGTAGTTGTAATAGGGCTGCAGAGATACCAATCGTGTGACCTCAATGAGAGTTGAAGGGGACAGGGCAAAAGGTCTTGGTTTCTCTTTATGAATTTTTCTTTATTTGAGCTAATTTCTTGCATGAGTAGGAGAGATAGAAAGAGATAGCACCCAGCTGGATCTCGATCCCACGACCTACAACTAGCCTCAGCCAGTCCTGGATCATGGCCACACATGTGCCCTGTGTACTCACACTCAAGTCTCTGGAGTTGAACTAGGAACCTTCCCATGTGGAATTGCCTTACAGAGAGGTGTGCCTTACTGCGTTGCTACTGTCCAATCCCATGAAAGTCCTTCTGGTAGGGTAAACATTTTTCACCCTTCCTCTCTAGTCCCATTGGCCAGATCTGATAGGATTACTAGAGCTCAGCTCCAAGAGTGTGCTGCTTGCTCATTGAGCAAGGCCTTAACAATGGATCATGGTGAAGGGCAGAGGGAGGGACTAGTCCTCAACAGGAAACTAGTTAAGCTGAAGCTTAGAATTGACACCGAAGGGAGTGTGCCCAAAGAAGAGGCCTGGCCAGGACTGACTTTTGTTGGGTGCTGTTTCTCAGAGCCTTGGAGAGGAGCCCCTAGTGAGAGGTCGAGTGAGCCCAGGTGCACCAGGGTTGACAAGACAACTCAGCTGAGAATGCTGGTGGGCTTCCTGCCTACTGAGCTCCACTCTCAAGACAGCTTTGCTGGGAGGTTTGTCAAAGAGGGTGGCCGACACTCAGTCTGTGGACTAAGCAGTCAGACATTGCTATTTGCGACGTGAAAGACTGCCCTCTGGAACTGGCACCAATGAAGCGTGTTTACTCACTGCCAAGTGTCTTTCCTTTGAGTGTTTTTCTAAGGCCCTCGCAAATGTTCATTTATATCTGCAACTTGTGGCTAGGTAGATGGCAAATAGTCTTTCCAGTGACGAGAGTTTGCAGAACCCGAAGAGGCGGAGGGACTGGCTCAAAGTCACACAGAAGTCCATTGGGGATTGCTGTATTTGTTGTCAAGAACAGTGTGGATCTCCAGAAATCAAAATGCCAAGCCCTTGGTCAATTTTCCAAGCTAAATATCAAGAAAGCAGTTTTGGGGGACTCAAAGGCTTGGATGCATGGAAGAGCTGAGCCATCTGAAGGACTGCATGTGGCTCCCACAGCTGGGCCCAGGTTTGTAGTTATGGTAAGAGGGGTGCTGGGGAGGGGAGGAGGAGTCTCACCCACTTGGGATGCATGGGAGGAGATTGACCTGACCACACTTCTGTAAGCAAAGAGGGGAATTCTTGGTGTTCTATGGTGATGGGCAGGAAGCAGGCGAGGAATGACAAGGAGGCCCCTGACTGAGGCTTAGAGCCTGCCGTGATCACTATGGGAGATAGCTATGAGGACAGAGCAGTTGCTAACACAGAGAAAAGACCCTATAGAGATAGAAAGGGCCTAGTGACCGTGGGCAGGTAGATTAGCAAGAGCGCAGAGATAAGGGTGTTAATGGCAGTAGACCTCCCTGAGCAGAAAACACAGCAGAAAAGAAAAACAGGGGTTGGGAGGGGTTGAGGGATGAAATGGTGATGTCTACAGGACCTCCTGCCACTATCATGTTGCTGTGTCTTGGGGACAATGCAGCTTCGGGCTTCCCTGGGAGACCAGATTATGTTGCAGTTACCTGGGAGAAGTGAATCCTCTTCCCTCATAGGTTAGAATCACAGGATGAGGGCCAGATATTGGTACAGTGTCACACAGCACTCTGCGAAGCTGACCTATGTGGGGAGGTTCTGTGTTCACATCCAGAGACCTTCCTGAACATGCATGCCCTGTGGTCACGGGTGCCCATGATCCAGACTGAAGCCTGGTGGGTGGTTCATGGCATCAAAAACCTAGGGGGGTGCTGCCTCTGTCTCTCTTGCTCAGGGAAGAAAGACATAAGCATTAAAAATGAAGAAAGACTGGGACCAGCAGTTAGCGTAATGGCTATGTCGCTGGACTCCCACGTAGTCGACCGTGGTTCGAGTCCCGGACCCGGCGGCTTAAACTCACGCCGGGCGCGTGTGCGTGCGTGCCCAAGATCCCGAGAGGAGAATGGAGGAGAAGGGATTGCGGCGTGGCCATCCCCCCTGGGGGGTGATTTCCTGCTTTCTATCTCTCTGTCTCTCTCTGTCTGTCTGGCGAGTGCACGCGCCCTATAGGAAAAACCTCTCCAAAAAAAGAAAAAAAAAAAAAAAAAAAATGAAGAAAGACTCACAGGATGCCGAAGCAGGAAGGAACCTGAGTGACAGCCAGGCACCCCTTTATGGGAGACAGGGGGACACTGACAGTCACTTGGATGCGGTCTGACTTGTCAGTGGCAGAACCAAGACCAGACCCAGAGCACCGGATTCCTAGCCAAGGACATGTTCGCAGGGCTTCCATGATTTTTGCAGTACCAGGAAACTCGTGTGTAATTTCTCCCCTCAAGGACCCCGTGTTTTAAAAGATTTTCATTTACCAAACAACTGCATTTATGAAGTAATAATTTATTCATTTTCCCCATTTTTAAAATTAATCAAAAATATACATGACTACCAGCCAAAGTCTCTGATCAGCAGGCGATAACCCTTATTACCACCCCGGGTTGATTTAATTCCTGCCAAAAGCAAAGAAACTTGACATTTTAGATAGCTTGAGCAGCTTCATTGTGGGAAAGTGGAGGCTTTCCATTACATTTTGTGAAATATTAAAATAGCTCTAGACCTCGTCATTAATTCATGGAGCCCTTGGCCTCCAGAGACCCCTATTGGGAACCAATGCACCATGAATGGAATCTTACTCTCCTAGAATCTTACCAGTAAACTATTAAAGGTCTTATAGCAAAGATCAAGTCCCTACCAGGTAGGAAGCTCGAACAAGCCACTCACTCTCCCTCTGCCTAATTTTTTTCCATTAGTAAGAAGGAAATGAGATATTAGGTTTCTTAGCTGCAAGCCACAGAAACAAACAAATCTACTCATATTAAGCAGAAAATAGTGTATTAAAAGGATGCTGGGGAAAACTGTTCAGTCGTTCTTCATTAAGCTAAACATCCAGTTACCAAATGACCCAGCAATCCCATTCCTGGGTGTATACCCCCAAAGAATAGAAAACAGGTATTCACACAAAAACTTGTACATGAATATTTATGGCAGCTCTGCTTACAACTGGTAAAGGTTGGAAACAATCCAGTGTCCATCAATGGATAAATAAAATGTGGTCCCTCCATACAATGGAAGATGATTCAGTCATGAAAAGATGCATGCTACAAATAGGGATGAACTTCAAAAACAGTTCAATGAAAGAAACCAGATCATACAATGTATAATTCATATAATTTCATATTATATGAATATAAAATAGGTTAATCCATACAGTCAGAAAGTAGATTAGTGATTGCCAGGGGCCATGGGGGAAAACATGAAAAGTATACAGGGCTTCCATTTGGGATGAAGTTCTAGAACCAGGTAGTGGTGATGGTTGCATGACCTCAAAGAAGTATTTCATACCATTGGATTGTACACTTGAAAATGGCTAATGTGACAAATGTGTTATGTGTACTTTGCCAGAATAAAAACAAATGTATATCCAGTGAAATACAAAAAGAAATGGAGAGGAAGAGAAGGAAGGAGAATGGGAAGGAAGGATTAAGGAAGGAAGGAAAAGAAGGAGGAGGAGCCTGGGTAAGTCACAGCTAATCTAGATCCAGAGAGAGGTCCTTGGAGACTCCAGGACTCCCATCTGATTGGGAGTGTGGGCCATGTCCCACCCAACTGCAGGAAGGAAGAGGAAACAAGTCCTTGCATTTTCATCTTCTACTGTGGGAATCAGGCCCTGCCTCTCTCTAAGGCATGTGAGGTAGAAATTCTCCCAAACATAGGAAAGGGGAAGAAAGATGGTTCAAGGAATTACTGTCCACTTCAGAGAGAAAAGAAAACTGTAAAGAGGTGGCATGTGGGGGACATGCAAGAAATCTTGGTGCTCAAGGTCCCTCCTAGGAAACACTCAGAGGCAGATCACAGAGTACATATTGTTCTTTGAAGGTTTCCTAGTATCAGGCAACCTTTCCCTCCCCTGAACAACCCCCTGCCCCCCCCCAGCAACCCCCACCCCATGCAAACTCATTAAAGACAATTGCTCTCTTCTTTTTGCTACTAGAGGTTTTTAAACTTTGAACAAGACAACAATAGCAGCTGGTCGTTTATCTAGTGGACACTAATCCTTGCCTTTGGCTTTCTTTGATTTGCTTTGCAGTTTAACACCAGGACTTGGCTGTCGTCCACTTAGAAGCCCAGTGGCGGTGAGAAGGTGCCAGGAGAGAGCCGAAGCTGCCCTCCACGCTGGGTGACAAAGCCCCTGTCAGCTGTTTGGCACGGTCCCAGCCTTACTATTCACGGGCCTACGGGTAGGATGAGAAATATCATGGGCTATAGAAAGTCTTGCCTCTGATCTCCAATTTAGAGAATTCCGGAAGGAAATGGGGAAAAAAAAAAGAGGCAAGATCAGAGTAATATTTTTTTCTTCAGGTTTTATTTTGGTACATTTTAAACTTTCAGAAAAGTTGCAAAAATATCAGGTCATTGGAAAAGTCATAACATATATTTCTATGCAAAAATGCATCATGACTTCTCTGACAACCGAATAGTATAAGGAACTCTCTTGTACCCAATATCCAGACTCAGCAATCATTTAACATTTTATACCATTTGCTGTGTCATTCTCTCTCCTTTTTACAGTGTCCCCTGTCCCTTCTCTCTCATTCTTCTCTCACCCCCAGATTATGCCATTTGACCTTAAAATACCCCAGGGTGGGGGCCAGCAGGTGGTGTAGTGATTAAGGCACTGGACTCCCACGTGGTGGACCACAGTTCAAATCTCTAGAGAGGAGAATGGAGGAGAATGGATTGCAGCTTGGCCATCCTCTCTGGTGGGGGTGATTTCTCACTTTCTGTCTCTCTGTCTCTGTTTTTCCAGCAAGTGCACACACCCTAACAGCAAAAATCTCTCTCTCAAGAAAAAAAATACTCCAGGTATACCCTAAGAATGAAGATGGTCTTATACATAACCACAGTATAATTATCAAAACCTGTAAGTCTGAACATTTAATATGGATATAATATTACTTAATCCTCAGTCCATATTCAAAATTCATCAACTGTCCCAATAAAGTCCTTTACAGATATTTAGGGATTTTCTTTGTTCTTTTCAATGGCCAGAGAGTGCATGTACTCACCAAAGAGAGAGAGAAGAGAGCGAGCAAGGAAGAAAACAACCCCTTCCCCAGTAGGACATGGTTATATTACAATCTTTTCTTCTCTATTTTTTCATCCTGTTAGGATTTAGGGCATGCACACACAGGTGCCTAGAGAGCTTTACAAGCCACCAAGACTGTGGTTGGCCATGTGGAATCTGGCTCCTTTAGCCATGTGACTACAGTGCCTGCCCAACATTTGGGGATTTTCAAGATGTCAACTTCTGGTTTAATTCCATCGTGGGGACATTCTCCACAAGATATCAGCTTGTTGAAATGTACTCTTATCTTGTCCCACCTTTCCACCTTAGGCTCTCAAGCTAACTCCTCCTTGCAGGTTTTCTGGATACTTCCCTGACTCATAAGCACTTAAGAGGTCAGCTGAGGACCTGGAGTAGGGCAATTCACAAGCAGGTTATAAATCTCCCTTCCCTGAGTCATTCTGTCATAGGATGGGAGAGTGTTGAGCTGCGTTGTGAAGTCCTTGGTTTTTGGGTCCAGATCACTAAAATTAGAGAGCTGTCCTTAGGTGCAAAATAAAGTCACAACAACAATAAAAGTAGGTAGAAGAGAGAATTTAATAGGAATGAAAGATTTTAGAAAATAAGTACACCCAAAAGGCTCTTGGGTGGGCAGGTTGCCAGGTGATAACTGCGTTTGGAACTGGTTAGGTGTTATTTTTATTAACAGAGGTGATCATGAGTATTTAACGGTGGGAGGTCTGTCACACTATCTATGTCCTTTGTTTGAAATTTGAGGGCTTTCTCCTGCACTTGCTTGCATCTCTCTCACAGGTGAGGAATTTGAGGAATTTGGTTACCTAACTGTGCACGCCCAATGTGAGCCAGGATGTTTAATTAGGTTAGGTTGCCCAATTAGTTTATTGCCCCAGTGGGAATCAGGATGTTGACCAAAACGCTTGATTGGGTCTTTTTGTATTCAGGAGGGATGATAAGAGAGAAATTTACAATCATCCCTGAGTGTCTTCCTCAGGAACCAAGGAAGGAAAATGGTATTTGGCTTGCCTTCCTGGCACCAGGAGCTAGGTGAGAAGAAGGCATCTCATGGAGGGTCTGTTTGTAACTTCAGATAAACTGTTATTGATGTGACATGTGTCATTCTGCTATTCTCTTAGGGCTGCCCGCTCATGACTAACTAACTGCCTATCACAATTCCATCTGGCATCCCTTCCCTTGATGTTTTCTAGCCATTGGGTAATCTTTCCCCCACTGGGTAATCTTTCCCCACTCTCTGAACTCTCAAGGCAGTGAGACTGTGCTTTCTGCATTGGCCTTAGTAGAAAGTCGGAAAAATGCCATTTCATATAGACTTGTTCCTCCAGTATCTGCAGGCTCTTATCGATTCTCCAGTGAGTTTGGATTTTTTAAAAAGTTTATCTATTTATTTATTCTACAAAAGGGACAGACACAGAGGCAGAAGGAGAGAGACAGAGAGACAGGCACCTCCAACAGTGTCCTCGTGCTGCAATCCAGCCTAGTCTTGCTGGCTTGGATCATGGGCACATACATACCCACCAGAGAGGTTCTGTGATGCAAATCCAAGACCTCTTCTATTTGGGCCCAGTTGTGTCACCACTGCACAACCACTTGGTCCCCAAATAGTTCTTTAAAAAAGACACTTTTTTCCCCTTGAGTTTATACATCATTACACACACACATGCACACCCACAATTAGAAATACATTTGTTTATGTCCCATTCCATAATGTGGGCTCTGAATAGAAAAGACAAACACAACTCCAATGTGATGAGTTTCAGTTTTAATTGTATTTATCTAATACAATTGTTTAGTTATTTGATTTAATTATTTTGCGATTGCCCCTTAACATTACATAAAGAGGTCCTTTTGGCACTTAAGAATCCAATATGATGAAGCTAAACATATGTATGAAATGACCCAGATACCATATGTATAAATCTAGGAGTACATTAAGCAGCACTCTAATCGAACCTAAATGTATAAATAGAAAATTTTGTTGAAACACTTCAGCTTTACAAAATAGTGTTAAATATTTGCATAGTCAAAGAAAACAGTCTAACCACCATTCTACCCTGTTTCTATGAATTCAACTTTTTTGGAATCCACGTGAGGTCACAAAGTGACATTTCTGTGCCTTTTCTCACGTAGCATATTGTCCTTCAGGTCATCCATGTTGTCACAAATGAGAGAGTTTCCTTCCTTTTAAGAGGCTATGTCATATTCCAGTCTGTGTATGTGTGTGTGTGTGTGTGTGTGTGTGTGTGTGTGTATGTGTACACATACCATATTTTCTTTGCCAGTTTATACATTGATGGATACTTAGGTAGATTCCATATCTTGACTATTGTGAATAGTGTTGCAATAAACCCTGGAGTGCAGATGTCTCCATGACACATAGATTTACTTTCCTTTGAATATATGCCTAGTGATGAAATTGCTAGATCATATGGTAGTCCTATTTTTATTTTTTTGAGGAACCTCTATACTGTCTTTCATAATAGCTATACCAATTTACATGCCCAGGAATGGAGTAAAAGTGTTCCCCCTTCTCTGCATGTCTGTCAGTCATTGTTATTTTCTGATAATAGCTGTTCTAACAGCGGTGAATCTTATTACGGTTTTTATTTGCATTTCCCTAATTATTAGTGATGTTGAGCATTTTTTCATATACCTGTCAGCCATCTGCATGTATTCTTTTGAGAAATGTTCATTCAGATCCTTTGCCCACTTTAAATTAGGTGTTTCCTTGCTACTGAGTTTTTTTAAAATGTATTTTGGATATTAACCCCTTATCAGATGTACAGTTTGAAACATTTCCTCCCATTCTGTAGGTTGTCTCTTCACTCTGTTGTTTCTTGTGAAGTACAAAAGCTAGTTAGTTTGATGCAATCTCATTTGTCTATTTTTGCTTTTGTTGCCTGTCTCTTCGAGGTCATATGCAAAAAAGTCATTGCTCAAACCAATATTGAAATGTGTTTCCTCCCTTTTTTCTCAAAATAAATTAAAGACTTAAACATAGACCTAAACTTTTAAAACCATATAATGTTCATCATTTTAGTCAGTCGCTGAAAAATACTACAAGTAAGCTGCCCTCCCTGTCATCTTCATGCTTGCTAGACCCCCTTCTCCCTGGCTGTCAGCATCTTTCCACCTACTCTACAAGTGCACCCAAACATCTCGGAGGAAAAAATCAACCAATACTGATAGATGTTACTCTGCATTTGTGACCCTGACTTCAACAGATGATCCCACTACAGTTTATCATTCAACTGGCTCCTCCCTCTCCTAGACACCTGTTTCACACTGTTCCCCTCTCCTTGAGCCTCCAACACCTCTATTGTGCTCGATTCTCGATTTGAAACAATAAGAAGAGAGTGTCTTTGTGCCTCACCTGCCTGCCTTACCTTCTGTTTCCTAGACAGGTCATCCCTGCATCCATTTCCTCTTACCTATTCAAGGACTTCAGCTCTTGTCTCTTTTACAAAGCTGATATGTCTACATTTTGAAAGTACTCAACCTGCAGAGGGTTAGGAGCAATGAAAGTTTCCTGGGGAGTGTTAGGGAGCCTGAGCCGGGGATCCCATATACCAAAGACACATAACACAGCCACTTGCAGCAAAAAGCCATTACCTAACATCTAGCAAGCTGAAATGAGGGGGAAAAAATTACCAGAACAAACAAACATAAAAACAGTCTCTTTATTTTAAATTTCATTTTCAGTAGCCTTCTTTGATGATATTAAATACAGAAAAATTCTGTAACTGTGTTGAAGAGGAATTGCATTTCTCACATGTATCTTTGGGTGCATTTCAACTTCTCTGCACTCATGGTTACAATGGGCTCCAGATCAAGTTCATTTACCTGTGGTGCATACAATGCCAATGTCACATCAGGTGATGCCCTGTCTGTGGCATAAAACATAAGGACACACAGTGCCACTTTCAGACTAAGGTAAAAGGTATATTTTCCTGCTACAAACTAACTTGCATTTAACTTTGCCAAAGGGGAGGATCAGGAGGTGTTTGGAGTAGACAAGACTGTGGGACCCATCAGGAGGACTGTGCTCTTTGGTCTGTAAATGAATTTTATATGGAAAAGATGACCGAAGAGCTTATGTGAAAAGTCAATGTTGATTTAAAGTTAGATTAAGTCACTCAATGTATTTAATGTATTTAAGTTTATTTATTTGTTTATTCCATGGGAGTGATAGAGTGTGTTGCTTCATGTAAGGGTCATGTTTTAGTCCTTTTATACTGCTGTAACAAAATATCTGAAACTGGGTAATTCATAACAAACAGAACCTCTGCCACCCAGCCCCCTTCCCCCCCCCCCCCCCAGTTCTGGAGGCTGTGAAGTCCAAGACCAAAGCACAGTAGGTTCGTTTGTCTGGTGAGGATTTAGTCTCTTATGGAAAGATGGCAACTTATTACTGCATCCTCAGGAGGAAGGCAACGCTATGTCATACAACAGATGGTAAAAGGGCAAAAGGGATAAACTCTCTCCATTAAACCATTTTAATAAGGACACCTAATCTCATTTGTGGGAAATGAGCCCTAATGGCCTAATCACCTCTTAAAGGCCCTACCTCTATATACTCTCATATTAGTAACACCTGAATTTTAGAGGCGATGCATTCAAACCACAGCATTCCACCCTCAACTCCCCAAAATTCAATTATGTTTCCGATGAAAAGAGCACTCATTCCATCCCAGTTGCCCCTAAAATCTTACTTCTTCCAGCATCAGCTTAAAAGTTTGAAGTCCAGAGTCTCATCTAAATAAGAGATGGTGACATTTAAGGCATGATTCATTCTAGAGCAAATTTTCCTTTAGCTTTAAGCCTGTGAATTTGGACAAGATAAGTACTTCTGAAATAAAATGGTGGGACAGGCACAGAAGAGACACTTACTCCATTCCAAAAGGGAGAAACAGGAAAGAAGAAAGGAGTAACAGATCCCAAGGCAGTTTAAAACCCAACAAGGCAAACAACATTAAATCTTAAGTCTAAAGAATAATTTTTTAAATTATTTTTTATTTTTTATTAATTAATATATTTTTACATTTTTCTACAGACATTTACTTTACATATCAAAAAATTTTAGCTCATACTCCATAGTTCTTGACAGTTAATAAACAACTTTCAAAATTTCAAAACACTGAATTTGAGAGATAAATGTTCAAAATATTTCTCATAATTTTGTATAATTTCATTTATGACTTTTTAAAGTCTATATCCCACTTTTCAGACTCACTGGAGTGGGCTCCCAAAGCCCCAGGTAGCCTGACCTTTATGACTTGGCTGAGTACAGTCCACACAGACACTCTCGCTGGTTGGAATAGGTGCCTGTGGCATTCCCAGGCCGACCTCACATGTTGGCATAAGTCCTGGATTCCAAAGTCTGGAAAACCTGAACTTCTGATGTTCAAGGGCAGAGAAGAAGAGTGTCTAGACTTTGATAGAGAGAATGTTATTTTCTTCCACCATTTTGTTCTACTGAATGGTGTTTTTCCACACTTGGGTGGATCTTCTCTACTTGTTCCACCAACCCATCCACCAAGACCTTTGCAGATACACCTCAGGCAGCCCCATCATTCTAACTAAATGCAATACCACCTGGGTTTCCCTTTCAGCAGAAGAAAGATAGACTTAGTGCCCAGTGAAGTACTGAGAATAAATAATGCTTTACCAGCTGAATATCCCTTAATCCAGCCAGACTGACACCAAAATGAGCCTCCTAAGCACTGATCCCATTATGAGCGCTCTGCTCTCATGATCTAATCACTTCCCAAAGGCACCACCTCTCAATATCATCATTTTGGGGGTTTGGATTTCAACATATAAATTTTGGAGGGACAAAAACATTCAGTCCATTGCAAATGCTTTATGCTTATAGCTATTATCCAAGTACAAAACCAAAGTAAATTGAAGAAGTAACAACCAAGCTTTTTTTTTGAGAGGTTTTTGCCATAGGGCACGTGCGCTCACCAGAGAGACAGAGAACAGAGAGACAGAAAGTGAGAAATCACATCCCCCGGGGGATGGCCATGCCGCAATCCCTTCTCCTCCATTCTCCTCTCAGGATCTTGGGCATGCACGCACACGCAACCGGCGTGAGTTTAAGCTGCTGGGTCCGGGACTCAAACCGCAGTTGACTACATGGGAGTTCAGCGACATAGCCATTATGCTAACTGCTGGTCCCACAACCAAGCTTATTTATACTGCACTCCTTCAGGTAACTCATTGAAGAACATTGGACAGAGAAGTTCTAACACTCTTTCTGTTTTTTGTTTGTTTTTGCCAGAGGATACATGCACTTGTTGAAGAAAAACAAGGAGAGAGAGAGACAGAGTGAGAGAGAGAGAGAGAGTAATTCCCCCCTCCATGGGGAATGATTATACTACAATTCCCTTCATTTCTTCCTCCTTTTGGGACTTTGGACATGTTTGCACGGGTGTCTGGTGAGTTTTTTAAGTCACTGGGTCCAGGACTTCAACCACACTGTTGACCACGTGGGATCCAGCCACTTTAATCACCCATCATGTGCTAGTTCACCTTCTGGTCTAGTATGCAATGATTTTCTGTGTCTGCAGTAGTGAGAGAAAGTGGCCAGCCTGACGCAACTAGAGTAAGAGAATCAATTAGAAAGCAGTTATAAGAGGATCTAAGTTTTAATGGAAGACAGTAGGAAAAAAAGGGGACTAACATTTTTACCTAATGAAACTAAAACAAAATGGGAGTAGAAAGAAAAGCAGTTTTAAGCGTTAATGAAGATATCCTTCTCAAATTTGAAAAAGTTCCACTTTTTAAAAGAATTATTTAATTTTATTTATTCATTTATTTGTTTTAATTTGACCAGAGAAAGAGAGGGAAGGTGAGAAAGCAAGCCACCAGGTCCAGGACTCGAACTGTATTGGCAATGTGGGAGTGTCCAGTGCCTTAACCACCACTCCACCTGCTGGACTTTTAACCTTTTAACTCACTTGGCCACATAATTAATAGGCTTAAAAAAATAATACCAGCCAGTTTTGTAGGTTCAGTGTTCTAATATTTAAGGTAGGCTATGCTAAATTGTGATGTTTGGTAATTTAGTTATATTAAGGGCATTTACAATTTATAATATTTTCAACTTATGATAGGTGTATCAAGACATAACCCCATTGTAAGTCAAGGAGCATATGTAATTATGATGCTTTATATTTGAAGAAACTAAGGGTGCTAATCATTTCATTAATTACAATGAAGAAGTGAACACATACTTATAGCTGTTCACCTAATATCTAACTCATATTATTATGCATATTCACTTATAAACTTCTGTCCTTTGCATAATTTTTTAACTTACTATATATATAATTTTGTATTCTTTTAAAACTTAAGATTATAAGATGCCGTTTCTCTATCACCACATAGTGTTTGTTATGCTTTTGTTGATTGCATACTCATGTTACTTGGATATACCACAATTTACATAATCATTCTCTATTTTATATGTAAGTTGCTACATTTTCTCAACAATATATCGATCTGCATGCATAAAATTGTCAATTAACTTATGAATTTGTTCATTTGGACTAGATCCCCACATGGAAATTTCTGGATCAAAAAGTACTATTGTATTTCAAAACCCATGTCTGGTTATCTAAACAGAGACTTGAGGCTAACTAGAAAAAAAAAGGCCGATTTGCAACACGCACTAATGAGTAAACTTAAAAATTCCGAGAGAGAAGCAGGGGCTGTGTCACCCAGGCATAGGCTGTCTTCTGAACATGGGGGTGTTTTGTGCTTATCTTTCTAAACCTTTCTTGATACCCCCAGGCAAATCTGCTGAGCGCTGAGTAACAAGAGCAATTCAGAATCGCTCTGCTCAGATGTGCCAGAGACCGCAGCAGCTTCAGCTGCAGACAGACTGTAGTTACCAAGGAGACCTCCTTGTTTCCCCTCTTTTCCAGGTTAACAGTCCTGAATCTGAACTGGATAGTTGGATAGAATGAGTTCAAAATAGGGAGAATAAAGAAAAGGGCTTTAAAAGACAATTTTGCTGTTAACCTCAGGAATCAGCACCAAGCACAACACAGAACATTCTGGTCCATTCCTTTTTCTTGTATGACTTTAAGGTTTGATCTTTCCTCTGAAGTGCATGTATGTCCATGTTTCTTTGATAAAATAGAACCACCAGCATATTCCATTGTCTAATTACACACAGTTGGTGAAGTATCAAATGTCCCAGCCACAGTAACTCACTAGGGCCCCAAGGGGAAGTACACTAGGCACTAAGGCATAATAGGATGATGATTATGGCCATGGAGAAACTAGAAACAAGGGGTCTCAGACTCACATGCCCAATCCCTGACATGACTCCAAGGTTATAAGACTTCTTCTTTTTGTGTGTGTGTGTGTGTCTTTGTTTTTCAAGAGAGATTATTGCTATAGAGTATGTGCACTCACCAGAGACAGAGAGAGACAGAGAGACAGAAAATGAGAAATCATCTCCTCAACCCCAGGGAGGATGGTCACACCACAATCCCTTCTCCTCCATTCTCCTCTTGGGATTTTGAGCATGCATTCACGTTCACATGCACCTGGTGTGAGTTTTAATCTTCTGGGTCTGGGACTCAAACCACAGTTGACTATGTGGGAGTCCAGTGATGTAACTATCATGCCATCTGCTGGTCCTATAAGACTTTTTACTATGGAACGTTCAAGACCAAGGAGCATGTCGCTTCCTGCTGCTCAGAAAAAGCTCAGACGCCTCCATTGCCCTTCTCCCCATTGGATTTCCACATCCTCACTTTTCTCAGCTTTGAAGCCAGCCTCACAGAGTCTGAGAGCTGGATCCCCAGATGGGTTGCTGCCATTTATTGCATATGACTTTCTAAAACCAGAATTCAGGAAACCACTGCCTCCTACCAAGTGCATAGTCTGTAATTTGCAGCCAAAAACCAATAACCTTTCACCTTTGGGCTAACAAGACAGCAGAATCGCCCACTTAATGATGTGTAGCAGATAAGACCTGCAGCTTACACACTGGGGTGAAAAATTACATAAGTGTTGCATATTCCAGAATGCACTTCCAAACTCTGGACTTGAGGCAAATGACAACATGATAGAGTTAGGGTTAGAGTATATCACACTGAAAAATGAAACAAGACATGTCATATAATGTTTATGGCTGCATTCTTTTTTTGCATGTGAGATTTTTGCTATAAGGTGCATGTGCTCATTAGAAAGACAGAGCGAGAAAGAGAGGCAGAAAGCGAGAAATCACCCCCCAGGGGGCATGGCCATGCCACGGTCCTTCCCCTTCCATTCTCCTCTCAGAATTATGGGCACACGCACTAATGTGCCCCGCATGAGTTTTAAGTCACTGGGTCCAGGACTCAAACCACGGTAGACTACATGGGAGTCCAGCAACGTAACCATTACGCCACCTGCTGGTCCCTATGTCAGCATTCTTTGAATTGCAATAAAATAAAATAAAAATGAGAAACATTTTAAATGTTCCTCAGTAGAATAATATACACATGAATCATGAGATAGTAATACCAAGGAGTACTATTTAGCAGTGAAAAGGCATGAACCAGAGTTACAGATATTAGCATGCATAGATCTCAAAAATGTGATGTTGAGGGAAATTGCAGGGAGCCAGCAGGGGGCGTAGTGGTTAAGGACGCTGGACTCTCATATGGCTGACCGTGGTTTGAGTCCCAGACCTGGTGGCTTGCTTTCTCTCTCTCTCTCTCTCTCTCTCTCTCTCTGTTCTTCTCTGGTCAAATTAAAATAAATAAATAAAGTTAAAAATAATAAATAATAAATAAAAGCAAATTGCAGAAGAATTCATATGTGAAGATTCATTTACAAATAATTATAAAACATGCAAACAGTGCTATGTACTATGTAGAGATACAAGTATGTATAGTAAGGGTGTAAAGAAAAGCATGTCATCGTACTGTCTTGAGTTTATGGTAGTGTTTACCTGGGTGTAGGGAAGAACAATACGTAGCCAGGAACTGGGTATCCAAGAACTTCAAATGTATCGGTCATGTTTCATCTCTTCACTTGGATGGTGGATATATAGTTCATTGAGTTGTCCTATATACACGGAGTACATCTTAAATGTTTCATGATATTTTCAAATAAAAAATATTGAATTAGCTATAAAAGAAAAAGCAAAAAGATATATTTTTGATTGATGAAGATGAATTGGGTAGTAAGCTTGGTAGAAAGAGAAGTTTGGAGTTCTATTCATGTGGTACTGGGCAGAAAAATACATATTTTAAATAGTGGGGCAATCTCTAAAACAAAGCAAGAAAATGTAGTAAGAGTTATATTGACAGATAATTAGTTTAAATTCTGGATATTCAAGCATAAGGGAAGTAAAAATCAGCGAGTCAACCTGTGCAATCCTGGTTCGACACCATAGAGGCAGAGACCTTGTTGCCTGAAGGTGTCCCTATCAACCCCCTAGGGACTGCACTGAGCTCCATGTTCTCCTCAAAACATGGAAATGGGACATCACCAAAAATGAAGTTAGAAATGGGGGAGACCAGCAGATGGCCTAATGTTACGTCGCTGAACTCTCACGTAGTCGGCCGTGGTTCGAGTCTTGGACCCAGTGGCTTAAAACTCACACCAGGCATGTGTGCATGCATGCCCAAAATACTGAGAGGAGAATGGAGGAGAAGGGATTGCTGTGTGGCCATCCCCCTTGGGTGTAGGGGGGTGATTTCTCACTTTCTGTCTCTCTGTCTCTCTCTCTCTCTCCAGTGAGCACATGCACCCTCTAACAAAAATCTCTAAAACAAAATGTAAAAGAAAGGTATGAGGAAACAGG
The DNA here is from genome assembly GCA_026018925.1 of Tupaia tana. NCBI lineage: Eukaryota > Metazoa > Chordata > Mammalia > Scandentia > Tupaiidae > Tupaia > Tupaia tana. The sequence continues at coordinate 28,564,916 of JAKSZU010000024.1, read as the reverse complement.
TCAAGAAGGCTAGACCGAGACGCTAGAGACCACTATGTCGCCAAGATAATAGAGACCTCCGAGCATCCCTACCAAGCAGAAAGACTCTGTGAAGGTCCAGACACCTGCCAGGCTGCACACCAGTTCACAGAGGTCCAGAGGGATCACCTTGCTTCTAGCAGGCTTTGGGGGGCTCTTGCAGCACGAGAGGTAGCAGAGGGGTCAAGAGGTCATCACTGGGCCTGCGGGACAGCAGGGCGTTTGAGCAGCTCAGCCTGCTGCTTTCTGTAAGGCAGACCTCAGGGCCATGATTGAGGCAGAGAGCAGGAAGGAGCCCACAGGCAGATCACAGGTTGGCATCATCTGACTATGGGGGTTAGGGGTTAGGGCAAGACATGGCTAGAAAGCTGGTGGTTGGCAAGTGTCATTTGTTTAGAAAAGGGTTTTTAGGAGCTTGATTTCAATTCCTTGCAGAAGCCTTCTTCCCTCCTTCCTTTTCCTTTTACCCTTCCTTTCTTCCTCCCACTCACCCTTCTTCCCTTCTTCCTTCCACTAGCTCTTTGTGTACCTGGAAAATAACCGGAGATGACCATGGACCTCTCGTTGTCTTGCACTGTTGGTTGAATTTTCATAGAGTACATCCTGACTCTCCAGTTACAGATCAAGTATTTTTCGTAGTTCCAGCGTCTAGTATGGTGCTAGTCATGCAATAAACTTTCAAAATATGTTTACCGAAGGCAGGTAGGGAGGAAGGAGACATCTCCTTTGGGGTTAATACCACTCATGCTCCCTGATTTCATGGTAAAGTGGAACCTCTTGATGGCACCTGGATGTGAGCAGTTGGTGGGTGTTATCTTTTCTAAAGGCCCCCTGTTCCTCTCCCCTGTGGCCTTCCATTTTCTTTTTAAAGTTCACTTATTTTTTTTTTTCTATGAGTAAGAGAGACACACATATACACAGGCACCTCAGACATAGTCCTCACACAGCATCTACCCGCAGCCTCAGTCAGCGAGGATATCGGGTGTGCGTGTGCACACCCTGCACACACGGGGAGACCTCAGCACATAAAACTGGGACCTCCCACATGGTCTCAGTATCTCAGAGCGCTGGAGACTGGCTTTCCTCTGCTCTCGGACCAACCTGGTGCTTCGCCATTTGGCCTGTGTGGTGTTCTGTACCTCTTGCTTTCTGGGGATCTGTAAGCAGAATAAACTTCTTTCATGGCAGTCATTTTTATGTCTGTGTGTCCAACTGATACTAATTAATATGATCCCAGATAGCCCTAAAACATGGGGCAAGCACTTACTGCTCATCCATTCATCGGGAGACTGATCCATCTGCCTCTCTCTCTTTCAAACCCTTTCAGGGCTTCCCGCAGGCCTAGGCTCATAACGAAAGCCTGATACATGTGACTGAATGAGCTCTCTTGCACAGTTCACTTGGCCTTCCCCTCGGGTCTGTGCTTCCAGGCATTCTGTCTGTGCGTATGTCAGCGATGTGGGGTGCCAGGGCAGCAGCAGGCACAAGCATGCCAGTTGGCCGTCTCTCTCAGAGTCAACCTCAGGGCTCTGTCTGATAAGGGTAGGGACGAAGAGGGTGACGGATGAGTGCAAGAGGAAGACCTAGACCCAAAACGGAGGAAGGGGTTGTTTGAGGAGAAGCAGGTGGCTGGGAAAACCTGGAGGAAGGAGCAGGACCAGTGCTCTAACTAGGAACGCTAGAATTCCAAAGGCATCGGGACCAGTAGATGCAATGGTTGTGTTGCTGAACTCCCATGTAGTTGACCGCAGTTCAAATCCTGGACCCCAAGGCTTAAAACTCATGCCAGGCATATCTGTATGCATGCCCAAGATCCCAGGAGGAGAATGGAGAAGGGATTGCCATGTGGCCCATCCCTTCTGGGGGGTGACTTCTTGCTTTCTGTCTCTCTCTGTCTGTCTGTCTGGAGAGCACACACACCCTATAGCAAAAATCTGTCTAAAAAAAAAAAAAAAAAGAATCCCAAATTCCAAAGGCAGTGTGTCTAGGCTCTATCCTTCCAGCTGCTTCCATTGAGTGGGAGAAAAGGGATACAGGGCGAGGTCCTGCTCTCTTTTGGTGAACAAATCACCCCAGCCTCTGCACCTCTTCCTTTCCATCATTTTATACAGGACAAATCAAATTAGCACAGCCATGAGGGGTGACCATGGTGGGGCAAAGATGTCATGGAAGGGCAAGATGCAAGCAGAACCAGAAGTGCCATCTCTTCTGCTTGATGGTGGTTGCAGCCAGACACATATGAACACCCTCTCTTTTGGCCAGCAATGTGAGAGATTCCATTCTTGTCTTCCTGAGGATGCCAAAGAGTCTAAGACCTCTCTAGTCTGGCTCCACATTCCTGTGTTGCTGGACTTAGGGCACGAAGGCTGCAGGAGAGGAAGGGCGTCCTCGGCTTCTCTTGCCATGAGTCTGAAATCACAGCCCTCGACTGGAAGCCCAAGCTTCCACTGGACAAAGGTAGTGCCCACCCTTCCACCTTGACAGACAGATCCAGACCCTAACTCTTTTGTTCTCTCCCTGTCTTCAAATACACAGATAGAGAAATTGATTCATAACTGGGAAAACAGAGATTGATTCATTCATTCATTCACTCATTCATTTATTCACTCATTCATTCATGTGTTCATGCACAACACATTCATTCATTAATCATTATAATCACAGTCAAAGGAAAATGCAGAGCCTTTGCAACATTTGGCTAACTCAGGAAACTCCCTTAACTTTCTAGTTGTTTTCTCTTACCTGCTTCAAGAAATATACTAGTGCCCACAAGGTGATGTACATGAAGTGCTCACCATACGGTAGATACCCCGTAAGTGATACTTGTAGACATTGCTAATTCTCATGTGCTAACCCTAAGAATTAACTCTAAGGAAACTTACATTTGATTAAGTCTTAATGTCTCTTTCTATCGGATATTATAGGGACAGGCATGACTTGGAGAGATGCACAATGGAACCTGTCTGGGGTCAGGCACTCTCAGAGGTAGCACAGCAAGGCACTGCCCTGACATTGAAGTCATTAGGCAATGAGAGCTCCCAGCACAAGGGGATGCTGGGGTGGCCCTGCCCCAGGGATGGCCGTGCTTCTCCCCGTGCCCAGTTAGCACAAGTCACCCATGCCTTGTCAGCACCCCATGGGAATCTGCACATGCATGGAAGGGTGGGAGAAAACCAGAGGCTGGCTATTGACCCTACAGCTGCAGGCTGGTAGCAGGTGCCCACAGAAAGAAGAGACCACAGCACACCAGGGGGATGCTCACCCATGTTTGGGAGCCCATAGAACCGAGATCTTAGGCAGTGCAGGCAAGGCTGCCTCCTGGTTCTAAATGAGCAAGTGTTTGGGAATGAGGGTGCCAGAACAAGGCTGCCTGTGCTGCTGTCCCGGTCCCTTTTCAGCTCAAATCACACATGTGTTAAGAGCCTTTTGGCTCCAGGCAGCTGGTAGACATAGGCTGACAGATTTGGGTTTTGATAAGAGGCTGTTGATTTCATTCGTTTGTGCAATATCGGAGTTTAAATTTTTAACAGTTAAAATGGGGAAGGAGAAAAAAAGAGATAAAAAAGAAAAAAGCCCTAGAACTTGGCCAACATTGCAACGCTGGCTGTTTCTTCTAACTGATTTCTTGAAACTGTCAACTGTTTGAAATAGAGGAGCCTGTTTATAAGGGGCATTATCGTGTGCCTTTTGGGGATCCAACAGACGCACATGGAGCGGAGCAAAGGAAGCTGTCCAGAAGATGTCTGGCCCCTCAGAATGGTGAGCATCTCTCCCCTGGAGTCCCTTCCTCTCTCCTACAGTCAACCTCCCAGGCAGGCCAGGAGCTTCCAACACACGCAGGCTCCATTCCAAGGGCAGCAGCTGCAGGTGGCTCCTTAGGACCCACAATGCCACACAGTCTTAGCACAGTGGGTCTACCTACACAACCAGCAAGTCAATTATTATTAATGATCCTCTGTAGAAAGAGATAGTGCAAAACAAATTTCCTTTTCTCAGGAACTCTGATGAGAAATGTTCTAAAGTTTTTGTTTTATGCTTAATTTAACATCAAAAGATCTGTTGTTTGAGAAGCTACTAAGACCAAATCATGTAACTATGAAAGAATGATTATGTGTCTGATGTCAAGGTTGGGCATGGACAACTTCTACAACCATTCTGCCCACCTTAAAACTGGACACTAAAAGCATGGTTTCTCCAAGAACGAAAGCTCCTAAAGCAATTTCGAGGTGAGAGAGACAGGGGCAGAGATGTTGGTGTAGATGTTCCTGTGGATTCTTGTCCTTTGCTCCTGGGATAGGGGGGACCCCCTGAGAGTTAACAGGGTTGCTACAGGGGCAGTCCCAACATGCTAAGCCTCTGTTGCAGGTAGTACAGGCATTGGGTTGGCTGTAATAGCTGGGACCAACCAAGTCTCCTGCACACTGGCTGAGAGTTGGGCCCCCTGGAGGCCATCATTCTTACAGAGAGCCCCACCTCCAGAGCTGCCCCTAGAAGAAGTTACATCGGAGGTAAAGGTGACAAGCACTCTCTTCTCAATTCCATGTTCTTCCCCTCACCCTTTGTTCTACTGTCTCCTATCAGGTCCACTTTCAGAAAGAGGTCTAATGAAGTTCTGCTGAGTGTGCAGTGACTCACACTGTGCACACATATACTCCCAGGAACGGCAGCCATGTACAACCTCGGAGAAAAGGAGTGGAATTCTAGGTACATCCATCTGGGAAAAGCTCCTCTGGACTGATGATTCTCAACGCCTTTGAAGTCTCTTCTTTCCAAAGTCGCTACAGAAGCTGGTTGTTGGCCGGTCTCGGGGATTAGGTAGGGGAGAAGTTTAGGTGAGCACTTCCCTCAAAAGACACTGCTGCCCCCACCTCAACCTGAGACAGACAGTACTTATTTCACTTTTATCAATAGGGATGGAAGTAGAAGCTTTGAAAACAGATCACTCTTCTGGCTTCCTAACCAAAAGCTCAATGCAGTGAACCGTGTGAGTGGACTCTTGTCCATGCTAAATTATGTCACCATTTTGGGTGGAGAAAAGGCTGCTATTCATTGATGGTGCATGCTATGGTTTGAATGTGTGCCCCAAAATTAACGTGTTAGAATCTGGTAGTACTGGGAACCAGCAGTTAGCGTAATGGCTATGTCGCTGGACTCCCACGTAGTCGACCGCAGTTCGCGTCTTGGACCCGGTGGCTTAAAACTCACGCCGGGCGCGTGTGCATGCGTGCCCAAGATCCCGAGAGGAAAATGGAGGAGAAGGGATTGTGGCATGACCATCCCCCCTGGGGGGTGATTTCTCGCTTTCTGTCTCTCTGTCTCTCTCTGTCTGTCTGGCGAGCGCACGCGCCCTATAGCGAAAAACCTCTCAAAAAAAATAAATAAATAAAAAATAAAAGAATCTGATAGTACTGTAAAGATGTTTATAATATAATATCGACAAAGGTGGGGTCTTGGGACAGTGATGAGGAATCAGGTTGTGGCTTTCATGGTTGTATCCTGGTGTATGTTTAAGGAGAGTGAATGAGAATGAGACAAGACAGAGACACATGGACACATTCACTTTTGCCCTCTGCTATATTACTCACCAGCAAGAAGACTCTCAGCAAATTTGGCCTGTTGACTTTGGATCTCCAGAACCATAAGCTAATTAAACCTTTATTCTTCTAAATTACTAAGACTCATATATTTCCCATTTTTAGCAACAGAACAGAAAATAACAAAAAAGGGTTCCTTAAGCTCCTGTCCTTCACAGGATCTGGGACAGAAGTTGAGTCAAGGAAGAGAGGGTATCAGTGTATTGGGTTGGGGACTCCCAAGAAGTTGAGGGCCTCTCTCTTAGTCTGTGCAGTCATTTGGGCTGGTAGGTTTTTATCCTTTCAAGGTCACGTGGATCCAAAAAACCACCATCCTGTTGCTGTGGCCAAACTCATTGTCATACCAGAAAAGGAGCTTGACACAGTGGTCGTCAAAGGTAGAAGAGTGGGTGTCACTGCTAAAGTCACAGGAGATAATCTAGTGTAGCCCAGAGTGCCTATGAAGGGCCACCAATGCTGCTTCACAGCTTGATGTCACCAAACATGGCAACTTTTTCTGGTAGCAGGTCAGGTCCATGACTAGCACATTGTGGTGGAGACACAGAAGGTCATGCCTAGGGGTTTCCACGCGGTTCAAGCATGACCTTGCCACAAGTTCTGGTAGCATCAGGAGACAATGTCCGAGGCAGTCCAGTAGCTGTCACAACAGTTTCCCAGGAGGGACCATCAATAGTCTTCTGGTTAGCAGTGAGGGCGGGGACCATGCTCAAGGAGGATGTTGGCCAGAAGGGTAACAGGAGGCCTTGCTCACAATCTTGAAGGATCTGTAATTCTCCTCATGGTTTACAACCACCACAAATATGGAAGCACCACAGAAGGGGCAGAGAGGAAGACCCTTCTGACTCCAACCTCTGCATGAGCCCCAGCTTTCTCCAGGTTCTGAAGGCGCCATTGGACTCCAGAATATATTTAGCACCAGTCTTGCTTCACTTGATGTTGACACAATCTCACTACTGGAGGATGGAGATGGGCTTCCAGCTGATGACAAGCATCCTGTTCTCAGCCCTGCCTGCCATTGGACCAGCCATAGTGTACTCTACTGGAACTTGTAGACCATGAGTTGAGGCCACGGAAGGGGTCATTAGTGGCAATCATATCCAGAGTTAAAAGCAGCCCTGGTGACCAGGAACCTAATATGGCCAAATTCATTCACTCAGCCCTTCATCGTCATGTCTGAAGGACACAGTGAGCACCACATAGGATGTGACTGTCTGTCAAATGGAGAGAAGAAAATGCAATTTTCTGTGTTTTCTGAGGTATTTGAGGTTCACAGCAAAACTGAGGAGTGTGGAGAGTTACGTATCTCCTATATGCAACCTCCCCCATTACCAATATTCCCCACCATGTGGCACGTTTGCTATGATTAATGAACTTACACAGACACATCATTATCACCCAAGTTCACAGTTGATATTAGAACTGACGCTTGGTGTTTTACACACCACGTACAACACACAATGACATGTATTCGGTATGAGGGCATCATACAGAATAGTTTTCCTGCTCTAAAAATCCTCTGTGCTCTACCAGTTCATCCTTTCTCCACTCCTTCCACCACTGATCTTTATACTGTCTCCATAGTTTTGACCTTTCTCAAATGTCATTGATTTGGAATTACAAGGTACGTATCCTTTTCGGATTGGCTTCTTTCATTGAGTAAGGTGCACTTAAGTTCCCTCCATGTCGTCTCATGGTTTGATGACTCATTTCTTTTTAGTGCTGAGTAATATTCTATTGTCTGATGCATCACAGTTCTCTTATCCATTTACCCATTGAAAGATGTCTTGGCTACTTTCAAGGTCTAACAGTTATGAATAAAGCTACTGTAAACATCTGTGTGCAGGTTTAGTGTAGACTTAAGTTTTAAACTCCTTTGGGTAAATAACAAGGTCTGAGCTACTGGAAGTTATCAAACTCTTATTTTGGATTCATGGCTCTAACCCTAGGTGATTATAATCACCTGATGAGTATGTTTATTTTATTTTTTGAGGGAGATTTTTGCTATAGGGAGTGAGCACTTGTCAGAGAGACAGAGACACCGAAAGTGAGAAATTACCCCCCCCACCACCAGAGTAGGTGGCCACACCACAATCCTTTCTCACACCACAATCCTTTCTCCATTCTCCTCTTGGGATTTTGGGCATGTATGCACACATGCCCAGCATGAGCTTTTAGTCACCAGGTCTGGGACTTGAATCGCAGTCTACTACGTGGGAGTCCAGCAGTGTAACCATTACATCATTGGCTGGTCCAGTTGTTTTCAAAATCTCTATGCCCACCCCCACTCAGGCCACTTAGGTCAGATTCTGAGTTAGGCTTCAACATTGGTGCTAAATAGCCCATTGGTAGTCTAAGGTTCAGTCAGAGTTGACAACGGGCAATTTAGAGGTTAACAACAAATTTCCAAGTATCTGTGAATTTCTAGACAGCTTCCCTACCTAGAGAGAGACATTTAGACTTTGAAAGCAATAGGAAAACGGTTAAATGACCACAAAACATAAAATGTTATGCTTTATGAAACATTTCTATTAGTGGTCTTCACTTGACCAGAGATCAATTTCATGTTTTGAATAAGTCTCTCCTGTGAAGATAGCTGCTCCCTCTCACTCCCTTTGACTGACAATAGGTCCCAGAAGGTCTCCTTTTATTTATTTATTTATTTATTTATTTATTTATTTATTTATTTATCTTAGAGAGATTTTGGCTACAGGGCATGTGTGTTCACCAGAGAGACAGAGACGCAGAAAGTGAGAAATCACCTCCTAAGGGGCATGGCCAAGCTGCAATCCCTTCTGTTCTATTCTCCTCTTGGGATTCTGTGCATGCACAACAGGAGCCCAGCGTGAGTTTAAGCCAATGGGTCTAGGAGTCGAACCGTGGTCAACTACGTGGGAGTCCAGCAACTTAGCCATTATGCCATCTGCTGGTCCCTAGGTGTATCTTTTTATGGGCAGCACTAGGCTAGCTGTTCTTCAAGTGGTACAAGGTGTCTCCGCATTCCTGACCTCTGCCCACCATGGTCCCATGTTTGCTCCCTGCATGCTCTGCTCTCCCCCTACCTTCTTTCCTAACACTCACCCATTGTCTCCCACTCCAGGCAAACTCCGATGGACAGGCATCTTTCTCCTAAGCAGTTACTGCCAGACCAGCAAAGCTAATCTCCAGATTCATCAGTTGTTCCCAGTGTTAGGGGAAAACATCTTCCTTCAGAGCCAGATCTTGAGCTTTGGAGCTTATCCTGGCTTCCTTTGACCTTCGTGCAACATGGACTTGCTCGATTAAGATCTGAGTGACAAGCAAGCCCAGGGAAGCAACTTCTCCTAAGCAAATGAGTGTGTGGTGAGGCTCCTCCCCAAGTGGGAGCACAAGACAGAGGGAAAGACCAAATGGGACAGAGGAGGTTTTTTCTCCTACATGTCTTCCTCACTTTTCCCATCCTTGCATTTTCTTTCCTGCTTACTCTACCTTTTGTTGCATGGACTCTCCAAACAGCCATCCTGGAGCTGGAAAAGGGACGTCACTGAAACCTACCTGGAAATGAGTGGAAGTCGCTAGGAGGGCAGCTCATAGTAGACAAGTAGCAAATGCTTCACCAACTCATGGCTTCAAAAGGCATCTACCACCATGTGCCCTGCAGTGCTGGGCAGTGTGTAAGGGAGACAGACACCTGGACCCACAGCAGGCTGGATGATTGAGGAGGCCCCAGAGAGAACACTCCCCTCTGTTAACATTACCCCCAGGGCTGTACTGGTCAGGCTTGATGGTGAGTGACAGGAAGAGGAGTTTATGTTCTCTCGCAGAAGGACACAGCCTGGGGTCAGTGGAGAATTTCCTAAGTTACCACAGGCCCGTGCTCAAGATCTAGTGACCCTGGCCTCCGAGCCACCAGCCCACCTCTCCCAGCCTCACTACCTGAACAGGAAAAGCAATAGACTCCATTCAACTTCTGGGAAGAGACTCATGGAGCCCTGAGCAAACATTCACCAAATGAACCTTGAAGCCCTTTTAGGAAATGCCAGAGGGAAGCCATGCCTGAGTTTATTTTATTACAAAAAAATGTGCAATCTGTGCATGGTGTTTTTTCTAACACACACGTTCCATGAACTTCTGAAGACCCTCAGTATCCTTGAACATTGCTGAGAGTCGGTGTTAAGCACTCTCACCACAAAAATAATGTGAGATAGGACCAGCAGTTAGTGTAATGGCTATGTCGCTGGACTCCCACGTAGTCGACCGCGGTTCGAGTCCCGGACCCGGTGGCTTAAACTCATGCCGGGCGCGTGTGCGTGCGTGCCCAAGATCCTGAGAGGAGAATGGAGGAGAAGGGATTGCGGCGTGGCCATACCCCCTGGGGGGTGATTTCTCGCTTTCTGTCTCTCTGTCTCTCTCTCTCTGTCTGGCGAGCGCATGCACCCTATAGCAAAAAAACCTCTCCCCAAAAAAATAATAATAATGTGAGATAACGCGTCAATGAGCTTGCTTTCCCCATTTCACAACGTGTATACATACGTATGTATGCATATCAAAACATCAAATACATACAATGCTGATTTGTCAATTAAAAAAAGATGTGACTGATATTTCTTCTAGATGCAAAACAAGAAAACTTAAGAGAACAAACCCACACCCACAAGCACCACAAACGTCACCTGGGCCCATCCATGGGCAGGTGCAGGCTGCGCACTGTACGTGTGTTGTATCTTATCTCACCCTTTCTCCAAACCTGCAGGGCAGGCGGCATCTCCATTTACTCATGAAGGACTGGAGGCTCAGCCAACACGTTGCAGAGCCAGAATTTGAAAGCCCAGTGTCCTCTGAGGGCTCCGCCAGAGGGATACAGAGAGGCCAGCAGGTTCTGAGCAGAACCAGCGTCTCTGGGGAAGGCCCACTCGACCTTTAGGAAAATGAGATGAGGCACAGGAAATAGATGTCCAGGATCTGAAGACACAGGCACAGTGAAAGCCGCTCTTCTAGGTTAGAAAATGTAAAGAACTTCAAACCAGATAAATGAAGACTGCAGAAGGAAGACGGAGAAATGGAAGTTGCTCTCTGACAGGACAACATGAATTTGGCAAGGGGTGGATTAGGCCGAGTGCTCTCTGCGGTGATAAAACGCAGCAGCCGGTGGTAATGAAATATTTATGAATGGGGAGAGGATGCTGCATTCTGCAGTGCAGCACGGGGGAAAGCGAAGTTTCAAGAATACTGTAATAGCAAAACCCTCCATTAATTATCGGAAGCAAGCCTTAACACCAGTTCCTATGGCAACGGGGTCCCCAATGGATTTTGTGCCTTTTTTTTTTTTTAAGCTGCTCCCATTTACTGTGGGTACATTGCATTTGTTTTCCACTGGAGGTTTTCTGTTTGTCCTTTGCAAATGAATTCATCCTGTCCTCACAGCAGCGGCAGCACAGAGCAGACAGACATTGGCCTGGGGAAAGTTAAGGATTATGCAACTTTGAGCTAAGTGCTCTGCAGGGATGTTAATGGCTACTATGAGCACCTTCACTTCTAAAGGGGACAGGCAGGGAGGGCAGGGCAAGAGGCATCAAGGGAACAACTGGGGAGCATGAGTAATTAGGGGGAGCTATTCCAGTCCCCACCCCCATGGTCTTCGCAATCCAGTCTTGCACCAGGGAGAAGGCCCTTAGCTCAGCTGGGCTCTCAAGCAATGTGCCTGCTGCAGTGCAATCTAATACCTGCACATGAAGCTCAGAGTGGAGCCCTCTGGGTTAGGGATGTTGGGAAGAACAGTGACTTGGTTCTCTAAGAAGCAGGCTGCCCTTCCAGGAGAAGTAAGGCAGCCCTCCTCAGTCTTGGGCTTATCCTCCTCATCCTCCACCATTATGTACCCTTAACAGAAAACCCCAGTTGAAATTGGAGCTTAGGGGCCAGCAGGTGGCATAGTGGTTAAGGGCACTGGACTCCCAGATGGCCTACCACGGTTCAAGTCCCAGACCTGGTGGCTTGCTTTCTCACTCCCCCCTGCATCTCTCTGATCAAACTGGAAAATAATAATAATAATAATAAATAAATAAAGTTAAATAAAATAATTATTTTTTTAAGCAAAAAAGTAAATAAATAAATAAATTGGAGCTTAATTTGATGGCCCTTTAAAATTAGTTCTTCCATGGGTGACATCTCTGTGATTGCCTGGCTGGGAACTGCTTTTCACACATACCTTCTCTCCCAGGCCACAGAGCACCTTGGAGCCACTCTGGGGCATGATCAGGGTGGTCACTGGCAGCTTCCCCGGTCCTGCTTCAGCTAAGGAATGGCTGTGTTAGCTCAGAGACCAAACAGCCAGCCGCTCAGTCAGGAGGAAGCAGCTACCCTGGGGGAGAGCCCAGGCATTTCCCTCGCAGGCCTGCAGCTGGTAGCTGGGGAGGCATGTTGCCTCTTTTGTGGCCTCTCTTTTGAGGGAGGTTGAGTCCTGCTAAATGGCACAGAACAGGGAATCTGCCTTGCTGGGGGACAAGGTTAGGGACAGTACAGGTCTCCATCCACGGTGCTATTCTAGACTAAAACTAGATTTCTACTCCAGAATTCTTTTTCTGACTCTACTGTGCTTTCTAAGTTGTCAAAGGGACTTACATTTGTGAGTAGAACTGGGAAGATGCCAGAAGAGGGATTAAACCAAAATTATGTACATGTGCCTTCTGACTGTGGAGTTTTAGCAGGAGCTGTAGGAGTGTGGCTTTTTCCACAGGGAGCCTGGCTGACTTAGGGTATGTCCCAGAGCTGAGGGGGCCTTGAAGATGTTCCTCCGGGTTCTTTGTTCTTCCCACTCAGACTTTGTCCTCAGGACTGACCTTCAGATACTTAGGCCACTAACTCCCCGGCATAGATGGGGGTGGAGAGTTCATTGATTGGCCAGAATATGAGAAGTCTTCAAAAAGTTTATGGAAAGTTTTAATAATTTAAATCTATGCATGAATTAAATTTAATTTTGCAACAAAATAAACTCAGACTTTAATTCCATTTTTCCAAGAGATGTTTGCAGTCCCCTGTTTGTATGTACTAGATGCCTCCTTCCTATAAAACACCGTGCAAATCTTTCTGGTCATCTCTGCATGAGAGGATTATCTTCCTCACGTTACCATGAGGAAGGAGGGTAAGTCATTTCCCGGCCACATGGCTCCTGGAAGACGGAACTGAGATCAGAATCCACTTGTGTCTGACCCCAAAACCTGTGCTGAACAGCCCACTTAGTGGCCTCTTGCATGGAAGGGATGTGTCCTATTGTGGCCAGCCCCTGGCCCAGCACCAAGTCCCATGTGTTCTCCATCATGTCCAAGGGCCCAGCGGGTGCACAACATGACCTGGGTGTGTGAGGAGAGAACATCAGAAACGCTAGTTAGGGGCCTGGCAGGTGGTGTGGTGGTTAAGGCACTGGACACTCCCACATGGCTGACCATGGTTCAAGTCCCGGTCCTGGTGGTTTGTTTTCTTACTTTCCCTCTCTCTCTCTTTGTGCTTCTCTCTGGTCAAATTAAAATAAATGAATGAATAAATTTTAAAAATTAAAAAGAAATCATTCTTAAAAAAAAAAAAAAAGAAATGCTAGTTAGGGTTCTTCTTCTCTCCTTAAAGTATCAACTTCTGTATCTGCTTAGTACATTTATAAAACTCATAAATTAATAAGCATGCATAGTTTGGAGCTATGAATTCATAGTTCAAATTTATTTTACTGATATTAGAGTGAGCAAACAGGTTAAAGTCTATTGTTCAAGATAATGACCAGGGTCCAGCCCAGGGCTCCACGGATGCCAGAAAGGATGTCTTGCTGCAGGTGGCCTCGGTCTTTCCTGGCAGTTTTGTGCATTCCCCAGGATCCTTCTAGGCACCCTCCACATCACTCTGCATTTCTGTAGGAGAGTGCTTCTACCAGAATGTGAGGATAGGAAGCTGGCACATCAGGAGACTTGGTGTAATGGTTATGTCACTGGACTCCCACGTTAGTCATTTGTGGTTCAAGTTCCAGATCTGGCGGCTTAAAACTCACACCAGGTGCATGTGTGTGCATGCCCAAAATCCTGAGAGGAGCATGGAGGAGAAGGGATTGTGGCATTAGCCATACCTCCAGGGGGTAGATTTTTCACTTTCTTTCTCTCTGTCTCTCCAGCAAGTGCATACACCCTATAGCAAAAATTTCTCTCTTAAAAAAAAAATTCTGTAGAGCATGTGTGCTTGCTGGAGAGAGACAGAGAGAGAGAGAAAGTGAGAAAGCACCCTCCCAGGGGAGATGGCCATGCCACAATACTTTCTCCTCCATTCTCCTCTTAGGCTCTTGGGCATTCACACACATGTGCTGCTGGGTCCAGGACTTGAACCACTCAGCCATGTGGGATCCAGTGCCTTAACCACCAAGCTACCAGCTGGTCCAGGGATGGCCTTTTCTGAAGTGATAACTCCTTGACTGGGAAGTCACCACTTTGGAGCTTTCTCCAAGTGAGCTGTGGGGCCTTGGGAGGCAAGCAAGGTACATGGGACAGGCATAGCACTCCCTGCACTTTCCTCCACAGGTGGGAATTGTAGTAGTCTATACAGTCCCTAAAATCGGTCTTCCTTTTCCCATCAATGGGCCTTAGAATCTAATTACATGTCTCCACCTTTGGTTTCCTTAAAATAAAGATAATACTAATAAGACCTTATTTCCAGGGTTGTTCAAGGAAGTCAATGAAATTCCAACATGTCTGACAACCATCCAGCAGATTCCAGGATCTCGAAATAGGTGCAGCACAGCAGGCACTCGTCCATGCAGGCTCCCGTTGCTCTCTGTTTCTAACCAGCTGGCTGTGTCTTCACCTCCCGGTGTCTCGGTCCTTCCATTTCAAAACAAAAGACGATGCCTATCCTGGACTTTAAGACAACAAGCACGTCACTCAATTAAAATAACATCCACCCACTGAGCAACTGGCTTAAAAGGACAGGAGCGTAGAGTGGTCATCCCATGGCTTCTGCTTCTCACGTTCTCTGTGTAGCTTTGCACAGTTATTTGGGATAGCTTACCTTTCTGAGTCTCCATTTTCTCAATTGTCCTAAAGGGGTAGCAATGATGCTTATAGCTCAGTAGATTATAAGGAGGACTAAATGAGACGATTATTATGAAAAGCTCAGCACAGCATAGTCTGTAGTACATGCTCAGTCAACCTCGGTCGTTGGTATAGGAGGACTCCAGCATTATGATACTGACATTTCCAGACTCTCATAAAGAGTCTCGTTTAACTGTCCCACTAGCCCTCCAAAGCTTGCCCTGTTGCCTTCTCACACAGATGAAGAAACTGAGGTCAAAGAGGCTGAGCATTTCTCCAGAAGCTCATGAGGTGTCATGATGCAGCCAGTCCCCTGTGTCCCACTCACGCTTCTGCACTAACTGCCTGACCTCCTCCTCCGGGCCCTGGCATGGCTGCTGGAGGCTGCTGCCGTTACCCCCTCAGACCAGGTGAGCACTGGCAGGAGGCTGTGGAAAGGGTAAAACTGGGTTCAGCAATGGGCGTGGCAGTCAGGCTGCCTCAGGCCTCCAGGATGCCCCAGATAGCAGGGCTCAGTGGCTCTTTCCTGCCACCGTGGCTGGTGAGGCTGATGGGACTGGTGAGGCTGGCCTTGCAGCAGCTGGCCACGCAGCAGGAGAAGGAAGCCTTCACTTTCTGTCACATGCTTTGTTTCACTGCCACAGTGAGTTGTCCAAAAATCCCGCTCCCAAGAACTCAGGGGGAAGGGACCAGCAGTTGGCGTAATGGCTATGTCACTGAACTCCCATGTAGTCGACCATGGTTCGAGTCCTGGACCCGGTGGCTTAAACTCACGCCGGGCGCATGTGCGTGCGTGAGAGGAGAATGGAGGAGAAAGGATTGCAGTGTGGCCATCCCTCGTGGGGGGGGGGGGGTGATTTCTCACTTTCTGTCTCTCTGTCTCTCTCTGTCTCTCTGGCAAGCACACGCGCCCTATAGCAAAAACCTCTGCCAAAAAAAAAAAAAAGAACTCAGGAAAGAAATAAATGCCTTTTTTTTTTTCTTAAGAGTTTTTTTGCTATAGGGCATGTGCACTTGCCAGAGACTGAGAGGAACAGAAAGTGAGAAATCACCCCCCAGGGTGGTTGGCCATGTCTCAATCCCTTCTCCTCCATTCTCCTCTTGGGACTTTGGGCACACACGCACACATGCCCGGCATGAGTTTTAAGCCTCTGGATCCAGGACCCAAACCACAGGAGACTACGTGGGAGTTCAGGGACATAACCTTTATACCATCTGCTGTTCCCATCATTTGATTTCTCTCAGTTTCAACTTCTTCTCTGTCAAATAGGAGTAAGAGTATTTTGCTGTTTGTTCTGAGACTCACAAACAAGTAACGTATGCAAAGCTGTTGGTTCCTGGTCTTGTCATTCAGGGTTAAGCTGAGAAGTGACTCGGGTGCTGGCAGTTGTGGAAACACGTGACAGTGTGGGGTGGAGTGCCCTGGCCACGGAGAGCTCAGCCCCCTCAGTGAAGAGGGATTTCATGAGTCTTGCAGGCTCCATGGAGAGCACCCCCATGAAATCAAGCATCTAAGCTCCAGATCCTAGTGAACCTGGGTTCAGGGCCTCCAGGCTCAGTCCTTCTGGGGACTTTGCCAAACCTCATGAGGCCTTAGCTCCTCCCTCTGTAAACTGGGGCTGTTGGTGGTCAGAGGTGCCTACACACACAGAGGGTGACAAGAGTCACTGGGATTGAGCTGCGAGCGTTGGTCACACATAAAGGACTCCCTAACATCTCTTATTTTTAGTCATTGCTATAACATGAATATGTCCCCCGAAAATCCATTGGTTGAGCCACCGTATCAGGGATAATAGGCTCAAAGTCAAATCCAATCAGGGTGCAGAAAGGTGGCTTTGGGGAAGAGATTAGGATTAAGTCATGGCCCCATGATTAATTGGGTGGGTTTATAAGCAGGGGGAGTGAGAGAGACGCACGCATGGACACAGACCATAATTTAATTTAAATTAATTGCCATACGGCATGCATGCTTGAGAGAGAGAGACAGAAAGAGAGAGAGAGAAAGAGAAAGTGTCTTCCCTGACCTGATGGCATCTGGCCACAATCCCTTCTTCCCCATTCCTCCATCCTGTTGGAATTTGGGGGATACACTCACACACACACACACACATACACACACACACACATACCTGGCATGTTTTCCCAGCTGTTGAGGCTGGAATTCAACCTGCAGGAAGCTCACTTTAGCCACTAGGCTACGGGGCAGACCCTGAAGCTGTATTTTCATAAATCACACAGTTTTCAGGGGTTTCCTATTATTAGCAATGGAACAGACTGGAACAATAATAATAATTGGAGTCTGCTCGAGTGCAAACAGCCCATGGAAGGGAGTATGATGGATGTCGTTGAAGATTAGGTGACAGCTAACCGAGATCTGTCTGTGGCAATGGAAGACAGGAGAAAGTGCAAGTCTTCAGAAGCCAGCTGCAAAAAGACAAGCCGGGGGCAGGGTCGAGGCGTGGGCAACTAGGGAGCTGTAGGACAGGCTCGGGGAGAGCCGAGACCCCCTTCCCCCGCCTCCCTTTTTTTTTTCTTTTGGAGAGGTTTTTGCTATAGGGTGCGTGCGCTTGCCAGACAGACAGAGAGAGACAGAGAGACAGAAAGTGAGAAATCACCCCCCAGGGGGGATGGCCACACCGCAATCCATTCTCCTTTCTCCTCTCAGGATCCTGGGCATGCACGCACACGCACCCAGTGTGAGTTTTAAGCCACAGGGTCCGGGACGCGAACCGCAGTCGACTACATGGGAGTCCAGCGACATAGCCATTACGCCAACTGCTGGCCCCCCTCTTCCCCTTCTTGCTGCTGCAGCTGTGCAGAAAGGGAGGCAGCCAGGACTTCTTTTGCAACTTGGAGAAAGCACAGTCTTCCAAGTCAACAGCCACATTCTGACCCCCAGATCGGAGGTCCTCTGGGAGGGGACTTTGTCAGGTGCCTCTGAAGGGCCAGGGAAGACTTGGAAATGCACTCTTTACATCAGCGACATCCCCTCATCACGGGGAGCCCTCGGAGGGGCTGGTAGCAGCTCAGGCTGGTTAACGTGATTAGCCACCTGGCTTGTGCTCCCAAGGAGACACCCTGTCTGGCCTGGTTTGATTTCCTCGCAGCCAGTTGCCTGCCGGGCATTTGCTGTCCAGAGGCCAAGCAGAGTCATTTATCTACCCAGGGTGTCACGTTAGGGCAGGAAGTGAAAAGCAGTCCAGGTTACACCCGGAGTCGTTGGGAAAGGAAGGGAGGACGAAGGAGCCTGGAGTGGGAGGGAAGGTGGAAGCATTGCCCAGAGCTTTGCCTCTGCTGTGTTTAATGGGAAATGAGATATTTCCCAGGCAATTGCTTTAAGGTGACTATTGAAATGAATGCCTCACTCTGGCAGCAGGTCTTTGTTAGAAACCTCTCAGAGGGAGCAAATAAATAAATAAATAAATAAATAAATAAATAAATAAATAAATAAATAAGGGGGGGGGAGTGGCCACTTGAAATAAGCATAACATGGCTGGCAAAATGGCTGAGGAGGGTGGGAGGGGGCTGTGGCACTGTGGGTGGGGGAGTGGCTCTCAGATTACGAGGAGCAGCTGAGAATTAAAGGTTCCCAGCTGCACCTGAGGCCTGTGCTCCTCTGCTGCCTCCGACGCCATGGTGGTAGGTAGCTGTAGCTGAGTGCGAGGACAGCTCTCGGAGTCCCGGAATGGCCTGCTGACAGTCTGGCTCACGGCCGTGGGATCCTGGCCCTCTGAGGTGAGGTGGTGGCTGGCCTTGCGGCCACATTCGCACTGCTCAGTTTCCCCAGCGACTTGGTTCAAAGATGTTTGGGTGGTAACGAAATAGCGATTAGAACGGCTGTGTCTGATGAATCTCCTACGGGTCAGGCATAGCCCAGGAGCAGCGGACTACAGTTATGGCTGGACCCATTCCTGGAAGAGCGTTTTGAACCCGATTGAAGGCATTAACTGGATCTCCTAGTTTATTTATTTTTAGAGAGATTGTTGCTATAGGGTGTGTGTACTCACTGGAGAGAGAGAGACAGAGACAGAGGGACAGAAAGTGAGAAATCACTCCCTGGGGGGATGACCATGCCACAGTCCCTTCTTGTCCAGTGTCCTCTTGGGAATTTGGACATGCACACACACGTGCCCAGCGTGAGTTTTAAGTCACTGGGTCTGGGACTCGAACCGCAGCTGACTACTTGGGACTCCATTATGCCATCTGCTAGTCCCTACATTCTCTAGTTGTAATGCTGAGAATTCCTCTGAGCTGAAAAACACTTGCTTCACTTAGGCCCAAAAATATTTGTTTGCTTCCCCAAAACAGGAGTTAGACCTCAAAGTGCCCTCAACCTTGTAAAACGCAACACTAACGACCTCCACCTGGCGCTGCTAGGCGCATTCTCCTGCCAGCCCTGTGAGGAGAGGCTTCCCAACCTTCCGTGCCTTGGAACCAAAGGCACCCTTCCTCCCTTTAGGGCTGGGACAGGGGGTGAGCTCTGCCACTGGGCTTAATCAAAGCAAACATCAAACACCCGCGAAGATGAGCAAAGCATGAAAATTACCCGAATGTCACTGTTGTGGCCCTTCCCTAGCAGGACCTGGGACATCCTGTTACCTCAGGGTAGCCAGCCTCTCTGACTTTGGTGCAAGTCTTCAGGTATTTCTTTCTTTCTTTTTTTTGGTGAGGTTTCTGCTATAGTGCGCATATGCTCGCCAGAGAGAGACAGAGAGACAGAAAGCAAGAAATCACTCCCCAGGAGGGATGGCCACATCACAATCCCTTCTCCTCCATTCTCCTCTCGGCATCTTGGGTATGCATGCACATGTGCCCGGCGTGAGTTTAAGCCACCGGGTCCGGGACTGGATCCACTGCTGACTACATGGGAGTTCAGCAACATAGCCATTACACCAAATGCTGGTCCCACCTTTAGGTATTTCTACGAAAAAAATCACCTCACCTCTTCCCTAGGGCTGGCCAAACAGAGCTGGGTTTTTGTTCTACCTCTCTCTGAGCAACCTGAGCAATGGGGTCTTCTAGGGTGGGGCTTTCATAGACCTAAGCCTCCCCAGTAGAAACAGATCCACAGTGTCCAGTGGACACTCTGGACACTGCAACCTGAAACCACCCACGGCTTAGAAGAATTCCTCATTTCAAAGAAAACTGCTTGCATGTGGGTTGTCCAATTAGGAAGCTTGAAATCTTTTCACAGTCATTCCGCTTGCTCAGCTGTGTGACCTTAGGGAAGTCATTTAACTTCTCTGGGCTTGATTCTTTGGTAAATGAGCACCAGATGACCTGTAAGAAGATTCTAGCTGAATTGGAACTCTGACTCTTGCTGAAGTCATGTGGCAGGGTCTCTTCCCCAAGGCCAGGGAGGCACGGAATAGCTAGAAGCTGGGTCCTGGGTCCAGAGACGCATGGTGTTTACGCTCTTATCCTTGACACACCAGTTTAGATGCTGCTTGGGAGGCTGTCCTTACTGATCACCATGACAACACAGAGCCCTGAGGACAGGTCAAGCTTGCTACCCCTGGACCTGGAGCAGAGCAGGCTTGGAGACAAAGGCTGCTGGGGCTTAGCTTGGGCCATGCTCATGTCGCCAGGCTGAGTTGTAATCACATCACCAGTAACACCGAGACTTCCCCGGAATATTACAGGGCAGCTTTACGTCTGCAGCGCTAAGCTGGTGTGATCAATGTACACAGGGAGTTCTGCTAGTCGGGCTGTGATGTGAAGCCTGCAATCAGGCTGCCTGGGGACATTTGGGAGGCTGGTCATTGTTTCTCATCAGGGTAGCCCTGAGAGCATCTGCAGGGGCTGTGTGCCCTGAGCGACCCTCCCAGGTACTGACGAGAGCAGCTTCCAGGCTGCCCCTGGCACAGAAAGTCTGCAAAGCTCTGGAGGCTTCATTTCTTTCCTGGCAGAGAGGGAACAGGCAGATTCAGTCTGGCAAGGCTGACTTGGGCCCCACTGGGGTGTCAGCAGTGCCAGCACTGCTAGTAGGTGAGTCTTGATAGATTGTCCCCAGGCTGTAGGACAGAGGAAGGGACATCAGAGCTCCCCATTGGCCAGCCAGGGACAGCCCAGGGGGTTACTTACAGAAGGGAATGAAAACCACAGAGCAAAGCTTTCACTGGAAAACACTGGGCAATGTGGTCTGCCTACAGAGCGCTGGTCTTTCAGCCTTTCTCAGAATTATCCTCTGTAAAATGGGGAGAAGGTTCAGAGTGTGTATGGTGAACTCAGATGACCTCTTGCTGGCCTTGCGGCCACATTCCTACTCCTCCGTTTCACCCCAGCGACTTGGTTCAAAGATGTTTGGGCAGTAACGAAATAGCGATAAGAACAGCTGTGTCTGATGACTCTCCTACGGGTCAGGCATAGCCCAGGAGCAGGGGACTACAGTTATGGCTGGACCCATTACCCATTTTTTATGTGCCAGTGCTCTTTTTCTGAAAGATGGGTACTCTGCTTTAAAGTTTGTTCCATGATTTACTCAGAGGAATAAGGATTCCTTTTTCTCAGTCCTGGGCTGTGTTCCCCTGCAGAATCCTTTGGATCACTGGGCATGGAGGAAGAGAGGGGTGGAGAACTAGGAGAACGTGAAATGGTCTCTGACTTCTAGTTCTCACTTCACGTGCACGGACATGAGTAACTAGAAATAAAGCCCCAAGTGCCGGATTCTATGACATGTTATGGAAGTTGCTCCCTAAATCCTAACCCAAATCCCTATCCTTGCAGAATTCAATAAACTAGTGAAGATGGGGTAAAAGTCCATATTTGAACACAGGTGGTGTGTTTCCCTCTGGACAGCAGATATGTTTCTAGAGAGTTCCATATGGCTGGAGAATTTTGTAAATGGAATCATACTTTTTAAAAAATGAAGCTGTTTGTTGACGTGTAGTACACCTGCCAAAAAGTGCCCATCACAAACCGAATACACTGCAACCAGTTCTGGATCAAGAAATAGAACATTATATTGGGACCAGCAGATGGTGTAGTGGTTATGTCGCTTGACTCCCACATGGCTGACTGTGGTTCGAGTCCTGGACTCTGTGGCTTCAAACTTACTCCGCGCGCATCTACATGTGTGCCCCAAATCCCAGAGGAGAATGGAGGAGAAGGGATGCAGCATGGCCATCCCCTTCAATGGGTGACTTCTCAGTTTCTTTCTCTCTGTCTTTCCAGTAAGTGGATGTGCCCTATAGCAAAAATTTCTCTTTAAAAAAAAAAAGAAAGAAAGAAAAAAGAAAAAAGAAAAGAAAAAGAACAGAAATAGAATCTTATAAAAATTCTAAACTCCCTTATTCCCTCCAGTCACACACTCCCCCATTTGGATTTATAAGAACACAGATCAATTTTACCAAATTTTACTTTGCTTAAAGAGATTCATCAAATTTTACTTTTGTTTTTATCTTCTTTTGTATAACATTGTGTCTGTAAATTTCACCATTGCTGTTTTTAGTTGTAGGTTCATATTTATAGCTGTAGAATATTCCATTTGTGTGAATACATCACAATTTATCCATTCTACCACTGACTGGCATTTGTAGAATGATCAGTTTTATTCCACAACAAATAGTTCTGCTATGCAGATCCTAGTTCATGTGTGCTGGTGAACTTATATGCCCGTTTCTGCTGGACATATCTAAGAGTGAAGTCTTCAAATCTGAGGTTATGTGCATGCTTGGTTTTATGAAATTGTCAAACAGATTTCTACAGTGGCTATACCAATTCGGTCTCCCACCAGTGCCAGCTGTATATGGAAGTTCCAGTTGCTCCATATCGTCGGCAGCACTATTTTCTGTCTTTTTTTCAGTTCAGCCATTCTGGTGAGGGTCTATTACTACTGGATTATGGCTTTAACTTGCATTTTCCTCATGAATAATAAACTTGAGGTTATGTTTCTATGTTTGTTGTCAGCCATTTTGTTCATTTTCTACGTGTTTGTCTCATTCTTGTTGATGTGTCTAAGTTCTAGGAGGATGAGTCCTTTGAAAATGAGAGAACCCATTTGTGATAAGAATAATGTTTGAATCTAGATTTAGGAATTTGGGTTTTCTTTGAAGCAAGTCACTGAGGATTTAGGAATCAACAGTAATGGGCCAGATGGTGGCATGGCTACTGTACAAGTGAAGTAAATCTAAGCATAAGGGAAATTGATCTCACATTATCCCAGATTCAAAGCTTCTTCTAGAAAAACAGGAAGACTATTGCTTTTTCCTCTAGTTCTTTTCATGCTGGTTTGGTACGTGGGGGTGGACAAGGTGATTCTATGTAGGGATTTGGGACAAGGGGACGGTGAATAAAGTGGCTGGTGAACAATGAGGAAGTGCATACGTGAGGACAACCAAGGAAGGACTTGTATTTTACAGCTGGATAAATGTCAGAACTGGGCACAATTGATGTGCTCAACAAAAACGTGTGGAATGGAATCTCATCCAATGGGATTGTTGAGTTGGAAAATGTAGGACTTCTAAATCAGATGGGCAAGTATGTAGAGAATCAATGTCTGCTCAATTGAAAAATGCTTTTGTTTAATTTAGGGACAATAGGAAAAGATAAAACACGGCACAAAAGTATCTTTGACAGCCTCCCAGATTAGCACAGATGTTCCACTGAGCATGCCTTAAGGCTCCATCATTTCTCTCTTCTCCTATGGAGCACAAGGGCCAGCACTCATACTACAGAGAATGGCCCAGCCGCCAGCTGTGTCCCACAAGCTACCTGCCACGTACAGCATGCAGGCAGGCCATGCTGCCCTTTGATACTACTAGAAAAGGGCCTTTCTCTTTTAATTGTCATTTACATGGGACTACATAGCAACATAATTATATTTATCCATAGTAACATTAAACCAAAACCCAGGATGATTCCTATTGGCTTTTATTTATTCAAAAAATTTATACCGAGTACCTACTCTATGCTGAATGTTGTCCTAGAAGAAAATTAAATTAATAACACAAGAGTTTTCCCTTATGAAGCTCAAAATATTGTGGGGGAAGCACTAAATAGTTTAAAAATTGGGGCCAGAGGTGACATGGTGGTTGAGGCACTGGACTCCCACATGCGGCCAAGGTTCAAGTCCTGTACCCAGTGGCTTGCTTTCTCACTTTCCCTCTCTCTCTCTCCCCCTCCATGTCTCTCTGGTCAGATTAAAAAAGAATAATAAATGAAATTTAATAAAAATAATGTAATGGTTGTTAGAGGTTTCCAGACTGCTAACATGGAAGGGGGACCTAACCAGTGGTCGAGGGAGGGGCACAGACAGGGGTGAGAAGTCTTGAGAAATACTTCCTGAAGGAGTTAATGCCATCCAGTCTATTTTTCCCTCCCCTGTGCAAAGGGAATATGTTTGAGAAAAGAATTCACAAAACCCCACCATGCCTCACAACAGAAGGAAAAGATTTCCAATTTTCTATCCTGTTTAAATGCCTCATGCTGTGATACCTAGGGTCCTCATGACTTATACTAATGAACATTTTTTTGTTTCTCATTTTGAACACGAACTCAAGGAAAGTTAATTAAAATGATGTTAAAAAATGACCTTGAGTGAATTAATTAATGTTAGTAAAAATGAACTTCTTTTCTTTCTTTCTGATTATTCACTGATGGAAACCCAAGAAAACATTTGCCCTCCCCTTACAAAGCACTGCCATTCTCTTTCTTGCAACCATAGGACTGGGCAGGTGGGTAACAAGGGGTATAAACTCCAGGACTGATTATGCTGGAATTCAGCAGAGACTTCCTCTAAGAAGTACAGGGCATAGGTGAGTGTAATCATGAGTAAAGGAAATGGGGAAGCTCATTATAAATCAGAATTAGGGGGGACCAGCAGTTAGAACAATGGCTATGTTGCTGGACTCCCATGTAGTCAACCATGGTTCAAGTCCCGGATCTGGTGGCTTAAACTCATGCTGGGCATGTGTGCATGCATGCCCAAGATCCCAAGAGTAGAATAGAGGAGAAGGGATTGCAGCATGGCCATCCCCCTTAGGGGTGATTTCTCACTTTCTGTCTCTCTGTCTCTCTTTCTGTCTTTCTGGTGAGCGCACATGCCCTATAACAAAATCCTCTCAAAAAAAAAAAATCAGAATTGGGGGTGTAAGCTAAGAGTATACCCGAGAAGCTGAGGGAGCCACCAAGTTAAGTGGCTTTGGGAGTTACAAACGCTTTCTGAGTTCTTCTCAAAGAGCATATAGTAAAATATCAGTTGAATACATTGAGATGCATTTGGCTGCAAGTAATAGAAACTCTCATTCTTCATCATTGAAATGATTCGGTGGTTTGTTATCTCACATAATAAGTCCAGAGGGGTGGCAGCCCCAGGATTTATTAATTCGTTTGCTCACCAGGGTCTTGAAAAAATCCAGGTTATTTCCATCTTCCAACTCTGCCATCCTACGTGTGTTGGCTTATCATGATGGCTGGTCTCCTAATGAACCCAAGATGCTTGGTTTTAGTTATACAGTGTCCAAGCCCAAAGGCAGGAAAACATTCCTATCTTGTTATTTGTTTTGTTTCTGAGCAAAGAAAACCTCAGATTTCCCTCTTAATTCCATTGACCCATATTGCAACTCATGCCCTTCCTAAACCTATCATTTAGCAAGGGAGATCATTTGGTCACACTTGACTTAGACCATAAACTTTCACTCCTGGGTAGGAGGGACAACCTAGACTTCCTTGAAGGACTTGGTAAGTTGGTCAAGTTCTTTGTAGAACTGTGAGCAAGCTCAGAGTTCTGTTAAGAAAAAAATGGAGTGGCAGCAGATGGAAAGGCAACCAACATGTCCAGGCTAAACAGGAGTCTTCAGCTCTATCTGCTTGGATTGAGAGGCACAGCTTTGAGGATTTAGGAAATGTTCTTTTGGTCATCTCATTTCTTCTCCTCGGTGGCAAGTAGTTGATAGAATTACATGAGACAAATGAGCAAAATGTAAAACAAATTTATTACAGTGAGAATCTTGGAGGACAGACCACATAAGAACAGGCAAGGAAAAGTATGGGTGCTGAAAGCCTGGCTTCTGATGCACATAGCTTTGCCTTTCTGCGTCCTTCCTCCCTACTCCATATCCTACCCAAGAGGGCCACTATTTCTATAGTCTCTTCTCTGCCCCATCAAAGATATTCACACTGTGTTTATATGACCCATGAGCACAGGCTACAAATTTAAAAATAGACTTTGAATCCCAGCTCTGCCATCTGCTAGCATTTTAGCCATTTTGAGCCTCAATTTCTTCACCTGCAAAATGAGAATAGTGATACTAGTCAACAGGTTGTCGCTGCTGTGGTTATTAGTTAATTGCATGAGAGCAAGGTAATTGCTAGCAACCTTAAACATCGCAATGGCTTTGTGAAAGTGTATATCTCATTAACACAGAGTCCAGTGTATAGGATTCTGATCTGGTGGCTCTCCTGGTGACACGATGACTCATAGATCCTGCCCTTCCATTTGGTAATGCCACTGTCTTTAACATCTGGTCTTTAAGGTTTCCAAAGGGAAGCCATATGGCTGCGTTAACTTGGCTTGAAAGTACTTCGTTGTTGAGAACTAGGATCTATTTGTACTCCAAGGGGGCTGGAATAGAAAACCTTGCTATGTGGACAGGTAGAGATGTGGTGAGTATCAAGCTCATCTCTTCTGCATTATTATTATTATTGTTGCTATTGTTATTAATAATGGGCAGTTATTTCCCAGATCTGACTATGGTGCCTGACAGTGCATGAATGTTCATTTTCATCATCCTACGAGCCATTTCTGGGAGATGATGAAACTTCAGTGCTTGTTTGAGGTGTCGAGGGACCTGACAGTAGCTCATGACTGAGGAGAATGGTGACATTCTTCTTCACAGCCTCTAGCACAGTGGAGGGCACAGCAGTGCTGACTCAGCAACCATGGGACGTGCCCCTGGCACAGGTTCTGCTCTGTCTGCTTGGCCCCCTGTCCCAGGTCCATGCTCTTTGGTTTCCAGGATCAGAACTCATGCCTCTTTGTCATAGGGCTGCCCAATGTTTCTAGAAGCTGTCTGTGTGCACAAAGTGGGAAGCACCTAGAAACACCCATCGCTCTGACACAGCCCCTTAGCTAGTGGTTAGAGGGACCCTTGGTCTCCAGGCCTCCCTGTGTGATGAGCTGGTCATCCTGCAGCCAGGGGCCTTGCTTGACTTGGCACCCTTGGGATGAACCCGGGACCCTCTCAGGTGGCCCTGCATTGTGAAGCACTGTGCCACTGCTGTGCCACAGTGGCTGGCCTATTCAGGATATGGTTTGAATCCATTTATTCCTCTCTCTCTCTTCTGCCTCCCTTAAGCTGAAGCCACAACCACCTCTGACCTGGATAGAATGTCTTGCCTCCTTGCATTTCTCTCTCCTTACTATAGCCAGCATGATTTTTGAATACTTCCATTTTTCATTTCTAAAATCTTCCATCGGCTCTTTTCATAATTGCCAGCTCTTGATTTATAACTATCTTTGCTTACTTGATATATAGGTATGCTCCCTTACTGCTCTAAGATATTAAATACACAGATTTTATGTAAGTTTTAAAGTTTCATTTTATTTTGCTTATGATAGATAAGAGTGTGTCTATGTATGACGCATGAGAGAGAGAAAGAGATAGAGAGAGAGACTGACCTTCAACAGGGTGTGGTCATGCCACAGTCCCCTTCTTCCATCCCTCTAGCACATCAAGACCTTGGTCACATGCATGTGCCCTATGAATTTCAGGTCAACCAGGCTGGAGATCAAACCAATGGTCAGCCATGTGGTTCTATATGCTACTACCTATATTACCAGACTGGGCCTACAGATGTTAAATTTCTATTCTGATTAGACTATTAGCTCAATTTCCTCAGTGGTAAGTTTTTTTCTTTCATTGAGTTTGTTGATGCCATTTTACAGGGCTGGGCATCTTCAGTGTTTGCTCTATTTAGATTGAGTGCGAATCTCTGTATTTGCTACTTGTTGTGAAACTGCAGTTGGGCTTTGGCAGGCCTCTTGGGGCATGGGCAGGAGCTGCTGCTGTGGCTTGCCCTGTGAAGAGGGTCAGTACGTGCCACCAGGCAGGGGTCTCACTGTCCCATCTGCATGTGAAGCATGCCCATCTTCGAGGTGTTGCCAGCTACCCTGCCTTCTGACCTGGTTCTGTTCCCAGTTTTCACACTCACAGTTCCTGGGTAGAGGCAGGAGCATCCTTTCCTGACCAGGAAATCCTTCCTGATGACGCAGCCTAAATGCCATCCCCAAATTCTTTTCCTTTATCAACATTGATCACAAGAATTCATTAAATATTGACTTGTTTATGGTTGTCCTTGTCTACTAAACCAGGCTCTAGGAAGGAGAGATGGAGTCTATCTGGGCCACCAATGTGTACTTAGTTCTCAACACTGCGCGTAACGAGTCATTACTTTAAAAGTAATGATTGGATATGTGTTTATGCTTTCACTTAAGGTTTCATGTACAGAAAGGGTTCTTAGCTCAACTCAATGTGAAAACAACTGCAAAAGCAAGCAGCAAAGACCATGTGCTTTCATTTAGACTCTTTGGGGCCAAGGAACCAGGGGGGATTTCCTCTGCAGAGGCCCCTAGCCTGCATGAAGAAGCTGCAGCCCTGCCTCTGTCCTGGGCTGACTCTGGAGCCTGACTTCCCCTTCCTGAGAGCAGAGAGCTCATTTTCCCTCTGAACTCACAGCCTGCTGCCAACAGAGGTGGAGCCTGCGGAAGCTGCTGCAGGACCATTAAGGGGCATTTGAGGAGAGAGTTACATTTAGTGGCTGGATCCTGGGGGGCTCAGCAGGCAGGAACTGGCAGGCACTGGGAGGAAGGAGGGAGAGGGGGCTTCATACTGAGTCACTCTTCAGACATCCCAGGGTGCCAGCAACCCCACTGCAGCCCATCAGCACCTCTGTGCTCTGTACCCATCTGTCCCTTCCTCCTCACCGAGCTAACAGCTGCAGTCCATAAGGGACCTTCCAGAAAAGAGAATGCTTATGACCCTTGAGGAGGAGGGGGTTTTTAGAGACCTCAGCTACTCTCTCCACCTTGTTTAACACTAAGGGAATTGGCCAAGGCAGAGATAAATAGCCCAAGGTCACACGGGCCTGAATAAGGCAGAACTTGGTCCAGAATGCAAAGCTCTTAATCCCCTGGGCCTCAGGACTGAACCAGACTTGGAGATGGTGCACTCTCTCATTCATGCATGCTCTCTCCCCTTTTCTAGCCTCTCTTATCTTGTCTCTGCTCCCTCTGGTCCCCCAGCCTCTTACCACCTCAGCTCTGTGCTGCAGCTGCTAGGACACATGTGTGCCACCACATCCCACACCCCTGCCTGACCACCACACAGTTAACATGGTTTGGATCTGAGGGGCTTGCTGGCCTCTGTCCAAGCAGCAGCACCTAACCAAAGCTCTTCTAGGGCCTCAAGCAACATTGAGGAGTTGCAGTGTGAAGAGGAAGAAAGCGCACAGGCCAGGATAAGCACCAACCCGGAATTTGTGATCCCCTCCACAGGCACTGGGCATTCCTTTAATCCCAGTGCACGGGCCAGACTGGCCCTTGTCTCATGAAAATGAAAGCCCAAGTTCCGGCTTCCAGTCCAAATTTCCGGGATGAGAACAGTTCACCAGCTCCTGGGCTGTGTGTGGGTTCATCTGACAAGCTCAACCTCACCCTCTCCTCTGCTCCCCGTCCTCTGAGCCACAGCTGCTTCTGCCTCCCAATCTTCCCCAAACACCATGGTATTACCCCTACTCTTGCACCCAGAGAGAGTACTGTTCAATGACGTCTTCATTTCTCCTTCTCGGTCCTCCCAGGGAGCATCTTGACTGCAGAATTTGTCTCCAGCATCTACTGATGCCGGTACAAACACCAGCTTCAATCCTAGTTGGTTGGATGGGGTCTGGCCACTTGGGATCCCAATTTGAAACTGCTCATCCCTGCCTCCCACATTCCCATCCCAGCTGGGGTCAAGGGTACAAAGGGCGCTGTTCTCGCTTTATGTCATAATCTTCCAACTAAGGGGAGCCCAGCCAGGCAGACCCCAAGGTGGACATGCGGGAAGGGCTGCCTTTGGCGCATTACTGATCAGCTGGGGATTCTGGCATCACCTCTCCTTTACGGGAACACTTTCTAGAGTGTGTCCCAGGAAACCCTGACTCCCCGATACTCTCTGAGACTAAAAGGTTCAGAGATAGACCAAGTTTGGAAAATGCTACTATCTGCCCCTTTTAGATTGTCAGTGCTATTTGGTGTGTTAAAGTCTCTGAGCGACCCCGACCCCGGTAAGAAACGTGAATTGCAAAACAGTAAAACAAAACATAAACAGCGGGGGACCCCCCTCCAATGACCCCAAAGTTAAGATTGTGTCTGGACCTTCAGGTGTCTATACCCACCTTGGAAGCTGTCACTGCGTTTCCCCCCCTGACAGGCCTTGTTCCAACCTTGGACTTCAGGGACGTGTTCTCCCACCTATCTGTGCTCGGGCATCCCTCCCCTCTCCTCTGAATTTTGTTTGTGCCTATTCGCAATTTCTTGAACACAAAACAGAAAAACAAAACAAACCAAATAAATAGTTAGAACCAGAAAGAGAGCCGGCCAATGAAACAGGGAACTGGAGCATTACAGCATCTGCAAGGCCGCCCATTGGCTGGTGTGCCCTGAGGCGATGGCTGCGGTTCCTCCGGCCCCTCCCCTCTCCAGGCGCAGAGGTGCGCACGCGCTTTCGCTAGTTTCGGGGAGTATCCGAGAGGTGCTCGGGAGCACCGGGCACCGGGGAGTCCTTGGCCGTGAGCCACGATCGCCTGTTAGCCCTGCAGTCTGCGGCTGGGCATCTGCACGAGCGCTTGTCTCGGAGCGCGCTTTCCTGCAGCGGGCGTCACTGCCCGGACCTGGGCGGGGGGACGTGCGGGATCCAGGATCCGGGATCCACCGGGTTAATACTGCAAGGTGCACGCTCGCGGGGGACTCAGTGCTGGGATGGTCTCAGGCTTAAATGGATTAGCTCTTCCTTTAGAGCCAGCCCAGGTGCCTCTTGCACTATGGACCCTTCTGTAACTGCCCCAGCCCACATGTATTCCCCCTGAACGTCTATAATAAAATGCTCACTCCTGTGAGCGCTATCCTGGTAGCAAATGTTGTATTGCGGATCAATGCTATAATCATCCCCCTTTTTTACCACTATACAAACCTGATTTTTAGCCGGACATATGGTTTCTGAGACAAAGATTACATTCCCAATGCCCTTGCAACTAGGGTGACTAAGTTCTAGTCAACGAGTTCACATTCAGCTTTTAGAAAGTGCCCTTAACCTGAGGCTGTGCTTGTTTGGATCCCTGGTCCCTCCTGCTGGCTGGAAGGGAGACATGACTTCTGGAGCGTATGCATGGGCCATGAGGTAGCATAGGTAGGACTGGAGCAGCAGGAGGGAGTAGCCTGGGTCCCTAATGATTCAAAGGACACCGGTATCCAAAGCGGGTTGAGTCCAGGTCCCCTCTTGGAGACCAAAGTTAACAGATGTTCCAGCCCTTCATATCTGCCGTGAATACAGAGGGCTGGTCATACTAGCCCTGGGCATTTTTATTTCTTAAAAAACTAACTTAAAAAATATCTATTTATATTTTTAATTTGATGAGAGAGTGAGAAAGCTAGCTGCCAGGTCTGGGACTTGAACCATGGTCAGCCAGATGGTAGTCCAGTGCCTTAACCACTATGCCACCTGCTGGCCCCATAAAAATTATTTATTTATTTAATTCCATTTGTTGTTATTATTTTTTAAATTTGACCAGAGAGAGACAGAGAGTGAAAGGGGAAGTGAGAAAGCAAGTTTCCAGGTCTGGGATTTGAACCTCAGTTGGCCATGTGGAAGTCCAGTGCCTTTAACCACCACACCACCTCTTAGCCCTCTAGCCCTGGCTTTTTTTTTTTTAATGTGTTATCAGATATCTTTTTTGAGATATATGTTTATATTAGTCAGGGTTCTCCAGAGAAACTGAATCAACAGAATAGGTGTGTGTGTGTGTGTGTGCGTGTGTGTGTGTAAGATGCATATAACACATATATAATATCTATGAGAGTATTTCAAAAGGTTCATGACAAATCGAGTTTATTTTGGTGCAAATAATTTTGAAATCCATGATACTTTTTGCATAAGCTTTTTGAAGACCCCTGATGTGAGAGAGGGAGAGAGATTTGTTTTAAAGAATTGACTTATGCCGGGCGCATGTGCGTGTGTGCCCAAGATCCCGAGAGGAGAATGGAGGAGAAGGGATTGAGGCGTGACCATCCCCCCTGGGGGTGATTTCTCGCTTTCTGTCTTTATGTCTCTCTCTGTCTGTCTGGTGAGCGCACGCGCCCTATTGCGAAAACCTCTCCAAAAAAAAAAAAAGAAAAGAAAAAAAAAGAATTGGCTTATGCCACTGTAGGAGCTGGCCAGTTTGAAATCGCAGATTCAGGGATGGGCTGGTATTGCAACGCCAGTCCAAAGGCAGTTGGGAGGCAGAATTCCTTCTTCCTCAGGGGACCCCAGTCTTTTCCCTAGGGCCTTCAATTGATTGATGAGGCCCACCCACATTATGAAGGGAAATCTGCTTTATTCAAAGTCTATTGATTGAAATGTTCGTCTCATCTAAAAAAATATCTTCATGGCAACATTTAGACTAGATACCATGGCTGTTGTGGACTCAGTTTTGTCTATCTCCAAATTCGTATGTCAAAGCCTTAACCCCACTATCATGGAATGTGACTGTATTTGGAGGAAGGGCCTTTAAAGTAGTAATTAAGTGGGACCAGCAATTGGTGTAATGGCTATGTCACTGGACTCCCATGTAGTCGACCACGGTTCGAGTCCTGGACCCAGTAGCTTAAACTCGCACCAGGTGCATGTGCGTGCATGCCCAGGATACCAAGAGGAGAATGGAGGAGAAGGGATTAAGGTGTGGCCATCCCCCTGGAGGTTGATTTCTCACTTTCTGTCTCTCTGTCTCTGTCTTTCTGGTGAGCTCATGCGCCCTATAGCAAAAACCTCTCAAAAAAAGTAAGTTAAAATGAGACTGTCAGAGTGGAGGCTCATCTGATCTTGCCGGTGTCCTTTTAAGAAGGGGAGATTGGGGCCGGCAGGTGGCATGGTGGTTAAAGGCGTTGGATTCCCACATGACTGACTATGGTTTGAGTCCTGGACCTGGCAACTTGCTTTCTCACTCTCTCTAACTCTCTAACTCTCGCTCTCTCACTCTCTCGCTTTCTCGCTCTGTCCCTCTCTGATCAAATTAAAATAAATAAAGTTAAATAAAATAATTCTTTAAAAAAAAAAGAGAGAGAGATTAAGACACACAGAGGAATACAGGGGCTCATGTGCACCAAGGGAAGACCATGTGGAGAGGTGGCAGGAAGGCAGCCATCTGTGAGCTGAAGAGAGAAGTTTCAGAACAAGCCAGTCTTTCCAGCTCCTTGATCTTAGGTTTGCAGCCTTCAGAACTGTGAGAGGGTGAATCTTGGCTGTGTAAGCCACTGAGTCTGTGGCTTTTTCTTTTCTTTTTTTTTTTTTTTTTGAGAGGGTTTTGCTATAGGGCACGTGCACTCACCAGAAAGACAGACAGAAAGTGAGAAATCATCCCCTAGGGGGATGGCCATGCCACAATCCCTTCTCTTCCATTCTCCTCTCGGGATCTTGGGCACACACGCACACGCGCTCGGCGTGAGTTTAAGCCGCCGGGTCCGGAACTCGAACCACGGTCGACTACATGGGAGTCCAGCAACATAGCCATTACGGTAACTACTGGTCCCGGCTGTGGCATTTTCTACGACAGTCCTTAGAAAACTAGCACACATGACATGGGCAAGTTGACATACGAAACTGTCACGATGGTGCTTAACCAGACTGTGTGCCTTGGAGACAGGCATGGTTCATTCATCCTTGGGGGTCGTACAGGCTTCCCCCCATGCCAAGGGACTTGAACTTTACAACCATCATTGCTGGTGGGTGAGTGAAGGTGATAAGTAGCAGAGTCCCAAGGTCAAGTTTGGATTTTAGAAAGATCTCTCTGGAATTATCAGTGGGTAGAGGAGAAGGAGACTGATTAAGGGGCTCAGGTATAACAAAAGGAAGTGACCATGGAAAGAGGACAATTTAGCAGTGATTGGCTTGAGGGTAAGGGAGAGGGAAGGTCGAGGGGGTAATCCCAAGCTTCTAGTTGGAGAGGCTGGATGGGCGATGGTGCCACCAACCGACAAAGACAAGCAAGTGATCTCTTTTGAGGTGCTGGCTGTGGGTGCAGCATCCAACAATTCATCTGCTTTTAGGCATGGTGAGCTTCACCTGCCGGTGGGACACTCCCCAATAAGGATTCCAGGCAGCACATCAGTATCCTAGTCTAGAGCTCGAATCTGGTTGGAAACTCAGATTTCTGTATTTAAGTCTATCCAGAAATTATATTTCTAGAGCAGTGACTCTTCTCATGATGTATGCATCGTCCCACATCGTCTAAACAGGCATGGCTACCTGGTCTTCCTTCCTTCCTTCTCCCCTCCTTCCTTCCTCATTCTTGCTTTTTCTTTTTTCACTTTGCTGTATTTCTTTCTCTTTTTGTCATCCTCCTCATCATACAAAGAACAATTTTAATAATGATACACATTTAAGTTTCAGAAAGGATGCCGGCACTGTGGAGGTCTCCCTGCCACACATAGAAAAATCAACTGGAATTCATAGCAGATATGAGCCATATTCTCCTGACCTAAGCTTTCTATGTTTTTTTCATTTTTATTTTTTAAATTAATTAATTAATTAATTAATTAATTTTATTGGTTTTTTTTTTTTTGGGGGGGGAGAGGTTTTTGTTACAGGATGTGTTGCTCGCCAGAGAGGCAGAGAAAGACAGAGAGACAGAACGCGAGAAATCACCCCCCAGGGGGGATGGCCACGCCGCAATCCCTTCTCCTCCATTCTCCTCTCAGGATCTTGGGCATGCATGCACACATGCCTGGCTTGAGTTTTAAGCACTCTGGGTCCAGGACTTGAACTGTGATCGACTATATGGGAGTTCAGCGACATAACCATTACGCTAACTGCTGGTCCCTATTTTTAATTTTTTAATGGAGTCTTTGAATTGAAAAAAAAAAAAAAAAAAGTCTCCCACCCAACTATCTGAGACCAGCTTTTATGTTCAGGAGGATCTGTCTTCGGGCTGTATGGAGAAGTCTGGCTGTTATTCTAAGGGAAGATTTGCCTGGAAAAAAGCTTGTCTCTCCCATCTGAAACTTTCTTCCATGAGTCAAAACCCATTCCTGGGGCCCTCCCAGTTTCCTGTCTTGAGCAAACAGCTAGGGAGAGAGGGCATCAGGAGTGGTCTGGAGTCTTCAATCTGCCTTTCAAACTCTCCTCTCGACTTAACCTTAGACTCTGGCCCAACTCTGCCAATCTTTCATTACCAAGCACCTCTCTCTGCCAAGTCTCAGAGCTTTCTGGTTTTTTCTGGGCCTCAGCATCCTCATTTGACAAAAAAAGGGAACGTGTATCTGCTGTGCAGGGTTATCATGTGGAAGAAAATGAAGTAATAAATGTGGGAGGACCTCTCATTGTGCTTGCTTGCGAGTGGAAAGTTGATAACTAGCCGGGCTTCCCGCATCCCAATTCCTGCCTCTAGCTTCCTCCCTTAGCTTTTCCAGTTAAACAGCAGCAGCAACAGCAACCACAAAATGCACCCCAAGGTGCTTTTAGCCATGTTCTGTGTCCTCAGTTAGTTACACATGTCACGCCCTTCCTGTGTCAGAAGCCCATGAATCTTGCATGATGACTGCTCTCTGTGACTCTGTGTTCCTGTGTCTCTGTGTGTTGTTCTGAAGGCTTTGTTTCTGTCTTCATCTGAGAGTCACATGCGAATGCAGTGGCATCTCACCTGCTCTGTTAGGTGTGACAGCTACTGGCAGGAAATAGAGAACTGTGTTTTTTTGTTTGTTTGTTTTGTTATATAGAGCATGTGTGCTCGCCAGAGAGACAGACAGAAAGTGAGAAATCACCCCCCAGGGGAGATGGCCACACCACAATCCCTTCTTCTCCATTCTCCTCTCGGGATCTTGGGCACACACGCACACGCACCCAGCGTAAGTTTAAGCCACCGGGTCTGGGACTCGAACCATGGTCGACTACATGGGCGTTCAGTGACATAGCCATTGCGCTAACTGCTGGTTTTACTCGTTGTTGCTTGGCAGGAACCTCCTGTCTCAGAAGGAAACAGCTTTCCATCTATGAGACTGTCATTTCCCTATAAGTAAGAGAGTTCCCTTATTGGGAAGTCTTTTTTTTTTTTTTTTTTTTCTGGTTTCCCAAGTGAATGCATAAATCTCAGGGATCCTCACTGGGCTCCTTTCATACACTGTGTTTTGCTAACAACAGGGTAAACCTCCCTAGGCACTTCTACCTGGGAGTGGTCCCCCGAAGGCTGAGTGCCAGCCCTCTAATGAGCACACTACTATTTGAATATGTCTTTTTGCAAACACTGAAGACATCCAGTGAGCGTCCCTGCTTAGTGAACCTTCATAACTAGAAGCTGAAGGGTCTCATGCCAGATTGGTAGGACACCCAGGCTGGTTCACACCACTGCAGAGTTCTGAGCTGTGTAGCCCTGAACGCGAGGATGGTCATGCTGCTGCTGATTGTAAAATCCACAGCAACTCCCATTTATTGTCCTGTTTGGCTGGGAGATTTGGCAGGTCCTCTCTCTCTCTCTCTCGTTTACCATGCATCAGGGACGGGCCAACATGCTTGCCCACATTATAGCCCTCACTATTCCTCCCTGTCCCATAGGCAGGCCCTACTATTGTCCCTGCTATAGTAAATAAGGAAGCTGGAGTTCATAGAGGTGAAGAACTTGCCAAGACCATCTTGGTCCCAAGTGGCCAAACCAGACCTTATACCCAAGTCTATCTGCACAAAGCTAGCTCATGATTGTCTTTTTTTTGTTTTGTAAAAGAAGTATTTATTTAATTCCATTTATTATTATTATTATTATTATTATTACTTTTAATTTGACCAAGAGAGAGACAGAGAGAAAGGGAAAGTGAGAAAGCAAGGTGCCAGGTCTGGGACTCGAACCACAGTAGGCCATGTGAGAATCCAGTGCCTTTAACCACCACACCACCTGCCAGCCCCAAACTAGCTATGCTAACTCACAACTGCAATGCCTTTCAGAAGGGCTGTGACCCACTGAGGTTGGTGGGACCAACCTTATCAATTGATCTCTTGCTATATCTAGTCTGAACTGGGCTGTCCAGGTGTTCTCCTGCGCAACTAGCAGCAGGTCTTCTTGCCAGAGCTCCTGGGCACGGGCAGCATGTAGAAGCTCTGCCTGCTGGGGGTGGGGGCAGCTCTGCAGCTCTGCCCAGCTGGGAGACAGAGCTGGGAGGCGGGTTGTCTATTGATTGACCGAAATTGGATTTGTTGACACAAACTGCCAGCGTTTCACAGTGATGAAAGGATTGCCCACCGGCCTCATAACAAGCAGAGATTTCCCTGAGGGCTGCCAGAGCTGCTAGTGTGGTTCTTTTGTGAGGAGAAGAAAGCAATTAGGAGTATGGGTGAGGTTATTAGGTCTTATTGCTTCCCTCAGCTCCTGCACACACCGTGTGCTGCATGGTGTGGGATTTGGGGCTCCCCATCCTACATGCTATGTGTTCTGTTCATACCCCTTCCACTGTGTAAAGCCAGCTGGGGGGACAAACACAGCTTGCGTATGCTGACTCCAGAGCATATGGAGAACGCACACACAGATTTGGGTCACTAAAAGAAGCCAGCAGGTGGAACCAGCTTTAGCAGACTTTAAAAAGAACAACGTCATGGGAGTATAAATACAAATTCATGAATGCATGAGACACGTACCTCTGTTTCTCTCCTGTTTTCTCCAGTCCCTTTTGCATTTGATCACATTCAAAGTAGTCAGACCTGTATTGTTTAAAAGACATATTCAGGTACGATGGCCAGATGTTTACAGCTGCAGATGGGCAGGGAAAGAAGAGGATAGGGAGAATATGTTCTGCCAGAATGACATTGCTCTAATAACTATTGGAATCTGGAATATGCACAGGAATGGGGCAGGTACATGGGGGATAGGAAAAAACAGGGTAATATATATATATGTGTGTGTGTGTGTGTGTGTGTGTGTGTGTATGTAAAATCAGGGTAATTGTGTATGTGTGCGTGTGTGCGTGTGTGTGTATGGATATATATATGTACACACACATACATGCATATATATATATATATATATATATATATATCTTTATAGTGTATAAATGTTATTTTTGTCATGGTGATAAAATACACATAACATAAAATTTCCCATCTTAACCATTTGCAAGTGCACAGCTCAGTTTCATTAAGCACATTCACACTGTCGTGCAATCATCGCCACCATCCATCCCCAGGACATTCTCATCTTCCCACCTGGAAACTCTGTACCTATTAAACACTAATCCTTTATTCCCATTACACCCAGTCCTTGGAAATTACCGTTCTATTTTGGATCTCTGTGAATTCAATGACTTTAGGTACTTCATGTGAATGGAATTATACAGTATTTGTCTTTGGGTGACCGGTTTATTTTAGTTAGCATGCTGTCCGTAGGGTTCATTTATGCTGTAGCATGCATCAGAATTTCCTTCCTAATATCCCATTATATATATATACATACATACATACACACACCCCACATTTTGTTTACCCATTCATCTATTGATGGACACCACTTTTTGGCTCTTATAAATACTGCTGCTATGAACACAGACATACAAATATGTTTGAGCCCCTGTTTTCACTTTTTTTGGGATATATTCTCAGAAGTGGAATTGCTGGATTGTGTAAGAATTCTGTTTCTTTTCTTTTCTTTTTTTTTGAGGAACTTCCATTCATTTTTCCATTGCAGGTTTAACATTTTACATTCCAGTGACCATATGCAGGGGTTCCAATTCCTCCACGTCCTTGCCAATGCTTGTCCATTTTATTTGTTTGCTTGCTTTTTAATAGTAACCATCCTGATAGATCTGAGGTAGTATCTCACTGTGGTTTTGATTTGCCATTCTGTAATGATTAGTGATGTTGAACATATTTTTGCATGCCTTTTGTCCAGTTGTAATCTTTTAAGAAAAGTTGTTTGGGGGACTCATACATAACATAATGATTACATTGCTGGACTCCCACATGGCCAACCGCGGTTCGAGCCCTAGACCCAGAAGCTTAAAACTCCTCCAGGCACATGTGTGTGCATGTCCAAAATCCTGAGAGCAGAATGGAGGAGAAGGGATTGCAGCACGACCATTCGCCCTGGGGAGTGATTTCTTGCTTTCTATCTCTGCCTTTTTTTTTTTTGTCTCTCCAGCGAGTGCATGTGTCCTATAGCAAAAACCTCAAAAAAAAAAAGGAGAAAAAAAGAAAAGTTGTTTGAAATTTGTTGTTATGTTGCTTTATTTATTTATTTATTTACAGTGGCCAAGGGTAGAGTTATAGATTAGTCCCATTGTATAGAGAGGAAAGGAACGTCACAGATGCTCAGAAACTTACCCCAAGTTTCTCAGTTGGCAGCAGTGAGGCCTTTTGGCTCCCGGGATTCTTGCCTTCCAGCTCTGCCATGCTATTTTCTCCTAAGAGAGTGGGCCACTCCTTTACAGACTTAGGGAGCAGTACATGATGGTATAAAGGACTTGTAAAAAGAAGGCTACCGGGAACCAGCAGTTAGCGTAATGGCTATGTCGCTGGTCTCTCACATAGTCGACCGTGGTTCGCGTCCTGGACCTGGTGGCTTAAAACTCACGCCGGGTGCGTGTGCGTGCGTGCCCAAGATCCCGAGAGGAGAATGGAGGAGAAGGGATTGCAGCGTGACCATCCCCCCTGGGGGGTGATTTCTCGCTTTCTGTCTCTATGTCTCTGTCTCTCTGGCGAGCGCACGCGCCCTATAGCAAAAACCTCTCCATAAAAAGAAGGCTACCTGTCAACTTTATGGACATTCAAGAAAAGTGGGGCTAGGGACTGGGTCATTTGGATAAGTTTTACATGGCAGAGTGGGGACCAGAATTGGACATTAAGGAATAGTGTGATAGCAACTAACATCACAACTGAGGAAACACTGAAAGCTATTACTCTAAGATTCAGTACAAGCTAAGGGGGCCCACTCTCACCACTACTTTTCAATGTAGTGCTAGAAGTCCTAGTAAAAGCAATTAAATAAGAAAAAAAAATGAAAAACATTCAGAACAGGAAGGAAGAAGTAAAATGATCTCTATTTGCAGGTACACAATCATATATGTAGAAAATCCTAAAGTCTCAACAACAAAATCTGTCAGAACTGATAAACAAATTCAGTAAAGTTGCAGGATACAAAAGCAGTCATGTTTTTACATATAAATAACGATCTGAAAAGGAAATCAAGGAAACAGTCCCATTCACAGTAGCAATAAAAAGAATAAGATATTTAGGAATGAACTTAAACAAAGAGATAAAAGAACTATTCATTGAAATTTATGAAACATTGATGAAAGAAATTAGAGAACACACAGGTAAGTGGAAAGACATTTCATGTTCACAGATTGAAAGAATTAATATTGTTAGTGTCCATACTACTCAAAATGATTTTTACAGAGATTTAATTGAATCCCTGTAAAAATTCCAGTGACATTATTTATAGAAATAGGAAAAATATATATGGAACATAATCTCCTGAAGAGTCAATGCAATCTTTTTTTTTTTTTTTCACTATAGGGCGCGTGCGCTTGCCAGACAGAGAGAGAGAGAGACATAGAGACAGAAAGCGAGAAATCACCCCCCAGGGGGGATGGTCACACCGCAATCCCTTCTTGTCCATTCTCCTCTTGGGATCTTGGGCACGTACGCACACGCGCCCGGCGTGAGTTTTAAGCCACCGGGTCCGGGATGCGAACCTCGGTCGACTACATGGGAGTCCAGCAACATAGCCATTACGCTAACTGCTGGTTCCCAAGAGTCAATGCAATCTTGAGTAAGAATAACAAAACTGGAAACATTAGTCTCTAATTTCAAAATATTACAGAGGTGCAGTAATTAAAAAAAATAGTACTGGGGGCCAGCATGTGGTATGATTAAGGTGACGGATACACATATAGTTCAATGCAGTTCGAGTCCTGGACCTGGTGGCTTGAAATTCACACCAGGTATACGTGTATGTGTGCCCAAAATCCTGAGAGAAGGATGGAAGAGAAGGGATTGCAGTGTGGCCACCCCCATAAGAAACAATTTC
Source organism: Tupaia tana (assembly GCA_026018925.1). NCBI lineage: Eukaryota > Metazoa > Chordata > Mammalia > Scandentia > Tupaiidae > Tupaia > Tupaia tana. The sequence goes on along the minus strand of JAKSZU010000024.1, from coordinate 28,524,034 downwards.
TTACTTTCCCTCTGTCCCTCTTCATTGACTGCATGTACCTCTATGGCAAAAACTTAAACAAACAAACAAAAAAGATAGTGCTGGCATTATGACAGATATGTAGAATAATGAAATAGAATAGAAAGTTCAGAAATAAATCCATGTATCTGTGGTCAATTGATCTTCAACAAAGGTGCTGAAAATACACAGTGGGAAGAACAGTCTTTTCAATAAATAACGTTAGGAAAAATGAATATTCATATGCTTAAGAATGAAACTGGACTCTTATTTCATACAAATAAAAACATCAACTCAAAATTACTCAACTGAAAAAAAATATTAAAAAAAACACAGGGAAACAGCTTTTTGACATTGGTCTGGGCAATGATGTTTTTGGATATGACCCCAAAAAGCACAGGTAACAAAAGCAAAAATAGATATATTGGATTGTAGTAAATGAAAAAAGTTGTATACAGAGAAGGAAATAGTATGAAAGACAACCTATAGAATAGGAAAAAATCTTTAAAGTCTGTACGTATAAGAGACTAATATTCAAAATACTTAAGGAGCTCATGTGACTCAAAAGCAAAAAAAGACAAAAACAAAAAAACCTGATTAAAATGGACAAAGGATCTGAATAGACATTACTCAAAAAAGACATACAAAGGGCCGCAGGTATATAAAAAGGTGTGCAAGGTCACTGATCATAGGGAATTATAAATAAAAAACACATTGAGATATCACCTCACACCTATTAAAATGACGGTTGTAAGAAAGATGAAAGACAATAAGAGCTAGCAAGATATGGAGTAAAGAGAACCCCTGTATATGTTGATGGGAATGTAACTTGGTACAGCCATTATGAAAAAAAAATTATGAAATTTCCTCAAAAATTAAAAACAGAACCTTATAATCCAGCAACCCTACTGCTTGGTATATATATCCAAAGAAGATTAAAGCAGTATCTTGACATCAACTCTGCATTCCCATGTTCATTGCAGTATTATTTGCGTTGGTCAAGCTATAGAAATAACCCAAATACCTGTTGATATATTCATGAGAGGAAAAGATGTCGATTATTCAACTTTTAAAAGAAAGGAAATCATGCCATTTGTAACCAAATGAGCCTAGAGAAAATTCTGTTAGGTGAAATTAGTCAGAGGCTGAAGGAAAATAACTGCATAATTTCATTTACATGTGGAATTTTAAAATGTCAAACTCGTAGAAAGGGAGAATACAATTGATTGTGACTACCAGGGACTGGGGGATGGGCAGATTTGATGAAGGGGTACTAAGTTTCAGTTGTGCAAGGATGCATTTAATTGATAGTATTCATGTATGCATGCTTGCAGTCAGCAAATATTTGCTTTCTGCTAAGTTCTGTTCAAGGTGCTGAGAAAAGAGAGGCAAATAAGCTTATGTGGAGCTTCTAGTCTAAATCCATCCACGTGCAGCTACTGAGCCCTTGAAATGTGGCTAGTCTGAACGAGGAGTGCACTAAGTGCAAAATACACAGCTGATTTCAAAATTTTGAGCAATAAAATGTAAAGTTTTTAATATTTTTATATTGGTTACCTGTTGACATGATAATCTGGATATTTGTGTTAATTTTCTGTGTGTGTGTATACACATATATACATATATTTATTATACATATACATATATACATATACATATATATATACACACATATACATATATATATATATTTAAGGTTTTGCTACACAGCATGTGCACTCACAGGGGAGAGAGAGAGACAGTGAAAGAGAAAGTAAGAAATTATCCCCCAGGGAGGATTACCACGCCACAATCCCTTTTTATTCATTCTCCTCCTGGGATTTTGGGCATGCATGCACACATACCCAGTGTGATTTTTTTTAAGCCATTAAGTCTGGGACTAGAACCACAGTCAGCCATGTGGTAGTCCAGCACCTTAACCATCATGCTACCTGCTGAACCCTAAAACATGTATATTCTTAAAATTAATTTCACCTGTACTATAAAATGTAAAATTACACCCGTGGCTCAAATAATATTTCTATTGAAGAGCACTCTTCTAGTGGGAAATTAGAACAATAAGTAATAAGCAGATAAACATGTACAGTGATATCAGGTAATGATGAATAGGGTAGTCTCTCAGGAGATGGACTCTGCACAGAGACTTTGGAGGAGAACCAGAGTGATATGTCTGGGATGGGTGAACATGAAGAGGTGCCTGGAAGAAGGTTGGAGAGGCGGCAGGCCAGATCCTTGAGCAGCCTTATAAGCTACGGTGTTTTGAACCCACAGGTTTTGATGATTGATAGGACACAAGAAATGAGTGAGAAATCAGGGTGAGAGTGCCAGAAAGTTCAGAACCACTGTGGCTTGGTGGCTGTTAGGTGCTGCTGGTTCGCCTAGTTTTGGATGGAGATAGGACCTTTGCTGAGTTCTGAATTCTTGGCTCCTCCTGCTGAGTCTATGTTGCTGTCAGAAAATTCAAATTAAGATGTGCAGTTCACAGTGGAAGATCAAGTTTTGAAAGTTAGAAACAAGGCTGGGGCTGAAAACTCAGTTAAAAGTTCTCTTAGAGGGGACTCTTGAGTCCACGTGTTCCTGAGTGTAATGGGAGGTGAGAAGGGAATGATAACTGGTCAAATCTGGTGTGAGCTCTGGCTCTGCCACTTCCTCCCTCCTGTTCTTTCTCACCCCTCTCACTGAATGACCCTATGTCTACCATCAACTAGTGGGGTGTAGAGGAAGTGGTGTTCTACCTGTTCCATGCCTAGACTACCTCTTCCTCTGAATGCCATGAGCTACTATGTAAAAATTTCTCCTGTACTGAGGCCACCATGTTGTGAGGAAGCCTCCACGTGAAGAGGCTGGATGGGGGGACAGAGTTGCCTGAACAGTCCCCAGTCATTCAATACATTCCAGTTGAAACACCAGACACAGTAGAGCAGAGATAAGCTATTTCTCCCACCACACCCATATTTCTGGCCATAAAATGGTAAGATGTCAGAAGAATAAATTGTTGCTTTAATCCACTAAGGTTTGTAGTAGTTTATTATTTGGCAATAAATAAATGGGACAATATGTAAAATGGGATAATAATTCACATCTTACTTGATTGTTGAGAGGGTAATATGAAATATTAAGCACAATTTCTGGCACTAGTAGGTACTAAATAAATGTTCACTTTCTTACCTTTGTCTGGTTGATACTACAAATTAGAAATCTGTGTCTTGTTTAGTTCAGCCTTGTGGAGTGATATAAAATAAATTGAAGTCCTGTTTTATAGCTATCCTATTAAATGTATAAAAACGACTATCAGGAGACAATAGGCTATCTTCCCTCTCCTCGATTGCACATTCTCCCTGCCCTCTGTTACACTGGTTTCAAGCCACATTATTCTGGTCACTCTTCTCAGGATCTGCTCTACTTTAAAATTCCCCTTGGACGTGTTGCCCTGGAAGGGTCACCATAGCATGGTAAGCGCAGCTCTGGACATGATGAACTCAGCTCCTTTCTTTGCCTGGACACACCACACCACTGGGAGTGCTGGAGGATTGGACTGACACTGCAGGGTTCCAGGTCTATTATTCAGTGTTTACTATCATTCTCAGTTTCCTGATACCATAGATATGATCAATTATACTCTCTTTATTTCTTACCCAAATCATTTATCAAAATGTTGGACACAATGAGGATAGAGCCAATAGAAATCTCAGTATATGTTGACATTTGTTCACTAATAGGTCCTGCTGGGTATGTTTGTTCAACCAGTTATGTGTGAATCACCCAACACTTCTGTCTTTCAGCCCACAATTTTTTCCATCTGTTTATGGGAATATTCAATCAAGCTCTTTAGCATATATTTTCTACTTCTGTTCTGTCGCAAGAGCTGGTGTTGTTTGTGTTAGGTGGCACAGAACAGGGACTGTGTCCTGTTTTTCTCCTGTCGGTTCCTATGCTGAACTGTGAGAAGTCCTCAGTGAGATTCTGGATGAGCTCTTTCAACCACACTGTCCAGTCAATATCCCTCTTATTCCTATCCTAATTTCGAAGCATAGTGTGGAAGAGAACTCAATTTTATTTACATTGTTTGAAGTAAATCAACTATAGTTAACTTAATTTGAATCCTTAACCGTTGGACTATAGAAACTTGTACAAGGTGAGGACCAGCAATTGGCATAATGGTTATGTCACTGGACTCCCATGCAGTCGACTGTGATTCCAATCCCAGACCCGGTGGCTTAAACTCATGCCAGGCGCGTGTGCGTGCGTGCCCAAGATCCCAAGAGGAGAATGGAGGATAAGGGATTGTGGCATGGCCATCCCCCCTGGGGGGTGATTTCACACTTTCTGTCTCTCTTTCTCTCTCTTTCTGGCAAGCACAATTGCCCTATAGAAAAAACCTCTCAAAAAAAAAATTATGTTTTGTTGTGATCAACACTTCATTCATTGAGGCAGAGTTAATTAATACTTATGACTCTGGGGCAAAACATTTGAATCCCTGCTATTGCATTCATTAGCTAGGGTGGATTATTTAACCTCTCTGTGCCTCAGTTTTATCATCAGTAACATGGGAATTCCACGGGGTTTGTTGAAAGGAATAAATTAGTTACGATATACAGAATGCACACTGCTAGTGATCACTATTATTATTTATTTTATAGACTCAGCTAATATTTTCTTGGGGGCTATAAGTGTTCAAATCCTGAAATTGTTCATTCTTAAACTGAAATAGCTTCTGTGGAGCTTTAAGAAATCCCGCAGAGGATCAGCCACAGTGGCACAGTGGTAACACAACATTCTGTGTTGCTGAATCCACACGGGAAGGTACTGGGTTCATGTCTCAAGATCTCCTTGGGCACGCTGGGAATGTATGGGTCCATGATCTTGGTGAGTTGAGGCTGGTGATAGCTCATGGTGTGAAGACCCTGGATAATATTCTCCCAAGGTTATGAATCAATACCAAATAAAATTGTAAAGAAATCATTTTAAAAAGAGAATTTAGAATCCTTTTAGAATATATCTTAAACCTTCAAATAGGAAAGTCAAAGTCGCTGAAAGTCACAGAAAAAGTAACACTCTCTGATTTGGAGATCTGCATTATTCATGCCAGTAATTCTCAAATTTCAGAAAATCATCTGGGGTACAATTTCAATGGATGGAAAATCTCTCTCCTCCTCCCCTCTCCCAGCAAACTTTAGAGATGTAGATTGAGGAGTCTTAGAAGGGGGTTCAAAAGCTAGAATTTCTAATGAGTATTGGAGGTTAGTTTTGGCCTTCTTCACGGTCACCCTCCTTCCCTCCACTCCTCCTCCATTTCTCCCTCCCCCCTTCCCTTCTATTCATCTATCTAACCGTCCATCTGCAGGGCCTGTAACTTAAATTCCTTCCTACATTTATAGAAACCAGTAGTCCAAAAGGAAAGATATTTGCTTACCCTAAATTCTGGCAGCAAAGAGATGCCTATGAGACTTAAGACCATCCTGGATGTTCCCACGAGAGACTTGAAATCCAGAGTAACGGAGTAAGGTTACAGGAGCAGTTTAAGTTTCTAGTTCCTCTGGCAGTGCCAAAAGTAATGAAGGTGCTCAATTAGCCAATTCCTGAAGCACGATCTTCCCAAGTTTCCATCAGTCACATCCAATTTTCAAACCTAGTTCTACAGGCTTGCTTCTCCCCAGCTTCATGAGTTACTTCATGGTTATCCAAGGAAGTCTTTTTTCCTTGGGTTACCAGTGTTGGTCCCTGTTGTTTCCAACCAAGAATCCTGAGTACTTCGTCTGGCCCACAAGTAAAATGGAGTACTGCCTTTTTGACATTCTGAGCATTATGGATTATTTTGCAAATAATCCTCCAAGGTTATGAATTAATACCAGTGTTATCCCTGTGGTAATACTATCTAGTGTCTACCTGAGGTCTTTCTCTACTATATTACTAAATATGAGAGATAGCATACTTCCTATATAACCTCTTCAAATCAGATCTTAATCTTTTTACTTTAAAACCAAACTCCGTGACACCCCAGTTATATTTTTGGTCATTTTAGAATAGATGTTTTTCAGTAATGCACCAATAGAATAAATGGATAAATTTAGATCAATATGGTCGGTTTAAGAGCATTTTCCTAAAAAAAAAAAATAAAAAAGACTCACAAAGCTGAAAAATATGACACACAAGTGTAAATAATAAAAGTAAAACATTCACATACCCACCTTGCAACCTAAAACACAGAGCACTAACAACAGTACTTTTAAAGGCACTGTAATCTTGTTCCTAGTAAAGCTCCCTTCTCTTCACAAGAATTCACTACTGTCATCAATTTTGTTTTAATCAGTTTATGATTTCCCTTGTATAGCTGACTCTTGAACAGCATGGGGGTTAGGGTTCTGAACCTCCTGTGTAATAGAAAATATGTTTTGACTCCCTAAACACTTAAGTGCTAATAACCTACTGTTGACCAGAAGCCTTACTGAGGACATAAACAGTTGATTAACATATATTTTGTATCTTAAGTGTATTACATACTGCATTTTTTTCATGTTCTTTTTTAAAATTATTTTATTTAACTTTATTTATTTAATTTGACAAGAAAGGGACAGAGTGTGGGAGTGGGGGAGAGAGGGAGAGAGAGAGAAAGTAAGTAAGAAAGCAAGCCACCAGTTCTGGGACTCAAACCACGGTTGGCCATGTGGAAGTCCAGCACCCTTAACCACTACACCACCTGCTGGCCCCAGTATTTTTCCTTCTATTCATGATAGAGTGTGTGTCTGAGAGAGAGAGAAAGAAGGGGGGGCACCCTCCACAGGATGTGGTCACACTACAATCTCCTTTCTCCAGTCCTTCAGCCCATCAGTTCTTGGGCACTTGTATGCATGCCCAGTGGGCTTCCCAGTGGGATTTGAACCATAGTTGCCATGTGGGATCTGATTTCTCTTGAGTAGCACATTACTGCTATGCCATAGAGCTAGTCCTATAAAATGTATTTTTACAATAAAGTAAGCTAGAGAAAATAAAATGTTACTAGGAAAATCATAAAGAAGAGAAAATACATTTATAGTATTATATTGTCTAATATATTTATTGAAAAAAGATCTATGTATCCATGTTTGAACTCATGTCATTCAAGGGTCTACTGTAGCTTTATTGTGTGTGTGTGTGTATATATATATATACACACACACACACACATACACACACACACACACACACACACACACATATATATGTATCTTCAAATAACAATATCTTCTTTAATGCCATGTTTCAGATTTCTGAGATTAATCTATAGTAGTATATGTAGTAGTAGTTCATTATTTTTCTGGCTATATAGTATTTCATGGGGGTAAATATACCATGTATATAAACTGTTGCATTGAAGTTTAATGGATATGTAAAAAGTTGCACATATTTAATGCATACAACTTGATGAGTCTGAGGGTATGTATACACTCATAAAGCCATCGCCATCATAAAGACCATAGATATCCATTACCTCCTAAAGTTTCTTCTATCCTCTTTATCGTTATTATAATTCTGTATACCACAACATATTTATCCATTTTATGGATAAATTGCAGGACATTTATTGTCAATGGACTTTTTTTTTTACATCCGGCTATTATAATGCTGCTCTTAAGTTTTCTGGGTGTACATTTTGGAACACATGAACACAATGTTTCTCTATCATATATTCTTGAGAATGGAATTGTTGGGTCATAGAGTATGACATGCCTAACTTTCTTAGATAGTGTCACGTTACCAAAATGATTATAACAACTTACATCTCCACCAGAGAGTTTAAAAATGTTAACTACAAGTTCTTTGAGCACGGTTACATTAGGTTTTCTATGTTTTTGTTGCTTTTTAAATTGTAATTTTCAATTTTGTGTTATTAAGCATTAATTTCTGGTGTATATGCAACTGACTTTTGTGCACTGATTCTTACATCCAGAAACCTTACTCAATTCAGATTCATTTGGATTGGGGGGGGGGAGAGGTGTAGACAGTCTAATTAGCTGGACATAATATTTTTTTGGTTTTGTTTGTTTGTTTTTTAACTTTGTAGTTCTTATACCTTCTATTTCTTTTTCTTGTCTTATTGCATAAGGTAGGTGATCTAGACTGTCCCTTGCTAATAGCAGAAAATATCTAAAACTGAGTGATTTTTAGGAATTTTATTCATCTCATGGTTTGGAGGTTCATGGTCCGAGGATCACATATAGCCAGCATCTGCTATAGGTTAGCATGGTGAAAGGCAAAAGCAAGAATGTCTGTTTTCATGTGTCTCTGTCTGTCTCATTTTTTCGCCTTATAAATACTCCAAGAATCAATCATGGGGTCCCGCCTGATCCTGTTTATTTCCCAGGGCCCTTTCTTCCTTCCTTCCTTCCTTCCTTTTTACCTTCTTTCTTTCTTTTTCTAATTTATCTCTTTCTTTCTTTTTTAGTTTGCTATAGAGTGTGTGTACTCACTGGAGAGAGAAGAGAGGAAAAATGAGAAATCACTCCTCAGGGGTTTGGCCATTTTCAAGGTGCCAAGTCTAGGACTAGAACCAAGAAGTTGGCCATGGGGGATCCAGTTGCTTTAACCACCATGCCACAGATTGGCCCAAGGCTCTGTCTTTTAACATCATAACTAGTTTAATGCCTTGACAATACAATCATGTTCCATTACATGACATTTGAGTGGACAAGTTCAAACCATAGCTATAGGACCTTCAGTAAAACACTCACCAGAAATGATAATGACAAACATCTTTGTCTTATTTGATTTAAAGGAAATTGCTTACACTATTTTGATATTTAGTATGCTCTATCTTATAGACTTTTACAAATCATTTAAAAATAAGGTTAAGGCAATTTTCAGTTTCTAAATTGCTGAATGTATTTTTAAAATTCATAAACAATTGTTGCTAATTGATTTCTAAAGTTGTACCCACTTTAGAGGATTTAAAAGATTTTCTGGATTCTTCTCCTTTTTCTCTTTTCTTTTCTCTTTGAAGCTTCAAATATTAGTTTCATAATTAGCCATTAAACTAATATTTACACTCAGGGGTGCACATATTTATTCATTCACACATCAAAACTTCATTGAATGCCTACAAACTGTGAGATGCTGAGAGGACACAAAATCTTTGAGTAAGATAAGAAGTGTATTGGAACCAGCAGATGGTGTAACGGTCATGTTGCTGGACTCCCACGTAGTCCACTGTGGTTTGAGTCCCAGACCTGGCAGCTTAAACTCACAGTGGGTGTGTGTGCATGCATGCCCCAAATCCTAGCAGAATGGAGGAGAAGGGATTACAACATGGACATCCTCCTGGGGAGTAAGTCCTTACTTTCTGTCTCTCTGTCTCTCTCTTTCTCTCTGGTGAGCAAATATGTCCTATAGCAAATATCTCTCACACACAAAAAAAAAATTTCTCTCTCTCTCTCTCCCTCTCCCTCTCATTCAAAAAAAAAAGGATAAGTGTATCAACAATTAATAGAGATTTTCCAGCAACCTTACATGATTTCTTTATGGTTTATATTATTATTTGGAGGTAAGGAGCCAGAGTAAATGAAACAAGCTAAATAAACTATAATATAACATATCCTCAAGATCATAGAAGGTAGAATTATTGTCCTGTGGGAAGATCTCTAGCAAACACCAAGAAATAATAAAACCAGGGAGCCAAGAGGAACTTATTTTTAGAATCAACAGTGTTTAGAGCTAGAAGACACCTCGGGGCTGTTTGGTTGAAACACTCATGTGGGATTCTTTTCTTTTTTTAAAATGTACTTATTTATTATTTCTGAGAGAGGAAGAATCCCCAACATGTTCTTGACACTGTGATCCATCCTGAACCACAGCTAACACTAGAACATGGACATACGTGTGCCAGGAATACCAGGGAGGTTTCCAGACTTCAACCAGGAACCTTCCCAAGTGGAATTGCCTTGCAGAGAACTGAGGTTTATTGCTGCACCGCTGTGGAGCCCTGGAACTATCAGGTGGAGCTTTTTGTCAATTATTCTGTCCTTGCTTGCATATTTCCTCCCACAAATGGGAAACTCCACAGAACTCCTTGGCTGTTGTTCATCTGCTGTAATTGCTAAAATGTTTTTTTATTTTTATTTTTTGGAGAGTTTTTTTTGGCTATAGGGCACATGTGCTAGCCAGAAAGACAGAGAAAGACAGAGAGACAGAAAATGAGAAATCACCCTCCAGGGGGGATGGCCACACCGCAATCCCTTCTCCTCCTTTTTCCTCTCGGGATCTTGGGCACACACTCACACGTGCCCGGCATGAGTTTAAACCACTGGGTCCAGGACTTGAACTGCAGTCAACTACATGGGAGTCCAGCAACATAGCCATTATGCCAACTGCTGGTCCCTAGAATATTTTTTTCTTAAATTGAGGTGAACTGTAGTCTTTTTCTAGTGATCTCACTGTGCCCTGTGTGTCCACCAAAGAACTTCTCCTACCTCTCTCCATGCTGCGTCTCACGTAAGAGAATGCAGGTGTCAGGGTTCCCTAGAACTACATGACCTGTCTAAACACTCCCAAATCCTTCAACAGCTCCTCATGAGAATTCTTTCTCAGCTGCTCGCCTCTCCCTCATCTGGACACACTGTGTTCATCGCCAGGTCCCCTCACAGTTGGTGTCAGTCATGTGAAATTACCGACAATTGAACCAGTCAGTGGTCAGTGCTAGTGGAAGCCAATACCTTATTCCTCCAACTCTGTTAATCCCGTCCATCCCCCCTTTTCTATCTCTCAATCAATTCTTATTTTCCTTTTAAATCTGAGTATGTTGGAGAGACAGATGGATGTCGTTATGGGTTAAGGTGGCCCAGAAGAACATACACCCATTTCCTTGGAGGGATAATGACCTTGGTGCCCAAGTGCTCTGAAGAACAGTTCTTTGTGATACTAAGACATTCAATAGTTTCTTTAGGGGTCAGCAGGTGGGATGGTGGTTAAGGCACTCGACTCCCATATGACTGAAGAAGGTTTGAGTCCCTGACCTGGCGGCTTCAAAATCATACCAAGTGTGTGTGCACACATGCCCAAAATTTCGAGAGAAAAGTGGAGGAGAAAGGATCGCAGAGTGGCCATCCCTCTTGGGAGGGGTGATTTTTCACTTTTACTTTCTCTGTCTCTATGTCTCTCTTCAGCAAGGGTACACTCCCTGCGGTGAAACCATAACAAAAAAAAAGAAAAAAGAAAAAAAGGAAAAGGTTTCTATAGTCAGAGGAAAGAAGATACTGTGTGGTACTCATTTCCAAAATAACTCTTTAAGATGAGTGAGATAATGAATTTCTGTTTGTAGTTGTGTTTACCATGGCTTGTAAAATACAAATGTCAAATAAGCATGTTGTCAAAATCTACTTAACTATACGATCTCAGCTGAATCACCCAACATCTCCAATCCTCAGTTTTTTCTTCAATGCACTTAGTTTCACCTTCCAGTCAGAAACTGTCATGACAGTAATACTTGCCCGACTTCCCCCTCCCAGGGAACGTATGCATGTAGGACCTTGGTGAACGATGACCTGCTCTACACACGGAGGCCTCATTGCCAGACTGAGTGTGGTTTTGGCAGAGAGCAAAAGAATGTTGTCCAAAGTAACAAAATCCAACTCAAATGTCACCTGCCTTTTCATTCTTAAATTGTTCCAAATGATCTAACTAGAATTTTTAGATACAGGTACTCTAGAGGCTGTTATGACTCCCAGAGCAACTTCTTGAATGCCGTTTTACTCCTCACTGTGCTTCATCAAGGATGGTCAGCCCTGGCCCACCAGGAACATATATGTAATTACCTATTTGGAAACATTATTTTCATTCATCACTCCATTAATCACTCGTCCCTTAACTGATAAGCTTTTTGTATCAGTGAGGACTGAGAAAGTGCCAATTAAGAAGACTGATACTGGGACCAGCAGTTAGCATAATGGCTATGTCACTGGACTCCCATGTAGTAGACCGCGGTTCACGTCCCCGACCCGGTGGCTTAAAACTCACGCTGGGCGCGTGTGCGTGTGCGCCCAAGATCCCGAGAGGAGAATGGAGGAGAAGGGATTGCGGCGTGACCATCACCCCTGGGGGGTGATTTCTCGCTTTCTGTCTCTCTGTCTCTCTCTGTCTGTCTGTCGAGCACATGTGCCCTATATCAAAAAAAAAAAAAAAAAAAAAAAAAAGGAAGACTGATACTTAAGACAGAGAATCCCCCCAGAAACTCGGGTTCTTGAGATCTTGGTTCCTACTTGGATCTCTGATGCCTCCTACTATAGAGTTCTCTGCCTTAACCTATTTCAGTTTCTGACTGCACAAAGATAAGGGTGTAACTACAAGTGAGGGGAGACAATTAATTACTAATAGGAACTAATTTAAAAGGGGCTCCAAAAGGAGCATCCCAACTTTTTGAGAGTCATAAATAATGTAGGTAATTTTCCCATGTTTTATGCAAGTACAATTTTTGGTGGTAAACAGCAAGATGATAAATGTGTATGTGTGTATATTTCCCATCCAAAACTGTATGCAATTAGCATTTGGAAGATTGTAATTATAGCCTGCTTGGGCTTTTTTGTTAGGTGCTAAAATTGATTTCTCGGCTGAATTATTTTGCAGTAGATTTAAACCACTAATTGTACACCTAAACGAAATTGAGTGTGAACAAATCGAGTAACTTTTATTTTACCTTGGATAATAATTTATCGATGCAAATAAAACTCCTTAATTAAATCTGGCATCGCCAAGCCTATGGAGGCTCCACATAAAGGCATTCTGTCACCCCGCTTTAGTGATTATTTTAATCTTAGAATAATGTTCTGCTATTCTTAGAGAGACTTGTGTATCTGTTAAGGCCTGCAGGGCCAGCGAATTGTTTCAGTTTGCACCTCTTTGAGTTCCAGATGGATATAAGATAGGTCCTTTTGGAAAAAGGGTGGCTCATTTATAAGTTAAAATTAAATACATCCAAAATTGACACTTGCGTTAGAGTTCCTGAAAATAGCCTCTTCATTCAGAAACTTACAAAGCCCTTTCAAAAGAGAGAAAATGGATGAAAACGAAACGTTTTTATCCTGATCGATATATCTTAGGTACTTGATCAAAGAGAACTCATTCATATAAATGTATTTGTTTCTTAGGGTCACCATAGAAATGTATTGTCTTTCAGTTCTGGAGGCTAGAAGTCTGAAATGAAAATGTGAGCAGAGCCAGGCTTCCTCTGAAACCTGTAGGAGACCACCCCCTTTTTTTTGGGGGGGGAGGGATTATATTTTGCTATAGGGCGTGTGCCTCGCCAGAGAGACAGAGAGAGACAGAGAGACAGAAAGCGAGAAATCACCCCCCAAGGGGAATGGCCACACAGCAATCCCTTCTCCTCCATTCTCCTCTCAAGATCTTGGGCACGCATGCACATGCGCCCAGCGTGAGTTTTAAGCCACCAGGTCAGGGACTCGAACTGCAGTTGACTACATGGGAGTCCAGCGACATAGCCATTACACTAACTGCTGGCCCCCACCATACTTTACCTCTACTAGCTCCTGGTGGTTTGTTGACAGTATTGGGCATTTCCTATGTAAGGCTGCTTATTCAGTCCCTGCCTTCATTATCATACGGCATTCTCCCTGTGTCTGTCTCTGCTTTTTGCATGGCCATCTTCTTAAAGCACATCATATTGGATTAGGTTCCACTCTACTCCAGTTGGACCTCATTTTAGTTTAAATATATACCCAGCATAACCCTGTATTCAAATAAAGTTAAATTCTAAAGTATTGGGGGTTATGATATCCCCATCTCTTTTTTGGAGAGGGGACACAAGTCCATCCCTAATAATAAGAAAAAAAATATTATAGCATAAATATGTACATCTACTCAGGAGAGTAAAACCAAATTGAATGAGAAATCCATTACAAATAAGGATTGCTTTATATATTGTCAACCTCCTTTAATTTTCTTTTTTCCTTTTAGATTGTTCTGTTTTTTATTATTTTTTAAAATTTGTTTTTATACAGTCAATCACATTATTTAGCTTACAAAGTGAACATTTCAATATGTGAACATTTCTCCCCAGTCCAGTTGATCAAAATACGAATGCAATTCAGTAATTTAAAAACTACTAACTACATCTAGGTACGTAGCGGTATAACATAAAATGATGGCAACTTCTGCCCATTTCCACTGAGATTAGGACAAGAAGAAAGAAGATTGAGCTGCAGTGGGAAGCATTTAGGGCAAAATTTACATGCGTCGAGGTGGTTTGGCACTGTAGTATCTTAACAGGGAATTCTGTACTGGTCTGCTCTGGGATATTTTAGCAAAGAAGAGGAATCCTGTCTGCTAAAGATGACTGAGTGAGGACATTTCTATAAGAAAGAGGTTAGGGGCCAGCAGATGGTGGAGTGTTTACATCACTGGACTCCTACATGGTTGACCATAGTTCAAGTCCTGGACCCTGTGGCTTGAAGATCATGCCGGGCACAGGTGTGTATGTGCCCAGGATCCTGGGCGGAGAATGGAAGAGAAGAGATTGAGGCATGGCCATCCTCCATGGGGGGTGATTTCACACTTTCCCTCTCACTGTCTCTGCCCCTCTCTCCAGCGAATACATGTTCCCTAAGGCAAAAACCTCTCAAAGACAAACAAAAAAAAAAAAAAAAAAAAAAAGAAAGAAAGAGCATGGATTAGTTCGAGTTTTCAAACTATTCCATGAGACCCTTCAAGTTTCTGTACACATACTTCTGTGTTGTTCCTGAAAGTGTAGCCAGTAGCAGACATCATGAATGCATGTAAATTCTACCCTCAGTAAATGAAGAGAATTTATTCCGTCCTTTGTTTCTACAGTTACCACATATGTGTAGGTTTATCAGGCTATGTATTCACCCCAGAGTCTTCCGTCTTGAGCCTTTGGCTTGTAACTAGGCTATATTATACTAAAGATGCCTGAGAATGTTTCTGTGGCCCAAATAGGGTCCTTCAGGATGAGCATAGCAAGTTTTTCTTAGAGTCATGTGTGTCTGTATACATATACCCAGAAGATGCAAACACATGTTCTCCGAGCAGAGGAGGAGGAGAGATGCCTCCCTCTGCCCTTCTAAGCTTTTACATGCTATATCTCACATTCTCGGCTCTAGAAACCGATGCTGAATGATCTGAACTTGGTAGGTATGAAATTAGAAGACAGCCTCCCCCCACCTATATACCCATATCCACATTCCTCTTTTGAATCATTATCTGGTTTTGGAAGGAATTGTGCCTTTGTGGGAATTGTGTATCTGTTAAGGCCTACAGAGCTAGTGAGATGTTTCAGTTCAGCACTCTTTGAGTTATATAAATATGTGTGTGTGTAAATATATGTATATATTTATATCAATTTATATATATACATATATATTTGCATGTGTATATATATGTATGCATGCGTATATATTCGTATGTGTGTATATATGTATGCATGTATATATGTATGTGTATATATGTGTATGTATGTATATATGTGTGCATATATGTATATATTTATATAAATTTATATATACATATATGTGTGTATATATGTATGCGTGTGTGTATATATATGTCTCTGTGTGTATATATGTATATATGTATGTGTGTATGTATATATTTATATAAGTTTATATATATGTATGTGTGTATATATGTAAGCATGTGTGTATATATATATATGTCTGTGTATATATGTATATATGTATGTGTGTATATATTTATATAAATTTATATACATATATGTGTATGTGTGTATATATGTATGCATGTGTGTATATATGTCTCTCTGTGTATATATATGTATGTGCATATATGTGTATATTTATGTAAATTTATATATACATATATGTGTATATATGTCTCTGTGTATATATGTATATATATATGTGTGTCTGTATATATTTATATAAATTTATATATACATATATGTGTATGTGTGTATATATGTATGCATGTGTGTATATATATGTCTCTCTGTGTATATATGTATATATGTATGTGTGTGTATATATATGCATATATTTATATAAATTTGTATATATACATATATTTGTATGTGTGTATATGTATGTATGTGTGTATATGTGTCTGTGTGTATATATGTATGTGTATATATGTATATATTTATATAAATTTATATATACATATATTTGTATGTGAGTATATATGTATGCATGTGTGTATATATACATATGTGTATATATGTGTATGTATATATGTATGTATGTATCCGTGTGTATATATGTATGTGTGTGTGTATATGTGTGTGTGTGTGTGTGTGTGTGTATATATATATAAATAATATTTTGGAAGACAGAACCTCAACCTCACAGTATACTGTCCCTTAGTTACTTAGTGAGGCCTTTAGGAGGCCAGTGGTGCATTCTGTCAGACGGCTTCCTGTAAGTCTTACCTGGGGTATGTGGCAGAACAGTGGGTCCTGTGGTCACTCACTCGTTGTTACACCAGAGCTGCTGTGCTCATTGCTGTAGAACAGGTTTCATGGAGGCAATATCGCAGGATCCTGTGTCAGTGAGGTACCTTGTGCATCCGTACAGAGTGGTGCTCTCAGAGGCACTGCAGTAGGGAAGGGAAGGCAGACTCATATTCAGAACAGAGGTCAATCCTGGGAAAGATAAATATCTGCCTTCTTTAGGTGGAAGTGGTCTGATATATTAAGTTTGTCCGCTTGAGAAATGGTAACAGATAAAGGATTTGGCACCAGTGTCTGCAGCTGATAAGTAAGACATGCAGTAGGAGTGATGGCTAGTCTGCCTGGGTGAAAGGGAAACCATGCTGATGAGCCCTTGCATAGCCACCCTCCCTGCCACAATGGCCACTCCATTCAAGAGTCCATTGCATGAACAGTAGGGTGGCTAAGGACTGAGACTAACTGATACCCACCAGCCAATTTCTCCTGACTACCTGGTTAATAGGTAAAATTAACCAGGTGTGGTTAATTCTGTGTTGAATTCTCTCTTCAGGGATTGATGTAAAGCATAAATATGTACTTGTTTTGTGGCTACTTCCAAAGGTCCATTTACATGCTTCTTCTAAGACCTCTTTGTCTCTAATCTTCCAAACTTACCAGTCAAGCTATTTGTCACTACCCAGGAACCCTTGTGTATTCATATCTCATACTACTTCGTCCACCACACAAAGTGGGCAGATGAGCCCACTAGCTCACATATAGCTCACAACTATGCCCCCAAAAGGATTTCTCCTCACTGCTGTCCTTCAGGGAAACCTCTAAATGAAGCTGTAGTGTTGACAGTAGTCCACTGTCTGCTATCGCTATTTGACCCAACGCATCCATGAGCCAGGAACACACCGTGTAGTTCCTCCTTCATTAGTGAATCATAAAGGTCTCCCCCAATCCTAACAATTATAGATGTAAGCTGAGAGAAGTTCCAGGCCAGCAGAGGTAGGTGACACAAAGACCCAGGCCACCCTGTGCACTCTGGACTCACTTGGATCTGATCTTAGATGTACCATTTCCATCATGGCCGACTTGGTGAGTCTGATAATGTCCCACTCCTGATGGGTAGTCCAGTCATAGAATCATTTGATATCCCATGCTCAGATGCTTGATTTCTGCTGACCCATTATCACATCAAGAGCTGGGTTTTGAATGGTGAGTAATCATACATTAAATAATCTCTCGAGTAGAGCGGACAGAGCCTTGCTTTACAGTTCTATGCATCCTGCACTATTCTCATAGTGAGGCTTGTCAAAGATTCCCCACGGCACTATTGAATCTGCTGAAGTTCATGTTCTCAATAGCAGCATGGGGGTTCTGGGGCCTAGGATTTCTGTAGGGCTTTTTTATGCTCTGGGTCTCACTCAAAATCGACAGACTTCTAGACACCCAAGAAATGGGTCCGAGAAATAATATCAAGTACAATATAGGTTGCATCCAAAAATCCCACACAATATACTTCTATATTGTTTTTGTTTGTTTGTTTGTTTTCCCTTAGTGGGCTGCCCCAAACCATGGGGGTTCTAAAGTCTTCAATGTGACAGGACTTTGATAATTTAAAGCATTTATGTTCCAACCTCTGGTGGACATGTTCTACTCCAGCATTTAGACTTGTGGCCATTTTCTGTTCATCATGTCCAATTAGAAAAATGTCTGTAATGTAACAGACCAGCATGGTATTCTGGGGACTGTTAAGATGAAAGAAAGAAAGTGAATGTAGCCCACAGGAAAGGCAGTGACTATGTCCTTAGATCTTTTCCATGTAAAACAGCTGTTTTTGATCATCTTTCCTGAGAAGATTTGAAAATGGATAGCCACAACCCAAGTACCAAAGACTGTGTTGATCTCGTCTGGTAAAGACACCACATTTAATTTGGAAATTACAACTGGGAATAATACTTGGGCATATTTGGGGTAGCCTACCATCACTCATGAAAATAC
Organism: Tupaia tana; assembly: GCA_026018925.1. Taxonomy (NCBI): domain Eukaryota; kingdom Metazoa; phylum Chordata; class Mammalia; order Scandentia; family Tupaiidae; genus Tupaia; species Tupaia tana. The sequence continues at coordinate 28,505,646 of JAKSZU010000024.1, read as the reverse complement.
ATTGTGTATTTAGATAAAATGAATATAGATCAATTGACTGGGCATACAATGGGAACTTCTCCATCATGTGTTAAGTGACTGAGAATGCCAGTGATCTCAGCCATCCTACCTTGGATGTAAGGTTGCATTGTTTGCTTATCTTAGCTGGGGAAGGGTGCTTGGGCTTTTCTATTTGTTCCTTCCTGCTTTCTTGGTTCTTCCTCCCCTGGTCAGGACACAAGGGGAGGGTTCTGTTCTCAGAGCTGCTAAGTCAATCTGCTCTAATTCTGCATCCTAGGAATGGAGAAATAACCATGGGGCTGGGTCTTCAGAACCTTAGAATCAGTGTTGAGTCTACCTTACTACGGACTCCATTTATTGCTTAGACTCCAGGATCTCCCATTCTAGCCAGAAGTCTCATGCATTTTGGGTTTTACTGGTCACAGTGTCAGCCTGTACACCATGGATGGCATGTGCGTTTCCATTTTCCCAGTATAAAGTGACACAGGTCCCTTTGGAGGAGGTTTATGGCATTGAAGGGTCTTTTCTCGAGAGGACCCAGTCTCCCCTTCAATCACTGGGCTTGGATCTGAAAACTGGTTCAGATTTTTCTTTTGGCAGCTAACATCAGCTTTCTGCTTGCTCACTCTTAATATATTTTTCTGATTATACAAGCCAGAAAAAAGTCCTCATTGACTGCTCATCTATCTTTCCTCTCGAAAGACCATGGCCTATTTCCTCTACGACAGATCCTGGGGTGAAGGACATTGGTTGCCATTCTGGCTTTGTTGTCATGGTGGAAATCATATTCATGGTGTCTCTGATGGGTGAGTGCTGCTACTGGGCTCTCCTCATCCAAAACATTTTCGATTTCATTAATATTAGGGAACTCAGTGCTTCCTACTATGAACCAGGAACCATAGAAAACACTAGATTTCCCACAATGCTGGTGAGTACTCACCGGTGAGTTTTATCTCTCCTTATAAAGGGCATGTCCTCTGGATCTCTTGAGGAATAGGGTCAAAGTCTCTGATATTGCATAATAACTCCTACTGGGATCTTCTGACCCCTTCTTCAATACTATGTAAAGGCCAATATGGCACCTTTCCCTCACTTACCGTAGGCTGTCATTGTGTCCATGCTTCAGGGAACCTCTCACCAGCATGTTAGGACAGGCACGATTGTTCTTCTGGGAACATTAAGTTATAAAATAATGGCAATATAGGGCTGGCAGGTGGTGTGGTGGTTAAGGGCGCTAGACTCACACGTGGCTGACTGCAGTTCGAATCCTGGACCTGGCAGCTTGCTTTCTCACTTTCTCTCTCTCTCTCTTTCTCTGTCCTTCTCTGGTCAAATTAAAATAAACAAATAAATTAAAGAAAGAAAGAAAGTTAAATAAAATAATGCTTAAAAATTTAATTTAAAATAATAGCAATACACCTTTGCTTAGTCAATCCCATGCATCACTCTTGCTGGCTCAACAATCTCAATATTCGCTCTTGTATTTGTTCTTTTTTTTGAGAGACAGAAAGTGAGAAATCACCTCCCAGAGGGGATGGTCACATCACAATCCCTTCTCCTCCGTTCTCCTCTCAGGATTTTGTGCATTCATGCACACACACCTGGCATGAGTTTCAAGCTTCCAGGTCTGGGACTTGAACCATGATTGACCATGTGGGAGTCCAGTGCCATAACCACTACATTATCTGTTGGTCCCTATATTTGTCTTTTTGCTGGTATATATTAAACCTTCAACTCTTTCGGTCAATAAATTATTCCTGCTGGAGTGTGGTGGCACTTTCCTATGTGGGGCTCTGCTGAGAGCGGACCCTAGTTAGAGGCCTAGAGGTGACGAAGGGAGGGAAAGATAAATTTGGGAAGGCTAAGAATCATCTTATGAGTGGCCTCCCATCTCTGCGGGAGCAGGGACGATGCCTAACTCTAATTGGAGTGTTTAGTGTCTAGGATATCTATGCAGTTATATAGATTTCTGCCACAGTGTCCTCTGCAGTGATGGCCAGAAGGAAGTGGCATTTAAATCTCTTTTGGTGGGAAGAGCCCATTTGTCTTGGTGGCAGCAGTAGCTCAGAATGGAGTAGCTCTGAATATGTAGTAAGTTTATCAAGATCATTTATGTAAAACCATGAGGAATGAAGAGATCTGATAGTCAAAATGAGGGGATCATGATTCAGGTAGCTACTGGTCATGGTGGGAAAGTTAGTCAGTGTAGCCAGAGCTGTGAAAAAGAGTGGAGAAAAAGTGACTGCAAGGTTACATGACTATGCAAAACGCTATGCAAAAAGGAGCATCCTCAGCAGTATAATGAAATGCTCAAATGTGCAAGTGCAAACACAACCATGTTATTGAAGATTAAAGAGAAATAGAAGATTAGATTTCTGCTTCTGGCTATCATGGGCTAATTTGTATCAGAGACTCAGATAAGTCCTCCTACTGAAAATCACTAGATGAGTTGAATAAGATACAAAAACAAAAGCCCTTGGAGGCATAGAGAGATACCAAAGCAGTCAGACTTGAGGGGTCAACATCCCATAGAGAAGGGGAAAATGTGGATGTGAACCAGACATTCTTCTATGCTTTTTCTTATAAGTTTTTTAATGGCTCTTAAAAGGGTGCCAGATCAAGGGCCAGCAGGTGGCATGGTAGTTAAGGTACTGGACTCCCATATGACTGGCCATGGTTCTAGTCCTGGACTTGGCAGCTTGCTTTCTCACTTTTGTCTCTCTCTGGTGAGCATGTGTGCCCTGTAGCAAGTTTTAAAAATAATAATAAAATTAAATAATTCTTTTTTTCTAAAAAAAAAAAAAATAGGAATGGAAGAGGGGAACCAGAGGATGGTGCAATGGTTATGTTACGGGACTCCCATGTAGTTGACCACAGTTTGAGTCCTGGACACAGTGGCTAAAAACTCACAGCAGGTGCATGTGCATGCATGCCCAAAATCCCAAGAGGAGAATGGAGAAAAAAGTATTGCAGTGTGGCCATCCCCTCAGGACATGATTTCTCACTTTCTGTCTGTCTCTCCAGCTAGCACAAGCACCTTGTGACAAAAATATCTTAAAACAAACAAAGCAAAAAGAGTGCCAGGCCAAAAGGTGCGAAACTAAGCAAAGAACCTCAACAAAGAAGCAGAAACACTGAGTAAAGTTATCCAGAATGTCCCAGGACTGTGGGGAAGAAACTAGGTTTTAAGGTTATCAAAGCAATGAAAACTTAAGGACCCAAGATCCTGGAACAGAGGAGAATAGAGAGGTGAGCCTGGTATACTCTATTCGTTCTGTCCCCCAAGTACTGACCAATTTATTTTCAGCAGTAAAGTTGAGAAGTACAAGCCAAATGTGGTGACTGTGAGCCTGGGAAACTGAACAGAGATTTCTAGAGTCTCACTGTGCTGGGAAAACCAGGCTTTAGATTTGGGGCTTGTGAAAGATGAGGGACCTTGGAAGCACCCCAGCCTGTTGGGTGGAATGGCGGAGGTGAACATGAACTAGACATAGAACAACTACTGAGGCCAAAATCCTGCTCCCTATCAGTTCCAGCACAGATTAGAGCTCTACTCCAATTTTGTTTGCCAAAAGTCAAAGAAATCCTTTCCGGAGGAAGAAATATCATTCAGAACCTTTATAATTTTTCTTTTCTATTTATTGTTTTGGAGAGATTTTTTTTTTTTTTTTTTTTTTTTTTGCTATAGGGCACGTGTGCTCACTAGAAAGACGGAGAGAGACAGAGAGACAGAAAGCGAGAAATCACCCCCCAGAGGGGATGGCCATGCCGCAATCCCTTCTCCTCCATTCTCCTCTCGGGATCTTGGGCACACACGTACATGCGCCTGGCGGGTCCGGCTACATGGGAGTTCAGTGACATAGCCATTACGCTAACTGCTGCTCCTAGAACCTTTATAATTTTTCAAACATAATGCTGACATTCAACCCAAAGAAAGAGAAAAACTAATCAACATAAAAATACCAATTACTATCAGATATTGGAGTTTATCAGATATGCATTTTAAATAATTGTGATATGTAATAAAGACTATAGAGTGAATGATTCATAAAGTGCGAATCTGATGAAGTAAACAAACGACCACTATTTACTATAATGTCACTGAAAAAATAAGGAAAAAGCCAGACATAAAAGAGACTATACGGTATCACGTCTATAAATTTCAAAAACTGGGACTGGTAGATGGCATAATGATTACGTCACTGGACTTCCACAGAGTCGACCATGGTCTGAGTCCTGGACCCGGCGACTTAAACCTCATACCAGATGCATGTGTGCCCAAAATCCTGAGAGGAAAATGGAGAAGAAAGGATTGTGGTGTGGCCATCTCCCCTGGGGGGTTAATTTCTCGCTTTCTGTCTCTGGTCACTCTCTCTGGCAAGCGAAATGCACCCTATAGCAAAAATCTCTCAAAAGAAAAAAAAAATCTAATCAGTAGTGTTAGGGGTCAACTATCTTTGGGGACAAAGTAGGTGAGACTATGAAGAGGCTCAAGTGAGGCTTCTGAAATTCTCATCTGGGTCTTGGGTTGATTTTCTGTTAGGACGTATGAAATTTTCATACGTCCTAACAGAAGCAGCTGTAGGGGGAGCAGTACTAAAGGCAGAAATAGTTGGTATGTTAGAATTTGGAAGACTTTTTTTAACCGCCTTTACTGCTTCCCCTCTGGTCAGGCCACCATCTTTTGTCATCTGGGTTACTGCGCGACCTCCTACGGGGAGGCCTACCTCCCTACCACTTCACAGCTGCCAGAGTGAGCTTTCTAAGATTGGGTGTGTCATTGCTCTGCTTAAAATCCTCCGACAACTTCCTATGTGTCCCAGGATAAAAGCCAAAGTCCTTACGTGGCTAACACAGCAGGGTTAACCCCATTACCTTCCTGACCCTCTCTCTTACTTCTGTCCCCTCAACCACCCCAACTGCAGCTAAACTGGACTCTTCACATCCTTAAACATGTCAGGCAATGCCTCAGGCCTGATACCTTAGGTTTTTGACCCTGCCTTTCCTTCTGGCTGCAAGTCTCTTCCTTGTCTGGCTCACTCTTGTACATCCTTCAAGGCGTGGTTCAATCTCTCTTTCTCTTTTTTTTGGAGAGATTATTGCTATAGGGCGTGTGTGCTCGCCAGAGAGACAGAGAGAGAGAAAGCGAGAAATCAGCCCGCAGAGGGGATGGCCACGCTGCAATCCCTTCTCCTCCATTCTCCTCTCGGGATCTTGGACACGCATGCACACGCACCCAGCGTGAGTCTAAGCCACCGGGTCTGGAACTCGAACCGCGATTGACTATGTGGGAGTCCAGTGACATAGCCATTATGCTAATTGCTGGTCCCCAATCTCTCTTTCTCCATATGCATTTCCTGACACTCCTGGCTCCCCTTACCCTGCTCAGCTCCCCATGCCAAGCCCCCATCGTACTTGTCACTTACTCATATAATTTATACTGTACTTATTTCGTATATTTATTGCTTGTTATCTTTCTCCCCTGCAAGATGATAAACTCCATGGGGACCTGGGGTAGTTTTTGTTTACTGATGTATATAGAACAATGCTTGACACATAATAGATGCTCAATAAATATTTGTTTAGTACATTTTGATAACGCAGCAGCAGCCTGAGGATAAACAGTTTACGACAAAAGAGAACCCAGATCTTACTTTTTTTTTTTCTCTAGACCATTAGGGTTTACAAGGTATAATTAAATGTACAAGTAGACATCAATAAATCTATACAAGTCCAATGGATCTGTTTCCAAAATTCCACATTAAACAATCCCTCTCTGCCTAGCACAATGATTAGCTCTTTTTTTTTTTTTTTTTTTTGGAGAGTTTTTTGCTATAGGGTGTGTGAGCTCACCAGACAGACAGAGACAGAGAGACAGAAAGCGAGAAATTACCCCCCAGGGGTCGATGGCCATGCTGCAATCCCTTCTCCTCCATTCTCCTCTAGCGATCATGGGCACGCACACATCCGTGCCCGGCGTGAGTTTTAAGCCACCGGGTCTGGGACTTGAACCACAGTCGACTACATGGGAGTCCAGTAACATAGCCACTATGCCAACTGCTGGTCCCTGATTAGCTCTTTATCACTGGATTAAAATAGCTTTGCTACTCTCTGTATCATTAACAGCTCATGTGACCCTGAGTGTGATACTTAACCCATTTGAGTCTTGGTTTTCTTGTTCATAAACTTGGGATAAGGCCTATTGTGTAGATTAAATGAGATGAAATGTATAGGCCCTCCTTTATTCAGCAACTTATTTATTGAGTACTTGTATTCTAGATCCTCTAATAGGCCCTATACGGGGGTGGAGGGGCAATCTATTCATGCTTCACTAAATATTTGTTGAGAGACAGTGTGCTAGTAACTAGGGGTACTGCGAAACAGTTGAAAGTCCTTGACTTCAAGAAGCTTGGATTGTAGGGACCAGCAGTTGGCATAATGTCTATGTTGCTGAACTCCCATGTAGTCAACCCCGGTTCGAGTCCTGGACCCAGTGGCTTAAGCTCATGCCAGGCGCGTGTGCATGCATACCCAGAATCCCGAGAGGAGAACAGAGGAGAAGGGACTGTGGCGTGATTTCTCATTTTCTGTCTCTCTGTCTCTCTCTCTGTCTTTCTGGCGAGCTCATGCGCCCTATAGCAAAAACCTCTCCAAAAAAAAAGCTTGGATTTTAGAGAAGGGAGACAGACATTAAGCAAGATAAAATAAGAAAATATTAAGTAAATTAGATGGCACAAGGGCTAATTTTATGTGTCAACTTGATTGGGTGAAGGAGTGCCCAGATAACTGTTAAGACATCGTTGCTTGGTGTGTCCATTAGGGTGTTTCTGGAACAGATTAACACTCGAATTAGTAGACTGAGTAAAGATAACCCCGGCCACTGGGGGTGGATATCACTCAGTCTATGGAAAGCCAGAAGACAGTAAAAAGTGGAAGATGGTGAATTTTCTCTCTTTTCTTGAGCCAAGGCACTATTTTCTTGGTCTTTGGTTGTTGGAGCTTCTGGTCTCAGGCTTTCTAACTCTGGAATTTACACTGGCCCCTCTCTCTCCTTCAGGTCGTGAGCCTCAGACTAGAACTTACTTCTCTGGCTCTGCTGGTTCTCAGACTTTCCGACTCAGACTGAATTACATTGCCTTCCTGGTTCTCTGGGTTGCAGATGGCATATTATGGGGCATCTCAGTCTCCATAATTGAGTGATAAGAGTGAGAAAATAATAAATTTTCTCTTATCTCTCTCTATATATATCCTATAGGTTCTTAGGTGCTTTGGAGGAAAATTCAGAGGAGGAAAGGGACTGGAGGGAATGTATGTGAGTGGGGAAGGGGAGAGCTCATACTTTCTCACCATGTGCATCTTGGCAGTGCCAGCTTTCAAGGAGCACACAGTAGAGCCCACTTTTCAGAATGCAGCAGGTAGGGACCAGCAGTTGGCATAATGGCTATGTCACTTGACTCCCATGCAGTCGACCGTGGTTCGAGTCCCGGACCCGGTGGCTTAAACTCATGCTGGGCACATGTGCGTGTGTGCCCAAGATCCCGAGAAGAGAATAGAGGAGAAGGGGTTGTGGTGTGGCCATCCCCTCTGGGGCGGGGGGGGTGATTTCTTGCTTTCTATCTCTCTGTCTCTCTCAGTCTTTGTGGCGAGTGCACGCACCCAATAAGTAAAAAACCTCTCCAAAAAAAGAAAAAAAAAGAAGGAAAAAAAAAAAAAGGATTCAGCAGGCACAGCTCAGCACTCCGTGGATTGTGGCTATAGTTGTTGATGATACCACTGAGGGAGAAAGAGCTGAACTCAAGGAGCCCATGGGCCTGTGTCATACCTACCAGGTTACTGGTCACAGACTCAGTTTACCTGCTTACTCCCAAACATGTGCATCTACCCAGACTTGGGTAATGCCAGACATTCAGTCTTACACAGCAGGTATCACAGGTATTTCTACAGTGAAGGCAGTGACAAAGGATGGGTATTTACATAATGGCAGAAAATCGTCCTCATGCCTATTTCTAAATCTGCACAATTTGAGCAGTTGAGTCGACACAGGTCCAGAGTGTATAAAAATGCTCATTTTATGACTATCGTAGGAGGACGACTTTCTAGAAAAGGAAAGAAATCCGTTATCTCCCCTAATGGATGTTATAGGAAATTTCTACTAAGTATTACATAAAATAAACTTAAAAACAATTCTCCGTGCTGAGTTTATGATGCAGTCAATGACTCCCATAAGAGAATGAATGATAATGAAGAGAGAAATATTTACCAAACCCAAAAGTGGGAGTCATTTATTTAGCCATTAACTGTGAGACTGGCAATGTTAAAATTACTATGCTAAAGAAATTCATTTCTTAAATACATAAATATCATCTTGCATATAATTTAAAGCTTTCATTTTTAGCTGTTCATTTAAAAGGAGAGAAGGATTAGTTAAATAGTCCAAACTCTAGTAGATGTATTTTTTTTTTTTTGGAGAGGTTTTTGCTATAGGGTGTATGCGTTCGCCAGAAAGACAGAGACAGAGAAACAGAAAATGAGAAATCACCCCCCATGGGGATGGCCACGCTGCAATCCTTTCTCCTCCATTCTCCTCTCGAGATCTGGGGCACACACACACACACACACACACACACACATCCAGAGTGAGTTTAAGCCACCAGGTCCGGGACTCAAACCATGGTTGACTACGTGGGAGTCCAGCAATGGAGCCATTATGCCGTCTGCTGGTCCCTACAATAAATATTTATTTTAGGTAGACAAAAAAGGTTGTAGGAACTATAAAAAGGAGGAGGAGAAAAGAGATGAAGAGGAAGGGGAACGGGGAAGAAGAGAAAAGAAATGAAGGAAAAAGGAAAGATGAAAGGAAAGGAAAAGAAAGGAAAGGAGAAAAAGAAGTAGTTAGATATCTTCTACGTACCAGAAGTAATGGGGCCTCAGGTAAAGAAAAAGATTGAATTTTCCTTAGAGGATTTCTCTGAAGAAGCTGTTATAATTTACTGACTAGCTGTAGAAAGTCGCCACCTCTTTATTTAGTCTGGAATGTCCTCCTCTCTCCTCTGTGCCTACCCTCTTGCTCTCGTTCTCTTCCTTTAAGATTGAGGTCAGCTCTCTCAATGTTCTGGCAACTGTCCCTTAGCATCCTAGCATGCTGTTCTATGCACCGACAGTTTGAGCTATACAATGCGTGTCCTTATTTTCCCACATGCGTGTGTCTTGCCTCTCCTGACAAAGCAGGAAGACAGATCCTCAACCCCAACATGGAGTCATGCTTCCAGTCAGTGTCCACAATTATTCTTTATACCAGGCTGAGGCAATTTGACATAAATATCCCCCTACAATATTTTGCCACTGAAACTTTCCCATGCATCTGCTTACCTGAATTAATGAGGCATAGACCCCTTCTACCTAAGGTTGCTTCTGGGAAATAGACTGAGGACTCTAAATGTTTACTGTCTTTACTCTTAAGAGCTATAAGCATTTTTTAAATTATTTAATTTAATTTATTATTATTATTATTTAATTTGACCAGAGAGAGAGAGACAGAGAGAGAGAGGAAAGTGAGAAGACAAGCCGCCAGTCTGGGACTCTAACCTTAATCAGTCATGTGAGAGTCCAGCACCTTAACCACCACACCACCTGTAGGCTCAGACCTGTAAGGTCTTAAACAGCCAATTACCATCAGAAAAACAGAAAGGCATCATTCTATATAGACAAACTTAGGGTTAGATAGATGGGAAAGGGGGTCAAATTTTAAATAGTTTGTTTTATTTGTCTTGGTTTAAAAGGAATACATATCTATGCTGGGAAAAGTAGAAATTAAATGTAGGCAAAAGAAGGAAATAAAAACCACAGATAATCCTTTTCCAGAAATAACCACTCTTCACAATTCAGCTGATATGCTTTAGGCATTTTTGTATTTGTCTACCTACATGTGTATTTTCCTTTCCAAAAGCAGAATCACTTTGTACACAGTTTTATAATATGTGTTTTCACTTAGAAATATATTCTGTGTATGCCCTCATATCATTGCATTTTCTCCTGCATAGCATTCAGAATGACTTTTTTTTTGTCTTTTTGTCACATCCTTTATCCAATGTGGTGGCAAGTCCTGTTGGCTGCTTTTGCAAGAAGAGTTGGAAGTTTTCCACTGTTGGTCTGGTCCTGGACATTAGCTCACATGTGAAATAGTCTAAGAGCTTTCTAGTAGGTCTCCTTCGGGCCTTTTTTTTTTTTTTTTTTTAATTATTTAAAGAGAGATTTTGGTATAGAGCATGTGTGCTCACCGGAGAAACAGAGACAGAACAACAGAAAGCAAGAAATCACCCCCCAGGGGGGCTGGCCATGTTGCAATCCCTTCTCCTCCACTCCCCTCTCTGGACCTTGGGCATGCACGCACACATACTTGGCATGAGTTTTAAGGTGCCAAGTCTGGGATTCAAACCATGGTCAACTGTGTGGGAGTCCAGTGATGTAACCACTACACCATCTGTTGGTCCCGAACTGAAATCTTCCTATGAGCCTAGAACACAGAGTAAATTAAGAGTGTAATAGACAAGGAGCATCATTAAGACAAGCATTTTACCACCCTCCACAGCTGTCTTTGGGCAATGCTGAGCAATGAAAGCCATCCACGTGCGTGTGTGTGCCTTTTTTATTTTTTCTTATACAACAGATACTTATAGAACACGTACATTGAAGCTAGCAACAGAGGACTAGAACTAGACCTTACCTGACTACCCTATGTAATATTTTCCCACTCCCCCCTCCCAAATCACTCCGCACTTATCTTCTTCCCCTGCTTTATTTTTATCTTCCCAATATCACCCTCCACCATATTACATATTGTATTTTTCTGGAAAAAAAGTTCTGCTCTGTACAAAGCTCTTTACCGGGTGCTGTTGAAACAAAGACACATGCTATTTCCTGCTCTGAACACTGTGGAAGTCCAGTCTGGGAGAAAAGACATGCTTAGATAACTCATCAGCCATCCCTGCGGAGAGATGACCAGTGCCAGGGAAGGAATCAAATCAAAAGAGAGATCCCAAAGGATTGGTCTGGTCAGCGATCCTTCATAACAGGAACAGCTAAGATTCACGGTGGGTTGACTGTGTCCCAGCTATTGTTCTAAGCTTTCTAAGTTACTTAACGCTTACAGTAACTTTAATGACATAGGTACTCACAGTATCTACAATTACAAATGAGAAAACTGAGGCACCAGGGGATGAAATATCTTGTAAGATATGGCAGAGGTGGTAAGTGGGGGAGACAGGCAAATGGGTTCTGGAAACCCTTAATAATCAATACTTTATGCAATCTTCATGTTTAAGCTACCTTCACTATGTAACAAACCCCAACCTTAGTGATGTAAAGAACTACTTTATTACGCTCATATATTCTGCAGGCCAGGGATTTAGACAGAACACAACAGGAACAGCTTGTTTTTGCTCTATGTCTGGGTCCTTTTGCAGGAATCTTCATTCCCCCATGGCTGAGAGTAATGTGATAGGGCTGGAACCACCCAGAAGCATCCACACTCCCATGTCCAATTGATGATACTATTTGTCAGCTGAGACCTCAGCTGGGTCTGTGGCTCGAACACTCACACTTGGCTTCTTCTCAGCCTGGTGTCCTTACTTTCACCTTAGGCAGGAGACTAATGGTGAGCTTCCTAGCAAACAAAGTGGAAGCAAGATGACCTTTCTTGACTTAGCCTCAGAAGTCACACTGAGTCTTAAGTCTACCCAGATTTTTAAAAAATAATTATTTATTTTATTTTTTATTTATTCATTTATTTTTTAATTTGACCAGAGAGAGACAGAGGGTGAGAGTGAAAGAGAGAGGAAGTGAGAAAGCAAGCCACCAGATTCAGGACTCGAACCCTGGTTGGCCATGTGGGAGTGTCCCGTGCCTTAACCACCATGCCACCTGCTGGTCCCTTAAATCTACCTAGATTTAACAGGAGAGGCTATAGACCTCCCCATCTCTCTGTAGCAGAAATGTCAAAGAATTTGCAGCCATTTTTTTGAAGGGTGAGTGAGTAACAGATTTGATTTTTCAGAGAAGTTTTAGATTCACAGAAAAATGGAGTAGAAAGTATAGAAATTTTATGTATATCCTCTGTCCCCAGAAAGGCACAGGCTCCCCCATCATCAACTTCCTTCCCCAGTGTTACATTTGTTACGATGAAGGAACCTACACGCACTATCACCCGAAGTCCATAGTACATTAAGGATCACTTGGTGTTGAACATTCTGTGGGTTGGGACAAATGTGTAATGACATATATCCACCATTATAGCATCATATAGAGTATTTTTGCTGTCCTAAATTCCTCTGTGCTCCACCAATTCATCCCTCTATCCTCTCTAACCCTGGAAGTCATTAACTTGGTTATTGTCTCCGTAGTTCTCCGTTTCTAGAATGGCATAGAGTTGGACTCATAAAGCCTTTTCAGATTGGCTTCTTACACTTAATCACATACATTTAGGTTCCATCATATATCTCTTCATGCCCTGAAAGCTCATTCTCTTTGGTACTGAGTAATATTCTGCTGTTTGGATTTGCCACGATTTATTTATCCATTCACCTACTGAAGGACAACTGGATTGCTTCCAAATTGTGGGAATTATGAATAAAGCTGCTATAAACATCCTTGTGAAAATTTTTTTTTTGTGTGTGTGTGTGTAGATATAGTTTCACTTCCTTTGGATAAATACCAAGGAATGTGATTGCTGGATTATATGGTAATAGTACGTTTAAGAAAGAACTTTGACATGAAGAGTGAGGATGAAAGTCTGACTGCTTTTTCCTATTCCAAAATTCTTTCTGAAAGGCCTAGGGGGAAGTCATGCTTACAGACATGAACAGAACACATAGAGACATTAGCAGACTGCTTTGGTCTATTGACCATAGAACTTGTTCTACATCCTGTTCCTGGCACAGTGCTTTACAATGCATAAGCCTTCTTATCTTTGTTAAAGTAAAACAAAGATATTCTTTTGCTTATTTCTTCCCAGAATAGAGACCTTCCTTTCCAATTGCCAATTAAAAAAATTATTTATTTATTTTTTTTGCAGAGTTTTTTGCTATAGGACACTTGTGCTTGCTATACAGACAGAGACAGAGAGGCAGAAAGCGAGAAATCACACATGCCACAATCCCTTCTCCTCCATTCTCCTCTAGGGATCTTGGGCACACACGCACACGCACCTGGCGTGAGTTTAAACTGCCGGGTCTGGGACTCGAACTGCGGTCGACCATGTGGCAGTTCAGCAACAAAACCATTATGCTATCTTCTGTACCCCAACCAATCTAAAAGCCTCCACTTTCAGATGTCCTACTTTTTCAAGCCAGACTAATAAAATTCTTTAACGTGCAAACTTTGTATCTCTTGTTCTCAAAACAAAATATAAGGAGCCACTGTATCCGAACACCCAGAGAAACACATTCTGGGCCTGGTTACTCAATTTCATGTTGAGTAATAAACTTTTTCCCTTCTATGGGACTTATAAATAAGGAATGAACAATCTATTGATTTGCCCCATGGAACTTAACAAACGTCTTAGACACCGCTGCTTAGAGCCCTCTGCCCTCAACAAACTTCTTAGGCAAATCTATTGGGGCACCTTTACTTTCTTTTTGGGATCTGTGTAGTAAGGAATTTGGTCTTGTCAGCAAGATGCAGCTTTTATCCCTGGCTTTGTGAAGTAAACTTTTTGTTTGTTTGTTTTTAGAGAGATTTTTTGCTACTGGGTTATGTGCGCTTACCGGAGAGACAGAAAGTGAGAAATCACCCCCCAGGGGAGATGACCACGCTGTAGTCCCTTCTCCTTCACTCTCCTCTCAGGATTTTGGGCACACATGCGCCTGGTGTGAGTTTCAAGTGGCCAGGTCTGGGATTCAAACTGCGGTTGGCCAGTGACGTAACTATTATACCATCTGCTGGTCACTTGTGAAGTAAACTTAAACCCGTGGAATCTGACCAAGAGTTAGAGTGATATGAATGTCTTTGTTATACATGATGATTGCTTGGACCTCACCTAATAGTTTACATTAGAGGGGTGACTCTTGATGGACCCCTTGGGCCATGCAATATCAACCCAATGTCCAGCAAGGGAGAGTGCTGGAGACAGAGCTCAACCATATCGACAATCAGTCAGCAAGTCTTGCCTCTGTAGTGAAGCTCCAATAACTCAGGACACTGAAGCTTTGGTAAGCTTCTGTGGTTGGTAGTGTTTCATGTGTATTGTCACATGTGGCTGCTGGGAGAGTGATTGGTCCTAAGGACACAGAAGTTTCATGTATAGAACTCTTATAGATTCTGTCTGATACATAACTTCCTCTGCTGGTTCTAATCCTTTCTGTAACAAACTAGCTACAAGAATAGCAGCTTTCTGTGAGTTCCATGTGTCCCTTCAGCAAATTGCCAAAACCAAAGATGAGGCTAGCTCCCTAATGCAGATGTGATGTGCTCTTTAAGAGGAGCTGGGTCTGGGACCAGCAGGTAGTGCAGAGGCTAAGGCAGCTGGCCCCAACATGGCCAGCTATGTGGTTAAAGTTCTGTGTCTGATGCCTTAAAAATCATACCAGGTGCATGCAAGATACTATCAAGAGGAAAGCGGAGGGGAACCAGCAGTTAGCATAATGGTTATGTCACTGGATTCCCACGTAATCGACCGCGGTTCGCGTCCCAGACCCGGTGGCTTAAAACTCACGCCGGGCGTGTGTGCGTGCGTGCCCAAGATCCCGAGAGGAGAATGGAGGAGAAGGGATTGCAGTGTGACCATCCCCCCGGGGGATGATTTCTCGCTTTCTGTCTCTATGTCTCTCTCTATCTGTTTAGCGAGTGCACGTGCCCTCTAGTGAAAACCTCTCCAAAAAAAAAAAAAAAAAAAAAAAAAGAGAGAGAGAGAGCGGAGAAGAAGGGATTATGGCTTGGCCATCCACCCTGAAGAGGGATTTCTCATTTTTCCTGTGTCTTTATCTCGCTCTGTCTCTGTCCTATAACAAACTACAAATGAGAGAGAGAGAGAGAAGCTGGATCTCACATGGTGATCATGGTTCAAAAATCTTTGGCCCAATAAGTCTGAGTCAGCAGCTTGGCTAGAATCTCATGGGCTGGAAGACTAGAAGAAGGGGATTGTGGCAAGACTAGACTCTCTGGAGAACTGCTAATATTACTATCCCCTACTTCCTCTCTCTCTCTCTCTCTTTCTCGCTCTCTCGCTCTCTCCATGCTCTATCACGAATAAAGAAGAATGAAAGGGAAAACAAAATGGAGGATGGTTTTGGATCGCCTCCCTCGAACTTATATGCGGTATCAGACATGAGGGCGACCATGGGGCTGTTTCCTTGCAACTTGGCTAGCGCCCTCTCTGTGTCTCTGTGCCCCTAAACAACAGACAAACTTGAATTATTCTGAATTTCGGTTGTTCCAGTGCAATCTAAAGAGATAACTGCATATTGTCAAGGCTTATAGCAGATATTGAAGCTGCTTCTTGGAGGAAAGAATAAGGTTCTTATCTATAAGCTGTACATTGAAGAGTTCATACAGTACCTCAATGTAGATTATGCAGCGATATTAAAAACCTGCCTCTGTGAAGGCACCTGTGTAACCTGTATTCTTGGTGGTTGGAAATAATTCCTGTTTTACAGGAAGGCCTTTCTCCTTTGTATTTTCTACATGCCAAGGACATTTTGCTTGTTGTCAGATCGAGTATTTATAAAAATAAAGCCAAACTCTTCTGTTTGTGCTTACTCTGGCCTTTCAGATTAAACAAATCCTTAACATTGGCAAAGGGCCTGACAAGCATTTAGTATTAATTAATTCTTGGAAGTCTCTGGGGAGATGGGAAGTATTCTTGGAAACTGACAAAAACGGATGGTTTCATTAAGCAGGTAAACCATTCCCTGGAGCGCTGTGCTACTTCCGCCCCCAAGTTCGTTTTGCACTGGGCTGGCTCAGGGCTCTTGTGCCCCACCGACACTTGAAGGCAAGGATGGATTAGTATACAATGTGTCCTGTGCATTTGTCTCTTCTCCTTATCAGCATTGACTCACTGCAGGCTTTTTAAATTCCAGATTATTCCCTACTTAGTAAATCTACTTGACTAGAATTTTCCTTCCAAGTTTACATTTTTTAAAAATAATTATCTTATTTTATCTTTATTTATTTTCTTTTAATTTGACCAGAGAGGAACAGAATGAGAGTGGCAGGGGGAGGGGGATTTTAGGGGGGAGAGAGAAAGCATACTGCCAGGTCTGGGACTTAAACCAGTCGGCCATGTGGGAGTCCAGTACCCTCAACCATGCCACCTGCCAGTCCCCCAAGTTTACATTTTTTAAAGAATTATTTTTATTATTGTTAATTTGCTGTAGGGCATGCACACTCACCAGAGAGAGAGAGGGAAGGAGGGAGGGAGGAAGAGGAGAGAAAGAGAGAGGAAAAGTCTGAAAGCAAGCCACCAGACACAGGACACGAACCGCAGTTGGCCACGTGGGAGTCCAGTGCCTTAACCACCATACCACCTGCTGGCTCCCAAAGTTACATTTTGATATCCAAGTGAGGACCCACTGGTTATCTGCTGATGTGATATAAAATGTGCTTGAGCCAAATGTGTCTTTGATAACCTTCCATAGTTTGCTAGGACAGTATTTTAAAATTTTACGTCATTACTTTTTCTCATTGGAAGATGGGATTTGCTTTCTCCTCTGTGCTCCTTCTCACCCTGTGCCCAGCAGACAGACTTCTCTCTCCCCGGGCATAGGCTGGAAGCCCAAGTGGGTCAGGGAGAATGCTTTCACAGACCACAGTCATCTGAGTTTGCACTCCCCAGTGAATGTGGAAAGAATCAGTCTTCTTGCCTGGTGTTCTTGATATATGCTGTGTTCTTATCTTTATTATCCTGCTTAAAATTGGTTATAGAGGCTAGGACCGGGGGTGGATAGACTCTAACCTCTTATCTCAGTTACCTCTTTCTAGTTCTTTATGCAGGTAGGCCTGTGTCACCTGTCACCCACTGACTGGGCAGAGACTTCTGGTCGGTCACTCTCTTCCCCTGGCCAGGGCTCTGCTTCTGACTAATGCTCTGTGAGAGAGAGAATGCTAAGATTCACCAATACTCACTTCTCTTCATTACAGTTCTCCATGCTCTTGGATTTCGGTGTAGCGAGGTAGTGAGTTCTAGACTATGATGTGAGAACAGAGGTAATGTGTGTCCCTTCTGGGATGAGGCATTACTTTCCCAGAGCTGGACTCATTGGCCTTCCTCTCCCTGCCACAAGGACACTGAAGCCTCAGCAGAGACAGTGCTGTCATAGATGGTGTAGGGTAGTTTATAGAGCAAAGTCTCCCTTGTACTGCCAAGCCATGGTGTGCGTGTAGCATGAGGGGTGTGTGTGTGTGTGTGTGTATCTATATTCAGCCTCTGAGATGTTGGTATTGTTCATTTTTATAGCCAAGCCTAGTTTATGGCTTGGTAAACTACATCCTGTGGGTTAAATCTGGCCCTCCATCTGTTTTTGTAAATAAAGTTTTATTGGGATACAGTCACACCGGTTCACTTACTTATTATCTACATCTGCTATAATGTAACGACAGCCGTGAATAGTTGGAACAAATACAACACGTCCTGGAAAGCAGGGAACTGTACTATTTGGCCCGAGAGAGAAGAGGTTTGCTGATATCTGCCTGCCCTGGCTGATACACTCACTGAAAAGTTCTTGAATTATTAAATTGGCAGTCTAAGAGGTGGGAAGCCCAGATCTGATTTTAAAGTGATGTCAGTTTATTTAGCATAATAAGCATGCAGTTCAACTGGCAAATGTTGACATCAGGTACCATGTATGTGTCAGGCTTGGGGAAAATATTTTTCCCTTAGGGCCCAATGGGTTGAGGGAAGGGAGAAGGTACCCCTCTTCTTTATAAGATTGGGAAGTAAGGACTTAAGGTGGGAAGGAGACTACACAAAGGAATGAAGAATGCCAAGGATTCTGTGTGAAAGGAGAACTTCTCACCACTACTTTCATTAAAATTCATCCACACAGGTCTGGAGGTTGGTGAAACAGTAGCACAACTGGAACCACATTCAAAAGGTCCTGGGTTCAAGTCCCGGGACTTCCCTGAGTGTTCCAAACTCTCACTCTTGTGAGCAAAGTCTCTGATGGGGGTATCTATGTCTATCTCTGTTTTTCTTTCTCTTTCATGGAAGAAATACATTTAAAAATTTTATTCATTCATCACGTACGTGCAAGCTGCTGCCAATTACGATGTTCACAGCCCAGTAGATGGCTCAGAGCAATGATCGGGCAATCTCAACATGCCATTCCAAATGCTGGGATTGGAGCAGCCCAAGACGCAGGGAGAAGGTTCTTCGCCCTGTCTGCTCCACCCCTTGATGGAGCTTAATGCTAACTGGTGTCATTTCCTAAGACTGAAATGAGGTGAAGGCTAAGAAAGGCTGATGCACCCACTGGAGCACTTGGGAATCTTCTTCCCTGGGGAAAATGCCCTGGATAATCTCTTCACAGCCCAGATTCCCGCAGCAGTTTCACCACTAAGTCTTGTAACGCAGAGGAGCTTGCGAGACACATCTTCCTCTGACTCTTCTCTCTTTCCCTGACTGGAAAGAAGACTCTTATTGATCATGACAGCACAATTGAAACTTGTGATTCTTTGAAATTAAATTTTTTTAGGCCCTGGAGTTGAGAGGGAAGGGCTGACGATGCTGAGCGGGTGGTAAATGAGTGGCAGAAACACACGGGCTGAAATGAGAGTCAACGCGGACGCTGCAGTCTGCGGTTTTCTGTGAGGTTCGCCTTTCCCCACATTTGTACCTCCAACAAATTGATTTGGTACCCAGTTTGAGCCATCATCTTATTTCAAGTTCGGTTACCTAGGAAACAGAGGGCACACTGCTGGGACAGTCTGCCTGTGTTCTGTGCCGACCGAAGCTATTAAAGCCCATCAACTTGGCCTCCGAGAAGCACTGAACGCGGACAGTTTCAACTTCCAGCCAGGTTCTTATTTATTTATTTTACTGCCTCAGCAGCAAAATGAGTTATTGAACCGTTCAGTCTATCGATTGGGGCAGCTTTTCCCCTGTATCTCTTAGACGCCCAAAGTCCCTCTTGGAGCTGGTGACAGCCCGGAGGCCATTCATTGATGGTGCGTCCTCACTGGGGCAGCCAGGCAGCATTAATCCTGTGGCCTGCAGGGGCTGGGCTGGGCAGTGGTCAGGCACGGCACCATGCTGGTGGTTCTTACAGTCTTTGAACATTTAAGAAAGCTATGCATGGGCCTTTCATAGGAAAATATACACTCCAATAAAACTTTGCAATTTACTGGAGGAGCTAGACTCCCAGGTTAAATACCTTTGATCTAAGTCTGTTCTACCTGGAACTAGTGTCTAAGTTTTGGGAACATGTAGGTAAACTTCAGACATGTCCAAGATGCAACCATTCACCGTCCTAGGAACTGTCTGACCCAAAGGACACATGTCTGTTACTTGTGCCTCCTGGGAGACCTCAGTCTAGGCTTACTTTAAATAATGGTGACTTTGAGGGACCAGCGGTTAGTTTAATGGCTATGTCGCTGGACTCCCATGTAGCTGACCGTGGTTCTCGTCCCGGACCCAGTGACTTAAACTCACGCTGGGCGTGTGTGCGTGCGTGTCCAAGATCCCGAGAGGAGAATGGAGGAGAAGGGATTGCGGTGTGGCCATCCCCCCTGGGGGGTGATTTCTCACTTTCTGTCTCTCTGGCGAGCGCATGCACCCTATAGCAAAAACCTCTCAAAAATAAAAAATGGTAAATTTGACAGAGACCAGACCATAGCGATGCCAGCTGGCTGTCTGATTTTGTACATTATAAATATAAAAATTAAAATAATTTTTATATTTTTCAATGTAAGATGTAACAAAAGATGATGAAGCCAAGAGTGAAGGAAGTTGCTGCTTGGCTTGAAACGTCTAAACTATTTGCTCTCTGGCTCTGTACAGAAAACATCTGCTGTTCCTACGTACTTGTGTGGCTGGGGGTGGGCAGTGATCTCGAGGCTTCCACTTGATCTTTCCCACAAAGGAGACTCCTACACCACAGGACAGGGACCCAGTGCCGGTGCTGTGCCAACTGTCACCTATGCCTACCCCATCATGTGTTTGGGGACCAGGGACATGGCCTCTAAGGGTCCAGGAGCCCAGCGGGCTCACTGTGAGCTGGGCCTATGCCAGGACTCCTTTGAGGACGTGGTGCCTGTGTGTCCTGAACCTCCGCTGGGAACCATTCTGAGTCCACAAGGTTGACTTAGACCTTGTGTTCAGTGGCCTTAAAGTATTTGAGTCTTTGTCTTTCCCTATGTGTAGTTATTCAGGTAAGTGTCCCTTTGGGGAAGGGTCACTCCCCCAAAGGGGGACATGGGGGCGAATCCTGATCACGTGTATTGACCATTGTGTTGGAGGACCTGCCATCACCTCTTTTTCTCTTCCTTCCTTTCTTCCTCCTGGACACCCAGATTCTCCTGCAGACATGGGGGTCTAGACTCAAAACCTGGGTCAGGTCTAGAAACCAACCAAAAGGACTGTTTGTAGATCAAAGTACCCAGTCTCCAGACGCCCTCATCCTTGATTTCTTGGACTGCATAGGTGGAGTGAGGTCCTTACGGACTTCCCATCTATCTCGCCCTCTGGGCATCGTGTGTAACTAAGTCCTTCCCTGACTTTTTGTGGGTCAGGCCTCTGGGTTGCCTCTCTGACTTTGATGCTCACTCTAATAATGGCATCCACTGGACTGTTCATGGGGCCATACCGTGAAATGGCCTCTGGGGGTGTCGATCCCTACATCCCTCTTCGAACTGTGAACCCAGCTCTGTGGCTGGTTCTGGCAGAACCACCACTGACCTCCTGAGTGAGGCTGGCACTGATTTCACCAGCTGGCAAAAAATGGGGAAAAGGAAACCCTCTTACACGGTTGATGAGACTGTATAGTAGTACTAACACTCTGATGAACAATATAGAAATCTGTAACTAGATCATCTTCAGAATCCTACAAATAGAACCACCATATGACCCAGTAATGCCACTCTTCTGTATCCACCCAAAGGATAGGAAAACAGAAAAACATAGGCACGTCCCTGTTAATTCCAGCATTATTCAGAATTACTAGGACATGAAATCAACCAAAATGTGCAAGAATAGATGAGAGTATTGAAAAATGTGGCATGTGTACTCTATGGAATACTACTCAGCCATAAAAAAGAGACCCTGGCATTTGCTATAAAGTGGATGAATATGAAAAATTTAATGCTAAGTAAAGTAAGCCAGACTATGAAAGACAGACATTGTATGTCCCCACTTAATATATACTGAATGTCTGCACTTTGTAGCAGAAATGGAAAGACTGGAAGGTGTCATTGCAGGGAGGATAACTGTAGATACTAGAGACAGTATAGAGGGGGTAGGTAATGGGTAGATATTAGGGGGTGAGTAGTAGGGGGTGGAGGGAGGAGATTAAGGAAAAAACCAAAACATTTAATAGACACAAAAATAAAAAGTTATCTGTTAATGATATTGTATATTGTAATGTCTTTCACTTGCCTAATAGGTACCATATTCATGCTGAGAAAACCCATGTTGTATGCTGTAAAGATACACAGTGATTACATGTAAATAAAAAAATAAAATAATAAAGAAGCGGGACCAGCAGTTAGCGTAATGGCTATGTCGCTGGACTCCCACGTAATCGACCATGGTTTGAGTTCCAGACCTGGTGGCTTAACCTCACGCCGGGCGCGTGTGCATGCGTGCCCAAGATCCCCAGAGGAGAATGGAGGAGAAGGGACTACGGTGTGGCCATCCCCCCTGGGGGGGTGATTTCTCGCTTTCTGTCTCTCTGTCTCTCTCTGTCTGCCTGGTGAGCGCATGCGCCCTATAGCAAAAAACCTCTCAAAAAAAATAATAATAAAGAAGAGAAAATATGCTTGCAGTATTTGTTTTAAAAAAATGCATATAAGGACACGAGGTTTCAACGCGATGCCCAAATCCAAGCGCGACAAGAAAGTGTCCTTAACCAAAACTGCCAAGAAAGGCTTGGAACTAAAACAGAACCTTATAGAAGAGCTTCGGAAATGTGTGGACACATACAAGTACCTCTTCATCTTCTCCGTGGCCAACATGAGGAACAGCAAGCTGAAGGACATCCGGAACGCCTGGAAGCACAGTCGGATGTTCTTTGGGAAAAACAAGGTGATGATGGTGGCCTTGGGTCGAAGCCCAGCTGATGAATACAGAGACAACCTACACCAGGTCAGCAAGAAGTTGCGGGGTGAAGTCGGTCTCCTTTTCACCAACCGCACTAAGGAGGAGGTGAATGAGTGGTTCACGAAATACGCAGAAATGGACTACGCCCGAGCTGGGAACAAAGCAGCTTTCACTGTGAGCCTGGATCCAGGGCCCCTGGAGCAGTTCCCCCACTCCATGGAGCCGCAGCTGAGGCAGCTGGGCCTGCCCACCGCCCTCAAGAGAGGTGTGGTGACTCTGCTCTCGGACTACGAGGTGTGCAAGGAGGGCGACGTGCTGACGCCGGAGCAGGCCCGGGTCCTGAAGCTTTTTGGGTACGAGATGGCCGAATTCAAAGTGACCATGAAGTACGTGTGGGATGCACAGTCGGGAAGGTTCCAGCAGGTGGGAGACGACATGCCAGAGAGTGCGCCAGAGTCATCAGAAGAATCAGAGGATGATGACGACGACTGATGGGGACTCAGGGCTGAAGGCCTTTGGCATGTTCTGGGTCCTGAGTGGACCACACAGCACTGCCCCCACCCTCTGGAGTGACGGCTGTTTACTTTGCTGCCAGTGAGACGGGAGCGTGATGGGCACTGACTGATTCTGTAGAGAATAAAACTGTCTGCAGGGTCTGCCTGTAGGCAACAAAAGGGACTTCCCTTAGGAAAAAGGGCCTTGGGGGTCGTGCCCCTCTGGGAAAACTGCATTCTCTCTTCACCTGTGAGCCAGCCTCCCGCACTGGCCCCAGGACCACTGACAGTGCTCTGCAGACCGCCGAGAGCACCCCAGAGCTGGGGCTCGTCCTCATGGTCTGGCGCCCCTTGCTTGGAAGAGGATTTTTTGAGTTCTCCCTGTCTGCCTTTCCTAACCCCACACTCAACTCACTCACTCTCTCATGCTCTCTTGCTCTCTCACTCACACACTGT
Source organism: Tupaia tana (assembly GCA_026018925.1). NCBI lineage: Eukaryota > Metazoa > Chordata > Mammalia > Scandentia > Tupaiidae > Tupaia > Tupaia tana. The sequence continues at coordinate 28,482,450 of JAKSZU010000024.1, read as the reverse complement.
CTGTCTCTCTCCACGCCCAACCCTTCCACATGAGGGCTGAGAGTCTGATGGGTGCCAAGAAAATACGAGGGAGGCCGGCAGGTGGTGTGGTTAAGAGTGCTGGACTCCCACATAGCCAACCGTGGTTTGAGTCTCAGACCTGGTGGCTTACTTCCTCAGTTTCTCTCTCATGTCCCTCTGGTCAAATTAAAATAAATAAAGTTAAACTAAATAATTAAAAAAAAAATGCATATAAGTGGATCCATGCAGTTTAAACTGTGTTGTTCAAGGGTCATCTGTAGTTCATTTTTTTAAAATTTCCTCTTATAATACTTAATATTAAAAGAAATACAAGTCCTAAGTACAAATTAAATGTGCTGCTCAACTCCTGTAAAGGCCACTTCATAAATCATTTGTTGTTCAGGACACTCAATCATAGACAGTTCCTACTCTGGGGCATTTTTGCAGACTCTCTTCTCTTCTGTTTAAGTCTCTTTATACTTTCTCAGAAAAAGGCACTAATTATCTTCATACTTTCCTGTTACCTTCTGAGAATTGCTTGTCTTCCTTCCTTCAGACAGAACCCTTCTTGGGCCTCAGCACTGAGGTCCCAGTCCTAGTGCACCGTTTCTCTGTTAAATGGCCCTTGTGGCTTCTGAAAAACAAAGTCACAAAGATCTCTGTGACTGCAATTAGTTCGTGTCCCAGTTATTTCCTCCGGGTGTGGGACCCCTCAATAGCAACACAGTAGTTTCTGTGTACGTGTGTGTGCATGCATGTGTGTGTGTGTGTGTGCGTGTGTGATGTTTGAGACAGGGTCTTGCCATGTCACAATGCTCCTGCTTTAGCCTCCTGAGTAGCAGGGACTATTGTCCCACTCCACCATGCCCTGCTCTTTCATCATGGCCCTTCTTCTACATTGATTGCCTAAACTGGCTGAGAGCTTGTGACCCTCCGGCTGTGGCCTCCTGAGTAACTGGAATTACAAATTTGCAGATCATAGCACCCAGCTTTTTAGGGTGTGCTGGGAGTCAAACAGGGCCTCCCATATGGCTTCAGATGGCCGAGCAGCCATTGTATTTTTTTCCTTCACACATTTTTGAGAACCACTCAGGAAAGCAACTTGCACTTTAAATATGATAACATGGAAAGCTCCCTTTTCACACCAGGGAGGAGACAGGCAGAGTCAGCAGAGGGTAGCTCAAACAGTTTGCTCATCAGCCATTCAACAGTGCCCAGATGGGTCTGCTCAAATGTCTGTGGCTGGTCGCCAAACAGGGTTTCATGTCCCAGCCTGTTGTCTTCTGCAGGCTTATCTACATTGCCGCTGTACTTACACTTTGTCGTAAGACCCTAGAGGGATGGGTTCTGCTTAGTAGAGAATCCTAAAGCACTCTTAGTAAAAGCTCTGTGTGGTGTAGAAAGAATTCGGTTCTCTTTATGTAATCAAGGAAAAGCAAATCACTATTGGTGGGGAATAAAAGAAGGGTTTAGTCTGTGATGGTGAATAGAGATGGACAAGATTCAAGGAAGATGGAGTTCTCTGAAATCTGTTCGTGATCAAATTCTTTCTTCCTTGAAACCACTACATCAGCCTTCTTGGTATAAAATGATGTGGCACCTTTTGTGCGTGGACCATTCAGCATCCGACCCCTCCTCTTCATATGCTTCTCGGCTCTACAGAACTAGGAGGCTAAAACGATGCCTCACATTCCCTGCTGCTAGGGGTTGGGAGGTGAATTAAATCTTCCTAGTTAGATGCTATGTATTTATCTATTGGTAAGTAACAAATTACTCCAAAATTTAGGTGCTTACTAAAGTAAATGTTGGTTATCTTTCCCAGATCTGAGGGTGAAGAGTTGGGAGCAGCTTAGCTAGGTGGCTCAGGGTCTCTCAGGAGGCTCTAGGCAGCTGTCATCTGGAGGAACTGCTTCCACACTCACTCACATGGATGCTGGCAGGAGGCCCCAGTTCCTCACCATGTGGGCTTCTCCGCAGGGTCACCCAGAGGTCCTTAAGACACTGTAACTGACTTCCTCCAGAGCAAAAGTAGTGAAAGACAAAGAGAATGAGAGAGTGCATGATTAAGTGTCTTCTGTCACCCAATCTGATAAATGACACACCACCTATTCTGCTGATTCTCATATTTCACATTGACCGTCTCTGGTACCATGTGGAAAGAGGGTCCATACAGTGTGAACACCAGGAGGCAGTGATTGCTGGGGGGCATCTCAAAGGTTGGTTACTCCACACTCTCTTTCTCGTTCATGCACACACACACACACACACACACACACACACGCACGCACGCATGCACACCAAAGAGGTTTGAAAGTCAGACATGTGGTGGGAGCCTTTTCCTTGATCACATGGCTGTTTTTGATAACTTACCATTATCCCCAGCTAGTTTGGGAAGCCCGGGCTAATCAGATTTCTTTTAGTGCCTCCTAGTAAACACTAGATATATAAAGAATATTGTGATATTTTTTAACTATTTGGCTTTTCTCATAATAATGTAATTCAATTGCCTTCTGTAGAGCTGTCCATCTGAGACTGATGATTGAGACATAAATGGATCTTTCTGGTTTGAGTTTTTTTTTTTCCTAGGTCAAGCTCACTCATGCCCATGCATAAGGTGCTGTTTCCACCTGTATGGGTAAATTAAAAAGAAATCTTCATTCTAGTCTTTGATCAAGTACAGAGATTTTCAAACTGTAATTTGTATTTGAATCTTCAGGGCAGAGTCCTGGACCCTTGCCAGTGCTACTAAATTGGCATCTTTGGGAGAGTGACCTAGTAACATACATTTTTTTTTAGTTGCCAAAGAACGAGTGTGTTAGCCAGAGCACATACAGCTAGAGAGAGAAAAGGAGGGAAAAACACCCTCCAATGGGGTAGGGTCATGCTGAAATCCCTTCTCCCGTTTCTCCATCCTGTCAGGATATGGGGCATGCACAGGAACACAGAGTGCTTTTCAAGCTGCTAAAGCTGAGATTTAAACCATGATCATCAGGACCAGCAGTTAGCGTAATGGCTATGTCGCTGGACTCCCATGTAGTTGACCACGGTTCGAGTTCTGGACCCGGCAGCTTAAACTCACGCCGGGCGTGTGTGCGTGCGTGCCCAAGATCCTGAGAGGAGAATGGAGGAGAAGGGATTGCAGCGTGGCCATCCCCCCTGGGGGGTGATTTCTCGCTTTCTGTCTCTCTGTCTCTCTCTGTCTTTCTGGTGAGCGCATGTGCCCTATAGCAAAAACCTCTCCAAAAAAACCCCATGATCCTCCATGTGGGGTTTGGCTCCCTTAACCAGTAGACTATGGGGTGGTCTACTCTCTACATTTTTATGAGATTATCGGTTGAATCCCACATAGCCCAGAGAAAGCCTAGGACAGAGAGACTTTTGGGGGCACCTGGTCAGAATGTCTAATCAAACCTGAATTCGTTGAGGCCACTTTACAGAACAACTCTAGGTTCAAATCCTGCTTCTATGGCTTACAAGTTTAAGAGATTCATGTAAGTCATTTACCCTCTTTTGACTTCCATTTTTTCTTATCTATGGGATGGATCTAACAATGTGATCCTCCTCAGTATAAAACTATTGCTTATGGGGCCAGCAGATGGCATCACGCTGACGTCATTGGACTCCCAACTAGTTGACCACAGTTTGAGACCCAGACCTGGCAGCTTAAAACTCACACTGGGCGTGTGTGTGTGACTAAAATCCCAAAAAGAGAATAGAGGAGAAAGTATTGCAGAGTGGCCATCCTCCCTGGGGAAGGGGGATGTGATCTCTCACTTTCTGTCTCTGTCTCTCTGGTAAGCACATGTGCCCTATAGCAAAAATCTCTCTATAAAAAAGAAAATAATTTTTTTAAAAAGTTGAGGGACCAGCAGATGGTGTAATGGTGATGTTGCTGGACTCCCATGCCCATGTAGTCAACCACAGTTTGAGTTCCAGACCTGGGAGCTTAAACTCACACTAGGTGTACGTGCATGCATGCCCAAAATTCTGAGAGAAAAATGGAAGAGAAGGAATTGCGGCATGGCCATCCCCTCCGCAGGGGGTAATTTCTAGCTTTCTGTCTCTCTATCTCTGTCTCTCTGGTGAGAACATGTACCCTATAGCAAAAATATCTGAAAAAAATTGTTGATTAAATGAAAACTCCATTTAAAGCATTAGCTAACAAATATTGCTATTGCTGACATAGCTAGTCTATATTTTAAGTCCTAGTCACATTTTTTTTTCTTTTTCTTTTTTTTTTTTTGGAGAGGTTTTTGCTATAGGGCGCGTGCGCTCGCCAGACAGACAGAGAGAGACAGAGAGATAGAAAGCAGGAAATCACCCCCCAGGGGGGATGGCCACGCCGCAATCCCTTCTCCTCCATTCTCCTCTCGGGATCTTGGGCACGCACGCACACGCGCCCGGCGTGAGTTTAAGCCGCCGGGTCCGGGACTCGAACCGCGGTCGACTACGTGGGAGTCCAGCGACATAGCCATTATGCTAACTGCTGGTCCCAGTCCTAGTCACATTTTGTCACAATGCATGCTTTAGTGGAACACCTTGAAGTTGGGTACTTGTGTTTATATGTTTGTATGTCTGTATGTGGGTCCATTAAGTGTATTTTTAGTACATAATTAGTGAAATATCTGGCAATCCTAATGGATCAACAGCTGGGCAATCATTCAACAACAACAAAAAATATGGTACCCTTCTGTATGTTACACCCCATTAGACTGTGGGTCTAGCAAGATGAATTAGACTGTGGGTATAACAAGACAAATATAACACAATGATTGTGGAATTTAGAAGAAGAGATATATCACATCTATGCTAACAACTGCAGTATAGTTTAAGCATCCCCAATCTGAAAATACAAAATCCAAAATGCTCCAAAATCAGAAAGTTTTTGAGTGTTACTGGCATGACATCATAAGTGAAAAACTTCATGTGTGGAAAAATAAATGACCTCAAGTTGTGATCAAAATGTTATGATACAAAAATCACCTTAAAGGGTCATCTCTGTGGTGCAGTAGTAATGCCTGACTTAAGGGAAGGTGGACCCCACAGGACGACCATGGTTCAAATTTCTAGTACAGACAGCCTGACACAGACCAAGCACATGCAAGAATGCCCATGATTCAATAGGCTGGAGTATTGGAGGAAGGGACTCATAGCATGACTAGACCCTGTGGAGGGCACTCCTCTCTCTCTCTCTCTCTCTTCTACTCTGACATGCATATGCATGTGCAGTCATGAATAAAGAAGAAAAACATGAAAAAAATTACCTTCAGATTATGTATATAAGTTGTATATGAAACACAAATAAGTTTCATGTTTAAACTTGAGTCACATCCCCAAGATATCTCATTATGTCTATGCTAATATTCTAAGATTTGAAAAAAACCTGTAATCCAAAACACTTCTGGTCCTAAACATTTCCAATAAGGAATACTCAACCTATATAAGATTACTGGGCAGAAAAGACCAATTTAACCCTGTTCTTAATGAAGAGTTTTAATATTTATTAAAATAAAAAGGTTTGCGTTAATAAAAATTTAACATTTAGAAACCATGACTTAATGTGACTGAGTGAAGCAAGTCAGGCTATGAAAGAGAGACATTGTATGTCTCCACTTAATATATACCGACTGTCCACACTCTATGGTAGAGACTGAAAGACTAAAGGACATAAAAGCATTAAAAATTGTTATGGACATTAGAGACAAAGTGGGAAGAGTGTGAGAGGAGAATAGCATAGGAAAGGAAATTTGGGGAAAAAATAGAAAGGTAAGACATTTTTGGGTCACAGATATGTTTATTATCTGTTGATGGAGATGTGTATAGTATTCTCAATTGGGCTAGACTGAGGTGTATGTGTATATCATGCTGGGTAAAGTCTCTTTACAATCTAAATGATGTATGGTGATTAAATGTATAAATAATAATAAAAAATTTAAAAAAGAAACTATGACTTAGAAGTTTTTCCATATATAATCCTTATTATACCTTTATGTTGATTTTAGTCCTGGCTGTCACAACTTAGAGGGACAGTAATGACTTACAGAGAGTTAAGAAGATTCAAAGGCCATCACTGACCTGGCAATTAGAGCACACAAGGCTGGAGTTGAGAGTATTCCTTTGTCCAGCTCATTTTTGTGGTTTCGAATGCCCCTTTCTCTTTTTCCCCTTACCCATATATCAAACATTCTTTAGGTCCCACATCCCTCATGGATCTTTCCTTGACTTCCTTTTGGCTTCAATGATCTCCCTCTCCCCTAAACCCATTCTGTCATATATCTATCAAATATTCATGAATACCTTACTAGGAGAGAGAGAGAGGTGGGGGTGACTGAGGATGAGGTCAGAGAGGCACCCCCAGATGGAATATGGACTTGAGACCTCAGAGAACTTTGAATTTCATTTGGAGTGATAAAAGCCATTGGCGTTTTCAGCAGGGATTTATGATATGACGTATATTCAGAGATTCTTCTGGTTGCTCTATGGAGTATATAAACTTTAGGGGTCAAGTGTAGAATCAGAGAGACAAATTAGGAGGTCTTGTAATACTCTCAGTAAAAGAAAATGGTAGCTTGGACTGTGGGCTTAGTGTCAGAGGCCTTGAGAAGTTGTTGAATTTGAGATGTATTTCTAAGGAAGAACTGATGTAATCAATGATATTAGATGTAGGATATAAGATAAAGAGAGGTATAATGTTGCTCCCTTCCTGAAGCTTATGTTCTAGGATAGGAGCCTACATTAGATTCCTATTTCTTCTGTACAAATGATCACAAACACGATGGCTTAAAACAACACATATTTATTATGTTATAGTTTTGGAGGTCAAAAATCTAAAATCAACCTCACTGGGGTAATGTCCAGGTGCACATAGTGCTGGTTGCTTTTGAAGGTTCTATGATGGAAAAAAATTCCCTTGCTTTTTCTAGCTCCTAGAAGCCACCTACATTCCCTGGGTCATGGTATCTCCTTTCGTATTCAGAGTACATCACTCCATTCCATACTTCAGCAACATTTCTTGACTTTCTGCTTCCATGGTCGCATCATCTTCTATAAGTGTGACCCTCCTGCCTACCCCTTGTAAGGACCCTTGTGATTGCATTGTACCCACCTAAATAATCCAGGATAATCATAGTATCTCAAGATTCCTAACTTATTCTGCAAAGTTCTTTTGACACATAAGGGAACACACAGGTTATAAGGATTAGATTGTAGATGTCTTCAGGGAGCCTACCAGAAAATCTAAAAACCACATAGGAAAATAAATAAATTAGTTTCTGATCATCACATTTTGAAGAAAATGAAGCAGGGTATCAGAACAGAAAGTGAATGGTGGTTTTGAGAGTGGGGCAAAACAAGGAACTTGTTCATTTTTTTTTTTTTTTTTGGAGGAATTGAATATTTTATTATGTCTTATTTTGCTGCAAAGCTGTTGCTTCAACTGTATAAAATAGCACCAGCAAATGCAGTATATGGAGAAACTACAATAGTACTGCTCTTTAACACTATACAACTAACAAACACTTTTCTCCACTCCCACTTATTTCCAATGGGGAGGAAATGAAGTATTCTGACCCACATCCAGGGATGGTTATACACAGTGTTCTATAAGGCTTAGGCGAACAGTGTTCTCACTAATTACATCATTTTTATAACTAGTTTTTAATCACAGATAATTTCATGAATTCCAAATACTTGTGCATAGACTAAGAATCATAGAATATTGTGAAAAAGATACATTTTGTGTTTATTAAAAATATGATCATTAGAAAGTTAAGGGGTTTTTCTTTCCAGTAGTGGTGTTCAGAGTAGTTTCTTTTTCCACTGGTATTGCTAAAAGTTGCAATTTAAGTCTTCTATCAACCACTAATTTAAGACAACTATGCCTGGATTAAGTTGTTTCACACTACTTTATTTAAGGGTTCTACTTTTACTCTTCAATAGACTTTACGTATTTCTCATACGCATCTTCACTCATTAGTTCATCTAGTTCTGAAGGGTTACTCAGTGTCATCTTGATCAGCCAACCATCTTCATAACAAGATTTGTTGACAAGTCCTGGATTTTCTGCAAGAGCTTCATTAATTTCAGTTACTTCTCCTGACAGAGGAGAATAGAGTTCACTAGCAGCTTTTACACTTTCCAAAGCACCAAACTCATCTTGTTTGTTCAGCTTTGAACTTGTTCATTTTGATAGAAAAGTTGAGAAAATTTCTTAAAAATTGTATTCATGTGGAGATCCCATTAATAAAAAAGAAGTGAACCATGCAAATCTCTGAGGGAAGACTATTCCATGAAAGGACTAGCAGTTGTAAAAGGATCCGGAGATGGAAATAAATTTGATATGTTCAAGGTGCCCAAAAGGCGTATGTGATTTTGAGGACAGCAAGGGGCAGGGATAGTAGCTGACATTGGAGAAGTTTACAGGGTTTGGGTTGGAGAGGGTAAAAGGTTTGAATTTTCTTTTTCAGAGGTCCGTTTGGAGAAGGTAAAAGATTTGAATGTTTTTTTCAGTCATTAATTTCTCTTTATTTACAATTTGTGTTCAATGCAAATCAATTTCATAACATGAGAAGTTATTAAGAATCAAAGCGTATGGGACCAGCAGTTAGCGTAATGGCTATGTCTCTGGACTCCCATGTAGTCGACTACCGTTCGAATCCCAGACCCGGTGGCTTAAACTCATGCTGGGCGCGTGTGCATGCATGTCCAAGATCCTGAGAGGAGAATGGAGGAGAAGAGATTGCGGGGTGGCCATCCCCTGGGGGGGTGATTTCTCGCTTTCTGTCTCTCTGTCTCTCTCTGTCTGGCAAGCGCATGTGCCCTATAGCAAAAACCTCTCTCTAAAAAAAAATTAAGAATCAAAGCGTAAATACACAAACACAATATACAATCCAAAACAGATGTACAGCATTCTGGTATGAAGAAAGGGGAGTGTTCATTCACACACAGAGTAGCTTTAGATCTGTTCAGTCTGGTTGTTATCATGTAAGTTTTTAAAGATGAGGGAAAACAACTTTGGTTATCAAGACTACTGAGGCCATATTAGATACTGGAACAGAACCTAAGCATCAGTATGTGACCATGTGAACAAAATGCCTCAATGGAGCATATTTTTAAAAAGGTTTCTGTGTTGAGGCTGTTGTAAAAGATTTATTTTCCAGAATCAAGTCCACTTGAGTTTCTGATCATAGAAAATGGTTCAAATGTGGCTATTCTGATCCATAGTTTCTAAAAAATGTATTTACAGAAAGAGTATAAAATTTCTCTGAATTTTATGACAGTTAGCTTCAATTCTTCACTTCCCAAATACTTGATTTATAGTTTTGATTCCTTCACGTATTTACCTTTTTAATTTCAAGATTGGTAATTCTACCTTCAAAACAGATCCTTTTTCTTAGTGTAAAAGTATTCAACATATGCAGAAATAAAAAAAATAATAATTTAACTAAAGGAATATGGTCCTCTTGTCCAAAAAAAATGGGTGATGGAAAGTGCCTATCATTTGACTTTATAAGGTTAAGCAAGATTCACCCAATATGCTTGGATTTGGGGATTTCAATCCATCATTGCCCTGGCCCAGCTCAGTTACTACATAAAAGATCAAATTCAATGTCAAACCCAAAGCTTCAGAGGAAAAGAGTTCTGTTCCCCAGAAAATAGTGATAGCTTTACAACACAAACCTTTATCTAGAGTATATTGGCATTAAATTGGTACTGCTGAAATGTTCCATTGAAGATTTACAACATCACCTGAAAGTCCCTTCTAATGTACATATAAATAGAAACCATATTACCTGTTTTATGGCCTTATGGATTTAATGAACCAAATGAAAACTGAATTTGCATTCTACATCCTATTCTTTATCTCTAGATAAGATAAAATATTTGTTCTTATTTTCAAGGTAGAGTTTTACATGACCATATTTCTTAAGCCACATTCAAGCAATCGTACCTTAAGTAATTTTGAGTGTTGTCTCTTCATTTTGCCCATGAAACTCCAGCAGGTTTAATCTTGGCATTGATCATCTGGTCAAGTCCTTCACATGTTCTTCAAGCAATCAAATTTGGGATTCACAACTTTTTTTTTTTTTTTGGAGAGGTTTTTGCTATAGGGCGCTTGCGCTAGCCAGACAGAGAGAGACATAGAGACAGAAAGTGAAAAATCACCCCCCATGGGGGATGGTCACGCCACAATCCCTTCTCCTCCATTCTTCTCTCGGGATCTTGGGCATGCACGTACACGTGCCCAGCGTGAGTTTTAAGCCACCGGGTCTGGGACGCGAACCGCAGTCGACTACGTGGGAGTCCAGCGACATAGCCATTACGCTAACTGCTGGTTCCCGGGATTCATGACATTTTCGGTATGGATAAAATAAGGTGTGGAATTAGATTGAATGAAGACCTGGTTTTTTGTTTTTGTTTTGTTTTTTCCTTGCCACACTGGACTTCTAGATATCATTTGGATTGGGTTTAGAAGATGGGGAAGTGGGGACCAGCAATTAGGGTAATGGCTATGTAGCTGAACTCCCATGTAGTCGACCACGGTTTGAGTCCCGGACCTGGTGGCTTGAACTCATGCCAGGCTCGTGTGCATCCATGCCCAAGATCCCGAGAGGAGAATGGAATAGAAGGGATTGCGGTGTGGCCATTCTCCCAGGGTGTGTGTGTGTGTGTGTGTGTGTGTGTGTGATTTCTCACTTTCTAACTCTTTCTCTCTCTCTGTCTTTCTGGTGAGTGCATGCACCCTATAGCAAAAACCTCTCCAAAAAAAGAAAATAATGTAGAAGAAGATGGGGAAGTTTAGATATTTCTTGGTCTGAGTCTCTTTAACAGTAAAATGTAGAAGAGAACATGAGATCCTAAGGAGACTGGTTGTTGACTGCAGGGCACTGCCAATGGCTTTGGTGGTAGCATTAGCTGAATTTGGGGCAACTGAGGTATTCTGGAAGGAGCTACTTGAAAGTGTTACAACAGTTGTTTGATCTGAATAAATCTGCGTGGGTAGGAGCAGTGCCAGCAACAGCAGCCCCAGCCCAAAGTGATGGTCACCATCACTTTGCCCATGTCTACTCTGCTGGTGCACAGTGCATCTCACTGGGTTCTGGGTGCACCAAGAACCACTAGCTCTGTGGCAGGCAAACTGGAAATTTGAATTTTTTAAACAATTTTTTATTTTATTTATTATTATTTCAAAAAGTTTTTACCAGAGAAAGAGACAGAGAGAGATAGAAAGGGAGAAAGCAAGCTGCCAGGTCCAATACTTGAACCACAGTCAGCCATGTGAGAGTCCAGCGCCTCAAAGGTCACATCACCTGCTGGCCCCAAGAGTTTAAATTTTAAGGATAATGATGAGAGAAAATAAGTGCTTTGGTTATGGTAGACAATCAACGAAAAGCAGTTTCTTTTTGTCTTGGAGGTTTTATTTTATTTTTATTTTTAATTTACAATCACCATTTTGTTATACAGAATATAAATGAACAGACAGATGATGAGATAAAGAAGGAGGCAAGATCTGGAAGCGCCAGAGTTCCGGAGCTTCCATCCCTGTGAAATATCCTCAGAGAATAAATGTTAATTAATTAATTAATCAAGAATAAAAATTTTAAAATATATAAAACATTTTTAAAAAGAATGCTCTCTTCTCTTGAACATCAGAAGGGTCAGAGCCTATGTACTCAGTTGGAAGAACACTGTACATCCACGTTTATTGCAGCATTATTCACAATTGCTAAGACATAGAATCAACCCAAATGTCTAAAAAGAGATGAATGGATTGAAAAACTGTGGCACATATACACTATGGAATACTACTCAGCCATAAAAAACAATGAGTCCCTGGCATTTGATAGAAAGTGGATGAACATGGAAGATTTAATGCTAAGCAAAGCAAGCTAGACTATGAAAGAGAGGCATTGTATGTTTCCCCTTAATATATACCAAATGTCTGCACTCTATCACAGAAACTGAAAGATTGGAAGGTGTAAAAACATGTAAAGCAACTGTGGATACCAGAGACGGTGTGGGGGAAGGGTGTTTTGTAGTTTTTAAAGAATAGTGGAAAGCCATCAGAAGGGAGTAGTATGATACAGAAAGTCCTTTGGGCTGACAGGATAAATTAGAAAAGAAAAATAAGGCTGTCATATCAGAGTTCAAATGGAAGACAGAAACTTTGCCACTTGTTTGAACAGAAAAAAGTTAAACTTAAGAACAATAACCAAAAAACAATTTTTACCCATTTTTTCCCCTTTTTGACACTTTTTTTTGTTTGTATAGATCCAAGTTTTTAAGTACTTTTATTCTACCATGAAAATTTTACTTTTCTTGGAACTTTCTTTAGTATTTCTTATAGTATAGGTCTGCTGGTGACAGTCTTTCAATTTTTTGTTAGTTTGAAAAAAAAGCTATTTTTTCATTTTTTGAAAATTACTTTCACTAGATGTAGAATGCTAGTTTGACAGACTTTTCTTTCAGAATGTTAGAAATGCCACTTATCTTCCCATTTGCATGGTCTTTAACAAAAGCTGTTCTAATTGTTTTCATTGTTCTGTATATCCTTTTTAACCTCAAATTGGCTTAAAATGTGTTTCTTTTTCATTGTTTTTCAGCAATTTGGTCACGATTTTGTTTTGGTGTGGTTTTCGAGTAGGAAATTCTTGGGCTTCTTTGATCTGTGAATTTACACCTTTCATCAAATTTAGAAAACTTTCAGCCATGATTTCTTCAGATATCTGTTCTTTTTTTTTTTTTTTTTGAGAGGTTTTTGCTATAGGGCACGTGCGTTCGCCAGACAGACAGAGAGAGACAGAGAGACAGAAAGCGAGAAATCACCCCCCAGGGGGGGTGGCCACGTCGCAATCCCTTCTCCTCCATTCTCTCAGGATCTTGGGCACGCATGCACACGCGCCCGGCGTGAGTTTTAAGTCACCAGATCCGGGACGTGAACCATGGTTGACTACATGGGAGTCCAGCGACATAGCCATTATGCTAACTGCTGGTCCCCAGATATCTGTTCTGACTCCTCTGTCACTTCTTTCTTCTGGGATGCCAATTATTTGTACACTAGACCACTTGATGTTATTCTGTAGGTCTGAAGCTTTGTTTGCTCTCTCTCTCTCTCTCTTTCTCTCTCTCTCTGTTTCTACTCTCTTCTTTATTCAAAATCAGACTTACATTATGGTTTGATCACTTTCCCAGCCTTACCTGGCTCTTTCTCCCTTTTCTTGTGTATAGGTGTTTTCCTGATGAAATCCTTGCACACAAGCCAGCCTGTTGCCTGGTGGTTAAGGTGAATGGATCTCACATGGCCAACCTGTGGTTTTAGACCCAGACCCTGCGAGCTTCAAAAATACTCTGGGCGTATGTGTCTCATGCCCAAAATCCCAACAAGAGGTTAAAATGGAGGAGAAGGGATTGTGATATGACCAAGGGGTTTCCTTCCTTCCTTGCCCTCTCCCTCTCTCTCTCTCTCTCTCTCAAGAGTATGCACTCCCTTGGGAACCAGCAGTTAGCGTAATGGCTATGTCGCTGGACTCCCACGTAGTTGACTGCGGTTCGCATCCCGGACCCGGTGGCTTAAAACTCACATCGGGTGCGTGTGCATGCGTGTGTGCCCAAGATCCCGAGAGGAGAATGGAGGAGAAGGGACTGCGGCGTGACCATCCCCCCTGGGGGGTGATTTCTCGCTTTCTGTCTCTATGTCTCTGTCTGTCTGTCTGGTGAGCGCACGCGCCCTATAGCGAAAAACCTCTCAAAAAAAAAAAAAAAAAAAAAAAAAAAGAGTACGCGTTCCCTCTAGCAACATTGAAAAAGTAATCCTTGCACACTTAACTTCTTAAGGAATCTGGTCTAATATGGTTTCTATTGACTACTTTTTCTTCTGATATGTTGTCTTCTTTTAAAGAGTCTTAAAGTTTGTTTTAGCAAGTAGTTAAGTTATTTGCAGAGCAGACTGCTCTCAACAAAGCTTGTATTAAACTTTATTAGCATGTACCCAGAGGAGTCTTTTCTCTAAAGAGAAATTTAACCGTATTATTTTATTTATTTATGTATTCATTCATTCATTCATTCATTCATTCATTTTGGAGAGGTTTTTGCTATAGGGCGCTTGAGCTCGCCAGAAAGGCAGAGAGAGACAGAGAGACAGAAAGTGAGAAATCACCCCCCAGGGAGGATGGCCACACCACAATCCCTCCTCTTCCATTCTCCTCTCAGGATCTTGGGCACCCACGCACATGCACCTGGCATGAGTTTAAGACACCAGGTCTGGGACTCTAACTGTGGTCGACTACATGGGAGTCAAGTGACATAGCCATTATGCCAACTGCTGGTCCCTTAACCCTACTATTAAAGTTCCACTCTTTTGGGTATCTACTGACTGCTCCAGGTATTATTCAGATAGCTCTGAACACTTAGGCTGATGAGAACTCAATGTCTTCCAGCACTAAGAATTGTGTATTTCATAGCTCTTTCTTGCTTATTCTTTGTGTGACTTCATGAAGGCCTAGGCATGCCCAGAAGAGTATCCATCCAAAGACTAAAAGGGACCGTTGTGCATGTTTGTGGACTTTGTAATGTATGATAGCTCCCTGCTCTCTGGTACTCTGCTTTTCAAATTCCAGTTACTTCAGGATGTGCAAGCAATTGTTTCTGTCTTCTCAAGTCAGTGAAAGCCCTGAGCGCTCTCCTCTGTGCCGTGGAGTGGAAATTACCTATAAAAAACGAAATCAAAGTTACTTATGGGACAATCATAGAATCATCCTTGTTTGTTTTCATTCTCTAAAGTACTAGAAACCGGTGGCTGCTTATTGTTCAATAAGCAATTCCCAACCCAGTTACTCTTTCATGTAGTGGACGTTCAAAAAGAGAATGTAATGTGCAACATTATTAACTTGTTGATATATAGGTAGCTGGAAAGACAACAAAGCAAACTCTGAAGTATAATAGAAGCAATTATTGGAAGCAGCTACTGATTCTAGGGTTTATAAAAACCAAAGGAAGAGATTGAGATCATCGAAATTTAGAAATGTAGAGGAGGAGCCCTGTGGAGTTAACACTTAAGAGGAGGTGCTGCTTGGCTGATGTTGGTGTTGGAGTTTCTGAGCTTGGAGGGACGACCTGTGGTTTTGGAACCCTGATATCTGAAGAGAAGGTGCTAGTTGGTTGACTTTTGTGTCTTCATTGGGATTTCGATGAAGCTGTTTCTGAAAACGTTTTGAAAATGGAAAACTGGATTTAACTACTGGTAATGGGAAGGAACTTGGGCCACCAGCGTGAAGAAGCATGGCTAGGGTGGTGCAAACAGAGCCATGAGCAGTCAGGAAGCCCAAAGGAAACTGACTGGAAAGGGCAAGTCCTTTTCTCACCTCAATTTTCAAGTCTCCCTCTGACTTTTCCTATTGACAGAACATGATACAGAGCAACTGGTGAAAGAGAAATGTGGGCTGCACAGCCTCAGCCACAACATCAGAACTGAGTGAGAATGGGTGTGTTTTGAGAACAAGAAAGAATCACTGAAAAACGGACCCAGCTACTGCCTAGTTTGGAGCCTGCCTAACTGGGTGAAATGTGTTGCTGTTAACTGAGTTGGGAAAGACTGGATTAAGGACAGGTTCTAGCCATATACTGAAACTATTGAATCAGAATCGGCAGGAAAGAGATCCTGGAATCTCTGTTTCTATAAGCACTAGACATGAGTCTGATCAGAAAAATTGAGGGCAACAGTGATCTAGACCAAATTGTTAATATAAAGGCAAGACAATGAGAATATAATTCAGAGTCGAGGGGCTAGTGGTGCAGAGGTAAACATGACATTCTGAGAGGCTGACTCACATGGCAGAGTTCCAGGTTCATGTCCCACCAACTCTCTGAGTATGCAAACAATATGGGGCAGATAAAGCTGGGGTGGATTGTAGCATCAAGACCTGTTGTGTGTGTGTGTGGGGGCGTGTGCTCTCTTTCATTTCTCTGTGCTTCTGTTTCTCTGATGCTCTTGTTCATGGAGAAAATAAATAGAATTTTTAATAAAAGAATCAGGCAGGACCAGCAGATGGCATGATGGTCATGTCACTGGATTCCCACAGGGCTGACTACTGTTCGAATCCCAGGCCCAGAGGCTTAAAACTCACATTGGGCACATGTGTGTGCATGTACAAGATCCTGAGAGGAGAATGGAGGAGAAACAATTGCACGTGGCCATCTCCCCTGGGGAATAATTTTTTGCTTTCTGTCTCTGTCTCTCTCTGTCTCTCCAGTGAGCACATGCGCCCTATAGCAAAAATCTCTCTCTAAAAAAAAAAAAAAAAAAAAAAAAAGGAATTGGGAGCCTAAAATGAAACTTTATATTTATATTTATGGTTAATTTATTTCCATCATACATACCAAGGCAATTAAATGGGGGGAAGAATAGTGTTTTTCAGCAAAAGGTATAAAAACATCTGGATATCCACATCATATACAAAACAACTTGAAATGAATCATAGATCTAAACTTAATAGTTAAAGTTGTAAAAAAATATTGAAAGAAAATTTAGGAGTACATATTCAGAATTTGGGGATAGGCAATGATTTCTTAGATATAACACTGAATGTGTGATCAATACAAGCAAAATGGATAAGTTGATGTTCATCAAAATGAAAAATTTTCTACCAGTAAGATGAATGGATAAACACAACTTTGTATATACATACAGTGAAATATTATTCAGCCTTGGAATCAAAAAAATTCTGACACATATTATGACACATGGGAACCTTCAGGCTATTATGCTAAGGAAAATAAATCAGTCACAAAAGGACAAATACTGTATGATTATATGCAAATGAGGTAGCTCTAGTAATTAGATTTAGAGACAGAAAGCATTATTGTGGTTACCAGGGACTCAGGGGAGGGAAAATGAGGAGTTAGTATTGAATAAGTCAAGACTGGAAGATAGAAAAAGTTCTGGAAATAGATGCTGAATAATTGCCTAACAATGTATATGCCCTAATGCCATCGAACTATCTGGTAAAACTGATGAGTTTCTTATTGTGTATATTTTATCACCATATGTAAGTAAGTAAATAAGTAAATAATTTTTAAGCTTTAGTGTTTTGGGGACAGCAGATGGTGTGGTGGTGAAGGTGCTGGATTCCTGCATGGCTGACCATGGTT
Source organism: Tupaia tana (assembly GCA_026018925.1). Lineage (NCBI taxonomy): Eukaryota > Metazoa > Chordata > Mammalia > Scandentia > Tupaiidae > Tupaia > Tupaia tana. Next base: position 28,465,305 of record JAKSZU010000024.1, on the reverse strand, counting down.
CGAGTCCTGGACCTGGGGGCTTGCTCTCTCACTTTCCTTCCTCTCTCTTTTTCTCTCTCTGGTGAGCATACTTTCCCTATGGCAAACTTAAAATAATGATAGTCATGATGATAAATAAAATGAATAATAAAAAAAACTTTTGTACTTCAAACAATACCATTAAGACGATGAGCCAGCAGTGGCATGGTGGTTAAGGTAGCTGGATCCCACATGGCCAACTATGGAGTTTCAGTCTCAGACCCAGTAGCTTGAAAAACATGCCGGGTATACATGCATGCCCAAAATCCCAAAATGAGAATGGAGAAGAAGGAGTTGTGGTGTGGTCATTCCTAATGGGGGGTGATCCTTTCTCATTTTCTCTCTCTCTTTTTCTGGTGAGTGCACACTCCCTCAGGAAAATTAAAAAAAAAAAAACGAAGATGAAAAGACAACCTTAAAACTGTAGAAAATATTTGCAAATCATATCTCTGACAAAGTGCCTGTATGTAGAATACATAAAGAGCACTTCTAACTCAGTAAGAAGAAAATTCCATTTTCTTTTATTTTTAGAATTATTTTATTTAACTTTCCCTCCTTCCCTCCCTCCACCTACCTCCCTCCCTGCCTGCCTCCCACTTATTGTTCAGTTCCATCATATGGCGTTTTTTCTTTTTATTTAATTGCCAGAGGTCACATATGCTTGTCGGGGGGGGAGGGGGAGTATGACACCCCCAGTAGGGGTATGATCATGCCTCAATACCTTCTCCATTTTTTCATCCTGTCAGGACCTGGAATATGCACACACACATGCCTGGCATGTTTTTAAGGCCCTGGGGCCAAGATTTGAATCTCAGTTGGCCATGTGGGATCTTGTTTTCTGTGCCCTGCACTTAACTACTGCACACCAGAGGCCAACCCTATATGAAGTCTTCATATAGACTGTATGTCTATATGTCCATGTAGACCTATAGACTAATCTACAGAAAAAAAGATAGGTTAGTAGAGCTGGGTAGGGGGGAGAATCAGAAACTATTGCTAATACATATGAGGTTTCTTTTTGGGGTGATGAGAATGTTTTAAACTTAGATGGTGGTGGTGTTTGTACAACTCTAAATATACTAAAAACCATTGAATTATGTACTTAAATAGGTACATTTTTTGGTATTTGAATTATGTCTCAATGAAGCTATTTTTAACAAAAGAGGTGCATGAGGGCAGATTTGGGTCTATCTGGTGCATCATCACTGCTCAGACAAGAATCTGCAGAGAGACTACTGGTTAAAGTGGACTGGGTCCATTTCTTTTTTTTTTTTAATTTTGCATTTCCTAAAACAGACTATGAAATGTACAAAAATATTTGTATATTAACAAAAGAAAGTTAGGTAGGTAGTTAGTTTGTTTGTTTGTTTATTTATTTATTTATGAGATTTTTGCCTTAGGGCACATGCACTCAACAGAAAGAGAGAGACAGACAATGAGAGGGAAAGTGAGAAATCACCCACCAGAGGAATGGCCACACCGCAATCCCTTCTCCTCCATTTTCCTCCTGGGATCTTGAGCACACACGCACATGTGCCTGGCGTAATTTTCAAGCCACCAGGTCTAGGACTTGAACTGCAGTCAGCCATGTGGGAGTCCAGTGACATAACTGCTGCATCATCTGCTGGTCCCCTAGATGCATTTTTTTAAATAAAAGAAGATCACTTAACCTGAAATTAGAAAAGTTAATATCCAACTCAGAAAACCTTAGGTTTTTTTTTTTTATTTCTAGGATATTGCTATTAAATTAGGACCTATAGTGTGATGGTTATGCCCTTGATTTCAGAATTGACTTTAAATATGAGCTCAGCTCCCTTTTAATTGGTGATCTTGGCCAATTCATTTACCTTCTGTGCCTCAGTTTCCTCGTGGTAAAATGAAAAAAAAAAGTTTTCTCATAGGATTGTGAGGACTTTGAGGATTTGATAGGATAAGTCTTATCCTTAACACACTGTATATGTTCAATGAATAATAGTCATTATCGCAATACAGTAAGTAACTGGAAGAAACAACAGCTTATACTCTGCCTACTAAACAGAATACCAGAATAAGAGCTTTCCCTTCCACCTCCCTTCAGGGGCAGTTGTTTTAATTGCCATTTTTCTAGATAACTGAGTTTCAGAGATGCTCAGTAAAACTCACCCAAGGTCAAATGACTGGCAACTGCTCTTCAATAGTAATAAGTCAACTAGAAGAGTCTGGCCAGCTTCCCAGCATTTAAGCTTCAACCTCTAGTATCCTCCTACCTCTCAGTATTTTGTGTTCAGCCTGACTTATGGGTTTCAATTGCTTTGAAGTTGCATATCAAAAATAGCACAGTGCTTCCCATGTAACAATTGGTTTAGTCTATCGCGCTGCCACGCAGTGCTCTTTGGATTTAACGAAGTAAATGAATGTTTCAACTAAGATTCCTTCAAGATCTGATTTGTTTTTTAAGAAATCCCATTTTGGGACTGACTCCTCCAACTGATTCTGGAATATCATTATAGTGTGAGGCAGAATGAGCTCTTGCTTAGAACTAAGGTTACATGCCTCCACGTGAGCAGAATATCTTACTTCTTATTACCTTTCTCTTCTCAGACAGTACAGGTTTTCACTTTCCATGGCTGTTTAAATTGATACCAAAAGATTCTTAAGGCAGGCTGATCTCCAACATTTTAAAAACTCTTATTATTTTCTTTTTTTGCCTTTTTTTTTTTAAGAGAGATTTTTGCAATAGGGCTTGTGCTCTCGCCAGAGAGACAGAGACAGTGAGAAATCACCCCCCAGGGGGAATGGTCATGCTGCAATCCCTTCTCCTCTATTCTCCTCTCGCAATTTTTGACACGCACATACATGTGTCTGGCGTGAGTTTTAAGTTACTGGATCCAGGACTCAAACCACAGTTGGCCATGTGGAAGTCCAGTGCTTTATACTATACCATCTCTGGCTTCTCTTTTTTATTTTTTTTTTTACTAATAAAACAATTAAGATAATTATTTTTAGAAATCTTTAAAATAATAATGTAGCCTCTGCTCCTCCCTGTCCTCTTAAAATTATCAATCAAATTATGTCTTATTTTTCCCTGGCATTTTTAATTATTTCTCTACATTGTGTGTTTGTTTCTTGCATCACATGTCACAAATCTTATATGTTTCTCTCTCTCTCTCTCTTTTTAAGTTTTTTTCCATAGCACATATGCACTTGCTGGAGAAGAGAGAAAGAGAGACGATGAGAGGGAAAGCAAGAAATCACCCTCCAGGAGGGATGGCCATGCTACAATCCCTTCTCTTCCATTTTCGCCTGGGATTTTGGGCAAGCATGTACATGTGCTGGTGAGTTTCCAGCAACCAGTTCTAGGACTTGAATTGTGGTTGACCATGTAGGAGTCCAGCACCTTAACCATTATGCTACCTGCTGACCTCCAAATCCTCTATTTTCTTAAGAATCAGAAGAAAAGTAAAACAATTGTCAATCAACTATTTTATTTATTTATTAAACTTTGGATCTTAATTTTAATTATTATAAAATGTGATCTTTTGTTATCTACAATAGAAAAGTACACACACACACACACATACACACACATATATATGCTGTATCATATATATATATAGGTATAGATAGATAGATATAGATATAGCATACAGCGATAGAAATTAAGTTAACCAGACTTCATTAAGCCTTGTTACACTTCAGAGAATTAGGTGATTAAACAATAACATTCTTTTATTTTGATTTTATGGCACCCAATTTTCCTTTCTACTAAAATTCAGACGCAAGCCCAAGTAGAGATTGAAATTAAAGTGTCTGGTAAGTATTCAATGGATCCAAAAAACCCACCAAATTTCCAATCTTTATGAACAATATGACTATTGGAACAACAGATACAGTTATAAAATGAAACAGAACTCCATAGTCCTCAGCCATGTTTGGTATATAATAATATATACTAATACTAATAATACTAATATTAATGGCAATAATCATCATTATCATGATTAATACCACCATCATTATCTTCACCATCAGCACCACCATCAACACAACCACAACATCATCACAATACCATCATCACTATTACTATCACCACCATCTTCTTTTTTGTCACCATCATACAACTATGATCATCACCATCACAATAATAACCATCATGTTTATAAAAGCTCGGTGCTTGGAACCAGCAGATGGCATAATGGCTATCTTGCTGGACTCCCACAAGGTTCATGTAGTTGACCACAGTTTGAGTCCCAGACCTAGTGACTTGAAACTCACACTGGGTGCATGTGTGTGCATGCCCAAAATCCAGAGAGGAGAATGGAAGAGAAGGGACTGTGGTGTGGTCATTCCCCCTGGGGGTGGAGGGGTGATTTCTCACTTACTTTCTCTCTGTCTTTCCGGCAAGTGTACATGCCCTATAACAAAAATCTCCTAAAAAAAAAAAAGAAAAGAAAAAAAAGAAAACCTTGGTGCTCTAGATAAGTATTTTTCAGCCTTTGGTTAAAAGAGCAAAACACCATATTAAAGTTATTTTATTAATGTTTTAATTCAGAAAAGAAAATGTCATTAAGAACTAATGTGTGCTCACTGTGAAACTGTGTCCTAAAGTCTGAATTTTTCTCTTTTTAAAATGATGTGCTCAGATTGATAGTTATGGAAATACTATATAGAGGAGGGCCTGAATTTCACAAAGCCTTTGGAAATTTTGCTGACATTATCTTTATGAAGAGAAAAAAATATGTCAGCTGATATTACAATCAGTGAGTTTGTCTGCAGTGCTAGACTTTGGGGTTTTTTCATGTTCACATTTTTTCTAAAGCTTTGAATGACGTAAATCTTAATAAACATGGTTACAAAGTCACAGATAAAAAAATTACAAAAGACACTCAGTCTCTCTTTTTATTTTTTTTTTTTTTTTTTTTTGGAGAGGTTTTCGCTATAGGGCGTGTGCGTTTGCCAGACAAACAGAGAGAGACATAGAGACAGAAAGTGAGAAATCACCCCCCAGGGGGGATGGTCACGCCACAATCCCTTCTCCTCCATTCTCCTCTTGGGATCTTGGGCACGCACGCACACGCGCCGGCTTGAGTTTTAAGCCACCGGGTCGGGGACGCGAACCGCGGTCGACTACGTGGGAGTCCAGCGACATAGCCATTACGCTAACTGCTGGTTCCCAAGACACTCAGTCTCTTAAATGACAGGAATTAGAAGTTAAAGATCTTAAGACTTAGAGTATTGGGGAGAAATGAACAGAATAGTATTTAACGAAGGTAAATATATATTTTGCAATTCAATCCAAACCCCCAAATGCACAAGCATTAGCATACACAAACACACAACATACTTTATGGTTTCATACTTGAGCAAACCAGGCTTGACTATAGAACTTGATCAAAAAATAGATGGAAATGATCCTGGAAAAACAACTTAGAAGTTCCTTAAAAATTAAATATGCAGCTATCATACCACCCCCAAATTTTACTTTTGGGCATTTATCTTAGAAAGATGAAGGTGAAATTCACACAGAAACCTCAACAGAAGTGTTTATGGCTGACAACTGAAAATAATCCAAACGTCCTTCATTAGATGAATGATGAAACTAACTGTGGTACAACCATGCCGTGAATCATTACTCAGCAATAAAAGGAAACAAAAGACCCTTAAGAATAAATACTTGCCCATAATGCAATGGTTCAGGCTTGAACATTGGGAACTGGGTCCCATGTGGCCAACTACAATTCTAATCCTGGTCCTGGCAGCTTAAAAAAGATGCCAGGCATATGTAGATATTGTCCAATATTCTGACAGAATGGAGAAAAAGAGGAAAAAAGGATTTGCTGAATGGCCAGCAAATCCATTGGGGGGTGCTATCACTTTCTCTCTCTCTCTAGTGAATACACATACCTTCCAGCTAAATAATAATAATAATTTTTTAAATTAATAAATAATCATTTGGGGCTTATATGTTCATAAATTCAGCTAATGTGAGTTAGGCTCTTTGAACATATTTAACTCACCAGATTGAAATTACCAACCTGTTGAGTTGGGAGTCAGTTCTTGAACCATGGAGAACTAACAGTTTCATTGACCAATATCCTATGAATGCTGTTTTGATGACCAGGAAATAACCCTGACAACCATATTTCCATTTGTTGAACATTATGCAGTTCCCAGGACTAGAAAGTCTAGTTGAGTTGGCATATATTTTAAGGGCATTTTAAGTTATATTCAGCCTTTCTGTTGTATTGTGTCTTAGTCTGTTTGGGTTGCTTAAACAAAATACCACACACCATGGCTTATATACAACAGAGCCTTCTCACAGTTCTGGAGGCTGGGAAGTCCAAGATCAAGGCAGATTCCATGTCTGGTGAGGACACACTTCTTGACTTACATATAGTGCCTTTTGGCTGTGTCTCCATGTGGTAAAGAGATGAGGGGGTCACTTGATGTTTTTAAAATTAGGTTGCTGTGATATTATAACTTGTATGTGTACACACACACACACACACACACACACACACAGTTTTGTCTGTGGTTCCTGGCTTATAACTACTTGACTTTTTGTCCTGAAGCTTCCCAAGGAAGGTCATAGAACTAGGTTATAAAGAAGTTATGACCCTAATTTCAGAAGAGTCCTACTCCATACTTGGGAGGAAGGAAGGTAACACAAAAAGGTCAAGAAGAATCTGAAATGACAGGATGTCTTGGGTTTCCCTCTAAGTCTACTAGTGTTAGATCACACTCTTTTTACACAGTTATCCATGCTCCAATCATGTCTATTCAATGAAGTCTCCATAAAACCCCCAAAGAAGAGGGTTTGTAGAGCTTCTGGACAGCTGAAACGCATGAAAGCTTGCAGGAAGGTAAATAAGAACTCATCCCCGTTCCAGGAAAGTGACACAACTCAACTCTAAGGAGATGGAAGCTCCTGTGCTCAGGACTCTTCCAGACCTCACCCTATGCATTTATTCATCTGATTACTTATATTCTTTAAAATACCCTTTGTCTCGAGCCAGATGGTGGTACATTGGTAATGCAATGCTCTGCAAGGACACATGAACGCGCATGAGCCAATGCTCAGCTAGGCTGTAGGTAGATCTTAGCATGAAAACCCTTTAGGGGTGTCTGTCTCTCCATCTCTTTCTCTGTCTTTCTTGCTCATGGAAGAAAAACATAAATAAACTTTTAAAAATTCCTTTATAATAAACTGGTAAGCAGGTGTTTCTCTGAGTTCTGTGAGCTGGTTCAGTAAATTAATTGGGCCTTAAAAAGGACAGAGTCATGGCAATCCCAGCTGTAGCCAATCCATGAGAAGTTCATTGGCCTAGACTTGGGACTGGGGCTTGTAGTGGGAGCAGCCTTGTAGGACTGAGCCCTCAGATTACGGGATCTGACAATATGTCCAGGTAGATAGCTACAGAATTGATGAGAGAATTCCCAGTTGATTCCGGTGCAGGACTGCTTGCTTGCTTGTTGGTAGGGAGAAAACTCCACATATTTTGGGATCACAGAAGCAATCGGTGTTGTGAGTGTATTTAGAAGAAATGATTTCTTTGATTTTTTTTTTTCCTATCAGGTACTGTTCCCACTCATGAGGCTCCACCCTCACGACCTACTTCCTTGTCAAAGAACTCACCTCCTAATATCATTCACCTTGGGGATTAGGATTTCACTGTGTGAATTTGGAGGGAGGGACAAAATCCTTCATCTAAGCATACTTTCTTTGAATTCCACTAATTTAAATTAATGGGGGAATCTGTCCACAATACTTATATGTAAACAGAGTTTGAAACTTTGACCTTTAATCTTCTTAATGTTTTAGGAAAGTTACAGATATGGCTTTTGGTGGTGAAGTCCAAAATGCAGTAGATTTGGAGAATCGTAGAGTCTATGTTTTCTATGGTGGTCGCCCAGAAGTTTTCTTGATAAATATGGAATTAAAACAGAGGGAAGTGGGTTGTTTAGGGTTTGGTTTTTTTTTTTTTTGAGGGGGTGTGCTGAGTGGATTTCTTTCACTCAAGCTGTGCCAAAATGTAAGGGCTTTCCCTTTCTCTTAACAAAGAAAACCATTTTTTCAGTCATGGTATTTCAATCTGAGAGATTCAGTCCTTCCTCCCTGGACCTTGATGGGAAAATACCACCACAGGCACATTAACTGGATTTTGTTTTAGGCCCTGTGCAGACCATCCTTCTTTGGTTAAGACATTCTGTCTTCAGATATAGTCATTGAATTCATTAGGTAATGACTTTTTCCCCCTTTTCTTCCCCTATTTATAAGGTATTGTTAATTTATCACTATTAGGTTTGTCGGCATGGCTAGCTTATTCCATCTTTTTGTTTCAATACTGAGTATTGCCATCAATGACTTATTATTAAGTAGACACTTACATTGTCCACATTCCATCCCAGTCACTGTTCTAAGCACTTCGCAGTATACTAATTCATTGACTTTACTCAACAACCCCATGAGCCAGGTTCCATTATCATTTCCCCCATTTTAGACATGAAGGTTAGTTCCATTCTCTGCAGAAGATAACCCTTGCCCTCCACTTAGGTTTCAGTGTTTCCTAAACCTCCCCAATCACCCATTTTACAATCATGCTTTCAGGTGCATCTCCTCCACAGATGGGTCAATGTCACCCATTTCAGGTCAGCTTTTCATGGCAAGGTTTGGGGGTTCATTAGTCTAATTTCCTGAGTTGTGACTTCAGCAATGACAGAGTTATCTCTACAAAATTATGTCTTTTCAGTTCTGCAGTGGATCCGAAAACTTTTTAGAGGGGGTAAAATGAGCTTTCTAAATATATATGTATATATATGTATATATATACACACACACACACATATATACATACACACATTATATATGTGGGTGTGTGTGTGTATATATATATATATATATATATATATATATATATGTATAAAATCTACATTTCTTAAAATACTGGAATTTAACAAAAAAGGTTTATTATTTGCTTCTCTGTTTTTTACACACAGGGTATTTAAATTCCTGCTCAGTAATAATATTCTTCTTACACATAGGATGACAATACTGCAAGAAAGGATGAAAATACTACAAGAAATGCAAGCAAGAAGAAAACATCACAGCTTCCGTCTTTGCATTCGAGAGATGGCAGCAGCTGAGAATGCTAGGTAAGTCCACTTTGCCCACGGCAGAGCATTAGCGTTAACAAAGCTGAGTTCATTACATGTCGCATGACCCTAAGTCCCGCTTTGCCCACAGTGGCTGGGGTTTATGCCTGTTGTCTTGGAATAATTACTATTTGTGCTCTCTCTCACTCTCAATAGTGTCCCACTTTGGGTCCCTTTCATATGGTCACCTTAGTTATGTGGCTTCTTAACTCTAAGAGCCAGCCAGGTTTCCAGATGACAGAATGAAGACTCTCTTGTTTTTCTTTTTTTGAAAAGATTTTGCAATGGGACCAGCAGTTGGTGTAATGGCTATGTCGCTGGACTCCCATGTAGTCAACCACAGTTTGAGTTCTGGACCCGGTGGCTTAAACTCATGTGCGTACGTGCCTAAGATCCCAAGAGAATAGAGGAGAAGGGATTGCGGCGTGGCCATCCCTCCTGGGGGGTGATTTCTCGCTTTCTGTCTCTCTCCCTCTCTCTGTCTTTCTGGAGAGCGCACACCCCCTATGCCAAAAATAAATAAATAAATAAATAAATAAATAAATAAATAAATAAAATATTTTTGCCATAGGGTATGTGTGCTGGCCAAAGAGACAGAGAGAGACAGTGAGAGAGAAAGTGAGAAATCACCCAGGAGCGGGAATGGCAATACTGCAGTCACTTCTCCTCCATTCTCCTCCTGGGATTTTAGACATGCACTCACTTGTACCTGGCATGAGTTTCAAGCTGCTGGGTCCAGGACTCAAACTGGTCTACCATAGAGGAGTCCAGCATCTTAACTACCGTACCACCTGCTGGACCCGAGAATGAAGACTTTTAATTGGGAGGAGAAATATGCTAGAGAAGGGAGGGAGATAGGACATACTGATTGTTAGTTTCACTGGCCTTTGGTTTAATCTTCCTAACTCATCCAAGAATGAGTTACTAGAATTAAGGACCAGGAGGTGTAGAGGTTAAGACAGATGGATCCCACATGGTCAACTGCATGGTTTGAATCCCAGACCTGGAAGCTTGAAAGTCATGCTGGTGCATGTGTGAATATGTCCAAAATCCCAAGAGGAAAATAGAGAATGGATTGCGGTGTGGCCCTTTCCCCCTGGGGGGGGGGGGGGGGGGGGCAGTTGTGATTTCTCCCCTTCTCTCTTTCTCTCTCTGTCTCTCTCTAAAGGAGTGCATAAACCCTATAGCAAAAACAAAACAAAATCATGGTTAAACTACCTTCAATAAAGGGAAGGAAGGTAACTTGTGTTCTTTTGTAGGACTTCTTATCAGCTGTATAAACTACATCTATCTATTTGTCTGTCTGTTTAGCCTCTTCCCACTTATCTGTATTTGAGTTTAATAGCCAACAGTCATTTCCATATTTGGATAAGTGATTTCCAGCGTTTTTGCCCCTAGGCTACAAGGGTTGGTGGCATTTGACTTCAGGAGCCTCTTTTCCTCATTGCCCCGTAAGGTCATAGACAACGTATCAACTCAAACTCCTCTCCTTCTGGGGAGGCTTCCCTTGAGGCAGGGGAAGCACAGGCTTCCCTGTGCTTCTCCCTTGGAGCAGTGACTACACTGTGCAGTGACTACTCCTCCATGGTACACCCTGAACCATGTGAAGGCAAAGACCGTTTCCTTTTCTGTAAGACGAGGTTGAGTAGGTAGGTGGTGTACTTACCTCAGAGCATTAACCGACAATAAGATACGTGAAAAATTAAGCAGATGATTTCCCTACTGCTTTGAAACAATTTTCTTCATTTTGGTCTGTCAATCAGCCATGCAAGTTCAGTGGTGGGGATCAGCCCTCATATTGAAATGACAGGATTGATAACTCTCATTGGGTTTAGGATTCCTGCAATTTCTATCTTGCATCTTCAGATCAATTTTTATATTTTCTTCTCCTCTGTTTCTATTTTAAAAAAATAAAAGCTTGTAAATGTAACCTACATACTAATTTTTTTTTTTTATAAAAGTGGATTTATAGAGTCTAGGGAAGCTTTTTCTCTGCGTTCTCTTGCCATTTTCACTTGACAAAGGGAACACTTTCTTGCTGACTTTTACAGGCAGTCAAACTTGGTCATTATTTTCCCTGACAGTCTGGTCACTTAGGAGAGGTTAGACATTCAGCTGAGGATTCAAATTGGAGAGACCTGTATCTCCCACGCAGCATAAAGCACAGGTCTAAATCTTGACAAGTTTCATTCAACAGTAATTTATGGGATTCCTCTGTGTATAAAGGGCTATGCTAATTCCCACCTAGTTACAACTTTTTTGTAGACAGCTGCAGATTTAGGTAGTATTGTCTTCTGGGGCTATGGAGATCTTGGTAATGCCTCTGCTAACTCTGAGGACCCCAGAAAGGTAAGCAGAATATAGCAAAGGTAAAAGCAGGTCCCATTTCCATTGATTTCAAGTTAATCAAAGAGTGAGACCAGAGTAAGTCAGGCAAATATTCTTGAAGGAGAGACTAGTCCTCCCTAAGGTGAGGCTGTCTTTGTAGGCTGATGAAGAAAATAGCTGGTTAGAGAAGACCACATAGCAAGAAACTCTGGTGACCTCCACGAACTAGGGGAGGTCTTTAAGAACTAAGGGTGGCCTCTAGACAACAGCCAACAAAAAGCTGGGCCATCAGTCATCTAGCCGTCAGCCTGAATGATGTTGGAAGAGAATTTGTCCCCAGTTGAACTCCAGATGAAAACACACCAACTAACAACTTGATCATATTCTTGAGCAAAAGACCTGGATAAGCCATGCCCAGACTGGACACTGTGGGATAATAAGATATGTGAGTTACTTTAAGCTACTGAGTTTGTGGTAATTTGTTACACAGCAACAGAAAACCAACACAAGGGTGGTGTCTATTATTCCCCTACCTTTCGTGGTATCGTTTCCTCTCTAGGAACTGCCCTCAACCAAAGCCTTCCACAAAGCCATGCTCCCTACACCTCCAGGACAGTGAGATCCAGTGAGGACGGATCAGTGACTGGTCAGTGACTGGTCAGTGTGGGGAGGGGAGGGATGTGACAGCATGGTCTGCTTGCCTTGAGCAGGGACAGCTCTGAAAGATCAAGCCAGAACTCCTCATAGAGTTTGCTGTAGGCATTGTTTGACCAGAAAGCAATGCAACCCCTTTCTCCAACGCTGTATTTTTTCACTTCTCTCAGGTGTTGATCCTGAAATCACTCCACCACGTATGAGGAGACTTCGGAAAGTTCATGGGAAAATGTAATTAAAGTATGAGTTCATTTTGCTGTAAAGGATGTTGTTAATAGGCATTTTCCATGAGCCTTTTGAAGACCCTTCGTCCTTCCTGCATGCAAAGCTCTGCCTCAGATCTGTTCCTAGGGAAACCAAATTAAAGCTATTATAACTTTTTTTTAATACATCATTTATTTTCAAGTGTTGCTCCCTAAAGTCTGAAAGTCTAAAGGAAAAAGGCAGCTGAGAGAGGAACAGGTGCTGGTGACCTTGTTTTAATTTGCTTTTGTTTTGTAAACACAGATTCTCCTGTTATTTTTCAATAATCTTTTAGATGAGCCTTTAAAAAAAAATTAGCAAGAAGGAGTCAGGATGGCCTCTAGAGAGCACCGAAGATTTTTCTTGCGTTGTATGGAATGGGAAATGGATGCATTGTGTGTGTGTGTGTGTGTGTGTGTGTGTGTGTATTTGACTTGCTCAGCAATTCACTCATTCCACCAACAGATGTTTATCTGGAGCTAACATCCCAGGTAACATCACTCTAGCTGGGCTGCCTAGTAAGGCCAACTGGACAGGTGGCCACTCACTGCCTGACCCTGGTCCAGTCCCATATCCATGACTCCCATGGGGACTCTCTTGTTTCTCTTTGACTGGAAAGTGGCATAAATTCTGCTCACACCCATCAAATATTTTTTAGAGAATTATTTTTTTATTTTATTTTTATTTATTTATTTATTTTGGAGAGGTTTTTCGCTATAGGGCGCGTGCGCTCGCCAGACAGACAGAGAGAGACATAGAGACAGAAAGCAAGAAATCACCCCCCAGGGGGGATGGTCACGCCGCAATCCCTTCTCCTCCATTCTCCTCTCGGGATCTTGGGCACGCACGCACACACGCCCGGCGTGAGTTGTAAGCCACCGGGTCCGAGACGCGAACCGCGGTCGACTATGTGGGAGTCCAGCGACATAGCCATTACGCTAACTGCTGGTTCCCTTTTAAAGAATTATTTTATTTAACTTTATTAATCCATTTCAAAATTAATTTGACTGGAGAGGGAGGGAGGGAGAGAGGGAGGGAAAAAGCATGCTGTCAGGTCCAGGACTCGAACCATGGTCGGCCATGTGGGAGTCTAATACCCTTAACCATCATGTCACCTGCCAGCCCCCAAATCATTCTTTAAGCTCTGGTGTGTTATTGTGTAGATGGAAATAGAAAGAAAGAACTATGCTCTACTTTTGCATATGAGTTCTAAGGAAGATGGTTTACTTGGATTTTACCATAATGATCTGTGACACTACTCAGTGCCCTGCGTGTGCCTGGCACCAGCCTGAAAACTTTACAAATAGTAGATCAGGTCTTCCTTACAACTATCCTATTGGGTAGCTACTATTACAGTGCCTAACTGATAAATGCCCACAAGTGTGCTTGAGTCAATTCAACTTTTATTTCAAAAATAAAAAGGTCCTGAACTGATGAGCATAATGCTTGGAAAAGACAAGTGATTTCTTTTTCAAGTTATGGTGAAACTTTGAATTTGCTAATAATTCGTTTTACTTTTGGGGGAAAAAATTCTTTTTAGGTGTGGATATTATACAAAAATATATGTCTATCCTTGGGACCATTCCAGGACCAGTTGCCACGGTTTTAAAATAGCCCCAGCTCATTGTCTCTGCTTCTTTCTCTTCCACCTACTCTCAGGCACTCTTCTGTTTGTAGACATGTCCTCTTGCAAACAGAAGAGGCGATGTGCAGAAACTTGGATCTGTCAGACACGGTTACCTGTTACCAATTCTCCTAAAGGCCAGGTGGGCGAAGGGCTGGAAACTAACAAGATGCCTTGTCAAGGGCATTTTCTGTACCAGCCCTGGCCTTCCTGTCATGGAAACTGGGATGCTGCCTCCAAGATCCGGTGACCTAAAACCACTAGGCAATGGGAGAACATTGTTTATATTATCATCTCATTTTGAGTTGTGAGCTTTCCCTTCCATGTATCACCAAAAGTTTCTGACGATCCACCAATTTAGTGCAGTTGGACTGACTAATCAAACATGTTTATTGTTATCCTCTGTTTATTTTTGACCTATGGCTGTTTACTGCCACCTTCTACTGCCGGGCGCTATTCGGTGTTGAATACTAACAAAGCATAAGTCTAGTCTCTGCCAGAGAGAAATGGTTAGACCGAAAAAAAAATAAGTGAAAGTGGATAAAACAAGAAAAACAAATGCTTTTCTTACAACTTTTTCTGATAAATTATAAAATACATCTGTACCCCTTATTCCCTGTTTTATTTAGAATCTCTGACATGTTAGCTTCCTACGGCTGTGATAACAAATGACCACAAACTTAGTGGCTTAAAACAACATAAATATATTATCTTACAGTGTAGAGGTCAGAATTCCTAAACAGGTCTCGATGGACTAACGTCACGGTGTCAGCAGGGCTGCCTTCCCTCTGGAGGCTCCAGAGGAGGATAGATTTCTTGCCTTTGCCTTTGTAGGCCTCTGGAAGCTGCACACATTCCTTAGCTCATGGCTTCTCTTCCATCTTCAAAGCCATGGTCAATGGAGTCTTTCTCCCATGGCATTGTTCTGTACTAACCCTTTTGCCTCCTCTTCCACACGTAAGGACCCTGTGATAACATTGTACTTGACTGGATGATAACCCAGGATAATCTCTTTATGTAAAGTTGGCCAATCAGCGACCTTAATTCCATCTGCCTCTTTAATCTCTACTTGCCATGCAATATAACATACTGAGAGTTTCTGGAGATTAGGCTATGGATAATGTTGGGAGCCATCATTCTAGCTATCATACTCTGCATGTGTATTTTTCATGTAGTACCATGTAGATCATGTAGTACCCAGTAGATATTGTTATTGTTATCTAAAGAGAGAGAGAGAGAGAGAATGAGAAGTTTACTGTATCTCAATGCTCATTAGTGCAAAAAAATGCATTTTTTTGCTTTATATGTTTGGGGAAACATGTCGTGTGCACTGTCATTTGTAATTATGTTCCCTTCCCCTCAATAAGTCGTTTGAGTTTGAAATGTCATAGGAACATGGAAATAAATGCTGCTGGTTCTGTATAATGTCACAATAAGCATTGAATGTAATTAGCTGATGAATTGTATAGTGTAGACAATGTGTTTTTTGAGAAGAAAATGAATGAATTCTTCTCCCTTTCTACTTTTTCTGATGACTCACATTTTTTTGAGATGAGCTAAGGGCCCAAAATGCTTCAGTTCATTCCAAGGGATCAATTCATGCAGTAATTTTTTTTTTCCCTTAAGAGTCTGACAAGTGCTATACACTGAACTGGATGCTGGGAAAATAATGGAGAATAAACTGAACTTGTTCTTTCTGTTCTTGGAAATTTTAACCTACTGAGGGTCCATGTGGAAAGTTCTGTAAGTCTTACAAGATTATTGGAGGATTTAGAGAGACTGAGAAGGACAAGGTGGATATTTCAGGAACAAGAGGGAAAGCCAAAGAAGGCCATGGAGATGGGCTTCTGTTTTCACCTCTTCTGACTTTTAATTCTTCGTTGTTCCCATAACATCACTTTCAAGACCACAAGCTCAACATTAAGGTAGAAGTGGGGAGAGAAATATGCTTTCTGGGCTCATGGGAAGAGTATCAGAAATCTGACTTTGGGAACAAGACAATAATTGTGTTGCAATGAACAAAGGCATGGCCTTTCGACGCTCAGTTTGGGAAAAGCTGAATGTTGAAGGGCAACTCATGACATTTCATCAGAAAGGGACACTTGAGGACACATATTCCAAAGACCTGATACAGAATGTGAGAACACAGTAAGAGTCAGAAGACAATACAAAGAACGCTTGTAGTAGTTCCTGTTCTAAAATATATTGACACACATCTATTATTTTACCTGAATGCAGATCAGACCCTGGACACCCCACTTTTCATTTTGAATGATTAGTTACCAAGTCATTATATTGACTTGAGCTTTTAAAATTGATTTCCTGGGGCTGGCAAGTGGCGTGGTGGTTAAAGGCGCTGGACTCCCACATGGCCGACCACGGTTCAAGTCTCGGACTTGGTGGCTTGCTTTCTCACTTCCTCTCTCTCTCTCTCTCTCTCTCTCTCTCTGTCTCTCTCTGATCAAACTGAAAAATAATAATGATATAATAATAAAAAAATTGATTTCCTATTAATAATGATTTTAACAAAACATTTTGCCTCTGACAAATTTATTAAAACCAGAAAAACAAAGAATGACCACCACAATGACAAAAACAAATCTGATTTTCATAAAGTTGCTGAAGACTTCAGGAGGTGAGGAAGAAGACATATTGCAAAGAATGTGATTTTAACTACACAACTACATTAGTTAGAATAATACTGACTGCAGGAATAGGTTAACCACAAATTTCAGTGATACAGTACAGTGAAAGGTCACTGCTTGTTTTTGTTTCAGTTTGAAGTGGCCAGTGGGCTCTGTTCCACATAGTCATTCAGAGATCCAAGTTCCTTCCAAGACAAGGTACAGCCATATTTAAAGTGTGGCCTTGTAGAAACACTGACATCAGCCAGTAGGCAAGGGTCAACTCTCAAAGAGATTTATACTTCATAGAGTTTCATCTAACTTTAAGAGGTCTGGGAAATGTAGTAAGATTTTTGCATGAAAGAAAATAACCCAGTTTAGTAACTACGTGGCCATATTTCTTCAATACCCTCCTCGGATTTCCAAATTGGTAAAAAGAAAGCAATCGCCATCTTTTGTCCTAACTCCATCTTCTGTCCTTACCATTTACACTTCTTGGTGTTCACATATATATTTGTTGGAGGGAGAGGGGTGAGAAAAGGAGGTCAGAAGGCCTTGAGGAATACCCTAGGTAGATATTAGACACATGTCAGGTTATTCTCACCTCTGTTTTCTTCGACACCCTCACTCTCACCTGGAAAGTTCCACCCAGAGGGAACTATATTGAACACAGATGAAAGAATCTCTGAATATGCTGGCTTGTAGCTTCAGCCCTTAATTATGTAGTGTTACAATGTAGATATTTATTTATTTATTTATTTGTTTATTTATTTAGAGAGATTTTTTTTTTTAATAGGACATATGTGCTCACCAGAGAAACAGAAAGCAAAAAATCACTGCCCAAGGGTTATGGTCACACTGCAGTCCCTTCTCCTCCATTCTCCTCTCGGGATTTTGAGCATGCCTACTCACATGCCTGGCATGAGTTTCAAGCTACCAGGTCCGGGACTCAAACTGTGGTCAACTGTACAGGAGTCCCGTGCCTTAATCACTGTGCCACTTGCTGGCCTCTGGCACAATGTAGGTGTTTGTTTTGGACATCGGCAACATCTTCTTTCACTATGCTCTTACAGAAATAAACTTACATGTCATTGATGTTATCTTCGAGAGTCAAGATGCCACTCTCAGTAATTATCTGTATGTAAAAGGAACGTGGCAGCAAAGTAACCACCACACTCTGCTCTGCTCACATAACCAAAGCTATTACTGCCCTGCCTCAGAAGCAGCCTCATGAATCACAACCAGTTTCTCAGCTCACACTTTGCCATCTTGTCTGTTGGGCCAGAGAGACAGGAATTGGCACCCTTGGGCTTCTTTTAGGATCTTTTGCTAGTCATCAATTTTTAGACTATTTAGTGGAAAGAAGCTCTTCCTCCAGGGTACAGAGATAGATGCTTATGGCTCCTTGGGTCCCCTCGAACTTACAGACTACCCAGTGGAATTGTAATGAGAATTATGAGGACTCTGCTTATTCTGAAGGGAATCTGGGCCACATAAGCCAGCAGTTTCCTTCTGAAATGAGAGGAGCTAACAAATGAGTCAGAGAAATAAATAGACTTGTCCCCACTCACTCCTCTGAATGGTGTTCCCATTAAAATAGACCCAGTGGAAGAGACTTCTCACTTGTAATTGCCACCAATAAATCTCTCACACCACAGATATTTCTACTAAAGTCTAACCCACCAATATAATTAAATAAGAAAAAATGAGCAAATTTATTCATGGGAGTCATCCATCAAGATCATGTTTGGAATTCTGTTGTCAACTATTACCATTTATTTTTTCACACTGAACTCTTCTTCTACTACAGCTATTTTGCCTCATAGATAATGAGCTCGTAGGCCCCTACCAGAGACTGAACCTTGGGAAATATTTCTCAAGTAGATTTGTATAAGTTGGAGACCTGATTCTATATATACAGTACTCGATCTGTGTGACTTTGCCCAAATGATTTAACCTCTCTGAGTTTTTTGCCTTTCTATAAAATGAATGAATGAAACAGTACAGAGGAGATGTCAAGAAATATTAACCTTTCTCTTTTTTTTTTCCTTAATATTCTTACCTTTTTCTTCCCTCTTTTCTTCTCTCTTTCTCTCTTCTCAGGAGCACACAGCAGTTTTATAAACAGACCCCTAATGAATGAACTTGCTGAGAGCTGGGTTAAAGTAACCTAATGGAAAGATTATGAGTAGGTGTATGTCCTATGTAAAAGCAAATAAAACTGAATTTGTTAGAAGCAAGATACCTACAAATAGAACTATCATATGATCCAGCAATTCCATTCCTGAGTATCTACCCAAAGGATAGGAGCATACTCATTTGAAAAAATGCTTACACAGCCATGTTTATTGTGGCATTATTCACAATTGCTAAGACATGGAACCAACCCACATGTCCATGTATATGTGCCACACTTTTTCAATCCATGGACAGAAGAATGGATTGAAAAAGTGTGGCACATATACATTACAGAATCCTACTCAGTCATAAAAAACAACAAGACCCTGGCATTTGATAGAAAATGGATGAAGATGGAATATTTATTGTTGAGTGAAACAAGCCAGACTATGAAAGAGAGACATTGTATGTCCCCAGTTAATATATACTGAATGTCTGGAATCTGTAGCAGATACTGAAAGAGTGAAAGATATAAAAGCATGGAGAACAGTTGTAGACAGTGTGGGAGGAGGGCAAGAAATGGGAGATGGTGAGAGGAAGGGAATCAGGGAGAAAAAGAAAAAAGTAAAACATTGACAGGACACAAAAATGGAAAATTATCTGTTGATGGTAATGTGTATAATATCTTTAACTTGACCAGTATAGAGTGTATTCATGCTGGGAAAATTCATTTTATAAGCTGTAATGATATATAGTGATTAAACATATAAAATAAATTTTAAAATAAAATGTTCAGTAAAAAAAAGTTGGAACCAGCAGATGGTATGGTGGTTAAGGGCACTAGACTCCCATGTGGCCAACTATAGTTCAAGTCCAGACCAAGCAGCTTGCTTTCTCACTGTCCTTCTCCCTCTCTCTCTCTCTTTCTCTCTCTCCCTCCCTCCCTCTCTGGTCAAATTAAAATAAAAAGAAAGAGAAGAAAGAAAAAAAGAAAGGAAGGAAGGAAGGAAAGAAGGAAGGAAGTTAAATAAAATAGTTATTTTTTTTAAAAAAGTAAGAGACCTGATGGAGGAGGCAAATGCTGAAAGCACTGCAGAAATGTGAATGAGGGCAAGGTGGGAGCAAAGTGGTAATGCAACTAGACCCACATAGGAGGGTCCCAGATTGTGTCCTGAGCTCTCCCTAATTGTGCTGAGCACGTGTGTACCTGTGATCTGGGCTGGCTGAAACTGGTGGTGAATAGTGATATGAAGACTCATTGGGGACATTGTCTCTCTCTCTTTATCTCGCTCTCATGGGAGAAATACACTTTTAAAAGTTAAAAATAAAAATGAAAGAAGTACAAAGGAGGCCACACTCTGGAGGGAATGTTACAGAGCCACTAGAGGAGACATTTCAGCCATTCATCCTTTGGCACCCATGAAATACTCTCCTGGTTTTTCTGCTGCTGCTTCTTCAACTCCTTTGACAGTGTATCTTCCTCCATCAAACCTTGGATGTTGTATCCTCAAGATGCATCTTGCAGGCTTTCATGTCTCACTTTGTGCTCTCTCCTTGAGCAATAGCACCCACAGGCATTGCCTTAGTTACCCTGTGTTTTCTTACTTTTTCTTTTTTTTTAAAGAATTATCTTATTTAATTTTATTTATTTTAATTTGACCAAAGAGGGAAAGAGAAAGAGAGAGAGAAAGCAAGCCGCCAAGTCTGGGACTTGAACCACAGCTGGCCACGTGGGAACCCAGTGGTCTTAACCACCACTCCACCTGCTGGCCCCCATGTGTTTTCTGATGGCTTTCAGACTGGCTTCTCCAGCCCAGATATCTGCCCTGAGCTCTAGACCCTTCTACCTACATGGCAGCTCCATCTGGAGTACCCCAGATACAATTTAGCTAAAATGAGCCAGTGCTATTCACATCCCCAAGTCTGGTTCTGCAGCGTTTGCTGATTCTGTGGATGGCATCCATACCCAAGAAGTTGTCTGGGATTCGTCTTCCAGTTCTCCCTCTCTCTCACTACCCCTACCCAGTCACTTACAAATCCAGCCACAAATTCTAATTACAAAGCCAGGCTCTCTCATGGGCTGCTATGGCTTGATCTTTCACCATCTACTTGGACTATACCTAGTCTAACTTCAGACTCTGAGTAAACAGATTTTTAATGTTGTTTGTGTGTGCGTGTGTGTGGGTGTGTTCCTAGAAGCTGTGTGTGCTCACCAGAGAGAGATAGAAAGATGGAGGGAGAAGAACAAGAGCCTCCATGAAGGATGGTCATGCCCCAATCCCTTCTCCATCTCTCTCTCCCCTTTCAGGATTTTGGGTACATATGCACATATGTACACAGAGGATTTCTCAAGTTCCTGGGTCTGGAACTTGCACTGCGAGGTTGACTGTGTGGGATCCAGTTACTTTAACCACCATGCCATAGAATGTGCCCCAGATCTTTAATTTTTAATTTTTGTTTTCTGGGCTGGCATAGTGATTAAGGAAGCTGGACCCCACATGGTCAACTGTGCTTAGCGTTCTGGCCAGGTGGCTTGAAAAATGCAGTAAATACACATGCTTACATGGCCCAAATCATGATGGGATGAAGGAATGGAGAATGGATTGCATCGTGACTGTGCCCCCATTGGAAGGCAATTGCATGCATCTCTGACAATACGAAATAATTTTTCTCAGTTTTTCTCCACTTCTTCCATGAGTGAGAGACAGAGATAAAGACAGAGACAAAGAGACAAGCATTCCCAAGGGATCCTGACACTATGATCCACTCCAGCCCAGTCAGCCCAAGATCATGAATAAGTGCATGGAGGAGGTCTCTGGACATGAACCAGGAACCTTCCCATATGGGTTAGCCCTGGAGAGCATTGTGTTTTACTACTGGACTACCATTTGGCCCCTCTGGAGAGATCTTTTAAATATTTGATCTAATGCATCTATCTTATACACTTCCATATCAACTTCCTGCTGAACACATTTCCAAAGTCTTCTCATCACGAACAGGTGAAATGCTACATCCCTACATGACTTGCAAGGACTCGCATGAGTTGAGCTGTATCAGCTGACTTTATACTTCATCACCTTTCCTGTTTCTGGGCATGAGCTACCCCGCCATTTTTATTTTCCAGGGAAGCACCACACTTTCTCCCACCTCCAGCTGTCAGGAATACTCTCTCCCTTTTGCTTAGCTAGTTCGCGCTAAGAGTTTTAAAACATGTTTTCTAGGGGGATGCAGACGGGCACAGTGATAATACAACACTCTTTGAAGGTAACGCACACAGGAGTGTGTGGGGTTCTCATCCCGAGACCTCCCTAAGCATGCTGGGTATGCATGTATATGCCCGTAACTGGTAATGGGGGACTCTGGAGGCAGATCACAGAGTGGGACCCTGTTGAGGGAAGCGGTGTGTGTCCATCTGTCTGTCTGTCTCTCTCTCCCTCACTCTTGGAAGGAGTAAATTAAAAAGCTTTAAAAAAAGAAGCCCAAAGGATATAGAAACACCATATATGAATGTAAATACCAGAGATAGTGTGTGTGAAAGACTAGAGTCTGAGGAAGGGCATTTAGAAGAAAAATATGGAGGCAAAGTATTAATAGGACAAAACAATGTGGTATTAGCTGTTGAAGATATTTTACAGTTTTATCAACTGGACTAGGGAGAAATGTTCACCTGTTGAAATATTCACGTTGTAAGCTACATAATGTGATTGAATGTATAAAAGAAAATGAAATTTTAAAATGTAAAAATAAAAAAATCAATAAATAAACCCTTAAAATAAAAAAGAAAACTACAAGAGCAGAAATTACCTAAAAATAATACCTAAATATATAAATATGAAAATAAATGTCTTTAAATTGTTAGCCAAACTAAAAAAAAAAAAAAAAAAAAAAAAAAAAAAAAAAAAGTCCATATTTCCCACCTAACATCCCTGAAGTTGGGGTGCATGTATGTTACTGGGTCATTGACCAGTAACTGTTGGACATGGGTATTCATCTGTGTCTGTACACACCAGCAGCCCCAGTGAAAGGCCAGCCCCGGGCTGGGACTCATGCTTACCAGAGGTCCTGGAGACAATGTGAGGCTCTTTTTTAACCGTAGGAAACACATGGGTCTGGTGTGGGGGTGGGGAGGCAGTGGGTCAGATCTGTTCAGCAACATTTCCCAAGCAGGAGTCAAAAATAGGCTGAAAATACTGTAATTGCAAATTTGGCTCAAGAGCACAGCACCAATAGCTTTTAGTTGTTTTGTGGATTCTTTTAAGAAATACTATATCAATGCTCTTAATGGCATGGAAAATGATATTGTGCAGAAAAACAAACATCAACAATTCTCACAAGTGATTAGAACTCAATGTAATGAAATTCTAGGAATTCCTTAAGAACTGTTTTTGCTTGTTGTGCACAAAATAATGTTTAATAAAAATCTTGAGGTCAGCAGGTGGCATAGTGGTTAAGGTGCTGGACTCCCACATAGCCAATCATGGTTCAAGTTCTGGATCCAGTGGCTTAAAACTCAAACCAGGTGTATATGAATGCATGCCCAAAATCCCAGGAGAATGGAGAAGGGATTGTGGTGTGGCCATCCCCTCCAGGGAGTGATTTCTCACTTTCTGTCTGTTTATCTCTGTCTCTCTGGCCAGCACATGCACCCTATGGAAAAAAACTTAAAAAAAAATCTAGTCAAATTAAAAGTGAAATGAATATTCTAAGTTCTGGGACAGTCTTTGTCACATTTAATTGGAAGTCTTTTTTCCCTTTCTTCGCAGTACATGCCATAATGGCGTGTCTTACAATTGGTGACATCTTAGACTTAATGAAATGCAGTAGTTCCTAAGAGCAGCCTCCGCTGACGCCCCAAATTAGTGCAGGCGATCCTTTCATCTGCACTCTCTTAGCCTGGTAGCACTTTACATCACGAATAATAGCTGTAATAAATAGTAAATTGTCTAATTAGCCGTTTAATGTCTGCAAGATTGTAAACCCGCTCTGAACAGGGTCTGTTATCTCTCATATTCATTGCTTTTCCCCAAAGCTAGAATGGACAGGCTACTCAGGAGAGATGTGTTCGAATGAATGAATGAGTTTGATTAGGACGGTTCTTTCTTCCTTTGCGTGGCCCAGAAATAGCCATGCCAAGTATTTTGTGACACGGTCCAGGCCACAGAGCTGGGAAACAGACCAGGTCGAGGGAGGAGCAGGGCTGCACCATCAGAGGTCTTTGGGCCCCTGAGAAGCAATTGCAAGTCCTGTAGGAGCACTGAGCTCTGCAGCACAAATCCAACACACACCTAACAGCAGGGCACCTCGTGGCCCTCTCCTCAGACACACAGCTCTGGCCTGCTACAAACAACCCCATTCCTGCCCCTGAGGATTAAGGCCTAAAGTGGTAAGAGTTTGTGTGTGAAAATGCTGCTGTAACAGCAAAATAAACACACACACTTAACTAACCTCTTCTCTCTGAAGAATCTTTTTAAAAAAGAAATGCTGGGACCAACAGTTAGTGTAATAGCTATGTCACTGGACTCCCATGTAGTTGCCTGCAGTTCAAGTCCCAGACCTGGTGGCTTAAACTCACGCCGGACACGTCCAAGATCCCGAGAGGAGAAGGGATTGCAGCGTGGCCATACCCCCAGGGGGTGATTTCTTGCTTTCTGTCTCTCTGTCTCTCTCTGTCTTTCTGGCAAGTGCACATGCCCTATAGCAAAAACCTTTCCAAAAAAAAGAAAAAGAAAAAGAAATGCTTACAGGGGCCAACAAGTGGCATGGTGTCTAAGGCACTGGACTCCTATGTGGCTAACTGCAGTTCAAGTCCTGGACCTGGTGGCTTGCTTTTTCACTTTCCCTCCTCTCTTTCTCTGTCTCTCTCCGGTGAGTGTGTGTGCCCTACAGCAAATTAAAAAAAATAATAATTATAATGAAAATTTTTTTTTAACGAAAAGAAAGGCTTACAAAGGACTGTCAGCCTGTATTCTGCCAGGGCTGGCTAGGATTTGGGAAAGGTGGGAAGAATTTGGACAGGACTTGCTGGTACCATGGTGCTCAGACACACACCTGTGGTGTGCTCTTCAGCATCTCTGCCTGGGTTCCCTCAGCAGGACCCAGGGACTCCAAAGGCCTTGGGTCAATCCTGAGACTCACTTATGGAGGAAGGCGAGCAACAGACCTGCCGCTGCAGCTGTTGGCATCTGAGCTCACAAAGCTTGAATCCATCAGCTCTTTGGTTCTGTGTTGGAGGAGAGAAGTTACTCATCCCTGGGCCCTTGCAGGTCTGCCTGCGTCAGCACGTAAGCCCGTGAAGGGAGTCTAACCACGTGCACACGTGTTCTCCCGAGACTGGCATTGGTGCCAGTCCCACCCCATCTGCAGAAGGACTTCTATGTTCTTCCCAGACTCTCAAGAGACTGGGGAAGCCTGAGAAGGGTGGACTCATGCTCCTCACTGCCCCCAACTCTCACAGCACTCCCTGACCTGCCCCTGCTCTCCTGAGTGAGTTCTGCTTATGAATTGCCTCCAGACCTTTCAGAATGGTTACTAAATCACAGTGTAAGGGCCGAGATACCCAAAGGACCTCAACTCCTTTCCTGATTCCCCCATACTCTCAACATAAAGCCTTTCTTATAGTGTAGGAGACTCTTCTGTTTTTTTGTGGTTTTTGTTTGTTTGTTTGTTTGACAGGTTTGTGCTATAGGTTGCGTGCACTTGCCAGAAAGAGAAACAGAAAGCAAGAAATCACCCCCAGTGGGGATGGCCACACTGCAATCCCTTCTCCTCCATTCTCCTCTCAAGATCTTGGGCACGCACACACACGCATCCAGCGTGAATTTAAGCCAGCGGGACTGGGACTTGAACCACGGTCAACTACATGGGAGTCCAGCAACATAGGCATTACACCAACTGCTGGTCCCAGTGGACTCTTCTGAATAAACGTTCTCCCAACACACAATAACTGACATTCAATGTTGGACACTTTTTTTGTTGAGATTCTCACTTACTTCTACAAACTCAAGTTTTTTCTGCTGTTTTATTTTGTAATCTTATTTATTTATCTTAAGTTTATTTATTCTGTGAAAGAGAGAGATACAGCACACCCAATAGGGTATTTTTTTAAAGAATTATTTTAATTTTATTCATTGTCATTATTTTATTCTATTTTTTTGAAGTTGACCAGAGAGATATACAGAGAAGGAAAGTGAGAAAGCAAGCTGCCAGGTCTAGGACTCAAACCATGGTCAGCCATGTGGGAGTCCAGCCACCTTACTCACCATACCACTTGCTGGCCCCTCCAATAGGGTCTTACTGCCTTGATCCTCTCTCAGCTTCAGTCAGCCCAGATTGTGGGTACAGGTATTCCTGGTGTACTCAGGGAGGTCTCCAGACTTGAACCGGAAACCTTCCCATGTGGGTCTGCTTTGCACAGCATTGTGCTTTACCACTGAGCCAGTGTTCAGCCCTGTTTTGTTTTATGGAAACGGGGTCTTGCTAAGTTGCCCATAGGAACTTAGGCTGATTCTCCTGCCTTAGCCTCTTGAGTGGCTGAGATTACAGGAGCCCACATCTTTTAGTATTTTTAATTTAGAAATGCAAGCCTCCCTTTATATATCCAATGGCCCCAGTGCCTTAATGGCTACCCTTTCTGGTCTCTGCCAGGAGTTCATTACTCCGATACAGTTATAGCAATACTCCTCCCTCACCATAGCGGCCAATTCAGCCTCAATTAGTTTGATTTCAAATGACATATTTTCCTCTTGGTTATATATACAGGTATGTAAATCATAATTGTTAGAGTTGGGAAGCCTTACAGTTTATCAACCAACCTCCCTATTTTACAGATGAGAAAATGGAAGCTCAGGTTTAGGGAGGTACCTTGCCCCAGGCCACAAGATTCTAAGTGACTAAACCAGGATTAGATGCAGGTCAGTTGACTTTCAACTCCTCCATTTTTTAAAGCAGAAGTCTTTACCTCCACTTTCCTGGAGCAGGCAGGTGATGCCAATCAATGACGGAAGGGGGCCAGGCGTGGGTGTGTTCACATGTGCCATGTACAGAGTGGGCTATGGGGAGACGGCATCTACTCCTGAGGGTACAGTCTTTGCTGAATTGCCATCGATTATTTCCCATTTGAAAATGCCTGCCTGGGGGACGAGCAGTTAGCATAATGACTATGTCACTGAACTCCCATGTAGCTGACTGCGGTTCGTGTCCCGGACCCGGTGGCTTAAAACTCACGCCGGGGGGAACCAGCAGTTAGCGTAATGGCTATGTCGCTGGACTCCCACGTAGTCGACCGCGGTTCGCGTCTCGGACCCGGTGGCTTACAACTCACGCCGGGCGCGTGTGCGTGCGTGTGTGCCCAAGATCCCGAGAGGAGGATGGAGGAGAAGGGATTGCGGCGTGACCATCCCCCCTGGGGGGTGATTTCTCGCTTTCTGTCTCTATGTCTCTCTCTGTCTGTCTGGCGAGCGCACGCGCCCTATAGCGAAAAACCTCTCCAAAAAAAAAAAAAAAAAACTCACGCCGGGGGGAACCAGCAGTTAGCGTAATGGCTATGTCGCTGGACTCCCACGTAGTCGACCGCGGTTCGCGTCTCGGACCCGGTGGCTTACAACTCACGCCGGGTGCGTGTACGTGCGTGCCCAAGATCCCGAGAGGAGAATGGAGGAGAAGGGATTGCGGCGTGGCCAGGAGTGATTTCTCGCTTTCTATCTCTCTGTCTCTGTCTTTCTGGCGAGTGCATGTGACCTATAGCAAAAACCTCTCCAAACAAACAAACAAAAAAAATGCCTGCCTGGGGTTGCAAGGTCCTCCTATTTTATTTTGCAAGAAAAACTGAAAATCTGTATTTTAAAAAATTACAGCAGGCTAGCCCATGGCACGGTGGTTCAAGTGGCTAGATCCTACATGACTGGTAGTGCAGCTTAAGGCCCAGACCCAGCAGCTTGGAAACCACACTGGGTATATGGACATGTACGCCCAAAGTCCAACGGAGAGGGAGAAATGAAGAGAAGGGATTGCACTGTGAACATTCTCCATGGGGGAGTGGGGGATGCTTTCTTTCTTCCCACAGCTTCCCCACAAGTGCATGCGGCCTCAGACAAAATTAAAACAAATAAATATCATAGTATGTCCTTATCAGTTCAAATTTATTATTATTTTTAAAATTTTTTTTCTTTTTTTTTTGGAGAGATTTTTGCTATAGGACGTGTGCGCTAGCCAGACAGACAGAGAGAGACAGAGAGACAGAAAGTGAGAAATCACCCCCCAGGGGGGATGGTCCCGCTGCAATCCCTTCTCCTCCATTCTCCTCTCGGGATCTTGGGCACACACGCACACGCACCTGGCGTGAGTTGAAGCCACCGGGTCCGGAACTCGAACTGCGGTCGACTACGTGGGAGTCCAGCGACATAGCCATTACGCTAACTGCTGGTCCCTTATTTTTTAAATTTTTGTAATTGATAGGAGATGCATGGGTTCATCAGAGAGAGAGAGAGAGAGAGAGAGAGAGAGAGAGAGAGAGAGAAGGAAAGGAAGAAAGCATACCCCATGGGATGTGGTCATGCCCCAATCTGTTCTCTGTTTCTTCATCCTATAAGGATTGGGGGCATGCATGTGCATCTACCAGGCCAGGATTCAAACCGAAATTGGCCATGTGGTATCTGGCTCCTTTAACCGCTAGCCTATCGGACAGGCCCATCAAATTTAAAATAAACACTATAAAGGCCAACCAAGACACATCTGTAGGCAAGTTCAGTTCTGGATGGCCAGTTTACAACTTCAGCTATAAAGACATCGTAATGCCACACTGCTGTTCCAAGAGTCCCTCCCCTGACCGCTTCTATAGTTTGCTCTAGTGGGGCTCCCACCACATCTTGACCCCCTCAACCTCCTCACCACTTCCAAGCCAACTCCTCATGTTTCTCTCTGCAGCCCTCCAGACCCTGCCTCACAAGCCCACAGGCAAGGTCTTCCAGACCCTGTAGGCTGCCAGGCTACACTTCCCTCCAACTCACCTTCACACTGCTAGCGAGATTGAAAAGTGAGTCATTAAATCATGCTCCTAAATTCACTGGGGACCAGATTAGTACCGACCACAGTCAGGTGGATGCGGATGCCTTGGAATAGAGGGGCCATCTCAAAGGGAATCATATAGACATGTCTTTGGCCTTGTGTAGAACTTTCCTTGGTTGTTACCCAGAAGCAAACAGAACAAAACATACAGCGATGGACAGCCTCCCTTGGACTGAGAAAGCCATGAGTATATCTGGCATGCTGTGCTAAAACGCTAGGAGAGTAGTTCCTAGAAATAGACACTCTGCAGAATTCCTCACGAATGCTGAAACTACGTGGGTTTCACATCGTGTCTGGAACAGTCGGGAGCCCAGCCCAGTGATCAGACCAAGTGGGGCTGCTTGCCAATCAAAGGCCAATACTTGGGGGACAAGAGCTGGTGGAAAGAAACAGTAGCTTTATAATGGCAACTCGTGACCCTAGGGAGTTGGAGAACTAATGTTCAAAGACCATCTTCCATGTCACAGACCAGGACACGGGTTTGTAAAGGGGAGGTAAAGGGAACAGGAAGGGAAGGGAGAAGAGGGCTCTTCCCACAACAATCAGTCATTTCCTCAGTCACATGGAGACTCGTTAGCACCAACGTTGTTATTCACAACCATGTCATCTTGCCCTCAAGGCCAGCGTGTTCCTGTTCTTTGTTTTCTTAGATGCTTCAGCTGCCCAGCAACCGTCTGAAGGCCCAGTACCTGTGAAATCCTAACAAACTTATAGTTAGTTTTTCTAAGTTAAGCAGTAAACAAGGTGAATTAACCAAAGGGAAGCAAACCATGGTTAAGGGCTAGTCTATTGTGCTATGCGTAATATGGACACACTTTGCTTCTTTCTTAGCTCAGCTACCTGTGTAGGCCACTTCTCCACCTTGCCTGTCTGAACCAGGGCTCACACACTCAGTTGCCTGCAGGGACCAGCCAGGTGAGCTCCCTGTATGCAGTGGGCCAGGAGGGGCTGTGGTGAACAAGGGGCATACCCAGCTATGCACCATTACTCAGACCTAGCCACTGACGGATTGCATGATCTGAATTTTTGTGTGAATTCTCTGGCTTATTAAAGTTTGCCAACAAGTGATTTATGATTCAGTCATGAGCCACCAAATAGCAATTTCGAGGTTAAACACAGGGTCGAGACCCTCTCAAAAGAATTCAGAGAACTTAGGATGTCACTTCACTCCCAACAGCACCCTAGGAGTTCCTTATCCAGGATTTTAGATTCACATGCAACCACATAAAGAACTTTTGATGCCTCTTTCTCCTGAATCTGTTTCCAAACATGGATGTCACCTGTATCCTTTGGCAATATGAACCGAACTTGATTGGACATACCCATGAAGAAGGAAATGGACAGGTCCTATTAATGAATCCCATCACACTTGGTCCCAAACTCACTGAGAAGTGCTAGCAATGCTCAACCCCCGGCCCCTGTCCAACTCCCCTCCTTGTACCACCCCACACTTCACTTGCTTACAACCAGATTCTCTTCAGGATTACACGCCTTCCCTCATGGTGGTTAAACACTTGGTGTGACAGAACTACGCTCTCTCTATGTAAGATCACTGGGCATATTCAGTAATGGCTGAGGTTGATGTGGTTTGTATTTTAGAGTTGGTCCTGTGTTTGTATCCTGATGTGACTGTCCTGTGAGACTCCCAAGGGAAGGCTTATATTTCCCCTGGAGTGGAACTTGGTAGCCATTCCTATTCTCAGAAATTAGGATGGAGAAGATAAACCTTTGGTGGCAGGAAAAGGAACTCTGCTTCTCTCTAAACAAAATTTGGCTTAATTCAACAGTATTTCTTGAGTGCCTACTAGGTGCCAGGCACCCTCAGTGTTATACAGTGACCATGACACTTTTGAATTTAGACTTAGAG
This sequence comes from Tupaia tana, assembly GCA_026018925.1. Taxonomy (NCBI): domain Eukaryota; kingdom Metazoa; phylum Chordata; class Mammalia; order Scandentia; family Tupaiidae; genus Tupaia; species Tupaia tana. The sequence goes on along the minus strand of JAKSZU010000024.1, from coordinate 28,434,635 downwards.
AGACACTTATCTTTTTTTTTTTTTTTCTTTTGGAGAGGTTTTTGCTATAGGGTGCGTGCGCTCACCAGGAAGACAGAGAGAGACAGAGAGACAGAAAGCGAGAAGTCACTGCCACCCCCACCCCAGAGGGATGGTCATGCAGCAATCCCTTCTCCTCCATTCTCCTCTTGGGATCTTGGGCATGCACGCACACGCGCCCGGCGTGAGTTTAAGCCACTGGGTCCGGGACTCGAATCGCGTCCTGCTACATGGGAGTTCAGCGACATAGCCAGCACGCTAACTGCTGGTTCCAAAGAGACACTTATCTTTCAGGTTTTTCCTGGGTGAGAGAGTGAGTAATAGCTTTTACAGGAGAAGGAGAAGGGAAAATTGATTTGGGCCCAGAAGAAAGGTGACGGAGTAATAGTTTATAGGGCAGATTATCAGATTCTTGTTACTATTTTCATTTTGGTAAGCCAAAGCCTAAAGAAAATTTCATCTCTGTCTCAACCATGCTCTTAAATATTAGAGGTATTCCTCATAGAAGTCATAGATTTACTTAGAAGGGTGAGCAAGATTCCTCCCCAAGGCCATCTTGTTAATGGTAATAGTAATATGGAGTTGTCCAAAGGGAAAGGAATTCTAGGAAACTAAAACCAAGTCTTTGGAATCCAACTTTGCCTTTAGTGGAAATAGTTTTGCTGTTATTAATGGCCTTAGAGGATGTCAGGAAGGTCTGTTTTGTTTTTTTTTAAAAAAAAAAAGTTGGAAATTTGCTATGCAGAGATCAATTCTTCTTATAGGAAATCAATCATTCTCCATTTTGGAATCTTTATTTTTATGTCCCAAAGTGAATTTTTCAATTTTCTCCAAAGCTACCTCTCCTCTCAGATACACATCTTAGTTTGACATTATCATTCAGATAATTACTCAGAATGAAATCCTCAGGGTTGTGGTCAGCACCTTTCTCTCTCTCCCTCATCATTTTTCCTAGCTTCTTATTACTGTATTCAAATGATTGCTGTTTTGTTGAGCCGTATTTCCCAAATAGATGCTCCAAGAAACACAGGAGGTGTTGTTAGAGACATTATGAGAACAGTATTCTTTGGTCAATAAGTTTGAGAAGCACTGCATATTATATTCCCCCTCTAGATATTTTCAGAGCGTATTAGCATATGAAAGGCTCTGAGAAGTTCTGCAGTTTAGAAATGTGTTTAACTTGATCAAATGCAGAATTTTCGACCCTTTCAACCATAAGCAGGAATGTCAAAAAGTTCATGGAAAGGGTAGTGAAGTATGAGTTGATTCTGATACAAAAATTTTTATATCCGTGCATAGTTTTCTTATAATATGCATTTTCTATGAACTTTATCCCTTGTATAATATGTTAAAAGCATTTCTGATAGTATTCTGCATAACAGTAGTTCATTACTACTAATTTGGAAATTTTGTTAGGAGTGTGCCCCTGCAAACTCTCTCAGAGGTGCCTATTGCTCCACGAGGCATTCACAATGATTTAGTCATGTCTGAATCTTTTCCTGTTTCCTTCCCACTCCAACTATGTCCAAGGAACAATGATTGATGGATTCTGACAAATACAAGGTCAGCAAAAGTTTGTTGAATGTCATTAAATTTAAGAATCTTTGGCATTTTGGCTTCTTTGGTGCCTATGTTCTCTGAGGTAAGGTAAAGAATAAAACTTACCTGAATGCAGACAAAAGAGCATTTTTTAACAGGCAGGGGATCTGAGCTAAACAAACTCCATCCTCCAAGAGCCTTTTAGAACCAATGTCATGGCCATTCCGGCAAGGGAAACAGAGTGTTAATTGGGAAACTAGGGAAACCCCTGGAAGGAAGCCTGAACACATCCCACGTGGTGAGAGAGAAAGGTTGTGGCCAGCCTTTTCCCTCCAACTGTCCAGTTTCTGGGCTTTCAGCCATATTGAACATGGGACACTCATGGGTTCTTTCCCTGGACTGCGTGAGCTCAGCCACTTGGCAAGACGAAGGCTAGCTGGGATGACTCATATTCAACAACTAAGACTCTACAGCAGAAAAACAGGACAAGAGGAAGTGACAGTTAACAGAATAAGTCTCAGCAAAGACAAGAGGGGAGGCGGGAAAGACTTGAAGACAGAGATCTGATTCCGTGTTGGCAGAAAATATAAGGATTACAGAAACATGAGCAAAGTGTGCAGGTCAGTGAGCTGGGGAAGAGACCTGAGGAAGCCAGGATAATATGAGAAGCCCTTCTCTGGTGGACGAGGCAGAAAAAATGGCAGCCCCTTGGCATGACAGTTTTAGTGCTTGGTGCTAATTGAATCAGAATTGCCATGGGGTGCTAAGAGACCTCAGTCCCTGAAAGAGCTTCACCTTATGGCTTGATAGGGTAGAAAAAACTAATGGGCGAACACATTGTCATTAAGCAAGATATATATATATATATATATATATACATATATATATATATGTATATATATATGTATATATGTATATATATATATATATATACACACACACACATACATATATATATATATGCACACACACATATATATAATACAATTATTTATTTTTAATTTTATTTACTCATTCATTTATTTTATTTTAATTTTGACCAGAGACACACACAGATGCGCACCCACACACGCGCGCGCGCATACACACACACACACACACACACACACACACAGGAGAGAGAAAGAAAGTGAGAAAGCAATTCACCAGGTCTGGGACTCGAACTGTGGTCGGCCATGTGGGACTGTCTAGTGCCTTAATTACCACATCACCTGCTGGCCCCAGTAATACATACATACATACATATACATGTGTGTGTCTGTGTGTGTGTGTGTATATATATATATATATATATATATATATATATATATATATATACCTTACTTTGAGCAAAGAATTACAAATTACTTTTTACCTTGGATTATTCTGGATAAAATTTCAACTGTAAGCAGAATCTGAATGTTTTTGTCAATCTTACTTCCCTTTCTCATGAGATTATGGTTCAGATGATCCCTATTATATAGTGTAATTATGGGACTATTTACCTGACTAATCCTTTCCCTTGCTTCTTTGGCAAAGTGCTCAGTTATCACTGCTCAAGTTCCGTTTAGTTGTGGAATCTTCTAACTGTAGCTTAGGCCCTGGAGAGGCAGAAACTTAATGGGGCTGCCTTCTCCACATCCTGCAAGGATTCAGTAAGTCAACTTTTACAGATTGCTTGGGGACCCAAAGGATCTATTGGGGCTATAAATGTCCCAGGAAAAAAAAAATTCCTTGGATGTTCATTACTAGTGTGATGGCTCAAAATACCCCATTTTCTACCATGATACCTTATTAAAAAGTTGGAAAATCTCTATCAGGGTGAAAAAGACAACTTTTACTTGTTCAGTGGGTGGTTTTGAAAAGCCTCAGAGATTCATTCCTAACATAGGTCTATTCAAATGTGTCAAAGGCACTTACCATTCACCCACACATACAGGGAAGGCAGCAGACAGAATACAGAAGAAATTAGAGCCTTGGGGTGAAAGGAGGATTTTTTTTTCTTTTGATAGAAAGAAGGCCTTCACACTCAGCAGCTGAGGGTGATGTCAAGGGAGAGCTACTGCAACCCATCTCTACACCCACTCAGTGGGGAGACGTAAAATATAGCCCAGAGTTTTTCAAACACTCAAGTTTTAACCAAAAAAAAAACTTTAATTCAAAGCACTCAGTAGGATTTATATGGGTCAATCACTGGTTGTGACTGATTGTTTGAATTGTATATTGTAGAGAATTCAGAGATTGTCATTCAAAACTGAAAAATAGAAGGCAGTTGAATAACTAAGCAATGACACAGGAGGTCACATGTCTCCGTGCATCTTTGAGTTTTGACTTTGAGACAGACAAGATGTTCAGGTCATGTCATTGGCATTGATGTACAAGCATTCACACTTCCGGCTCACCTGGTGGATCACAAAGACTGGTCTTTGGAATCATTGCCTTCAGGTTTGACAATCTTCACATTGGTGGTGACCCTTTGGAAACCATTACCAACTCTACACCTGCTGTTAAGTTGAAGCCATGGACCAAGGAAACCCCTTCCACCCAGTCACCACTTCGCCAGTCTAGATTGTGTTTCAGTTTTAGTCCAATAACAGGCAGTTCTTTTTATTTTAAAGAATTACTCATTTTTAATTTTATTTATTATTATTATTTTTAATTTGACCAGAGAAAGACAGAGAGAGGAAAAATGAGAAAGGAAGCCACTGGATCTGAGACTCGAACTGTGGTTGGCCATGTGGGAATCCAGTGCCTTTAACTACCACGCGACCTACCAGCCTCTAAAACTCAGTTCTTAACTCAAGACTCCTGGAGCTGATGTTTGAACTGAGCTATTCTTCCAGCATGTTTTCACTTAGCTAAAGGGTTATTTTAGCATGGAATATCCCTTGCTACCTATGAAAGTACAGAATTTCATGATTTAACCCTAGCGCTATGCAAAGCAACTTTGATGTTAGCTACCCAGCCTCCAACTCTTATGAAGTAAGAAGGACTGTAGCTATACATAAGGGGGCTTCAAAAAGTTTGTGGAAAATAGAATTAAAGTAGTTTTTTTTTTTTTTTTTTTTTGAGAGGTTTTTGCTATAGGGCGCGTGCGCTCGCCGGACAGACAGAGAGAGACAGAGAGACAGAAAGCGAGAAATCACCCCCCAGGGGGGATGATCACACCACAATCCCTTCTCCTCCATTCTCCTCTTGGGATCTTGGGCACGCACGCACATGCGCCCGGCGTGAGTTTTAAGCCACCGGGTCCGGGACGTGAACCGCGGTCGACTACGTGGGAGTCCAGCGACATAGCCATTACGCTAACTGCTGGTTCCCATCTAAAGTAGTTTATTTTGATGCAAAAATTTTTTTTAAATCCACGCATATCTATCTTTTTTTTTTTTTCAGTAGAGAGATTGTTGGAAGAAGTTATCCCCCAGGGGAAATGACCACATCACAATCCCTTCTTCTCCCTTCTCCTCTCAGGATTTTGGGCATACATGCACATGCACATGCACTTGGCATGAGTTTTAAGCCTCCAAGTTTGAAACTCAAACCACAGTTGGCCATGTGGGATGTAACCATTATACCATCTGCTGGTTCCATGCATAGCTATTTCATGATACACATTTTCCATGCACTTCTTGAAGACATCTGACACATATCAGAGTAAGAGATAGAGTCTCTTTCTAAGACCAGTTCTTCCTTTTTCAACTCACTGTTAGATTAATAATGTCATCAACAAGGGGATTGCAAATAATAGAGCTGAGCAACGACACAGTGTAACCCAGCACTTTGTGAGGCTGGCCATATGGGAAGATTCTGGATTTGCATCCAGAGACCTCCCTGAATCTCCTTCGTGAGCACATGCCCATGATTCAGAGATCGTGAAAGTTGAGGGTGGATGGGAGCCAACAGGTGGCATGGTGGTTAAGGTGCTGAATTCCCACATGGCCAACTGTGGTTCAAGTCCCAGACCCAGTGGCTTGAAACTCATGCCAGGTGCATGTGCATGCCTGCCAAAAATCCCAAGAGGAGAATGGAAGAGAAGGGATTGTGGTGTGACCATCTCCCCTGGGGGGTGATTTCTCACTTTCTGTCTCTCTATCTATCTCTGTCTCTCCAGTGAGTGCACATACCCCATAGCAAAAATCTCTCTTAAAAAAATGTTAAGAGTTAATCATGGCATAAAGATCCCGTGGAAGGTGCCTATCTCTCTGTCTGTCTCTCTTACTCATAGAGAAAAAAAAGAAACATTAAAAAAAAATCACAAAAGGAGAAACTGCAAACACTGAGACCACTCCAATAGATGGTCTCACCTTGACTTTAGCAATGAGATTTTAATGTAAGGCATCATTCACTTCCTTTACACCAGTACTGCGGCAAACCAAAAAGAAAAGACAATCTGGATTTTGTCAAGCTTTCCATACCAATTTACCTTTACGTGGAGAAGAAATTTCATCCCCAAAGGGTAATTTATTCAAAAATCTGCAAATGTCTAGAAAGAGGGACTTATAATAAAAATGCCTTTTTAACCATAACTATTTCATGTTTTGACATTTATAATGAAGCCTAGAGCCAGAAATAGATTCTTCAGGAGCACCAGTTATGTCGAAACAGCTGTATTAAGTCTATTCTGCTTAAATTGTGCCTCTCCTTGGAGGAGTCTGGGGGTTTTGATGTCAGTGTGATTCAGTGGGTTTCTTAAATCGCCTTTGGTCTACTCACAGGCTCTCTGTGGGAACACAGCAATAGACAAGCTGAGACCACAGACACAGGTACATTCTTTCACAGGTATCCCAGGCCAAGAAAGAATTGCTCCCATTTCTAAGCAAAGCAAAATGCTAACTCTTAGCAATCTGTTTTATTCTCCCTTAAAATTATATTGATTTGGTCTTTCGCTTTGTGATTAAGAGAGAATTTAGTTAGCAGTAGAGATGTGCTTTGTTCTATTTGTCATTGTTCTTGAATTCACCTTGAAATCCTCAGGTAGAGAGTCAGAGCATTTTAGAAAATTAATTAGAAGAGTACTTTTAAGTTTTTATAGCTTGAAGAAACCAGGAAGGGTCACCAGGGGGAGATCGTAGACCCTTCCATGTTCAGTAGGGAACTCTTTAGACATTTTCAGAGAGGGGGAGAAAAAACAACTTGTGAAGTAGGTGTGAAAAAAAATCGTTGTATAATTTTGCTGAAAATTTGTGGTTTTCTAAATGTCTTCTAAAGAAAACACACCACTTTAAGAAGTCATTTAATGTAAATTGGAGACACGAGGGCAGAGAATAATCTTGGGAGATTTGAGTGTTCTTTGCAAAATAATTTGAAACAAACTGAGATTTAGATGCCACAAAAAAGAGTGGGTGGTAAGATGGTTGGACAGTGGCCAGGGAGATATTTTGCTGGTTAAAAAGCATCTTCCTCAGGTTTTTATACTGACACAGAGAGCAGACTTCTTGCCTAGGAGGATGTATGGATAAATTGCAGCAGAGACAGAGATCAATTTCACTTTCCTGGGCAGCGAGGAAGCTGAGTCCACCGAGAAAAATGACACAGGTTAGAAAGAGGCCATCACTCATTCAAAGATAGTACAAAGATGGAAGGCAGGATGACAACTGAAGAGAATGGAGGAGGCCAAACCCTCTCTGTGAATGAAGGCCCAGGGGCTCAACAGAGGAGTCTGTGCCCAGCCTGGAGGGGGCAGCCTTGCCTAGACCCAGGCAATCATCCCAGCCTACAAATGTAAGCCCCAAGTAGCCAGATCTTCTGACATTTCAGAAAACTGAATTTTGATTTCAAATCTCACATCCTTTGAAAGCATGTGAAATAGCAGAACAATAATGGAACTGGACTTGTCCTGAGATCTTCCTGAATACCAGGCTGTGCTGGTGACCCAGTTAGCTGAGTCTAGGGGTAGATGGTGGCATAAAAACCCTGGTGAGGATGCAGATCTCTCTCCTCCACTCTCTTTTTGTTCTCTCTCATAAAAACAAATAAAGCATGGAACCAGCAGTTGGTGTAATGGCTATGTCACTGGACTTCCATGTAGTCAACTGCGGTTCAAGTCCGAGACTCGGTGGCTTAAACACACGCCGGGCACGTGTGTATGCATGCCCAAGATCCCGAGAGGAGAAGGGGTTGAGGTGTGGCCATCCCCATCCCCCCCCCCTCGCAGGGTGATTTCTCGCTTTCTGTCTGTCTCTCTCTGTCTTTCTGGCGAGCACCTGTGCCCTATAGCAAAAACCTCTCCAAAATTAAATAAATAAATAAATAAAACTTAAAAAAATTTTTTTCACCTACTTTAAAAGGTTGGTAACACACCTGAAACCTTTACCAAATGTTGTTCTGAGGGTGTATCTGACGTCGGCACTTAGCAGTTATAGAGCGCAAACATTCGTGAGGGCAATGGAATAAAGAAATGGTATTATTCACACAGACGATAGAAGAAAACAGTAGATGCAACACCCTGGCAAAGGCTTTATGAGAAAAACATCTCTGATGCCTCAGTGTTGGAGCCAAACACTGAGAGTCATGCATACATTCTTCTAGTTTTCTAACCTCATATCTGAAAGTTAAAACCAGAGTTACATTACAGCATAATTAATAACAGTTGAAGCTGAATACAGAATCACTGCTACACAGCAAGAGGTGAAATATGTATGCTGTAATCTGAATCAGAAGTTAGACTGTGGTAGAAAATTCATGAATGACTGAATTACGTGTTTTATGTCTGGTCTCTCCACGCGCTGCATGCGTAACCGTTTGGTCCACATTATCATAAATCAAGTACCAGTGCTCACCTGGCAGTAGCTATAGAAACTTTGGACATAATGCCTAGAAAGAAATAATGAGCCCTTTTAGGGCAAACCTTGCAACCTCTAATTTATACAATGATGGGAATTTTCAGTGGGATTGGACTTTCTTCCTGCACTCAATTGAGTTTGAATATTGCTTCATCTCCCAGCAATCTTGCTCTCGGTGATACATTTATTCCCCCTGTCTAGTTTTACACCCTATAATAAAGAATCCTGTAGAGATGCACAAGGGGGAAAAGCACTTTCATTATATCCTCCTGGTTGATCAGATTATTGTCCAGAAATATTCACTTTTTTCCCACCTTGACCTTCATGAGTAGAGTGTACTTCCCTGCTCTGTGACTTTCAGCTTGGCCATGAATTTGCTTCCGCCAAGATAATATTAACGGTGTGAAGTGACTAAAGGCTTGAAGAGCACTTGTGTGACTGGGCTTGTTTTCCTGATTTTGCCACCTTGGAGAAATGCACGTTCTCTCAGTAACAATTACCTTTTCAGCCCAGAATGAACATCCACAGAGCAGGGCCACCCAGTCAAACCCAGCTAGACCCACTGTTGAAGCGATATGCTGGATGGAGTTCAGTCTAGATGACCCACCCCAGCCAAATGAATGTTCTTTTAAGAAACTGAGCTTTGAGAGGGGATTGTTACTGAGTTATTCTGGCATTACCTATTGATGCATAACTGTCAGACCACCTGGTATGAGACTTGAACCATGATTGGCCATATGGGAAGTCCAGTGCCTTAACCGCCATACCACCCACTGGCCCTGGTAGTAGCTATTTTAAAGAAGCGAGAACTGGACGATATTCAGAGAGTCCAAGTTCAACAACTAGTCTATTTTTCAGGCAGCCTACTGAAGATCTATCTGCACTGTCAACTAAAGATCTGCTAAAATAGAACCTGTGTTTCATCTTCTCCTTAATCTTCTAAATTGCTTATGTATATCTCAAATCTATCTATCTTTCTAATTTTATTTATTTATTTATTTATTTATTTATTTACTTATTTATTTATTTATTTTTTGCTATAGGGTACATGTGCTCACCAAAGAGAGACAGAAAGAAACAGAGAGGGAAAGTGAGGAATCACTTTCCCAACCCCCAGGGGGATAGCCTCGCTACAATCCCTTCTCCTTCAATATCTTCTCAGAATTTGGGGTATACACACATGAGCCTGGCATGGTTTTCAAGTTGGTGGGTCCAGGACTCAAACTGTGAAGTTGGCCATGTGGGATCAGCATTTTAAGCATCACACCACCTGCTGGCTCCTATTTCAAATCTTTTCAAATGCTCTACAAGCAATTTGTGTCTTTCCATAGTATCAGACTTTCATTTGTGATTTAACAGACTTGAATTGGCAGTCACAGTCAATGGGTAAGGTGCAGGCTCTGGCATGAGAAATGCAACTGGAGCCAAACTGAAAAACAAACTTCCACACACATATACAGACATTAGGATTTAGCTTACTCCAGACAGAAACCAAATCCTAAACATTCGCCATAGGATCTCCGTATGGGAGACACTTTGAAAGTGTCGGATCGTGTAGGCAAGTCTTGGTCTGTGCCTTGTCTTTTTATATCTTCAAAAGAGCAAACTCTATGACTTAGCTAAAGTCCCATATGTGATTCATTTGCATGTTGAATAAACAAGGGCATTCGCGAGAGTGGGGGGCAAGTCGTTCTTACACGCAAGTTATGCTTCAAAGCAAGTTTGAATTATGGAGTCACTCTTGCTCTGTAGGTCTCTATTTTCATTGCAAAGAAACCGGGCCAGTGCAGTATCATCTCTTGCTTAGGTTATAGCACAACAGCTTCTGTTCTTCCTCTTTCCAATGCATGTGGCATCTTACTTCCCTGTCCCCCAGCTTTATTGACTGCTACGATTTCCTATTTTCATTAGAGTAACATCCAGCTTTCCTGTCATGACTTGCAAAATCTTTTATGATTTGATCCCTACCTATCTTGCCAACATCTCTTACCACCTTTCCCCTGACATACCTCAACCCTCACATCCCACCTTCTTTTTTCTTTTCCTTTTTTTTGATTGATATTTTTGCTATAGGGTACTTGCACTCCACAGAGAGACAGAAAGCAAGAAATCATTCCCCGGGGCGATGGCCACTCTGCAATCCCTTCTCCACTCTCCTCCTGGGATCTTAGGCACACATGCACATGCGCTGGACATGAGTTTCCAGCCATTGGGTCCAGGACTCGAATAATTTGTGTGTCTTCCTTTGAGAGTTGTCTGTTCAGATCAATTGCCCATTATTTGATCAGATTATTAGGTTTTTGTCAGGTTAGCTATTTAAATTCCTTGTATTTACTTGTAAATTCCTTATCTGAAGTATAGTTGACAAATATTTTCTCTCATTCTGTAGGTTTTTTTGTTCTGGTTTGGTTTCTTTGCTGCGTAGAAGTTTTTTGTCATGATGTAATCCCATTCATCTGTTTTTGGTGTTACTGTCTTTGCTTTAGAGGCTTTGTAATTCAAAAATTATTTGCTTGGGACCAGCAGTTAGCGTAATGGCTATGTCGCTGGACTCCCACGTAGTCGACCGCGGTTCGAGTCCCGGACCTGGCGGCTTAAACTCACGCCGGGCGCGTGTGCGTGCATGCCCAAGATCCTGAGAGGAGAATGGAGGAGAAGGGATTGCGGTGTGGCCATCCCCCCTGGGGGGTGATTTCCTGCTTTCTATCTCTCTGTCTCTCTCTGTCTGTCTGGCGAGCGCACGTGCCCTATAGCAAAAACCTCTCCAAAAAAAAGAAAAAAAAATTATTTGCTTACTCTGATATTTTGAAGTGTTTTCCCTGAGTTTTTCTCTAGTAGTTTTATGTTTTGGGGCTTTATGTTTAAGTCTTCAGTCCATGTTGAGTTACTTTTTATAAATAGTGAGATATGGGGGTCTAGTTTCATTTTTCTGCAGGTGGATATCCAGTTCTCTCAGCACCATTTATTGAAAAGACTATCTTTTTTCCACTGTATTGTCTTGTGCCCTTTGACAAATACAAGTTGGCTGTATGTTCTCTATTCTGTTCCACTGGTCCTGTTTTTTTTGTTTGTTTTGTTTTGTTTTTTGCGCCAGTACTGTGCTGTTTGGATTATTATGGTTTGTTATATATTTTGAAGTCTAGTAGTGAGATGCCTCCAACTTTATTCTTTTTGCATAGAATAGCTTTGGCATGATGGGATCTTTGTGGTTCCAGACAAATTTTATAATTTTTTTCTATTTTTTGTGAAAAATATCACTGGAATTTGATAGGATAGCATTGAATTTGTACATCATTTTGGATAGAACTGACATTTTAACTATGTTGAGTTTTTTATTTTTTTAATTTTTTGAGAGGTTTTTGCTATAGGGCATGTGTGCTTGCCAGAAAGACAGAAAAAGACACAGAGGTAGAAAGCTAGAAATCACTCCCCAGGGGGGATGGCCACACCGCAATCCCTTCTCCTCCATTCTCCTCTCGGGATCTTGGGCATGCACACACATGAGCCTGGAGTGAGTTTAAGCCACCTGGTTCGGGACTCAAACCACGGTTGGCTACATGGGAGTTCAGCGACATAGCCATTACACTAACTGCTGGTCCCAACTATGTTGATTTTTTAAATCCATGAACAAGGAATATCTTTCCTTTTATTTTTTTCTTTTTCAATTTCTCTATTCAGATTTTTATAATTTTCATAATAGAGATCTTTAACCTCTTTGGTTATTTTTATTCCTTGATTTTGTTGTTGTTGGTGTTACTGTAAATAATTTTGGTTTCTTCATTTCTGTCAATAGCATAAATGGTAACTGTTACTACCATCACCCTTAAAAATCTCCCCTCTTGGGGCCAGCAGGTGGCATGATGGTTGAGGCACTGGGTTCCCACATGGTTGACCAGGACAAGGGCAATTCCTGGACCAGACAGCTTGCTTTCTCACTTTCTCTCTGTCTCTCTCTGGTAAGTGTGTGTGTGCCCAGTAGCAAATTACAATAATAATGATAAATAAAATAAAATAAATCTTTTTAAACAAGTTCCCTCTGCTAAATATTGGGTTATCAGAAAAGTCATGACATAGTTTTGCATAGAAAACTATGTCATGACTTTTCCAACAACCCAGTAAAAAAGGCAGTATATTAGTTAATGATGGGAAAGCAGAATTTGTGGCAAATAGGAGGCAATTAGAATGCTATCTTATGGTGATTATTTGAATTCATTATAAGAGAAGTAATAAATTTGAGAATGTTTTCGTCCCTGTCAGCTCCAAGGCAGGAGCCTAGCAGATACCCCAGACCTGCTGTCACATTGGCTGGAGGCCCTTAGGCACACACATGTCTAAATTTTCTTTGGATCACCCCCTCTTCAGAACTTCTTCATAAGCAGGTATCACACAAACAATAAGCAACACCTGAGGAGGTATAGACTTGATTTCTTTTTTTCTTCCTTTCTTTTTTTTTTTTAGAGAGAGAGAGACTTTTGTTAGAGGGCACATGTGCTCACCCAAGAGACAAGAAGACAAAAAGAAAGTGAGAAATCACCCCCAGGGGAGTTGATCATGCCACAGTCCCTTCCCTTCCACTGTCCTCTTGGGATTTGGGGCACTCATGCACATGTACCTGGCATGAATTTCAAGCTGCTTGGTCCAGAACTCAAACCGTGGTTGGCTATGTGGGAGCGTAGTGCCTTAATCACTACACCACCTGCTGGCCTCTGGACTGGATTTCTTAATTAGGAATCTGTCTTATCTCTAGCCCCACAGCTTCAGTGTGAGTTTTTAGGAGGCCATGTTTTTAGGAGGCCACATTTCTCATATTTGTTAGCAAACAGAACCTCCCACGCTGCCGTTCTACTTCCTGAGGCTCATGGAACTCCAAAAAGCAGGAATTCTGGCCCTGAGGGGAAACTCTTTGGGGCCAGGGGAAGCCAGGAGCAGAAAATGTATTTTGAAAACAAACAAAAACAGAAAAGAAAAAAAAAAAAGAAACAAATATACAAAACCACATTTAAAACAATCTTTTAGAAATGGTTGTTTAGTAAGTTAATTGTTTGGGTTGTGTGTACAGACAAAATGAAGGAGAGTTGTGAGTTTATCTGCTGGGATTATTAGTCCCAAATTTAAACACTTAGAAGTAGTTTTATTTACTTTCGGTAATTTTCTCTAAGGGCATGTGGAGTCTGCTAAATACAATACAGGATCCTGCATAAGATCCTGGAACAGAAAAGGGGCCTCTTTAGGGGAAAAACAAAACAAAAACAAAGCTGAGAGAAATCCAAAGGACGTCTAGATCCTAGTTAACAGTGATGTATTATAGTCTTGAAAGCTGTGACTATTAGGGGAAATTGGATACAAGAGACATGAAAACTTCCTGTACTATCTTTGCAACTATTCTGAAAATCTAAAATTACTCCAAAATTAAAAGTTTATTGAGCCATGAGGCCAGCAGGTGGCATGATGGTTAAGGTGCTGGATTCCCATATGTTCAGCAGCAGTTAGAGTCCCGAACCTGGAGGCTTCCTTTCTCACTTTCCCTTTCTCTCTCTGTCTCTGTGTGGTTATATTTAAAAATAAATAAATAAATAAATAACAACAAATTGAATTAAGTAAATAAATTATTTAAAAAACAGAAGTTTACTGAGCCAGGTGGTGCAGCAATAACACACATGGGCCTTCATGGGACATGTCCTAGGTTTATGATATTCCAGGACCGCCCTGAGCACTCTGGGTGCATGAGTGTCTATGATCTGGACCAGCTGAAACTGGAGGTGAAGACCCTGCTGAATTGCCTGCCTCCTTCTTTCTGTGTCTTTCTCTTATAAAAGAAATAAATAAACTAAAAAATAAAAGTTTATGGGGGCAGCTCCACAGCCTTGTGGTTAAAGAAACTGTATCCCACATGGCCTACTGTGGTTTGAATCCTGGCTTGGAGACATAAAATACACTCCAGGTGCGTGTGCGTGCATGCGCCAAATCCTGACAGGATAGAGAAATGGAGGAGAAAGGACTGCAGTTGACCACACCCCAGGAAGAGATGCTTTCTTTTTCCCTCTCTCTCTTTCTCTCTGGTGAGCACACATGCCCTCTTGTAAGGGAAAAAAAAAAAAATTTTTTTAAATAAAAAAGCACAATCCTTTGTTAATGCTGAGGGGCAATGGCTGCGAGTTTCCCAGGACCACTTGGGGACCAGCCAGCTGCCCCGGTGAAACTGGACAGCCTGGGCTTCAAAGACAGTGCGGAGTCCTGTGTGTGTGTTGCCGCCTACAGGGGTGAGATGCTATCATTTCAGAAACCTCTACATCGGTCTAAGCGCTAAGAAAATGAGTACCTCTCTGGATTTGTGTCATTTGAGGATGTGGTATAGACCTTACCTGGGAGGAGTGACAAGACCTGGGTGATGCTCAGAGGACCCTTTTCAGGATATGACACTGGAGGCCTGCAGTAGCCTGCTGTCCTTGGGATGCTGAGTACCAAGTCTGCATTGATTTTCAAGTTGCAGCTAGAAGCAGAGCTATGATCATCAGAAACTCCCATCCAGAGCCTCCCAGATGTCCAGCAAATACATGATATGATTGAGTAGAGCTCGGAAAATCAAAATCAAGACAGACATTTGTGGCAAGTTATAATCCTCAATAGCAACACATTTTCTATGGAGAAAGTTAGTTGAGTTAATAAACATCTTTGAGTAAAAAAAAAAAAAACAAAAAAAAAACAAAAAAAAGCAACCTAAGGCCAGTAGGTGGTGGATCCCACATAGCCAACTCTACGGTTTGAGTCCCAGGCCGGTAGCTAGAAAAACACGCCAGGTGCATGTGTGTGTGTGTGTGTGGTTGTGAAAAAGGAGAGTGGAGGAGAGGGGATTGCAATGTGATCATTCCCCCTGGGCGGGAGGGTTTTTCATCTTCCCTCTTATTTCTCTCTGTCTCTTTCTGACAAGAACACACTCCTTATAGCAAACTAAAACAAAAGTCTGATTCTAGAGGTTGCTTCCTCATTCTAGGTGTCCAGTGAGGTGACCAACCTACTTTTTGTATGGATAGAAATGAGGCATCTTGGGGCACCCATGGGCAGAGGAAAGAACTCATTGTACCTTTGAGTGCAGAAGTTGATTGATGTGGACAGCTAGCCAGATTGGCTCAGGTTTGGCATTTTGAAAGATGTGGCTTTTAAAAATATTCTCTTTTGCCTCAACTGCAGGACTTGTGTTTGCAAGATTTGGATGGGGGTGATAGTCCTGCACCAGTGGGCACAACACTGGCATGCAGTGGACGACCAATCAACATTTGCTGAACTGTGATCTGTGGTTCCATGAACTGACTTGACTTTTTCCTAGAGTCCCACCTGGTGTATGCTGTTTATCACTCCCATGCACAGACCCCTCTAGATTTTTATTGCCTTCATATTCTCCATCCTTTTCTTTCCTTCTCATGTGTTTTCCTCTTTTTTTTATTGGAGAGGTTTTTACTATAGGGCGTGTGCGCTCGCCAGACAGAGAGACAGAAAGCAAGAAATCACCCCCCAGGGGGGATGGCCACACCGCAATCCCTTCTCCTCCATTTTCCTCTCGGGATCTTGGGCACGCACGCACATGCGCCTGGCGTGAGTTTTAAGCCACCGGGTCCAGGACGTGAACCACGGTCAACTACATGGGAGTCCAGCGACATAGCCATTACACTAACTGCTGGTCCCCATGTGTTTTCCTCTTTGAGAGTCTGGCCAGTCTCTAGTGACCTTACTGTGAACTGCAAAGGAGGTTGAACTACTTGTGGAGGTTGCATAAGAGAAATGGCACTGCAGTGCCGGCCACCAGGCTCTGTGGCTCTGTCATGTCCCTTAGATACGCTGTGAAAGCACATGTCCTCCTCAGTTACTAAAGTCACATTGTGAGAAAGCCAAACCCACACAGGGACAAGATGACCTAGAGGTGTCAAGGCATAGCATTAGTGTATTGGTACATACTGTTGCTTAGTAACTTCATATCTGGGCAATTTGTAAGGATGGAGATTTATTTTGCTTATAGTTTTGGAGTTCCAAGCTCAAGGGACTGCATCTGGTGAGGATCTTTGGGATGGTGGATGACATGATGGAGGGCAACACATGGTGAGACAGCGCAAGAGTGAGCTTGCACCTGTGTCCATCTGTCTCTTTCCCTCTCCTTATAAATCCACCAGGATTCAGTCTTGGGGGGTCCCACTTTAATTACCTTAATTTTAATCTTCTCCCAAAGACTTTGCCTTTTAACACTATAGTCAGATTAAGTTTTATCCTCTTAATCCTGTCGCAATCAAATTTTAATACATAAACTTGGGGAGACACATTCAAACCGTAGTGAGTGAGAAAAGAAAAAAAAAATGGGTCACCTGCATCAGGTTACACTCTGTCTATGCAAGTGTGTTCGTCTGAACTGCTTATACATCCCAGGTGGGGATCTTGAACCTAGAGAGTGACTCTGAGTTCATCTTACTTCTTAGGAGGAGTGGTCTGCTTGTAGAAGATCTTTAACACTGGAATAGTATAGATTGTAGCATATAGGTGCTCAGTGAATGAGTCTACTGGGGCCAGACAGTGGCACAGGGGTAAAACGTGATGCTCTGCAAGGCGGTCTCACATGGGAAGGTTCTTGGTTCAAGTTCGAGATCAACTTGATTATATCAGGTAAATGTGCTTGCCTATGGTCCAGGTTGGTTGAGGCTAGGAGTAGATCATGGCATCAAGACCCTATTGGGGGTACCAGCAGTTAGCGTCATGGCTATGTCGCTGGAATCCCATGTAGTCGACCACGGTTCAAGTCCCAGACCCGGTGACTTAAACTCACACCAGGCACGTGTGCGTGCGTGCCCAAGATCCCGAGAGGAGAATGGAGGAGAAGGAATTGTGGTGTGGTCATCCCCCCTGGGGGGTGATTTCTCGCTTTCTCTCTCTGTCTCTGTCTTTCTGGTGAGCACATGTGCCCTACAGCAAAAAAAAAAAAAAAAAAAAAAAAAAAAAAAAAAAAAAAAAAAGACCCTATTGGGGAAGGGGTGCTCTCTCTCTCTCCCCTTCTATCATGTGTCTTTCATGATAGAAGTAAATAAATAAGCTTTAAAAGATACATACATATAGATATGAGTATTAAGTTCTGAGGAGAAGGCTGGCAAAACTGTCCCATGGAGTCATAATTCTTAGGCCCAGTCCTCTCGCAAATGCCTTGAAAGGATCCTCTAAGTATGGGATAGCAACTGTGCGGGATGAACCTCCCTCCCTCTAAGCTTCCGTAGAATGACACACTTTCTATAAACAGATCTCACCACAGGGAGCACAGAGTTGCTTTTCTGTGTGATGGGAGTAAGGGAGTTTGTGTCGTTAATCAGATGAACACGGAGATTAGGGGCTTCAAGTTCTCCATTCAAGCTGCACCTCTGTCATTGGTCACTTTAAGACTGTAGGCCTTCATTTAACTCCTTGAAGGATCTGTTTTCTCAGGTATAAAATGAGATTCCCAATGGAGGTTATCTGAGCTTTCCCATTAATTTGAGAACTTGAGCAAGACGATCTATTCTTCCTTTTTTTTTTTTTTTTTTTTTTTTTGAGAAATTTTTGTTATAGGGCGCATGTGCTCGCCAGAGAAACAGAGAGACAGAGAGTGAGAAATCACGCCCAGGGAGGATTGTCATGCCGCAATCCCTTCTCCATTCTCCTCTTGGGATCTTAGGCACATACACACACACACACACACACACACACACACACACACACACCTGGAATAAGTTTTAAGCCTCTGGGTCTGGGACTTGAACTGCAGTCAACTGTGTGGGAGTCCAACAATGTAACCATTACAGCATCTGCAGGTCATGACACTCCACTCTTCTGACTTCATTTTTTTCTTCCATAAAAATGACAGCTGGGTCTTTTTTAAACAAAGTATTTATTTAATTTTACTTATTATTATTTTTAATTCGCTATAGGGCATGTGTGCTCACTAGAGAAAGACACAGAGAAGGGTGTGGGGGAGAGAGAGGGAAAGCAAGCTGCTAGGTCTGGGACTTAAACTGCAATTGACCATGTGGGAATCCGGTACCTTATCCAGTATGCTACCTGCTGACCCAACAGTTGGGTTTTTAACGTACAAAAGATGATTTCTAAGCTGATTTACCTTTGACCTCCATTTAGTGCAGCAAGAAGGTTAATTTTGAAGGAAATAGTCTCCTTGAGGATCCTACACAGAGAATAATTGACAAAAGTTCCCTAAACGCATTATTCCATGGGCTCAAAGTTCTTCATCATTTCAGCCTTACCAGTCTTTTAAATATCATCCCTTCCTCACACTCTACACCCCGGCCTCATCAGAGCCTCTCCCAGGGTCCACGCCATTCCAGGCTTCGCATGCTCCTGACTGTCGTGACCTCTTTTCATGCTGAAATATTCTTTCTGCTCTTTCCGTCCTGCTCATCTTTTTCTCCACCTGGGAAATTCCTTCCAGAACCTCACAGGTCAGTACCTGGGTAATCCATCCTCGACTTCCCCAGTCCATTCGGAAGAGTCAGGAACTTTCCCGTCGACCCTCTTGCTTGCCCATTCCACACGACAGCTCGTCATTCCCCGGGAGATCCTCTGACAGGTGGTGAGCTCCTTCAGGGAAAGGCTTGTGGCGGTACATATTAGAATAGGGGATGATTTGAACAGGGGATGAAGGAACAGCTCACAGTCAGTCTGAGACAGTGAAAGTAAAGGTCAGGAAAGCAGGAACCAGATTTCCCCTAGTGGAGCAGGACCTGAGAAGGGGGAGTCTCCAAACCACATAGCACATGACCCAGAGTCCTTTCAGTGCTTTTTAAAGAAACAAGAAAGCAGAGAGGTTCAGAAGATGCATTTCTTCCAAACCCCGCTGTCAAGAACTACAAAAGGAAGAGGTGAATGCAGGTGCTGGACACATCACAGAAGACAGAGGCGATGCCATGCACGTGCTTTCCCACATGGTGCCCTGCAGAGGCAGTGTTGCTGTGCGGCTCATGGGTGACATGGCCCTGCCTGTTACTACAGCCCCAAATGGCGTGTATCCAGTGACAGACGTGCGTGTCAAACCACACAAGAGAGCAGCCTGGGGAAGCTTGGGGCAGCTGCAGCTGATATTAAATAAGATGTCAGAATAAGTCCCTGTAAGCTGGACTTGCTGTCCTGCCTCTCCATTCTGTTCCTTCAGGAAGCACTGACCAGCTGGTACCCTGTATACCATGCTGTTTGTCCACTACATCCATGGCACAACTGAGACTCCCTGGCCCTAATCAGTGTGACATGGGCCCACTAGAGCCTGGTCAGGGGCCTGGGTACTGGACACCTCATCCTCTAATACCCAACTCTCTTACCTGGAGCCTCTGAGGGCTGATATAAGGGTGAGGTGGTAGAACAGGAACCATCTGTTTTGCTGTCCTTATGCTCAAAGCTTCCCTGTATCTAATATGGATCCTACTCTACAACACATTCCTTTCATAACAGTAATTATCATAGAGATTGTGGCAGCTATGAACTGAGGACATAGTATGGCCCAGAAACTGTGCTAGGCTTTTTTTAAAAAAGTAAAGTCTTGGGACCAGCAGTTAGCATAATGGCTATGTTGCTGGACTCCCATGTAGTCGACCGCGGTTCGAGTCCTGAACCCGGTGGCTTAAACTCACACCAGGCGCGTGTGCGTGCGTGCTCAAGATCCCAAGAGGAGAATGGAGAAGAAGGGATTGCGGCGTGACCACTCCACCTAGGGGGTGATTTCTCGCTTTCTGTCTCTCTGTCTCTCTCTCTGTCTCTTTGGCGAGCGTACGCGCCCTATAGCAAAAACCTCTCAAAAAAATTTTTTTTTAATTTTAAAAAATAAATTCTTGCTATGTTGCCCAAGCCAGCCTTTGGTTTATGACCCTC
The DNA here is from genome assembly GCA_026018925.1 of Tupaia tana. Classification (NCBI taxonomy): domain Eukaryota; kingdom Metazoa; phylum Chordata; class Mammalia; order Scandentia; family Tupaiidae; genus Tupaia; species Tupaia tana. The sequence goes on along the minus strand of JAKSZU010000024.1, from coordinate 28,414,437 downwards.
CTGTCTCAACCCCCCTGAGTCACTGGAATTACAGGTGCTACCATCATGCCCAGCCTTTAGGTTGGACCAGGAATTGAACCTTAGCCTCTCATGTGGTCTTACCCCCTCGAGCACAATGTTTTAGCAGCATGCACCACCATGGCTGGGCCTTGGCTAGGCCCAGCACGAGATGACCTGATTTAGTTCTCATAATAGAGTAAATATTATCATTATCTCCATTTTACAGGTGAAAAGATTAAGAATAAATTAGTTGAGTAACCTGCCCATGACCACTCAACTAATATGTACTGAGGCAGAGATTCAGGTCCCAGCCGCCATGTGATTTCAGTCATACTACACTGCATTCATGCATGACTTGGATATGACAAGTAGCAGGGACAGGTGGGGTGGAATGGGACCAGGTGACATGAGAGATATCCTTGGGAGTGACATCAGAGGTCCCCTGTATTTCCCTTTGACTCAGATGGTAAGAAGTTGGTTAGGGAAATTTCTCAATCCACTCCATCACATTGAAGGTTTAGAGTACCAGCCTCACATAAACAGAGTTCTCTTGGCCTCCACTCTGAGCTCAAGGAGTATGCCACTATCATAGCCATGAAATACTCTCATCTCTACTTATAAAGAGAAGAGAGATTTATCTTAAAAGACCCAACCACAGTGGCACACCCTGCTAAGAGGCTGTGCTCTGTGGACTGAGATCACATGGGAGGCCTATCTCTATTCCTGACCCAACTTAAAGGCTAGGTGTAGGTATTGTATAGTCCCAGCAAAGTGGGGAGAGCAAGCTAGAAGGACTGTGACATGCTGAAACTTTGCCAGAAAAGGAAAAAAAGTATTGCCAGGATAACTTACCATAGACATTCAACTTGGGTAGCAAAAAGTCAGCAGAGAAATTTGGTGACTGAAATATTATTACCCCTTGACCACCCAGAGACTGAGCATTGTAGCAATGGGGAATGCTCCAGGTCAAAGAGCTCAAACCTCCTACTGAGAAACCATGTTGTTGGGGTCAGTAGGTTTGACATCTGTCAGCATCGCTTCTTTCACTAAAACCCTCAGGACAGTTTCCTTGTTATATCTCGTTGAAAGCTACAATTCCTTTCTTCTTGCACTGTCTCACTTACAATGTTAGTAAGCAATTTAAAGAGTGAATGATACTAATTTTGTTTCCCTGAAGTGTGAAATTTTAAAATATGGTGCCAAATGAGTGATCGTGTATATTTCTGTTTGTGCGTGCCTTTTTTTTTCAGGTTGTTCATTCTTAAAGATACTTCTCTGCTGTGTAAATTTCACTAAAGATGCAAAATGGAAGATGGAAGCAATTATAAAGTTCTAAAAACATAAGTTTCAAATGCTGATAAAAAGCAAAAAAGAATTTCTGTAGACCTATAGATGTAGATATTTTTGTCCACATAAATATTAGGCCTATTGCTCTATACCTAAATAATACAGAAACCAGCTAGAACATTGGTTGCACAAACTGGTACAGATTTTACTTGTGAAACAAGACTAAAACAAAGTTTTCATTGAAGGCAGGGTGTGATCTCATCTTACGCATGAATTTGAAGCTAAAGTCAGTGCATTGATTGTGAAAGATAAACATGGTCAAAACTATCCTTGATATTCCTGTAAGGAACAATGTCTATGACATGACGTATGCAATCTGTATCAGTTAGTTATTGCCAAACATTCACTGCATAACAAACAGCCCCAAAAATCTCAGTGGAAAATAATAAGCATTTATTTATCGCCCATGTGCCTGTGGGTCAGTTGTGGCATTTTTGGTCCACATGTGTCATCCTGGGAACCAGGCTGGAGGTGTATTGGCTAGTTAAGGTATATTATTTCCATAGTGATGACTTAACTTTGGAAATGAGCCCAATCATGTAAGTGCATTTAAATCTCTCCTTATAACACACTTACTAACATCCCATTGGCCAAAGCCAGTCACATGACCAAGCTTCAACTCAAGGGGTGGGTGGGAAAATACATTTCTTATACAATGAAGTCATGGCCAGTTGTGACTGTATGGCACTACTACCAAATAATGAAGAAAGCAGACAAATAATGCAATCTACCACGAATCATTACAGTGTAGTATTTTTAATTATATAATAGACATGGTCCTAGTTCAGTGAGTGTAACTTAAATCTGTGCATAATGCCATTTCTCCATAAAGACAATATATGTACTTGGCATTTGGTCTGTTTTCTTTGCTATTACATGCCCTCTAATGGCCAGAGAAATGTCTCTGAGAACTGACCCAGCAGCCCTAAGAGCCAATCTCCCCACCCAGTGACCCCCTTAAAAGATTCTTCTCCTGATAAGTCATCATTTCAAGAACTTCCTGGACTCTGTTTGTACACACTGCCCCTGTTCCTCACTACCAACCCAAGCCTGGGTTCATTCTTGCTCCCCCATTCCCTTGGGGCTTCCTGAGGTAGGATTTTCAATTCTCTCAAGAACTGGACAGATTCTGAACACCACTCTCATCTCCATTCCAGTACCACCAGAACCTTGAGACTCAAGAGTCGTCTGGGAGTGAAGTTGGTGAAGATAGTCTAAGAGTCAGGGTTCGTTTAAGACAAGAAAAAAATCAAATAAAAGGAGATGCTAAACATTTGAACCACAAAGAGATTTAGTCCAAGGACAGTTGAGAGGGGCTGGGGAAGTCATGATCAGGAAATGTGCTTGCATAAAATCTGGATGAGCAGGCATTAATTAGAGGGAAACTGCCACCCAGACTCCAGCTGCCTTGGAGTTCAAAGAAGGAGACTCTCAGAAAAGCATCTCAAAGCCATGGACTGACGCCATTTATGATTACAGCTGCCTGCCTACAGTGTGTGGTTATCACAGGGACCTCCCCACAAAAGCAACAGCAAAGCATCTCAGTTTCCTGACAGAGTTTTTCTGATTTCCATTAGAAAACCTTAACTCTGAATTATACTGGAAAAAGAACTGTGACCTTTCTTTGGGAATGCAGAATACACTGTAGAATGGGCCAGAGAGGATGTTGGGTTGCTATAGACAGTATAGGAGATTCTTCATACCCTCTTCCCATACTTCCACACCCCAACAACCACTAGCACCACACCACACTCCACCTAATAGGATGCTCATGAAAACGTAGTCATCTTCTCCACCTGGTGGGAAACACAAAGTCCTATAAGTCACTCTATCCTGATCAAGACAGAGGGCAACTTAAAAAAAAATCATCCAGATAATTATTTTCATTTTTAAACTTTCTTAGTATTAGTCAACTCAGTTCTTATGCATTAATCTAAATGAAGAATCATATCCATGGTTAAGGAATTGAATAGTATGAACATGGAGAATTTGGAAAGTTCATGGGAGATGGAATTAAAGTATGTTTATTAGGGCAAGCACGTGGTGTGGTAGTTAAGGTCCTGAATTCCCACATGGCAAACTACAGTTTGAGACCTGGACCTGGCAGTTGCTTTCTCAATTTCTCTCTCTCTAGTGAGCACATATGCCTTGTAGCAAATTAAAACTAATAACAGTAATAATAAATAGAATTAAATAAATACTGTCTTAAAAGAATAATAAAGTATGTTTATTTTGGCATGGAACATTTTTAAATCTATGTGTGGTTTATAATAATATACATTTCGTTTTTTTTTTTTTTTTTTGAAGAGGTTTTTGCTATAGGGCACATGCGCTCGCCAGACAGAGACAGACGGAGAGATAGAAAGCAAGAAATTACGCCACAGGGGGGATGACCACGCTACAATCCCTTCTCCTCCATTCTCCTCTCAGGATCTTGGGCATGCATGCACACGTGCCTGGCATGAGTTTAAGCCACCGGGTCCGGGACGCGAACCGCGGTTGACTATGTTGGAGTCCAGCGACATAGCCATTACGCCAGAAATCTCTTTATTTTTTTCAGTAAAATAATTGACTTTTACTTCATTTTTATTAGTAAGAGGTCAATGCTATATTGAACACCAGAGATGGTGAAATGCGTTCTGCAAAGCATAGGTGAATCAAAGCATAGGTGAATTCCTGTTTTGTTTTGTTTCTGTTTTTTTTTTTAGAGAAATTTTTGCTATAAGGCGCATATGCTTGCCAGAGATACAGAGAGAGACAAAGAGACAGGAAGCGAGAAATCACCCCCCCCCAGGGGGATGGCCATGCCACAATCCTTTTCCTCTAGCCATTTCTTGGGATTTGGGGCATGCATGCACACACTCCTGGTGTGAGTGTTAAGTCACTGGGTCCAGAACTTGAACCACAATCAACTATGTGGGAGTCCAGAGATGTAACCATTACGCCATCTGCTGGTCCCAGTTCCTGTTTTTCAAAAGAGGGTAACATTACATCCATCAATAAAGCCGTAACGTTGTTGAGCCAGAGGACGCTTCATAAAGTCATACTGCACCACCAGTAGTCGGCCAGAGAACACCACAGAAGGCAGAGGCTGCAGGACACTGTATACTTCAGATCCGAAGCTAGGAAGGGGCCAAGTTGAAGGCTGACTAAATCTTTGACTGAGCAGAGGCTAACCAGATGACCGGCATGCCTTCTGCACCATGACAAGTAGAAACACAGTGCTCAAAGATCTGCAAGAAAAAAAATTCTCTAATCATTAGTTCATTGCTTATTTTTTTAAAAGGTTTACTTATATATTTCTTCTGAAAGAGAGAGAGAGAGGCAGCCCAAACAGTGTCTTATGCCACAATCGACCTCTAATCTCAGCCAGCCCAGCCCATGGGCATGTGTGCATACTTGGCATGCTCAGGGAGGTCTCGGGACTCCAACCCCGAACTTTCTTTAGCTGCATTATCCCTGCACTACCACCTGGCTCCAACTCCATGGTTGATTAACCATCACGGACAGCAAGTCTATTTGAAATACACCCACAATGTCATTTTACAAAGGAAAGAGTTAAATGAAAATATTTCAGTGCTGTATAGGAAAAAACATTCCAATATACCAATTTAAAAAGCAAAGCTCGGGGTGGCAGGTGGCATGGTGGCTAAGGGTACTGGACTCCCAAATGGCTGACTATGGTTCTAGTCCCAGACCTAACAGCTTGCTTTCTCACTTTTTCTCTTTCTCTCACTCTCTCTCTCTCCCTCTCTCACTCTGTGCCTCTCTGGTCAAATTAAAATAAATAAATAAAGTTTAATAAAATAATTCCCCCCCAAAAAAAGCAAAGCTCAGAAAAACTGTTGCGAATGGAGGGAATGTGCGAAGTGGCGCACATTAATGTACAAATGAGACTCTTAACTTTTTACTACTGAGCGTCCAAACAAAAAAGTTAATAGTTGAGAACATGGTGTTTGGATTATGTCTACATTCAAGCACAGGTTCTAGAATAGCAACTTGGAAATTCAGGTAAGCTGCTCACCTCCTAGCGTCATTTTCCTCATCTCTGGAATGGGGAAATCATACCGAGAGATAATCTCTGTAAAGCACTTAGCGCAGCTTTGCCCTGCAATACATATTCCCTAACTGTTCATTGTAACCACAAAATAGATACTGTAGATTAAGTTCATGGTCACTGTCGGAAGCCAATGAGGCCTTCTCAGGAAGTTAGTTCCAATGATTGGGAGCATAATTCTGGGAATGGGTGGCATTTTTTTTTAAATGGTGTTGACACAGTTCTTAAAGAGCAAGCTGCTGGGACCAGAAGATGGCATAATGGCTATGTCACAGGCTTGAAACTCATGCTGGGCATGTGTGCATGTGTGCCCAAAATCCCAAAAGGAAAATGTAGAGAAAGGACTGTGGCGTGGACATCTCTCTAGAAGGTGATTTCTCACTTTCTGTCTCTCTGTCTCTCTCTGGCAAGTGCATGCACCCTACTCTGAAAAGAGAGAGAGAGAGAGAGAGAGAGAGAGAGAGAGAGAGAAGAAAGAGCAAGCCCCCTCTACCTTCTGGATTTCTCCAGGCATGCTGGGAATCTGAATTCAAAATCTTAACACAGGAAATTTTAACTACTCACAAATTTTTGATTTGTTATCAGCACTATTTACTATATATTTTTTTCTTTAAAAAAACATTTGCCAGAGGGCACAGTACTTGTTGGAAAGAGATGCGTAGGTGGGGGGAGGGAGGATAAGGAAGCACCCTCCATGGCCCCATGGGGCACAATCACACCACAATCCCTTCTCTTCCATCTCTCCCTTCTTTCAGGTTTTGGGTGTGCATGTACACACACTCAGCATGTATTTTAAGCCATGAGATCCAGGACTCTAATGTGTCCCCGTTGGCCATGTGGGATCTAGTCACCATAACCACCATGCCACTGTCAGGCCCCTACATTTTTTCTAAAAGAAGAAAAAAGGTGAAGTTATGAGACTTTGATACATTAGCATGTGGAACACTTACTGGACTAGGAGATATTTTATAGTTACGTGGATGTGTAAGTTGAAATGATGTATATTAGAACTATGTGAAGAGGTTGGTAAGTCTGGCTGATGTAACCAGTTGGATCTCTCGTTTACATGAGCATCAAGACTCTTGGGTGAGACTGACCAGGAATAACCAGGATGAAAATTAAGTCAACCTGTGGGTGCAGCAGGTTCTGAGGCTCAATTCAAAAGGAGATGGCCTCAGTGAGGGGAGGGCCCTGGAGCACCATAGGTGGGAAGTGGGACATAGTAGTTTAACGGTTAAGTCAGAAACCTGCACCTGTGTCCAGCTTCACTCCCTACTGACTGTGTGGCCTGAGGCAAGTTATTTAACCTCTCCAAGTTAAAGTTTTCTTCTTGTATTTCTTTTTTTTAATTCTCACCTATTTATTTCTTCTGAGAGAAAGAGAGAGAGAGACTGAGAGACAGTGTAGTATCTCTTCCTATCACTTTTAGTTTTCTTCATGGTAAAGAAAGTAGTTCTTAGCCGGATTCACAGTGAAAGCATTGCAAATATGGGACACTACTATGATTTAGAAATAACTCAGAAATCTTAACCTGACTCACAAATATGGGACGGTATTATGGTTTACAAATAATTCAGTGAATACATTGTAACCTGCATACAAAAGCCTCAGTGAATCCAGAGGCAATAGGTAAGTGGGCTCAACACAGAAAGGCCAGGAGTCCTGGGCAGTGGAGGAGGTGAGTCCCCTCTCTCCTGCCTTTCACACCCTGGTCATCTGCCATTGCTCCTGCTTGTTGCAGGCCCTCACATCTGGAGCTTAGGGGTTCTTTGTCCTCCTCCAACCATTCCAACTAAAATCTATTCTCTGTGCTGTCAGGCAATATTACCTACAATGCAAGCCTGCTCAATCTGCTGAAAACCCTTGGGTAAGAGTCTTAGTAAGATCTAGTCCAGACCTCTGGGCGTGGCCTCTGAACATCCTTCGACTTTGGCAAGTGCTTCCATCTCTGCCTGACCTGCACGCACATAACATGGCACTGTCCTGGAAGCCAGAGAAAGCCCAGTTTTACTTTGTGGCTTTCTAGCTCATTGAGACACCTGCTTGGGGACAGAGATGCTAAACTTTCCTAAACACGCATCTTCTGCGAGTTCTCACCTTTCACTGCCAATGCCCCAGCCACACCCAAGACCCATCATAGCAGAGTCTCTGGGGTGGGATGCAGGCATCGGTACTTGCCAGCTCTTCTGATCATTCTGTGAAGCACTCAAGGTTGTGGATCACAGCTACACACTTTTTCTCATCTTTCAAAGGAAGGAATCTTATCACTTGTTTGAAGTCTGAAGACATCAGCCTCAAATTCTACTATCAACCACCTGCTAATTATTGCAGACTTGGGGAGAAACATTGATTAATTTCAGGAAGAGGATGTCAAGGAAGGAAAGAAACAGGATCAATTCAGGAAGTGGGAGGTCAGCCCAGTCTCCCACGAAGCCGGTGGTTTTATAGAAATCCTCCTGAATGTCAATGAGCATAAGCCCTCGTGGCCTGGGCAGTTCTCAGTGAGCAGTGTGGCCCTGGTCCAGCTCAGCACAGAAGGACCAGCACAGTGAGAGGAAGTGACTCAGGGCTGCCCTCTCTCTGACAACAGGACTGGGCTATAACCTTTTGAGAAAGGACAGGTAAAAATAGCAGCTGCACTTTAAGAAGATTTCAGAATTTTTAGATTCTGACCATCTGATTATATAACGGAGGGTAAGTGATCCGGCAAAAGGGCAGAGAGTTATTATTTATTGCCATTTAGAGCCCTGGGCTAGGCAGTCTACGTATATTTTCTCCCTTATTCCTGACAGTGACCCTGTGAATTGGTGGTGTCATCCTGCAGCTGGCAAAGGGAGGTGACAAACTCAAGTCACCCTACTTGCAAAGGGCAGATGGGACCAGCCTACCTGTATGACCACTCACGCTCTTGGCCTTGAGCCTCTGGCTCAGATGGCCTCTGGCTCAAGCCCAGCAACGACGCTGAGACGATAGGAGAATGAACTTCTCCAGCAGCCGGCACACTGCTTGGCTGTATTTTAGTGTCCGTGCAAAACTGCAGCAAAAGTTGACAGCTGCCAATGGCTTGTGTCCTAAAGCATTTAATGGTGGGGTGACATATACCACCTGGGTTTCAGGAGACTCATCTGGCAAGGCTGCCTATGGTGAGGGAGTAAGCAGAACCTCGATACAGGTTGAAATACTCTGTAAGTGTTCAAGTTGTGGTGTCTTAAATACGTTTCACCCACAGGAACCCATGGCTCCTTAGAAAGGTGGCTATTTCCAGGTCTAGGGCAGGAAAGGATACCTTGAAAGAGAAGGGAAAGAAACAACCAATGATTAGATTCCTGGGGCCAGGTCAAAGGATAGTGGCTGAAATGGATTGAAGCATGTGAAGGGTGTACAAGTTCATAAGTTCATAATAGTACGCCACCCAGTCCCCTCACAAAAGTAGCACACCATAACCCAGCCTGGTGGTGCAGTAGGTAGCAAAGGGGACTACAGTGCTGGAAGTCGTATGGCTGACCATGGTTCAGATCCTGGAATAGTGGAGAGCTGGGGAAAGGGGGCCCTGGCAAGATGAAATCCTGTCAAGGATGCCTTGCTCTCTTTCATATTCTTTTTTTTTTAATTTACATTTTTTGTTTCATTTTCTTTTATACATTCAATCCCATTATTTAGCTCACAAAGTGAGTATTTCTTTTTTTAATAATTATTTATTTAATTTTATTTATTTACTCATTTATTTTAATTTGACCAGAGAGAGACACAGAGGAGGAAAGAGAGAGAGAGAGGGAAAGTGAAGCCACCAAGTCCGGGACTCGAACCGTCGGCCATGTGGGAGTGTCCAGCACCTCAACCACCACGTCACCTGCTGGTCCCCACAAAGTGATTATTTCAACATGTGAACATTTCTTCCTAGTCCAGTTGATAAAACTATAAAATATCTTCAACAGATAATACCACATTTCTCTATCACTTTAAGGTTATGTCTCCCTATTTTTCTTCTAAATGTCCTTCCTTGGGCCCTACTCTTATACACACACTATATCTGGTATTATACCTATTTACTGTGTTTCTATATCCTTTAGTCAATCAATTTCAGTCATAGAGTGCCGACACTGAGATCCTGGATGTGAATTCAGGACCTTTTCCATGTGGGTCCACTGTGTTACTTCCATGTCACCACATGGTCCCCATAAAGACAATTTTTAAATAGAGATGTCTGTGCAATTTCCTTGCATCTTCACTTCATGGTATAAGTATAGACAGAGATATGGATTAAACAAATTAATAAAATAAAATTGATAAAATATCAATTAGAATAAATGTCTGTATATCACTGGATTCTTACACAATTGATACCACTTGGCCATTAACAAGCTGAAACAACTAGACTTCCAAACAGTTGAATTGAGAACAGCAGGTGGCATGGTGGTTGAGAAGCTAAACTTTCACTTGGCCGACCCTGGTTCACGTCCCAGACCTCTGGCTTGCCTTCTCACTTTTCCATTTTCTCTCTCTCTGTCTCTGGTGAATGCATGTGTCCCATGGCAAATTAAAAAACAATAATAAATAAATTAAATAATTATGTTCAAAAATAGCTGAATGAACAAATACATTAATAAATTGATCAGTTTTTTTGATTGGGTAAGATCTAGATGTTTTAAGATCTGACATTAAAGAAATACAACACACACACATATTCATGCATCTCTTTTCTTTGGAGAAGTCTCTGGGCAAGGTCTTTCAATCTAACAAGTGAGGCTTATCTTCAGCTGGGGAAATGTTCTTTAATCTCTTTAATTATTTCTTCTATTTTCTCAGTTCTCTCCTGAAGTTTTCATGAGATGAATGTGTGAGCACCTGAATGAAGATTCTGCATCTTTTGACTTTTCTACATGCTTTCCTTTAACTGATTTTTTCCGCATTTTCTTCCTAGATCCTTGCATCCTTGCAAGGGTGAGTTTTTAAAATTTGGTCATGAGTATGGACTAGATGTTTGTGCACTGCCTCCCTCCACTCCCAGTTTATATGTTGAAATCCTAACTTTCAGTATGAGAGGATTAGAGAGTGGGACTTTCGTGAGGTGATTAGGTTATGAGGTAGAGTTCTCATTAATGATATTAATACACTTATAAAAGAGGTCCAGAGATTTCTCTCTTCCATTCCTCTTCTGCAATGTGAGGACATAGTGAGAAGACAGTTGCCTAGGAAGCAGGAGGGGGACCCTCATCAGAAACCTGCAAATACCAGCACCTTGATCTCAGATTTCCAGTCTCCAAAAGCATAAGAAATAAGCTTCTGTGCTTTATGAGCCACCTAGTCTATGGCATACTTGTACCAGCCTGAACAGACTATGATAGTCATGTGTGTGAGCAAATGCATCTCAGTTCTGCCAGAATCTTTTGATAAAATGTGTAGAACAAGTCTCAAGACTGAAGAGAGCATGTACTTACCAGATTTCCATCCTCCATTAGTCAACAGTTTCTTACAGAGGATTAATTTTCTATACTTCCAGACTGTACAAGGTGGGCTTCTTGAAGGTATCTTTCTCTTCAGAGTCAGAGAAACCCTGGGGCAGACACTGAGGCAGGCGCTGCCCAGTTATACCCACACAAAGATGATTACACAGCATTGCTGGAGTAAAAGGTGGGCTGGAATGTGGGTGGGATGTGGGACATGGGTAGCATACTGTGTGAAACACATCGCTGGGGCTCCTCTCAGCTATTACACACCTAGGATCTAGCCTAATATCCTTAGTTTCCCAGTAACCGGCCTTGGGCAGATACATTATAGATGTGCAAAAACTGGCTACAACCTCAGTCTTAACCAAAATCTGCTATTTGGCTTTAGCCTTGGTCCTTAGAAGGCAAAATAATTCAATGCCTATCCTGGTGTCATTCTGACATCCCTGTCCTTGTGTGTGATCAATAAACATATTAGTATTTAGGTCATCACACACAATTTGTGTAACAATGCAAATAATATGGATAAGACACCATTGTTACTATCCATATCTGAGTAGTCACTTTCAACTATAGGTCAACATTCTAGATGTAATTTTGGATAAAGAAATCTTACGTGTTTTATATATTGAAATTCCGTTGTCAGTTGATGTATAAATATTTATTATTATAAGAGGAAAGTACTGCATTATTATTAATTCTTATGGAAACTCTTAATTTTATGTGGTAAAACAATTAAAAGATTCCCAATTAAATTGATATGCCTAGAAGTGCAACTATTTCTTAACTTATACCTGCTGTAAAGATCCTTCTGTCAGCTGTTCGTGATTTAAAAAAACCTGAGACAGAAAAGCTACATGCGAGGCAGGATCCTATGTTGGATTTTGGATCCGAGGAAAAAATATTGCAATGAGAGGCATTGTCGAGACAACTTGCAAAACTAGTTTCTCTCTTGTATTTAGTCTCCTAACCTGAAGTTGTTGGCTCTTTCTTTGCTGGAACCTCCAAGGTGACTATAATCCCTAATTAGAGACTTGCTAATCAAGGTTTATCATGGAGAAAAAAAAAATAAGGCTAAATTATTGCCCACACGAGAGGAATTTAGAACTACAGGATGACAGTAATGTTTGACATTGATAAATCACTCTGGAAAGGAAGTTTATAAAATCTAACAGCTCTTTAGAAATTAACATGTTATCCATGCAAAAGAGTAGGGAAGAGAGATCTGTACAACAGAGCCTTCTATTTATTTATTTGTTTGCTTCCTCTAAGCCATTTGGATCATCAGATTCCTTATATTACTAACGTATACCACTCGAGACATCCATCCTATGATGGCAGAATTCCAACACATTTCTAGAAAGTGGTCGAAGAGAAAGGAGTTATCACTTGCTTGGTTTGGGTCCAGAGTTCTGTGAACAACTACTGTCTGTAGCACTCAATCTGAACTCTTCACCCAACTTTCTGGAGAAAGTTCTAGGAAAGAAAACCTAGAACATAGAGTAAAAAAGGCCCTCTTAGGCTCACCATGTGTTCTTAAATACATTCAACAGTAGCATGCATGCTTATTCACTCTTCTTAGTGGACACAGAGATATTAACACTGCCCATTCATTCATTCATTCATTCACGTTCTTTGATTCATGCATTCAGTAACCAGTCATCAGCCCTCTTCTGTAAGCAAAGATCTGGGCTAGGTACTGTAGACATGGATACACATATGAGACATGGCCTCTGCTTGTAAGAAGAGCCTGGCAGTTGCCAATATGTATTGTCTGTTGTAGGTCACGCAATATTCTAGGAGCTTATATTCCAGCTATTGGGGATATTCCAAACATTCCAAATATGGGGGCAGTCACCAATATTTTTTGTCTTCTCTAGATCAGGCAATGTTCTAGGAGCTTATATCCCAGATTGGGCAGACAGTCGTTGCTTAAGCAAAATAAAAAGATTGTTCCACTTCATGATTAGTGCTGTGAAGGACATGAACAAGGAAATGAATGTACCTGACATGTGTGAGCTATGTAATCACTGTTACTTGATCAAGTAAAGCTTAGAATGTGTGATCTCATGAAAACATCTAACAAGATAGCGAAATCAGGGAACCAGCAGTTAGCGTAATGGCTATGTCGCTGGACTCCCACGTAGTCGACCGTGGTTCATGTCCCGGACCCGGTGGCTTAAAACTCACGCTGGGCATGTGTGCGTGAATGCCCAAGATCCCGAGAGGAGAATGGAGGAGAAGGGATTGCGGCGTGACCATCCCCCCTGGGGGGTGATTTCTCGCTTTCTGTCTCTCTGTCTCTCTCTGTCTGTCTGGCGAGCGCACGCGCCCTATAGTGAAAACCTCTCAAAAAAAAAAAAAAAAAAAAAAAAAAAAGATAGCGAAATCAGCCTTTAAATCCTACTTGCACCATCACAGCTGAGTAACTCAACCAAATTTCCAAAGACTTCTTTGGCAGAGTTTCTCATTCTGGGCACTGCTGACATTTGAGGACACCTAGTTGTTTGCGGTAGGGGCTGTCCTGTTCATTACAGAATGTTTAGCAGCATCACTGGCCCCTACCCCCTAGATGCCAGTGGCATCCCTTCTCCAGATACAACAATTAAAAACTGTCTTTGGACCGTGTCAAATTCACCCCTGGTTCACAAATACTGGTTAGTGGTAAAAAGTGTTCTAGAGGCAGCCAGTGGTGTGATGGTTAAGGCAACTGGATCCCACATAGCTAGCTGTATGGCTTGAGTCCTGGGCCCAGCGACTTGAGAAACACTCCAGGCATGAGTGTATGCCCGAAATCCTGAAAGGATAGAGAAAAGGAGAAGAGATTGCAGTGTGACCACTCTCCAGGGATGCAATGAGCTAACTGTCCTCACTAACAGAGGACAGTGTTTTGTTTAAAGAATTATTTATTTATTTAATTTTATTCATTGTTATTGTTCTTTTAATTTAACCAGACAGAGAGGGAAAGTGAGAAAGCAAGCCACCCGGTCTGGGACTCGAACCAAAGTCAGCCATCTGGGAATCCATTGCCCCAGCCACATCATCTGCTGGCCCTGAGGATGATGTTTTCTGAGGAGGCATAGAAATGAGATGAAAAAAACTATCAAGCCATAATGTTTTTCTTTTTTTTTCTTTTTTTGGAGAGGTTTTTGCTATAGGCGCGTGCGCTCGCCAGACAGACAGAGAGAGACAGAGAGATAGAAAGCAGGAAATCACCCCCCAGGGGAGATGGCCATGCCGCAATCCCTTCTCCTCCATTCTCCTCTCGGGATCTTGGGCACGCATGCACACGTGCCCGGCGTGAGTTTAAGCCGCCGGGTCCGGGACTCGAACCGCGTTCGACTATGTGGGAGTCCAGCGACATAGCCATTATGCTAACTGCTGGTCCCAAGCCATAATGTTTGTCTGCTGCAGAGGGGGGAATGCAGAGAGAGGAAGCCATCCAGGCTCAGGTCTTTACTGGCAGTTTCTATAGCATTTGTGTCCCTGTTCCCATCTGCCTTATTCCCTAACCTCAGGTCCTACCAGGAGGACTCAGTGTGGCCTGCCTTTGGCCTGCATAGACAACAGCCAGGTAGGTAATGGTGAGGCTGATCTGGCCCTTTAGCTGGGTGAGCTCAATGCTGGGGGCAAAGGTCATGTCTGATCACCACAAGGGTTAGCCAGTGCACCCCCGAAACTGACATCCAGTTTTAACAGAATGATCCAGATGCTCAGCCCAAATCCACTACTTGCTCAAAGCTCCTGTCCAGCTGTCATTTACACAAACACAGAGAATGATGGAGTTAAAGTGTTATTTATATATTAATATTCACTTCCTGGGAAACCATACTGTCTTAGAAATAACTCAAATGATTATTCTTTTACAAATTTCATTCCAGCTAGTGATCTCTCTTTCTTCGTAATATGATATAACACATGTTACATGTGTTATATCACTTTCCCAAGTGAAATCTAATCCTTGCCCTCCAGAGTTGGCAACACAGAGAATTTTCACAAGAGGAAAATCTTATCCCCAGTCTCTCAAACTCCAAATGATGTTCCACGAAACTCCATTACTCCCTGAGAGTCTCTAGGAAGTTATTTCTACAACTGTAGCCCCTTATGGTATTGGGTAGGGGGTAGTTCTCAACTCTGACTGCAACCTCCTCAATCCTCTAGGGGGGAAATTTTTTTCCCCAAACCATAGGTTGGCCTGGTCAGGGCTCTATCTAGTCTTACATAATCCAAGGTCAAGCTGGGGACAGCTCTGGTTGTGGTCTCAGCAAATGTACTATAGAAAACTCCACAGATGATGCTGGCCCAGAGCCAGGGCTGGTGCTTGCTAAAATATGGATGTATGGCCCATTAAGTCCACCCTTAATTTCCCATTACACAGCATGGACAAGACAGGAACATTTAAGAAAGACATTACTAAAAACCTGGTGAGAGGAAAATGAGCACAAAGAATAACACCCAAATAGACAAGCAGGATTACTGCTTTCTACTCTGGGTTCCCTACAGCACCAGTGCAGCAAGAATAGTGACCCAGAAAGAAGTTCTGCTCACATTAAGATGTAAAAGCTGTTTCCACAATCAAATAAGTTTAGTGCAAGCTTACTCGCTCCTGGATTTGACAGTCACTATGTATTGATACATTGAATTTTAGTCTTCTAAAAGTCCTACAGTAAAGAAATCCATTGAGATCTGTTTAACCAGTAGTTTTTGTGTTTGGTTTGGTTTTGGTTTTGGTTTTGGTTTTGGTTTTGGTTTTGGTTTTGGTTTTGGTTTTGGTTTGGTTTTAGTTTTGGTTTTTGTTTTGGTTTGTTTGCTTTTTTACAATAGGGTGTTGCGCTTGCCAGAGAGACACAGAGAGAGGGAAATTGAAAATCACCCTCCCCCCACCAGGGGGAATAGCCACACCACAAACCTCCTCCCTCCATTCTCTTCTTGGAATTTTGGGCACACACATATGCACTTGGCATGATTTTCAAGTCACCAGGTCTGGGACTTGAACCATGTTTGGCCACATGGGAGTCCAGTGCCTTAACCACACACCACCTGCTAGCCTTAATCAGTAGTTTTCTAAATGTACATCACTGCAGAAACTCTACCACAAAAGCCATTCTAAAGCATTTTTAAGATTCTTTTGAAGTTTATTTATTTCTGTGACAGAGAGGCAAGCACATGGGTGCATGCCCTCAGCACGATCTTTACTCTGTAACCTACTCCTGCCTCAGTCAGCCCAGATCTCGGGCACAGGTATGCGTGGGGAGGCCATGGACCAGGAACTGGGAACAGTTGTGTTGTCACTGCACCACAATCTGGCCCCACTTCTAGATTCTTTCAAAGCCCCTCTCAAGGCCCATGGAGCTACTGAATCTTTCCCACCTACCCACTTGGTCCAGTTGCCTAATGAGCCTCCTCTTTGAGCTAATTATTTATAGGACAAAAACCTATCCCTAGACACTCCGTAGTCTCTCCTATTAAAATTCAGTACCATAAAGCTCAGATCTCTTCAAGAGATACACACAGTATTGTAGCAAAAAGGTTTTTGTCTTAAAACACACAATCAAGGGCCAGCAGGTGGCATGGTGGTTAAGGCTCTGGAATTCCCACATGGCCCACTATGGTTTGAGTCTCAGACCTGGCAGTTTGCTTTCTGTGTGTGTGTGCGTGTGTGTGTGTCTTTCTCTGGCAAACTCATGTGAAAAAAATAAATATGATAAATAATTCTTAAAAATATATACAATCAAGGGGCCAGCAGGTGGAGTGGCGGTTGAGGGCGCTGGACTCCCATGTGACCGACCATAGTTTGAGTCCTGTACCCGGCAGCTTTCTCTCTCTCTCTCTCTCTCTCTCTCTCTCCATCTCTGGACAAACTAAAATAAAGTTAAATAATTCTTTAAAAAAAAAAGAAAAAAATACAATCGATATAGCTAATTATTCATCTGGGAGAGCAGAAAGTAAGTCGGCATAAACTACGTTCTCCATGGCCTGCTATGGGGCTCACCAACCATGACTGCATGAGCGAATGTAATTGTTCTCTTTGGAGTGTGGCTGAGAGTCTCCCAGAATCATGGCAAATGAGGAGGAGGCAAAGTTTGTCTCTCTGGGAATCACCCCTCTGTGACCCCCTGTCTCCCTCCAGGGCTATCATGCCCCTCAGAGTTGTCAGCAGCTGTGAGTTCTCTTCCTGCCCTCTCCCAGCCGGAAGCTTAGGAGAGGAGGAAAACAAAGTCCTTGAGGCAGGGTTGAGATCAGAGAAAGACAAAATCAGAACAGGGAGAAAAGGAAGTTCTTTGAGACTATTGGATGAGGATCCTGGGGAGATAGAGAACATTTGTGTTTCTAGGGTGTGTACCTAAAATTTGGAATATTTATTTATTAATTGTCAGAGGGCATGTGTGCTCTTCAGAGTGAGTGAGAGAGAAAGTAAGAACCCTTCCCCTGTTAGCTCATTAACTTGGGGCTGACTTTCCTCTCTTTATGTTGATAGCTGAGTTAAAAAAAAATCCTGAAGTGGGACCAGCAGATGGAGTAATGGTTACATCGCTGCACTCCCATATAATCAACACTACCATGTAGTCAACTGCAGTTCGAATCCTGGTAACTTAAATCTCACACCGAAGGTGTGTGCATGGATATCCAAAATCCTGAGAGGAGAATGAAGAGAAGGGATTATGGCGTGGCCATGCCCCTGGGGGGTGATTTCTCACTTTCTGTCTCTCTGGCAAGTGCATGGGCCCTATAGCAAGCATCTCTAAAACAAACAACAACAACAACAACAAAAATCCTAAAGAGAGAGGAACAAAGCCAAAAATGGCTACACTCGAGCATGTAAGCGTGAACTTTTGATTTCCAACCCCCCTGATTTGCATGTTTGGAGCAGAGAATTCACAGCTGGCATGTCCTTTGAGCAAGAGAAGATGGCTTGTTTTTGCGGATGTGCGAGACATCAGCAGAGATGACTGTTTTGTAGTAACACTGTACTTGAAAAGAAATAAACATATATTCTTTAAAATGAGCCATTTATTTTGAGAAAGGCTATTGTGCATTAATCCTTCATTCTTTGTCCTCTGTACCTATAATCAGGCTTGGGCACATGGTCATCAAAATAATAGGTCTTGGGACCAGCATTTAGCATAATGGCTATGTCACTGGACTCCCATGTAGTCAACTGCATTTCGAGTCCCAGACCCAGTGGCTTAAACTCACACCGGGTGTGTGTGCGTGTGTGCCCAAGATCCCGAGAGGAGAATGGAGGAGAAGGGATTGCGGAGTGGCCATCTCCCCTGGGGGGTGATTTCTCACTTTCTGTCTCTCTGTCTCTGTCTTTCGGGTGAGTGCACACGCTCTATAGCAAAAACCTCTAAAAACAAACAAATAAATAAAATAATAGGTCTTTTTTCTTTTACTTAGAGAACCTGATTTTTCTGTTTTGACCACGAGCAAGGCAAAAATGTAGCAAGGGGAAATGTGATTGACTTCTAATGCAAGTCTATCCTTGAGAAGACTAAAACACAATGAACATTATAAATGACACAGAAACCAATATTTTATATTGTAGTCCTAGCGATGTCATTCTTTTTTTTTCTTTTTTTTTTTTTTTGGGGGGGTGGGGGGGAGAGGTTTTTTGCTATAGGGCGCGTGCGCTCGCCAGACAGACAGAGAGAGACAGAGAGACAGAAAGCGAGAAATCACCCCCCAGGGGGGATGGTCACGCTGCAATCCCTTCTCCTCCATTCTCCTCTCGGGATCTTGGGCACGCACGCACACGTGCCCGGCGTGAGTTGTAAGCCACCGGGTCCGAGACGCGAACCGCGGTCGACTACGTGGGAGTCCAGCGACATAGCCGTTACGCTAACTGCTGGTTCCCGCGATGTCATTCTTCATGCTTCCGTGATGTGGTTCTCTATTCAGATGCCCCTCTTAGAGGACAGGACTTGGCTAGCCATTTACAGTGCCACCCAGCACACAGGGATGCCCCGAAGTGCCTGGGGACAGCTCTGGACTACAGGGGCACTCCCCTTCCACCTTCCACTGGCTTTTTACTTTCGTGAGCAAGAAGCGCTAGTGGAACCAACATTGGGCGTGGCAGGATCCAGGTATTACCGACCTGTCATCTGAAATCCTTCAAAGGAACAGACGAGGGCACAGGCTGAGAAGATTCTGGGTTACACACAGAGAATTCAAAAGAATATTCCAGATGCATTGTATTAGTTATTTATTGTTATTGTATTAGTTATAACAAGTCATCCTCAAACAGTGGCTAAAACAATAATAATCATTTAGTACTTCTCATGGCTTCTGGGCATAAAGAATTTGAAAGCATTTTGGCTAGATGGTCCTGGCTCGGAATCTCCATGAAGCTGCAGTCAGATAGCTGGGGCCAAAGTCGGCTGAAGTTCTGAGTGGGGCTGGAGGGTCTGCTTTCAAGATGGCTCACACACATGCTTGGCAAGCCAGCGCTGGCTGTTAGCAGGAGGCCTCAGATTCTTTCTACGTGAACTCTTCCACACAGCTGTGTAAGTGTCCTCGTGGTGCAGCAGCTGGTTTTTCCCAAAGAAAGTCATCCAAAAGACCAAGGGAGCAACTGCAATACCTTTTATAACCTAGTCTTGGGAGTCACATGTCAATGTAATGGCACATAAGCGCGTATACCAGGAGACAAGGGGACGGGAGGCCATTTTGAAGACTGGCTACCATATATGCATAGGCATTGTGTAAATATTAAGTGATGAATGTACAGTCTGACTAAGACGAGGCATAGAAGATTCTCTTCTTCAAACAAGGAAGCAGTAAAATGATGGATTTCAAGGGTTCCTTGAAAGGCACGGGAAGAAATTTTTAGGTTTCCCTGTGGCCTAAGAGGAAATATAACAAGCTAATAAAACGTCAAGTAAGTTGTTCTGGAAGGCATGAAAGGGAGATACCAAGTAGGAATTGCTTCTTTTATCTTTGTACCCCTTGTTTTCGCCATCAGTTGTTCATTTTCTCTTACCTGCACCGCTACGGGCACATCTAGTTTTTTGTTTCTAACCACTGGAAGGTTCTCCATGGCATACTGCCCAGTGTTTTTATGTCTCCACTCTCACAAAGATTTACACCCAGGGTGTGAAAGAGGAGTTTCTGAGAAAAGGTATTAGCAAGAAGCAGCCTAGAAATATTTCTTTGGCATCAGTAATACCTTTCTTTATCCTTTCAAAATTAGATTGTACAACTACATATGTGTGAGGTAAGAGGAGTTGGAGATGTTCTTGATTCAAAAAACATCTGTGCCAGGCATAGTACTGAGTATTGTGGGGATTCAAATGAGACATAGTCCCTGACCTTGAGAAACTTAGGACTTAAAAATAAAGCAGGTCTTGGGACCAGCAGGTGGCGTGGTGGTTAAGGCGCTGGACACTCTCCCACATGGTCAACCACAGTTCGAATACCAGACCTGGTGGCCTGCTTTCTCACTTTCCCTCTCTCTCTTTCTGTGTATCTCTCTCTGTCAAATTAAAATAAATGAATGAATAAATAAAATTAAATAATTCTTTTAAAAAAATAAAAAAAAATAAAGCAGGTCATGAGGCCAGCAGGCAATGTGGTAGTTGAGGGTGCTGGACTCTCACATGATCAACCATTGTATGAATCCCGGATCTGGTGGCCTGCTTTCTCACTTTCTCTCTCTCTCTCTCACTCTGTCCCTCTCTGGTCAAATTAAAATAAATAAAGTTAAGTAAAGTAATTATTTATTTAAAAAATAAAGCAGGTCAGTAGATACAAAATGTAAATTAATTAAATTTATAATACAAAATTAAGAACAAAAGAGCAATAAAAGGGCAACATAATAAGGCTGACAACTGGATCAGAGAAGGAGTTCTGGAAGAATGAACATGAGCAGTCTCAAAAGAGTGGAATATCTACAGGTGGAGAGGAGAATGGGTAGAAATGCAGGGTATTTAGGAACCAGCAGATGGCGTAAGGATACATCACTGGACTCCCATGTAGTAGACCACAGTTAGAGTCCCAGACCAGTGACTTAAAACTCACACCAGGCACGCGTGCGTGCATACCCAGGATCCCAAGAGGAGAATGGAGAAGAAGGGATTGTGGTGTGGCCATTCCCCCTGGTGGTGATTTCTCACTTTCTATTTCTCTGTCTTTCTCCATCACTCCAGTGAGAGCACACACCCTATAGCAAAACAAAACAATCAAACAAAAACTCTCAAACACACACACACACACACACACGCACGCACACACAAAAGAAATGCAGGGTATTTAATCTGGGAGAACTAAATGAGGGAAATCATGAACTAGGAAAGAGGATACATAATTTCAAGGAGGGACAAGGAATTCAACATGGCTGCAGTGGATTGAGGGAGCTAGGGGCACCAGAGGGCTGTGGATAAGAGGAGACAGGTGAGAAGAATTGAGACCAGACCCGGCAAGTCTTGGGTATGTGTATGAAGTAGGAACCACTTGGCAACGACTCAGTGGTGGGGAGGAAATGTAAGTTCTTGAGGAAAGAAATGACACTGTCATATCCACATAGAAAAAAGACAAGTAATACAAGAGACACTGGGACTAAAGTGTACATCATCTCTGATTGAAGAAATTGACTTTTTTAATTCTTCCCTTCTGGACCACCTATAGTTTCTAATTTTCCTACAATGAACATGGCTCTTGGTAAAATCTCTCTCTCTCACTCTTTTTTTTTAAGAATTATTTACTTGGGACCAGCAGTTGGCGTAATGGCTATGTCGCTGGACTCCCACGTAGTCGACCGCGGTTTGAGTCCCGGACCCGGCGGCTTAAACTCACGCCGGGCGCGTGTGCGTGCGTGCCCAAGATCCCGAGAGGAGAATGGAGGAGAAGGGATTGCGGTGTGGCCATCCCCCCTGGGGGGTGATTTCCTGCTTTCTATCTCTCTGTCTCTCTCTGTCTGTCTGGCGAGCGCACGCGCCCTATAGCAAAAACCTCTCCAAAAAAAAAAAAAAAAAGTATTATTTACTTAGTTGATTCCATGTGTTGTTATTATTTTTCTAATTTAACCAGAGAGGGAGAGAAATGGAAAGGGAGAAAGCAAGCTGCCAGGTCCGGGACTCAAACCACAGTCGGCCATGTCAGAATCCAGCACCTTTAACCTCCATGCCACCTACCAGCCCCAAAATCTTTAAACAGAATACATACAATAGTTTTTTAAGGTTTATGTATTATATTTATGTCTTCTAAGATGAGAGAGAATGAGAGACAGAGAGACAGAGAGACAGATCCCCAACAGGGTCTTCGTGCAGGAATCTACCCCCCCCCTCCGCCCCCGGTCTCAGCTGGATCACTGGGTATGCCCCCCCCCGCCCCCGGTCTCAGCTGGATCACTGGGTATGCTCTGGGAGGTCTGAGGACCGAACTCACAACCTTCGTTTTGTGGGTCCAATTGGGTTACCATTCACTACCACCTGGCTCCTGTATAAAATAGTTTTTAAAGGGTAAGATACAAATGGCCAAAAAGGAGGAGGTCAATGAGAGCACCGTGTTTGCAGTTAACGGGGAACAGGCTGATTCTGGAGGCCACACACTGGCAGCTTGAAATGGGGAAGCTGGCAAAAAAGAGGAGGAGAAAACTTCATTCCTGGATTCTTCCCATGGTTACTGAGTGTCCTTGAGCTGGGCTTTGTGCCAGAGCTCTAAGGAGAAAAGGGTGAGCAGAGCAGGATGGATAAGAAAGGAGTTTTCTTAGGCTACGAGAGACTGAAATATGTTTGTGATGGAAGGAGAACGAAACACAAGATGGTAAAGGCAGTTTAGAAGATAGAAGGCAAGCAGGCCAACCCTATGGTCTAGTGATTAAGGGAGCCAGACCCCACCTGGCAACTGTGTGATTGAAATCCCCGCCCTCACCACTTGAAAACCACTCTGGGCATGTGCTTTGCAATGTATGCCCAGTATCCAAGTGTGATGGAAAAAGGGAGAAGGACGGGGCTGGCAAGTGGTATGGTGGTTAAGGGCGCTAGACTCCCACATGGCCGACCACGGTTCAAGTCTCGGACCTGGTGGCTTGCTTTCTCACTTCCTCTCTCTCTGTCTCTCTCTGATCAAACTGGAAAATAACAATGATAATAATAAATAAAGTTAAATAAAATAATTCTTAAAAAAAAAAAGAAAAAGGGAGAAGGGATTACAGCATGACTACATCCCAGTGAGGGGTGCTTTCTCCCTCTCTCTCTGACTCTCATTGAGCACAGGCACCCTCTAGCATATTGAAAAACAAAAACAGGGGCCGCAGGGGCGTGGTAGTTAAAGGCGCTGGACTCTCACATGGCCAACCATGGTTCAAGTCCCGGACCTAGTGGCTTGCTTTCTCACTTTCCCTCTTCTCTCTGTTTCTCCCTGGTCAAATTAAAATAATAATAATAATAAATTTAAATAAAATAATTATTTAAGAAAAACAAAAATAAAAAAGGAGATGAGAGGCAAGATTAAAAACTTATCAGAAAGAATAAGGTCAGGGATACAAGTGCTGTGTGTGTGTGTGTGTGTGTGCACTCACACAAGTCTGTGAATGTACAAGTTAGAGAATATGTAATTATGAATATTTGGGTACGTGGCATACACAAATTCATAACTATTCCTAAAGAGAAGTGTCTAGGCAGAGAAGAAACCATTTTCCTCTGCTATATGTAAATGTGTCTAAAGGCTATTCAGAAATAGAAAATATAGGGAGACCAGCAGTTAGCGTAATGGCTATGTCGCTGAACTCCCATGTAGTCGACCGCGGTTCGAGTCCTGGACCCCGTGGCTTAGACTCATGCCGGGTGCGCGTGCGTGCATGCCCAAAATCCTGAGAGGAGAATGGAGGAAAGGGGATTGAGGCATGGCCATCCCCGCTGGGGGGTGATTTCTTGCATTCTATCTCTCTGTCTCTCTCTGTTTTTCTGGCAAGTGCACGTGCCCTATAGCAAAAACCTCTCAAAAAAAAAAAAAAGAAATAGAAAATATAAACAACAAACCCTATAAACAAAGTAGTAAAGGAAATCTAGTTTTCCTCTTTTTTATGGTCAAAAGGGCAGCAATTATTGCAAACAGGGAAAGAGAAGAATGGTTACACAGGAAAACACTCCCCAAAGCAGCTCGTGTGAGACAGAAAGGGGTGTGTCAGGCACAGCAGAGATATGAAGTCCCTCCAGGAGACCACTGGCTCGCAGGTCATCACAGCTCAGAACTGGGGTTCATGATGTGGCTCCCACACGCTCGGATGCTTTTGATTCCCTTCCAAGTGGCCCATTTTGAAGAATTTGTGTTTGGCCAGAGTTAAATGAACCATGCTGCTTGGGATTCTTCTTCCTTGGGGATGATTCAATATGCTTTAGGCAACCATCCAAAGAGGTGATCAGGGGACTACGAGGGTCCCAGAACCATTTTTCACAGTCGTTCATAAAGCACAGTGGACCCTTCCAAGGAAATAGAAAGACCGAGGTAGGCGCAGGGATCCGAGGCAGCTTGGTCAGTGACACATGCTCGAGTTAATCATCCCTGCCTTCGCCCACTAGCTTGCTTGCTTAGTCTTGCTTCTTTCTTAATCAAGAGGAGGTTCCCACAGTGGTGTCTTAATGTAAACAGAGCAATTTGCCACTTGATTAACCCAGGTGAACAAATGTGTCCCTTTCTGCTTTCTGCTCTTTGCTGGGTTTGGACTATTTTAAGGAGTTTCTCCCAGTGTGTAAGGCAGCCACCCGCTCTGGACTGTCTGGCTTTGCTTTTTTCCTCGAGTTTCTCTGTTCCTAGGCATCTATAGCAAGTCATTCATTACAGACATCCCATAGAGATTGGGCCCTCTTTCTTCTGGGCTCTGGGTAATGGACAGAGTTGGAAATGCCATGACCGTTAAAATCAATCTAACGTTGGATTTGTCCAGATGATGAGGTATGGCGCTAATATTAGTTGGTGTGATTTATCAAGAGGATAACTTCCTGGTGATGCATTTCGTGAATGTATCGTCAAGCCATTTATCACTGGAATGATGAACTTTTCATATCTGCAGGCCTTTGACTGTTCCAGAACCAAAGAACTCACCGGCATGGCTATGAAATTATTGCACAGAAAGGAAGCAAGTTGGAGGCACTTGAAGCTAGAAGGAGTACAAAGAAGGTAAGAAAATAATGCAGAAGGTTCTATTCCAAGATATTGTGAAACATTGATACAACTGTTTGCTTGTTGGTTCTTACCAGCCCATAGTGTTGTGGGTAAGGTGGCTGGATCCTTTATGACTGGCTGTGCAGTTCCAGTTCCAGATCTGACATGGTGGGAAACAGTGGGTGCATGTATGTACCTGCGTGCCCAAAATCCCAAAAGCAAGGAGAAATAGAAGAGACGGGATTGCAGTGTGACCATGAACCCTGAAGAGTGCTTTCTTACCACTCTCCCACTGTCCCATCTCTCTCTGTGGCAAGCACACATGCCCTCTGGCAAAATTTATTTTAAAAAGAAATTTATTTCCTAATGTTCTCTTTTTCTTACATGTGAAGAAACTTCAAGAAGCTCATGCAAAAGCATTTTGAAACCCATGCATAGCTTTTTCACAATATGCGTATTTATTCTATGAATGAGAGCAAGACAGACAGACACAACACTCCCAACTGGGTCTTGGTGCTGTGATTCACCCTCCCGTTTCAGCCAGTCTGCGTGTGTTCTTGGTGGACTCAGGGAGGCTTCCAGACACAAACTAGTAACCTTCTATGTGGGTCTGCCTCTCACAGAGGTGGTGGCTTAATAATACAATAGTATCATTGTGTAATTAGTTCTGTAAGTCAGAAGTTTGACTTCAATTTCACAGGGCCGAAATTGCTGGGCACATTCCCTTTTGAAGACTGTAGGGAAGAACCGTTTCCTTGCCTTTTGCAGTTTCTACAAGCTTCCCAAATTTCTTGGCTTGTGGTCCCTTTCCTCCCTCTTCGAAGCCAACAGCGGTGGGTTCAGTCCTCTCATCACATGACTCTGATCTTCTGCCTACTTCTTCCATGTTTTTTTTTTTAATTGCTGGAGTACATGTTCTTGCCAGAGAGAGACAGAGCGACAGAGAGAAAGTAAGAGAGAGGGAGAAAGCATGTCCAGTGGGACACAATCATGCTTTTAATCCCTTCTTCTCCATTTTTCCATCCTGTCTTGATTTAAGACACACACATATGTGCACCTGGCATGTTTTTCAAGCCATTGGGACTGGGATTTGAGCTATGCAGTTGGCCATGTAGGATCTGGCTCCCTTAACCACTAGGCTATGGGACTGACTCTCTTCCACTTCTTTTTCAAAGGTTATTTCTTCTGTGAGAGAGAAATAGATGAGAAGCACCCCCAACAGGACCTTCATTACTGTAGTCTACCCCATCCTCATCCAGCCAGAGTTGCCATGCACAGGGAGACCTTAGGACATGAACCCAGGATCTTCCGAGGTGGCCTTAGCACAGTAGGGCTGCACCACCACAGATGGCTCCTCTTTCTCACTTAAGGACCCTCATGATTGCATTAGTCCCCAGGGACCATCTAGGGACAAGTCAGGATAATATTCTTATCTGAAGACCAACCACTTAGCAACCTAATTTCACTTGCAACCTTAATTATCTTTTGCCATATAACTAATACATTCCCAAGTTACAGGGTCTAGGACTGCTGCAGGGCCATTACTTTGCTCACCGTGGGAATGAACTTCTTTGTTGTTGTTGTCTTTTTACTTGTCTTAGGTTGGGCTCACAATAGTAACAGAACAAGCAAAGGGAAGTAAGTGTATCTTAAAACAAGTTTCCCTAACAGATGGGTACTCAAAGTTTAGCTCCCTCTCTTGCTACCTGCTTATTTCTCTGAACCTCAGTTTCTCATCAGAAAATGAGGATAATACAACCCTTCTACAGAAATAGCTAAGGCCTGGGACCAGCAGTTGGTGTTATGGCTATGTCGTTGGACTCCCACGTAGTTGACCGCGGTTTGAGTTCCCAACCCCATGGCTTAAACTCACGCCAGGTGCATGTGTGTGCGTGCCCAATATCCCAAGAGGAGAATGGAGGAGAAGGCATTGTAGCAGGACCATCCTCCTGGGGGGGGGGGGTGATTTCTCACTTTCTGTCTCTCCGTCTCTCTCTCTCTCTCTCTCTGTCTTTCTGGCGATGCGCGCGCCCTATAGCAAAAATCTCTCCAAAAAAATAAAAATGGCTAAGGCCTAGCATATAGTTAGTGCTCAGTGAAAGTTAAAATCCTTAAGAAAGTTGGGTAGAATAAATGGGGTAGTGTGGAGGCGGTGAGAGAGTGAGGAGACGGTATACTCTTCCATATACTGAATGCCCCATGGGTGGTTCAGCTCTTCTTTGCCTTGGTTGGGTCCCATCTGTAGAAGCCTCTTGTTCTCACTGGGCGAGGAGAAGTTCAGATGCCATCTCTGCTGTCTCCACTTCATCGCTGCTGTTTTATTTTCCTTTGCTGCCTCCTTCTATGGCTGACTATCTGCTCCGGACATGTGGGGTCACAGCTGAGCATGGATCAGAGGGCTGGTGAGGCACCAGGGAGAGCTCCCAACAGAAGCCACAGGACTATTAGAGGTGGAGTGTGGCTGAGCCCCACTACTGCTCACCCACAGTCACTCGTCAAGTGGTTGATAAGACTGGCATGTGAGCCAGGGCTTTCCAGGCTTAATTATACCTGACTTCACACAGAAGTCACTGCTTGTGCCTTGCCACTGCTTGGGGAGGAGGACCCAGAGTCTAGCTGGATCTTCCATGCCAGTGTAGGAGGATGCTCTGATGCTATCAGGACCCAGAGGGATTCACAGAACCAAAGCAGGTGCCAGGGAAGCCTGGCCTTCCAGAAGGTTCTGGATTGACAAAGACAAAATAGTGTTAACAGATAGTGTTGATAGGGATGTAGGGAAATATCCTCTGGGAAAGCAACACAACATCTTTCCAATCAAAAATACACAGACCTACCTTTTTATCCAGCAATCCAACTTTGGAGCAATCTATATTGAAGAGATGAAATTCTAGTACATAAAATTGTTTGAGAAAGAATATTATGACAAAAATAGTTGCAGAGGACCAAAAACAACAACCCCCCCCCCGAAATTAAAAAACCTAAATGTCCATCAATAGGTAAGAAATGAAATAAATTGGGCACCAGCAGTTAATGTAATGGCTATGTCGCTGGACTCCCATGTAGTCGACCGCAGTTCAAGTCCTGGACCCGGTGGCTTAAACTCATGCTGGGCATGTGTGCATGTGTGCCCAAGATTCCAAGAAGAGAATGGAGGAGAAGGGATTGTGACATGGCCGTCCCCCCGGGGGGGTGATTTCTCGCTTTCTGTCTCTCTGTCTCTGTCTGTCTTTCTGGCAAGCACACACACCCTATAGCAAAAACCTCTTCAAAAAAAGAAAAAGAAATTAAATAAATTGAGGTATAGCCATTCAACAAAGTATGTAATTATTTGAAAGAAGAAACTATTTGTTTAGCTATCTATCTTGAGTTTGGTTGTAGAGAAACACATGTCACAATTTGTTTTTAAAAATAATTATTTGGGAACCAGCAGTTAGCGTAATGGCTATGTCGCTGGACTCCCACGTAGTCGACCGCGGTTCGCGTCCTGGACCCGGTGGCTTAAAACTCACGTCGGGCGCGTGTGCGTGCGTGCCCAAGATCCTGAGAGGAGAATGGAGGAGAAGGGATTGCGGCGTGACCATCCCCCCTGGGGGGTGATTTCTCGCTTTCTGTCTCTCTGTCTCTCTCTGTCTGGCGAGCGCACGCGCCCTATAGCAAAAACCTCTAAAATAAATAAATAAATAAATAAATAAAATAATAAAATTATAAAAATAATTATTTGATTTTCTTTATATTTTAAAGAATGATTTATTAAATTATTATGCAATTTACATATTATTATTTAGTTACTTATTATTATTCAATCTGAGGCAGAGAGAGAGGGAGAGTGAGAAAGCAGGTTGACAGATCCGGGACTCCAACCACAGTTGGCCATGTGGGAGTCCAGCACCTTAACCACCATGCCATCTGCTGGCCCCCTTACTTATTATTATTTTTTAATTTGACCAGAGAGAGACAGAGAGAGAAAGAAAGAGAAAGTGAGAAAGTAAGTCGCCAGGTACAGGACTTGAACTGTGGGCAGCGATGTGGGAGTCCAGTGCTTTCATCACCACATCACTTGCTGGCCTTTAAAAAAAAAAAACATTTATTTTATTTAATTTAATTAATTTATTTTTTACACAATTTGTAAAAATGAAAAAACCCACATCTACCCTCTATATGGTTATTCGTCAGTGTATGTTTCTATGAACATATGAAGAAAGGCCTGGAAGGATACACATCAGCCTATTAACTACTATTGCCGGGAGGAGTCATTTTTTTCCTCTATGGCTCCTTGAATTGCTCTCTTGATTACAATAACGAAGTTACTTTTTCTTTTTTAAGTTGGAGAGATTAGTATAAAGGTGGGAGTGGTGAGAGTGAAAAGGGAATTTGTTCAGGAGGCTGAAGAAGCAAACAGTCCTGGGAGAGTCCAGGGACTGGATGGTGGTAGGCAGGAAGAGAGAATGAGGGGCCTGGCCTGGGCGCTGGCATGGGGGGGGGGGGGGGGCGGGACCTGCGGGCCAGCCCGTGTCCAGTAGCTGACTTAATTCAAGAAGCTTTTCCAAATCACCCTCTGCAAAGTCCAGAGATGGGCATGGAGCACTGGGAAGCCTGTCACAGGGAGAATTTAAACTGCCAGACTGTAAAGAAAGTATTAAGTATTAAGTCAGAATAGGGTTATTTTGAAGGATTCAATGAAACCCATTGGATTAAGCCTTTGGCCAAGCAGGAGAAAATGAATAATACCTAGCAGTAGGTAATTGGCGTGTTGTAGACAGTGTCATAATTATACTCTCATTTCACACAAAGTACCATCCTAAGAAGTGGATAGAATTATTCCTATTTTTCAGAGGAGGAAACTGAGGTGTAGATGGAGTTCAGCAAGTCGCCCATGGTTATGCAAGTGGTGGGTGACAAAGGACTTCCAGTTGCCAAGTCTGGCTCTCGGAAGTCACACTAAAGGGGACACATCTTTCCAGGGAGCTAATCTAGACAGAGACATTACACAGGCTCCTAGCCTCAGAGTGGAGAGGGGAGAAAGAGCCCCTTGCAAGGCAGGGCTTGTGGGAGCCCTCAGAGCTCAGAGCTGTGGGTCGGGGGCCCAGCTGGGCTGCTAGGAGCTGGGCTGGGCTGGGCTGGGCTGGGCTGCGCCTGCGCCTGTCCGGGTTTCCTAGTTCAGTCCGTTGGCCGCCAAGGCTCTACCCAAGGAAGCCCCTCTGGGTCTTCTCTACGCTGTTGTCCCTGGTGGTGATGGGAGTCCGTTGGAGAGTATGGCCATAGTATTACAAAGTTCTCAGATTCCTAGCAGAGGCTTGGGATGAGAGTTGGCGGGTCTTCTTCGAGCTAGACAGCTGGTGTCCTCAGGGATGGTCCACCCTCTCCCATGGGCTTCCATGGCTGGGATCGGGAGATGGGGGGAAGAAATCAGTGCTTCCTTTGGTAGATGTTGGGAGGAGGGAGGAGAAGCCTGGCAGTGAATCTTCCCTGGAGGGCCCAGGGAATGGGCTAGTGGATTGTTCCAGAAAGTGGACCCCTCCCAGACCACCCGCGTGCAGCCGTGCTTATATGGGGGCTGGCAGGAGCGGAAGGTCGAAGACCTTCAGGAGAGCAGCTTTGCGGGATTTGGGGGACATTTCGAAAAGGGGGAAATCTGCGATTCTATCCCGTCTGGTCTATCTGATTTCCTGGGACAGGCCCAGAGCGAGGGCTGGAGGCAGATGCTCCTGCCTAGAGCTCCAGTTCGGGGACCCCAGCACCGGCGTGCCTCGGCCCCTGTGGCTCTGATCCTCTGGGTTCAGGCTCCAAAGAAAGGATCTTTGAAACTACAAAATGAGAGTCTAGGGGGCGGTCGTCCTTGTGCTTATTTGCGCTCTGAGAATCCCAAATGTGTCTAAATCCAGATTTCCTCTCTATCGCTTTTGGGGGCACCCTGGCTCTGCGGTCTCCAGCTCTCAGTTTTTCCAAGATCTGCGTCTGGGTTTCAGAGGCCCGCCTCCCTTCCTCTCCTCTGCTAACTCTACTCTGGGTCTGCTCTCCGCATCCCTCCCGCATCCCGGCTGTCCCAGGGCTGCGTCTTTCTTCTGCTTCCGGCTCGGTGGGCTCTTGTACCGGCCTCTGACGTTTTCACAGCGAGGATCCTCGTTATACTCAAACGAACTTCCGTTATTTGGAGTCTTTTCGGATTTGGGATGGAGTGCTGTAAGTCCTACCCCAATCCCAACAAATCTTTTGGAGGCCTGGATGCCCGGGCGAGGGGGCCACGCAGAGAGCCCCGGGCAGTGGGGCGAGCTGGGGACGCTGCTCCAGGGTCGAGGCAGGGAGGTCCCAGGATGTCCCTCAGTGACTGACGCCCATGTCAGCGAGGGGACACGCTGGCCCTTGTTAATCTCATCTCCCTGAAGTGGCGCCAGGGCGCACCGCGTGGCTGATTAAAAACAGTAATATCGACTAACATCTGGGGTTATCATCATCATTAAACAGCAAGTTACGGTCGAAGACGGCGGGATAATCATCTAAACAATCGCCACGAGAAGAAACGTTCCCCGACGAGCCGGATGTAGAAGTCTACATTTCCAAGACACCCCCCCAACCTCCGTTCCTGGAGATCTCGCCAAGCGCCAAGAGAGCACAGTTCCCGGCCTTGGGCAGGGCTATGGGAACCCCGAACAGGGCACGGAGGCTTCCGGACTCCCCCTGGCGATTTGGGACTTGGCGGTGTGGGTACGTGGAAGGACGCAATGGTGGGCGCCCTCCCTGCAGGGTGGTCCCACCTGAGAAGCAATGAGACCCGCAAGAAGGAGCAAGGGGTTCCTAGATTGGAAACCTACTGGCAAAGCAAACGGACCCGCGTCCCCAATCCCCGCCTCCCGGTCTGTTCCGCGCCCTCCCTCAGCCTCGCCGCCTCCCAGATCTCGCAGAGATTTCTAGGTGGGCAGGCCGGGCTACGAGGGGAGGAGCGTCCTCCGTGAGTCTCCGGGGTGTCCTTTACCCCCCCCCAAATCCGAGGACAACGACGCGCGCGTTCGGTGTTGGCCCAGACGCGGCCCAGTTGTGCGAGCAGGTCGGCTCCCAGTTCCAGGATGGAAAGACACCGGGTAGGAGGCGGGGCGCCAGGATGGCAAAAAAGACGGGAGAAGACCTTCCCTCTTTCTCCTTGGTCTCCTCCCCTTCGTTAAATAGATTCCGATTTTAAATAGGCTCAGACGATTTCATTCGAATTCCAGGAGCTGAGTTTGGGTTAGAATCCTCCTATTTATACGTAAACCCGAAAATAACCATTGAAACGAAACGTCCAAAACGCAACTCTTTTCCAAAACAAAGAGCGTTCCCCGGGTGGGCCTGTGCGGATCTCCTTGGGTTTTTTGACTGAGAACCAAGGATCGGCGGAGGAGGGGTCTGGTGGAGAGGGTGGCGCTGGAAACTATTCCCCGGAGTGGCCCCGCACGGCGCGTGCGTGAGCTGGCGGCCGTAATCTTTGCTGCCATTAGGAATCCGAGCCGCTTCCAGCGCTCGGGGCGCTGGGACGCATGTGTTGCTGGAATTCAATCCGTGGGGGGAATGCAGATTGGGCTGCGACCCACTGGGTTTGATTTATGAACTGTTACACTAGCGATTGTTTACACATTGCATTTCAGAGCCCAGGCGCACCCTCCCCACGGCGGGTGGCGGGCTCGGTGCTGCGGGACAGCTGCAGCCGACCCTCTGGTCTCCCTCCTTCCGCCTCTATCCCCCACCACCTATCCCAGGGGCCCCCGCAGCGCCCCCGACTTTCTCCAGGAAATCAGATTTCGATTTCGTTGAACCCGGAGACCTAGGCGCAGTTCCGTCTCCGCCAGATTTACTCCAGGCCTGCAGCCCCCCCAGACCCTGTCGCCTCGGCTCGTGTTTACTCCGGAATGTTTACTTCTCGGTAAGGCCACGCGGGGTCTATAAATAGGAGAGGTGGAAGCAGCTCGACTCGCAGATCAATCGGGCCCCGTCTCCTCGCCATTTCAGCTGAGCTGTCTTATTAATTATGAAAGGGTTCACCTGATCCCTGCCAGGGAACACAGCCTCTCGGCCCCTCTACTGGAGCCCTTAATGGCGGTTCCTTCGCAATCTGCCTCTGGCCACCGCAGAGGAAGAGGCGAGTCGTGGTTAGGGCTCCGACCCGCCTGGGGCGGGGGCAGCGGCCGGCCACTGGCATTCTGTCTGCGCGTGCTTTCTTAGCCGCGCGCAAGCCCAATTCTTCCCGAGTGCACCTAGGAAGCATCTCTGCGTTTTAACTCGTTAATTTAAAAACAACTTCCTTTTTATCTTCGTTAAGTAAGCAGAACCTTGGTAAATGACGAGATGTCCTAGGTGTGGAGGATCTTCTTGAAGACCCCAAGTCCGCTGTCAGGCGACTTGGGAACAGGTGCATGGTATCACCTTGGCACTCAGGTACCCCGAAAACTCGACAGAGAAAGCAGGACTTGGGGTAGGAAACAAACGGACACCCCCATTTCAAACAATAACTTTTATTTTATACTTTTCTATACTTTGTAGCAAATCTTTTTTTTTGCTGAATTTAATTTATAATAAACTTTTTAAATTACATCTCTCTTTTTTTTAAAATCAAGGCTCTTTTATGTCAAAATCTTTTTTTAACTATATTTTAGATTAACATTTAACATCCCCCCCTTGTGATCTATACCGTTGGGTATTCAGGTATTACTGTATGTATAACAGCTAAAACGAGAGAGGAGAGAAAATAAAGGCAGTGGAACTTGGAAAAATGCGTCAACCACAGCAGGTAAAGCTAACCTCTCAGTGACCTTAGCAGCATTTCTTCTGGAAGCCTTTACCCTCGAATCAGAGAGATCCTCACCCTTTTTCCTCTCTCTGTCTCTCTCCTATTCTTAACACCCAAAGCCAACAATCCGTCCTTTTGCTTTTCTGGAGGAGAAATGTGCGCTGGAAATGATCAAAACAAGAGACTGTGGAAGAAAGACGTGAGCGTGAATTATTCACCGGATACTTCGCCTCCTGGACATCTCTCTTGAATTCATCCCCCTGGCCTTCTCCTCTTCTCGCTTTCCTATTAGGAGGAGCCCATCATTTTTCATGTATTAACATGATTAATATAGTAGGTGGCCCAGGGCCGTTCCTGAGATTCTTTTGCCAAAAAAATAATAATAATAATTAAAAAAAAAAAAGAAATGGGGTGGGGTTTGCCGTTTTCTTATTTTTGTGTGAAGACGGACTAAAGCTGAGGTCCGAGTTTGGCTGTGCTTGCTCGCTCACTGATTGGTCACATTTGGCAAAGAAAACACAAGAAACCGAACGAAATAAAAAAAAAAAAGAAGAAGAAGAAGAGAGAAATCAGGATTTCCCACAATCCTAGATGAGTGTTTTCAGCATCACAGAGAATCACACAACGTCCCCAAAGAACGAATGGATCTTCCTCTCGATTTCCCGGAGCATGGAGTGAGTGTGTGGGTGGGCGCGCGTGGGGGGACCCGGCCCCGCGCTCAGAAGGAAAGCCAGGTCGCTAAAGCTGCCGAGAGAGACACCAGGAGCACGGGGAGCGCCGGGAGCAGGGACCCCGCCGCCCCGTTGCCGCTGCCGCAGAGTTCGAATAAGCTGCCTTGAATGTTGAGGTTTTTGGACTCTTTTCTCAGTTTATCCCACATATCTTTTGCCCCTTCCTGGCAATCCGTAAGGGCTGTGACCGTGCAGCTGTGGAAATCCTCCCAGTATCTGGCGAGCAACAGAACAAAACAGAAGAAGCAGGTTCACTTTGGGCGCGGGGAGGACTCTGGACTTGAACCCCTGCGCCCCTGCGCCTCCCTCCTCCAGACCTTGCAAATCTCCCAGGGCGCTGACTCCCTACCTTCTCACACTGCCCTGGCGCCAGGGCTGCTCGACGTGGGCCCTCGAGGGACCTCGGCCCACTCTAGAAAGCCGCTGTCCTAAGGGAGAGGCCGCCCCCTCCCCCGGTTTCTTTTCCCTCCCGGGTGCCAGGTGGGGACAGGGCAGCCGGGAGCCGGGTCGCACCCGCTGCGTCGCGCTGGCACCTTGGCCAGTGCAAACAGATTGTTCGCCTTCCTCGGGGAAAGCTCGGGAAACACTGCTAAGCCTTGCAAGCTGCCGCCCATTAATGCCTCTTAGCTTGCAAGATGGGTTACTTGCTCCGAGCCCGGCCCTCCCCGCCTGGCTTCTCACATTCTCCTCCCCCTGGCCCCTTCTGTCTCCCTCCTTCCCGCAGCCGAGCTCTCGCCTTTAGCCCTCACTCTCCCTCCACCCGTTACCGCCTCCGTTTCCTTTTGTTCCCGGTTCTCTTATTTTCCCTTTCTTTCCGTTCTCCTCCCCTCCGTTGTTTCCTCTTTCCCGTTCCTCACTTCCTCTTCCTCACTGGCTTCGATCCTCTGCCGCCCTCCAGTCTTGTTCTCCATAGCACCCGGCTCCGATGCGTCCGGAGATTCCTGCCTGCCTCTCCCCTCCTCGGGGTCGGTGAGTGTCAGCGCCCCGAGCACCCGGGGCCTACTGCGTTGCCTTCTCCTGCTTTTGCAAAACCCATTGCTCCGGGACTGCGAGCTGAGTGCCTTCTCTTCCCTGCTCCCCCGTCTTTTCTGTGCATTCGAAACCCATCGGGCCTCCTCCTCAAGGGATTCGGGGTGTGGTGCTCAGCCCCCAAGGCCTTCACTCTAAGGTGGGCACGGTGCCCGCCGCTGCCAGCCAGACAGAACCCTGCTCCCCGCTGTCCCCTTCCTTCAGTGCCTGGAGCCCGGCGCCTTCCTCTGCCACTTCCTCCTCCCTAGGCTCAGCTCCTAGCCCCGCCCCCCACAACCTTCATCCAACCTATCCTTTTTTTATTGTCCCCCTTTCTTTTGAAAACCCAAAATAGATCCCGAGACTAAATATAATCCCAACCCGTGATCGATTCCTGGGGCGCTGTCTCCTTTCAGAGCTGGGTCGATCTGTGTGTCTCAGTAACTCCAGGCTGGCTGTACCTCAGCTGGGTCCCCAGTGCCAGGTCACCACCTTCCACTGCCCTGGCAATTTGGTTGTATTTTCTCCTGCTCTTCCTTCTGCTAGATCTCCTGGACTATAAGCCGGCTGAAGGCAGGTGCTGTGATTAATTTATTCTTGTTTCCAACTTCACCTCATCTTCTGGCTTACAGTGATACTGTAAGTGTTTATTGGATTGATTTAAGCTCAGGTTGTTTTCTAATAACCCCTGGAGGCTCCAGATGATAAGAACTGTTAGGAGGAGGGCTGCTGGGAGCAGGTTTTCAGGTTCCTCAGCTTGTAACAAATATCAAGGCTTAGAGACGCCAAGAGGCTAGGGGGCATCTCTCCTGCAGAGCTTCTGTGTAACTGCACTTCTGTAAGATGTCTAAATGGCTCCTTTATGCACACCTGGATGGGGACAGGACTCTCCTGGAAGAGGAACCTAGTGAAGGACCACCGCCTAGGGCTGCAATGAAGTGGGTGTTGAGTATCCAGCACCAGCAACGGAGTGTGGCCTGACACCTAGCTGTGGCCTTTGACCTCAGGAAGGGTCTGCCTCATTTCCCTGTTTTTCCAGGACCAAATCCTACTAAAATATTAAAATGGCTGCAATGACTAAATTCCAGCAAATGATGGGGGATTTAAGAGCAGCCATATATGTTCCCTTTTGCTATGCCTTACCTATATCAGACATTTGGAATTAAAAGCCTTTATCCCTTTCGTAATAGGAAGATAACAGCCACTTAGCTCCTGGGGCTTCTAGGGGTCCTTGACATTGAGGAAAGTATGTAGCAAAATTGATCACTATTTAATTAGTCATAATTTAAACAAATAAACACCCTGTCCCCTCTAATTAGGGGTAGGGTAAGGACTTCCCAACTATTAAAAAGATAGTACAGAGTGATTATTCCAGCCTGTGGGAACAAGGGACACCTCTTTGGCTTTGTCAGAAGGGCCATGGTAGAGGTGGAGAATGCAGCTGTTTTTTTGAAAAGTAAAAAAATACAGGAGTGTTGTTGCAGAGGATGGGAGCATTTCTAAGGTCTTCAGCAACTGTAATAGAATGTTGCAGGTCCGCTGCGGTAGGGCCCTGCTGGTTATCTTGTTTGCTAGCAGAGCGAGACCTTGGAGCCCAGTTCTGAGAAAACTTACCACAGGGCCTAACCAGGAATTTTCTGGCTCTCTTGGGGCCCTCAGCTGCCCTAGCCTAGGGGGACCATGCAGTTACAGGATGAGATGCGGGAAGCAAGGAGTGTGACTACCTTAAATCTCCCAATTGGCAGTGACAGTCTTTGGACACCTGGGCATGCTCTTCTTGGGCAAAGTCATTGGCACACATAAAATATTTCAGCCTCTCCAGACACAGGAAGGGTGACCTGCACCCTTTTGCCAGCACTCCCATTTTTCTTGGGGAGCACTGGAGGGATGTTCTATGATGGGAAATGGACAGAAGAGGTCAGCGACTTCCCCTTCCACATATTTGGTATGAGCCAAAATGCGCCTCAAGCCAAAGCCAACCATTCTTCAGAGAATATTCAGTAACCACTCGTTCACAAGAGGACAGAATGAAGACAACCTCAAAATAGATTTTGCAGCAGGAGGGAGTGCTCTCTGTCCCTCACCATGGATCCCAGTTGCTTGAGCCAGTACGTCTTTATAAGGCCACAGAGGGCCAGGACTGTCCTGGCAGGACCCTTCTCTGTAGGCCACCCCAGGTGGTGGGTTTCCTTTGGGCAGAGCAGGTTTGCAGGTTTTGACTAGGTGCTTGAGTCCTCGGACCAGAGGGCTTGCCCTGGGGCCTCCTTGGCTTGGGGGGGGGGGGTGACAGATTCACTCCGGTGAGGAGCATGGATCACAGTCCGACTAGGGGATTCTCTGACCTCAGCAGCACCCCACACCCCAGAACAGAAACCCAGCAGCCCAGAGAAGACACTTACGTGCACACGGTCTTGATGTTCGTCTTGTCGTCCAGGCCCTGCGGGTAGTTGGCCATGCTGTCGCCCAGCTTGAGCAAACAGTCCGAAAAGCCCTTAAACACCGCATCGCACTTGCCGGCTGCTCTCACGGCCTGCACCACGTACGCTGAGGAGAGGAGGGGACACTGGTCAGCAGTGCTGAGACCCCGCCCTGACGCCCCCAGTTCGGCCCCTGCACCCCCAACTCAGCGCGGGCCCCCTGGGGTCTGGAGGTCTTAGCTGGCGCTCAGTTTCCTGACACACCGGTGTTAAAGTGAGGGAAAGACTGGGCCCTGTAATGACCGACCTGCACGCAGGCAGGGTGTGTGAGCCACGGCCTGTGCCGGTTGTCAGTGTGTGAGCGGGTGTGGGAGGCTGGGGAGGTGGAGCCCGTTCCTCTCCTCCAGTTCCCTTTGGCATCTCGCTCTGTATCTTTTTCTGTTTCCAACACCCCCTCTTCTCACCTCCCTCATCTCTTTCAGCTCACTTTCTCCTCTCCCTCTTCTTGGTCTCCCAGCACAACCACCTCAAGCCCTGTCCCAACTCTTGCAATGCGCTCTTCCATTTCTGAGGCGACAGAGGGAGTCTGGACCCTGGAGCTGGGTGGGGAGGCGGCAAGTTGTGGGGTCATGCAGCTGCACCCAACGCAATGTTTGGAGCTCCAGCGGAGCCTCAGGTTCGGTGCTGAGGACTCGGTGGGCACTCAGTAAATACTGCTGAATGAGCGAATGAGTAAATAAAGTCTCTGGGAGCCTCTAGCATCACCGAGATGGATGGTTTCATTGTAAGGCCAATTTCCTATGGGGGCTCTGAGTTCCCAACGAGACTAACTCACTGGCGTGCTCTTCCCTCACCCCACTAGCAAAAGGGCACCCTAAGCGTCCTGAGACCCGCGTGGGTGACGAGTGGCGTGGGGTGGTCAGGGACAGAGGTCGGGTGGGGATGTTTCTGCGTGGGTGATCCCGGATCACCTCCTCCGCCGAGGCTGAATCCTGGAACCTCAGGACGCCTAATTCCCTGGGACTGTCAGTTGCTCAGCTCCCTGCATACCCTCCTAGCAGCACCCCAAAAGTCCACCTCTAATCCCACAGCAGCAGAGTGAGACCTTTCTAGTCCATGTCCCTGCCTGGCTGCTGAGTTCAAGTTCCTTAGGGCCCGGGGCTCTGGGCCTGCCTCTAGATCCCGGCTCCCAACACAAGGGACCCAGGATGGAATCGGTAGCGGCGGGAAAATGCACAAACCCGGGGACACGGACATCTGGCCTCTTAGCTTCAGGTCTGCCAAAGCTTAAGGCACCAGACCCAAGGAGCAGGCTCCAGGCCGCCGTGCTCTGTGATGGCCTTTTCTTCCGGTCAACAAACAGGGCTAGAAGCTGAAACCCAGCGCCAAAAGCCCCCAGGCACCAGGAAGGTGCGGGAGAAGGTGCTGCTCTGTGCTCACTGCAGCAGGGAGCGGAATAAGGGCTGAAACCGGCCTTCCGCTCCTAAAACCGTGGGGGCGCCGGGCTCTTCCTCTGCAGTGTTTTGGACGCCATGGGTTGTGTGTAAATGTATCCCCGGAGGGCCGTGCACCTCACTGCCCTCACCTGCCACCCTGTCGCCAGTCCCTAAATGCCACGGAGAGGGAAGGTGACCGAAGGGCTGCAGCCTCCGAGAGCGCACCGTTTGCAAATCGCAGCAGGAAGAACGAGGCGGGCCTTACGCTTTCTAATCCGGAACGGGAAGCGCCGGGGAAGGGACCAAGGTTAACTTCGACCTCGGCTGGGGGGAGAACGTAAACCTTCCTAAACCTCCCGATTCCCCTTCCACGAAAAATGAAATACCCTGGCGACGACGAGAACAGCAAACTGAACGCTGACACAGAATGTCAAGAATAAACGAATCTTTGTGCTGCTAGAACTTGGTCCAAATGAGACAGATCCTAGACATCTTCCCCTAGAATGCATGTCACAAATACAGCTTTGCAGTGAAACAAAAAACGGTCCAGCTTTCCCTGCCCTCGATCTCTCCTCACTCACCCCTTCCCTCTTTCCCCCAAACTCGGTTGCGAAACTGAAGCGCTTAAAATGCAATGATAATTTTCTGTGGGGGAATTGGGGCTGGCCGGGGGCGGGAAGTGCTCCCGTCACGTTATCTTTCCAGGAGTCGCTGAAGAAGACCCTGCACACCGCGCATGTGTGAGTGTGTGCGTGTGTAAAATAAGAAGTCATGAAAATTTCTGTCTTCTGCAACTGTGACTCCTTAGGCTCTAGCCTGCTGTGGGAGGCCCGAGCCTGCGCGCGGGACGGATTTTGCAAGAGCATGCGTCCCCGCAGGTCACAGCTCGAGCGTCCCTCGCTGTCCTTCCTGAAGCTGGCTTCTTCCAAGCTGGAGCGGGCGCCCCGGGCTCCTTCCCCGTCCTCTCTGGCGTCCCTGTCTTGTGCGGTTTCCACCCGTCCATTCATTCGTTCCACCTCTCTCATTCATTCCAAACTTCCTCCCGCTGCGTCTTCAGTCGCGTTTACCACCCTCTCCACCTCTCCGGCTCCTTCCCAACCCCCACTTTCTTTTCTTTTCTTTCTTTTTCTTTTTCTTTCTCTCTTTTTTTTTCTTTCCCAAATGTCAATGATTTGGGACAGCTCCCAGCCATGAATTAATAAAGACCGAGGCTCTGGTGCAGGAAAGGGCAGACATTCTGGAACAAACAGTCTCAATTTCAATTCCACCGCCAACAAATGGTCATTTTCAGGCCGAGGTTAATGTTTTCAAAACGCATCCCTCCTGCACAACGCCTGTCTCTCTCTCTCTCTCTTTTCTTTAAGCCTCTCATAGTAAGGTTATTTCCACTGGGAAAACGGAGCTCCAAACCTTCTCCGATTAAAATTCCCATCTCAAGAACAACTGCTCCTTAATAATTCCTAGGCTAACTGCAAAACATCACATTCACTTATTTTCAACATTTAAAGGATTTGCAACGATTATAAATGCTATTAACTTATTGCAAGCTCTTTGCACTAATGTCAACAATTTTAAACAACCAGATTCCGAACATCAAGTCATCTCTTAGAATTGAAGGAAAACCAACATCCTGCATTTCCACTCTAAAATTCCTATATTGTTTTTATTTTGCAAAATAATATGAGAAACTCAAAAGCATATCAAATGCATAACAACCTCACTGCAAAAAATCCATTATAACCCTAGTAAGCGCTAAACCTATTGCTCTACACGTCTCAGGAAGGAAAATATTATGCATGCTTTCTTTTGCCCCAAATCAATTCCCTAAAGCATTCCCCTCCCCAGTACTGCAAGGATTTGTCTGCAAAGAATCCTACAGCCTGCAACCATAGGCGGTAACAATTCTTTCCATATCTAGAAAACCCTTTTGAAGAGTTTCTATTTTCTTCCCTTGTCCATTCTATTAATAACCCGCTTCACTTTCACTTTTAGGTCACATTAATTAATGTTCTGATCAAGTATCACAAAAGAAGATTTTCTAGTGCCCCCCTCCCATAACCTTTTCTTTATTCTGGATGGAAAATAAATGTGAACTTTAAGAAGCCCCCCTGACAGTGCAACTACCACTCAACATTCCTTAACATAACACAGAGACTAAATAAATCTTTCCAAAATCAACCCAAAACAAACAAAAACAACAAACACTCGACGTGACATATTGCAAACACTTTTTAACCCTTTCCTCTACCTAAAATACAGATGGTCAATGTGTCAAAGAACAGGCAAACGTGCCTAGAAAAGTATCTCGAGGGACATTGGACTGAATTCATTCTTAACGGTATGCATATTAAAATTCGCGGTCTGGGGTTCTCTGGCAGCCTCGCTTTGCCCCCCAGCCGGGTCTGCGGTGCCCGGTGCAAACGCTGCAGCTAGGATATGGGGGGAGGGGGCGGGATGACAAAGTTCTAAATGCAGCAGTCTGTGCCCCGGAATATCTTTGCTTTCTGCACATAAACTTTCCAGTCCTAGCTGCCTAGCCATCTGGTTCCTACATTCACCTCTCGACCCTTTAAAATAATTTCTTGCAGCATCGTAGGGGCCAAAGCGTCGTCCCAGAGCGCACCTAGTCCAGAGAGGAAAGCAAAATGAATGTGCGCTTTGGAAAAAAGGGGGAAAACCCCCTCCGGGATAAGACAGGATGCACACATTTCCTGGGGAACGTTTGGAGTCTCTTTCTTTAGGAAAACCAAGCCTGGACACGCACGTCCCCAGGAGCCCCTCCTCACCCTCGAGGGTTTGCGGGCTTCTCCGCAGCCCGGAGCGGCAGCGGGCCAGCCAGTCCCCCTCGGTGCCTAGGTGCTCCCCTGCCAGTTCCCCTCCGAGGCTAGTTGTTCCCCGCAGCTCTCGGGGAGCCGGGCCGGGCGGCCACTTACCTATTTGCACCGCGAGGATCAGTGAAATATATCTGCCGTTCAACTTAAGTCCCATCCTACGTTTAGTCAAACCATTTGCGACCGCAGACCTTTAAATAGTTAGTTTAGAGAACGCGGGGGAAAGCTGAAAAATAGGCATTGCCAACAAGTTCCGGGAGCGACGGAGACTTTATGCACGGGAAGGCAGAGGGAGGAGAGAAAGAGAGGGAGCGAGGAAGAGACAGAAAGAGAGAGAGGCTGAGAGAGCGAGAGAAGGGGAAGAGCTGGGAATGGTTCACTCCATTAGGAGGGGGCGGAGGAAGTACAGCCTCACGCCCACGAGCAGGCCTGACGTGGGGGATGACACGAAATGATTTTTTTTAATAGACACCTTGGTAGAAAATCGCCATTTATAGTCATCAGAAACTGGAATTAATCAGATATCTCCAATTAATGTAGGATCTCAACGAAATCTCGCCTCCTGGGTGACCACTTCCCACCCTCGCGGTCACCCCCGCCTCCTCCTGGTTGCTGCCCCCCCCCAACCCCGCCTGCTCCCTGCGCAGAACAGGGGCTCTCCCTCCCCTCCCCGCCTGAAGCCGGGGAGTCCTGGCGCGCCCACTCGATTGTTTCAACCTGCTCCCCCTTCTCCATCAGCACAACAGCGAATCCAGCCTCTTCTCTACGGTGCAAGGGGGGGGGGGGGGGTTAAAGCCTCAGGAGCCAGAGAGCAAAAACCAGCTAAGCCAGCTCTATTAATTCCAAAGCCCCCTTGGCCACCAGCCCCCTGCAAATGCCTACTCTCTTTTTCTCCAGCCCAGCAGCTGAGCTCTGGGCTGAGCCTGGAGCGCGTGAGCACACAACCCGGCCCCGGCACTAGCGCGCGCGCGCGCACACACACACACACGCACACACACACCCGCGCGCACTGCTGGAGCAGAGCTGAGCGCCTCCGTGCCCGCCCGCACACACTGCACGCGAGTGCGCGTACACGCCCAGGTCCCGAGGGGTTTGCTTTGCACACGTGGGGCCCCTGAAATATACACCGCGTGTCCCCTGTGAATTTCATCACCCCTGATGTGGGCGAGGGCTACAGGCCCCTCCACAAGACGCAGAGACACCTGTTTTAGGGGACGGTAAGGTTATCCGGGAAGGCGCCTCTGCTAAGAAATTTTGTGGATACTAGTGATTAACTCTCGGAGCTTTAGGAAATTTCCAAGGCAAATGCTAGTGTGCGGGCTTTTTTTTTCCTTATGTGATGCGTCTCATGGGGTTATTTGTTGGGCAGCACACACACGTACACACACGCACACACGTACAGCACGTACGCACACGCACAGCGGACCCACACACACCTGCACTGTATTTTGATGTTCGGGC
Organism: Tupaia tana; assembly: GCA_026018925.1. NCBI lineage: Eukaryota > Metazoa > Chordata > Mammalia > Scandentia > Tupaiidae > Tupaia > Tupaia tana. The sequence continues at coordinate 28,370,844 of JAKSZU010000024.1, read as the reverse complement.
ACCGACTCTGCGTAGACTCAGACTTTTCCGCAATGAACTGCTTCTGCAGCTGCTTTTGTGCAGGGTTCAAGGTGTTACTGATGGTATCTTGAATTAAGATTGTACGATAAATACGGCTATTTCCTTTCTACATGCAGTAAAGTATTAGTTTTCTCCCTTTCTCTGATACACACCCCCTCCTAAATCCTAGTGTCTTTAATCAAATGCAACTTAAGCTTGCAAAGAGAAAAAAAGAAGAAAAACGACCCCCCTAGTCTTGCAAAACGACAGAAGAGAACGTCGAGGTATCAAATACCTCGGGCAGTGGAAATGCAAACGAGTTAAGAAGCTCTGTCATCGAGTTTTTTTTCTCCAGGCTGCGACCACTCCGGCGTGGATCTCAGCGTCCCAGTACTCAACCATTTGGAGACGCATATACAGTGACAGGGCGAGAAAGAGAAAGGTAAAACGGGGAGGTGGTCCGAGCTGTACACCGAGGGGCTGAGGGAGAGCCACGGGGGTCCTGACTGCAGCACTTGGTGACGTGCAGCGTCTGCACTGGGCTGCCCCAAACCGCGTCCCGCGGGAGCCGCAGACTTAGAGGTGGCTGCCCGGACCCGGGGGCGGAGCCATGTCGCCCCGCCCCCTGGTGACGTCACCGGCCCGCGGGCGGGGCGGTAGGGGGGCTCGCCTTTCCCGAGTCTAGGGGCACAGAGGCGGCCCCGGGTGTTTCCAATCCCAGAGTTTGGAGGCTCCGGGAAGAGCCGAAACCGTGGGCGGGTAGAGGGCGGGGCGGGGACTGGTGGCGAGAGGGGGGCGTCTCTCAAACCCGCCCCCGACGCCCTCCAATGGCAAGGAGGGAGGTTGGCGCGAGGGGCGGGGCCTCAGGTCCCCGCACGGCTCCGCCCCGCCCTTCGGGGTCCTGCGCACTGGGCCGCCCAGCTTCCCCGCCTCGCTAGGAAGATTTCAGTCGCTGGGATAGGGGACTTGAAGATTTTTTTGACCTTAACGTCCTTCCTTTCCTTAAGCTCACCCACCTATTCGGGATCTTCCCAAAAGTCGTTTTCTGAGCGTGCTCTGGGATCGTCCCAGCCCTTTCCCTGTTACCCAAATGGGGTGGGAGGTTAGGGATGCGGGCGGGCGCTGAAAGCCTAAATACAGCGGGGTGCCAGAGCAGCTGCCAGCGCCCCCTACGCGTGCACAGCCTCCTGCGCCCGCACCTGCGGCTGGTCCTCAGTGGTGCTTCTGGACTGTACCGAGCCGAGCCACCCCGGAACCGCCGCTGGCCTTTTCGCTCCACTTTCCTCTCTCTACGTCCCAATCGCCTTTCTCTGCAACGGTTTTTTGTTTGTTTGTTTAAAGTGAAGACGTGAAAGGCGAACAGAGTTAATACTGAATCTAAATGATTTGGAGAGGGGAGGGGTGAACTGTTAAAACAGGGTTTTCTTTCTTGGTTTTCACTTTCTCATCTTTTAAGTTACAGGTCCTTCTGCGATGCAGCCTCGGTGCAGCATGGTTCTCTCTGGTTGTTTAATGATAGGTTAAATGCACCGTGGTTGCCAGTCTTAACTATGTGAGAACCTTGCGGGCCATAGCCACTGTCCGAGGTGGCATTGGAGAAGTTTCTGTTTTTCCTTTTATTAATTTGATAAGCCCATGCGGGGTCGTATTTGAGATGAAACGTACAGTGGGGAGAGAGTGGAACGAGAGTGGAAAAACCCAGGTCAAAGGCCTTGACTTATTGAGATTGAGATGGCCCTGTCTGGACTTCGTACTCTTCCCGAAGCAGTTCCCTAATCTGAAGGAAGGAGTGAGGGCTGCAATGTTATGTCCAAGGCCGTTTTGACCTTTGGAATGTCCCGGCATGCTGTGGAGTGTATATGTGCTGCCCAGAGCACAGAGAATAGTCCCTGGGAGAATGCTTGTTAGGGGCCAGTATCTTGCAAAGCGCCTCTTTCTGTTTGATAATTTCTTTTAAAGTGTAAGAAGCCCGGTTCTGGGAACCAGCAGATGGCGTAGCGGTTACGTTGCTGGACTCTCACATGGCCAATTGCTGTTGGAATCCCGGGATCTTGTGGCTTTGAAAGTCACACCCAGCTTATTTGTCTGTGTCCCCAAGATCCCAAGAGGAGAAAGAAGGAGAAAGTGTTGGTGCATGTGGCCATGGGGGGTGGGGGAGATTTCTCACTTTCCCTCTCACGGTTTCTGTCTCTCTGTCTCTCTAGCAAGCTCACACTTCTTAAGGCAAAAATCTCGTTAAAAAAGAAAAAAAAAAAGGAAGGAAAGAAAAGAAATGAGTTCCAGCAAGTGGCATAGTGCATAAGGCACTGGACTCCCGAGTGGGCCACCACAGTTTGAGTATTGACCTGGTGAATTGAAACTCACACCAGGAGTGTTTGCCCAAAATTCTGAGAGAGGAGAATGGAGGAAAAGGCCTTGTAGTGTGGCCATACCCCCTGGCAGGTGATTTCTCGCTTTCTGTCTCTCTCTCTCTGGTAAGCATACATGCCCTATATAAAAAATCTCTCTCTCTCTCTCAAAAAAAAAAAAAAAAAGAAAGAAAGAAACCAAATTCAGTAGAGAAAAAAGGCCTTTGGTGGTGTTTGAATACACTTTAAGTTAAATCAAAGGAGCCAGGGAAATAATATGCATAATTAATGCATAAATGTTCAAAATGCCTTATCCTTGATTCTGCCATATCATATCTAATTTTTCGCCTCGTTGGCACCAACTCCCTGTCTCAGTTCACGGTTCTATAGCCCTGGTCTGGATGAACAGCAAGCCAGTGGATCCCCCAACACCCTGTATCTATCAGTCCTAAGTAGACTTTCCAGAAGCTGCCACATCAAAACACATCCCTTTGAAATTATTTGCAAGAGCAAATGCCTAGGCCACTAGAAAATTCTCTGTCTGTCATCCAAATCAGAAACAAGCCACTGCTATATTAAAATGAATTGGGGGGACCAGCAGTTAGCGTAAGGGCTATGTCACTGAACTCCCATGTAGTTGACTGCGGTTCGAATCCCGAACCCAGTGGCTTAAACTCATGCCAGGCATGTGTGCATGCGTGCCCAAGATCCAGAGAGGGGAATGGAGAAGGGATTGCGGTGTGGCCATTGTCCCTGGGAGGTGATTTCTTGCTTTCTGTCTCTCCGTCTTTCTGGTGAGCGCTCGTGCCCTATAACAAAAACCTCTCCAAAAAAAAAAAAAAAAAGAATTAGTCTAGCAAAGCATCTCTCTCATAAGTTGTCTGTCCTATTTTTTAAATATTATTTTTTCGGTTCCATTTGTTATTATTTTTTTAAATTTGACCATACAGAGACAGAGAGAGAGAGAAAGGGAAAGCGAGAAAGCAAGCCTCCAGGTCTGGGACACAAACTACAGTCAGCCATGCGGGAATCCAGGCCTTTAACCATCATGCCACCTGCCGGCCCTGTCTGTTCTATTTTATACCTTCAAGTGGAATCTTTAATCAACCTTTATAAATTTAATCCTGTCTGGCTCTTTTCATTGAAATGATGACAGCCATACCATATTTAAGCCAACATATTAATTAGGAAGGAGATGGAATTTTTATGGTGATATATTGGTAGGGGTCTAAATAAAAATCCACTTTTAGGGGCCAATTGGTGGCACAACTAGACCCAGGTCTATATTATTAGATGTCTACTAATTTACTATGTTATTACATGTCTACAGATTGAGAGTTTTTATAAATCCCTAGTGGATTGATGATTTTATTAATAGGTTTCTATTTTTATTAGTGTTTTTGCCTTGAAGACTGTGTTTTCTGATATCAATATAAGTAGTCTAGTGTTTTTTTGGGGAGTGTTTGCAGAGTATATCTTTCCCATTCTTTTACTTTTAAACTCTCTATATCATTTTATTTTCAATGCTTTTTATACATAACACATTTAAAAAAATAAAAATCCAGGCTTTGAATGGAAGTATTTACATTTAATATAACTAGCAGTATATTTGGCTTTAAATATATCATCCCATTATGTACTTTTTATTTGTCTCACTTGTTCAATGTTTCTTTTTATTGACTCCATTGCCTCTTTTGGGTGAATTATCTTTCATTATTCCACTTCTCCCTCTATTATCTTGGAAGCTATATGTTCTTTACTATGTTTATAAATACTCCATAAATTGGGACCGGCAGGTGGCGTGGTGGTTAAGGCAGCTGGACTCCCACATGGCTGACCACAGTTTGCGTCCTAGACCTGGTGGCTTGCTTTCTCACTTTCCCTCTCTTACTTTCATTCTATGCCTCTCTGGCCTAAATAAATAAATACAATTAAATAAAATAATTCTTAAAAAAAACTTTAAAAATACACCTACAAATTACAGCATGTATTTTCAATTCATTAGACTACAGTATAAATGATCTTGTTGGACAATGTGAGAATTTTGAAACTTTAATTTGCTACCTATCCTAACTTATATGCCATAATTTTGTACATTGTAATCCTCTTTACATTTAAAATCTTATAAGACGGTTTTATACATTCATCACTAACCTACATATTTATCATTTTCTTTTCTTCCTGCAGCTCACATTTTTATTTTAGTGCAGATTTTCAAACAATTTGTCATTAAAAATGTTACTGTTGTAACATCTTTCAAACCTTTTCTTTTTTTCAGAATTAGTTTTATTAACTTTATTTATTTAGTTAGTTATTTTAATTTTGAACAAGAGGGACAGAGCAAGAAAGAGAGAGAGAGAGAAAGTGAGAAAACAAGCCACCAAGTCCAGGACTTGAATCACAGTCAGCCATGTGGGAGTCCAGTGCCTTCAACCACCATGCCACCTGCTGGCCCCTCAACCTTTATTTTTCTAAAATTGATTTTTTATTTCATTTTTATCCTTGAAGAATATTTTCCTCAAATATTCTTTATGGTACAATTATAGTATATCAGTTTTTTTCAGCACTTCAAAAATATCTCATTGTTCACTGGCTCCTGCTGTCTCTGTTGAGAAGTCAGTTGCTATTCGTAATTGTTATTCTTTTGAAGACAATTAGTCTTGCTTTTCTAGCAGTTCTTTTTTCCTCCATTTTTGATTTCAGCTGTTTTTATCATGATACTCTTTGGAGCAGATTTTTAAAAATAATTAATCTCAGGGGACCAGCTGTTGGTGTAACGGCTATGTCACTGGTCTCCCATGTAGTTGACCACAATTTGAGTCCTGGACCTGATGGCTTAAACTCATGCTGAGCACGTGAGCATGCATTCCCAAGATCCCAAGAGGAGAATGGAAGAGAAGGGATTGCGGCATGGCCATCCCCCCGGGAGGTGATTTCTCACTTTCTTTCTCTCTGTCTCTCTCTGTCTTTCTGGCGTGCACACACGCCCTATGGCAAAAACCTTTCCAAGGGAAAAAGAAAAAGTGAAAATAATTAATCTCGGGACCAGCAGATGGCGTAATGGTTATGTCTCTGGACTCCCACATAGTCAACTGCGTTTGAGTCCCACACTCAGTGGCTTCAAACTCATGACAAGTGTGTGTGTGTATGTGCCCAAAATCCGAAGAGGAGAATGGAGACAGGATTGCGGCATGGCCATGCCTCTGGGGGGCGATTACTTGCTTTCTGTTTCTCTGTCTCTCTGGTGAGCATATGAACCCTATAGAAAAGATCTCTCTCTCTCTCTAAAAAAAAAGATTAATCTGGAGTTCTCAAGACTTCTTAGATCTATAATTGAATGCCATTATCTCTCCAATTATTGATTCTTTTAAATATACACACATTAGATCTTCTTACTGTATCTTTTTTTAGTTTTGCATTTTATTTTTTTTCAGCTTTATTGAGTTATGATTGACAATCTTGTATATATTTAAGGTGTACAGTGCTATATTTTGGTGGACATACACATTATAAAATAATTTTCCACAGTCAAGTTGGTTAATATACCCATCACCACACTTAGTTATCATTTTTGTGTGTGTGTCAAGAACATTTAAGATGCACTTTCTTAGAAAATGGCAAGTATACAGTATGGTATTATTAGTAATAAAGACATACCTCACTTTATTACCCTTCACTTTATTATATATTAAGAAGTTATCATGCTTTTTACAAATAGTAAGTTTGTGGCAACTCTGTGTTGAGCAAATCTATTGGTGCTATTTTACCAACATGTATCCACTTCACGTGTTTGTGTTTTATGTCAGTCATTCTTACAGTACAAGGGGTCTTCAAAAATTAAGGTAAAAATGCATATGTCAAAAAAGCTGCATAGATTTCGAAACCCTTTTTTAAACCCAAAATAACTCTTATTGAATTCCATCTTTCCACAAACTTTGTGAAGTCCCCTTATATTCCAAACCTTTCATTATTATTAAATATATTATGGTGATGAGTAATCTTTGATATTACTGTTGTAATTGTTTTGGAGTGCCGTGGACCATCCCACATATGTCAGCAAAGTGAATACATACTGTATGTATTCTGAATACTTCATTGACAAGTCGTTTTGTCTATTGGAAACCTTCTGGAAAGGAGTCACCTTTTAGATGCCATTAAAAACACTCATGGGGGGCCGGCAAGTGGCATGGTGGTTAAAGGCGCTGGACTCCCACATGGCCGACCACGGTTCAAGTCTCGGACCTGGTGGCTTGCTTTCTCACTTCCTCTCTCTCTCTCTGTGTCTCTGATCAAACTGGAAAATAATAATGATAATAATAATAAATAAAGTTAAATAAAATAATTCTTTAAAAAAAAAAAAAAAACACTCATGGGACCAGCAGTTAGTGTAATGGCTATGTCGCTGGACTCTCATGTAGTTGACTGCGGTTCAAGTCCTGGACCTGGTGGCTTAAACTCACACCAGGCGTGTGTGCGTGTGTGCCCAAGATCCCGAGAGGAGAATGGAGGAGAAGGGATTGCGGTGTGGCCATCCCCCCCCCCCCCCCCCCAGGGGTGATTTCCTGCTTTCTGTCTCTCTGTCTCCCTCTGTCTTTCTGGCAAGTGCATGCACCCTATAGCAAAAATCTCTCCAAGAAAAGAAAAGAAAAAAAAAAAAGAAAAAAAACTCGTGACTCAGGACAGCCATGGCAAGGTGGTTTAGGTGACTGGATCTCACATGGCTGACTATGTGATTTGAGTTCCACACCCAGTGGCTTGAGAAACATGCTGAAAGTGTATGCACATGTGCCCAAAAATCCTGAGAGGAGGGAGAAATGGAGGAAAAGGGATCGTAGCATGACAATTTTTTATGGGGTCTGCTTTCTCACTTCTCTTGTCTCCCTGTCTCTGTCTCTCTCGTCAGCGCCCATGCCCCCTGACAAAATTTAAAAAGATGTTATGACCATAAGAGGAGGTAAAAATAGCAACATTAACAGGCGTTTGAAAGAAGTTGATTCCAACCCGCAAGGATGACCGTAAGGGATTCAAAACTGCAATGGAGGAAGTAACTGCAGGTGTGGTAGAAATAGCGAGAGAGCTAGAATTAGAAATGGAGACTGAAGATGTGACTGAATTGCTTCAGTCTCCTGATCAATGTTTAAAGAATGAGGAATTGCTTCTTATGGATGAGCAAAGTAAGTGACTTTTTGGGGCAGAATCTATTCCTGGTGACAATGTTGTGAATGTTGTTGAAATGACAATAAAGGATTTAGACTATCACATGAACTTGGTTGATAAAGCAGTGGCTGGGTTTGCTAAGACTGACTCCAATTTTTTTAAAAATTAAAAAAAAAATTTTTTTTGAGAGGTTTTTCTATAGGGCACGTGCACTTGCCAGACAGAGAGAGACAGAGAGACAGAAAGCGAGAAATCACCCCCCAGGGGGGATGGTGACGCCGCAATCCCTTCTCCTCCATTCTCCTCTCAAGATCTTGGGTACACGCGCACCCACACGCGCCCGGCGTGAGTTTTAAGACACCGGGTCTGGGACTTGAACCGCGGTCGACTACATGGGAGTCCAGCGACATAGCCATTATGCTAACTGCTGGTCCCCTGACTCCAATTTTGAAAGAAGTTCTACTGTGGGTAAAATGCTATCAAACAGCATCATATGCCACAGAGAAATCTCCTAAAAGAAAGAGCTGATTGATGAGGCAGTTAATTGTGTTATTTTAAGAAATTGCCATAATTATCCCCACTTTATTAACCACCACCCTGATTATTCAGAAGCCTTCAATATCGAGGCAAGACGTTTTCAAACAAAAATATCATAATTTACTGAAGGCGCATATGAGCATCATCTTGTTTTTTTTTTTTTTCCCCAATGAAGTATTTTTAAATTAAGGTGTTTACCTTTTTTTTTTTTTTTTTTGAGAGAGAGAGAGAGATTTTTTGCTTTAGGACATATGTGCTTGCCAGAGAGACAGAGAAAGACAAAGAGAAAATGAGAAATCAAACCGGGGGCGTGGGAGGGGATGGCTATGCTGCAATTCCATCTCCTCCATTCTCCTCTAGGGATTTTGGCATACACACACACATGCCTGGCGTTGAGTTTTAAGCCACCAGGTTCGAGACTTGATCCACTGTAGACTACATGGGAGTCCAGTGATGTAATCATTATACTATCTGCTGGTCCCTTCATTTTTTTAAAAGACATATTGCTATTGAGCACTTAATAGGTTACAGTATAGTGTTAACATAACTATTATATGCACTAGGAAACCAAAAAATTGTGTGACAAGCTGTATTGTGATATTTACTTTATTGCAGTGGACTGGAACTGAACCCACAATAACACCAAGGTTTGCCTGTAGTCATCACACTGTGCATTAGATCCCCAGAACTTATGCATCCTGCATGACTAAAATTTGTATCTTTTGCATCACTTCATTCAACAGCAATCATCCTTTTATTTTCTGCTTCTATGTGTTCTTAGATTCCATATTTTAATGAGATCATGCAGTATTTGACTTTATGTCTGTTGCATTTTACTTACCATGTCCTCCAGGTTCAACCATTTTATCACAAGTGGAAGAATTTTCTTCCTTTCAAAGGCTACACACACACACCACATTTCTTTATCCATTCATTTCTTGATAGACACTTAAGTATGCTCCGTATCTTGGATATTGTTAATGATGCTGCAATAAACTGAGGAGGGCAGATGTCTCTGAGATACCGATTTAATTTTCTTTTAATATCTATTCGGAGGTAGAAATGCTGGATCCTATGGTAGTTCTATTTTTAATTTCTTGAGCAACCTCCATAGTGTTTTCCATAATGGCTGAACCAATTTACATTCCCATCAACAGTGTATAAACGTTTCCTTCTTTTCCTATCCTTGCCAATACTTGTTATCTTCTGTCTTTTTGAAAGTAGAAATTTATCAGGTGAGGCATAAAAAGATAACTCAGGTGGTTTTGATTTGCATTTCTCTGATGATTAGCGATGTTGAACATATTTTTTTTCAAATATCTTTTGGCTATCTGTCTGTCTTAAACTCAGATTCTTTGTGTGTTTCTAAGACAGAGTTGTTTTCTTGCTATATAAATACTTTGGATATTAACTCCTTAACACATAGAGGTTTGCAATTTTTTCTAATTCTGTAAGTCATTTCTATATTTTGTTTATGTTTTCATTGTTGTGCAGCTTGTAGTTTGATGCAATCCTTTTTGTCTATTTTTGTCTTTGATGCCTGAGCTTTTAGAATCATAGCTAGAAAATCATTGTTCATACCAATGTCAAAAAGTTTTTTCCTTATTTATTTTCTAGTATATTTGTAGTTACAGGTCTTATGTTTAAGTTTTTAATGCTTGTATAGTGATGTTTGTAGGTGGTTTAAGGTTCAATTTCATTCTTCTGCATATGGATAGAGTTTTCATAATATCATTGATTGAAGAAACTATTCTTTCCCAATTGTGTATTCTTGGCATCTCTGTTGATCAGTTGACAATAAATATGTGAATTTTTTCTAGATTTTCTACTCTGTTTCATTAGTCTATATGTCTATATATGCTATGTGTTTGTGTATCTATATATGTCTATAATGCTAGTAATGTACTTTTAATTATGATAGCTTTGTTGTGTATTTGGAAGTCAAGTAGTGTGATACCTCCAGTTTTATTCTCCCTCAAGACTCTTTTAGCTATTCCAAGTCTTCTGTTTCCTTCTTATTACCTCTTTGGTTCATATGACCCTTTCTTCTATATTTTCTTTCTTTTGTTTTACTATGATTTATTCCACATCTTTCCTTCTAGTCAGATTTTCATTTCACAAATTCTCCTTGTTTTAATGATCAGAATGCATGTGAACTCACCAGAGAGAGGCAGATAAACACAAAGAGAGGTGGAGAAAGCATTCCCTAATGGGGTGTGGTTATACTGGAATCTCTTTTTAATCCCGTTGGGCTATGGGACATGCAACTATACACACTTGACAAGTTTTTCAAGCTGCCTTGACAGAGATTTGAATCATTACTGGCCATGTGAGAATCTGGCTTCCTTAACCACTAGGGCTAGCTTTATAAATTCTTCCTTTGGGACCAGCAGTTAGCGTAATGGCTATGTCGCTGGACTCCCACGTAGTCGACCGCGGTTCGAGTCCCGGACCTGGTGGCTTAAACTCACGCCGGGCATGTGTGCGTGCGTGCCCAAGATCCCGAGAGGAGAATGGAGGAGAAGGGATTGCGGCGTGGGCTTCCCCTCTGGGGGGTGATTTCTCACTTTCTGTCTCTCTGTCTCTCTCTGTCTGTCTGGCAAGCACACGTGCTCTATAGCAAAAACCTCTCAAAAAAAAAAATTCTTCCTTTATCTATGTCTATACTGTATTTAATCATGTCCATTAAGCTTCAAATTTCACTCATTTTTCAGAAAGGAAATTGTAGAAGTATTTCTAGAATTTCTATTTGGGTATTTTTAAAAAAGTAAACTTTCTATTTTAGAAGTTTTAGATATGAACAGATTTACAGAAAAATTTTGAAAGCAGTACAGAAATTTTCCATATACCCCACAACCAGTTTCTTGTTAATAGAGTATACAAGAGATCTTCAAAAAGTTTATGAAAAATGTGTATTATGAAACAAATGCACCAATTTCAGGGGTTTTTGCAACAAAATAAATTTGAACTTTCTAAAAAATATTTTATAGTTTCTTATTTACATTTGTTGTACATCTTTATGGCATTCAATATGATTTTCCAAAATATGAATGTAGTGTTTGATAATCAGATCAGGAGTATTATCATATACATCATTTTCAACAAAGAACATTATCTTATATTCTTGTGTTTGGTAAGCCTCTTTTCCTGGGTCTCTCCTCTCCCTACCATTCATCCTCTTCTATACTGTCTCTGTTATCTATATTTGTCCTCTCTACTATTACGTCTTCGAATCTTTCAGTTTCTGCTATAGAGTACAGATGTTTAGTATATTTTGAGTAGGGATATACAATGTTCGTTTTTACACCAACTGCTGGTCCCTTTGGTACAATCTTTACAAAAACTTTTTGGATAAATTTCCTTTATGTTTGTGGGTATAAGGAGGCTCCTGCTATTAAACATTGGGAAATTAGAATCTGTGTAGCCCTGGAAAAACAGTAATGTGAACCTAACCAACCACAACCGACACATCTCTAATCATCATGAATCATTCATTAAGACAAAATGGAAATGATTATACTCTGGGTCACAGCTTGGGTCACACAGGATTAAACCCTGACTTCCTCTCAAACTTATTGGCTTTGAAAACATGGTCCAAGTATTTACTGTCTCTAGACTTCACTTTCCTTATCTCTAAAATAGGTATAATGATAATAACCATATAGAGGTGGTTTGGAAAAGAAAGTACGGGGACCAGCAGTTAGCGTAATGGCTGTGTTGCTGGACTCCCATGTAGTTGATTGTGGTTCAAGTCTCGAACCCTGTGGCTTAAACTCATGCTGGGCACATGTACGTGCGTGCCCAAGATCCTGAGAGGAGAATGGAGGAGAAGGGATTGCAGTGTGGCCATCCCCCCTGGGGGTGATTTCTTGCTTTCTATCTCTCTGTCTCTCTCTGTCTCTCTGGCGAGCACATGCAACCTATAGCAAAAACCTCTCCAAAAAAGAAAAAGAAAAGAAAGTATGATGTTGTATTGAAAAAGCTCATTATATGACATGGAATTGAAAAGAGTGGGACCAGCAGGTGGGTTAATGGTTATGTCACTAGACTCCTATGTAGCAGACCACGGTTCAAGTCCCAGACCCACTAGCTTAAAATTCATGCTGGGCACATGTGCATGTGTGCCTAAAATCCCAAGAGGAGAATGGAGAAGGAATTGTGGCATGATTTCTCACTTTCTGTCTCTCTGTCTCTCTGGTGAGTGCATGTGCCCTATAGCAAAAATCTCTCTAAATTAAAAAAAAAAAAAAAAAAGGAAGAAAAGAAAAGAGAGTAAACCGTTTACTTTCACAGCCTCTAGCTCTCAGACCAACATGTATTCTTCTCAGTTAGGGACAACAATTTTGGTCTCTCTGCCACTCAATTCCCTGCTGGTTCTCAGGGCCTGGTATTTTCTTTTTCTTTTCTTTTTGGGGAGATTTTTGTTATAGGGCACACACGCTTGCCAGAAAAACAGAGAGAGACAGAGAGACAGAAAGTGAGAAATCACCCCCTAAGGAGAATGACCACGCCACAATCCCTAGATCCCGAGAGGAGAATGGAGGAGAAGGGATTGCGGTGTGGCCATCCTCCGTGGGGGGTGATTTCTCACTTTCTGTCTCTCTCTGTCTTTCTGACCACCACATGCACCCTATAGCAAAAACCTCTCCAAAAAAAGAAAACAAAAAAGAAATAGAATCTTTATAGAGGTAATAAAATAAGTTAATTAGGGTAGGCCCTAATCAAATATGACTAGTGTCCTTACAAAAAAGAGAAATTGGGACTTGGAGACAAACACACACAAGAAAAGATGATGCGAAGACAGTCATGTGACAGTACAGTCAGGACTGGAAGACATTTCTACAAGCCAAGGAATGCCAAAGATGGCTGGCAAGCCACTAGAATCTAGGGCAGAAGCCTGGAATATATATCCCTCACAACTCTCAGAAGTAACCAATTCCCTCAATACGTTGGCCTTGGACTTCCGGTCTCCAGAACTGTGAGATCATCAATTTCAATTTTCTAAGCCACCCAGTTTGTGGCACTTTGTTATGACAGCCCTAGCAAATGAATACAAATGACACTGCAGAGGGTCAGGGTGGGGCTTCCTTAAGAGGAACAGAATTTTTAGGAGGCATTTGTCCTAAAGCAGAAAGTGAGGTGAATCTTAGATTGAGCTGAAGGGAGGACTTCCTGCATTCTCTGTGGCCAGAGTTCCATTGGGCTGAGACTGCGAGGCCTGGGGAAGATTGAAGTGCCTCCATTTGTGAGGTAGAACTGTACATTTCTCTGACCCCAGGAAAGTAGACTGAGGCTGGACAGAACCTTGGATAGTTGTGGGTGCGGACGGTAGCCGTAAATTGTTTTCTGTGTTGTATTTCCCTTCAATTACTCCTGAACCTTCAGGAAAGCCTCACTAAAAGTTAATAGATCAGGGGTGAGCATGTAGCACAGTAGTTAAATGCTGTGAATTGGGAGCTGGATCCATGGCATATGTGGTTCAAATTCCAGTCTTGGTGACTTGTAAAACATGCTAGGGGCAGGGACTAACAGGTGGCATGGTGCTGGACCCTCACATCAATGACTATGGTTCGAGTCCTGGACATGGCTGCTTACTTTCTCACTCCCCCCCCCCCCCTTTCTAGTGACTACACATGTCCTATAGCAAATTAAAATAATAATAATAATAAATAAAATAAAATAAAAACATACTAGGGAGCATGTGTTTACATGTTCCAAATCCCAACAAAATGGAAAGATGGAGGGAAAATGATTGTGGCATCACTATGCCCTGCTTGGGAGGTGGGGGGCAATGCTTTCTCTGTCTTTGTCTCTCTTCTGTGAGCAGACTTGCACTCTGGCAATAAAAAAAAAATTCAAAAATTAAAAAGTTTATAGCTTATACAAAACTATTTTAACTGTTGTGAGAAATGATGTCCCACATCTAGAATGAGATAGAGAAGAGGTTGGTAGAAGGTACCAGAAAAGCACAGAGATTAGGGCTCTGCTGGGAGAAGCCCCAGGATGGTATCTGGGCAGAAGAATCTGAGAAGCATGTTTTGGGCTCACTGGCGGTACAGGAAATGCTCAGGAAATGAGCAGGACTATCTAGAAAATGCTGGAACTTTCTGGGAGTAGGTAACTCAGTAACTCAGAGCAATCAACCTTGGTACACGTAGTGTTTATAACTTGAGACTTTTCTTAATTAAGTGAAGGGATGAGTTTCCTCAGATGATGTCTGAGGACTCTTTCAGGCTTACAATTCTATTATCCGAGTTAAACAAAAGTGCCATTGAACAGTGACTACCGTCAAGGTCAGGTGATTTCTTCTGCAGGGGAGGGAAAGCCGCCTCTGGACCTTCAGGCGAGGCAGCTGTAGCCAAGACAGGGCTGCTGTTCAGAAACAGGAATATACGACAGCTGTAAGAAGTGACAACTGGTGGCATTCGGAGAAAGCACAGTGTTCTTATCAGAAAAAGCAGTGGGGACGGGTGGTGGTGGTGGTGGTGGTGAGCGAGGTGATTTTGAAGGTTTTTCTCCAGCGCTGTAATCCCATGATTCTGGGAGAAGAGAAAGATGGGTAGGAACTAGGCCCACCAAGAGCCTGAAGGAGTGCAGAGCACGCAAGCACAATGACTGGACCTGAACAAGCCTTTGCTGCGCTTGCTCAGAATCAGTGTTACCTAGGTCTATGGAGGCACACAAAATGAACCTTGTTTCCAACCTCTTAGGGTGGAAGAGACATATTGAACACAGGTAAGTGCATCATTCATTGAATGATGAAAAACTGTGAACGGTGCTCAGACTTTCTCAATATGTGAGAAAGAACTCACAAGAGGAACCTGTGTTAGTTTGGGTCATTGTTCCCTGTTTTCTAAAGCTGGCCATACAAATGACCACAAACTTGGTGGCTTAAAATAACAGAAATATATTCTCTCATCACACTGGAGATGAAAAGTCTGAAATCGAAGTGTTGGCAGGGACCTGCTCTCTCTGAAGGACCTAGAGAAGACTCTTTCCTGGCCTCTCTCCTAGCTTCTAGGGTTGCTGTAGTCCTTGGCGTTCTTTGGTTTGTATATGGATAACTCTAACCTTTACCTCTTGTCTTCACAGCTGTCTTCCCTCCCTATGTCTATGCGTCTCCAAATCGCTCCTCATAATGAGGGTACGAGCCCTTGGATTTGGGGCCCACTTTATTCCAACATGACTTCATCCTAACTTGATTACACATATAAAGATCCCATTTCCAAATAAGGTCATATTCGCAGGCACCTGGAGTTAGGACTTCCACCTATCTTTTGGGGAAACAAAACTCAACTTGCTGCAGAAATCATGGATATTTTCCTTGAGGAGGTGATGTTTAAGTTGAGACCTAAAAGAAGAAAAAAAAAAAAAAAAAAAAACAGCTGAGTGAAGAGCTGACAGAAGAACATTCCAGAAACAAATACAATGTGTAATAGGGAGCAGTGATGAGAAGGAGCTTGCATGGGTAGAGATTACGAGATCCCAGACAGGGAAGGTGGAATATCACAAGGGGACAGCAGGGCAAGATGAGTTGGAGCAGAGGAAGGGCTTTGTAGGCCTCCTTAGGGAGTTCGGAGTTTATTCTGAGTGATGGGAAGCCGTTGAAGGGTTTCAAAGGCGGTCAATGGCGTGTAAGAGTAGACACATGTCTGTAGCAATGCAGAGCCCTGTGGAACATGGACTGAGCATTGCCACAGAGGACAGGAAGGCAGGATATTTGGGCAGGAAGCTTTTGAGGTGGCAGGTGAGAAAGGATAGCGGTGGCTGTGGATATGGAAAGAAGTGAGGGCATTCCAGAAACATTTGGACACTGACTCAGCAATACTGATTTGAATCGATTTATTCCTAAAATAAGTCTGGGTCCAGAGGCACAAAACGGAAGTTTCAAGGCTTGCGTGTTGCTTAACCCAGCTGATCAATTTTACTAACCTAATTTACGATAGTAACATCTGTCTTAGAGCTGGAGTCCAGTGACTTTTTTAAAAAAAAGAGTGATTGGGACCAGCAGTTAGCATAATGGCTATGTCGCTGGACTCCCATGTAGTCAACCACGGTTCGAGTCCCAGGCCTGGTGGTTTAAATTCACAACGGGCGCATGTGTGTGCTTGCCCAAGATCCCAAGAGGAGAATGGAGGAGAAGGGATTGCGGCATGGCCATCCCCTGGGGGGCGATTTCTCGCTTTGTGTCTCTCTGTCTCTCTCTGTCTGTCTGGTGAGTGCACACGTCCTATAGCAAAAACCTCTCTAAAAAAAAAAGAAAAAGAAAAAAGAAAAAAAGAGTGATTTCTGTATTTATTTATATTTGTTATTATTATTTATTTTCTAATTTTACCAGAGAGAGACAGAGAGAGAGAGAAAAAGGAAAAGTGAGAAATCAAGACTCCAGGTCCTCCACAGTCAGCTGTGTGGAAGTCCAATACCTTCACCACTCCCCCACCTGTGGGCCCCCCAAGTTCAGAGCCTCTTATTAGGTGCTGGCAGAAGGCGGCTCACCTTTCACTTGAGACAACCATTGTTTACTTTGCATAGTATTTCTTAAAAAAATTAAAGTTTATTGGGGCCAGCAGGTGGCGTGGTGGTTAAAGGTGCCGGACTCCCTCATGGCTGACCATGCTTCAAGTCCTGGATCTGGTGGCTTGCTTTTTGAGCTTTCTCTCTCTCTCTTTCTCTCCCCTTGATCAAAATGGAAAATAATAATAATGATGATAAGTAAAGTTAAATAAAATACTTCTTTAAAAAATTAAATTTTACTTATTTCTTCCATGAATGACAGATAGAGAGGAACATTCTAATAAGATTTTTTTTGAAGGTTTTTGCCATAAGGCATGTGCACTCTCTGGAGAGACACAGAGAGGTCAGTGAGAGGGAAAGTAAGAAATCACCCCTTAGGGGGGATGGCCATGCCACAGTTTCTTCTTCTGGGATTTTGGGCATGCATGTACAAGTGCCCAGTATGATTTTCAGGCCGCCAGGTCTGGGACTTGAACTGCTGTTGGTCATGTGGGAGTCCAGCACCTTAACCACTCCCTCCCTTGCTCTTCATTCTCCTGCTCCAATAAGATCTTGACACCATGATTCACTCCCAGCTTCAGCCAGACCTGGCCATGGGCTATGTAGGTCAGTCTTGCAGAGTACCCTGTTTTACCACTGTGCCACCACTTGGCCTTAATTCTACACAGTAGTTTTATAATGGGGATATATCATGTAATAATCTAGATTCCTAGCTGCTTTGGCAAAGCCAGAAAAGCTGGCAACAGTGGGGTGTGCACTCTTGCTTGGCTCCAGTTAGCTGGAGTGGGTAGTAATGCTTTAGTTTGTTATCCGTTACTTCATCACACATGGCCTGGACGTGAGTTATTTATAAGAATAGAGGTTCCTTTAGCTCATTGTTTTGATGGTCCACAGTCAAAGGGCCATACTTGGTGAGGGTTTTTTGTTGTTGTTGGTGGTGGTGGTGGTGGGGACTCCACTGTATGTTTCTCTTTCCCTGTCTCTTGAAATAAGTAGGTAAATAAACATGAAAGAGAAAAGAAGGTGTATGGCAAACTCCAAATCTGGAAAATTCTCATAGACGCATTCAAGTATTGAATTCAATAGGCCTCTTGCTTCTTTTTAATCCTCCCCCTTGGAATTATTTGCAGTAAGTCTTGGCAACCCTTCTAATAACTGAGAACAATATTATAGGCCCATTTTATTCTGTTTAAGAAAGCAGGCAAGTATACAAAGGATTTCAAAAGGTTTGTGGCAACATGAAATTAAAGTCCGAGTTTGTGTTGGTGCAAATGGATTTTTGAAATTCAAGCATAGTTTATTCATAGCATACATTTCCCAAAAGTTTTTGGAAGACTCCTTACATAACACGTTTTCACATGATGAAATCTTAAAAAATAAAGTTTGCATTTAATTCCAGTGTTTAGAGAGTTTCAATCTCGTTGGATATGGCATGTCTTCGTATTATTAGAAAGACAAGGTGTTTCTGTAATTATAACTAAGTGCCTTAGAAAATTGATTTGGAGATTTTCCCCATGAACTGATCTATAAATCATGAAACCGCAAGGAATTATAAGTTGTAGCAAACTTCAGCTATGGTAACAAATGTTTTTTTAGTAAAGGTTGCCCAAAGTCTAATATGTATTTCTTTAGTTATATGACGAAGCTAAAGTGAAATAATCCCTTACTTTGTCTTTTAGAAGTATACTGGAAGCAGATCTAAGTGAAATTTTATTCATAGGCAAGCAGCTAAAAGGAAATTCTTGTTTCTGCACAGAAAGAAATAAGTACTGTTGCTAGAATAGTTACAGAAAGGAAATTGCTATTTCCCCTTGCGTGTTCTCTAAACGACAATAAAATATTTATTAGCCACAAAATAAAAGGACAAATGACTGTTTAGACTCCCAGAACTTTACTGAGCTTTACACCCTGTACCCTTTGACCTAATGGTTTGTTGTGAAGTCACAAAACAGGGTAAAATGTGCCCAAAAATTTGTGACATATTGTTTCTAGTTATAATCTGCTGCTTTGAATTGCACTTAATGTGAGGTGACATTTATGGGCCCCTTTAGTGGTGGTGACAGCGGTGTCCCGATGAAAAAGTAGGAAGGTAGTTTTGTATGTGTATATACATACATATGTATGTATATACACATATACACATATAATGGACATATATATTTATATTTTATATTTATTTCATTTTTCCTTTAAACTAGAGCTCTGTAATAATATTGTGTCGAGAACAGGGTCTGTCTTATTGAAATCCCTTTCATTTACAAGGAAGAAAATGGAAAGGTCAGGTGTGATGGTTGGTTCTGGGCATCAGCCAGACTGGACACTGGTAAAGCTTTATTATGGGGATGTCTAGGGAGTGTTTCAAGAAGGCACTGACTTGAGTCTGCGTAAGCTACGTGGAGAAGCTCTGCCCTCAATATGGGCAGGCACCATCCCATCAACAAGAGACCAGAGAGAACAATAAAGTAGTAAGCCAGATCAGTTTCTCCTGCTGCCTCTTGGAAATCAGAACTCAAAGGTTGTGTACCTCTGGATTCCAGCATTTACATGAGTAGCCCCTGGCTTCTTAAGTTTTTGGCCTTTGTGTGTTACGCCATTGGTTTCTCTGCCTCCGAGACGTTTGTACTGAACCCTACAACCACCATCCCAGGTCTCCACCTGCAGAGCACCTTCTGCGTGGCTTCTCAGCTGCCGTAATCACAAGAGCCAATCTCTCAATAAATCCCCTCTTGTCTATCTGTCTATGTCTTATGGGTTCTGTCTCCCTAGAGAATTCTGACCCACATAGGGATGATAAGAATTGACCAGTACTTTAAGTTTCTGTCATTCTGTGGAATCTAACAAAAGTATTGTTGACATGCTTTCAGCCTGATCTTGGTCATGATAAAACATCTTTTCTTTCTTCCTTCCTTTAATATAATGCCCAACTTTTATTACATTAAATAAATACACACATAGATAGATAAATATCAGCTCTCAGGAAAATTGCACCCTCAAAAAATGACTTAAACAATATGCATGAAATTGGATACCCAATTTTATAATGAACTGGCTAATCGGTGAAGATTCTACCTCAAATACGACAGGGAGCGAGAACATTCTTGTCTTTGTCGGCAACAAGTCAGAGTTCACTTGGTATATAAATCAAAAGATCCAGTTTGGAGCATCCTGGGTTCCCTTCCCTGTCTGTGGCATTCCTTCTGAGGTCCAGGTATTTTTTATAGCCTACATCATTGGTGGCTCCCAGTTTTTACCATTTGATCTGCACTCTGGAGGCGTCTAAGAGGTGATTTAGCAGCAAAGTGTTTGCCCACTGCCTGTAAATTGGGGTGCCCCAAACAGGTGCTAGGCAGGGCTTACAAAGTGGATTTCCTGCTGTGGAAAGTTCTACATCACAATGAATTTTACAGACCAAGAGGTATCATCTGCTTTCTTTTTAAAAAAATATTATTTTATTTAACTTTATTTATTTATTATTTTAATTTGACCAGAGAGGGACAGAGTGAGTGAGTGAGTGAGTGAGTGAGAGAGAGAGAGAGAGAGAGAGAAAGTGAGAAAGCAAGTTGCTAAGTCCAAGACTCAAACTACAGTCGACCATATGGGAATCCAATGCTCTTCACCACCACCACCTGACGGCCCCGGAATCATCAACTTTCTCTTGGACCTTTCCCACTGTTTACAGAGTGGATATGTTTTACCAAGTCAACTAGTGTAATGTGGGAGCAGCAGATTGGGAGGAAGGGAGAAAAGGGATGGTGAGTGCAATGAATATTTTTTCTTTTTTTGCCTTGAAGATAAATAGTGTTTACTTTCACTTGGCAATGGAGGAGTATGAATGTATTGTACTGCTAAGTGATGGTTTGGGATGTTGGGGAAGCCTAGCAAATGAAACTCTAGTTCACTCTCCTCTCCATTAGTCAAAACTAGAACCATTTGTCGGCAGGTCTTGGCATTATACCTTGCCCCAGTACTGAGCATTTGCTCAAAGGCCATTACAAAATAATTGGAAAATGGGTATAAATCCCCCATCTAGGGGAATAAGACTGCTCAAATATCATGTATTTACTACACTTATTTATTTATTTATTTTTTTGGTATTCCCCAACCTGCCAAGTATTGTGAGAGATACAAAAGAATGATGTTCTTTTCTTTTGAAGATACAAAAGGTTAATGCTTTATTTTTACTCTTTATCCACATTCTAGAGAAAATAGCAAAACATTAGATAAGATGTAACTTAGTAGTTCTTTCTTTCTTTCTTTCTTTCTTTTTTGAGAGGTTTTGCTACAGGGCACTTGCGCTCACCAAAGAGACAGAGAAAGACAGAAACAGAAAGCGAGAAATCACCCCCCAGGGGGGATGGCCACGCCACAATCCCTTCTCCTCCATTCTCCTCTTGGGATCTTGGGCACGGACGCACACGCACCCAGCTGGTGAGTTTAAGCCATCAGGTCCGGGACTCGAACCGCGGTCGACTACATGGGAGTCCAGTGACATAGCCATTACATTAACTGCTGGTCCCAAGATGTAACTTAACAGGTGCTATAAGTTGTATAATTCAGGAAAGAAAAAGTTCTCTCTAGGCTTATGAAGTTGGAAAGGCATTTTCTCCTCTCTCTTTTCCTGTTGGGTAAGATGCTCATTCTTGGGCCCAGTTATATCCTGGGCACACCTCCTCCCTTTCCTTATCACATTATTATGATGATAACTTGAGTGACTGGACATCATGGTTTTCCCAGTCAGTGCAGTACTGTGTTTTGTCTGTTATCCCATAATAATTAAAGTAACAAGTTTTTTCATTTTTATTTCACTTTTTTTATTATGATTGTTTATACATCCAATCTCTATACATCACTTAGATTGTAAAGAGATTTTACCCAGCATGGTACACATCTCATTCCAGTTGAGAATACTATACACATCCACATTAACAGATAACAAACCATGTCTGTGTCCCACAAATATCTTATCTCTCCTTATTTTTCCCCTGGTTTCCTTTCTTGCACTCTTCCCCTCCCACAATCTCCTTCCACTTTTTTTTTTTGTAGAGGTTTTTGCTATGGGGTGTGTGTGCTCACTAGAAAGACAGAGAGAGACAGAGAGATAGAAAGCAGGAAATCACCCCCCAGGGGGGATGGCCACACCACAATCCCTTCTCCTCTATTCTCCTCTTGGGATCTTGAGCACGCATGCACACGTGCCCAGCATGAGTTTAAGCCACTGGGTCCGGGACTCGAACTGCGGTCGATTACATGGGAGTTCAGTGACATAGCCATTACGCTCACTGCTGGTCCCTCCTTCCACTTTTATAAGATTTTAAAAAATTTATTTCTCTCATGTTCTCCTTCTCTAGAAAGGGAGAAAGAGAGAGGTACCTTTGACAGGGTCTTGACATGCCATAATCCTCCTCTGCCCCCACTTCTGGGCTCCTACCTGCTAGAATTATGAGAATATGGAGTGTTCAGGTTGACCTGAGATGCAAATCTCAGGCTTTCCCATATGGCTTTAATATCATGCAGCATTTCACCACCTGTACCACTGTGGCTGGGAAAAATTAAAGCCATAATAATTATTGATAATCCCTTCTTTCACTTTCCAAGGTGTCTCAGTTTATAACATAAATATAATTATAACAAAACATAAGCTGATAACCACATAGCCCAGACATTTTATACTATTACACTCAAATGAGCATAATCTAGTAACCCAAAGTAATTAAAAATGTTTCTTGTGGCTCAAGAAGAACATTAAAGGTGATCTAACTTATGCCGCACAGTGATACTCTTCCGAAGTCTTTTTCTTCTTTTCCCATGTGTCCTGATAGCTCTGGCTGTTTTGAAGCTTTATAAATATAACACCCCTAACTTTCCTGACACCCCAAACACTCCTTTTATTTTGTCTACTTTTCTTTCTTTCTTTTTTTTTTTTTTCCTGTCTATGTGGTTTCTTGTTCCTCTATACATTCTCTTAATTCTGCTTCACAAAGCCAGCCTGGCAAAGACAGAACTCTCTTGGGAGGCTGAAAAGGAAAATAATCTTAACTGGCTAGACAAAATTGTTCTGAGTGGGCTGAAGGTGGAAGGAAGGAAGGAAGCCTGGAAATGCTAATTGATAAATAAATCTAATCTGTGCCACAACTTATCTGACGGGTGGGCTGGGAGTCTTGCATCTCAGTGCATAGCATGGTGATTGACACGAAGAAGCACTTAAACATGCTAGTGAATGCAAGTGAATTAAGGTGCTCTCTGGCCTGGGATTGAGATTTGAGTGAGTGTAGAAGTAGTTGGAGGACATGGCAGGGAAAGAACTGATCAGTATGTATAGTTGTGGGTATATTGTGGGTTTATGAGGGTGTGGGACAGTGAAGAGATTGGGGAGATAGCATCGAAGATTCTCAGTGCAAAAAAATGCAGAATCTATTAGGTTGTCATGAAAGTCATAACATGTTTTTATGTAAAAATGCATCATGACTTTCCCAACGACCCAATATTTAATGCTTAGTAGTGACTTAATAGTGGAGGTCATCTATTGGCTTCCAACAGTGGAGAAGACTGTCTACTACTCTCATTGTAGAGAACTGGGGTAGATTCATGGAGTACAGATTAACTTTGTGGAAGTGATATTTTAGATAGATTAATTTGCTTTGTTTGGGGTAGGTAGTATATTTGGTACCTTGGATTGCATTGTGATTAATAAAGAATATACAACATGTAGAAATAGCTCAATAAATGGCAGCCGGTATCACCATCACTACCACCACCATCATCACCATCACCACCATCATCGTCATCATCATCATTGCCATTATTGGAAGAGTCCTGATCAGAGAGAGACACTGGTGGATGATTTAAGAAAGATATTGTCGAACAAAATAGAGAAGCTTCTCAGGGAAGACAGGAGACCACAAATATTAGAAGGGCTAGGGGGGAGGAGAGGGATGAGACACCTTCTATAGAGCTCTCTTAGGAAAGTTGGAAAGAGGAAGAATCATAGGGAAGTTGAGTTCAGCTCAGCATTAATAAACTGTCTCATATTCAAAATATCTAATCATGAAATAAATTATCTCATGGAGAAGTGACCACCTTGATATAGGGAGAGTCAAGTAGAATGTGGCTGATCACCTGCCAAGAATATTAAAGATGCTTAACTAAACATATGGAGGAGAGAATTTATTTTTCTTCTAACTGAAATCTCTTCTAATTGAAAGCTGCAAAGACGTGTAGACCATTAGGGCCTGGGCTAAGTTGGTAGTTGTTGGAATGGCAAAAAAGGGTCATGGTCTATACCAGTGGCTCTAAGTTCAGGGTGTTTTTGTACTCTAGAGAACATTTAGAAGTGTCCGGAGACATTTTTACTTGTCACAAGTGGGGAGAGGGTGATATTGACATCTAGGGGACAAAAACCAAGGGTGATATTGACATAAGGGACAAAAACCAAGGGACAGTTAGACATTCTATAATGCACAGGACAGCACCTCACAAAAAAGAATTCCCCAGCCCAAATGTTCATAGTGGTGAGGTTGAGAACCTGGCCTATACACTAACAAGTCCATCATCTTCTGTTAAAGAATGAAGAGAGTTGTTGGATGGATAAATGCTGATTTACATTCACCAGGTAGTATTTCACTAAGCATTGAGCCAGAACTGCTGAATCTCCCCTTTGCATTGTAGTTTCATACACACCTTCAAAATTCTTTTTCTTCAAAGCTTCTTTGAAGTCAGTAAAACTGGTTAAGAAATGCGGTAGGCAATAAGGACAACCTCACTCCTCAAACTTGTTTGAAACTCAGTCTGGCTGCCATCCAGGAGGTTCCATGGAGTGCAGTCACGTATTTATTCCTCTTCCTAGAGAGTAACTGGCTTCCTTGAGAGCTGACATGAACAAAGAGGATTCAGGTTGCCCAGATTTTTCTTGATAACCTAGCCAATTACTCACTTAAAAAAATTTTTTTTTTCTTATAGGGCACATCCGCTCGCCAGAGAGAGATACAAAGACAGAAAGTGAGAAATCACTCCCTGGTGGTGGTGGTGGTGGGGGCGGGGGATGGCTACACCACAATCCCTTCTCCTCCATTCTCCTCTTGAGATTTTGGGTATGCACCCACATGTAGCATGAGTTTCAAGTTGCCGAATCCAGGATTCAAACTGCAGTTGACTACGTAGGAGTCTAGCAACATAACCACTATACCATCTGCTCATCCCCCAATTTCCTCAATTTGTGCATGGCTCACAAATGATGGGAGTTAACCACATGTTCAAGTTTACCTGAAACAGTCATACTTTGCCTATAGTGTACTAGGGTGATTTTAAAAATGTTGGGAACCAGCAGTTAGCGTAATGGCTATGTTGCTGGACTCCCATGTAGTCGACCACGGTTCGCGTCCCGGACCCAATGGCTTAAAACTCATGCCTGGCGCGTATGCGTGTGTGCCCAAGATCCCGAGAGGAGAATGGAGGAGAAGGGATTGCGGTGTGACCATCCCCCCTGGGGGGTGATTTCTCGCTTTCTGTCTCTATGTCTCTCTCTGTCTGTCTGGCGAGCGCACATGCCCTATAGCAAAAAACCTCTCCAAAAAAAGAAAAATGTTTACTCATTTTTTCTGAGCGAGACAGATGAGAGCTGGACACTCTAATAGGGTCTTCATACCTGATCTATCCTATTCTTAGCTGTCCTGGGTCATAGACATAATACTTAGAAGCCTGGAATGCCAGAGAGGTCCTGGAACTCCAACCAGGACTTTTCTCACTTGTCCCTGTGGGTGATTATTACTATTATTTATTTTTATTTTTTTGAGAGGTTTTTGCTATAGGGCATGTGTGCTCGCCAGACAGACAGAGAGAGACAGAGAGATAGAAAGCGAGAAATCACCCCCCAGAGGGGATGGCCACGCCGCAATCTCTCCTCCTCCATTCTCCTCTTGGGATCTTGGGCACGCATGCACATGCGCCTGGCATGAGTTTAAGCCACCAGGTCTGGGACTCAAACTGTGGTCGACTACGTGGGAGTCCAGCGACATAGCCATTATGCTAACTGCTGGTCCCAATTACTATTTTTTTTTTAAAATAATTATTTAATTTTATTTATTATTTTTATTATTTAGTTCGCGACAGGGCAAACTAAACTCACCAGAGAGAGAGAGAGAGTGAGAGAAAGTGAGAAAGAAACCACCAGGTCCAGGACTTGGAACAGCCGTGTGAGAGTCCAGAACCTCAAGCCGAAGCTGGCCCCCTTTGGGTGATTATTAGTAGTGCCTTATTTTATCAAAAATGTTGTTTTGGCTTTGACAATGAATTATATGGCCCTACCCTTCTAATAGTTGGCCAATGGATATTTTGATGATACAGTTACAGCACTTTAAAGACTATCTATAACCTAACCTAAGTGGTTATCTGTTTAAAAACAACTCCCCAGGGACCAGCAGTTAGCGTAATGGCTATGTCGCTGAACTCCCATGTAGTTGACCGCGCGGTTCGCGTCCCGGACCCGGTGGCTTAAAACTCACGCTGGGCGCGTTTGCGTGCGTGCCCAAGATCCCAAGAGGAAAATGAAGGAGAAGGGATTGTGGCGTGGCCATCCCCCCTGGGGGGTGATTTCTCGCTTTCTGCCTCTCTGTCTCTCTCTGTCTGTCTGGTGAGCACACATGCCCTATAGCAAAAACCTCTCCAAAAAAAAAAAACACCCAACTCCCCAATAGTAGTTAATTTGATGAATCATCATCACCATTATCATAAAGGTTCATTTATTTTTTCAACTTGGTATAATCATCAGAGAGAGAGAGAAAAGGAAAGTGAGAAACCAACCACCAGGTTCATGATCTGAACTGAGATTGACCGTGTGGGGGTTCAGCACCTTAATTACCATGCCACCTGCTGGCCCCATAAAGGCTCATTTACATAACTTGCCAAAAAGTGGTGATGACTTCTGTCCCTCAGGCTGTACTTTGGCCCATTTCCTATTGTGATCCACAAGTCATATTTGTGATTTCCTTGTATAGACCATAGGATTGAACTGTGGTCACAGGTAAAGGTGAATAACTTGCAGAGTCCACGTCAACCTTACCCTGATCCATTGCCCAATCCAGAAACACATTTCAATAAGACAAACAGCCTTCCTCTAAATTTTCTTTCCTTTTCCTTTTTAAAAAAACAATTATTTTATTTAACTTTATTTATTTATTTACTTTAATTTGACCAGAGAGGGACAGAGTAAAAGAGAGAGACAGAGAGAAAGTGAGAAAGTAAGTCACCAGGGACCAGCAGTTAGCATAATGGCTATGTCGCTGGACTCCCATGTAGTCGAACATGGTTCGAGTCCTGGACCTGGTGGCTTAAACTCACGCCGGGTGCGTGTGCGTGCATACCCAAGATCCCAAGAGGAGAATGGAGGAGAAAGGATTGAGGCATGGCCATTCCCCCCGGGGGGTGATTTCTTGCTTTCTGTCTCTCTGTCTCTGTCTTTCTGGCGAGTGCATGTGCCCTATAGCAAAAACCTTTAAAAAAAAAAAAAAAGCAAGCTGCCAGGTCTGGAATCACAGTAGCCATGTGGGAATCCAGTGTCCCTAACCACCACACCACCTGCTGGCCCCATTCCTCTAAATTTTCATGCAAATTCTAAGTTATGACCAGTTCTATATTAAATTTTACAATCCCTTTTGTCTTTTTTATCTACTTCTCAACTCCATTTCCTAAACTACTACCCTTTCTCTAACTTCGATCCCCAAAGAGATGATTTTGAAACAGTTTTGTTGGTTTCCCGAAGCACATAAAAATGATAGATCTGATGAGGTCAATCCGTATTTTACAAATACAATGTGTAGAGACTCATCATTGAATAGTTTAAACAGAGAATGATGTCTGTTCTATGAAGCTTTCTAGCCGTAAAGACCACAAACTACCCTCTATTTATCTAGCTTATGTTTTTCCTGCATTGTATTGTTCTATATACTTTTTTCAGCTCTTGGGGGAAGGGAGTTGTTTGTTCAGCAGGTGCTATGTATAGTAAATTGCTGCATCCATTTCTGCTGCTATATAAATAATGAACAATTCTGCATTCACAACACTAGATAGCCACAGTGATAATAAATACCCCTTATTTTAGAGTAAAAAAAAAGGAATGTAAGAGTTTTGCCTTGCTTCAGCAGGTAAGACTTCTCAGGTTGGCACGTGACCTTATTTTTCATCTTCGAAACCGCAGTCTAGCAGTTCGTGAGATTGCTCATAAAATATGCCAGTTGCTTAGTAAACAAAAAAGCATGATTGTTGTATTCAATCCCAGAAATCATATGCCGTTTTCTCTTCCCAGTTATCCCTCAAATTTGGAATTTTCAGTTAAAAAAATTAGGAGCTTATTCTCCTGTTTCTTCTCTCTACCTTCCTAGTTTAATTTGCAATGACACATGTGTAATCAAAACTTGGGCTTGGGACCAGCAGTTAGCGTAATGGCTATGTCGCTGGACTCCCACGTAGTCGACCGCGGTTCGAGTCCCGGACCCGGCGGCTTAAACTCACGCCGGGCGC
The DNA here is from genome assembly GCA_026018925.1 of Tupaia tana. Taxonomy (NCBI): domain Eukaryota; kingdom Metazoa; phylum Chordata; class Mammalia; order Scandentia; family Tupaiidae; genus Tupaia; species Tupaia tana. The sequence continues at coordinate 28,342,777 of JAKSZU010000024.1, read as the reverse complement.
GTGTGCGTGCGTGCCCAGGATCCCGAGAGGAGAATGGAGGAGAAGGGATTGCGGCGTGGCCATCCCCCCTGGGGGGTGATTTCCTGCTTTCTATCTCTCTGTCTCTCTCTGTCTGTCTGGCGAGCGCACGCGCCCTATAGCAAAAAAACCTCTCCAAAAAAAAAAAAAAAAAAAAAAAAAACTTGGGCTTCGGACTCAGTTATGAGTTAGAAAATTGGACCTATCAATTACCAAATGTAGGGCCATAAGCAAGTTACTTAGCTTTTCTGAGCCTCATTTGCCTTACCATATTTTCTGGGGGTGATAAAGCTTTGGGAGAGTCATGTGGCAATTAAATGAGATTGTATATAAACAACTCCAGTCTCTGGAACAGAATAACTCAAAGCAGCAATTCTTGTTTTGAGGTGTTTCCATAGCTCTTCTGTTATATACTCCATAACTCTTACCTGTTAAACTGCCTGTCATCAGGGGCCGGCAGGTGGCATGGTGGTTGCTGGACTCCCACATGGCCCATCAACATTCAAGTCCCAGACTTGGTGGCTTGCTTTCTCACTTTCCCCACACTCCCTTTCTCTATGTCTCTCTCTGATCAGTTAAAAAAATAATAGCAATAGGGACCAGCAGTTAGCGTAAAGGCTATGTCGCTGGACTCCCACGTAGTCGACCGCGGTTCACGTCCCGAACCCGGTGGCTTAAAACTCACGCCGGGTGCGTGTGCATGCGTGCCCAAGATCCCGAGAGGAGAATGGAGGAGAAGGGATTGCGGTGTGGCCATCCCCCCTGGGGGGTGATTTCTCGCTTTCTGTTTCTCTGTCTCTCTCTGTCTGGCGAGCGCACGCGTCCTATAGCAAAAACCTCTCCAAAAAAAAAAAAAATAATAGCAATGATGAATAAAAATTAAATAAAATAATTTTAAAAAATGCCTGTCATCATCACTAGATGATGAAGAACTTAAGGGCAGAGGCAAGCCTTAGTTGTCTCTATATCTCCAAAGTCTAGCCTAGTAAATATTAGACATTCGGCACATATTTTATAACTCCATAAACCAATGGGTGAATTTGGTGGTGTCTCAGGGTACCAACATAATGTTACTCTTTTCCTTACACTGAAAAAAAAAAAGCCCTTTGAAAATATCAAATTATGAAATGTTCAGGGCATCCCATTATCCTCGGAACAATGTTTGATTTGGCTTTGATTTGGGAATAACAGTCCCTTCATCCCCCTAAGCCCAGAGATAGTGTGAGGCTATAGCTTGTGGTGTAGATGCTGTTCGTTCTCTGGCCACAAGCCTTTACTGGGTCATAACTGCTGTGTGTGTTGTCTACAAGAAGCTTAGAGCTACAGCCTTTGGAGACTCTCCCTCCATTAACAGGCACCTCTTGTCTATAGACAGTGGGCTGTTATACCCACTGTCCCAGCCAGGTGATTCGTTGTAGTCAATGTTTGATATACAGGAAGACAAAATCCTGGCCCCTTCTCAACTATACTTAACCCTAGTATAGCCTACACTTACCCATAACAAATGAATAGCATTGTGCATCTGACCAATGCTGAGGCTGTCAGTATTGGGGCTATATAACTTCAATCAATTCACGCATGTGGACAAAATAAAGGCTTGTTCACAGAGTTTTTCTTATAAGAGCCCTGTTCCATAATAATCTTGCATCTTTTCTTTTTAAAAAGATGTATTTATTTTTAATTTATTATCATTATTCATCAAATTGATTTATTATTATTATTAGTCTTCAATTTTGAGAGAGACAGAGAGAAAGAGTGAGAAAGCAAGCCACCAGGTCTAGGGGACTCAAATTGTGGTTGGCCATGTAGGAGACCAGCACCTCAACAACCACAGCACCTGCTGGTCCCTTAGTCTTGCATCTTTACACCCTAGCATGACCTTTGGAGTGAAGACCTTGAATAATTCTCCACTCTCTACAAAATAAGGCCCCAAGTCCAGACACCAATACATGAGGACAGTCACAGAGTGGCCCTTTCCTACCCTTCTGGCCTCTTTTTTTTTCTCTCCTTTTTTGTACTTTTGTTCATGTTTGGAAAGACAGGCCTTATTTTCATATTTTTAGATGTAAAGGTTAGTACACTTATCAAAACTTACCACTTTATAACAAAGGATCAAGATAGATTTCTTAACATTTAATACTGCTTGACATTTGACTAAGAAAAAGAATATTAACAAAAGGCATTCTTAAAAATATAAAGACAGAGTGCCAGAATGTTCTAGTTTTATCAATAAAGGAACACAGATTAATTTATTTGTGGTAAATACATTTATTTCCCAGAATGGTTGGTTCTCACAAGAAAGGGAGAGACGGAACCAATTTTCCAAAGGCTATATTTAAATCCATCAAAACTGAATGGGAAATATTTTTTCCTCTGTGATAATATCAAGATGTAGCAGTGCTTCGAGTGGAAATTATCAACATCTGTTAACTTAGCAATAGAGACATGCACCAAAAACTCAAAACCAAAGCTCAAAACACCCACCCCAAGGTCTCTCAAAAATCCCCCAAATCCAGTGTTTTAGTGGTTGCCGGGAGTCAATGCACAAACCAAGTTGACTTGATCAGTTGCACAATGGTCAATAGGTTTCCAGAACTGGATCCTAGCTACATGGTTGATGCTAGAAATTATATTGAATAAATAGATTCTCATTCTTCTGCTTACATTCTCAAATGTGGACACTGAGGACTGGAGTGGCCCGTATGATACATTTTTAAAACATGTCCTAACTCCTTGCACTGTGCCCTTGAGATGGGAAGGTTCCACATAGCTCTTACCGAAGCGTCCCATGCTTAGCAGGATATGAATGAGCCAGGACGAGGTCTAGAAGGGTATACATTCTTCCATCCTCTGTGGTCTAAGGAGACATGTGGTTCAGTATTGCCACCAACTAAGAGATGAGAGGGGAAACAGGAGGCTATTTGGGTGGGTCACTAGATGACCAGTATCCTCACCCTCATCCTATATTTTTGCTGGTTCTAGATAATCCATGGCAACCTGGGGACTGATGGGAATTCAAATACCCAACAAGAAACTGAAAATAGCCCGAGGTAGAGAGTGGTGATTTTTGAGCATGGGGAGCGTGTTGATTTTAGATTTTGCCCTCCTTTCAGTCTTAGGGAGAGCCTACTGCATTTCAGAGTTAAAGAAATGTAGGAGAGGTCCAGAGTTTGGATGTTTAATGATCCATCCAAAGGGAGACTGGCTATCTTAGAGAAATTTCACATGGACACTGAAGCAGACATCCTAGAGAATGTAGGACTACAGCTGGTTGGAATTCATGTGCCCATTGAGAAGTGAGAGGGACTCAGAGAGGAGCCAAGTGTCTGGAGCCCTGCTGCTCAATGCCACTTGAGCTATGAGGGCTTATTCCTAGCCCACATCAACGCCCAAAAACATTTTGGAGTGTCCAGAGACCATTAAGAGAAAGCAGAGCCAAGCAAGAGGGTGAAGACTAAAGAGGTTAAAAATAAAGTCTAGTATGGTTCTGTGTATAGATTGAATCCTAAATTCGGAAATCCCTCATTTGTATTTGCTGTGTGACGACTGCTGATTAGAGTCTGTATACCAGCAGAGCTGAGACAGTCACAGACCTCACTGTCCCATCTAAGTAAGACTTAGGTGTTGTGAACTAAGAGAAGAAAAAATGAGTGACCAATAAATAAACAACCCCCCCAAACAAACAAACAATCAAATCTCCTCCCCCCATCATTTCTTTTCTTTTCTTTTTTTTTTTTTTTGGAGAGGTTTTCGCTATAGGGCACGTGCGCTTTTCAGACAGACAGAGAGAGACAGAGAGACAGAAAGTGAGAAATCACCCCCCAGTCCCTTCTCCTCTCGGGATCTTGGGCACACATGCACACGCGCCTGGCGTGAATTTTAAGCCACCAGGTCCGGATCGCGAACCGCGATCGACTACGTGGGAGTCCAGCGACATAACCATTACACCAACTGCTGATTCCCCCCCATCATTTCTTGAAATAGCCTCATTAAAACAGACAAACAAACAGAAATTTAAAAAAACACAATAAAATATATTCTCCCTGTGCCATTCTCTCAGGAGTTATAAACAGCTGGAGGAGATGGGAAATAGATTGTGTTGGTAATGAAACAATGGTCCGTGACATTTCCAGAAGAAATGAAAAAAAGCTGAAAAGATGATGCAGCTGTGAGAAAACACAATATGTAACTCTGCTTTTATCTCGTGAACTTGGTTTTAATACGCACAGGCAGAGAGTTTAAACAATGACATTGTGCCCTCCCCAAACTCTGGAGTCACATTATTTATTATTTATGGTAATTTCCAATCAGGACAATCACTGTCATCACTGTAAGTATTTAGACAGGTGACAAGATGCAGTAGATTAGAACATGAAGCACCCATGGTGCCTTTTCTGCAAGATCTGTAGGAGTTGCTTCATCACTAGATTCCTGACTAAGGTCAAATCAAGAACGTGACCTTCTTATCTCACTGTAGTTATCAGATATATCTTTTATTTGAGGACCTTTGTAGTAAGTGCTTTTTTAAAAAATTTTTTTAGGAGAGGTTTTTGCTATAGGGCGCGTGTGCTTGCAAGAAAAACAGAGAGAGACAGAGAGATAGAAAGTGAGAAATCACCCCCCAGGGGGAATGGCCACACCGCAATCCCTTCTCCTCCATTCTCCTCTTGGGATCTTGGGCATGCACGCACACGTGCCCAGCATGAATTTTAAGCCACCGGGTCCGTGACTCGAACCGCAGTTGGCTACATGGGAGTTCAGCGACATAGCCATTACGCTAACTGCTGGTCCCAGGTTAGTGCTTTGGTCTATCTATTGTAGCAATGTTGCCATTACAACCTGGTGGAGGGAAAAAAGAACTGGAGAATTTAGACTTTGGCAAACTCAGTGGTATAATGGGCACAAAGACTAAAAGGGCGAGTATATGGCCGTGACCTCTATCAGACCAGCAGCTGTTCTAAACCTTTTCTTCTCCCCCTGCACATGATGGTGGATGTTTTCGTGCACCTCTCCCTGACATGTATATTTCTGAATTTTGATGAATCCCACAAAATGTCGCAAAGAAGTAAAGCAAATAATGTAACATTTTTATGGTATTCATAAACTATATTTTATAAGCATGTGAGCAATGAATCAGCCTTCTAGAGATCTCAACAGTTGTCTTGTTACAAAGAAAACATGGTTTATTCGATTTTGAAAAAAATGACTGAACTTGTAAAGAGACTCAACACTTCTAGACCGTCGCTCCATAAGTAGTATTAACAAGCTAGAAAGTATGTGCTATTAAAGAATAAGCACAAATAAAACTTACTTGATGCAGAAATTACAACATGCAGATTCACCGATTTTCAGTGTACTCTGATTGCTATAAATAATAATATTGCAGATTTCATTTGAGTAATCATTTTGCCTACCTTCGATTTTGAAGTAACAGTTGAGATGGGACTAACTAGAATGTCTGTAGCATCCTCCTTACTAACGTGCACTGGAGATATGGATGTACCTATCAATTATGTGTCTACCTATTGATGCCGTCTTCCTTAGGTCAACCAAAAAAAAAAAAAATCAAACAGAATTAACTCTGACATCACAACTCAGAAGCATGACAAAAATGCATAATTACTAAAGAAAGTTTGAAATGGAATTTAATTTTTTGTTGCTTTTATTGTAAACAGTAGTACATGTGTATGGTATACTCTAAAGGCAAACTATATAATGTAGAAAGTTGGGACCAGCAGTTAGCATAATGGCTATGTCGCTGGACTCCCATGTAGCCGACCGTGGTTTGAGTCCCAGACCTGGTAGCTTAAACTCACACCGGGCGCGTGTGCGTGCGCGCCCAAGATCCCTAGAGGAGAATGGAGGAGAAGGGATTGTGGCATGGCCATCCCCCTGGGGGGTGATTTCTCGCTTTCTATCTCTATGTCTGTCTTTCTGGCGAGTGCACGCGTCCTATAGCAAAAACTTCTCAAAAAAAAAAAAAAAAAAGAAAGGATGATGTCTTCCTACATAATCATAGTCTACAAATAAAAACACATTAGCACTTTGCAATCTCTCTCTCTCTCTCTATTATATATATATAATATTATATATATTATATATATTATATATAATATATTATATATATATACATATACCTATCTGGAGTACAAAGAATGGTATGAGCATTAGATGGAGCTAGGGAATTAGACCTCTTAGGAGAGAGACTAAATGAGAAGGTTTAGGTGTGGAAGGACTCTTGGACTTATAAACTGGTTGGAGGCTGATGATGGAGGCTGAGCTGGAGAGCCAGAGAGAGAGAGAGAGAGAGAGAGAGAGAGAGAGAGAGAGAGAGAGAGAAAACCTGTAGACTGTAGGCTTTCTGTGGTTAGGGACAGGTTTGTTTTTATCCACTATTTTTATCTCTAGGGCCTAGAGCAATCCCTAACTAAAAATATCTAACTATTCGTAATGAATAAATTCTGGTACTGGGGTGCCATGTAAATCTAAGCAAGACAGGTACAGGAAGAAGTATATATATTGAGGGCCAGCTGGTGGTGCAGGGTAATACAGCTGAACCCACATGGAAAGGGTCCTGGATTTTTTTTTTTTTTCTTTTTTTGGAGAGGTTTTTGCTATAGGGCGCGTGCGCTCGCCAGACAGACAGAGAGAGACACAGAGATAGAAAGCAGGAAATCACCCCCCAGGGGGGATGGCCACGCCGCAATCCCTTCTCCTCCATTCTCCTCTCGGGATCTTGGGCACGCACGCACACGCGCCCGGCGTGAGTTTAAGCTACCAGGTCTGGGACTCAAACCACGGTCGGCTACATGGGAGTCCAGCGACATAGCCATTACGCTAACTGCTGGTCCCAGGGTCCTGGATTTGTATCCTGGGACTCCCTGAGCATATCAGGCATATGTGTATGTCTGTGGTCCAGGCCAGCTAAACTTGGGTGAATGCCAACAGGAAGACTATTGAGAGTGACTTGTTCTCTCTCTCTCTCTTTTTTTTAAGAAGTATTTTATTTAACTTTATTTATTTTTATTTATTTTAATTTGATGAGAGAGAGAGAGAGAGAGAGAGAAAGCAAGTCATCAGGTGTAGGACTTGAACAGTAGTCGGCCATGTGGGAGTCCAATACCCATAACTACCACGCCACCTGTCGGCCCCTCTTTTTCTTTTTTTTAAGAAATTATTTATTTATATATTCCATGAGAGTGAGAGACAGGGCACCCCCAACAGTGTTTTCATGCTGTGACCCTCCGCCAGCTTAACCAGCCTAGATGATGAGCATGCAAGCACACACCTGGCATGTAGAGAGGGCCTGGGATGCGAACCCAGGACCCTGTGGGTCCAGTTGTGTTTCTACAATGCCACAATTTGGACCTGAGGGCACCTGTTTCTTTGTCTTCTCTCTTCTCTCTTAGAGGAAATAAATTAATAAATCCCCCCCACACACACACACACTTTTTTGTTTTTCGTTTTTTTGAGAGGTTTTCGCTATAGGGCGCGTGCGCTCGCCAGACAGACAGAGAGAGACAGAGAGATAGAAAGCAGGAAATCACCCCCCAGGGGGGATGGCCACGCCGCAATCCCTTCTCCTCCATTCTCCTCTCGGGATCTTGGGCACGCACGCACACGCGCCCGGCGTGAGTTTAAGCCACCGGGTCCGGGACTCGAACCACGGTCGACTACGTGGGAGTCCAGCGACATAGCCATTACGCTAACTGCTGGTCCCTAGAGGGTTACATGTTACTTGTGTTTGTATTCAGGTGTTTATTTTTTTTCTGTTTAAAGTTTTATGTATATTAAGGAATTGAACTCTTTGACATCCACGTGACAAATATTTTCTACTCCTCTTATGAGTCTCTTCCATTTATTTGATTATAATATCTGTTACTGTAAACAGTATTTTAATTATAGTTTTTTCTTTATTTATGATAAGGTGGGTATGCATGTGAGGAGTGGGAGAGAGAGAACGGGGGGAAAGGAGACAGAAGCCCTCTGTCCAGGGTCTGGTCATGGCACAATCTACTGCTTTCAGTCCTCTAGCTCTTCATAATAGGTCTTGGGAACTCATTGGCATAGCTGGGGAGTTCTAAACTGACCAGACTGAGGGTGTGAGCAGAGCTTGCCTTGTAGGATCCAGTATTCTTTGAGCAGTGAATTACCATTGCACCATAGAGCCGCCCCTCCCCCCATATTGTAATTTTTAAATAAAATGTATTTCTTTGACTTTGTCAATAAGGAATACATACCCATGATTCACAACATAAAAATAATCAGAATGACAAATCTCTTTTTTTTTACCCCTGTGTCCATCCATCCATTTCCAGTATCCTCAACCAGCCATGACAAGTACTACTGTTATTATCGGTGTGTCTGGTTTTTCAGGATTTATTTTTGTGTATAGAAACAAATAGATGTTTGTTTCTATACGCATGGTGGTTAAGTCAGCTGGATCCCTCATAGCCAGCTATGTACCAGACTCAGCACTTGAAAGAGCATGGTGTGTGTGTGTGTGTGTGTGTGTGTGTGTGTGCGCGCGCGCACGTGCGCATGCGTACTCAAAATCCCAAGAGGAGAATGGAGGGATTATAGCATGGCCATCCCCCTGGGAGATAACTTTCCCACTTTCTTCTTCTCTCTCTCTTTCTCTGTTTCTCTCTGGTGAGCACACATGCCCTATTGCAAATGTTTGCAAAAAAAGAAAGGAAAAAGGAAAAAAGAAACAAATCCAAATGCAGATGCCTATTTTATTTCTTCTTGGATATGTGAAAGGAAAATTGTACATATTTTGTACCCTGTTATCGACTGTTTCATCCTATAGTATATTTTGAAAACTTTCCACACCAGTACCTGGTGAGCCACAATCCCTTCTCCTCCATTCTCCTCTTGGGATCTTGGGCATGCACACACATATGAGTTTAATCTACCGGGTCCGGGACTCAAACCGCGGTCAACTACATGGGAGTCCAGCCACATAGCCATTATGCTAACTGCTGGTCCCTACATTTCTAAACAATATGAATGCTTCCTGAAGAACTCTAAGTGTAATACCCTTATCACATTCAAGTGATGCTAACTATAATTCATTAACATCATTAAATGTACTAAGTTCACATTTTCCTAGTTGTCTTAATTTTTTACAGTTCCTTTGAATCAGAATATAGATTTTATATATTGTAAATATACACCTCATTTAATCATTTTTGTGATGATGACATTTAACAATAATATTCATTTACGTGAATATGTTCCAATTGATAATATTGAAGTTTGTTCACTGTTAAATTAGGGAGACTTTAGATAGGGTCTTGGTTATAAAGCTTCTCTCAGTCTGACTTAGTATCATAACGTCAAGTTATGATCCAATGTATTTAAAGCATTTAGATATTATGGTAGAAATGGAATCTAAAAAACATCTTTGTGGATGCTCTTGAAGCAAAGGAAGAAATTATTTCATAGACAAAGATGGAAGAGAGACATGTGCTTATAGGCCTCCCAGGTAACAAGCTGATATTCAAGTGGTCCTTGAGAAAGAAGGGTATGTTTTGACTATTATCCCTTTCTCCTCCGTTGTTCAAATTCTCCTTCTTTGGAAAGACGGATGAAATGAGGACATTTTATTTGCCTTTAAACTAGACAGCATGCCAAGCGTTGTTAAAGATGGCTCTGCTCCTGAATCATTAAAGGCCAGTGGAGGATCTGCAATGAAATGTGCCGGTTTTTGACATTCCGTAACATTGCCCTTCACTGCAGCTGCCAAAGTGAGCAGCTGCTTCTTACGTTCCCCTGCCATTTCCTAGCGTGGCTGAAAGAGGTCAGCTCTGTTTTCTCATTACCGATCTTTCCACTGGCGGGGCATCTGGATTCATAGTCCTCTTGTATCCTAATTCAATATTTTCTTTACCTCATAAATGACATGGTAGGCATGACAGATTGGGCAACCTATGGCAACAAAGATTTTTTTGGTGTGGCCCCAGCAACTCAGTCCCAGTGGTTTAACCCCAGAAACCCAGCCCAGATGATACAAGAATCCCTGTATTTTTCCACTGAGCCAAGTCACAGGAGTCCTCTTGAGGACATAGAGAGGGGAGGAAGGTGAAAAACAGAGGTCTACCATTTGCTTCTGCTTCTTCCAACTTGCCGACATTTCACACAAGTAACACAAGCAAAGATGAGCAATAACTAGGAGGCTGTCCTGCCTTTGGTCATAGCAAAGCCTGATGTTCTAGAGTCATTAGACTGAACTTAGAGGGGTTTTCTAGCTCCATCCATTGCTTCTGTAAACATAAGTAAATGAACTTGATATTAGAAACTCCTTTTAGATCATTCGAGTTAGAGAAGAAATATAATATCCAACAGGGTATCAAAATACCTTCATAAAATCAGCCTTGAAGTGTTGGCCAAGGGCCTGCTTGGACAACGGTGGACTTAAGTCAGGTTCTAAGAGCATTCTGGACACAAGGATTTTTCTGGAGTAGAGCTGAGGACCTAGAAGTAGACTTAAGCACCTGGGATAGATTCAGACCACTGCTGGAAAGGTCTTAATGCTCCCAAATGTTGTTTTTTCATACCTGGCTGGTGTTTGAAATTCTACCACTAGATAGTCCTCATTTCAGCTTAGGCTTAGCGGTTAACCTGCAGCTGCCTACATGTGGATGAATGGGTCAGTTCCCCCTCCTGAAAGAATGTTTCTAAGAGCAAGGGACATTGGAAAATGGGATGGATTAGAATGAAGTTGGGAAGTAAAGTTGAGGGGAGAGGACTGTAAAGGTGGGAAAAACACGCGGAACATGAGCAATACAACACTCAAGATAACCCTCTTATGCAACCAGTTTGCTTATGTGTAGACTTGGTAAGGACCCAAAATAAGGTTTACCTGAACAATTGTGTAAGCAATTGTAATGATTTATAACCCATGTGCTATTCTAAGAGACAATGGATGCCAACAGAGAGAGCCCCCCATCTCAGATATTCCAGGCTGAGTCAAAATCATTTTTCTGGATTGATATCTCGGTTGCCATTGAAATATCGCAGATGCTGGTATCCCAGTTTCTGGATGTGTTCTAGATCTTTGGGACTCACAGTGTGGTCCATTGCTGCTCAGACAGCAGCCGAAACTTGTTAGATGCCCACCAACTCAGGTTGCACTCAGACCAAGTGAATGTAAATGAATAAGATCTCTAGTTTGCGAATCACAGTTCTAGACCATCTTTTATAATTGGCTGTCCAAAAATGATTTGTCAGAGCAGGATGAAGTGACCTTTGTAGAGAAATCCAGAGGAGGTTGTGTTTTCTCATCGCCAGAGCCGTACTCTTTCTTGATATGGCCCTGTGTGGCAGATGGCTAATGTTCATTTAACACACATCTGGACTCACTGGTAAAAAGGATTAAGAGCTTCAGAAGAGAAACAGTATCATAATATGTCTGCTACTGAGACTCTTTAGTCCTTGGATAAAGATATTTCATTCTAAACCCTGGAGCAATACCAAACACTTGTTTAATTTGTGATTTTTCTTTTTTCTTATTTTTTTTCATGAGCAGAAAAATGACAGAGCCCATGTGGCAGCTAGAAGGAAGTATGAACTATTCCAGACCAAAAATGAGCCTACAGCTCCTGCAGCCTCACCAGCCCAGGGAGATAGATTCAGGAGCTGACCCAGCCCTCTCACCAGCTCCGCAAGGTAAGTTAGGAGTCAGACTCTCATGATGAGATTGATGATAGCAGGTGAGTACAATTAGATTCTCAAGAGTTTTGATTTAGGGACCAGCAGTTAGCGTGATGGCTATGTCACTGAACTCCCACGTAGTCGACCGTGGTTCGCGTCCTGGACCTGGTGGCTTAAAACTCATGCCAAGCGCATGTGTGTGCGTGCCCAAGATCCCAAGAGGAGAATGGAGAAGAAGAGATTGCGGCATGGCCATCCCCCTTGGAGGGTGATTTCTCACTTTCTGTCTCTGTGTCTCTGTCTGGCGAGCACACACACCCTATAGCAAAAACCTCTTAAAAAAAAGTTTTGATTTAATATAAAATGCACATACTTTACAAAAACACAAAAGGCATTCTTTGCACTTAAGAACTGACACACCTTGTGATTTTAAGATCATGTAGAAACTCAGTCCTTCTTGTTTATTACTGAATAATTAAAAACAAAAAGGTAGATTAAGTAAATCACTTTGTGGTCACTATCCTCAACCACATATTGGAAGATGTCACCCTTCCTTTCAAGAAGCTGCTATGTATTTATATTTTACAATGAAGAACATACTAGGAGAACTTTTCTTTATGAGGAGGAAAGAATTATAGCTAGGTTTTGCCTTAAAGTATTGTTGCATGCAGTATTTAGCTGCTAAAGTGGTTTTAACCACATTAAGCCCTTAAGATGAAGACTTTTTGACCAAGAATGGAAAGACATGAGACCATCTGCTGAGCCTGTACTTTTTATGGGCAGAGAGGTCATCTGATTGGCCTCAGCAACCCACATTTTATCCTGGTATAATCGTTACCAGCCCTGCCTCCACCTATCACTACCCTGTCCACACTTGATTTGGAGCGTTCATTATTAAACTGAAAAACTTGTCCACTTTCCAAGTTATAGAGAGTCACTATATAGTCATTTATATTTGATCAATAAGGTAAATTGCCACTTACCACTATGGTCTGCGTGGCCCTCAATTAGTTGACCCCACTTTACTATTTCAATCTAATTTCTGACATTCTCCAATGTGCTCTGCGTTCCAACTCTAGTGAACTGCTAGGTTCCCAGAGTATGTCATGTTGTTTGAGTTTTCTGTGGCTTTGTATGGGGCCTTTCGCTCTGCTGAAGGGAATTTATTTTCCCTATAATCTCGGTCAACTCTTCTTTCTTTGGGACTCTGTTCGTACAAGCCCGTAGTAAAGTCTCGCTAAGATAAACTTCCATGCCTGGGTACTTTGTAGCACTTAGATGCCTTGCTGACTATGAGTGGATTCCACCATCCAGCCTGGAGAGTATTCCCCGTGGTGGACACTCAACACAAGTGTGTGCAAGAGAGGAAGGGAGGGAAGGAGGAAGGAAAAGGAAAAGAAAAAAAAAAAAAGGAAAGAAACAAGGAAGGAAGGAATAAAACAAGAACCATTGTAGAGCCAATAGCCACTGAAAGGAAAACTGGACTCTGGGAGTAACTTTTGTATGATCCTGTGAGATTTCTCGTTAGTTCTATGTTCGTATTTATTATCTTTTTGTCCTTTCTTCTTGGGAAACGCCGGGTGGGGACAGGCAACCAAAGTGCTTATTCTGTAGTTCTGTAGGGAAAAGTCTGGTCTGAAAGAATAAGTGAGAGCAATTTTAAGAAAGGGGCAGAGGAACCAGCAGTTAGCGTAATGGCTATGTCGCTGGATTCCCATGTAGTCGACCACGGTTCGAGTTCCGGACCCGGTGGCTTAAAACTCACGCCAGGCGCATGTGTGTGTGTGCCCAAGATCCCAAGAGGAGAATGGAGGAGAAGGGATTGTGGCGTGGCCATCCCCCCCTGGGGGGTAATTTCTTGTTTTCTGTCTCTCTGTCTCTCTGGTGAGCGCACGCACCCCATAGCAAAAACCTCTCCCCCCCCCAAAAAAAATAAAATAAAGGAGCAGAAAGTTCAATTCCTAGAGCTGATGGGTAAAATAAAAAAGCATGGCAGGGGACTAGCCTGGGACCATAAAATACCCCAGAGGTGTCTATACTGACTAAAAGTTTTGTCAACTGTCATCTGACTGAATTTCAAAGTAATAGTTACATTTATTATAATACTATTAACGCAAAGACAGAAATCAGTACAAAGGAATTTTTATTCCATAAGGATCTCATTAAAAGATGGGTGATCATAAAGAGAGTTTTAGGATGGCAGTGTATCTGGCTAAATATATGAGTCTTCACTCCCTCAGTGTTTCTAATGGTTGGTCTGTGATCACCTGCACCATTTACCTGGGTGGCTTGTTAAAATGCAGACTTGGGGGTCCTTCTCCAGACCCATTGAACCAGGGTTTAGGGAGTGGCCATGAACTCTGATCCTCCACAGCCCACTGGGGTTTCCTATATCCACTATAGTGAGAGTCACTGTCCAGGGAGAGGTCTGCGGTCTTTCTCAACTATTTCTACCTCAGACAGTAGGGAGTAGGGGCTCCCTCCTTGTAGGAGAATCAACATTTCCTTTTCTTTTTCAAAAAAAGTTGAGACCAGCAGTTGGCGTAATGGCTATGTCACTGAACTCTCATGTAGTTGACCACGGTTCGAGTCCCAGACCTGGTGGCTTAAACTCAAGGGGGTGTGTGTGCGTGCGTGCCCAAGATCCCGAGAGGCGAATGGAGGAGAAGGGATTGTGGCATGGCCATCCTCCCTGGGGGGGGGGGGGGGGGATGATTTCTTGCTTTCTGTCTCTCTGTCTCTGTCTTTCTGGCGAGCGCATGTGCCCTATAGCAAAAAAGCCCAAACTTCTCCTCCCTAAAAAGTTTATTCTATTTATTTCTACAAAGAAAGGGAGGCATCCACAACATGGCCCTCATGCCATGGTCACCTCCCAGCCTCAGTCAGCCTGCATCATGGGACCACAGGCAGTGTTTATCCAGTGCGTACAGGGAGACGTTGGGATGTGAACCTGGGGCTTTCTCACACAGGTCCAGCATTGAAGGGTATCGTATTACAGGTGCAGTACTGTCTGGCCCTGGAGAGTCAACGTTCCCACATGACAGTTGAACTGAAGAAATAAAATACCTCACCTTGCTGCTTGAGCCTCCCCTGGGAAATGTGGGCAGGAGAGTGACCCTCATTTCTGCCATGTTTCCTCTGTCTGGAGGTGCCTATGAGAGTCCATGTCACTGATAGGGATGGCTGAGTGGCTCTGGAAAATTCCTCTTCCGTGTGTCTTTGCATCAGCGGTGGAGATGGGATTGCAATCAGCTTGACACCTTCTTTTTGAATTTCCCAGATCACAGAGACAGACATTTAGTTTCCCAGTTGGCTTTCTTTGGGCATGTCCAGTTTCTGAAATTGTGGAAGGTTAACCTGGTAGGTCTTTGTACTTAGTGGCCAGGAGACGAGATGCAAACTGGGTTAAGGGGAAAACAGAGTCTCCCCAGGAAAAGGATATGCGGATGTTTTTATCATTATAATGGAGAAGACTTTGACAGTGTGATAGTAACTGCAGTATTTTCTGGCTACCTGGCTGTCCCTCAATGTCACATGCATGTTAAATGGTAATGATGAAGGTTTAGAAACTATTCCATTTTAAAATGGACTTTTCTACTATTTTAAGTCATTTTCTGTGCCACAGAATACCCTAAGTCCATTTCTATTCCCAAACTTTTGAATTCATATAAGAGTTTTTATACCAGTTTCTTTACAGCAAGGGGAGTATTATTATTATTATTATTACTATTATTTTTACTGTTTTTTTGTATTATTTAAGAATAAATGATTCAGGGGACCAGCAGTTAGCTTAATGACTATGTCGCTGGACTCCCATGTAGTCGACCACAGTTCGTGTCCTGGACCCGGTGGCTTAAAACTCACACTGGGCACATGTGTGTGCGTGCCCAAGATCCCGAGAGGAGAAAGGAGGAGAAGGGATTGTGGCGTGGCCATCCCCCCTGGGGGGTGATTGCTTTCTGTCTCTCTGTCTCTCTCTATCTGTCTGGTGAGCACATGCACCCTATAGCAAAAACCTCTCCAAAAAAACCAAAACAACAACAACAACAACAAAACAAATGATTCAGGATGATTGTTTTTGTATTATTTAAGTCATGTCTAAAACATTGCTTTTAAGCCAAGACTTCTCAATTTGCCAATGTCTTGCATTGTCCAACTTTTTGCAAATGAATACCGTGCTTGAACCCGTTATCTGTCTGTTTTTAAAAATTAGGTCAGATTCGTTTAAACGCTGCACGATAAAGGAAGTTTGTTTTCGTTTTGGGAAAAATGAAATCCAGAGAGTCTGGATTGCTGCCTAGATAGCTCGCATAAATTAATTAACCGAATTTCCCTTTACTTCCTGTGTCTGAAGACTGCAGATAGGAACACAGAGCTCTGTGGAGTAAATCGGAGTTCTTTTGAACAAGAATGATCAGAAAACATGGCATATAGCAAGTGCGGATCAAGACGAATGATGGGTGTGAGGGCATTTTGCTTGTAACTAGTATTAGCCCAAGAAGAATCACCTGGCATGAAGAATTACATGGGGGACCAGCAGTTAGCGTAATGGCTATGTCGCTGGACTCCCACATAGTCGACCGCGGTTCGAGTCCCGGACCCGGAGGCTTAAACTCACGCCGGGCGCGTGTGCGTTCTTGCCCAAGATCCCTAAAGGAGAATGGAGGAGAAGGGATTGCGGCGTGGCCATCCCCCCTGGGGGGTGATTTCCTGCTTTCTATCTCTCTGTCTTTCTGGCGAGCGCACGCGCCCTGTAGCAAAAACCTCTCCAAAAAAAGAAAAAAAAAAAAAAAAGAATTACATGGCACTTAGGCTTATATTGTGGCGTCCATAGCCACTTGAAGGAAAGTTGAATCCATTCTTTCAAACAAGAGGTTAATCACATTCAGGCTGATCCAGTAGAGGGCACTGTATCTCTGTGCTTATGTGTATATTTATTGGTATACTAAATACTATTAAACATGCCCTATATTACAACAACATATATTACTATAATGCAATAGAGCACACTCACATATTTAGCATTCCTTTTAGAATTTACTTTTCCTCCTCCCCAGAGGATGAGAGATTGCTTATGTGAGAAAACACAGCTTGTAGATGAAAACGTTCATGATAATACACTTCAATGTGAAGCAATTGTACCCCTGCCCATCCATACCCACACACTTATGGAGTAAGAAAGGTAGGTTTTCTCTCTCTAAAAAAAAAAAAAATTAAGGCAACATTGTTTTTTATGATTCTGGCTTTTAAGTAGAGGGATTATTGCCATTTTTTTTTCTTCCTCTCCAGGAAGCATATGAATTTCTTGAAAACGACTTGAGTAACTCAAATGCTGGAATAAAGAATTTCGATTTTTAAGTTGTTTTCTTGCTGCTCCTGCATTCCCCACCTCCCCACCACCATACCTCCTCTCCCTTCCCCGTCCCCAAGCACCAGCTGGAGCTTCTCAAGGAGGTGAGCTTGCTGAGCAAGGGCGGGGATTTGCGCGGTGAGGCTGCGTGCTGGCTTCCCCAGGCGCCTCTGTGCGCAGTGCAGCGAAACCTCCTTCCGCTCACTGAAGTCCTGAAATTTCCCCATAATTTCAGTTCATTTCCAAAGGCCCCCTGGAAAACGTCTTCGTCAGGTGGTGCGGTGGGAAGATCCCTCCCTGCCCTGTCGGTGGTCGTTGTTCCTTGATTGCTGCATGTCTTCCTCTTCTACCGTCATTCATGTTCAAATGCGCCAGCTGATGAGCGAGTTGGAGCAACCAGAGTGGCAAACACTGCCCGCAGAGCAGTTCTTTAGAGTTGAGACATGAGGCTTTTATAACTAGCACAGGGCACGGAGATTTTGCAATGCAGGGATCCTTTAGCTGCGACTACTGGAAGGGAAGCGCATCCATTCTCCGCAGTTAACCTGGAACAGGCCTCCTTCTCCTGGTAAACATGATGACTTCCTGAGAATGGGATTTAGCTGTGTCTTCCTCTGTCTTAATTAAAGGGGAGCTTGCTTTTTAATTCTTCTGGAAAGTCTTATTAACTCCCCTGAGAGCATTTACTGCTGCACAATAAGTTTTAAGCCATGACGCTTTCTGAGAGTGTAATAAGAGGACAGAAAATGTTGGATGTCATTGATCTCCATTTAGCTATACAATGTGAGTGACCAGAGTGCAGTGGAGAAGGCTTGAATGAAAGGGAAATGATGCAGGCTGGCCTTCAGGAGCTTCCAGGCACTCTAGAAAGTCTGCAGAAGGATGATTTTCACACCTCTGAAAACTGCTCATTTAAGAAAAAAAATTCACCTTTATTTCTTCTTATTTTTAGCAAAAAGAAAAGCTCAATTACTTACTAGTACATCTTTTTCAAAAGAAGAATTATTTCATTTGTTTCATTCCATTTGTTATTCTTTTGACCGGAAAGAGACAGACAGGGAAAGCGAGAGAGCAAGCTTCCAAGTCCATGACTCAAGCCGAGGTGGGCCATGTGGTAATCCAGTGCCTTTTACCACCACACCACCTGTCAGCCCCACTTACTAGTACATCTTTAACAACTAATACCATTGATATTAATATTAATATTGATATTGATATTGATATTTAAATAGAGAGGCTCTGGGCAGATAAATATTTACCCAAAGTGTGAATCCTTGTAACAAAACTAAAGGCTTCAGGGGGGTTTGCACTTCTGTGCTTTTGCTGAAGCTGTTTCTGCTACCCTGAACATCCTTACCTCTTGGCCAAGTCAAGTAGAAGCCTGTCTTTCTGCACCACACTTATAAAAGGTTTTTTCTTTTTCTTTTTAAATAATTATTTTATTTATTTATTTTTAATTTGATCAGAGAGGGACAGAGAGAGAGAGAGGGAAGAGAGAGAGAATGCAAGCTGCTACGTCTGACACTTGAACTACAGTTGGCCATGTGAGAGTCCAGTGCCCTTAACCACCACGCCACCTGCCGGCCCCCTAAAATGTTTTCTGAATGACTGCCCAGTGTTGGCCAAGTGTGACTAGAAGGACAGCCTATCTACTGCTAGATCGAATATACCTGGTTGTACCTTTCTGAAAAACAATGAATATAATTCAGGAATCACCCTTCAATAAACTTCAGCAAGGCGAGCCATGATTTCGGTTCCAGTGTGTTTATTGAGATGCTCTTTCTGTAATGGGTCTTGGTGGGGCTAGATCCAGAATAGGTAATAAACCAAATCTAGAACTGGGTAAGCAATCCCTGTCCTGGCCCCTGTTTGTGTCTGATAAAGTGGAAACTGAGATGCTTCTTGAAGAAACGGTGGGCTTAGAATGAAAGAGAATGATTATGAATATTTTCAAATACACCAGAACAGTATAATAGAATTAAGCTTCCTTTACCTATCACGTTAATTTTGCAACATTTGTTTCTGTCCCTTCCCTTTCTTTGCTCAAATATTTTACAGCAAATCTCATGCCATTTCATCTCTACATACTTGAGTATGCACCTTTTAAAAATAGGAGCATTTCCTTATGCCCACAATGTCATTATTTGCACCTAAAACAACTAATGTTTTTTCAGATATCATTTACTATCATTTTTTTTTTATATATAATTAAGAGGGATTTTTGCTATAGGGCATGTGGTCTTGCCGGATAGACAGAGAGAACCAGAGAGACAGAAAACAAGAAATATCCCCTCCCCCTCCCAGTGGTGGTGATGGTGGCAATGCAGCAATCCCTTCTCCTCTAGTCTCGAATCAGGATTTTGGGCATGCATGCACATGCACCCCGTGTGAGTTTTAAAACCCCTTGGTACAGGACTGGAATTGCCTTCCGCTATGTGGGAGTCCAGTGATGTAAACATTGTGCCATCTGCTGGTCCCAAAGATGGATACTTTTTTAGCTGAATTTTTTCATACAGATGTTTCAGCTAAGCAAGGCAGGTGGAAGGCAATGGAAATGAGATTCATGAGAAGGACGGTGGAGTAACTGACCGTATCCCATGGGCATAAGAGACTTGAGCTGTGAGGTATGATAGGCTTGCTCATTCTGTAACTTTTTGAAACTTAAAAAGATCTGCTCTGGGTTACTCCTTTCTCCCTCTCACTGTACTTCCTAATTAAGCATAGAAGGAGAGTATACTTTCTGACTTATTTCATAAGGGACTGGACTGTGCAGTTGGGCACCATTAATATCTAGACTGTCAGTATTGGGAGTATGGCAAAGACTGCCATGGGGGTGTCAATGTTGATGACATGACAAAACTTAGAGAGTACAAGGCCAAGGAAGCCAATGAAGCCAGTGGGTTTCTGTCTGAGAAAGTCTTCATTAGTCATTCATTTTTTTCCCCCAGAGGCCATGTGTACAGAGAGAGGAAGAGAGAAAGGAAGAGGGAGAGGGAAGGAGGGAGGGAGGGAGAGAGAGAGAGAGAATCCTTCAATAGAATGTAGTCACACTGCATTTTTTCCCTCTATTTCTCTTCCCCATTATGAATTTGGGTATGCACACACATGTACCTGGCATGTTTTTTCGAACAGCTGGGGCCAGATTCAAACTTGTTTGACCACGTGGGATCCAACTCCCTTAACTACTGCACTATGAGGCTGGTCCTGTCCTTAGGTTTTGGAGGGTAATTCTGCTAGAAATAGCATTCTGTGTTGGTGGCTTTTCTTTTAACATTTTGTTTCATTCCACTCTCTTTCTGCTTACATAGTTTCTGAAGAGAAGTCTGATGTCATTCGTACCCTTATCCCAGTAAGCTCTGATTCTCTATTGGCCTGTCTCTCCAGTTTGGAGACAACAGTTTGCCCTGGGATGTCAATTTCCTGATGATCTAAGAACAACTCTTGATATTTTCCTTTGCTCAGCTTTTTCTTTCTTGTGAGGGTGATGACTTTCAAACTCTTTACACATTGAACTTGTGAGACTAGTGGAATTGCCATCACAGAGTTTGGGGAACAGAGCCCCATGGAAGTGAGATATAAGGTATTTGTATAGATCACCCATAGGCTTTTCCATGGATGAGGAGGGGATTATTATGGGGTTTGAGCAGTTTGGATGGAAAGAATTAAAAATTATTATCTCCATGATCATCAATAAACATTTGTCAGATACTAAGTTGGGATGTATAAAGCAATCAAGAACAATCCTTGTGTCCAGTGAGCTTAAAGTCTAGGAAAATAACAAAATCGATCTATCTATGTGTCTGATTTGTCTATGTGTCTAATAGGGATTCTTGAGGGAACACATTCAAACCACAGCATATGTCAATAGTATTATTTTAATTTTTAAAAAGAATTGTTTAACTTTATTTATTTATTTATTTATTTATTTAAATTAGACCAGAGAGGGACAGAGTGAGAGAGAGAGAAAGAGTGAGAAAGCAGGCCACCAGGTCCAGGACTTGAACCATGGTTGCCCATGTGTGAGTCCAGCGCCTTTAACCACCCTGCCACCTGCCAGCTGCATATCATTTTATTTTTATATTCAAAAGTATTTGTGATTCTGAGTTTGCTGTCTTTTTTTTTTTTTTCCTTTGCTGGTTCTCACTCATTGTGCTTATTCTCCATGTTTTTTGTTTGTTTGTTTGTTTTTTTAATTTTTTTTTTCCTCATTGGGTGTGTGTGCTTACCAGAGAGAGAGAAAATGAGAAAACATCCCCTGGGAAGATGGCCATGCCTCAATCTCTTCTTCTCCATTCTCCTCTTGAGATTTTTGGATATGTATGTACAAATGCCTGGTGTGTTTTTTAGGCTGCCAGATCCAGGACTTGAACCACAGAGTTTTACATTTATTTCTTTGGATTTTTTTTTTAAATTTTTTGAGGCCTGCATTGAAATTACATTCCTTTATAGAGAATTTGTATTTATTTCTGCTACTTTTTTGGGGGGCACTCATTATCCTAGAGTACAGTAAATTAAGTTATTCATTTAAGACTTTTTTTGGATTACACAGGTGGTATGAATTTGGACACCAAAACTGTGTGAGGGCTAACTTATTATTATAAATTATTAAGGCAATTTCTCTTGTCTTCTATCAAGTATAGGAGTCAAGAGAAGAAAATTTCTAACGGAAAGTTTATTTCTTGTTCACCTTTTGCAGTGAAACTGCAAACCTTTGAGTGTATTAACTATATGTGAGGGTTTTCCTCTTTCATTTCTACTTGGGTAGATACTGGGTTTTATTGCCTGTTCCATGATCCATGTACCTTTAAAAACAGAAGTACAAGGGACCAGAAGGTGGCGTGGTGGTTAAGGCGCTGGACACGCCCACATGGCTGACCACGGTTCAAGTTCCGGACCTGGTGGCTTGCTTTCTCACTTTCTCTCTCTCTCTCTCTTTCATCAAACTCAAATAAATGAACGAATAAATAAAATTAAATAAATAATTTAAAAAATGGAAGTACAAGATCTTTAAATTGGGAATTAATGTCAGAACAAAAGTCAGTTTGGAGACTCTTTTAATCTAAGGTTTTCACTTTCACACTGATTTATTTTTCCCATTGGAGATCCCTTACTATTATTTTTTTTTGTGTGTGGCTAGTTTAGCAATAACTTTAAAAGATATTTCTTACATTTCAAAACAAAAAGTCCTATGTCCTTTGAGTCAGTAAACTCTATTTTCACACATTTCTTTGGCAGAAAAACTTACACATGTGCAAAACTATATGCATATTCTTTTGTTCCTTGTGGCATTATTTATAATATGGGAAAGTTAGAAATGTGCATTAATGACCATTCCATGCTATGGAGTAATGCTCAGCAGTCATTAAAAAGAATGAATTGACCTAGATGTACTGGAAAAGGGTAATCTCCAAGATTTATAGTTAGGTGGGAAAAAGCAAAGAAACAGAGCTGCTTAGCTCTTCAATGCATTTTCTTATTTTTAAACTTTGTTTTTGGTGTCTCCAAACATTCTTAGCAGAAGTGGTAATAGTATTATACACACAAAGATGCAATAATAAAAACTCACTCGGCTGAATGCCTTTCATCTCTGGATTTCAAAGAGCATATATTATCATAACATTGACGCATTAATAGACTAAGCATTTATTATATGTATAAAAGAAAATTATTTTAATTTTTCAAAATAAGATGTTAACTTATAAAGAACTTTTGAAGCAAAAATGATCTCATCTTTTAGGATTGTTTTTGAGAGCTGGATAATTTCATCCATTACAATATTTTCCCTTTTTATACTCAGAGACAATGTAAATTTCAGAAAAGACTTTAATTCTGCTATCGCTTGGGATAACGTTTTTATTGTTATTATATTAAATTAACAGGTGATCATATTTATGGGGAATAGTGTGATATTTTGATACAGGTATACAATGAGTAATGATCACATCAGGGTCATTAGCATATCTAGTACCTCAAACATTTATCATTTCTTTGTGTTGAGAACATGCAAAATCCTCTAGCCTAGCCTTTTTGAAATATATAATAAATTACTTTTACATATAAGGAGTCTTCAAAAAGTTCATGGAAGATGTGTATTATGAAAAAGCTATAGGGACCAGCAGTTAGCGTAATGGCTATGTCGCTGGACTCCCATGTAGTCGACTGTGGTTCGCATCCCGGACCCGGTGGCTTAAAACTCACGCCAGGCACGTGTGCGTGCATGCCCAAGATCCCAAGAGGAGAATGGAGGAGAAGGGATTGTGGCGTAGCCATCCGCCCTGGGGGGTGATTTCTCGCTTTCTGTCTCTCTGTCTCTCTCTGTCTGTCTGGCGAGCGCACGCGCCCTATAGCAAAAACCTCTAAAAAAAAAAAAAGCTATTCATGGATTTCAAAATATTTTTGCATTGAAGTAAGCTCATATTTTAATACTATTTTTCCTTGAATTTTGTGAAGTCCCCTCATAGTAGCTCTGCAGTGTTACTGAATTCTCAAGTATATTAGTCCTAGTTTGCTGCAACTTTATATTTCTTAACCAAACTTTCCAAATCTCCCCTCCCCACTGCCTTTCCCAGTTTTTAAAAATTTATTCATTTATTTAAATATTTTAACGGTTTTTGTAATAAGGTGTGTGCACTAATCAGAGAAACAGAGAGAGAGAGAGAGAGAGTAAGAAGGTGAGAAATTACCCTCTATGGGGGATGACCACACCTCAATCCCTTCTCCTCCAGTCTTCTCTTGAAATTTTGGGCATGTTTGCACATGCATCCAGAGTGATTTTCAAGCTGTCGGGTCCAGGACTTGAACCATGATTGGCCATGTGGTAGTCCATTGCCTTAACCACTACACCTCCTGCTTGCCCGTTTTCCAGTTTTTAGTAGTCACTATTTGGCTCTCTATTTCTGTGAGACTGACTTTCCTTAGCTTTCACACGAGACAGAACATGTAGCATTTATTTTTCTGTGTCTGGCTTATTTGTCTTAACACAATATCATCCAGACTCACCCATATTGACAGGAATGACAGAATTTTATCTCTTTTTTTAAAAATTATTTCCCTTATTTTATTTATCATTATAGTTATTTTCAATTTGACCAGAGTGACAGAGAGAGAGAGAGAGAGAGAGAGAGAGAAAGCAAGGCACCAGGTCCGGGACTCGAACTGTGGTCAGCCATGTGGGAGTCCAGCGCCCTTAACCGCCATGCCCCTGCCAGCCCCAAGAATTTTATCTTTCTTAATGGTTGAATAGTATTGCACTGTGTATACAAACCACAGTTTCTTTATTCATCTGTTAATGGACAATTAGCTTGATTTCATATATTGGCTATTATGGAAAATGCTACAATAAACACGAGTGTGCAGATATCTCTTTAACATATTAATTTTCTTTCCTTTCACTATATATCCAGTACTAGATCATATGGTAGTTCTTTTCTTTTTAACTTTGCCAAAAGATGCATGCATTCACCAGAGAGAGGGACAAAAAAACTGAAAAGACAAAAAGAGAGATGGAAAGGGAGAACGACTCTCCCAATGGGGTGTGGTACTACTGCAATCCCTTCTCCATTTCTCTATTCTGTCAAGATTTTGAGCATGCATGCACATGTGTCCAACATAGCTTTCTAGGTGCCAGGCCTGGGATTTGAACTGCCTGGTTGGCTATGTGGCTCCAACTCCGTTAACTACTAGGAAATGGGGCCAGCCTCAGTAGTTCTGTTTTTAGTTTTACTAGAAAGCTCTGCATGGTTTTCCTTAGCCATTGTACTAAATTACAATCCCTCCAACAGTATATAAGAGTTCTCTGAGCTCTGAATCCTTGCCAGAATTTGTTGTTTTTCAACTTTTTGTTTAGAGCCATTTTAATTGGGGTGGGATGATCTCTGACTGTAGTTTTAAGAATGCATGTGATCACCTGTCAGGATTCAATGTTTGTAACAGATACCTTGTGGGTTTGTACTATAATGCCAACAGGGCAT
The DNA here is from genome assembly GCA_026018925.1 of Tupaia tana. Lineage (NCBI taxonomy): Eukaryota > Metazoa > Chordata > Mammalia > Scandentia > Tupaiidae > Tupaia > Tupaia tana. Next base: position 28,317,781 of record JAKSZU010000024.1, on the reverse strand, counting down.
TTCAGAGGATGGACACAAAGAAGAAAGCGGAACAGCTGAAGCTTCTCAAGGAGAAATATGGCATCAACACAGACCCACCAAAATAAACATTTTCCACACTTTCATTTTGGACTGAAACCCAGGAATGACCACCCCTCACCACTTCCTTTTTTTTCTTTTTAATTAATAGAGAATATTGTGATTTCTTATTTGAGATTTAAAATGTCCCATTTGAAACTTTGATAGATACTAGAACCTAATATGTTAATAAACTGGTAGCTTTTTTAATAAAAAATAATAAATAAAATAAAATAAATAATTCCTTAATAAAAAGACATTTCAAGATTGTTAGTATAGTGAAGCACTGATGCCGTATTTCTCTAATAGGTGTAAATTACATTTGAATTAGACAAATGATACTGTTATTTTTAATTATTTAATTATTTTTAGTTTTTTTTGCTATAGGGCACGTGTGCTGGTCAGAGAGAGAGAGGGAAAGTGAGAAATGACCCCCCAGATGGATGGTCATGCCTCAATCCCTTCTACTCCATTCTGCTTCTGGTATTTGGAGCATGCACACACACATGCCCAGCAGGATTTTCAAGCCACCATGTTCAAGGCTCGAAACAGTTGGCTATGTGGGAGTCCAGCACCTAAACCATGATGCTACCTAGGGGTCTTGACCAATGACACTGTAAATGGCAACAATCTTTGTTCTCTAGGTATTTGTTACATAACTAAAGTAAATTGTTAAATATAGTACGTGGACGTTGTTTTTTTTTTTTTTTTTTTTTTTTTTTTTTTTTTTTTTTTTTTTTTTTGAGAGAGAGAGAGTTTGGCTATAGGGCACGTGGGCTCACCAGAGAGACAGAAAGCAAGAAATCACCCCCAGGGGGATGGCCATGCCACAATCCCTTCTCTTCCATTCTCTCAAGATTTGGGGCATGCATGCATGCATACGTGCCTGGCATGAGTTTCAAGCTTCTGGGTCTGGGACTTGAACCACGGTCAGCTATGTGGGAGTCCAGTGATCTAACCTATATGCCATCTACTGGCCCCAGTACATGAAAATTTTATGAAACAATTTGATTTTGAAAGAGAAAGAGACAGAAAAAGACTCAACAAACTTGATTAATCATCCTTGAATAGATTAAGCTGAGTATTTTAACTACATATCCAGAACTTTTGAAAATAAGAAGGACAAAAAAGTCACTGAATTTCTATTATAATGGAAGAGAAGTCATAGAAAATTTTTGGAATGAATATAAATTTGAATCAATTTACCTGTCAGTAAAAGCCGTATTTTAATTATCTTCCCCAGTGTGCTGTGTGACATGTTATTAACCTGCCAAGAGTAGAATCTCTTTGAAAGTCAAGTTTATATATCTGAGTAGTACTCACTCCTCAAGAGTGAGGGCCAGAATATTAGAAAGAGTTGAAAATCTCTCAATAGATAAAATACATTTTGAGGGACTAAATGTCTGATGTCTTTATGAGTAATTTGTTTAAAATAATAATGATAGCATATGCATCAGTAGGATAAAAATGACACAATCCACATTCAAAGTTTACTTCTTTGCAGCTTCTTTTTAAAAAAACTTATTTATTTATTTAATTATATGTATTATAATGTGTGTGTGTGTGTGTGTGTGTAGGTTTTTTGCCTTAGGGTGCATGAGCTCACTGGAGAGAGAGACAGAGACAGTGAGAGGGAAAGTGAGAAATCACCCCCTGGAGTGAATGGCCATGCTGCAGTCCCTTCTCCTCCATTCTCCTCCTAGGATCTTGGGCATGTACACACATACACCCGGTGTGAGTTTCAAGCCACCAGGTCCAGAACTTGAACTATGGTTGACCATGTGAGAGTCCAGTGATGTAACTGCTACACCATCAGCTGACTCCTGTATTATTTTTTTAAATTTTCTATAGGGAATGTGTGCTCACCAGAGAGGGGAGAGGGGAGAGGGGAGAGGGGAGAGGGGAGAGGGGAGAGGGGAGAGGGAGAGAGAGAGAGAGAGAGAGAGAGAGAGAGAGAAAGCTGCCAGGCTGCCAGGTACTTGAACTGTGGTTGGCTATGTGAGAGTCCTGTGCCTTAACCTTCATGCCACCTGCTGGCCCCATACAGTTTCTTGAATGTTTTGCAATCAAAACCTCTTGGCTTAGGGACCAGCAGTTAGCGTAATGGCTATGTTGCTGGACTTCCATGTAGTCGACTGTGGTTTGAGTACTGGACCCGGTTACTTAAACTCACACCGGGTGTGTGTGCATGCGTGCTCAAGATCCCGAGAGGAGAATAGAGGAGAAGGGATTTCAGCGTGGCCACCCCCCCGGGGGATGATTTCTTGCTTTCTGTCTCTCTGTATCTCTGTCTTACTGGCCAGCACATGCGCCCTATAACAAAAACCTCTCCAAGAAGAAGAAGGAAAAAAACCTCTTGGCTTATTCTACCCTTCCTTTTCTAGGCTCTGAAACTTGTTTATCCAGGTTGGGAATTCTATTTCTTAAAAGTTTGCAGAACTTACCTATAAAACATTCTAAACCTAGAGCCTTTTGGACAGATACTTCTTTTTCTCATATTTTTTCCAAAGTTACCAATCTATGCTGGTTTCAATTCTTCACAAGCAATTCTGGCAGCTTTTACTTTTGTATAAAATAGTCTATTTTGTTGTAATTTTAATTTTTAAACATAGAATTATACATTGTGCTCCATCATAACATTCAATTTCTTCCATACCTGTGTTTTTACTTTAGTTGTTCATAATTTTGTGTTTTATAAAAATATGCCATCATTTTTATTTAAGTATATGTAGAGGATAGGACATAAATCTGGAAAGACAGAAGCCCAAACATTAACAGCAGATATTCTTGGGTCATTGGATTGTAAATGATTTCTTCTTTGCTAATATTTTTCAATGCATTGTGAACACGTTAACTTTCAATCAGGAAAAACATAATTTTTGAATGTGAGTAATATATCCTGACTATCAAACTTGGTTTTTCAGTGTCCTTCAGTTGCACATAGTTCTTTTTTTTTTCTAAGAATTTTTTTTTTTGGAGAGATTTTCACTATAGGGCGCGTGTGCTCGCCAGACAGACAGATACATAGAGACAGAAAGCGAGAAATCACCCCCCAGGGGGGATGGTAACACTGCAATCCCTTCACCTCCATTCTCCTCTCGGGATCTTGGGCACACACGCACACACGCCCGGCGTTGAGTTTCAAGCCACCGGGTCCGGGACGCGAACCGCGGTCAACTACGTGGGAGTCCAGAGACATAGCCATTACACTAACTGCTGGTTCCCTAAGAATATTTTTTATTTTTCAATTTTATTTATTCATTCATTTATTTTAATTTGACCAGACACACACACACACACACACACACACACACACACACACACAGATCAGGAAAGTAAGAAAGCAAGCCACCAGGTCTGGGTCTCAAACCGTGGTTGGCCATGTGGGAGTGTCCAACGCCTTAACTTCTATGCCACCTGCTGGCTCCCAAGTTACGTAGAGTTCTATCTCCCAATCAAAGGGCACTATCATGAAGAAATGGTGTTATCAGTCATTGCTGTGGAAGTTAAATGGACACAGATTTCTGGAAGTCAATTAAGCAGTGGAGTAAAATGTAATATTTGTATATTCCTTGTCCAGAAATTGAACTTCTAGGATTTTTCTAATGAAATAATAGACATTTGCATAAAAATACAGTTGTAAAAAACCATATGCTTACATATAAGTATTTAGAACTGCTGTTTTGATGGTAGCTGGGATTGGTTTTAATTAGGTTTGGGAAAAAAATAATAAACCACAGATACAAACGTAATTGTCATGAAGGAAACTGCTTTTATTAATTTCAGCATCTTCTAGAAACAGAAGGCATGGCATGTAATACAGGGGTATGTGGTGGGGTGGTGTAAGCTGGCAGAGACAGAGAGACAGAGACAGAGAGAGAGCACAACTTCTGGTAGAACTCTTTATGTGGTTTTCATGGGGAGAAAGGGACAGTTGCTCTTGGACAGTTGGTTGAAAGCTTCACACATGCCCGGCCTTAAGGATTTTTTATCACCATAATGTTCCCTCAACACTGAAGCAAAGTCTTGGTGGTCTAACAGTGTAGAATACAATATCTTTCTGCTTGTTTCATTATTCTTATTTAAAAAATCTGTCACTCTATGCTTTGGGAATGCCAAAGAAAGATATGTGGTCCCATTGACTGTATTTTAACACTGAAAGTTAAATGTTTGTCCGCCTAAATAACCAAGAGGCATTTCTAATACATGCTCATCTCGGTAACATGCCACACTTTCTCATTTCTCTACCTTTTGCTTACTGAAACTATTGTAATAGATTCTTAGATGCTTACTCTATATTTGGTATTGAAAATGTTATTTTCTTCAAAGTGTTTTTGTCCATTTTACTTCTTCCATGGGAATTGTGTTTAGGAAGTTTGTCTCAAATGATCATTACTATCAATAGTAGCCCTAAGGCTCTCTATCAATTTGGCATAATATAAAATGTACCTGTTGTTTCACAACAAAAATTTGTGATTTAAAAAAAATAAGCAAGGATCAGTAGGAAACTATGGAATAAGTTTGCTAACATCATTATTCTCAATTTTCCTGATATTGTTTTTATGAATGGTTAAAACTAAGAAGACACATACATGAGAGACTTTTGTCTCTGGTAATAGAATGAACAGAAGCCTTTCTTCTATAAGCACCTTGAACAAGTGGGTAAGACAATGGGGCAGCAGGTGGCATGGTGGTTAAGGCACTGGACTCCCACATGGCAGACCTCGGTTTGAATCCCAGATCTGGTGGCTTGCTTTCTCCCTTTCTCTTTCTCTGGTCAAATTAAAAATAATAAAATTAATTAGTTAAATTAAAGAAATAAGTCTTTTAAAAAACACACAAATGTTTCTTAAATACAATATTTTAAAATATAGAGTTGATATCGCAAAAGGGCAAAGAAAGCTTCAATGCTGGAAAAGAGAGCAAACTGAAAACTGAGGAGTGAACATAAATGTGAACAGAGGCTGTAATATCCTAGGGAAGGGAAATGTGCTGGTTTCGTTATCTTCACACTTTGTACTGACCATTTGGGAATGATAGATGAATTAGAAAACCATGACACAACTTTTGAAGGGCTGCATCTTCAAAGTAAGGGTGAATTGAGACAGAAAATAAAATCTGGATCTACTGAGTTCTAGGTAGAAAACAGATCCTAAACCTAAGTTTGAACATCATAGAAGTTTGAGATTTCAATTTCACTATTCCTGTGATCATAATCTCAAGCCCAAACAAAAGATAGTAATATGAAATACAACCTGGGATGTTGACATCCCATGGTTGTGTCAGAGCAAAACATAAACATTCTGGAGGGGTGCATTCACAACCCAGACCACAAGGCAGTCTCACTTAAAAATAAAAGTCTAAATTTAAATGAGCCCACATGAAAATTACAGAATTGATGAGAAAATAATTCACCATGGACAAAAGTCAACAGATACAAACTCCTCACCCCAAAGAATTTAAGATAATAGACCATCTGAGAAAATACAAGTTAAAAATATTTAAAATAATAAAAGACAGGAAAAGCCATTGATACTCTAAGAAAAAAACAACCAAGAATTTGAGAAAAGAACAGGCAGATTTGGAAAAGTATCAATTCAAATTCTAGAATAGTTATTTAGTATAAAACTCTTTGTATATATTAAGTAACAGTTGTGATGAAAGAATGAAATAAATGGTTTTGTTAGATATTAGTCAGAATGTAAGGAAGAGACACAACACATTGGAAGAGGCAAAGTAAATAGCATAGAGAATAAAAAGTAAGACAGTATAGTACATCTTCTAGGAATTCTAGAAGAAAAGGTTAAATAGAATGGGACCTATGCTGTAAATAATGATAGTTGATTTTACCAGAAGTAAAGAAGAATGAACTTCATCTTGAAGAAATTCAGTCTCATGAAGTCTGAATAAAAGAGAACTAATGCGTAGGAACATTGTAGTGCAATCATATAGCAGTATTAGAATCAAAGAGAAAATTTCAAAGCATTAGAGAAAAAGTTATCTACAAAGGTCAGTAGACTTTCAGCAGACTTTTCAATAGAAACAATAGAAGCCCGAAGTCAATAGAACCATAGGTTCAAAGGGCCAAGGGGATAGCTTAGAACATTTTACACAGAAAAGTGACCACTACAGTGTCATTGGATAGAATGAAGATATTTTCAGACTAAAAGTAAGAGATTTATAACCATAGATCTTCAACAATGAACTAATTTAAGGAAAAGAGACTGAACCTAAAAGTAAGGGGTGGTATATAAAAGCAATGACGAGTAAAGAAATTGGAAAACATGGGGTTCGATATAAACTAACGCTACCACAACGACCATAAAAACAATAACAATAATAATATGACTATTTAGGGGACTAAACAGGAGGTAAAACTAAGAACATAAACAACTATAACAGGGAAGATGAAAGGGGATAATCATAATCAGAGTTAAAATGGTTTAAGATCCTTGCCTTGAGCAGGAGGAAGACAGAAATATTAACTGTAGCCCCCTCAGCCCATTTTTAAAAGACAATTACACATTTAAAATGACCATTAAAACAATAAAAATAGGATATAGAACTTTTAAATCAGGAGAGCGAGAAAATAGGGAATTAAAACTATAATTACTAAAAGGAAGAATCAGCCGGCCATGATGGTGTAAGTGTAAAGCAAAGCTCCATGATGCTGAGGCCATATTAGAAGGTTTTGGGTTCATGTCCTGAGATCTCCCTATATACAAACACCAGACAATGGTGACTGTGTCTGTGACCCTTGGTTGGCTGAGGTTGGGAGAGGGTTATGGAGTGAAGACTTAGTTGTGGGTGACTCTGTATCTTTCCCTCTCTTTCATGGACTAAATAAATAAATAACTTTTTCTTTTAAAAAAAAGGAAGAATAGAAGGATGAGATAATGATGAGGCGGAGAATCAGGAGGCGATATAGGCCTAGTAGATTGAATGTTTGGTAGGGGAAGACTGAGATAGGGAAAACCCAACAAACCAACAAATCAGAAAACCTCTGAAAGATTTTGGCCAAGAAAGGACTTAGGAAACACAGATGTCTGGTATAATATAATATTGTGTACCTAGGGGTGTATAATGAGGACTCTTGCTCCATATCTCCTACATCATCTTCAAGGCCTGAGTTGCTCAGTTGAACTTTGTTGTATTTGATTTATTTGGGGGAAATCCAAAGATGGGCCAAGCTCTTTACTAGTTTTATATGGGGCAAAAATATAGACAGCATAAGTGGAAGGAAGAACCCAGGGATGAAGGGCTGGTTGAGCTCTGGGTTACACAAAATTACCTGGAATTTAGTCTGTGGGATTGGGGAGGCCTGCATAAGATTTTAAGCAGGGGATAATACAATAAAAAATAACATGTTGGACATTTAAGTAATCTACACTTAAAATGAAAGGCAGAAACCTCAAAGACAGAGACTGGTCAGAATATTGCTTGCTGCATTAGCATAATGCTAGGTAAAGTTGATGAAATAAGAATAAGGTTGTTGCTAGACAAACAGAAAACGAGGAAATGAGGAGACCATTATCATAGAAAAACCAACAGTATCTGCCAGCTGAACGGATGTTGGGGGAAAGACAGTGGGCAAAGTTAAAGATAACTCTCTCAAGTTACAGTCTGGGTGACTGAAAGGATGATGTCATTGGGAAGGAAAGGAAAGTTACAATAAATAACAGCTTTTGGGGAAAAAATGGAATTCAATTTTAGACAAGTTGAATTTGAGATGATGGATAAGAAACTGTATCAGTTAGGATTCTTAATCAGAAGCAACCAAAACCAATCTCGATTTAAGAGGCCAAGGGACTTTTTCAAGAGAGATGGAGTCATTTGCGGAGAATTCAGGAGATCTACAAAACAAGGCTCAGAGCTTCCCATCCTGAAACAATGCTCCAAATCGCGTGGTCACCCCTGAGCCGTGGAGGTCGCTGTGTGCACTTCAGAACCCCTGACATTTGTGGACATTGCTGCAGTTACCACCTCTACCAGGCTTCCTTAGGTCATGCATTCTTGACGCAAGGGACAAGAGTACCAAGTGGCACAGGCCACATGGCCATGCTTAGCTGCAAGAGCAGCTGGATAAGTAATTATTTACCTTTATTTAATTTTTTCCAGCACTCTCAGTCTCCAGCTCAAGCTCCATAATTCTTGGAAGTCTCCCAATATAGGAAAAGGGGTCATTTGTCAGGCAACCAAAGAGCATTTAAGTATAAGTTAATCTACAGGGTTTAGAAGTTTGGACTGGAGCTAAGGTGGGAGGCTGGGGTTGGTGATACACCTCTGGAAGAGGATGTTGCCTAAGGAGAGAATCCAGGAAAACTAGAGAGAGGAGATAGCTGAGAACAGAAATCTGGAGAAAATGGAACAGATTTAAGTGGCTGCGGGAATCAGAGAAGAAATATCAGGGGATCAGATAGTGATGGTTGTGGAGGTGATGCTGGATTCACATGGGAAGATTCTGAATGCATGTCCTGAAGCCTCCCTGCATACTCTAGGTTTGTACGTGAGTCCATGGTCCTGGTAGTCTGAGGCTGAGGGTAGACTGAGATATAAAGACCTTTTTGGAAGTACTGCCTCTCTGTTTCTGTCCCTCTCTCTCTTTCTCTCTCTCTCTCTGTTTCATGGAAGAAATAAATAAATAACCAAATAAAGAAGGGGCATCAGACAAGTCAGTCAACAGAGGAGAGAGCTTCCATGGAGTAGAGTGGGCAAGAGAGGAGAGAAGGTCCTGAGGCCAGAAAAATACCAAACTCAGGACCAGCAGTTAGTGTAATGACTATGTCGCTGGACTCCCACGTAGTTGACCGCGGTTCGAGTCTCGGACCCGGTGGCTTAAACTCATGCTGGGCGCGTGTGCGTGCATGCCCAAGATCCCAAGAGGAGAATGGAGGAGAAGGGATTGCAGTGTGGCCATTCCCCCTGGGGGGTGATTTCTCGCTTTCTGTCTCTCTGTCTCTCTCTGTCTTCCTGACAAGTGCACATGCCCTATAGCGAAAACCTCTCAAAAAAAAAAAAAAAAAAAAAAAAAAAAAAAAAAAAAGGAAATAAAAATACTAAACTCTTTGGAATGAAGAGGTCAGAGTTGGCCATCCCAGGTATTCAAAATAGTTACAGGAAAGCAGTGAGGGAGCGAATGGTGATGAAGGGAATACAAGAAGCACAGTCAACCCATTCATAAGCGTTATGAATATACACCATACAAGTGAAGGCAATTTCACATGTGCTGTAAAATTATTCACATGCTCCATTTACCGGCCCCTGAAGGAGAGCTCAGCTCCGGAGTGCTGTTTAGCAATTAGCTTTATGCATTTTCCTGAGTACTTAGCATTTTTTTTGGCCGGGGCCTGGGCAGTGAGGGGCAAGCTTTATCAATATTTGAAGTCTCTGGTTAAGTGTCGAAGGTCTGCATTATGTTCCACAGATGTTTGCCCTGTGGTAGATCACAGAATCATAAACTATTAGAGGTGGGTTTGCGGGTGTGACACTTCAAGTGCAGATGGGTGAACTTAGGGTTCATGAAACCAGGTGCTTCTGAATTTTGGTCAAGTCAAAAATTTTATTTGAACCTAATCTAGGAGGCAGTCACAGTGCTCTCTGACACGGGACAGAAAAGAGATGAGGTCTTGGGAATAGATCTAAATCTCCAAGGGATTTCCTCTCTTATTTTATTATTTATTTATTTATTTTTGAGAGGTTTTTGCTATAAGGCGCATGCATTCTCCAGACAGAGAGAGACACAGAGAGACAGAAAGCGAGAAATCACCGTCTGGGGGGATGGCCACACCGCAATCCCTTCTTCTCCATTCTCCTCTCGGGATTTTGGTCACGCATGCACATGCATCCGGAGTGAGTTTAAGCCACTGGGTCCAGGACTCAAACCGCGTTTGTCTACATGGGAGTCCAGTGACATAGCTATTATGCCAACTGCTAGTCCCTCCAGGGGATTTCCTATTCCCCAGGAGTTTAGCCCTGGTTGGATCTAAGTTGGACAGGGCATGAGATTCAGAAGAGGACAGAGAGCCCAGAGTCCAGGTGTGGTCAGCTTCCAGTAGGGAACCATGACGTGGATTTATGGCTTACATAATTCTTAGTTTTCTGCTGTGAAAACTTAGATGAGTAGTAGTAAAGCAAACAGAAGAGACAACAGCTTAACTCTCAGTACAGACCCCCCTTCACCCAAATGATGGTTTGGCAGCTGATATCTGTTTTAAGACACCAGGATCTTAAGTAAATGACAAGTATTGAAAGGAGGTGAAGTGTGGGGCCGGCAGGTGGCATGGTGGCTAAGCGTGCTGGACTCTCACATGGCTGACCATGGTTTGAGTCCCAGACCTGGTGCCTTGCTTTCTCTCTCTCTTTCTCTCTCTCTCTCTCTCTCTCTCTCTCTCTCTCTCTCTCTGTGTGTGTGTGTGTCTCGTTCTGGTCAAATTGAAAAAAAAACTATAATGATAAATAAAATAAAGGAAATAATTTTTATAAAAAGGAGGTGAAGTGGTGGGAACAGGTATCAAAGAGATCAGAAGAGGTGAGGGTGAGGTAAGGAGGTGGAGAAACAGTTGTGGCATGCCTGAGCTATCCTGAAGGCATATTTGTTGATATTTTGGAGAAAGCCTTTTTATAATGACTTTGAACAAATTCTGTATTGTTATGAATAGCTGTTAATGGTGACCCAATCCTCCCAGGTGAAAATGATCTTACCTCATTTAAAATTCTGAACTTTGTTTCATGTGGATATTGTTGGTTTTCATTAAAGCCATTACATATCTTATCACATCAGGGGGCACTTGATTAACTAGGAAGCACCGTATGAACTGGTTTCAAGAAATCTGTGGAAAAAATAGAATTAAAGTATGAGTTTAGTTTGGTGCAAACATTTCTTGAAATCCATGCATTTTTTTTCATAGTATGAACTTTTTGGAGATGCCTTATATTGTGAAAAACTACATGTGGATTTAAAAAATGTTTTCCACCAAAATAAACAAAAGTTTTAATTTCATTTTCCATGACCTTTTGAAATCCTCTCATAAAACTATTAATAATTTATATGTGTAATATGTGAGGATGTTAAAATAGAACAGTCTCAATTTTGGCGATTCTGTTGCATGGACCATCTGCAATCCTCTTTTGCTCACCATATTCCATGGAACTTCTCTCTGCTGTTTATTCACTTATCTAATGCCCATTCATTTTTTAAAATGAATTATTTTTATTTATTATCATTTTTCTTCAATTTGACCAAAGAGAAAGAGACGGAGAGTGAGAAAGCAAGCTGCCAGGTCTGGGACTTGAACCATGGTTAGCCATATGGGAGTGCAATGCCAAAACCATCATGTCACCTGCTGGCCCCTGACCATTCATTTTTTTAAAGTTTATTTATTTATTTCATCCATGAGCAAGACAGAGGGAGAGACACAGGCAGAGACAGAGAGACATCCCCCTCCAAATGTCAGCATGCCAGCCAACCAAGTGTTTCAAAGTGAGGCAAAACATTCATGATGGACTGAATGTTTGTGTTCCCTAAAATTCATATGTGGAAATCCTATCCCGTTGGGATGGTATTAAGAGGTGAGATATTTGGGAAGTGATGAGGATTAAATGAAGTAGTGAAGGTAGCACTCCTATGAGTATAATTAGCATCCTCATGAGAGTTTTTTTTTTAAAATAATTATTTATTTTATTATTTATTTTATTCATTTATTTTATAGTTTGAGCAGAGAGAGACAGAGGATGAGAGTGAGAAAGAGAGGAAGTGAGAAAGCTAGCCACCAGATTCAGGACTCGAACCCTGGTTGGCCATGTGGGAGTGTCCAGCACCTTAACCACCATGCCACCTGCTGGTCCCGTTTTTTTTTTTTAATAATTATTTATTTTATTTTTTATTTTATTCTCATGAGAGTTCTGAGAGAGCTTATTTCCTCTCTCTGACATTTGAGGACACAGGAAGACAGCCAGATAGAAACCATGAAATAACCCCTCACTGGACACTGAATATGCTTGGTGTCTTCCTCTTGGACTTCCAGTCTCCAGAACTGTGATGAATAAATGCTTGTTGTTTAAGCTTACCAGGCCTATGGATTTTCGTTACAGCTGCCAGGGCTAAGAAAACTTTCTTGTGGGTTTGTCCAAGGATATTTCTGAAAATGAGTTTGTTATTGTTCAGTATCACCCACTTCCAGGCTCTATAACTGAAAGCTAAGAATTTAGGAAAGGAGGCTAGCAATTAGCAAGAGGGTTCCTTTGGAAAAAGTTGTTAGAGGGTTGTGGCAGGAATCAGGGGACATTGACCTGTGCCTCTTGGTGTACTTAGGACCTAGAGATTAGTGTCTATTTTTCCCTTGAGAAGGTGAAAGTCTGTGCTGAATGTTGTTTGCCTGGCTTTGGAATGAGAAATGAATTTCCATATGGACATCACTTGCAGAAATAGTGCACGTTTTCCCCAGAAACTATTAGTATACAGTGTCAGTCTGGAGTAGAATTGACTTTAGGGCTGAAGTGGTCCAAAAGAGGAATATACTAACAAATATTAGGGGTTGGATGAAATATGACAATTTTCCAGGCACAGCTCATATAATAAAAGGTGGAGGGGCCAGCAGATGGCATAGCAGTTACGTTGTTGGACTCCCATATGGCTGATTGCAGTTTGAGTCCCAGACCTGCTGGCTTGAAACTCATGCTGGGTGTGTGTGCATACGTGCCCAAGATCCCAGGAAGAGACTGGAGGAGAAGGGATTGAGGCATGGTCATTTCCCCTGGTGGGTGATTTCTCACTTTCCTTCACACTGTCTTTGTCTCCTTGCAGAGCTTAGGTTTTGCCTGAAGGCAAAAACCTCTTGGGAAAAAAAAAAAGGTGCTGAAGTTGGAGGACTTCCTGAGGTTGCTCCATCACATTTATCCCAGCTAGAGAAGGCACCTCTCTCTCTCACTCTCCCTTCTCCACTATATCCAGTTGTTGCCCTGGAGGAACTAGAGACAGTTTGGTGATTGGAGGAAGAGATATGAAAGAACTTGGCTGGCAGAGAGGAAGGTTATTATGCCTACCCTTCCTTAGTGGCTTCCTCTATGAAGCAAGACATAGCTGGAGGGAAGGAGAGACTATGAGTGTTCTAGTCTGTTCTGTGTTACTAATAACCAAAATACCTGAATTTGGATAATTTATTTAAAAAAAATAGAGGCTTATTTAGCTAAGGATTTTGGAGGCCACGTCTGGTGAGAGTTTTTTGGTGGGGACTTCCTGCAGAGTCCCAAGGCAGTGCAAGGAATTGCATGGTAAGACGGAACAAGAATGAGCATGTCTCTGTCCATGTGTCTGTGTCAACTCTGGTCTCTAACCTTCTTCTAAAGTCACTAGGATTCAATCATTTTGATGACTGTCTAATCCTAATCCGTCTTAAGGGCCCACCTAATACCGTAATTGAATTAAGTTTCTACCCTCTCAGCACCTTTGCAATTACCCACTCACCAACTTGTAACCCATGACTTTTGGGGAACTCATTCAAACCACAGCAACGAGTATGGTGATAGCTAATTTTGACACTCAAGTACTATTTGTTTTACTGAAATGAGACTATCACTATAACTGTAATGTGGCCAAACCTTTTTATTATTTGGGAGGAATGACAGAGAAATGATGAGTCTCACAAGACATTTTATCCAGGGACCAGGAACACCCTAGCCCATAGTTAGGTTTGAGCTATCTTTTTTTTTTTTTTTTTTTTTTTTTTTTTTTTTTTTGGAGAGGTTTTTGCTATAGGGCGCGTGCGCTCACCAGACAGACAGAGAGAGACAGAGAGATAGAAAGCAAGAAATCACCCCCCCCCAAGGGGGATGCCATGCTGCAATCCCTTCTCCTCCATTCTCCTCTCGGGATCTTGGGCACGCACACATACACACCTGGCATGAGTTTCAAGCCACCGGGTCCAGGACTCGAACTGTGGTCAACTACAGGGAGTCCAGCAACATAGCCATTATGTTAACTGCTGGTCCCGGATTTGAGCTATCTTTAAAGGATCAGTGGGAAGGAAGAATAAACTGTTCTGACCGGAGCTTGTAAGTGCTACTAGTTCAAAGACATGGTTACAAGAGTCTCCCCGAGGTTCTCTTGGGGTATTTGAATTTCAGCCTTTTATCCCTACAGTGCTAAGAATGTGTAGTTCTTGAGTAGTAGATTTCCTGGTTGGAATCTGGGCTTTACGAAAAGCAGAGGTCCTCAAATTCTAGCATGCACCCGAATCACCAGCAGGGTTTGGTAAAACATGGATTGCTGGTCTCCACCCCCAAGTTTTGGGGACGGAAACATTTCTTTTGACTAAGTTCTCAGATAATGCTGAGAGTGCTAGTCATGAGACTGTACTTTGAAAGCAGTGGCCTAAAAGCAATAAAGGAGAGCCAGAAAGTCATCAATCTGTCCATTCATTCATTTGTTCATTCATTAATTCAACAAAAATTTACTAAGGCCCCATCATGTGCTCAGTGCTGGTTGTGTGGAGGATCACTTCGCTAACTTAATCTTCCTGGTGAAGCTGCATCATTTTTAACAGGAAGGAGGAATGGACCAGCTTAGAGGAAGCTTCCTTCTCTCCCACTCACATCCATCTCATGCAATGGTTTCGGTTTTCTTGTTTGGCTTAGTTCTGATTGGAACTGAAGTCCTGCTTCATATTTAATAGAGGCTTTTGTTCTCCCTTCACACAATATATTGATTCTTATAATTGAGCCTTTTTGCTTTTTCCCAAACTGCATTACCCACATTAACAGCTGGCTTAAAATGCTATTATGAAACCAAACAGGGTCTTAGTGGAAGAGACAAAGAGGAAATGAGACTCTCTGAGCTCCATCTCTTCCAGTAAGGCTGTTCCACGGATGGGGAAGTCTGGCAGGGTTCGCCTTTCCACTTCTCCTCAGCTACAATTCCCCAGAGCGTTAGCCAGCAGGCCAACTACTTATTCAGGAGTGTTGGAATAGGGTGGGGATGAGGGTCCCTATTTCTCTATTTCCCCTTTCACTAAGAGATCTCTATCCTAGAAGTCTATGCATATACATGTGTACTGTCTTGGGCCTTGAACTGCTCCATGAGAAAATCAAGAAGAGATCTTCAACACTGAAGGAATTTTCAGGTTAGAAAATCAGATCTAGTTTTAGCAACTTTTGTCTCCAGGATCCTTGAACTTGCTTAGCTAGGGGCATATTTGGCCATTCTGATGCCCCATGTAGTGGTTTGACATTTTCGTTGGTATCAAGGAGATTTTGAGTAGAGATAATTAGCTTTTGTTGTTGTTTGGCTGTAGAGTGCAAGAGATAGAGAGAGGGAGAGAAAAAAAAGAGAGAGAGAGAATATGTAAGAAATCGCTCCCAGATGAGATGGTCATGCTGCAATCCCTTCTCCATTTTTCTCTTGGGATTTTGGGCACACATACACACGCACATGACATGGTTTTCAAACTGCTGGGTCTGGGACTTGAATCACAAAGTTGGCCATGTGGGATCTAGCCAACTTAACCGCCATGCCACTGGCTGTCTTGAGATTATTAGTTTTATTTTATTTTTTGAAATACTGCTTAAGTGCAGTGAGGAGAGGTGAGAAGTCTCAAAAGTAGAAGACATTCTGCAGAAACAACACCTCACACATCGAGGATGACAGGATGCTGGTCTTCTTTGTTAGTCAGAGCCTCTGGGTCTGTGGGTCAAACTCAGCTCAGCCTATGTTTACCACAGGCCTGCCCTGGGGAGCCATCATGGTATGCTGTAGGTAGGACAACAACATGGTGATGCAATGATAGAAAACAGTTATGGCCTTTGCCTTCCGGGACTCGGAGAGGTGGTGATGGTTAACAGTGTGTGTCAACTAGACTGGGCTGTGGTGTGCAAATATATGACTAAACATTCAGAATGTTTCGGTGAAGACTTTTTTTTTTGGGGGGGGGGGAGGAATGAGATTAACATTCAAATCAGTGGACTTTGAATAAAAGAAATTGCCCTCTATAATGTGAGGGGGGTTCTCATCCAAACAGGTGACGTCATGAATAGAGCAAAAGACTGGTCTAGGAAGAAGAGGGAATTCTGCCAGTAGGTGGACTTTGAACTTGATCTTCAACACTAATTTTTCTCTAGGTCTTAAGCTTCCTGGACTACTTTGCAGATTTTGGGGACCGTGAGCTCCCACATTTGTGGGAGCCACTTCCTTAAAATAAATCACTTTAAAATAAATTCACCCATCAAGTATGAGTCTACTCATGGAGTGAAATGAAGAGCTCAACTGAGCATAATACAGACTCTGTTCAGGGACAGAGTGTAGATGCCCATGGTGGGGTGCAGATGGGGGTTGGAGGCAGAAGAGGAAGGTGAAATGTCATTGGTCCAAGTTGTGGGAAATATTAAGAATCTTAGATTTTATTCTGCACGTAAGAGTGTGGAGAGAAGGAAAAGAGAGAGGACAGTTTTGTATTTGGAAAGAGCATGCCAGTCGTGTTGGGTGAGATTTGAACCAAATGACACTTGAAGAGGGATTAGAAACTGTGTGTAACAGACACAGTATAGTTACCCAGGAAAGCAGGAGAGTACAAGGCTGGTAGATCAGGCCATGTAGAACCACCCATCTCTAAGAAAGAGGACACACCCGGAAATGCAAAGAGGGAAAGGAGTGGAGAAAAGGAGGCAAACAGGTGAAGGTGAAGGTTTTCAGAAGGCTTCAAAGAGTTTGATGTTTTACGGGTCAGGACCCATGTTATCATTTGGACTTGGCAGCAGAGTTACTATCAAGATTTCATGGTTTCTCTTTGAGGTTGAGTTCACCCTGAGTTGTTTTTCTAGGAGTAGAATGAACTTGCCCAGATCTTACTCCAGCAATGCTTATGTTGTATTATTGAAAATGTATGTGTGTGTGTGTGTGCGTGTGTGTGTGTGCGTGTGTAGTCTGTGTCCTTAGAAGAGTCTATAGCCACCATGGGATGGGCATTTTGACCTTATAGTCCTTCCATAGCAGCTTTTCCTCCCAAGCATAAATAGAGCCAGAATGTACTGGCTTACTTCCTGGGACACAGCAGGCATCCAGTGAATATCTGTTGAACAAGTAAACATCTGTGAATGCATCGGAGCCAATCAGAGGATTTAGAAATTAAATTGAGTATTATGTTTTCAAGGGCTGAAAGCTAAATGTACATGCATTTGCATACACATACACGCATGTACACATGCTTGGAGCCAGCCACTAAGCCTTTGTCACCAGGGAAGTAACTCCAGTTCTTGAGAAAAAGGTTGAGGATGTGTCTCAACCATATAGAAATAATGAGGTTTCTTCTTGGCTTACACCAGAGGCTCTCTGTTTTGGCTACACATTGGAATCATCTAAAGAGCTTTAAAAAAATATGAATGCTGGGGCCAGTAGGGGCATGGTGGCTAAGGCACTGGACTCCCACATGGCCAACCATCGTTTGAGTCTCAGACCCGGTGAGTTGAAAATCACACTGAGTGTGTGTGTGTGTGTGTGTGTGTGTGTGTGTGTGTGCCAACATCCTGAGAGAATGGAAGAGAAGGGATTGCAGTGTGGCCATCCCCCCTTGAGAGATGATTTCTCACTTTCCCTCTTTCTGTCTCTCTCTGGTGAGTGTACACATCCTATGGCAAAAACCTAAAAACATCAAAACAAAACAAAACAGAAAAACCAATACCTGGGTTCTGATTTCTTTGTAATGATCAATGGGCTGAGCATAAGGAATTTTAAAAGCTCCAGAGGATTCCAAAGTGCAGTCCAAGTTGAGAACCATTGCTTTAGACCCTTGCTGTTCAGTTCAGTAGCCTCTAGCCATGTGGGGTTATTGAGCACCTGAAATGGGACCAGTTGGAGTTGAGATGTCCTGTAGGTGTAAAATACATACCAGGTTTGAAGACTTTGAAGGCAATGTGAAAAAAAGACCAAACTAACATTTCATTAGTCATTTTTTTTCAATAGAAAAATGGTAGGCAAAATAACGCACCTCCCTCATGATACACATTTTCTAGTGCCCAGAACCTGTGAATATGCTCTACTGTATGACAAGAGGGGCTTAAATTTGCAGATGGAATTAAGGTTGCTAATTGGCTGACTTTAAATAAGGAGACTATCCTAATAGGCTCAGAGTCATTACAGGGTCCTTAAATGTGGAAGAAGAGACAGAGGAACAATACAAAGTGATACTTTGGGAGAAAGAATCCACTGATCATTGCTGACTTTAAAGGTGGAAAAGGAGGTATGACCCAAGGAAAGTAGACAACCACTGTAAGTCAAAAAAGGCAAGAAAACAGATTCTTTAGAATCTCCAGAAAGAAGCAAAACCCCTCAACACCATCATTTAGGTGTTGAGACCCATTTTGGACTTCTGACCTTCAGATAATACATTTGTTTTATTCTGATCTACTGAATTTGTGATAGTTTGCTACAACAGCAGCAGTAGATTTCATAGTTGCAAATAGATTAGAAAACTATGGTTGTCGGAAAAGTCATGATGTATTTTTTCTATGTTTTTCTATGCAGAAATATATCATGATTTTTCTGATAACCTAATAGTCTGTTATTTACATATTGAAATAGTAAGATTTTTAGATTGGGTTGAATAAGACATATATGTCTTATTCAACACACAGACACACAGACACACACACACACACACACATAAAGTCTATATATAAATATATAAATTTCTTCTTTACATTTCTTTCTTGTACATTTTTATGGCATACAATATGGTTTTTCAAAGCATACTGTGTATAATAATCAAGTCAAGGCTATTCTCATACACATCGTTTTCAACAAATAACCTTACATTACATTCTTATTGAGCCTTTTTGTCCTAAGCCTCTCCCATCCACTGTCCACCATCTACCCCTCTCCCATATAGTCTCTGGTATCTATACTTGACCTCTCTACTATTATGTCTTCACATCATTCCATTTCTTTCTCTTTTTTTTTTCTTATTTTTTTTTCATAAGGCACATGCACTCACCAGAGAGGAGAGAGACAGAGAGAGAGTGAGAGGGAAAGTGAGAAATCACCCTTCAGAGGGGATGACCATGCCATAATCCCTTCTTCTCCAGTCTCCTCCGGCATGAGTCAAGCCACTGGGTCTGGGTCCCAAATCACGGTTGACCATGTGTGAGTCTAGTGCCATAACAACTATGCCTCCTTGTGGCCCCAAATTTTCCAATTTCTGCCATACGGTACAGATGTTCAGTATATATTAAGGAGATGCATACCTTATGTATCTTACATGGTCTGGCTTAACTCTTCTATATTCATCTACTTTGTATCAAATGTCAGAGTCATTGTCGTTAATGCCTGAATAGTATTCCATAGTGTTTTGAGACATGTTTTTAATATCCAGTCATTAGTTGTTGGGAATTTAGGTTGATTCCACATCTTAGCTATTGTGAATAATACTGCAGTAAACCTGGATGTGCAACTGTCTTTCTGATTTTTTTTTTTTATCTTTGATTAAATACCCAGGAGTAAAATTACTGGAGCCTATTATAGATCTATTTGTAAGTTTTTGAGGAACCTCCACATTGTTTCCACAATGGCTATTCTAATTTACATTCCGATAGTGTGGTAGGATTCCCTTTTCACCACAGCTTTGCTATTACTTGTTCATTGTTTTTTGTTTTGATCATAGCTATTCTGACTAGGGTTAAATGATACCTCATTGTGGGTTTTATTTGCATTTCCCTTAAAATAACAGGTGTTGAATATTTTTTCATAAGCTTTTTGACCATTTATATGTCTTCCTTTCAGAGTTGTTATGTTCAGCTAGTTTGCCTGTTTTTAAGTTGGAATATTAGTTTTTGTGGCTTGAGTTCCCTGTATGTTCTGATAACCAAACTCCTTTCTGAAGCATAGTTTGCAAATATTTTCTCTCATTCTGTGGGTTGTCTCTTCACTATACTGATTGTCTCCTTTGCTGTACAGAAGCTTTTTAGTGTGATGCAATCCCACTTGTCTATTTTTGAAATTGTTGCCTGTGTTTTAGGGGTCTTATTTTAAAAATCTTTGCCTACTCCAATATCTTCAAGTATTTCCCCAAGTAGTTTTATTGTTTAAGGCTTTACACTTAAGTCTTTTGTGGTTTGGTGGTTAAGGTCCTAGACTTCCACATGGCTGATCGCAGTTTGAGTCCCAGACCTGAGGCCTTGCTTTCTTACTTTCTCTCTCTCTCTGTCTCCATCTCTCTTTGGTGAACACACATGCCCTATAGCAAATTTTAAAAGATAATAATGATAAATAAAATTAAGTAAGTATTTCTTAGAAAATAAAATAAAATAAATTAAAAAATAAGTCTGATCTAGTTTGAGTTGATTTTGGTTAATAGTGAGGGGGTTTAGCTTTTTTCTTCAGTTGGCTAACCAGGTCTTCAGCACCATTTGCTGAAAACACTATTTTTTCCCTCCACTGGATTGTCTTGTGCTCTTTGTCAAAAATCAGTTTGCAAATTAAAACAGGCAATCAATTCCATGAGATGAGAGAATTATTTTATGACATAAAAGAGAAAATCTAAGCGAGATAGACACCCTAATAAAGAATCAAATAGAATTTCTGGAAAGGAAGAATGTACTACAGGAAATCAAAATATCTCTTGAAAGTATTAATAGTCAATTAGACTACACAGAAGAATGAATCTCTGACCTCAATGACAAAACCTCTTATTTAGTCCAAGCCACCAGTAATAATAATAATAATAATAAAAACATTAAAATGAGGACCACAAGGACCAGCAGGTGGTGTGATGGGTTAAGGTGCTGGACTCCTATATGGTCAATTATAGTTCAAGTCCTAGACTTGGTGGCTTGAAATTCATGCTAGACATGTGTGCATGTGTGCCCAAAATCCTGAGAGGAGAATGGAGGATAAAGAACTACAGCATGGCCAACCATCCTTGGGAGTGATTTCTCACCTTCTCTCTGTCTCTTTTCAGTGAGCACACACAATTCATTGCAAAACAAAACAAAACAAAACAAAACAAAACAAAACAAAACCAGGGCTAACAAGTGGTGTGGTGATTAAGGCGTTAGACTCCCAAATGACTGGCTGTGGTTTAAGTCCTGGACTTGGTGGCTTGAAAATCATACCAGGTGTGTGTGCTTGCAAGCCCAAAATACTGAGAAGAGAATGGAGGAGAAGGGTTTGCAACATGACCATCCTCCTGAGGGGTAATTTCTCACTTTATTTCTCTCTATATCTCTCTGGCAAGTGCATGTGCCCTATAACAAAAATCTAAAAACAAACAAACAAAAATGAGAGGACAACATGTGAGAAATTTTAGACACCATTAAGTAGTCAAATAGCTTTATAATGGATATTCTAGAAGGCGAAGAGAGAGGTAAAGGCATAGAAAATCTCTTTCAGGAAATGCTACCTTAAAACTTTGCAAATCTAGAGAGACATACAGACATCCAAATCGAAGAAATACAAA
The DNA here is from genome assembly GCA_026018925.1 of Tupaia tana. NCBI lineage: Eukaryota > Metazoa > Chordata > Mammalia > Scandentia > Tupaiidae > Tupaia > Tupaia tana. The sequence continues at coordinate 28,296,287 of JAKSZU010000024.1, read as the reverse complement.
GAACACCACATAGGATTAACATAAGAAGACTCTCTCCAAGGCATATCATAGCCAAACTGGCAAAAGTTAAAGGCAAAGGCAATATTCTAAGAATAAGATATGTTAATGAAATCATTTTACCAGTTTCTTTTTATCTGTTTTTAATGTGGCTACTAGAATATTCCAAATTACTTGTGTGTCTTATATTTACTAGACAGGGTTGTTTTAGACCCTTCTAGTCCCTTTCTTGGACAATATGAATATAGGACTTACTTTATTTACCTTCAATGTCTGCTGCTGGTGTGATAGCTAATGTAAAAGAGCAACAGCTTCTACAGGGATTTCTGGGCTAAGTGAAGATGTTTATATTCTTAGCCCTTTCCAGTTTGCTGGTTAAAGGAGACTCAATTGTCTCACGCCTGACCATCCAATAAGTAAGTGGCAGAGATGATGTTGTGTATCAACCTTCCAAATTTGTAGATTTAAAACTGGTTCAGTCAAACAAATTGTTAGTTTTTGAGAGAGGTGAACATGGATTGGTATGCCCATTTATCACTGGAACATGATTCTCTGAGGTTTAATTTTTTTTGTCAATGATGCAATGATGATAGGGCAGTGTGGACCAAAATGATCACAGGCCTGTAGTGGTAATTTTCCTTTTTATATCTAGTGTCTTTTTGGTTAGAAGTAATTAAATTTCACGTTTGGATAGTTATGCCCATTCCTCTTGCTTTTAGCAAATGTGTAAGAGGAAAAGACAACCTATAGTTGACTCTCTAGAGGAGAGAGAGAACAGAAGTAAAAATCAAGAGTGAAATTCAGACTTAAATTTTTGGTGCAGTTTCTTGTCAGGAGGTATGTAAGGAGGTGTGTATTTTCCTCTAATTTGGTCTTGAGAGTAGCTGTTAACTCTAGCCCTGCCCCGTTCTGTCCTAAAATCCAAGGGTTTGTGGATATTTTTTTGTGTGTCTTCCCCGGGTTCTTCTCTATCCTGGTGAACGACTGAAGGCCTTGATGTCTGACTTGTGACCAGATATCCGTCTCTCAGAAAACTTGTGTATAGTGACAGATGCCCTTGTGGCTCTTCTCTGACTTGTGTCCGGTTTATTCCATCAAGATAGCCAGTCTCTGAGAGAGCACTGACTGGGAAAAGAAATCAGGGTTCGATGTGTCAGGCAGGTGAGACACAGAGGAGACTGCATAAGACACATGAAATACTAGAGCAGTTTATTACTTACAGATACTTGTGGGCTTTGCAGGGCTAGCGGGAAGGTAGAACTGAGTGGGATACTCATTTTAAATGGATGCGTGAGGAGCAAGAAAGAGAGAAATGGAGATACCGGAGGGCTGAAGTCTTTATTGGGGTGTATGTAGGGCATTACCCAAGCACGTTTCCCCCAAGGAATTCTTTCCTTTCCTTTCCTTTCCTTTCCTTTCCTTTCCTTTCCTTTTCTTTTCCCTTCCCTTCCCTTCCCTTCCCTTCCCTTCCCTTCCCTTCCCTTCCCTTCCTTTCTTCTCTTCTCTTCTCTTCTCTTCTCTTCTCTTCTCTTCTCTTCTCTTCTCTTCTCTTTTATCTATCTTTCTTTCTTTCTATCTATCTATCTATCTATCTATCTATCTATCTATCTATCTATCTATTTTAGGTTTATGCCACAAAGCACATGCATTCACCAGAAACAGAGAGAGAGAGAAGGAAAGTGAGAAATTATCCCCCATGGGAATGGTCATGTCACAATCCCTTCTCCTCCATTTTTTTTTTTCAGTATTTTGAGGTCATTTCTTACCCTTGAGCACAACAATGAATCCTTTGATATAAAAGCAGGGAGAAGTTGACACGTTGAGGAAAAGTACCTCGGAATATAGCAGTCTTTCTCTTTCGTTGTGAATCAATGCTTTTCTCCAAAGAAACAAGCCTAGACTATTGCAGAAATCACAATAAACATCTAATATTCAAGATGAGTGATTGTAGATCTGAAGCAGTAGAAGTATTTGGGAGAGTCTGATAGCAACATTTGGAGCCTTTTTCTGAGTCAAAGGACTTTTGTTCTACTACTGAAAAATGCCTAAAATGACTCCCAATGATGGCTTATGTTCCTGGTGTAAAATGATTGTCCCACAGCGAGTGAAAACTCAGATGGTAGGCATCAGCTTCAGTGGGTTTAGCTCTTGAAAACACTTCAAATGACCACTGTTCTCCTGTAGTTGAATGGAACCTAGGAAAAGAAAAATCTCTTTACTTCCAATTTGAGCATTGTTCTCCCTCCAACCCTGATTATGCTTGGGTAAAACAATGAAGCAAGATGAGAGCATTTGCTGCATTTTGTTCACTGCCTCCTGCCAGTATCTAACACACTTAATGCTACTTGATATTTCTGGTCAACCCCCGTAATCCACTTACAATAGATTTTGAACTGTCATTGAAGCAGGTGCCCTGCCTAAAGCACCAACAGTGATAGACATGTCCTCCCTAGGTAATAAAAGCAAGACAGTTGTCAGGACTATCTTCTCAGAAGCTTGTTTAATGAGCAGTCACCATGCCAGCTGCAGGAAATAGCATGATGACCTTATTGTCATAAAGATACTTTCTCCTGTATAGAAAAGTTACCTGCAATAAATGAACTGTTTCTCCTTGTTCACTTTGTGTAAAATCACAGTGATGGAACCATGAGGGTACCCTCTGTGCTTTAATTCCCCACACCCAATTATGGTGGGCCCTTCTTAGTTATAATGTTGTGGCTGGACACCTTTGCACACTTTTTCTATTTCCCCTTCTTTGTAACTAATGATCAAAGTCTCATCTTTCTAGGGTCAGCTTCCTAATGAGTTCCACTGATAGCATTTCTTTTCACCTTTCTGTGCCTGTCCAGGAATATCTCTTCCATTTTATTCTGTGCCCACCCAGGAGTATCTCTTCTACCTTTTTATGGAGAGTTTTTTCTACAGGGCGCGTACGCTCTCCAGAAAGACAGAGAGAGACAGAGACACAGAAAGCGAGAAATCACCCCCCAGGGGGATGGCCAAACCACAATCCCTTCTCCTCCATTCTCCTCTTGGGATCCTGGGCACGCACTCACACACACCCAGCGTGAGTTCAAGCAACTGGGTCTGGGACTTGAAAAGCAGTCAACCATATGGGAGTCCAGCGACATAACGACATAGCCATTACGCCAACTGCTGGTCCCTCTCTCACCTTTTCTCACTGCCTTTTAGAAGGAAATTTCTTTTTCAATTCAATTAAATTAAATTAAATTAAATTAAATGATATATTTAGACAAGGTCTTCCTCCTGCCTCAGTCTGTTGAGCAGCTGGGACTACATGAACATACCAGGGTGCTAGCTTTTTTTTTTAGAGATTTGTGCTATAGGGCGTGTGTGCTCTCCAGGAAGACAGAGAGACAGAAAGCAAAAAATCACCCCCCAAGGAGGATGCCATGTCTCAGTCCCTTCTCCTTCATTCTCCTCTGGAGATACTGGGCACCCATGCACATGTATCCAGCTTAAATTTTAAGCCACCGGGTCCGGGACTCAAACCTCAGTTGACTATGGAACTCCAGCAATGTAACCATTATGCCATCTGCTGGTCCTTGTGCTAGCCTTTTAAAAGGGTTGTCTGGGGATCGAATCTGAGCTTCCCCTATGACCTCAATCTGCCATGTAGCCACATCTACCAGTGTGCCCTACCACAGCTGGAATCATCCCATCACCTCAGATGTTGGTCACGTCTGAAGATAAAAGTGACACCAGTTTAGGAGCGTGTGTCAGGCTGGGCTAATAAAGGAGATAAAGAAAGGTGAAGGGGAATAATACCTGGTATCTTCTCTCTTACCTCTCAAAGGTTTTCATGACGTGGTGCCAGAAAATGAGACGTGTTTTGAGTTGGTTGGCTCTTTCCTTTCCCATGACAATATCTTACCTTAGACATGAAAACTGAAGGACCAGAGGCTAGGGCAAAGGTATCTCCAGTGTCACATTTAATGTGAACTTCCCTGGTCTTCCTAAGTCTGCCCTTACCCTTCTTTGGTCATTGTCAGTGCAGCCAGAGTGATTCTGCTGAAATTGAAGTCAGGTCACATGACTTCTCTATTCGAAGTCCTCTGATGCCTTTCCCACTTCAGAGGGTAAGCAAAAAGTCCCTGGAACAGCTCTAAGGCTGTGTGTGACCAGATTTTCAGTTGCCTTTTTGACCTTAGCTTCCAGACTCTCTTACTCTGCTCCAGCCACCTAGTTTCTTGGTGTTCCTTGAATGTCCCAAAGACTCCCCTGATTCAAAACTTTGCTCTTGCTAGTCTCACATCTGAAGAAACTGAGAGATGCATGCAGCTCACATACTCTTCTTCAGGTATTTACTCAAATGCCACCTCTTTGTTGAAACCTTCCTTGGCTAGTCTCATCTAAACTTGCAACATTCATTACACTGGGTATTGCAATCCTGTCTCCTGCTTTTCTGCTTTATCTTTCTCTTCTTACATCATTTGCATTCTGTTTAACTAAATTAATTATTATGTGTCTCCCTCAAACAGAGTGTATGCTCTATGAGAGTAAAGGATTGTCTGTGTTGATCCCTGCTCTGTGCCCAGTGCTCTGGCTCATAGGAGGTGTTGATTCGATGTGCTGAACGAGAGGATGAATCACATCACCCCATGGGGGGACCAGTCAAGCCACAAGACAGGAATAAATGAATTGCTCTGTCAGCTGTGCTATGCTTTGACAAATGCTTTGTGGCTGTGACTACCGTATTTGTAAAACTCGACCTTGATAGTTTGTGAATAAAATTGATTTGTCACTAATAGAATAGGAAATCACCAATGGGCACTAAAATGGTCCACAGGAGGAGCATTTGATAACTATCCCTAACCAGGAGTAAGACCCAAGTAGTTCATGGAATTATAAAAATTGAAATGACAAGAGTGTCAGCATCAACCTCACTGTCATTGAGAAGTAGTCTTGTTGGGCGTACTTTAAACATCCCCATCTGGTACACAGTCTGGGCCTGCTAAGAGAGGAAGCCAGATTTTGACCCTGGATTCTTTCACCTCAACGTATTGGATTAGGGAAAAATACTGGGTTAGTACCAGACCTTGTCTATCCTTAATGGACATCATATAATGTTTTTCATTCTTTCCTTCCATCTTACATAGACTGTATAAGCAACCCAAATGGGGAGGACTTATTTGCTTGTGTTTCATAGATTAGCTCACAGAATAATCAAGCCAGCCATGTAGTTTTGTCCTATTCCTCAATATTTAGTATGAAACTGATTTGTGCATGTCAGTGAGCAAACCACCTGAGATTGGAGAACTTTGTATCTATATAACTCATACCCCTGTCAAGGTATAGAACGCTTCCTTTCCCCAGAAATCTATTATTTCCCTTCAAAGTTAGTGTTTATTCAAAAGAGGCAACAATTATTCTCATTTTTATCAATATGTGTTCGTTTTCGCTTATTCTTGAATTTCATTTAAGTGGATTCATACAGTGTGTCTGGCTTCTTTTGCTCAGCAAAATAATCTTAAGATTCATATATGTTGTTGCATGTATATGAGATTTATTCCTTTTTATTGGAGAGACTTATTCCTTATATAAATGTAACCACAATTTCTTTATCCATTTTCCCATCAGAGACATCCTTCCTTGCCTGTAGTTTTATCTTATGAAGAAAGCTGTTATTAATGTTCATGTACAATTATTTTTATGCACCTATATTTTCCATTTCTCTTGGGTAAATATCTAGAAGTAGAATTGCTGGTTCATAGGATATATGTATGCTGAACGTTAAGAGAAACTTCCAAACATTCTTCTATGTTTTTTCTTAGAAGCTTTGTCGTTTTGAATTTTACATTTAGGTCTATGATCCATTCCAAATTTATTTTTGTGAATGTCGTGAGGTATGAGTCAAATTTTATTTTGTTCCTCACATAAATATATAATGGCTTCAGCATGATTTGTTCAAAAGACTCTGTGTTACATTGTGTTCTAGTCTGATGTATTTCTAATAGCAGAAATACCTGAGTCTGGGTGATTTGTAAGAATAAAGATTTAGATGGCTCACGGTTGTTGAGATCCAAAGCCATGGGGCCAAATCTAGAGAAGACCTTCTTGTTGGAGAGGGGACAGAGGGCATCCTGTGGTAAGTGCTTGCACAGAGCAGAGCATGAAGTCACGTGTCAGTGTCCATGTGTCTCTCTCTGGTCTCATTCTCTCTCCTTACAAATCTATCAGTATTCAGGTGGTGGACCCATCCTGATAACCTTATCCAATCTTAGTTACCTCCCAAATATTCTACTTCTTATTCCCATAGTGGATTGTTTCTGTCCTCTTAATACCTTCACAATGACTCACCAAATATTTTTCGAATTTTCTTTTTTAAAAATAATTATTTTATTTAACTTAATTAATTAATTAATTTTTCTTTTACCAGAGAGGGACACAGTGAGAGAGAGAGAGAGGGAGAGAGGGAAAGCTGCCGAGTCCTGGTGACTCAGGATCACCAAATTTTAGCACATGAATTTTGGGGGGACACATTTGAACCATAGAACATTGTTTTGTTATCTTTCTACAGAATTGTGAGTCTGTTTAAGAGCTCTCTTACTTCATTTCTTTGATTTATAGGGTTTTCTTTACCCCAATATTTTGATTACTATAGCTATCTAGTAAGCCTTAAAATGAGAGAATCTGTATACTTATTCCAATTTTGTTCTTCTCTTTCATGATTGTTTTGGGTATTTCATTTAGGTATTGAACTGCTATATAAATTTTTGAATTAGCTTGTCAATTTCTACAATAATTGCTTCTGGGATTTTTGTTGAGATTTGACTGGAAATATAGATTAGTTTGAGGAGAATTGATATTTAATAATTCTAAGAATTCTAAAACAGGAGCATTGCATATCTATCCATTATTTAGGTCTTCTTTCATTTTTCTTCAATCACATTTAATAGTTTTCAGTGTAGGGGTCTTTCAGTAGTTTGGTAAATTATTTAAATTTAAATATATTATACCTTAAAGGTAATAATGGTATAATTTAAAAATATTTCATTTTTCATAATTTTGCTGCTAGTATATAGAAATATGCTTGATTTTTGTGTACTAACCTTATTCCATGACCTTGTTAAGTTCTCTTATTAGATCCAGTAGTGTTTTTTGTCTTTTCAAATAACTAGAGATTTTGTAAATAGAAGTCATGTCACCTGTGAATAAAGACATTTTTCCTTTCCCTTTTCTAATTTATATGCCTTTTATTGTTATTATTTTTATTGCCCTAGTAAGGACTTCCATTGAAATTACTGAATAGAAATATTCAGAAATATCCAATTATAATAAGATAGAATTTAGTATTTTACTATAAATTATTCTGTTCAATAAATTTTATGAGTTAGGAAAATTATTATTTCTACTTTCTATATTTTTCTTGAAAAAAATCATTGAAAGGTGTTTAATTTTGCCAAGTACCTTTCCTGCCTCTTTTGAGCTGATTATGTCTTTTCTTCTTAATTCTATTAATGTGTAGATTTACACATTGATTTTCTTTTTCTTTTTCTTTTTTTTTTAATTGCTAGATGAAAGAGAGAATGAGCAAGCATCCTCCTGTGGGGTATGGTCATACCACCACTTTTTCATTTTTACATCCTGTTGAGATTTTGGGGCACATATGCCCAGTGTATTTTTCAAGCTGCTGGGACCAGGATTTGAACCATGGTTGGTCATGTGGGATCCAGCTCTCTTAACCACTAGGTCATGGGCCTAGCCTCACATCAACTGATTTTCAAATGTTGAACCAACTTTGCATTCCTTAAATAAGCCTCACCTGGTCATGGTATATTATACTGTTTGTATCTTTCTGGATTTGCTGTATCAACATTTTGTTGAGAATTTTTTAGTATTATTGAAGAAATATTGACCTGAAATTTTAGTTTTTAAAAATGTCTGTCTAGTTTTGGTATTAGGTATTGATGGAATCATAAGATAGGTTGAGAAAGGTTCTCTTGTCTTCTATTTTCTAAAAATCATGTATAATTCATGAATGATAAAATTCATCAGTGAAGGGACCAGCAAATGATGTATTGGTTATGTCACCAGAGTCTCACGTAGATGAATAAAGTTAGAGTCCCAGACCCAGCAACTAAAACTCACACTGGGTGCTTGTGCATGCACGCCCAAAATTCTGAGAAAACACTGAAGGAGAAGGAATTGTGGCATGGGAATCCCCCTGGGGGGTGATTTCTTGCTTTCTGTCTTTCTTTCTGTTTCTATTTGGCAAGCACATGCATCCATGACAAAAATCTCTCTCTCTCTCTCTCTCTAAAAAAAAAAAAAGGAAAAAAAATCATCAGTCTTTTATTTACAAGTTAAATCTCTTGAAAAAACATAAAGTTATTCATATTTTCTGTTTCTTCTTAAGCTGGTTTCAATATTTTGTGTCTTTCAATGTGTTTATGTTAGAGTTTTCTAGATAGGCAGAGTTTTCCAGAGAAATAGAGAGATTCCATGTGAGTAAGGAGACAGATAGACAGATGAAACAGGTAGATAGATAGATGAGAGATTTATTAGAGGAACTGATTCACATGATTATGTAGGCTGAGAAGTCCTGCAATACACCGTCTTCTAACTAGAGACCCTGGGATGCCAGTAGCATGGCTCAGTTCAAGACCAAAGACCTGAAAACTTGGAAAGCCTCTTACGTATGACTTGGAATTCAAGGCTAGAGAGTGGAATTCTAATGTCCAAAGGCATTAGGCAGCTTTCCATATGCCCAACTGATGGAATGTTGCCCACCCACATTGTAAACAAATCTTTCCCGCTTAGTCCTCAGACTGAAAAACCAATCTCATCCAGAAATACACCCTTACAGATACATCTGCAGATGTTTTATCCAGTTTTCTAGGTATTCCTCCCGCTAGCAAAGCTGACACATAAAATCATCGATGATGTGACACATCACATAATTTCATCGGAGTTGTTGATTTGTTTTCATAAAGGTGTTCTTACTGCTCCTTCATTATCCTTTTAGTATCTGTAAAATCTGTGGTGATATCGGGACCAGCAGTTGGCGTAATGGGTATGTCGCTGGACTCCCACATAGTCGACCGCGGTTTGAATCCCAAACCCGGTGGCTTAAAACTCACACCGGGCGCGTGTGCGTGCGTGCCCAAGATCCCAAGAGAAGAAAAGGAGAAGGGATTGCGGCATGGCCATCCCCCTGGGGGGTGATTTCTTGCTTTCTGTCTCTCTGTCTCTGTCTGGCAAGCGCACGCGCCCTGTGGCAAAAACCTCTCAAAAAAAAAAAAAAAAATCTGTGGTGATATCTTGATTTTCATTCTTATTACTAATTTCTGTGTTCTCTTTTTTCTTAACCACTCTAGTCAAGCTTTTATTAATATTATTAACCTTTTCATAGAACCATCATTTGGCTTCATGGATTTTTAAAAATGGTTTGTTCATCTTTTATTTAATTAATTTCTATTCTTATATTCATTATTTACTTGCTTATAGTTGCTTTAATTTTTAAAGTTTCTTTTATTTTTCTTTCTCTCTTTCATTCTCTCCCTCCGTCCCTCCTTCCCTCCCTTCCTTCTTTCCTTCTGAGAGAAAGACGAAGTGAGAGAGAAACTAGTACCCTCAATCAAGTCATCATGCCATGAGCCCCTCAGTTTCACCTAGTCTGGGCACATGTGCATGCAGGATATTCAGGGAGGTCTTCAGACGTGAACCCAGAATCTTTCTATGTGGATCAGCCTTGCAGAGCAGGGTGCTGCTGTTGTGTTACCTACCTGGCCTAGACTTGCAATTTGATTTAGTCTTCTTTCACTAGCTTACTAAGGTTGGAGTTTCGATCACTGATTTTAAGTCTTTATTTCTAATACAATATTTGGAGTAACAAATACTGCTTTAAGCACTCTTTTTAACTGCATTCCACAAGTTTTGGTGTCTCTTGTTTCATTATCATACAGTTTAAACTATTTTCTGCTTCTTTTCATTTTCAAAGGGCACATGTATTCAAGAGAGAGAGAGAGAGACAGAGAGAGAGAGAAAGAGAGAGCAACTTTAGTAGACCTGGTCACCTGCAATCCTTTCTCCATTTCTTTACTCTGTGAGGATTTTGGACATGCACACATACGTGATATGTTTTCCAAGTCACTGGAGCTGAGATATGAACTACAATCAGCCATCTGGGATGCAGGCTCCTTAATTTTTAAAACAGTTTCTTTTCTTACTCTAAGGTTACTTAAAGAGACATTGTTTGATTTCCAAGTATTTGAGGCATCCTTGGTGTGTTTTATTAGTGATTTCTAATTGAATTGTGAGCAGAAAATAGACTTTGCAGATGTCTATTATTTTGTACTTATTGAAACTTACTTTATGCCTACAATATGGTATACTTTGAAAACAATAACCCTGAATATTTGAGGGAACCAGCAGTTAGCGTAATGGCTATGTCGCTGGACTCCCATGTAGTCAACCACGGTTTGTGTCCTGGACCCGGTGGCTTAAAACTCAGGCCAGGTGCGTGTGTGTGCGTGCCCAAGATCCCGAGAGGAGAATGGGGGAGAAGGGATTGCGGCGTGACCATTCCCCCTGGGGAATGATTTCTCGCTTTCTATCTCTATGTCTCTCTCTGTCTGTCTGGTGAGTGCACATGCCCTATAGTGAAAACCTCTCCAACAAGAAAGAAAGAAAAAAATAACCCTGAATATTTGAAATGTCAGCTAGGTCAACTGCGTCCATGTTTTTAAAATTCTTACCTTTTTTTGTTTTTGATCTAATTCTTTCAATTAATAAAAGAGGTTTGTTGAAATATGTAAACATAATTGTGGATTTATCTATTTCTCCTTTGAGTTCTATCTATTTTTGCTTTATATGTTTTGAGTCAAGGTATTAAATGCATACATAGTTAAGAGTATTGTTTCTTTGATGAACTCATTATGAATTATCCATCTTTTCATCTCGGATAGCACTTCTTATCTTTCTGCTTACTTTATCTTACTATTATCATAGCCACTGCAACTTTTGGATAATTAGAGTTGGTGTGCTTTATAATCTTTCTTTTGATTTTTACTGTCTCTGTCTTTATATTAGTGTGTATCTCTGTAAATAGCATATAATTGGGCCTTTCTTTTTTTAATCTAACCTGGAAATCTGTCTTTTATTTGGAGTGTTTTATCAATTTGCACTTTTATAGAGTGGAATGTAAGACTACCATATTGTAGGGCCAGCAGGTGACGTGGTGGTTGGGGGCACTGGACTCCCACATGACTGACTGCTGGTTCTAATCCCAGACCTGGCAGCTTGCTTTCTCACTTTCCTTCTCTCTCTCTCTCTTGCTTGCTCTATCCCTCTCTGGTCAAACTAAAATAAATAAATAAATAAATAAATAAATAAATAAATAAAGTTAAATAAAATAAATATTTTTAAAAAAGAAAAGTCTACCATATTGCAATATGTTCTTCTTTTTCCTATCTCAAAATAGGATTTTAACAAATGAAGGCTCTTAACTTTAGCATTAGGACTTAACTTACTACAGTCTACTTTCAAATAATGTGATTGCCCTTCACATATACTATGAAACCATGACAGCATTGTGCTTTCATTTTCCTTCTCTCCATCCTTTATGCCACTGTCGCTTTTCATATTTACACTGATATAAATGATTTATTCCAAGATGTGCTACTATTATTTTTTGCTTTAACTAGTTAATTACATTTTAAATACATTAGGAAATGAGAAAATAACTTCTCTATTTACTCATTCTTCTTCATGTCAATCTAAGTTTCTACACTTTCTTGTGTCATTTTCTTGCACTTAAAGAACTTCCTTTAACATTGCTTAAAGTGAAGCTGTCATGAAAACCTTTCTTCTCAGCTTTTACTTCTATAAAAAAATCTTTTTTTTCCCCTTATGTTTTGAAAGAAATTTTGATGGGAGATAAAATTGGCTTGAGATAGGTTGATAGCAACTTCAGTATATCATTGCGTTGATTTCTGTTTTGCATTGTTTGTGATGAACAGTCAGTAATCATGTTGTTTACCTCATTTCTACTGTGCTTTTCCTCTTTGGTTGCTTTTAATATTTTTTTCTTTACCACCAATGATCTGTTATTTTACTATAATGCATGTGTGTGTGTGTGTGTGTGTGTGTGTGTGAGTTTTAAGACCTATGTGGAATTTGTTGAGTTATTTGATAAAGTCCATAGGAGCCTAATTTTTCATCAAATATTGAAAAAATGTTAACCATTATAATTCAAACACTTTTTCCCCTCTTTTTCTTTGTTCTTCCCTCCCCCTGGCATTCTAATTATATATCTGTTAGACCTCTTAATATTTCATATGTCATTGAGGCCATGTCCAATTTTTTGCAATATTTCTTCTTTATGTACTTCCATTGAATAGTTTTATTTAAAGAATTGTTTTTATTTAGCTTTATTTATTATTATTGTTATTTTCCAGTTTTATAAACCAGAGTGAAAGAGAGAGAGAAAGTGAGGAAGCAAGCCGCCAGGTCTAGGACTTGAACCGTGATTGGCCATGTAGTGTCCAGTGCCCTAACCACCATACCACCTGCAGGTCCCCTGTTGAATAGTTTTTTATTGTTCTGTCTTTAAATGTCTAAATCACTGTCAAATAAACAAATTTTGCCTTTGTTTTAAATAGTTTTTGTTCTATAATTTATACTTAGTTTTTTTTTCTTCTCCCCCCTTTTTTTGTTGAGAGGTTTTTGCTATAGGATGCATGTGCTCACCAGAAAGATGGAGAGAGACAGAGAGACAGAAAGCGAGAAATCACCCCCCAGGGGGGATGGCCACGCTGCAATCCCTTCTCCTCCATTCTCCTCTTGGGATCTAGGGCACTCATGCACATGCGCCTAACGTGAGTTTAAGCCACCGGGTCCAGGACTTGAATCGTGGTTGACTATGTGGGAGTCTAGCAACATAGCCATTACACCAACTGCTGGTCCTTATACTTAGTTTTAAAATATATTTTAAATATTAAAGTTCTTTGTTGAAATGATGTTTATAGTAAAATCCTTCATTTGATTCACATGCCACATGCTTACTTCAAGGAAAACATTGTGTGCTGTAGAGATGTACAATAATTGTATGTAAATAACAAATGATTTTTAAAAAGATTATTGGAGACTAGCTGTGTAGCTTGTTGGTTAAGGGAGCTGGATCCTATTTGGCCAACTGTGGTTGGAATCTTGGCCCTGGCAACCTGAAAACATGCTGGGCATGTATGCATGCCTACTCCCAAATCCTGAGAGGATTGAGAAATGTGGGAGAAGGAATTGCAGCTTGGCTGTACCCCATTGTGGAGGAGATGACTCCTTCCTCTGTTTCACTCTTTATCTGGTGAGAGTGTGTGCTCTCTGGCAATTAAAAAAAATTTCTCTATTGGTTCATTATTATGCATATGTGTTCCTAAAATTTTTTTTATCCAAGATTATAGTAACTATTATAATGTTATCTTCTAATTTTATCATTTCTGGGTCTGTATATTGACTGATTTTTCTCCAGGTTATAGGTCACATTTTCATCCTGCTTTGCAGGGCTAGTACATTTTAATTCTGCGCTAACTGTACATTTTTATAGATGCTGTATTTTGAGGGGGGGGTCTGAATTTTGTCATATGAGTTAATAGCTATTAATATTTGTCCTTGAATGCAGTTAACTGACTTCAATGTTAACTCGATCCTTTTAAGCCTAGTTTTGAAGTGTTTGAGTGAGTCGAGTAGTCTTTATTTCAGGACCAGATTAGTCTTTTTCAAAGGTATAGTTTTTTTGGGCTCACCACTGAAGACTCTTGATTTTCAATAATTTTGTAGCGTTGGGTGAGCTCTGATAATTGTTCAGTTTTCTGATCTAAATAGTTATTTTTTTCCTCATGGTGGTTCTTTCCTTGACCTTTAGAATCCCACCCAATACATATACAGCTTACCATTTAGGCAAGAACTATAAGGACACAATTTTTTTTCTTTTTATTTAAATTTATTTTTCATCATTTATTTACTTATTTTTACATTTTTCCAACACTTACTTTACATATCAAAACATTTTTTGTTCATACTCCATAGTTCTTGACAGTGAAGAAACAACTTTCAAAATTTCAAAATGCTGAGTTTTAAAGATAATGTTTGAAATATTTGTTATAATTTTGTTTGTGGTGCTATAACAACAGAGACAGTATGGTTTTAAATATTTTTGAGAAAATATTTACACGTCAGCTACTCAAACTGTTGAAAAGCAAACACCCAGCACACAATTCACACATAAAACCGCTCAATTCAGCTCTGCCTATCAAGTATTCTGTGATATACCATCTGCCAGCAAAGATCAGTCTCTTTTTCTTCCTTCAAAATCTTCCTCAAGATAATCCTCTGCTTGTGGTTGCTCTTTTGCAGTCTCTACTGATTACAATGCTGGGCTGGAAAAGTCCAGGTTATTTTATGGTATGAATGATTTCTTATAGCTTCTCTAAGCCTCTCTGCCATGCTGAACTGTTTATGGTGCCAGGCCATCTTTCCAAGATCTCAGGTTGACTGACCTGAGATCTACCTTAGGTCCATAGTTTTCTGGTTTAATCTTCAGAGGTGCCATTCCAGTCAAAGGCCTGTGAGGACACAGTTTTGATACTTGAGAAACCCTCACTCCAAGCTCTGTGTCCTCATAAGCTCAGTAGAATTGTTGTGTTCTATTTGGGCTCAACCGTCCCTCACTACAACCTGAAAAAGAGTCATGGGGAGAAAGACTGGGAGATGACAAGGCTCATTTTGTTTTTCCTTGTTTTTCAAACAAAACAGCTCTAGCCTGTCTGAGGTCCATTATTTTACCATGATCAGAAGTTGAGGAACCTCATTAATGCTTTAAAATAAAAAGAATTTGGAGTAGTTTATTCTCACCATTTCTAATGGCTTTATTGGTAGTTGACAGAACACAAATGTCACTCAAAGGCAAATTATAATACTCCAGGTCTTGTTCATTTAGTCAATAAAGTCACAGATAGGTGACTTTCAGCTGGCAAAAATAATGTAGATAATTCATAGCATGTCATCAGAATATGATATATCCAGAATAATACCCAAATGATCAACATTTGCTACATATAACAGTGTTAATTTTGTACAGATTTTCCCATTATGTTAATTAATTCTTTGTTAAATATTTTGGATCAATTAGTCCCTTTGTTTTCCTTTATTTGTTTCCTTCTAAGGATCAAGGAAAGCAAATAAAATTTAGAAATTTAGCTGGGAAATTCCAGTCATATTTCTGTTATTTGGTGAATGTTATTTTTCAGAAATACCTGTGTAAGATCAGACCTTTTTTATGTAAAAAAATGTAGTAACTGGAACTATTCTTATAGCGACTTGTAATAATGGTTTTCCTCATCTCTTCTTCAAGATGTTTGTTCTGCGCTATATACTTTTGTTTTATTGAAATGTAATCTCAATAATCAGATCCTTTCTGTACTTTAGGGAGTCTTTATGACATTTTGGGAGATTTTGATATATTAATTCAGTCTACAAATCTGTCTAAGAGAGGTAATGCTTATTTTACTAAAAATAGTTCACCAGTTAAGTGAATAAAACAATGACAAACTAAGCTTAAAAACCGACAAACTAAGCTTAAAAACCTTTTGTTCTGGGGGCTGGCAGGTAGCATGGTGGTTAAGGTGTTGGACTCCCACATGGTCAACTGTGGTTTGAATCCTGGACCTGGTAGCTTGCTTTCTCACTCTCCTCCCTACCCCCAATCTTCTAATAGTTTGAAAATTTAATTTTTATGATTAAAATATCTGCTTGAGAAAAATCTTTAAAACAATTCATTGTCTATTACTGTTGATTCTATGTCATAAGAATCATGTCTTTAGAGTCTTTAAACTTAAAACACTCCTACATTCTTTCCTTTGCTTATAAGTTCTTGACACTTTTGAAGAGTATACAGTTATTTTGTAGTGTTCTTTAATTTAGGATTTTCTAGGATTTTTTTTTTTTTTTTTTTTTTTTTTCGTGATTCTATCCAGGTTATGCCTCTATAGTAGAAGTTTCACAGACAAGGTGCTATTTTTTTCTCACTGTATTATTTTAGGTGGCATGTAATTTTGATCTGTCCCAATATTGGTGATGTTAACTTTGATCATTTGCCTAAGAGGATGTCTGCCAAGGTTTCTTCGCTTGTAAGTCACTTTTTCCTCTGGTAATGAATAAATGCTTTGTGGGGAAAGTTTTTGGAGACTATTTAAATATTCCCTTATCTTCGAACTTTCACACACCAGTTTTAGTATCCATTGGTGTTTCCTAACTCGTTAATTATTGCTGTAATGGTCACTAAATAGTTGTTTTCTAATTCAATGATTTCTCCTACATTTGTTAGTTGGGATAAGGCAAGCACTTCTGTCAATTTTTTCGTGTGTAGATGTATGCATAACACCAATTACTTCTAGCCTTTTCTTTTTCTTTTTCTTTTTTGTTTTTGGAGAGGTTTTTCTATAGGGTGCATGCTATACCCAGGTGGACAATAAACCACATCAGTGTATTCAACAAAATGCAAAGTGAATCTATTCTCACTTCATCCTTTCCTTATCTGGATCTTCAAACTGCCTATGGTCAGTCTAGTGCCACCCCAAAACCAAAAGAAGCAGGGAGGGGGAAAACTGATCATTTAACTGATTGTGTTTAAAATGTCTTCCTCTTGGACATTTTGTAAGTATTTATGGGGCCAGCAGGTAGTATGGTGGTTAAGGGTGCTGGATTCCCACATGGCCAACTGTGGTTTGAGTCCTGGACCCAGTGGCTCACTTTCTCACTTTTTATCTCTCTCTAATTAAATTAATAGTAATGATAAATAAAATTAAATGAAAAAGTTAAAAAATATTTATGATTATATGTAAATAAGTCAGAGTTCTTCCAGGCTTTGGAAGGGGGGATATGCTACTGAGGGGCCAGGGAACATGAACATGTTAGCTTTGTGGTTCATCTTCCTGGGTGGTGGTTGCAGTGGGGTCTCTTTTACCATGCCTCTTTGGAACCTTGGAGTGCCTTCCATCTGCATCTTATATTTCCTGGGCCCTGTCGTTTTGTGACATCACATGAATTTAATCTTAACTACTTTTCATTTCTACATGGTTTATAAATCTTTCCAACAAACAAAAAGGAAATTAAATTCAACTTGCATTGAATTGAGCACTTACTATATGTAAAGAATGATGGGGAAGAATATAAGTTTTTCCTATGAAAAGTAGGTCATAAGGAAGGCTCTCACGAATGGGACTGGCGCTCTTATGAAAGGATCCCAGAAAGATCTCATCCTATTTTCTCCATGTGAGATATAACAAGAATACAGCAGTCTGCAACTGCTATCAGTCTACAGTCTGTAAGTTAGACAAACCAATCAAATCTTACCTGGTGGGGCTTACAAAATGGTTAATTAAGCCTGGCTGAGGTGATCCCATATGAAAAATAATTTATTTTGCAGATTATAATTTTGAATTTGAAAACCTTAGTATTTAATGACTATTTATCATTTTGAGATGAATACTGACTAAATAATAGTAATGATTTGGCATTTTAAGACAAAAATTATACCTACATTCCTTCAACTAATCTGTTATACAAACATCATTATTGATTTATAGAGTGGACTGTCTATACTCATGAGGCATCAAAAATCGGATCCTTGTCATTTACTTTTGAAATAGATTTCCACTTATCTTTTCTGTTTTTCTTCCTCTTCACATATGAGAAACAGAATGAACTGTAGTAGAATTAAAGAGGAAGGATTATCAGAAAATTCAGTGAAAACAGGTCCTGCTAAGAAAGAGAGATTGTATATTTAGAGACGAAGAGAGCCTGTTGTCTTTATCTTGATCTCCCTTAATATACAAATCTAGAATCCTTTGGAATGCTCTATAGTTAATACAGCCTTGGTATTTAGCACTACCTAGATTTAAATTTGTGTATATTTAAGGATTGGTCACAACCAAACCATGGATTTTCTTTCCTTGTCCTTTCCCAGAATTCCAAACGCCAACATTTTTATCATAAGCACGTGCAAATGAGCCAAAATAGAGGGAGAGGTACAGGAGGTGCAAAGATATTACAACCCCCCTCCCCCGAGAGCTAAGAGAAGACAGGGAACAGAACTACTGCAAATCTGAGATTAAGTTTATGAAAAGAGACAGACTAGCCCGCAGGTGTCAGGGCAATCTGTCTGCAGAAAGTAACCTTGCTGGGTCCCGGTTCCCTCAACCCCTTGCACTCTTTCTTAGGGCCAAGTAACAATGAATTGAATATCAGAAGACATGATGTGAGTACTGGTCTTTCCAGCATAAGGGATTTTCCTTCTCACCCCTAGCACCATTTCTAAAATAATTATCAATCAATAACACAGGGTGGATGCTCATAAAGGACAGCCCTCTACCTGTGACTTTGTGATTTTGATTGTCAGTGAGCCTGGCACAAACTTCGTGTCTCTCCATCTCTCCATACTATATCTCCATATTCTCTTTCTTTTCTTCCTTCTTCTTCTTCTTCTTCTTTTTTTTTTTTTTTTTTCTTTTGCTATAGTGCGCGTGCGCTCACCAGAAAGACAGAGAGAGACAGAAAACGAGAAATCACCTCCCAGAGGGAATGGCCACACCGCAATCCCTTCTCCTCTATTCTCCTCTCAGGATCTTGGGCATGCATGCACATGTGTCCGGTGTGAGTTTAAGCCACTGAGTCCAGGACTTGAACCACAGTTGACTACATGGGAGTCCAGTGACATAGCCATTACATTAACTGCTGGTCCCATCTCCATATTCAGATGGTGATCTGAATCATGATCTCCAGATGGTGAAATGGTTACATCGCTGGACTCCCACATAGTCAACTGTGGCTCCAGGCTTAAATCTCACATTGGGTATGAGTGCGTGTATGCCCAAAATTCCAAGAGGAAAATGGAGGAGAAGGTATTGTGGCATGGCCATCCCCCCCTGGGAAGGTAATTTCTCACTTTCGGTCTCTTTGACTTTCTGTGTGTCTCTGGCAAGCATACACCCTATAGCAAAAAAACTCTCTAAAAAAAAATTGTACCAATTTTTATTTGCTGGTTTAGTCTATGTCTTGAAGTTAATTTTAACACAAATGTTCTTGAAACTCTGAGGAGACAAGAGATTTAAAGAGTGTACAACAAGTGGTTATTCTGAAACCAGTTTGTTTTCACTGCCCACCTCCATCTCCAGCTTGATTTTCTATGATATATGGCTTCTTAGAACTTCCTAGATTCTTCATTAACGATTTGGAAGTGCGCATATTTGCTTCTTTTAGGAGGGTGAAGAGGCAAAATTATTTGAAAAAGAAATACATCTGTCTGTCTATCTATCTATCTATCTATCTATCTATCTATCTATCTATTCTATCTATCTATCTTTCTATCTTGTATATGTTGTTAAGGTTTGTTTGATAGGTCACCCAAAAGAACCTTATGAAAACGTGAATACATTTTATCACTGAAGCTCAAACACAAATATTTATTTAAAAGCACTGAAGACTAGCAGAAGTAGAAATTTCAACACATGGTTTCTGCTGCTAGCTGAGACAAATTGCTTATTATCATTGCTTAAATATGACTTTTACAGTCATAGTATTATTACATAGGATGGTCTGGCCCCTTAGGCAGACATGATGAATAAAGTTTCATCTTGAAAGCTAACTCCAAATCAACTAGTAATTACTACCTGGAGTTGAGAAGGTTTCTGAAGCCCTATCTAAGCTGCAATTGTTTCAGTGATGTCTACCATAGTGTGGGATCACCTATACATTTTTGTTGTAAGTGTTCCATTCCTGTTTTAGGACCCTAATAGGAATTCATTAAGATAGGCTTCCATTCTGACTGTCCACTAATTGACTGTAGTGGTTTATGAGCTCATTCATGACGAAGTATCCACAGAGAGTTTTTCAGTTTCTAGAAGCTGGTCTTCAAATGAAATATGCAAACTTCCTCCTTCAGTGCATGTGGTTAATTAAATGCAGAGAGAAAGGTGAGGAAAGCTAACTGTGACATCACTACCTATTAGAGTCATTTCCTTTGAAGGACAAAGGCTTGTCTCTCTTTCTAGGGTGGATTCCCTACTGTGGAGGGAGGATAGTTTCTCACGCAGTTGTGGTTGATAGTGTGTTATAATGAAAATGAAACACATTTGCTTGTGTGCCAATGCAAATATAATCAGATGAACTTTATTGAAAGCTTCCATTACATTGTAGTTAATAAGAATACACAAGTTAAGCCTGTCTAACAGCCTATCGAAATGCATTTCATTTTAAAATTGTATATTGGAAGGCTTGGCAAATGCTGGGATATTACTTAACGGAGTTATGCAGGGTATACCTAAAAAGGGGACCAACTAATCCTCATTACTTAGTGCTGAAGGCTCAGGAACAGTCTCAAAGGCATAGAAATGTAGTTCTATTGATCAGAACATTCCATTCTGGCTCTCCTTTCTCTCTTTCTCTTCCTTTCATTTCCTCTCCTCTGTTCCTCCTCTTTCCTTTTATTTTTTCCCAAAGAATCGCAATGTACTTACCTACATCCTATCCTAAGCACATCAGGGGAAAATCTGACCATAAATCAGCCTTGCAAATAAATACCACATCGCCTTGTCTATCAGAGGCTTGGAGCAAAATCTAAATAATAGCAGTGCCCTCTGTCATTGAGTCAGAATTAGCACTGGCTATTTGCAAGACCAAGTCCATGTCATCTTTCAGCACCTAAGTGCTGGGCTGAGGTCTCAGCAAGTATGACATGAAGGACAACGGAGAATGAGTGGCTGCCTGTCCTATATATCTGGTCACTAACTCTGCCAGCATCTCTAACTTGGTTGGCTATTTTATCTCTAAATGAGGAGTTGGCCCTGCATCATTGTGGGAAAGAGACGTTAAGAGACAAATGTTAGAGTGTCATCACTAATGAAGGAAATATATTCTTCATCTTTCCGTCTCAAAGCAGCCTGATTACTTTCAAGTACTATAACCCAAAAAGGGTTAAAGTAAGGGATATTGTTTTCAGCTGATCAGGCCAGTGTGCCATCTCCTATAAAATGCACCACAAAACTACATTATTTAATAGACCCGAGTATTGCACCTGCTTCCTTATCTCCTGTTAGGTGATTACATTTCCCACAAATGCAATTTGTTAATATGGGGCCACATCTTCTCACAAGGTAAATCTGAAACTTGGCAGGCAGTTGCTTGGCGGCAGGTGTAAGATGAAAGACCTTTCCTTGGCTTTGCCAGGAAGAATAATGATGTTGTGCTTAATTCCTGGGAAAAATAGTCTGACATGGAAGGTGGAACCAAAAAAAAAAAAAAAAAAAAAAAAGGAAAGTGAATTCTAGGGCCCAAAGATGTGCCCACGATGCTCCCTGATGGAAAGTATGTTACTTCCAAAAGGCCGAGAAATGAGGCCAGGTATTGAGCAAATCCTCTTCCTTGCTAAGAGATGCCCTCTGATATTTGGGGCTGTAGCCATTTGTGATGATAAATGAAGACTTTTACTCTTACGAGCTGTGAGAGCTTAATTAGAGCTTAATTAAAACTAATGTTCGGAATCTTTTGGAAGGTGAAGTGATGAAAAAAATAAACTAACTTCCATGCCAAATAGTCTGGGTTTGGAAACATGTGTCTTTCAAATACGTGACATCCCTACTCTGGGATACTTTCCAGTCCTGTCTAGATCTTTACTCCTATACTAAAGCAAGAGCTATTTTATATTTGAATTTCATTAACCTAGGCTTCAAGTGCCTTTACATGGAAGGTCGTCTTTGAATCTGCAGGTCCAGCTCGCCGTACACATGTCTCAGGGAGTCACTGCTCAAGCTGGCTATCAACTTCCGTGGGCCAGAGACCCAAGGCCGACACACTTCTTCCCACTGCACAGTGGAATTAGGCCGAATTTCACTGAAAGAATGGAAAAGGAGAGAAGATTGTCAAATTCAGCTTCCTACCACGATCAGGAAGCAATGAGAAGCCCTGTCCTATGATGTGCTCTCCTTCTCTCAGTTGATGGTGATTAGAAGACCAAAGAGCCTGATTGGCTAATTCAGCAAGTTACAACCCCAAAGAGGCCCCTCCATGATGAGGTCCTGCAGAGTCTGTCATTCACAGTCACACTTGATCATGATTCTACCACTTGGGTGCATCTTCTGGTCTCCCCAGAGATGTAAGAATCTGGCCTGAATTCCACCCAGCCACCAGTCAACCAAACTCTAGTTTGTCCCCAATCCCTCTAAGTAGCCTTGTCTCTGCCTTGACTTTTTCTTTCTTTGTTTGTTTAGTTTTCTCCTGGTATTAGAGGACTAACGTCTTATCTAAATCCTCCACCTGCCTTTGCTGAGGTCTTGATAGTCTAATTAGCTTTTGCTAACCCCCTTGGGCTAGAACTAGTTCCCAGGCCCAACATCTGGAACATAGCCCTGAGTGCTGCCATCTGACTTTGAGCATCTTCATGCTCTGGAATTCATCGTTTTATTTCAACCACTAAATTGGGTTCTTCTATCCATGCGCCATTTTGCTACTTGTTTGTTGTTAATGCCCTTATCCACACTGAAAATGCAGAAGCCTTTAATGGGTTCTCATCTTTTGCCCCAGTCCATGCTCTGAGGGCTTCCTAAGACTTATGGATATGTTCAGTCAGGATCGGGGATGTTTAGACTTTTCTGAGGTGCTTAATGTGTCCTCCCATGTAAACCTGAGGAGGAGCTTATATGTAGGTTTATATGTGGGACAGTCTCTTGAAGTAGATACTATTTGGTACTTTTTTTTTTTTTTTTTTTTTTTTTTTGAGAGGTTTTTTTCGCTATAGGGCGCGTGCGCTCGCCAGACAGACAGAGAGAGACAGAGAGATAGAAAGCGAGAAATCACCCCCCAGGGGGGATGGTCATGCCGCAATCCCTTCTCCTCCATTCTCCTCTCGGGATCCTGGGCACGCACGCACACGCGCCCGGCGTGAGTTGTAAGCCACCGGGTCCGAGACGCGAACCGCGGTCGACTACGTGGGAGTCCAGCGACATAGCCATTACGCTAACTGCTGGTTCCCCTATTTGGTACTTTTTTATAGTTAACAATGGGTGTTAAACAAGTGAAGGTCCTTTTCCAAAAAGCACATTGTTGGCAAATAGACAAAGACGAAGTTGATCAGGTTCATCTGAGTTCCAAATTCATGTTCTTTCTACCACTGTACATTATATATTTCATTCTCTGTATTACAAGAATATGCTTTTTTTTTCTGACCACTGTGCTTACGTTTTCACAGGTTTTATTCTTAAGCAAAACAGATACCCTTTTATTTAGAAGAACTTCTTGCAAATGTTCATGTTCCCCATAGATGTAAGAATCTGGCCTGAATTCCACCCAGCCACCAGTCAACCAAACTCTAGTTTGTCCCCAATTCCTCTAAGTAGCCTTGTCTCTGCTCTCTGATCCTCAGAGAGGGCATGTTCTGGGTGTCCTGGCATGGAGCCCTGAGGCATCCCTTTCCTGGGTGTGGAAGGGAGCTAAATCAAGACCATGATGCATGTCATAAGAGAAAACAAGGACCTGACTATTTTCATGGGGTTACTTAGGCACAGCAGAGTAGAATTGGAAAAGACCTTAAAATCACCTAGTCCAATTGCATCATTTTAGAGAAGGGGAAACTGAGGTCCCAAGAAGCCTGCAGAACCTCCTAGGTCGAAGCCTGCTGGCTTTCATAGTGAAAGAGCTGCAATTGCAACTAGTTGCATATCCTTCTTGATTCCTGCTTGTAGAAGAGAGTTTATGGTGTGTTGAATTTCATGAAAATCTGAACATTGGGAAGCAACATGAGGGATTGTAAAAATACTTGCCACAGAGCAAAAGAATTGGCTGCTGGAGATGACACAGCACAATCTGTTCCACATGCCTTTGTACAATGTAGTGCTTGCTCTAATTATGACTCATTCAAATGTAAACCCAGCTGATTGCTAAAGTTACGTATGGCCACTGACATTGCTGCATGCTGAATTTAAGTTCCAGTGGGTTCAGAGACCCACATTTTAGTAGGATTCTAGAAGCCTCTGTAAATATTTTTGATGCTTAGAAATGATAAAAAGAGAAATATTGATATATTTTCAATGAAGAATACCAAGTAAAAAGTGTTCTTGTTTATAGGATGTCTATAGTTTCATAACAAACACTATTACATGCAGAGTTCATTAAATGGTTACATCTATCTGTCAGACAGAGCTATAGAGAGAAAAGCAAATTAAAATAAATGTATTTTTTTTCCTTTAAAACAGACATTGCTATCTAAATAATGTGCAGTGACTGGGATCTATATAATAAAATATTATTGAATGGTTACGAGTTCCGTGAACTGAAGTCAGGACACGACAGCTCAAAATCAGACTCTTTAACATACTAACTCTGTAATCTTAGGCAATTTATTGACCTTCCCCAAGCCTCAGTTTCCTCATCTGTAAAATGGAAAACATGCAATGCGAAGCTCACCTCACAGCACTGTGTGAGAATTAAAGGAAATACCCAAAGCAAAAAGCCTAGGATAAGGTTTCGTAGGTAGTGGACATTCAGGAAATATCAGCTGTTGCTGTTTTAGTTGTACTAGTCTCTTCATTTGATTGTTTATGTGATGACAAAGGACTGGTTCACCATCTCCAAAGCCCATTAGATAAATTTATTGTGTGACAAAATTATACCAAATCAGCATCTTATGGTGACATTTAGGCAAAAGCAATCCTTGGGTTGAAATCCAATGTTTAGGCTGAGTAGAAAGTGAAGGGCACATTACCAATGTGGCTGGTTTAGTTAGAAGCTATAAATGAGAATATTTGCTAACTCAGGCCTCAAAGCAAAATCTGTGACATTAGTGAGTTTGCTAAAGTTCCATGCCAAACTCTTTGCCCCCAGTGGAGTCTGAATTTGCAGGATGACTGGGATTCCCCCCATGCAAATGTGGCTGAGTTTCAAGGAAAGAGTTCTTTGAGCACACAAGAGACCAAGGGTTCTCAATTCTCCTTGGAATACTTGTATTCAGATGAATGGAAAAGTACAGAATAATAGTTGAAAGAGGGAATGGGAGTTAGCAGTGCAAGAGTGGTTCGAAGGGAGGTGATGTGTTGGGTTTCTAATCTACCCAAGAAGGCATTTTTATCCTCCAGTTATAGGTAAAGAAAAATGTCAAAGACATCAAGTGACTTCTACACTTCTATACATCAGGTCGTATGACTGGTAAATGGCTGAGCCAGGCAAGAATTCCCCTGTTCACTCCAGCATCCAGAGCATAAGCGCTCATGAAGGGAGCTGGGCTGTGAGAATGACTGGGGTCTGAGAAGATCATGGTACACTACACACAGAAGCACAATGAGGGACCCGAAAAGAGTACTGGTCTCCAAAAAGAGGATCTTGTTGTGTACAAGAAGCCTGTAGTCTATGAAAGAAAGATATTGTATGTATCCACTCAATATATACCGACTATCTGCACTCTATGGTAGAGAGTAAAAAATTGGAGGACATAAAAGCAGTGAAGGTACTTAACGAGAATAGGACAGTGTGGAATGAGAGAGGTGAAGAGAAGAGGATAGAGAAAGATAGCAAGAGAGCAATAGAGGCAGGACGTTAGTGAGAAACAGATATGGCTTATTAATTGTAGATAATGACATGTATAGTATTCTCAACTGGATTGGTCTGAGAAGTATTTCATGATGGGCAAAGTCTTTTTACAAGCAAAATGAGAAATAGTGATCGACTGTTTTTTTAAAAAATAATTAGAATAATAATAATAATGATTGGGGAAAACATAGAAAAGATATTGAATGTTGAAGCAGGGAGATTAATGTCTCTGTATTGACTGACATGCATGGCATTCCCTTTTGAAAAAACATTGTAATACACTGTAAGGTTATATGTAATCCAATGTAATATAAAGAAGATTATGATGATAATAATTTTTAAAAAAAGAAACCTGTAGTTAAATTCATAGATCCCTAAGAGAGGGCCCAGGGGCTCAGGTAAGGCATTTCCTATTAAACACCATACAAGGACCTGGAAGGAGGCAGCAAAGGAGCCGGGTGAGATGCTGGGCTCTGGATTGGCATGGCTGTGGGAGGGACTGTAAGGACGAACTATCAAGAAGTCAAGAGTGGCTTAAGGACTCTAGCTACATGAACTCTCATTGACCCTTGAGAGTCAGGGGTCATGCAGCATCATTTTAAGTAGAGCTAAAGTGAAGGGAGAAATATAAAACCATATACTTATACTTGACCTATTCTCTGTAAAGTCAGAACACTTAAATTTTCTCCAGGGTCAGTAAAACAACATATAGTTGAGCTGGCTCTGGAGTGTATGCCTCCTGAGATAAAAAGTGCCCAAACCTAAGAAATCCAGATGCTGATAATAAATCCCTTCTTCTATCGGCAGCCGGTGAATTGGAAAAGGCATCTGCAGCCTTGGGAGTTTTCTCTATGGGGCAGCTCCAGGCACTAATTTGACACTGATAATCTCAAATGTCTAAATCAATTTAGTATTTACTAATGCTTTTTAAAATCTGTATTCTTTGTAAATGGGGCCATATAAATTATTTTTTAAAGAATTATTTATTTAATTTTATATCTTCTTAAATTTGGCCAGAGAGAGACACAAAGAGAGAGTGAGAAGAAGAGTGAGAAAGCAAGCCACCAGTTCCTGGACTCAAACTATTGTCAGCCATGTTGGAGGCCAGGGCCTTAACCAACACATGGCACCTGCTGACTCATATATAAATTATTTTAATCAGTTATATAAAAGCCAAGTCATGGAAAAGATTCACATGTGTGTATAATGTGCATGTTTGTTGTTTTCAAACTTGGTAAATTGATTTTGTAACTCAAGGTTTAAAGAATATTGATCATACCATTGTTTTCCTCATCTGTAAAAGGTGGGCACTATGAAATATAGAGTGAGGAGATGGGAGTGTGAATTAACATTTGTATTGTACTTAGAACCATAACAAGACATGACAAATACCAAGAAATGTTAGAAATGTGTTATTATTATTATTATTATCACCATCACCTTTGTGATTATTGTTTGCTCGGCCTGAACTCTGCAAAATAATTTGGGAAAGTTCTTTCTGCCTCTATGCAGGGAGACAATTCTCTGTCCTTGATTTACAGTGATCAATTCAATATAGACAGAAATTTGAGATATTTATTTTCCAACTGTTGTGCTATTTTTACCCAGACCCATTCATACTCTCTTTCCTGGTTTCACAAGTGATCAATCAGAAGCATTTTGTGAAACAGTTATCCTGCTTAAGATCTGTCCTGGGATTATGTAATATAGATAACTATCTCAAACAGAAAGGTTGAACTTTACTTCATCACTTGTTCTTTCTCATAAGACCATCTGCATAACGATGTGTCTATATGAAAATATTTATATACGAAGATCATGCATGCATGTCAGGTAGGAAACAGAAAAAGAGAAAGAAAATCATTTGCCCATTTTGGTAAGTTAAGTAATGTTGGAATAATTCTATTTCCTGGGCATGGATGTTGTGATAAATGATTCTCAGTAATGTGCTGAGCCATCAGGTGACACTGGTCATTTATCATCTTGAATGCATGCAGGCAAATGGGATTATTATTACAATAAACTGCAACTATCTATGGTCTGTCTTCTGTGTGTCTAGCTCTCAACTTCTGTCCTACTTGAGAAACTTAAGGTTTAAACCTGAATCACAAACTCGGGGAATTTTTTTCCTCAATTAACTCACTAAACTTGATCATTTTTGAGAAGAGAAAAATGAATTTGGAAGATGAATTATTTGATGGTCTAGAAGTACCAAGTACAGAAATTTAAAAGCAGTCTGTGAGAGCACAATCTCTAAGCATTGCATACAGGAGGAAGGTAATAGGGAAGGGCAGGAAGTAAGCCATGTTGAATAGAGCTACCTCATTCCCTGATGAGGAGTGAAATGTGGTACTACATTTTGGTCCTAGTTCCAATTCTCTGTTCAACAGCTCTCACCTTCCAGGTCCTCTGCTTTGGATTAAAAAATCCCTGCCTTGGAGTTACCACGTCTGGGAGGGATGTGGGTAAACAGGTGTTTGGGGGTGATTCTCTGACTTTCTTCTTCTTTTTTTCTTTTTTTTTTTTTTTGGTAGAAGTTTTTGCCCTAGAGCACACATGCTTGCTAGTAAGAGACAGACATAGAGAGAAAGTGAGAAATCACCTCCCAGGGGCATGGCCAAGACATAATCCCTTCTCAATTCTCCTTATGTGATCTGGGGCACATATGCACATGTGCCTGGGTGTTTCAAGCCACTAGGTCCAGGACTCAAATTATGGTAGTCCATATGGGAGTCCAGTGATGTAACCACTATGCCATCTGCTGTCCCTAACTCCCTGACTAAGATTTGTGTCCTAGGAAAGATGTAGGTCTTTGAGAAGATTATGGTTCTATGGAATTGCATGTTCTAGGGGGTCCAAGTTGGTAAATGCATTTGGCACTCCTAGATCAGATCTTGGCAACACAGGGTGCAGAGGAGTGGTTTTTGCCTTTTTAGTGCCACCCCCTTGTTTTTTTTTTAAAAAAAAAACTTATTATTTATTTATTTTTTTTAGTTTTTGCTGTAGGGCATGTGTGTCCCCAGAGAGAAACAGAGAAAGAGAGAGAGAAACTGAGAAATCACTCCCTAGGAAGATGATTGGCCATACCACAATTCCTTCTCCTCTGTTCTTTAAGGATCTGGGGCACACATGCACTTGTGCCCAGTGTAATTTTTAAGCCACCACGTTTGGGACTCAAACCACAGAGAATGCTATGTTCTATCCAGCACCTTAACGTCCATGCCACCTGCTGGCTCCTAATTTAATTTGTTTTTATTACGTTTAATCATTGTACATCTTTACAGTGTACAAAATATTTTTTCCAGCCTGTATACAATGAGCATCGGTCAAGTCAAAGTTATTGCAATATATATTATCATCAACAGATAACATATCTTTAAAAATAATCATTTAATTATTTATTATTATTATTATTATTATTATTATTATTATTCAATTTGACCAGAGAGAGACAGAGAAAGAGAAAGGGAGAGTGAGAAAGCAAGCCACCAGGTCTGGGACCCAAACCAGGGTTGGCCATGTTGGAGTCCAGCACCTTAAGCATTGTGCCACCTGCTGACCCAACAGATAACTTTTCATTTTTGTGTCTGTTAAATGTTTTTTTTCTTTCCCTAATCCCCTTTCTCCCACCACCCATTACTTACCACTCCTGTTCTGTCTCTAGTATCTACAGTTGCCCTCACTGCTATTATATGTTCCAGTCCCTTGGTTTCTGCTGTAGAGTGTAGATATTCCAAATATATTGAGCAGAGATATACAATGCCTTTCTTTCATAGTCTGACTTGCTTTGCTTAGCATTAAACCTTCCATATTTGTCCACTTTGTATCAAATGTCAAGGCCTCATTTTTTTTATGCTTGAACAGTATGTCATAGTACCTATGTTCTACATTTTTTTTAATCCACTCATCTGTTCTTGGACATTTGGGTTGATTCCATGTCTTAGCAATTGTGTATAATGCTGCAATAAATGTGGATGCTGGGTATCTACCCAAAGGATGGGAAAATAGTCAGAGGAGTGTTTCCAATTATCTGACCACATAAAAGTGGGTGCTGACTGGCTTAGGTCATGGTTGTGAAGATGTACACTAGAGACAGGAGGAAACAGAGAAAGTGGTGCTTGCTCCAAAGCCCCAAGCCCAGCCCAACAATAAATGTTGTTCATGTCATGTTTGTCCCAGTATCTGACCATCTGTGAGAGAGAACCTTTCCCTATCTGGAATAGATACCAGATCTGTGTTCCCATAAGTGATTGAAGACTGTTACAGACTGAATGTTTGTATCCTTTGATAAAATTTTCTTGTTGAAGCCTTAACTTCTAATGTGCTCGTATTTGGAGATGGTGCTTTGGAGAAGTAATTAGATTAGATGAAGTCATGAGGGTTGGCCCTTATGATGGGATTAGTTCCCTTAGAAGAAGATACCAGAAAGCTTGCCCTCTCTTTTTCTGCCATGTAAGGATGCAGTGAAAAGATGGGATCTGCAAGCCAGGAAGAGAGCCCTCACCAGAAGAAAAATTAGTTGGCACCTTGATCTTGGACTTAGTAGGCTCCAGAACTGTGAGAAATAAGTATCAGCGGTGAAGCTACGCTATGGTATTTGTGTTAAAGCTGCTCATATGGACTAGGACAGAAGACCTAGCTTTCTGTTTACCTCTGCCATAGACCTAAGTGTCTGTAGTAACTACCAACAATACTGTAAGAAGTGGGCAGGACAATTGCTTTGTGTCCATGTAGGGACTGGCCTCATTCTTCTTTCCCTGAATCACCTCACCTTGCCCTATCCCGATTATCCCTGGGATCCCTATGCCTCTCAAATGGTGGGTCATTGTATTGTATGAGGGTTCATTTTTCCTAAGACATGTCTTTTTTCATACCTTAGTCTTGCTCAAAATGGGATTTTTGGGACAGTCAAGGCAAAAGGGTAGCAGGAGGTTCTGGCACCATCAATCTACAATACTGCTTGAGAAGGAAAATTTGGATGCATCGGGGGGCTATTTGGAAGGGGAAATGTGTTTCACTTTGCCTGAGTGATTCTTGCATCTGATTTGAGTGGGAAGGTGTGAGAACGGGTGAGTGAGACTGTCATTTCTGACGAAAATGGGGCTATTGTTGCTAACCTCTCCCTCTATCTGGGGTTGGTTTCTAATTTAACTTCTTTTTCCCCGCAACTTTCTTATTAGCACAGGAGGGTCGTTATGTTTTGTGCTTTCAGTTTTTAAAAAGCACTCAAATGATTTTCTCTGTTGTTTATTACATCTGCAATAAGGTCTCTCTTAAAGAATGGGATGCAGAAGTTGCAAGTAGCATAATTTAAAAGAAATGCAGACTGTTCTTAGTGAGCAATAAAAAGGTCCTCAGAAGGGTGAGTGAGGCCTTGCACTTGTCCCACAGACTCCAGAGTGGAAGAGCTTCCATAAAGGGGGTTGGGAAAATCCCCAATATATCTGATTATAAGACAGTCTCCAAATTCTTTCACCTCCTTTTCTATGTCTTAGAAGGTCACCCCACAGGAAATGTGCTAGATTGATTGATGCTGACAGGGACTTATTTGTGGTAGAAATGAAAGTAATAAACCTCAAAGATTGGGATCCATTCTGGGTGTCACACTTTAAGAGGAATGCTGACAAATTGAAGTGTGTGGGAGAGGGAGGGAGCTGAAACCACATTAAAGGCATGAGAGATGAAGTCAGGGCAGGTATTTGGCCCCAAGTAGACAAGATTCAGGGAAGATGAGACAGCTATTTGCAAACATTTTGCAAGCCATCTGATGGAAGGGAGATGAGCCTTATTTTGTGTCAGTACATATGACAGAAATAGGATCATTTGTAGGGTCAAAAGGCAGAAAAACATATTTCTTACACTTAGATCTACCTGCTCATGGAATGGGCTGTCTTGCTAAGTGGCATACTTTCATCAGAAGTCACAGAACCTGAGAACTGTAGGGTACAATATAAAGGTACTGTGTATGAGGAGGCTGAGTTTCATTCATATTATTACAGAGCCTATGGTAGTCTTTGGCCCCCTGAATGTGAAGCCTAGTTTAGAACCCTTTAGACCCAACTGAAAAAACAATGGTGGGAAGTAGTTCTAGACAGTGACTATGTTGGTAAAATCTGTGAAGTAGAGATTGAAGAAAAGGACTCATGCTATAGAATACTTCTCAGCCATGAGAAACAATGAGACCCTGTCATGTGATTCAAAGTGGGTGAACATAGAAGACTTAATGCTAAGCAAAGTGAGCCAGACTTTGAAAGTCACACACTGTATATCCCTGCTCAATATGTACCAAATGTCTGTATTTTGTTAGCAGACATGGAAAGATCTGAAGCTGATTATAAAGAGGATAAATGTAGATACTAGAGACTGTAAGGGAAGGGGGTGAATGGTAGAGGTGGATGGAAGAGTTAAAGAGAAGAAACATTGAGCAGACAAAAAAATGTGAAGTTCTTTGTTGAAAATGACATATATGGAAATATCCTTGACTTGATTATCATGTACTACAAGCATACTTTGAAAAATCATATTGTGCCTTATAAAGTTGTGCAATGAAGGAATGTAAATTTAAAAATTAAAATATATTTTTTACAGAAAGAAAGACCCATGAAAAGAGGCATCTTGCAGCCTAATATCTGACATTAGGAACCCAATAAATAATAGTAGAACTGAAACATGAAGCAGTAGTATGGCAAAACGATGAAAACTTGGATTCTAAAACTTACCACCCTGAGTCTAAATCTTGGCTCTACTCATATAAACTATAGAATATGGGGGTCAACCAGTCCACTTCTCAAAGTCTCAAATTCCTCAATGTAGAGAGAGATAATAATCATAACCTCATTAGGGTAGTTTTAAGTATTACATGATGGAAGTGCCGATCAAGCCAACCTTGTTTTTACTCCATAGCTTAGAGAAATGGTAAATAAGGAAGTAATGGCTTCCAAAAGATTTTCTTTAGGGATTAGATGCATATTTGGAAAAGACAGAGAGAGAAAGAGAGACAGAGAGAGAGAGAGAGAGAGAGAGAGAAACTCCCCTCTCCTCCCCCATTGTCTTCCAGGTTCCCCCCCACAGCACTTACTAGAACATCTTCCTTTTTGGTCTTGTCACTCCAGGACCCTCCAGGTATAGCCAGACATTTTGCAAAGTTTCTTTTAAAGGATTGGTGAACTCAACCGTCACAACCATGTCAGAACCAACTATTTGAGCACCACGGACCTAAGAAACAAGTTGAGAGAGAATGCAGCATATTAGCAACAAGTAAAACTTCTTTCTGTTCACCTGTCTTCACTTTTTGCTAAAGTTTTACAGTATATTTTAGTTTGTTTTTCTTCTTTTTGGCAATAGAACCACCGTGATGGGGAGAGCTTATTGCTTTAACTGGGCCTCTCCCAGTCAAAGCAATAAAATACTTTAGAGACAAAGATGGAAAATTACTAATTAGAATTGCATTATTTTCCTCATTATAAAACCAGCCTAATTAAGGTTAATAGCCATGGCCACTGGCTACTCTCCATCAGCAGCAGGAGGAGATGCCTTTGGTGTAGCAATGCATGTGATGAGGACAGCCAAGTTAATTGTTTCTGGATAGGGCTCAAATTTCCTATCAGAACATTTTTGCCAGGCCAGGGAATTCCATCTTTGTTGTGGATCCTGTTCTACACAATGTAGAGTTAAAAAGCATCTCTAGTCTCTCCCCACCAGGTGCCAGGAGCACTCCCACTTTAATCAGGTCAACCAAAAATGTCTCTAGAAGTTGCCAAATATCCCTTAGGAAGAAAATTTCCCTCTCCCTTGAAAACCACTGGTGTAGACAAAATTGGAGTAGGGAAAAGGCTGGGGAGGGGTGGAGATAAGAGAGGAGAGACTCTTTCAGGTTGGAGTATATTTCTTGCAGTTAAGAAAAAAAATCAGTATTTCCTTTCTGACATTTGTCTTCTGTACTGAGAATTTAACTTAGACTCTCAAGCCAAACTAAATATAGAAACCTGCCCGATATCTAACATCACTGTTTTCTGTTTGAAAAAAAAATATTTTAAAAGGTTTTGCTATGTGGCATGTATACTCACTGGAGAGATTGTGAGAGACAGTGAGAGAGAAAGTGAGAAATTATCCCCCAGAGGGGTGTAGCTATGCTGCAATCCATTCTCCTCCATTCTTCTTTTGGGATTTTGGGCACTCATGTATGCACATCTAGCATGAGTTTCAAGCCATTGGATTTGGGACTCAAACCACAGTCAATCATGTCAGAGTCCAGTGCCTTAATCACCTTGTCACCTACTGACTCCTTTGCTTGGAACATTTAAGTGGAGATTCTCCTCTCCTCCCACTTATTTTGAAGAAAATGGAGACCACATATAGTGTTTTCATGTTATGTGATGACCAAGTGATGCTTCCCCCTATGGTATCTATGAAATGTTGAGAACAATGGGTCTTTGGGGAGAAAACATCTGTTTGCATTGAATTCTTTTAGGAGTCTGCATAGCTCCCTTTTCTTTATTGCTATAAAAATAATTCCATATCAGCATAGTTGTGTTTCTGATTTTCTTGCTTTCATAAAACTTTAAATAAAGGGAGCCTTTAGGCAATCTGGAGAAGGTTAGATCAAGAAGAAACTTTTATGTGTATTCACTTTGGAGAAGACGATCCATTACTTGGACCAGAGAAAAGAATAAAGCATATGCCATACTCAGGGGTATCCAATGCTTTTTCAAACATTTTATGGCCTTGATTTTGTCAATATTCCATGGAAATACCTCTTTGAAGAATAGATCGGTAGATTGGTAATATAATGCTTCCCAAGTTAAATACCACTCACCAATGCTGAGTTCTTGACTTTTGTGTTTCATGATACTGAGCAGCTACTCTTCTGATTTTTGGTAAATGGAAACGTTACCAACACACACACACACACACACACACACTTTTATATAAGCTGTATGGATTGAAAAAAAGTTGTGTTTTTTTGTTTTGTTTTGTTTTGTTTTTAGGAAATTACAAATTATCTTCCACTGAGTACATGCTGAATATAGTTATACATTTTGTAACTCTAATCAAGACTGAAATAAAAGAAAATTTTGAGAAAGAGTAAGAATGAAGGAAATTGGCAACTTGATTCACATGACTTACTAGTTCACTTAATAGCCCTTATTCAAGTACTTTCAATCATGGATTCTATGTTTACCGGAAATTAAGTTTTTTCCTTCTGACCCAGATATTGGTCATGGCTGATAATAAGCAATTGCTTATTTGTAAATGGTGTTCCCTAGCACCAGCAACACTCCTGCTTCTAGTGAATGCTTGGATTAGCATTTACTAAATAATGCTAATGACTGTGCTCTGGCCAAGCAGTGCTATAAGTCTGTGCTGTCCAATATGGTAGTCTCCAGTCATGTGTGGTTATTTGAAGTTAAATGGATTCAAATGAACTAAAATACAAAAATTTAGTTCCACGGTTACATTAGTCACATTTCAGAGGATCAAAAGCCACACATGACAAATGGGTACCATATTAAACAGCACAGATTTATAGACATCCCAGAGAGTGATGTCAGTAAGACGGTGGAATAGATCATCCACTCACACCCCCGCAACAATAAGAATTCTGTACCAATCCATGTACAAATCTCTTTGAAAGAGATGTCAGATTCAGATAGGAACCCTGGTGGAGCCCAGGACCAAGGAGGGTCATTTTGAGAGTGTAGACTGCACTAGTTGGCAGACTTACACATGGTGCTTCCAAGTTCAAGCCTGGAAATAGACCCATTTTTTGAAGGGCTTGGCTATAGCCCTGTTTGGCCTTGAGCTTGCAACCAAACACATCTGCCAAGGGATCAGGAGGAATCATGCACCCTAGTTCTCCAGCCTTAGAGGCTCTTCTGCCCACCAACATTGGTCTTGGCAGAGGACAGAGAAGTTATCCGCACCTTTCAGCTGTGGTACCAGCACAGTGCTGCTTGGAAAAGGAACCGAAGGAAATGGGCCCATCGAAACCACCAGGATAGGCTTGCCAGCTACCTTTCCACGGCAGACCCTAACGGGGCCCTGTCTCAGCTTTAGCCCCTCCCTGCCATGGCCCTAGAATGGTCATACCTGTTCAGGGCACTCCTGATAGAAGTGCTTCAACAGGCATGCTGGCCTCTCTTCCATAGCAATTCTGAAAAGGACCTTGAGTTTGTTACCAGCATCTCCTTTCAACTGTGGATTCAGAGGAACCCTGATTGCATAGGGAATGGCTAGGAGTCTTGACTGCTGGTGCCACCAGGTTAGTTTTGCCAACATGGGTCCCACAGAAGACTCTGAATTATCCCTGAAGCTTGATTTCAGCCCTTCCAAGCTGTGGTTTCAGAGTAGTTCTATCCAGCCAGAGTCCTGACAAAAGAGTTTCCGTGGCAGGATTCCCAACCTCTGTCCCTCTGAATATCCTCAAATGGCCCTGGATCTCAATCTTAGTTTTTCTCATCTGTGAACAGAGAGCAGTTACGGGAACCCCAAAGGAGACATGTCTAGCAATGCCTCTGTGGGCTGATACTCTGACCTCAGTCACAGTGTCGACCTCAGAACATCTCCCTGTAAAGACGCGAAGGCTGGAATAAATACCAGTTCCCTAATATGCCAACACTGGCACGTGACCAATCAAGAACAGTCATGGAAGCAGGACCAAGAAGAACAATTGGGGAAATATGATGCTGCTACCAAACGAACAAATAAGGTACCAGTGATAGACTTTAAAAATGAAGACAGATGATCTGCCTGAAAAATAATTCAAAACAGCTATTATAAAGGTTACCCAGCAGGGACAAGCAAATGGTGTAATGGTTACATTGCTGGACTCTCACGTAGTCAACCATGGTTTGAATCCTGGACCTGATGGCTTTAAATTCATGCCAGGTGCATGCGAGTGCATGCCCAAAGTCCCAAGAGGAGAATGGAGTAGAAGGTACTGCAATGTGGCCA
The DNA here is from genome assembly GCA_026018925.1 of Tupaia tana. Taxonomy (NCBI): domain Eukaryota; kingdom Metazoa; phylum Chordata; class Mammalia; order Scandentia; family Tupaiidae; genus Tupaia; species Tupaia tana. The sequence continues at coordinate 28,259,747 of JAKSZU010000024.1, read as the reverse complement.
TCCTCCCTGGGGGGTGATTTCTCACTTTCTGTCATTCTGTCTCCTTCTCTCTCTCTCTGGAGTGTGTGTATATGCTCTATAGAAAAAAATTCTCTCTCTATTTTTTTTAAAAGAATACCCAACAAACTTAAAATACAGAGAAACAGTTTATTAATTTAGCAGAGTCAGTGAGTTTTAAGATAGGCTATTTGAAAAAATATATTGAAGGAGAAAAATTTAAAAAAAGAACAAAGAAAGCTCACAGAATTTATGAGACATCAAAAGAGCATAATTTGGATCACTGGAGTTCAAGTGGGAGTAGAGAAAAACAGGAATATAAAGCGTATTTAAGAAAATAATAGCAGAAAATGTGGAGAAAGATAAATATAGGAAGGTTAAAGGTCATCAATAAGATATGAGGCTGGCAGATGGTGTGGTGGTTAAGGGCACTGGACTCCCACATGGCCAACTGTGGTTCGAGTCCCAGACCGGATGGCTTGCTTTCTCACTCTCCCCCCCCCCCATCTCTTTCTTTCTCTCTCTTGCTCTGTCTCTTTCTGGTCAAATTAAAGTAAATAAATAAATAAAGTTAAATAAAATAATTCTTAAAAAAAAGATTCAATCCAAATAAGACTATCCCAGACACATTATAATTAAACTATCCAAAGTCAAAGACAGGGCCAGCCCCATGGCCAGGTGGTTAAGGGAGCTGGATCCCACATAGCCAGCTGTGGTTTGAATCCTGGCATTAATGGCAATGAACATGCTAGGCACATGTGCATGCATGCCCAATATCCAGACAGAATGAAGTGATGGGGAGAAAGGACTGCAGTATGATCAAGTTCCATTGAGGGTGTACTTTTCCTCTCGCTTTGCCTCTGTTTCTCTCTGGCAAGCACACACATCCTCCGGCAAGTGCACATGCCTTCTGGCAAATGCAGGGGGAAAAAAGTAAAAGACAAAGAAAGGATCCTGAAGGCAGAAAGAGAAACAAAAGAAAATAACAAAAGGGAGTTCTAATATACCCAGTAGCAGACTTCTCAGCAGAAACAGCGCATGCCAGGAGGGAGTGGGATTATATATTCATAATGCTGAAGGGAATAGCTGCCAATGGAGAATACTATACCCAGCAAACCTGTCCTTTGGCAATGTAGACAAGGTAAGTATTTTTCTAGGCAATCAAAAGCTGAGTGAGTTCACCACTAACAGACTTATCTTACAAGAAATACTAAATAGAAGCCAAAGGAAAAGAATGCTAATTAATAACACAAAAGTATATCTGAAAGAATACAGCTCACTAGTAAAAATAAGCATAGAGTCAAATTCAGAATACTACTGTAATCATGTATGTAAGTCATATATGGCATTAGTGGGAAGATCGAAAGACAAATAGATTAAAAATAATAGCCACAATAATTTGTTCAAGGACACATAATACAAAAAGATGTAAATCATGACATCCAAAAGAGTGTCAGAATAGAGATTTTTGTTTGTTTTTCTTTCAAAGTTATCGGTTTAAAATAACCTGTTAGGGGACCAGCAATAGGCATAATGGCTGTGTCACTGGACTCCCATGTAGTCGACTGCGGTTTGAGTCCCAGACTTGGTGGCTTAAACTCACACTGGGCGCGTGTGCGTGCATGTCCAGGTCCTGAGAGGAAAATGGAGGAGAAGGGATTGCGGCGTGGCCATCCTCCCCTGGGGGGGTGATTTCTTGCTTCCTGTCTCTCTGTCTCTGTCTTTCTGGCAATTGCACATGCCCTACAGCAAAAGCCTCTCCAAAATTAAAAAGAAAAAAAAAAGCAGAAAATAACCTGTTAGAAGATGTTTGTGTAAACCTTGTGGTAACCACAGAGCAAAAACTGTGGTAGATACACACAAAAATATTAAAAACAAACAATTAAAATACATTACCAGAGAAAAATTACTTAACAGAGGGGAGAAAAGGAAGAAAGGAAATATAAAATGACTAGAAAAAAATGAACAAAATGTCAATAAGAATAGGCCCTTACCTATCAATAATTACCTTGGATGTAAATAGACTAAACTCTCCAATTAAAAGTCATATAGTGGCTGAATAGAAAAAAAAAAAAAAAAGACCAAACTATATCTTGCCTGTAAGAAACTCATGTCATCTATAAGGATATGCACAGCTGATAGTGAGGGGTTGGGAGAAGATATTCTATGCAAATGGAAACAGAAGAAAATAGGAATAGATATACTTACATCAGAAAAATACAAACTATGTCAAAGACTGTAAAAAGAGCCAATGGGGGGTCATTATATAAGGATAAAGGGGTCAATTCAGTCAGAGACTATGCCAGCTGTTAATATGTACCCAACATTGGAGCATCTAACTATATAAAGAAAATATTCATAGATATAAAGGGAGATATAGACCATGGTACAATAATAGTAGAAGATTTCAACTCCTCACTTTCACTTTCAACGACAAACATGTAGTCCTAAACAGAAAATTGACAAAGAAACAGTGATTTTTAAAATGTACTCTAATGAACCAAACAGACATCTACAGACCTGGAATATTAAAACTCATGCTTGGCATGTGTGCATGTGTGCATGTGTGCCCCAAGCCCCAAGCCAGTCTCTTTCTCACCCTTGGGCCCACACCTACCTCTTGGGAATGTACTTTGACTTTTACTTAATAAACTACTCTTTGCTTTCAGGGGAAAAAAAATAAATAAAAAAACAGTCATTATGGAAAACAGTACAGAGATTTCGCAAAAAATTAAAAATAGATCTATCGGGGCCAGCAGTTAGCGTAATGGCTATGTCGCTGGACTCCCACATAGTCGACTGCAGTTCGCGTCCCGGACCCGGTGGCTTAAAACTCACGCCGGGCGCTTGTGCGTGCGTGCCCAAGATCCCGAGAGGAGAATGGAGGAGAAGGGATTGCGGTGTGGCCATCCCCCCTGGGGGGTGATTTCTTGCTTTCTGTCTCTCTGTCTCTTTCTGTCTGTCTGGCGAGCACACATGCCCTATGGCAAAAACCTCTCCAAAAAAAAAAAAAAGATAGATCTATCATCCCATTACTGGGTATATATCTAAAGGAAATGGGATTAGTATGTCAAAGAAGTAGCTACACCCCCCCCCCCCCATATTTATTGCAGCATCATTCACAATAGTCAGATACGAAACAAAGCTAAATGTGCATCAACAAATTAGTGGATAAAGAAAATGTGGACTATATACACAATAGAATATTATTCACCCTTAAAAATGGAGGAAATCGTGTCTTCTACAACAAAATGAAGGAACCTAGAGGACATTATATTAAGTGAAATAAGCCACAGAGAAAGAGAGAGACAAATATCACATGATCTCACACATATTTGGAATCTGAAAACACTGATTTCATAGAAGTAGAATATAATGGTGATTATCAGAGGCTTGGGTGCTTAGAGCAATGAAGAGTATGGGAAGATGTTGGTCAGAGGCTACATAATTCAAATTAGATAAAAGGAATAAACTTCCTGAAATATATTGTACAACAGAGTGAGTATACTTAATAATAATATATTGCATTCTTAAAAAATGTAAAGAGAGGGACCAGCAGTTAGCGTAATGGCTGTGTCGCTGGACTCCCATGTAGTCAACCATGGTTCGAGTCCCAGACCTGGTGGCTTACACTTACGCTGGGCACGTGTGCGTGCATGCCCAAGATCCCGAGAGGAGAATGAAAGAGAAGGGATTGTGGTGTGGCCATTCCCCCAGGGGTGATTTTTCACTTTCTGTCTCTGTCTCTCTCTGTCTTTCTGGTGAGAGCACATGCCCTATAGCAAAAAAAAAAAAAAAAAAAACAAAAACAAAAACAAAAAATGTAAAGAGAGTGGATATTATATACTATTGCTACACCACAAAAAACTATATGAGGTAATGCATTTGTTAATCAAGAAGATTTTATCATTCTAAAATGTATATACTTCAAAACATTTTATTCATCATAAACATATATAATGATATTTGTCAATTAAAGAACATACATATTTTTAGAGTATATTCCTGTCTTTGTATGAAGTCCTATAAGTTCATTTAATCCTCACAACCTTATGAGGTAGATATTACAAAGTGAAGACACTGAGTCACAGAGAAGTTAAGTAACTTGCCCAGGTTCACATAGTAATTAGAGTAGGTGAGACTCAAACGCTGACTATCTGGTGCCAAAGTAATGGCCTAACCTTTATTTTGACTAATTAATAACAATTAAATTATAGTTATGTTCTTAGTAATTCACACATTGTCATCATCTCATTTAAGTCTCCTTGTAGCGCTATGTATTTAGGGTCAGACATCATTATTATCGCCATTCTATGGATGTGAAAGTGACACTTAGAAGATAAATAAAATGCTTACAGGGTTAGAAAGTTGGCAAGCCAGATATAAATCTAGGTCTTTCTGACTCCAAAACATTCATCTTTAAACACTACATACACTGTGATCTCTGACAGAAGAGAGGTAAAAATAGTAACTTTTTTTTATTTTGGTGGAGTAGCCGCTTCTTTTTTTCCCCCTGAAACCTATTGAAGAATCATTTGCAGTATTAGATTTTTTTAATGTTATCATTAAACCATCCGTTGAGGACAATGATTATAAGTTAACCCTGAACTAAACTTCAAAATGTATCTCTAACCTATCTTTCTTTGAGATTTCATGGAGTAAGAATTAGATTCCTATGCCAGAGTAAAACCTGACAAAGAAGACGTGGGGCCTTTATTACATTATTTGATGATAATAGAATGTTCTCTTTGGGGGTAAAGTAGACATATCATTTTTAAGAAGACAATAAGTAGCTTAAGTATAGTGAGATTCCATGACAGGTAGATGGGATTGGTTTTTCTGGATGTTTTTCTTGGCGTATGTCCCTCTTTTTAAGATGAAAAAACAATAGCAAATAGAGAATGCATAGAGAAAATTATGTTTTATGGACCCCAGTTAACAGTGATTTCTTCTTTTCACTCTCAAATGCATCTTGGTCTGTAGCTAACCCAAGGGGAGAGATGGAAATGCACACTTTAGAGAGGCAAGTCTCGCTCCAAGATATAGTCCAGGACGAGTGCTCCCAGCTGGCCGGGTGTACTCACTGGTTCTAGGGAAGACATGATTGTCCATGAACACCAGCCTCAGATGGGTGGAGAGATGGGCCCTGAGCACATAAAGCCATGACTAGAGGTGTTTTTCCTGGGGCCTCCTGGGGTAAGTAGGCTTCACCTGTTCAGAGTCCCTCACAACAGGACCTCACAGACAGATGTCTTTGATTTCTTCCACAGACAGGCTGGGACAGTGCCAGGGACATAACTGTGGTGGCTGGGATGCAGACAGTGATGTTATTCCAGGTGAAGGTGAGCAGAAAGCAATCTGGACGCAGGGTCTCAAGACTAAGGACTCTGTTGTGTGTCCTTGGGCAAGTTGCCTGAGCTTTTTGGAACTTCTTTTCTTTCTTCCTTCCTTTCTCTCTTTCTTTTTTCTAAAAATCTTTATTTTCTTGTTTGTTTTTTCTTTTTTTTCCATGCAAGAGAGAGAGAGAGAGAGAGTAGAGAGAAAGAGAAAGAGCCCCCCCCCCCCCCCAGCAAGGGCTTCCCACCATGACCCAACCCAGTCTCAGCCAGCCCAGATCACAGGCATGGGTGTGCCTCGCATCTCAGGGAGGTCCTAGGACATGAACTCAGGACCTTTGCCAGTTGGGTCTAGTTGTATTACTGCTTTGTCATTTTCATGTTATTTTTGAGATGATTCAATGTGATATTATATGCAGAGCATCTGAAACATACTAGCATTTATTGAATATGAGGTTAAAAGGCAGAAAATGTTGTCAGGGCAACCAAGAGAATCCCTTTACCCATAAGTTCTCCTGTGGGAGTAATGTGGATTTGATTTCTCAGGCATCACCCAGGAGAGAAGAGGAGAAGGTTGCCTCCCCTTGAAGGGTGGTGGAGATGGGCAGTAGAGGTGGGCAGTGCAGGGGTGAGTCTTGATGATGGGAAGGTATGACACAGTCACAGAGTACAGGGGCTTGGAGAGACAATGTGCTTGGTTGGAGACACAATGGGAAAAATGGTCAGAGTTCAGAGATGATTAGAACAAACTGTCTTTGTTTTCGTGTGCTGCCCTCATGAAAAGCTTGGAATATTCAGGCTCTCAAAACACAAAACAAGACTGTGGTTAAGTCTCACAACATATCTAGGTGTCAGTACACTGGGGTGCCTGTTACATCTCAAGTGGTTCCCGTGATTTTTTTTTTTTTTGGAGAGGTTTTTGCTATAGGGCGTGTGCACTCACCAGACAGACAGAGAGAGACAGAGAGATAGAAAGCAAGAAATCACTCCCCCCGAGGGGGGATGTCCACGCTGCAATCCCTTCTCCTCCATTCTCCTCTCGGGATCCCGGGCACACACGCACACGCGCCCGGCGTGAGTTTTAAGCCACTGGGTCTGGGACTCGAACCGCAGTCGACTACGTGGGAGTCCAGCGACATAGCCATTACGCTAACTGCTGGTCCCTATTCTCCTGATTTTAATTTGTCCTCCAAGATAAAGGCTTATGAATCAAGATGTTGGAGGAGCAGGGCCCTAGACCCCACTAGAGCAACCCTCCCCACCATGCTCCACTCCAGCTAACAAAGGGGTTTTGGAGGCGTGAGCTATCAGGGAAATTAAGAGGATTCTGCAGTTAAACTCAGCTCAACTGTGGAACTCTAGTAAAAGGCTTCAGTTAGAACAAACTAAAACAGTTGTCAAGGAAAAGCGAGCTAGTGTCTGGGGTCAGAAGAAATCTGGACACAGGTCTGCTAGGCTGCAGGGTGAGTGAGAGAGGAGAAGGGCTGACTTGGGCCCTGCACTGTGTCCCTCCCAGCCTGAGACAGGCACATCTGCATAAGCGTAAGTGCTGGCCCTGCGAGGAGCTCATTCGAGGAAGGCCCTGCACCATCTTGGGGAGCAGCAGAGACACTTTCTGAGTGATCTGCATTATCCGGAGTGGAAGTCACCAGAGGGCCAGTGACTGCAGGTAGACAGACATTCTGCTCGTTGGAGTTGATATCTATGGGTTGAGTCCCTTGCTTAGGTACCAGACGCATGGTCCTTACATGGGGAACATGGGGGGCTCTGTGGAAGTGTTGGTCTACCCAAGTCAACACAGAGTACCTGGGCGCTGGGACTGTCTGTAGTGGGCCATTGCTGAAAGGAACTATTAGCAAGAGAGAGGGAAAGTGAGAAATCAGTCCCCAAGAGGGATGGCCACACTGCAATCCCTTCTCTTCCATTCTCCTCTTAGGATTTTGGGCATGCACACACACACACACACACCTGGTGTGATTTTTTTGTTTGTGAGAGATTTTTGGTATAGGGCACACGTGCTAGCCAGAGAATCAGAGAGAAACAGAGACAGAAAGTGAGAAATCACCTCCCAGGGGGATGGTCACACCACAATCCCTTCTCTGTTGTGATTTCTTTTTTAAGAGAGATTTTTGCTGTAGTGCCTGTGTGCTTGCCAGATAGAGAGAGACAGAGAGAAAGAAAGCAAGGAATCACCTCCCCACACAAGGGGGTGGCCACGCTACAATCCCTTCTCCTCTATTCTCCTCTTGGGATCTTGGGCATGCATGCACATGTGCCTGGCATGGGCTTTAAGCCGCTGGGTCCAGGACTCGAACCATAGTTGACTATGTGGGAGTCCCGCAATGTAATCACTATGCTGTCTCTCAGTGTGATATTTTAAACCTCTGGTCCAGGGCTTAAAACTTGACTGTCTCTGTGGGAGTCCAGTGCCTTAGCCACCACGCCACCTGTTGGACCTTCTCTCATAACTTTTTTTCCTTTTTTAAATAATTTTTTTGTTTTTAATGAATTAATTTGCATTCATTCACTGAGCATTGTCACAGCAAACAAAATGTGATTTCCCATCCAGAATATACTGCATAGTGGCTTAATCGTACATGTTATTGTCAATAATCTCATAACTTTTTTAAAGCTCTTGGTATTTGCTACTGCTTATTTACAAGTGGGGCACCAAATAGCTATTTTTCAAATGAATGAATGAATGTATAAATGATTGAGTGACTAAACAAAGGGATGAGTTAATACCAGCACTTTCTTTTCATCAACAGGATAAGTAAGTTAGGAGCAGATGCATATGCATGCAAAATCTTGGAACTAGTCAATTGTTCGCATTTTTAAAGTAAAAAAGAAAAAAAAATTAAAACATTTGGAGGCACCTGTTTGCTCGTGGTTGTAATTCTTGTAATCACATACTTAGAAAGTGGTTGTAGTTTCTCCTAGCCAAATCGTTCCTAGTTTATATGAGAAAATTAGTTTTCCTGCTGTTCGGTGCTACTCTGAAAAGGCTGCAGGACTTGTTCCACATTCTGAGCAGGTGTCAGCTTCTGAACTGTTTTGGAATGGCAGATCCCCAAGAAAGGTCATCTGAGGAACACAGTGACTACACGGGGGAAAGGAGTCTCTCTCCCCAGCTTCGTGCCAGATTCTTCAGGACTCGTCTTCCTTGTATGAGATTTCTACACGGAATGATGAATACACACATACTCCACTCCCAGGACAAAGATTCAGGACTGGCATGCTCTTGGGTGATGGTTCAGTGCACTTTAGGTCAGTAGCCCACACGTTTCGCTAAGCAATTCTACTTTTTTTTTGAAGAGGTTTTTGCTATAGGGCACGCGCACTCACCAGAAAGACAGAGAGAGACAGAGAGACAGAAAACGAGAAATCACCCCCCAAGGGGGATAGCCACGCGGCAATCCCTTCTCCTCCATTCTCCTCTTGGGATCTTGGTCACCCATGCACATGTGCCTGGTGGGAGTTTAAGCCACTGGGTCCGGGACTTGAACCACGGTCAACTACATGGGAGTCCAGTGACATAGCCATTACGCTAACTGCTGGTCCCCCTAAGCAATTCTTAGAGGGATGACTGCTGGATTTCTAGGAATAGAAGGGTCTAGGGAGGAAAGGACCTTTTGCCAACAACTACCCAGTCCTGGCATGAGCTAAGCAGTCTCATAAACATTATTACAGACGTTCATTCTCACAACTTTGTGCTTTACGTATGATTGGAGTCAGTAGGAATGGCGGTGTAATTAGTGCTCTTTATTTTGCAAGAGGGATAATGAAGTTGGGAGAGGGAAACAGAGTGGGGTGGGGAGAAGAGGAGGAAGAGAGGAAAACACAGAGGCAGTGAGGCCTAAGTGTGGGGTCTGGCAGGGGCCTTGACTTTCGCTGAGTATTTCATATGATCAGGGCACACTGGTACTGAGAATAAGAGAAAACTACCAGGACACTGTTCCCACATTATAGGTGACAGAGTCTACACAAACCAAGGTCTAGCCTGGAGACTTGTTGAATTCCCTCAGTTGTCCCCATCCTCTCCAAAAAAACCCAGCTGTTTATTAAAAATGAAAATGCTGGGGGCCAGCAGGTAGCACAGTGGTTAAGGCACTGGAATCCCACGTAGTCAACTGCAGTTTGAGTCCCACACCCTGCGGCTTAAAACTCAGGCAGGATGTATGTGTGTGCATGCCCAACATCCCGAGAGAAAAACCGAGAAGAGATTTCTCACTTTCTGTCTCTCTCTGTCTCTCTAGTGAGCACACATACCCTGTGGCAAAAATGTCTCTCTCTCCAAAAAAACAGAAACTACCGAAGAGCCTTTTCCTGACTTAAAGCGTCTTACAACAATCAACACATGGGAAGGCAGAGAAAAATTGTATGTCTGATTTTAACGAAATACACTTTTCTCATCAAAATATTTTGATAGCCTGGGAAAAGAGAGGCATGCTCATTAAAATTTAATGAATGTGTCTCCCTGCCATGTTCCATATGAGGACCACACACTGTGGCTCATGCCTGGTGGGTGCTGGGAATAGCTAACTGGGAGCACCAACCTGAGCCAGTTCTAATCTTTACAGCCCGAGGAAGGAATGAAATTCGGAACCGGGTTCATTAGGATGCAAGGGTGTACAGTCACTGCTCTAACTGCTTTGGGTGACAAGGATGTGGATTCAGACAGGTGGCTGGTACTGTTCCAGGTTAGCCTAGATTTCCTTCAAGAAAGGTAGTAGGGGGACCAGCAGATGGCATAATGGCTACATTGCTGGACTACCATGTCATTGACCGCGGTTCGAGTCCCGGACCCCGTGGCTTAAACTCATGCTGGGCGCGAGTGCATGCGTGCTCAAGATCCCGAGAGGAGAATGGAGGAGAAAGGATTGTGGTGTGGCCATCCCCCCCTGGGGGGGTGATTGCTCACTTTCTGTCTCTCTGTCTCTCTCTGTCTTTCTGGTGAGCGCACGTGCCCTATAGCAAAAACCTCTCCAAAAAAAGAAAATGGTATTAGATAAAAATAGATAGAAACTAGCTTCTAGACAATTCTAATTTCAAGGCTGAGCTGAGGATACCCAGAGTGATAGAAGACGGTGCTTTGAGCAAAGGCTTTGAAAAGGTGACAGAAGCAAATGGGCTCTGAGAGGCAGATGTTGGTTCAGCAGTAACACAGCTGGAGCCCGTGTGGGAAAGCCTGGGTCGCATCTCTGAATGTACAGGGTGTGTGTGTCTGCCCACGATCCAGGCATAATCTCCTCTCCTGTCTTCACTCTCCTTTCTCCTCTCCTCTCCTTTCCCTTCCTCTCCTCTCCCCTTCTCTGTCCCCTCCTCTCCTTTCCTAACTTCTTTCCTCCCCTCCTTTTCCCTGGTCCTCTTTCCCTCCTCAGCCCCCCCACCCCTTTTATTAGAGGTTTTTGCTATGGGGCGCATGAGCTCGCCAGACAGACAGAGAGAGACAGAGGGACAGAAAGTGAGAAATCACCCCCCAGGGGGGATGGCCACGCCGCAATCCCTTCTCCTCCATTCTCCTCTCAGGATCCTGGGCACGCACGCACATGCGCCCGGCGTGAGTTTAAGCCTCTGGGTCCAGGACGCAAACCGCGGTCGACTAAGTGGGAGTCCAGCGACATAGCCATTATGCTAACTGCTGGTCCCGTCAGCCCCTTTTTTTAGGAAGAGAGCTGCCATCTACAAACCATGGCTCAGCATTCCATATGTTTAGCAGGTTCCCAGCATCTGGGGACCCTGGTCCAGAAAATATGATAGCTGGACTTTCTGGAATCAGGACCTCTCACAGCTTGGAGAAACCTGGATGGGTTTTAGGGTATGAGGTGCTTTATCTAGGAATACTCTTCCCCGGTTTGGATTTAATTTGTCCTTGGAATTATTCGGGCTGATGGTTAAGGGACAATGTATGTGATGATGTTTCATCCCCCTTTCCTGAATGAATTGTCCTTGAACACAGGCCAGAATGCTCCTCCCCCTCACACTGGAATCGCTAACCCTAACCCTATTCCTTTGTGGAAACAAAAACAAAATGAAAACAACTCTTTTTAAAAGCGCACACTCCTTGTGCCGGTCTGTTAACTTGTGGGATAAGATATTTCTGATTCTGTCTCAGGGGAATTAAATTGCTCTTTAAGGAAACCTGGAAGATAACTTGGAAATAATGCTTCAAATTAATCATGTCTAAAAGATGAAAGTTATCGCTTTCCTTTTTACATCCAGCTTATTATCAATGGTGCAATTAAATTCTATTTTATGCTGTGGTCTGAACACTTCATAGCTTGGAAAGACTCTCTTCTGAGACCTTTGCGGGGACTGCCAGTTGCCTCTCAACTTGGCAAGCATGCTGGCCTTGCCTCTGAGGGAGAGGTTCAGGGCTGAGCTCATGAACAGGCTCTGCCCAATATCCCCACGAAGGTACCAACAGATGTCTCCTGGTGCAACGGAGAGATGCCTGCAAGGATTGGGCCCATGAGGGTCAGCCACGAGGAGTGTCCTTCCATGCAGGGGTGGTAGACAGACCAAGCTGCACCTTATGTTGTTTTAATTCATGCTCTCGAGAGATCATGGCACCACAGGGAAACCCCAACGCCTACTTCTCTGCCTTGCATGGCTTCCTGATTTTATCTGCAAACCAACATGTCCTCATTCTTATTCGGCCTCTTAAGGCCTTTTGCACAGATGGTGCCCTGATTGGGCCTGTAGGCAGAGAGTGGAGTGAAAGAACCAAAGATGTACAATGACGTGTAGGCCTTTTGGTAAAGGAAGGACTTGGCAGTCATCCTTTGACAAGTACTATACGTCCACGGGTTAGGGTGAGCCTCCTCTGGAGGCAGCTCATGCCTAGACCAGGAAAAATAGTGAGGTCCTGCCCATGTAGCCAGATTGCCTGGGTTGGAGGCCTAGTGCCCCCACTTGCTGGCTGTGGGAGCTTGAACAAGTTGCTCAGCTTCTCAGTACTTCAGTTTTCCCTGTGTAAAGTGGAGATGTTAGTACTCCTTTTCTTTTCTTATGGAGAGATTTTTTGCTGTTGGGCATGTGAGCTTGCCAGAGAGATAGAGACAGAGAGACAGAAAGCAAGAAATCACCCCCTAAGGGGGAGGGCCGTGCAGCAATCCCTTCTCCATTCTCATCTCAGGATTTTGGACACTCACACACACCACGCATCTGCCCAGCATTATTTCTTATTTTTTATTTTTTGGAGATTTTTGCTATAGGGCGCATGCGCTCACCAGAAAGACATAGAGAGACAGAGAGACAGAAAATGAGAAATCACCCCCCACCAGGGGGGATGGCCACGCTGTAATCTCTTCTCCTCCATTCTCCTCTCAGGATCTTGGGCACGCATGCACTTGCGCCCAGTATGAGTGTAAACCATTGGGTCTGGAACTCGAACCGCAGATGACTACATGGGAATCCAGTGATATAACCACTATGCCATCTGCTGGTCCTGAGATGTTAGTACTCCTTACCTCATTAGGTTGTTGAGTATTGAAAATGCAACAATGCATGTAAAATACTTTGATAACAGAGTCTGAAACCCAGTAGGAACCCAAAGAAAGCTCTCGCTTTGAATGTTTCACATTAGCGCTACAGATGACTCCCAGCAAATGATTCATAAGAAACAAGGCTTACCTATCACCCCTACTCTCCCACCTCTAGGATGGTTTAAAATATAAAGACCTTATAAAAGTTTGATTTATTTATCACTTTAGAGGAATGCAGCTTAGTCCAATCTGTGCTAATCACTCTTAATCACTTCAAGAATGGTCCCCAGAGGTTAGACAAGGTCTTCCTGGGTAAAAGCTGACATAGGTGTTACTTGTCAAGGTCCTGCCATAGGACTGGGTTCCTGCTTCCTGGGCAGGGAGATATCTTAGGGTGTGGCTACAAAAGCCACCTGTTTATTTCTGTTAATAACCGAATACCTAAAATTGGGTGATTCATCAATATAAGAATAGAAGCTTATTCAGCACACAGTTTTAGAGATCCTAGATCTTAGGACCATGTCTGGTAAGAGCCTTGATGCTAGAGGGGACAGAATATGAAGGTGGTACAAGATATCACAAGAAAGAAAGCTTGCATGCCTGTGTGTCTGTCTCATTATCCTTATAACTCCACCAGGATTTTATCATGGGGACCCTATCCTGATGACCCTAATCACCTCCCAAAGACCTCCTCTCTTTCTTTTTTTTTTTTTTCACCAGAGAGATAGAGAGAGACAGAGAGACAGAAAGCGAGAAATCACTCCCCGGGGGGATGGCCACGCCGCAATCCCTTCTCCTCCATTCTCCTCTCAGGATCTTGGGCATGCACGCACATGCACCTAGCGTGAGTTTTAAGCCACCGGGTCCGGGACGCGAACCGTGGTTGACTATGTGGGAGTCCAGCAACATAGCCATTACGCTAACTGCTGGTCCCAGACCTCCCTCTTGATACCACATTGGAATAAGTTTTTGCTCTTCTTCCTTTCTCTCTCTTTAATTTGCTATAGGTCATGTTTGCTGGAGAAAGAGAGAGTTAGAGAAAAAGAGAGAAAGAGAGAGAGAGAGAAGGTGAAAAAGCACCCACCAAGGGGGATGGTCATGCCACAATCCCTTCTTCTCCACTTCTCCTTTTGGGATTTTGGAGCACACATGCACATGCTCCTGACATGTTTCTCAAGCTGTTGGGGTCAGGACTTGAACTACACACTTAGCCATGTGGGATTCAGCTACCTTAAACACCATGCCACTGTCTGGCCTGGTTTTTACCTTCTCAATCTCATTACGACCAAATTTCATCACATGGATTCTAGGAGGACACATTCAGACCATAGCAGCACCAGAAGCCACAGTAGAAAAGTAGGAGCAAACAGCCGTCCATATTTTCCTCCCATTCCCATCCACCCCCAGTTCTTCTCTGCAAAGCCCCATGTACCATCTGGGCACATATTTCTGATAGCAACTGAAGAGGCACCATTAAATTTGTTGACCAAACAGGCAAAACAAATGATGATGACAGAAATCAGAAAAGTAGTTTTCTTGGTGATGGAGTATGGGGTTATTGACTAGAAAAGGCACAAGATAATTTTCTGGGGTATTGGAAATGGTCTATTTCTTCATCTGGCCGGTGGTTGCAAGGTGTGAATAGATACATAGCACGTCATCATCATTGTAGATTTTAATTTGTGCATTCTATGGTAACAATTATAGCTCAACAAACAACATTCCTGTCCAAACTGAAAGTTGGAGATGATGCAGGCAGTTCATGTCTTTCATGGCATGCCTGACCCACTTTATTTTAGAGACACTGAAAGTTCTGTCTCTGTATCCATTACACATCTTTATCTTCCTCCACAAGTGTGTTTATACCCACAGGTTATATTTATATCTGCAGTCACATCTATGTATTTATATCTGGAGAGGAGAGAAGAGTGTTATATGTACATGATATATATATATATATATATATATATATATATACATATACATATATATATATATATCATGGTTTACTTCTTTCAAAGAACAGGAAGATCCCAGCTCCATATTTTTGTTTTGGAGCATAACACACATTCACACACAGACACACACACACACACACACACACACACAAATACATGCATGCATGCTAAGTCTGGGAACCTCAATGACAATCTTGTCTTTGTCACCTGAGAAGAGAGGCTGAAACTGACCTTGAGGATGACCTTCGGGATCACCAGTACGCTGGACTTCTGTTTGGCTAGGACATCCTTTGTTTCGTTGACCCGAGCTGTGACGAAGAAGTGCAGGGACGCTTGTTCCAGCAGCTGGCCCATGTATTCACTGGCTCTGATCAGCACTTCCTCTTTTTTGACTGGCAGGAGGGAAAACAAACAGGCTGAGCATCAAGACCTGAGAGACAGTCTGCCTTACTTTACCCGAAGTTCCTCCGCCATTCCCTTATTAGCACAGCATAGGTGAGGAGTAGATAGCTTCTTGAGTAAACAAGGAATGTGCTGGAAATTTAATATTTGGTGATGTCTTCCTAGAGAAAATGTGTTAAAATTTCTAACCAGTGCTGGGACCAGCAGTTACCGTAATGGCTATGTCACTGGACTCTCATATAGTCAATCGCGGTTCAAGTCCTAGACCTGGTGGCTTAAAACTCAAGCCGGGTGCGTGTGCATGCGTGCCCAAGATCCCGAGAGGAGAATGGAGGAGAAGGGATTGCGGCGTGGCCATCCCCCCGGGGAGTGATTTCTCGCTTTCTGTCTCTGTCTCCCTCTGTCTTTCTGGCAAGCACACACGCCCTATAGTGAAAACCTCTCCAAAAAATAAAATTTTAACCAGTGCTTTTGGTACTGTAGCATGGAATGTCATGATGAAGATGTTTAAAATAGAGGACCAAGAGTTTTAACTGTGGTTTTGACTGAGGAAGAGATGATCGCTAAGTGGCATATGTGGTGTGCTGCAGTCCAAAGCCACCATTCCACTTGCTGCCCCCTTGTGGAATAAGAAACATCCCACCCAGGCCATGAAGCAGTGCTTGGGCAAAACTGTCAACTCTCTAAATCTTGTCTTCATGGAACTCCATATTTTCTTCCCAGCCTTTTATGTACCAACCTGATTCCTTGATTTTTCTATTTAAAAGAAAGAAGCTGGCACTGATGGCATAATGGTTACATATCTGGATTCCAACATGGCCTACTGTGGTTTGAATCTCAGACTCAGAGACTTAAAAACTCACACCAGGTGTGTGTGCATGCATGTCCAAAAAAAATGAGAGGGGAATGGAGGAGAAGGGATTTCAGCACGGCTATCCCCTCTCCTCCTGGAGAGGGGGGGAAGTGATTTCTCACTTTGTCTCTCTGGCAAGTGCATGTGCCCTCTAGCAAAAATCTCTCCTAAATGAATGAATGAATGAATGAATGAATGAATGAAGCCGTTGCATAGTTTCCACCAAAGGCATTTGAAAATCTCCAAGCCCCTCCTCTATCCGTAATTTAGAAGAAGTCTGTGCCAAACCCTTGTTTCCTGAAGTCACTGATGTTAGTTTCTAGATACTGGGGATGGATGAGCCAGTGAGGGTGACCTTTGGAGGTTGGAGAGTTGTCCTGGCTGCATTACACTAACCATCTGGGCTGGGGATGATGGTTTCTGTCTTGTGATTTTTGGCCCACTCTCTCTTACTCTCATTTCCCACAGCCCTGCATGCTAGCGAGCACAAAGGCAGTTCTGCAGGAGCCCAGGTGGGGCACCTGCTGCTCTCCTGTCAGAGCCAGGTGCCTGCGCTGCACTGTCACAGGGCAGGCTGGCTCATGTCTCCATCCCATCTCTGAAGAACAGATTTTATAACATTCAATAAACTGAACATCTCCACTGTTTTCTGCCCAATGGCCGACTCTTGCCAAAGATTCCTTCTTCCTATGGAAGTTACTGAAGGAATCAGTTCCATGGCTGATTCTTTTTGTTTCCCTTAATTTTATTTATTTTCTATTTTATTTTAAATTTTGACCACACACACACACACACACACACACACACACACACACACACACAGAGAGAGAGAGAGAGAGAGAGAGAGAGAGAGAGAGAGAGAGAGAGAAAGTGAGAAAGCAAACCATCAGGTCCAGGACTTGAACTGTGGTCACCATGTGGGAGTATCCAGTGCCTTAACCACCATGCCACCTGCTGGTCGCCCATGGCTGGTTCTTTAAGTGCAGAGGGTAGTTCATTTTAGCCTGCCACCACATAAGCAGCAGTCTTGAGGGAGGATGGAGTGCTGTCCGGGATGAGTGAGCACAAGGACAGAGGGAAGGGCTCCTGACTGGCCACTAGTCCACAGGTGAGGATGCATTCTCATACCTGGACTGGGTCTACCACAACTTGTCCTGGGCCTTGAAGACCAAGAGGTTGGTAATGGCCTCTACTTGGGCAGCACTTCACTTTGGAAGTCTCTACAGATATGGAGGAGCTGCGACTGCCTCTAGTGCTTTGAGGGAAGAGCTCTCAGTCTTGGCTCCACATCATAATCACCTGGGGATGTTTAAAACCCTGCCATATCGGATCCCACACCAGACAGATTACATCAGTACCTTGAAGGTTGGGGCCCAGACATCAGTATAAGTGAAATTCTACAGCTGACTAGCCAGGGTGGAAAAACAGCAACCAAACAACCAGGGACTCCCACAGAATCAGCCCTGCAAAGAGCTTTGGTTCCAGTGGGGCATAGGGTCCTTCCCACCGAGGCCCTTGCTCCTCCTTGTATGGTCTACAGGCCAACAGACCATGAATACCTGGGGTCTTTTTAGAGATTCAGGTTCTCTGATCCCACTGGAACCCCAAATCAGGATCTGCATTGGAATAAGACCCGAGATGATGCCTATTCAAGTGTAAGCAGCTCTGAGAGAAAGCAGGTTCTACCAGTATAAGGGATGGACTAAGGCTAGAGCTAGGAGGAACTTGGGAAGGGCAGAGTTTTTTGTTTTTTTTGTTTTTTTGTTTTTTTTTTTTTTTTTAAGAATTGTTTTATTTTAATTTTATTTATTATTATTATCATTATTATTTTCCAGTTTGATCAGAGAGAGACAGAGAGAGGAAGTGAGAAAGCAAGCCACCAGGTCCAAGACTTGAACCGTGGTCAGCCATGTGGGAGTCTAGTGCCTTTAACCACCATGCCACTTGCCAGCCCCAAGGGCAGAGTTTTGACATCAAAGCACATGTTTCCTGGGAGTCCTGTCAATACTGGCAAACAGGAAAGGTTGGTCATCGTAGACCAGTGGCTGTCATCGGAGGGCAGTTTTGGCTTCTCGTATCTGGTAAGGAGAGGCCAGGGCTGCTGCTAACCATCCTATAATGCTCAGGACAGTCCCTACAACAAGGAAGTATCCAGGCCAAATGTTAATGGTGCTGAGGCTGAGAAACTCTACCCTAATTACTGGTGTGGTTGGCTTGATTCCTGGGCACTGTTATTCCATGTAGACCTGGTTCTTTCTTGGAAGCAATGACCTCGTCTTGACCTTGGCCCCCCAATTCTGCCTTTATGAATGACCCACTCGAATTGCCTTCTTTGATCCTGAGCCTGAACCCTGCTTTTTCCATGGCTTCCCTAGCAGTTCACTGTCCAGATGAGTGAATTGCTCATCATCAGATCAGATACAACCTCAGATGGCCGCTGCAGCTGGTCTTCTACATCCTCAGATTGGGACAGATGGATGGAGTGGCAACGCAGCAGGCCTCGAAGAACATGCATTTTGCTTCTAGCTGCTTCCAGGAATTATTTTAAAGACATGGACTTCCTATGTGTATTTCTAGGGGACTGTGTTTGACCACTAGGTTTCTGTAGGCTAGTGGGATATGCCTGACTATGTCTACCAGGCTATATAATCTCAGCATCAGTCTCCTTCTTCTCTGAGGTAGAACATTCCCTTCATCATAGCACCAAAGAAACCAGGCTGTGCCTCAGAGCCCAAGAGAACAGTGCTCCTGAAATAGGATGTTATGTAAGTGCTGTGTTTTGCCACTGCACAAGAAATTGTTCTAGATAAAGTTTATTAAACGTGGCAAGAGAAAGAGGAATAGATTTTCACTCTATGAGCGGTGGAACTGGGAAGCTGCCAATATCATTTAC
Organism: Tupaia tana; assembly: GCA_026018925.1. Lineage (NCBI taxonomy): Eukaryota > Metazoa > Chordata > Mammalia > Scandentia > Tupaiidae > Tupaia > Tupaia tana. The sequence goes on along the minus strand of JAKSZU010000024.1, from coordinate 28,240,821 downwards.
GGTATCTGGGGAAAGCCAAGGGAGACACAGACTGGGGCTGCCTCATCTCTTTTCCAAAAAGCAAAGAAAACTAAATATAGCCAAGTGGAAATGATAGCACCTTTGAAGGTACTGGACGGTTTAAGTTATTCAAATCTACCAAGCTGATTCTAGCCCACACATTCCCTTGAATCATCAATCTGGAAAGTATGCCTCCCATTTGACTTAGAAAACTTTCTTTGCAGTACAGTCAGTGAAGAATGCTTGATCCAAGGTCTAGGATTATGTGGTGTTTTGCAATATATTGCATTTTTTAATATTACATCATGCAATTTATTGCATGCAATTAATGCCACCTATCTACCAAGCAAAGGAAGGGTCTCCAATGCCCTTCAAGTTATTTAGGACAAGCCCTGGAGTGGGCTGAGTACGTGCAGACTGGGTTAATATTGACTTAGGCTTAGGTTTGGTCAGCTGTCCCTAAATTAGCCGAAAGGGGTGCAATACCTTGCTACTTAAGCCTGCAGCTTATATAAGCTCACTGTTTAATTGAATTTAGAGAGAGAGAGGAAAGGAGGTTGGAAAATAGGACTCTTGTGAATTGGAAAAATGGAGGACATTTAGTTTCTGGTCTAGGGTCTGTGCTAGATTCCGGGTAATGGGGACATGAGTAAGGAAACCAGCCTCGGTGGGTCTATGCTTTCTATAACTGACTCACCTCACTGCCTGAATGGGACCTGGGTTCTGTTATCTGCCTCACCTCTAATTGCTGTGTGTGGCCTTGAACATATCAAATCATCTTTCCAGGCTCAGTTTCCCAAGACCTAAACATATTGGAAGTTCACATTTACTGAGAGCCTGCTATGTGCAAAGAGTTTCCCATACATCGTCTCATTGAGTTTCTTCCCTACCCTGCATCTCTCATACCACATCCACAATCCATCAGTCAGTGGGCGGGTTCTCCCTTCAGAACATACCCAGATCTGATGAGTTCACAGTTCTGTCACTGTCACCACCACATCTCAGCTGACTGATTTCAATAACATCTTGGTGTCTGAGTCTCAGCTCTACTTCGTTTTTATTGTTTTTCTCAACACAGAAGCCAGGCTGATCTTCCACAATCTAGGTTATATTCTGCTCAAAACCCTCTAATGACTCCTCAGTTTACTCATATTAAAAGCCAAAGTCCTTATAAGGGTATACAGTTCTCTGTAAGATGCACATACAACTTCCCTGTAGACACCTTAGCTCTCAAATCTGCCTCCTTACTGCTCATTGAATGCATCAGACATGCTGTGGCCCCAGGGCCTTTGCATGTACATTTTTTTCTGGATGAATGTCCCTCCTACCTTTCTGATAAGTCTCCATTAAATGTCATCATTTTTTTTTAAAGAGTTTTTTTCTATAGGGCCCATGCGCTCACTGTAAAGGCGGAGAGATAGAAAGGGAGAAATCACTCCCTGGGGGATGACCATGCCACAGTCTCTTCTCCTGCATTCCCCTCTCAGGATTTTGGGCACACACATGTACCCAGCTTTAGTTTTAAGCCGCTGGGTCTGGGACTCGAGCTGTAGTTGATTATGTGGGAGTCCAGTAACGTAACCATTATGGCATTTGCTAGTCCCTAAATGTCACCCTTTGAGAGTTTTCCCCTACCACTTCACACCCCATCATTCTTTGCCTCCTTACCTGTTTTATAGTTTCCTATCACATATATAACCATACTATAGATCCACCTGTTTGATTCCTATTGTCTGGTTTCCCCATAAGAACAGAAATTCCATAAGGGTAGGTATTGCTATGTCCTGAGCACAAAATGGATCCTTCCTGGCCTTATAAGCCCTGAATACAGGGAAGGAATTTACAGTCCTGTGGGGTGAGTGGTATTGTTCCATTTATAGGTAATGTGGGAGAGTTCAGATTACTTGCCAGGGGACACATGGCTGGGATGTGACACAGTCACACCTTACATTGGTTTGTCTCATGCCAAGGTACAGGCTCTTGAAAATCCAAAATGCCCACCTGTTCTAAGCAACTATGACTGATCATTTTGGACCTTTATCATGACTGATCTTTTCTATGAGAATTACCTTTCCTACCTCTAAGGATAAGAATATGTTAAATTGTTCCGTTTCCAAAGAGAATACCACAGTGATTTCTTACTTGTTAATTACTGAAGCTATAGAGATTTGCTTCCTTCAAGTTTGGGTAGGTTTCTTGGAATCAGTATTTTCAGGAATAGTTTCTGGAAATATTTTTCAGAAGCCTAAGCTATGAGCGGTACTACGGGCTATGACAGGCACAAATCCAGAAAACTTAAAAACAGAGAACAATTGAGAAATGTGACTTGGTCATCCCATATTAGTCTGGTTTACTTCCACTTTGTAAAATAATTACTATTTGCATACATTATTTTTTTCCCTACAGGGCACCTGCGTTCATTAGAGAGAGACAGAGAGAGAGGGAGAGGAAAAAGCACCATTCCCTGTCCTCCCATGGTGTATGGTCGTGACAAATCCTTTCTCTGCCATCTTTCTCTTCTTTTGAGATTTGACATGCACGCACATGTGCCCAGTGTGTTTCTTAAGTCTCCAAGACCAGGAGTTGAACCGCTTGGTTGACCATGTAGAACCCAGCCACCTTAACCACCAGACAGAACTGGCCGTGTATACTTTTATTTTTCCTTTTCTTTTTCAATGTCACATGTCAGGTCAATGGAAATCCAGTTCTATAGTGTTCAGGTCCTTTTCTATCTGCTGTATCTAACTAGACCTGCTCTGCCTACAGACCAGTTTCTTTGGGTTTGCTCATTGTGCTGGTTGTATTGTCAACTGTTGAACCCACCAAATACTAGCACCCCGGGAAGGGAGGCTGGTTAAAGTTGTAAACCCTAACACAAGTTGCAGCATGTCAATACAACCTGTTTAAAATATTCTGAATTTTTATAGTGGTGAAAATTCTTGGAAGGACATATGTGAAAGGATGAGGAGATCCCATGAGAGATGGCAAAGATAGTAAAGCGCTTCCCAGTTCCTGTTAAAGGCACATTCTGCCTATGACAGTTTGGGCAATGGTTTGTCCCCCAGAGGTGAACGATTTTGAATTTGGATATCCCTCAGCAATTCATGTGTTGGGGCGTGATTGCATTATAAGAGTGTTAAGTGAAAACTCAGTCCCTTCATGGTGAGGAAGGGTGGGGCTCTTGTGTCTGATAATGTCATTAGGGCAGGGTCCCTGTGATTGAGTTCTGGTGGGTATAGAAGCAGGGGGAATAAGACCGGAATGGCAGAAAGAAGGTCAGAGAGATATAGACCATGCTCTGCTCTGGCCGAAATTGTTCCTTCCGCCATTTTGTGATGCCTTTGAACTTTCCAGCCAGTGGGACTATGAGTCATACACTTCTATTTTTATAAATTCACCCAGCCTTAGGCACTTCTGTTAGCAGCACAAGAACAGAGTGACACAAGTATCTCCAGCCCCCTCTACCAGGCATGGGCTTTCTTCTACATATCACACCATTTAAAAAAAAAAAATATATATATATATATATATATTTTATTAACTTTATTTATTTATTTAATTAATTTGAACAGAGAAGGACAGAGTGAGAAAGAGAGAAAGAGGAAGAGAGAGAAGGGAGAGACAGAGGAGAGGGAGAGAGAGAGAGAGAGAGAGAGAGAAAGCCACTAGGTCTGGGACTCAAATCACAGTCAACCATGTGAGAGTCCAGCATCCATTCCACCTGCTGGGTCCCAGATCAGAGCAATTTTTTTGGGGGAGGGGGAGAGGTTTTTGCTATAGGGTGTGTGCACTCGCCAGAAAGACAGAGAGAGACAGAGAGACAGAAAGTGAGAAATCACCCCCAGGGGTGATGGCCACGCCGCAATACCTTCTCCTCCATTCTTCTCTCAGGATCTTGGACATGCGTGTACACGCGCCCAGCATGAGTTTAAGCTGCTGGGTCCAGGATTACATGGAAGTCCAGCGACATAGCCATTATGCTAACTGCTGGTCCCCAGATCAGAGCATTTTTAAGAAATAACCAGTATGCAAAGTTCAGATCTCCTTGCCTTCTAAATGATAAGACACACCACGACACTGGACAGTCTCTAAAAGTCTTCCTTGACTTGGGAGAGGGCATGACCCAGGGGCCTGTTTTCTGAGATGAGTCATTTAGCTTTGTACTTCACAACTTTTCCTGTGTACCCCAAGCCCTTAAGGGAGACTCTGATTCAGGGGGGTCTGTAGTGGGGCCCAAGATTCTGCATATCTGGTAAGCTCCATGGGGATATGGATGCTTTTAGAAGACAGAGCATACTTAGCAAGAAGTTAAGATACATTGAATTCCCTGGACTCATGGAACACTAGGCCTTAAAAAATTTCAGTGCTCACTTCTATGTATAAAGGCTAGTTCTATAGCACAATGGTTAAACCCTGTGTGTGTAAGAAGCCTAATCCTACACAACTGACCATGGATTTGAATCCCAGACCTCGCGACCTGACCATGCTCCACTGACAGATGTTCACTCTCTCCTTCTCTGTCAAGCTTATGCCCCCTCTCTCTCTTTTCTTTAAGAGAGGTTTTTGCTATAGGGTGCGTATGCTCACTGGAAAGACCGAGGGAGACAGAAAGTGAGAAATCACCCCCTAGGGACGTGGCCATGCCACAGTCCCTTCTCCTTCATTCTCCTCTTGGGATTTTGGGCATGCACGCACACGCATCCAGCATGAGTTTAAGCCACCGGGTCCAGGACTCAAACCATAGTCAACTATGTGGGAGTCCAGCAATGTAACCATTATGCCACCTGCTGGTCCTAAGCTGGCAATTAAAAAAAAAAAGATAATAGTTGAGACTTTCCTAGAATTTATAGATTCTCCCTATGTGTTTCATAGTCCTGAGCTCTGGGGAATAACTTCAATTTTGACAGATGATTGTTAGGGGGTGTTATCACCACTGAGCAAGGCAGAGAGCCAGATAATAAGTTCTAGAAAGAACCACTCCCTCATTAACTTACAAGCCAATGGCTCCAGAGTCAAGTCAAAGCTCTCTTTCTTGAATTCCTCCTTTAAGACCCCGGTGTAAAAGGTGATGTTGCCTGAGAGATAGGCTGTGATGGTGTAGCGGTTAGAACTGTTGTTCCGGAAGGTGATGGTGAGCTTGAAGTCTTTTCCCAGCACAGCGGTCTCCACTTCAAAGTCCATGTCAATGTTAGATCTGGGTTTGGTGACATCATCTGTGTGGAGGGGCTTTTTAGCTCCGTACATCAGGGCAGTTTCTAGGGCCAGCCTCTCTTCTTCTTGACCTAGGAGAGATCCAGAGATAGCGACAGGGAAAAGAAAATAACCATAATCCTCCAAAGGAAAAAAACACATCAGTAAACACATAAGACACTGCCCTTGCTGGATCACCTCTAAAGCCAGGTGCCCTTGTTAGTTCAATGTTCTGAACTCCGCAAATTAGTTTTCCAGAATGTCGGTGACCTGCTCAGGCTGCCTATTTTGTGAGCAGCAATGTGAGTGCATATTTGGAAACGGGTGTTCCAAGAGTCTAGTGCACTGTTTCAGAGTCAGTGGGTAAAATTGCAGTATCCGTTTATTTCTCTCCCTGAGTTCTAGCCACATAGCTGGGATTTTCAGCCTCTAAGCAAAGATTTTGGAAATAATTGTTTACTTCCTGGATCCTTCCAACAAGACTGTCTTCCTCACCCTTCCTTCCACTTGGGTCTGTCCCACTTGCTCTTTGCTAAGCTGGCCATGCCCTGCCCTTCTCTACCTTCCTTGGCGGCCACTGGCCTCAGATACAACCCCTACATCACCTTTTCCCAAACCTCACACCACCTCAGGACGTTTGTTTCCGGCAAGATGTTAGTAAGCCTTGTCTGTACACGTGCCCTCAGGTCAGGTCCCCTGGAAGAGCACTGAGTGGTCTAGTGCCTCCTGGATGTTGACCACCTTCATTAGCCTACCAAATGCTTGGAAATAAAGTCCTCCGTTAAGGAGATCTGTTTACTTTTCTTTCACACAAGCTCTTCTGAACTTATTTAACACTGAACACAGAGTTTTTGTTTGCTGGTTTATTTCTTCCAAGAGAAATTGGCACGTCTAATGAGGTCTTTACATTGTGATCCACCCCCAGCCCAAGCCAGCCCAGATTATGGGTAAGTGTATGTGTCCCGTGTGCACAGGGAAATCCCAGGATATGAACCCATGGCCTTTGTATGTGGATCCAGCATTGGCATGTTGTACTACCACTATGCTGCCGTGGCTGGCTCCATGGACATGTTTTGAGTGACATCTATTGGCAGGTGATGCTACATCAAGGTTCTGCTGCAGTTTGGGGTATGCGCACCACCTTGAGGAAACTGTCTTGTATTGGTCTTCCAAGGTGGCCACGGTGGAGAAAAAGGAAGGGGGAGAAAGAAAAGAGATGTGCTCTGGAAGAGAGGAAATAGCTTTACTCAGGCCAAAAAGTGGGAACACAGATATAAGTTGATCCTAGGCACTGAGAGGCTGACCTTGGGGAAAGGCTGGTGGGGTGCAGAAGGGTGGTGCCATTTTCTTTTCCATTTGAAATACATTTGGGCATATCCTCATGCATCATGGAAGATAGGGATGAAAAGATAAAGTCTTTGGCTTGTAAAAACTAGTCATGAGGATGGCTAGCAAAAATAAAAATAACTTTAAAATAAGAATGTTTATTTTAGCAGCAGGTGGTACAGAGGCTAAGATGCTAGATCCCACATAACCAGCTGTGTGGTTTGAGTCCTGGACCCAGCAGCTTGAAAATCAAGCCAGGTGCATGTGTGTACATGCTCCAAATCCCAAGACGAGGCTGGAGGAGAAGGAACTGCTGCATGGCCAGCCCCCTTCGAGGTGATTTCTCACTTCTCTCTCTCTTTCTCTCTCTCTCTCTCTCTCTCTCTCTCTCTCTTTCATGCACGTGCCCTATAGAAAATAAATAAGTAAATAAAAAATGCTGGCTTTTATGGTCACTGAGTGCTAAGTATATGCCAGATGTTGGGATAAGTTCTCATTGTGTACCATCTCATTTAATCCTCATTGCTCTACAAGGCAAGTGCAACTGCTATGATCAGTTTCCTCATTTAGAAAACAAAGGCACCTACATGGTAGGGTTGTTAGGTGGGTTAGAGGTAGCCGGTACATAATAAGTGGAAACTATTTTGCAAAGACAGTGAAAACACTAGCCAGTGTCGTATCCCAACGTGAACGCGTACTTGTGTGTATGTGTATGTGTGTATTAATAATTTCTCTGATTTTTATTTTTGGAGAGGTTTTTGCTATAGGGCACGTGCGCTTGCCAGAAGGACAGAGAGAGACAGAGAGACAGAAAATAAGAAATCATTCCCCCCAGGGGGGATGACCACGCCGCAATCCCTTCTCTTCCATTCTCCTCTCGGGATCTTGGGCACACACACACACGCGTCCGGCGTGAGTTGAAGCCACCGGGTCCAGGACTCGAACAGCAGTCGACTACATGGGAGTCCGGCGACATAGTCATTATGCTAACTGCTGGTTCCAATAATTTCTCTGATTGTCAAGACTGCCAGAATACGCCAGAAACATTTGGTCTAGGATAGCCTTGGCTGGAGCACGTGTTTACAGATCAATAGGAGGGAGGTAAAATAAAGGGAAGGATGGGTGTGGACAGTGAAATATTTAAGCAGAAATCATCTGGCAGACAGGGCCATGAGAAAGAGAGCATGAGCAATGATCACTCTGGACAGGAGCCACATATGCATTAAGGCAAAATGCAGGAGGTGAATTCAAGCAGCAGGGATAAAACCAGAACCGTGCTGCTTTTGGGGAGAGGAGAGTTGTTGGTGAAGTGAGAGGAGAGGCAGGAAAAGGCTTGTGGCCAGTGAGTAGCTGCTTCCTAGCAAGTCCTGGATGGAGGAGCCTGAAACTTCCTTCTGGGAAAGTGCCTGCCTCAGTGAGCAGGGGGTCACTGGGCAGAGCTAGGCTGGGGCTGTTCCAGGAAGCACAGGCCCAGATAGAAAGAAAGAACTGCAGGGTTGTCCCCGAGCCTGGCAGAGTAATTTCTCTGCAGTTACGCTCTGAGCTCTGGCGTCTTACATAATTCAGGGCCATGGGCCAAATTGTAGTTGCTATGAGAGATTATCTAAAGCCAGATTCTATTTTCTGTAGGCTCTAGGAGCAAGGTCAAAAAATGACTTTCCGTTCACTAGGATGTAATGAGAGAGCCTTTCACGTTAGATGAAGCCTCTTCTCATTGTTCTAGTCTTAGCTCCAAAATCACCTCTTCCCCCTCTTTACCCTGGGTAATGCATCCCCAAATTCCAGTCTCTCTCTCCTGCTAACACGTTACCTGGTTTCCTCCCCTCCTCCTTGTCCAGGACTTGCCAGTGCGTGACATTATTTCCCTGCTTGATGCAAGCGCCAGAGAACCTTTGGGGATGATTCTTTGGGTCACTTAATGCTCTTGGAATCCTCACAATATTCCAGGCACTATGCTAGGCACAGATTAAAAACATAGCCCTTCCCTGGGTGCAGAAGGGACAAGTGAAGAGCACTCACTGTGTGGACATGTTCACAGATGGAGCAGACGTTGACACATGTGCTTGGGAACATGAGGAAGAGATTTATAGCCTACCGGGAGGCAAGGCAGACTCTTGGAGATTCTTTTCCCTACCAAAGGCAGAGAAGTGAGCAAGAATTTGGCTTTTTTGGGGGAAATGCCTGCAGTGTATGAACCTGTGGGCCATGGTCGGGTGGCGCTGCAAGGAGGCCAACTAACAAGAGGCTTTGGGAGCTATGACTGAAATGCCTTGGAATGCCTTGGAGGAAACAGAGAGACAGAGGGCTTTTAAGCAGTCCTGCCACACGCACAGGTTTATAATTCATTTTGGCGGCAAAGCAGGAGTTAGACTGAGGGAAAGAGAGGAGGAAGAGAGATAATGGAAATAGGAAGCTAGAGCATTTTTGTTTTTGTTTTTGCTTTTGTTTTTCCTATGGAGAGAGTGTGCTTGCTGGAAAGAGAGGGAGAGAAAGAGAGATAGCATTCCCCAGGATCATCCACACACAATCCCTTCTCCCCCTATTCCTCTAGTCTTCTCTCAGGATTTTGAGCAATCTTGCACTCATGCTTGGTGTGTGGGGTCCAGGACACAAGCCATGTGGGATCCAAACACCCTAACCACCATGCCAGTTGGCCCACCAAGTACTTGTTTCAGTGGAACCTAAGTTTTATTGGCAAATACTGTGTGTCAGGCATAACACTGAGGACACGTTTCTGACTACCTGCTTTATCTTAAAGTTCTTTCCAAGAGGGAACCAGCAGTTAGCGTAATGGCTATGTCATTGGACTCCCACGTAGTCGATCGCGGTTCGCGTCCCGGACCCGGTGGCTTAAAACTTACGCCGGGCGTGTGTGCGTGCGTGCCCAAGATCCCGAGAGGAGAATGGAGGAGAAGGGATTGTGGCGTGACCATCCCCCCTGGGGGGTGATTTCTCGCTTTCTCTCTCTATGTCTCTCTGTCTGTCTGGCGAATGCACGCGCCCTATAGCGAAAACCTCTCAAAAAAAAAAAAAAAGTTCTTTCCAAGAGACCTGGGGGAGTCATATCCACAGACATTAACCTTGCTAAAGAAGACTGCTCTGGTCCAGTGATGTGACATGCTTCCTACATCCTGACTCTGACAAATAGAGTGAAACCTTCCTACTTCTGTTAAAGATAAACTCAGACCTTCTTTTCTGCTGACGCTGAGTCTTTCTGAGATAAAGTTTTATGCTTTCCTTTTAGGGAGAGATTTTTTGCTATAGAGTGCATGCGCTTGCCAGAAAGACAGCGAGAAATCACCTCCAGACGGGGTGGCCATGCCATAATCCTTTCTCCTCCAGTCTCCTCTCAGGATTTTGGGCACACATGCACATGCACCAGACAGCTGCCAGGTCCAGGACTCTAACTGTGGTTGACTACATGGAAGTCCAGCGACATAACCATTACTCCATCTGCTGGTCCCAAAGACTTACGCTTTTAACTAACTACTAATCCAAATCCACAAAGACAAGATAATAATCTAATAATTTCTAAATACACCTATAACTCTGCTTCTGGATGTTTCACCTATTTCACGCTAATCTGAAAACAATACTGACACCAACATCTCCTATACCAACACTTTTACTGGCACCTATAGGTGCACCTATACTGGTGCTCACACCGACATCTATTAGCACACCCCTTCCACCCATGTGTACACCTCTAGATCCACCTACCAATTCCTATTGGTCTACCTATATGTACAACTATCCCCACACCTATGTGAACACCTATACCAACACCTTTACAGACACCTATACTAATGTCTATACCAGTGGCTATATATATGCCTATATTGACACTTATAGGTCCATCTATGACACCTGTGTGTGCACCTATACTGTCACCTATGCTGACACTCATAGGTCCACCTATGACACCTGTGTGTGCACCTATACTGTCACCTATGCTGACACTCATAGGTCCACCTATGACACCTGTGTGTGCACCTATACCAGCACCTATGCCAATGTCTATACGTTCCCTGTAAGCACTCCTATATCAACACCTGTAAGCACACCTATATCGATACCTATACTGACACCTTTATGTGTTGCCATAGTTTTGCTTCTATCTCCTGCTTTGAATAAAAGAGCTTGCCGTAATTTAATTCATTTATTAAAATAGCTAATTCCAAATCTAGTAATAAGATTTTTTTCCCCATGATTTTTACTCATCTCCATATCAGTGTCCACACTTAACTCTCTGTGGATCAGAAGAATTACAAGAGCAGTTCAGTGGTGAGGATCAGGGCAGCAAATGCACAGCTGTGAAGGCTGCCAGCCCTTTTATTACACGCCCATGCAGATATCAACAATCAATCACTCTTTCCCACCGTATTCAATTGTAGTTTCACCGTCCTCAAAATAGCGCCCCACTCAGTCATTTCCAAAGTTAGAATCTGAAATGTACATGTCATCTTTGATTAAGAGGCTAATTATCCATCTAGGATTAAACTCCAGCCTAGAAACAGGACGGGGAATCTCCTACATCTCTCTCTATGGATTTAGGGTTCATCTGGCTGTCTGTCTCCCTGAGCCTGGAGGCCAGGGCTTCAGATGTCTTGCTAAGGCAGAGTGGGTGTGTTTTATTTGTCTGGAGTTGGTGCCAACCCTGGGCAAGACCCTGACTCTTCTTCCGTGGTCTAACTTTTGGTCTTCACTCTCTTGGTGCCTGACACTGGCCTCTTCCTCATTTTCACCTCTGCTTCAGACAGCCAGCGTGAGCAGTGTTCTGCCCTGTGGTTTCAGCAAGGTGTCTGATTATGCAAACCTTTCGTTCACTGCTGCCCCCAGCTGCCTGTGGGCTCACTCTGCTGTCTGGTCAAGATTTCTTCTAAAGTAGGAGAGTTCACCCTGCAACCTTTGCCTTGCTGCCTTTTCTTGGATAGTTTTTCCTGCAGCTTCTGTTGACAATCCTTGTTTATCCTTTGGGCTCAGTGAATTTGTCACTGACTTTTCTGCGTCTGGGTCTGGAGTCACTCTCCATCCTTGCAGTATCTGCCTAACTCTCCCGGGACGGGGAGGGCTTGTTTCCACTTTTCTCTCCAGCTAGGTAGAGCAGGTCTCCATCCCTACCCTGCCCAGGGAATACGGGAGCAGGTGAAGGGCAAACTGTTGAATGGATGACCATGTAAATGCCTAAATGTTGTAGCTGGTTTCTTTAACTTTTTCTATAAACTTTCCTTTTCCCTTCTGAAGTTTCTTGCTTGTAACACTATAATAAGAGGGCAAGAGGGGATTTTTTTTGTTTGTTTCATGGTCCTTACATTGTTCTTCACTTTCCTTTTAGGACAAAGCCAAAATATTAAAAAAAAAAAAATCCTTCCTTTGTATCTCTGTGCCATGGATAATAACCAACCAAGGAGGAAATGAATCATTTCAGAAGCAGTAAAAATGTAGTCATTCAGTTGACAAAAATCCTGAATTTCTAACACTGCACAAGTGTTCTCAATCCGGCAAGCTGCTTCTTTATAGTGCAAATTGGTTTTGTAAATAAGACCAAAGAGACTGTCTAAAATATTTAAAACAAATTCTGCACTCCTTAGCACTTCAAGAATACCCATGAATATGTATGTAGGTATACGCTAATTAATTTGTCATTTTTATCCATTCACTAAAGTAAATGCTGGCCCTAAGAACCTCCAGTGGTGAATCCTTTGCACCTGTACCAGCACCTATGTGGAACCCTACACTGACCCCTCTATGTACAAGCATAGCGACCAAGGGTCCCTCTTCTTTGTTTTCAAAGTCCTCCTTGCATAATGAGCCTATCCTTTGGCCATGGAGAGAAACTGAATCTTGTCTTCTGGAATCTCTAACATTAAACCAATTGCAGGCATAAAGTAGACAGTTATTATTGATGAGAGATGATTGTATTTTAGAAGGTTTCCATAATAACTCAGTGGAACAATGTATGTGACAATCATGTGTTCAGTACTAAACAAATGTAAAGTAGTTATCTGCATATTGCTTGTTGAGGTAAAATTATATTACTTAGACAGTGTTTTCTAATAGAGTTATGTAAAGCTGAAGGTCATGTAAGCAAGGATGTATTGTATTTTCTGTTAAGGTTCCTATGCCAGGCACAGAAAGAGAAATGTGACCTTATAAAAGTTGAGAGATGAAGAATGATTATTAGTGGACCAGCAGTTAGTGTAATGGCTATGTCTCTGAACTCCCACATGGTCGACTGCGATTCGAGTCCCAGACCCGGTGGCTTAAACTCACGCCGGGCGCGTGTGCGTGTGTGCCCAAGTCCTGAGAGGAGAATGGAGGAGAAGGGATTGCGGTGTGGCCATCCCCCCTGGGGGGTGATTTCTCGCTTTCTGTCTCTCTGTCTCTCTCTGTCTGTCTGGCAAGCGCACGCGCCCTATAGAAAAAAAAAAAAAAAAAAACCTTTCCAAAAAAAGAATGATTATTAGAGTCTGGGAAAGATGGGAGTGGGGATAGGGGGATGTTGATTAATGAAAACAAAATTACAAATAGGTAAGAGGAACAATGTCTAGAGTTATAAAATGCAGTGGGGAGAGTGTGGCTCACAACAATTTACTGCATATCTCAGAATAGCTAAAAAAAAAAAAAAAAAAAAAAGGATTTTGAATGTTCCTAACAATGTAAAGACAAATGGTCGAGATGATGGATATATTAATTACTCTGATTTAATCATCACACCTTGTATTCTTGTACTGAAAAAAAAATCACGTCGTGCTTCCCCAACTATGTACGATTATTATGTGTTAATCAAAACAAAAAAATTAGATATGACTTTAACCCAAATACTGTCACAAGCCGTGTGAAGGGGGATTCAGCCTAAAGCAAGCAGATAAACAAAATCACAATGAGAAGTTGTGCATGGGATGTGGCTTTTACTCCTGAGCGTTTACGCTTCTGCTCTTGCTACCAAATGCTGCGAACGTCAGGGAACTCTCTGGAACACAGTTCAGAGTGACGATGAGTGAATGCTAAATGGACTTGGGCAGAGAACTCTTTGTGCAGTTGTAGTAAATTACCTTCTTGGAATTTGTACGTGTCAGTTATATCCGTCATGCCATCTCCTCCAATTTGTTTGGTCACAATTAATTTCCCAATGTGAGTGGCATCCACTGCCTCCACCACGTGCGTGCCATCTTTCTTAGCGGTAATGTAGACGAGATCACTGTTGACCTGCAAACAGGAGCGCATTATTCGTCATCAGAATGTCTCGGTCACCAAAATCTTTATTTTTCCGTGGTAGAGAGATCTCGAGAGCAGGCCTGTTCTTCTCCTCAACAGCATGAGATTCATAAGGCAAAGCTCATTTAAAAAATATTCCAAAAGGGACTCTAGGTTAATCATTAACATAGACATCTTTTAATTTTTTTAAGAGAGATTTTTGCTATAGGGCATGTGTGCTCACCCGAGAGACAGAGAGAGAGAGACAAAAAGCGAGAAATCACTCCCCAGGGGGGATGGCTATGCTGTCATCTCTTTTCTTCTATTCTCCTCTTGAGATCTTGGGCACGCACGCACACTAGCCTGGATGGAGTTTTAAGCCACCAGGTCTTGGACTTGAACCATGGTCAACTACATGGGAGTCTAGCGACATAAACATTATACCATTTGCTGGTCCCTATACATCTTTTAATAAAAGAGGGTGAATTCATAAGAGAGGAGGGAGAGAGAGAAAGAGAAAGAGAGAGACAGAGAGAGAAAGCACCCTCCAATGGGATGTGGTCATACCACAATCCTGTTGTTTCAATTCCTCCATCTTTTCTGTATCTTGGGCACATGTTTTCCAAACCACTGGGGTTGGGATTTAAACCACATTCAGGCATGTGGGTTCTGGCTTCCTCCACAGAACACTTAACTGCTGTAGTAAGGAGCTGGCCCTGATCATCAATATTTTAAGTGAAGAAATTTTGGGGCTGGGACTTCCAGTCGTCTAAGCAGTAGCCATTTCTTTCTCTCCTTTGTGGTGCTGGTAAATTTCACCTCCTACGGGAGAGCTGAACACACCATGCCCATTAATTGCTTTTCCAGTCACTTCTTTAAAGTGAGCAGTGGCTGTGTGACCTATTTCTAGAAAGAAGAGTAAGTCTACTAGATGCTTCTGGGAAAGGAAATTGTCTTTTACAAAAAGGGGAAGGTATATAAGAGAGGATGTCCTTTCTTTGTTCAGAGGTTTTCATGAGAAATGAAGGTAGAGAATTGAGATGTGAGAGGCATTTGGGGTTGCTAATCAGACCAACCTCAGGATCACCTACTGCAGGGTTTCTTATATAAGAAAAATAAGCCCCTCACTATCTCAGTCACGTTAATCCTGTTACTTGCAGCCAAAAGCACTTTAATTGAAAAATAACATTAGAGTATTCAAGAGGAACTCAGGCAATTTTCTAGTGGTTCAACAACTAAAATGTATTATTTGTGGGACTTGGAAATAGTGTGTGTGGGGGCCATGTTGGCTCGTTCCCGAAGCTGTTCCGAGGTTCTGCTTTCCCATGCTACATTTACAGACAATATCTAATCTGTGCCTGTGAGCTGAGTCCTTCAGAGTCCTTTACTATGTTTTCTGACAATCACTTTCTTGGGAGTCCCAATGTTAGCCTAGAGGCAGGGAGAAAACATGAAATGCATGACCGACAGTCATTGATGGGTTTACTAAATGTTTTCCAAGCCCCTCTCAAGCCTCAGTTTCCCCATCTTTAAGCCAGTATAATAATAACTCCTTCATCAGAGGATAATTGGCAGAATTTACTGAAATGAATGCATTTAAATTACTTACAATCCCTGGCAGAGACCTAACACTCAATGCATGTCAATAATAATATATGAATGAAATATACCACTTGCTATTGCTCAAGGTACCAGAACCCTAATGAGGAACAGAATAAATTTGGTCACTGCCATTAAAGGGTTTGTGCTCTAGTAAAGGAGAGTCTGTGGACCAAAATCACCTGGGGGAACTTTTAGAAGAATAGATTCCTGATGAAGGAGGTCTTGGGTGGATCCTAAATCTGTTACATTTTTTAAAAGGTCTCCGATAATTCTATTGGGTAATCGGAAAGTTCAAGAGCCCATGGAATACAGTTCAAGTATCCTAAGAGGGTAAAGTAGGATACTCTGGGAGCACACAAGGCCATGGGAAAGAGTTTGGCTAGGAAGTAAGGGCCATGCAGGTTGGAACCTGGAAGATGCATTGACATTAGTGGACTAAGCAATGGAGGGGCAGTAAGCTGTGGTAGGCAGGGGGACCAGCAGGTGCATTAGCTCTGAGAAAGGTACTTGAGAGAGGCACTGGAATAGCTGCAAAGCACCTGGATTCTGAACCTGAGTAGGAAGTTGTACAAGGTCACATTAACCTCTCTGAACTTCAGTTCCTGCTTCTATAAAAGAAAAATAATTATACCTGTTCTGCCAATTTCACAGGGACATTTTAGATGAGAGTGAGATGAGATCTAGGTGAACGTGACTTGTAAATTTCAAAATTGAGTAAAAAGGTAATGATCATCATTAGGTAATGGAGACATTGGATATGTCCCTAACTTTTAAATATGAGATTTAAATAAGTAACTTTACTTTTTTGCACAATGTTCTGAATTCACACAAAATTTGATTTCTGCTAAGGACAAAGAAGTCAACATTTTTTTTGAATGCCCACAATGTTTGGAGAACATCTTATTAACTATTTAGTTTAAACCTCACAGCAGCAACCCTGTGAGGTATGTAACCCCATTTTACTGAGGAGGGTCAAGTTGGTGGTCTCATGGCTAGGATCTTGTGAGAACTGTAAATCCCAGGTAGCCCAGAGCACATCCCCTTGACCTTCAGAGCATATTGTCCCTCCCACATCGCCTTCCAGGACCATGAGGGTGGGGGCTTCAGAGCTCAGATCTTTAAGGGGTGATGGCCCCACTGCTCAGCAGAGTAGCCAGAACATGGTAATGCAAGTCACATGATATGAAAGGCTGAAGAGTAGAATCAGAAATCAGGAAGGAAAAGTCACCTAAGGAATAAGAATGGGGAGAAAAAAACTTAAAATGAGCTGCCTGAGAATTTCTACATCCCTCTGGAGGAGGCCAAGCAGAAACAAACAGCTACCTCCTCCACTTGCAAATTATAGCAACCATGATGATAAATATCCTCTTAATAACAACCCTTACAACAGCTTATGATTTTCCAGAGAAACAAGGCTAAATACAAAAAAGGCTAAATCCTGGGCTCCCCTTGAGTATAACTTAAGAAATTTATACAGGCTAAAATCTCAGGCCAGCCTAACAACACCGTCTCTGTGGAGAGAGGAGGAGAAACATAGCCATGTAAGAGAATCTGTCTAAGTATTTTGGGAGTGGGCAGTGGAGAAAAAGAATTCTTTCCAAGAAATATCACCATGCTTTCTTGTAAATTTTAGCCTCTAGCATGGTGGTTCTCCATTCTGGCTGCAGAGGAGAATCCCTGAAGGTCTTTCAAAGTCTTAGTGAGGCACCAGCAGATGATGTAGTGGCTACGTCTTTGGACTCTCATGTAGTCGACAACAGTTCGAGTCCCAGACCCGGCAGCTTCAAACTTACACCAGGTATGTGAGAGTGAATGCTCAAGATACAAAAAGGAGAATGGAAAAGAAGGGATTGTTGCACAACCATCTCCCTGGGAGTTGATTTCTCACTTTCTGTCTCTCTGTCTCTCTCTGTGTCTCCAGTGAGCGCATATGCCCTATAGCAAAAATCTCTCTTAAAAAGAAAAAAAAAAAAAAGTCCTAGTGGTAAGTTCGAACCAAGACCAACTGACTCTCTATGGTAGAATAGTAGTTAAGTGCAAGATATTCTTCAAGGAATATTGGCCTTAGGTTGTGTGAGTTTGAGTGAATTCCTGACTGTCTCTGAGCCTGGATTTAATAATTCCTTCCATGCAGGGCTGGTAGGTAGATAAGTAGTACTTGTGAAAGTCCCATGTTTAAGGCTAATTTCTTCTTTTTGTCAATGGAGATGAATGTCAGCCATCATCTATTTTTAACCCTCCACTTGAAGGGGCTAAGGTCACACTGAACCTGGCTTTCAGCATGGAGCATGGTGCTTCTTCACAACATGGCACTGTGGCCTCCAAGTCAGACTCGGTCACTTCTTACTCAGCCTCTCCCATCAGTCAGGGCCCTGTGTGGACAGCAGACTAAAAGACCCCTCTCTGCACATGTCTGCTTGTGTCCACAGGAATGTAAGCACACATCCACAGCTGGTCAAAGCTCCTCTCCCACGGGAGATGGAGATGCTCTTGTTTTCAGGACCCAGGACAGCGTTTACGCTGGTTTATTTCTTCAGCTCCTCCGCGTAGATAACCTCATCTCCGTGCTCCATAGAGAAAGTGTCACTTATCCAAAGGCACATGGAGGCTGTGGGTATCTTCCTGGGCGAGGAGGCCTTCCTGGCACAAGCACCATAAGCCCACTGTGTCCTTGCCATTTTTTCAGCCAGTCCCGTGTGTGAGTTCTCTCTTGCTTTCTACAGGCACCTTGCCTCCTTTCACAGCTGCCAGTGCTTGGTGACACAACGTGGGCCTCATTTCTGAGATGCTGTTCTTAGCAGCATGCTCTGTACCAGCTCTTGTGTGCATGTTTGATTGAGTCATTGATTGATTCATTCCATATTTATTAATGGATACTCTAGGCCAGACCTTACTCTCAGCAATGAGACGACAACAGACTCTACTGTCATGGAAGGTCTAGAAAGGAGAGAAATCACAAACAGGAAGACAGAATAGGAGGATTAAAAACAAGAGGGCAGATAGTGATATTTTAGGTGGAGGCTGGGGTGAGCGAAGGCCTATTTGAAGAAGTCACAGGAGCAGAAAGGTGAAGACAGTGGGGAATAGAGCATGCAAAGTGCTCTTCTCCCATAGAGAGACGGCAGTGGGGAAGCCTTCTTGACAAAAGAAATAGCATGTGTGAAAACTGAACAAGAGTATATCTGGGCCACCCAAAGTTGAGGACAGAAAAAGCAGATGAGCTTTCAGAACTGGATAACCAGCCACAGTGATGAGGGCAGGCTGAGGAAGGGGTTAGAGAAATAGGCTTTGAGCCCTGGCAGAAATCTAGTAATGTGAGGCCAGACAGTGTCACGGCAGTCATGGAACTAGGCCCACAGGAGAAATTCTGGGTTCTCATTCTGGGGCCTTGGTCCGTGTTTTGGGTGTATGCACATGCCCACAGTCCTCGCTTGCTGAGGCTGGGTGTGCATAATGGCATGAAGACCCTTTGGAATTGCCTGTCTTTCTCTTCTTTCTCTCTCCTTCCCTTCTCTTTGACTCTTTCATGGAAAAAAATAAAGAAAAATTAAAAGAAAAGAAACCAAGGACCACCAGATGGCATAACAGTTATGTTGTTGGACTCCAGCATAGTTGACTATGGATCAAGTCCCGGACTGGGTGGCTTGAAACTCACGCCGGGTGCATGTGTGTGTGCCCAAAATCACAAGAGGAGAACGGAGAAGGGATTGCAGCATAACCATTACCTCTGGGGGGTGGGGGGTGAGTTCTCACTTTCTGTCTCTCTGTCTCTCTGGTGAGCACACTTGCTCTATAGCAAAAATCTCTATCTTAAAAAAAAAGAAACAAGAACAAAAAGAAAAGAAATCTAGAAAGGTGAAGGGTAAATTTCCTAAGTGGAGGAAAGGGAAAGGGGCAGAGGGTTGGTACGGTTTCCATGCTCTCCTCTCTTCTTTTAAGTTCTATTTTCACTCAAGGAAGACCAAGTCCCTAGGAAAAGTAGGAAAGTCAGTGAACATGATGCTTGATCTCACCGGAAATGAGTAAAGAATTACCAAGAAAGTCAGCAAGCTGAGAGGCAAACAAGGGCAAATGCCTGCAGAGAGCCCTGGGTAGTGACAGGCAAGCTGACGCAGCAAGGAGGAGGGACAGGAAGAGAGCCCGCAGTCTCAGACCTGAGTCATGTCAACGCTCATTAAAGTTACATGCCACACCCCCCACGGCTCCCACTTTAGGCACCCTTGAGAAAAGATTCCTCATACACTTTTCATCAGTTCGAACATCTCTTCTAAGTGGCTCAGCCCTGGAGCTCAGCCTGTGCCAAAGCAACAAATTGTACCCTCTTGTCAGACAAGCCTCTGCAGTGGGTGAGAGAGGAGTAATTATAATCTGCAAATCCTGATGGCATTCATAACACCCCGATCTATATTTAATAATAGCAAAAAAGCGTTCACATTAACAGCTATTAGGCAGTTCGCTTGTGAAGGGAGGTCCTTCCTCTCTCTTCCTTTGCAGCAAGAAAGCATAATAAAGATATAAACACAGTTTTGTGCCTGTTAGAGCAATTTCCCATGAAGAGGGTCTCACAGCATCGTAAACTATCGCATGGCACCTGGGGAGGTTTGCATGCATATTCAAATCCCAGAGCGAAATCAAGAGGGATCAGATGCCAAGTACAGTGAGCCTGTCTCCAAGGCTTCTAGAAACTGCATTGGCAGGTAACGTGAAAGAAGCACAATTCTTTTGGTGCATTTCCAATCTCTGATTTTGCTGTCTGAATACTGACCTTGTTGTACTTTCTAAGTATTTCTCAACCCTGTTCCTTCCTTCACCTGCTGTTGCGATTTGTCTCGTTCAGGCCCTTTCCATCTCTGGCATGGTGGGCTGGCCAAGTGCTCTGCTTGGTTTCCTCACCACCATGACAAGCACCTCCAATCTGTGTCCCCCAAGACCGCCTGCCCCCTGGCTTACTCCCCTCCCCAGTGATAACTCGCCATCACCAAGGGGACAAAGGATGCATTTCTCAGGACGTGCAGCGCCCCTGCTGAACTCCTTCCACCTTCAACTCTGACACCCCTGATCAGTGAATCTGCTCACTCCACATCTCCATGATGTCTAAGTCATCCTCTTTGTCTAAAATTCCTTCCTAGTTCTGCTTCTTTCCAACCCCATTTGACTCATCTCCCCCCCTTCTCTGGACTACAGCTCATGGTAAGGGCTGCACTCACACAGGGTATGTCACTGTCTGTTTCCAGGCTGTCCTCCCTCCCTACATGAGGTCTTGTGGTCTTTACTGTGCTACTTTAGTTTCTGGTCTGTATTTCCAAGTTAAAAAATCTTGGGACCAGCAGCTGGCAAAATGGCTATGTCACTGGATACCCATGTAGTCAACTGTGGTTTGAGTCCTGGACCCAGTGGCTTAAACTCATGCCAGGCATGTGTGCGTGCATGCCCAAGATCCCAAAAGGAGAATGGAGGAGAAGGGATTGCGGTGTGGCCATCTCCTCTGGAGAGTGATTTCTTGCTTTCTGTCTCTCTGTCTCTCTATGTCTTTCTGGAAATTGCATGTGCCCTATAGCAAAAACCTCTAAAAAAAATCTGCACGTATAAATACAGATTATGTGTTGTCACAGTGCTTGTCTGACTGTTCCATCTAGCTTAAGATTCTTAGGGACATGGTACCAGCAGATGGCATAACGGTTACATAGCAGAACTCCCAATTAATCAACCATGGTTCACTTCCCACACTGGTGGCTTAAAATTCACACCTGGTGCATGTGTGTGCATGCCTAAAATCCCAACAGGAGAATGGAGGAGAAGGTATTGTGGGGTGGCCATCTTCCCTGGGGGTGATTTCTCACTTTCTGTTTCTCTGTCTCACTCTGTCTCTCTGGCAAATGCATGTGCCCTGTAGCAAAAATCTCTCTTAAAAAAAAGATTCTTAGAACATTATCCTCTGAACTGTCACAGCATAGTGCCTGATTTATACTAACAATAAATATTTACTCCTACAGTGGTAGAGTACAGTGGTTAGCAGCATGAGCTCATGACTACCTGGCTTCAAATCTTAGCACTACTCTTTACTAGTTAGATGACTGTGGAAAGATTATTGAACCACACGTTGCCTCAATTTCCTTTTTGGAAAGAATTAAAATTCCCATTTTATTTATTTGTTTATTTAGCCAGAGGGTGCACGTACTTGCCAGAGAGAGACTGAGACAGAGACAAAGAGGGAGAAAGTGCCCTCCATGAAGTATGGTCATACTGCAGTCCCTTCTCCACTTCTCCCTCCTTCCATGATTGTATGCACTCATGAACACATGCCCGACATGTTTTTTCAAGTTGCTTAGTTCTGGGATTCAAATCATGCAGCTAGCCCTGCAAAATCTAGCAACAATGACTACCAAACCACAGGCTGACCCTAAAATTCACATTTTAAAGGATGACTAAAGGCATCGAATGGTAGAAAAGGTGATTACATAGTAAAAACTCAATATATGTAGACATCATCATTCCAATGTGTTGATCAGTGTAAATATACTCTGAAGAAATCCTACTGAAGCAGGCCAGCTTAAGGTTCAGGAGGACTGCAGCCATTTTGAAATCAAGAAAGGTTGTGACCAGCAGATGGCATAATGGTTACATCACCAGACTCACATGTGGTTGACCAGGGTTTGAGTCCCAGACCTGGTGGCTTAATACTCACACTGAGCACATGTGCGTGCATGCCCAAAATCCTGAGAGGAGATTGGAGGAGAAAGGACTGTGGAGTGGCCCTCCCAACTGGGTGAGTGATTTCTCACTTTCTGTCTCTCTTTCTCTATCTCTCTGGTGAGTGTGCATGCCCTATAGCAAAAAAAAAAAAAAAAAAAAAAAAAAAAAAAAAAAAAAAAAAAAAAAAAAAAAAAAACACGAACAAATAAAAACAAACAAAACAAAACAAACAGAAAACTCACCTTTCTTACAAAAAAAGAAAGTCCTCTAACAAGAATAATCTGACCAAGTGCAGACTCAGAGAGTGATCTGCTTGAGGAATAGTCAGATGAGAAATCATGAGTGAGTATTTGAAGTAAAACAGGAAGCAGAACAATTACTCAGAGGAAAGTGATTGACTCTGACTGAGTGTAGGAATGAATGATTCGCACATGTTTATATCTTGTACCTGTAAATATTGAGAACAGGTCGAGCTTTTGGAGACAATTTGAAATTTGCTTGCTAACTGTCTCCCTGTAACTGGTTACTGAAACCAACTCCTGGGACCAGTAGATGGCATAATGGTTACATCGCTGGACTCCTATGTAGTCAACTGTGATTTGAGTCCCAGACCTGGCAGCTTAAAAAATATTCATGTTGGGTGCATATGTGTGCATGCCCAAAATCCCGAGAGGAGAATGGAGGAGAAAGGATTGTGGCATGGCCATCCCCCTTGGGGGTTGATTTCTTGCTTTTTGTCTCTCTGTCTCTTTCTGTCTCTCCAGTGAGCACATGCATCCTATAGCAAAAATCTCTCTCTAAGAAAGAAAGAAAGAAAGAAAGAAAGAAAAGAAAGAAAGAAAGAAAGAAAAAGAAAGAAGGAAGGAAGGAAGGAAGGAAGGAAGGAAGGAAGGAAGGAAGGAAGGAAGGAAGGAAGGAAGGAAGGAAGGAAGAAATCAACTTCTGCTATCCAGTCTCTGCCTCTTGTTTCATTAACCACTAGAAGCAGCAGCTAATTTGAGGTGGCAGGCCACGCTACCTCCCAATCTTTCCCATACTGTCCTCTCCCATTCCCAGCAGTCACTCAGCCTTCTTCTTTACTCTTCACCTCTTACATTTAATTTGATCTTCCTAGCATTCTTTGAACAGCCTCCTCTGATTCTAGATCCCATGTGGTTCTTCCAGAATTTCGGACCCCTCACCCGAATACCCTTCCACCCAGTAGGTGGGCTGAGTTTCTCAAGATCCCTTTCTGCTCTGGCTCCACTCTTCCTCTCCAGCTCCAGGGGGTGGCCAGGCATGACAGGGTATAAAGTACCATGTCCCTATAGTCAGCAGGGGGCGGGGTGTGTGGATTTTGATTCATGTAGATTGCTGGGCTAGTCTCAGAATAAAGTAGCACACTCTGAAATTCCAAAGCATAGGCTGTCTCCACCATGTTGTAGTCAAGTAATCTAATGAGTCACTTGATTTCTTTGGAGTAGCTGACCCATCGTGGGTGCAGAGAACTTAGTGAAGGTTAGTAAAGCATTTGCTTTGGGGGGAAAATAAAATCTCAAAACAGCAAGGAAAGAAAAATGTTAAGTAAGAACTGCACTTATCACTCAGAGCTTGGAGACTGGCATGATGCCCACTTAATTTTGTAAAAATGAAGCATACACTGTGTACCTGGGAAATTTGCAAGTAACAATCACATATCTTATTCTTTCACGTGTTAAGAGGTTGAGAAGCAAAACAGCACTTCTCTTCCAGCATTCCACTTACCTCTGCAAAAACAAAGGGTGCATCAAACTGGAAGCAGACATGACCGTGTTTAATGGCTTGAACCGAGGCAGGGCCACACCGATACATGCCTGCATCACACAGAGGAAGGGTAGCATGAGCTGGTTGTCTCCAATTCTGTCCAGGCACTGGGGCCACTTAGAGCACTGAAGGTGTTTCCCACTGCCTCATTGCTTTTTAACCCAAATGCTTCCCATGGCTAGAGAGGACAGGTGACCAACATATGTAACCAAAAGAGTTCTGTTGGAAATGCCTCCACAAACCAAATTTCAAAACCAAGAAAAAAATATGGTGCAACACCACAATTTCAGTACAATCAACTTAAACACCTACTAGGAAAAAGCTTCCTACCACTAACCCTAGCAATATATATATCACAGTTCCTACATTTATACCAGCAGCTACAAACACATATCCAAGTGGTCTGTTCCAAGCTGGTGGTGTAAGGCATTGTTCTTTTTAAACTGGTAACTGACGCGTTGGCGATGTTCATCTGTCCTCAGTAGCTATGTTGCGGCTATTGCTGTTTATTTGCTGTGATTTTTTGTTTGTTTATCATGGGACATTAGGACTACATGTCTGTTACAACATGTAAATGGAGAATTTGGATATGAACATTGGCTAGTGCTCGATCTGTATTCGGAAAGTCAGCAGGACCAGGTTTTACTTTTTAAAAAATTCTTTAAATTTTAACCACCTATCCATAGTTAAAAAGAGATTAGTCATCAGTCACCTCTAAAGTCTTCTCATAATATATCAGAAAGTGCTGAACTTTCTTTCTTAAAATCCAGTATGGCTATATGGTTTCATTAGGAATATATAGTAAATGTTTACAGATATAGGAGGACATTTTTAAAAGTCTGTGGGAAAATGAAATCAAAGTACCAGTTTATTTTTGTGTAAAAAGGAAGCTTCAGGGACCAGCAGTTAGCATAATGGCTATGTCACTGGCCTCCCACGTAGTCGACCGCGGTTCGAGTCCCGGACCCGGTGGCTTAAACTCACGCCGGGCGCGTGTGCATGTGTGCCCAAGATCCCGAGAGGAGAATGGAGGAGAAGGGATTGCGGCATGGCCATCCCCCCTGAGGGATGATTTCTCGCTTTCTCTCTCTCTGTCTCTCTCTGTCTGGCTGGCGAGCGCACGCGCCCTATAGCAAAAACCTCTCCAAAAAAAATGAAAAAAAAAAAAGGAAGTTTCAAATCAATGCCCTTTTTCCTCATGTGCATTTTTTCTTGAACTTTTTAAAGACCTCTCATATGTATATGTGTATACATTAGTATCTCATATTAATACTGGAGGAAATAAACATAATGACCCCAGTCTACGGATTTTTTAAAAATCTCATTCTATTAAAGAGAGATGGAGGCTTATGATGCGATTTTATGAAAATCTGGGAGAGGTCATAGCTGCCACTGATGAGCATGGTTGGCAAATCCCCACAAATGCAACTTTTGACAGCAATCACACAACATAAAACGAAATCAGGTTCTGGGAAAACATCAATTTAAAAGATGATCTATAATAATTTTTCCAGTTCTCTATTTTATCTACTGCCTTATATCTTATTTCTGAGTAGCGGGGAGGGCTAAAGTATATTTTATAGCCTGGTAAAAAATGCTGACACAGATATTTTTTTTCTCTTGTCTTCAAAACTGCTTATCAAAGCAAGAGTAGATGAATTATATATGTTAAGTTTTATATTCTTTCTCTAGAAGTTGTAAAATAAACAGAGTAAAGTTGACTGTTGAGATGAAATTAAGCCTGATTGGGAGAGAGTTAGCACTGTACACGTGCCCAGAAAGCACACTTCTGACCCTGGTTTCCGATGGGTGCATTTCCCCTCCCACATCCAGTCCATCAGTAACAGTGCCCTAGAGATCAGCAGGAAAATAATTCCCCTGAGGGAAGATGCAGTCTTACCATCACTGTTTTCCTGTGGGGTGCTGTCCACAGCTTGCCAGCCCCCAAATCCAACAGGAAGGTCAGGTCGTGTCATCCAAGCTTCATTCCAGCAATGATAGTTCCTTAGAAACACAACCACAAGAGATTAAACTACCTATCACATTCAGAGCTCCAAGAAATAAAAAGAAAATAAAAAAAGAGGTCCCAAGTCCTGTGCACATTCTATCTATAGATTACTGGAGTGGATAACGCTGAATTTGGGGACTCCTGGAGATTTGCTGGGACTTCATCCAGACTTGAGTTTGTTATTGGTTCCATTACCAATGGCACCCATTGGGGACACTTACATGGCTGAATGTTGTTGTCCATCCCCTATTAAGATCAGCTGCAAGGTCACCCAGAAATATTTTAATCAATGTATTAAACTTAACCATTCTCTCCTGCCTAACGAAACAGAACTTACTAAATGGGAAATGGGTAAGGAAAAATGAATTGAAACCAAAATATGTATCTTTGAATTTGCTTATATTGTTCCAATTTATAAAAAGCATGTTCCTTTGTAATGATTAAGCTATATATATTCATGTTGATGGTCTTCCACAATTGCCATAGAAACTATAACATTAACTCCTGATTATAATTCTCTATACTTTTTTTTTTAAAGACTCATTTTGTTTAATTTTATTTATTTATTTTTAATTTGACCAGAGAGGGGCAGAGTAAGAGAGAGAAGGAAAGTGAGAAAGCAAGTACCAGGTCTGGGACTTGAACAGGTTGGCCATGTGGGAGTTCAGCGCCCTTAACCACCACACCACCTGCTAGCCCTAGTTCTCTATACTTTGTGGCAAATTTCCATTCTATGTTTAAGAAAGATTGTCTGGGTGATTGTCTCTTTGCCCTTTAACAAAGGTGGGCACCCAGGAGCAAAGGGCCATATAAAACTTTTCAGAAGTTTGATTTTGACCCTTGAAGGAAGAGCATGAAATAAAATGTCATCGTGAATTGTATTATTATGTCCTTGGAAAGACCTGAAATTATATGACAGTGCAGAATCAAATGAGAGCACATTAACCCCTCAGCACTATAGAAAATGTTCATGTAGTAATAACGATTTAATGATGGGGCCAGGTAGTTACAGCAGCTTTTGTTTATAGCACTGATGAATTTTAGATCCAACTGCCATCCATCCTTTCCCTAAATGTCCTTCAAGTCAATAATTTATGCATGCTCCCATCACTTGGTGCAGACCATACCTGATTGGCTCAATTAAGAGATGTTAATTTAGCTATGTGCTCACTATTCACCAGGCACTCGCTAGATGCTGGAGATTCAGAGATAATTAGGACATGGGTTTACAGCCATGGAGGGATGACAAACATGAAAACCAATTACTGAAATATAGGTTTACTGTGAGGCTTAAATAAGATAAGATATGTAAAGTATTTAGAACAGGTTCTGGCATGAGAAAAGTATTCAAAAGTTGCAACGCTTATTTTTTAAAACTAACTAATTGAAATAATGCATGCATAAGTGGAAGTTCATTGGGATGCAAAGATGAGTCTGTGGGGAGAGTCTTAGAGTATCAGGGAAGGCTTCCCAGTGGAAGTGATATTTGAGCTGAGTCCTAGAAGAGAAAGGGGAGTTGAGCAGGTCGACAAAAGGAGTAAGAATGAAATTGTGGAGGTATGAGAGAGTTACCATGGTGTGTGTCAGGAGCTAAATGCTATTTCTTGTGGATGGCAGGTAATGTGTTTGCATATTGCTTGTTGGAGAAGAAGAGTGATGGCAAGTGAGGGCAGGCAGGCGATGCCCCAAACTGACAGATACAAGTGACGGGTCAGAAAATTCACAGAAAATGTGTATAATATTTTAAAAAATGAAAAACTATGGATTTAAAATTTTTTTGCATCAAAATAAACTCATTCTTTAATTTCATTTTTCCACGAAAATAGCACTTCCTGCATTCTAGGAACAATTCATTCTTTCTTTCTTTCTTTCTTTCTCTCTCTCTCTCTCTCTCTCTCTCTCTCTCTCTCTCTCTTTCTCTCTCTTTTTCTTTCTTTCTTTCTTTCTTCCTTTTTTGTAGTTTATTTACCCCATGAGTAGAAAGAGAAAGAGAAAGACAGAGAGAGAGAGAGAGAGAGAGAGGAAGAAACAACATTCCCAACAGGTTTTTTTTAAAGAGTTTTTTGCTATAGTGCACATATGCTTGCCAGAGAAAAAGAGAGACAGAAATTGAGAAATTATCCCCCAGGGGGATGGCCATGCAGCAATCCCTTGCCTCCATTCTCCTCTGAGAATTTTGAGCATGCTTGTACATACACCCAACATGAGTTTTAAACTTCTCCGTCCAGGACTCAAATTGTGGTCTACTATGTGGTAGTCCAGTGACGTAACCCTTATATCATCTGCTGGTCCCCTCAACAGGTTTTTTGACACTGTGATCCACACCCAGCTTCAGCTAGGCCAAGATACATGTGTACCTGTGATACAGAATTGGATGAAGTTTGGGGAGGATCACAGGGCTCCCCTTTTGGGGGTGCTATTTCTCTGCCTATCTCTTTCTGTCTCTCTCATTCATGAGATAAATAAATAAACTTTAAAAAAAAAAGAGGAAAAAAAGATTTGTGTTGGGAGTAGGTGGAATAGGTGGGTGACCTGCACAACCCTGGGTATGAGGGATGTGAGTGTTGGTGGGAAACCTCAGGAGCATTTTTTAAACACATGGGACTGTAGATTTGGGAAGGACGAGGTCACTGGAGTATTTGTGTAAGATGGAGGATGGTTGGGCAAAAGCCAGCTGAGAAGCGAATGAAAAGGGGAGGAGGCAGTGCAGCTTCTTCCTAGAGAGGGGTCTAGGTTGTGAAGGAGGTAAGAGAAGAGAAGGCAGTGCTATAAAACTGCATGGCAGGGAAGACTGCACAGGGCTGGAGTGAGGACAGCAAGGACTGCTCACGGAGCGGGAAAGAAAAGGGACCCTTGAATGCCAAGGATGCAAGACGATGAGGCCAAGAGCCCTTGTGGACAGATGTGGAAGTGCAGCGGGTCTGCAGGGGAAGAAGAGAGGTGCAGGGTGAGAAGTGGAGACAGTTTCTGCAGTTTGACTAGGTCCTCTGCTCATGGTCTCAAATCACTGCAGCCAAAGTGTTGGCTGGGGCTGTTGTCCTATCTAATACTCAAGAGTCCTCTTCCAAACTTACTCAGATTCCTTTTTAAAAATTTACTTTGGGACCAGCAGTTAGCGTAATGGCTATGTCACTGGACTCCCATGTAGCTGACCTCGGTTCGAGTCCTGGACCCGGTGGCTTAAACTCACGCCGGGTGCATGTGCGTGCATGCCCAAGATCCCAAGAGGAGAATGGAGGAGAAGGGATTGCGGCATGGCCATCCCCCCTGGGGGGTGATTTCTCGCTTTCTGTCTCTCTGTCTCTCTCTGTCTGTCTGGCGAGCGCACACGCCCTATAGCAAAAACCTCTCTAAAAAAAAAAATTTACTTTCATTATTCTTTTGTTTTTATGTATTTATTCATCTATTTTAATTTAACCAGACACGCACACGCACACACACACACACACACACACACAGAGAGAGAGAGAGAGAGAGAGAGAGAGAGAGAGAGAGAGAGAGAGGAAAAGTGAGAAAAAATAAATCACCAGGTCTGGGACTCTATGGTTGGCCATGTGAAAGCTGAGCTCCTCAACTACCACGCCATGTCCTGGTCTGCTCATTCAGGTTCTTGAAATAATTCAGGTCTTTGCAGCTTTGCAGAAGACCAGGGTGAAGAGTGGAGGACTCTGAGCAGGAACCTGAGGTCAGGTCCATTCCGAGAGGCTCTCTCACTGTCTAGAAGCTGGAGCATTTGGCTATTAAACAATGACTCTGCTAGCCTCCCTTCAGAATGGTAAAGGTTTCTCCATCAGGCAGAGACCCAGACAAAAACAGCAATAAAACATGGACCATCCCAAATGGACACCGGCCTGCTTTCTGTACAACCCATGGCTTTTAGCAGCCCTAGTTTTCACTGCTGCTCCACCCCCCCCCCCCCCCCCCCGAGATTAATAGGCTCCAGAACAGCCTTATTTAAATTCAAATCTCCTTGGCAAGGTTAGCCTTGAACAAGATAAATATGCTTTGCACTTCAGATCTCAGGTAAAGACTTTTTTTTTTTTTTGAGGATAATATTTCTTTTAAATGACCAGGATATGGAGAAAAGTTTCTTTTCTCTCACTATGACACCTAATTAGTTACACATGATCCCTTTTAGTTTCACTTATGACTGAAGCGTTATCTGTATTTTTAAGGTGCGAAGGTTTCCTAACAGGTTTGGGGACCTGCTAGCAGTGGGAGAGGTGGAGGAGAGGTAAAGCTTTAAATGGGGTTGGGTCTTTGTTAATGGGTGCAAAGTCAATGACTTGGCGCCCAGACAATCCATGAGCGGAAGGTGCTACCTTTACCCTTCTGGGGCCCTCTCTCCTTACAAATGTCTCCAGGCTCAGGACTGGCTGGGGGGACAGACATGTGTCCTGGGCCTGCCATACTACAAGGATTTCCTCTGCTGTTGTCCCATAATTCTGATGTAGACATGTTCATCTTGTATATCCCAAATTCTACCATGAAAGGGACTCATATTTACAGACATTTCTCTTATTCATTTTGCTTCTGATTGTTTTTAAAACACTTGTGTGGCTTATAGAGGAATTCCCTGAAAAAAGAAAACATATCTCTATCCATTACTTAGATATTTAGCATTTTTTTAATACAACTCACACCTATTTCTGAGGATCTATGTTTCCAGATTGTGTCATTTCTCTTTGTCTCCAAAACTCCCTTTAGCACTTCTTTTAAAAAAAACTTTCGAAAGTTCATTTTTTTTTCATTTTTCCCATTCTTTCATGAGAGAGAGAGAGAGAGAGAGAGCAAAGACATCCCAAATAAGTCATGCCACAATCTGTCACCAGAGTCAGCTGGCCCAGATCATGGGTATGCACACGTGTTTAGGGAGGTAGTAGGATTTGAACCAGGCCCTTTCTTGTGTGGGTTCATCTGCATTATTGCTGGAGCACTGCCTGACCCCTTTACATTTTTAATTGACAAATAATAATTGTATATATCTATGGGGTTAAAAAATGATGCTTTGATATATGCATATATTGTGGGATGACTAAATCAAGCTACTCAACATATCATTCACCCTACATATTTAACATTCTTTTGTGGTGTAAATCATTTAAATGCACTCTTTTAGTGATTTTAAAATACGCATTATATATGGGACCAACAGATGGCATAATGGTTACATAGCTAGACTCCCACATGACCCACCATGGTTCGAGTTTCAGACCCAGCAACTTGAAATTCATGCTGGATGCATGTGCTTGTGTGCCTAAAATCCTGAGAGGAGAATGGAGGAGACGGGATTGCAGTGTGGCTTTACCTCCAGGGGGTGATTTCTCACTTTCTGTCTCTCTGTCTTTTTCTGCCTCTCTGGTGAGTACATGTGCTCTATAGTAAAAATCTCTCTAAATACACACACAATATTAAATATATTATTAAATATATATTATATTATATTATATATTAAACATAAATGCACAACAGTGTGCATTGATATGAAACACTAATTCCTCCTGTACAAAGTTTTCTTTTTATTGGTGATTTTACTTTACTCATGATAGGGGAGGGGGTATGTGTGTGTATAGGGAGGGAGAGGCACCCTTAACAGGGTCTGGCCACACTGAGATCTCCTTCCCCTTGCCCTCTAGCTCATCAGGATCTTGGGCAAGCACGTGCATACCTAGTGTGTTTCAGGTTGACCGGTGCTAGGGATCCAAGCCATGGTCAGCTTGGTGACTTCCAGCACTGTAGTGTGGTATGCTACCTACTGTGCCCCAGGGGCTGGGCCAGTGTACAGACTTCTCTTGTTTATTTGTTTGTTTATTTATTTATTTATTTTTGAGAGAGTTTTGCTATAGGGCGCATGTGCTAGCCAGAAAGACAGAGAGAGAGACAGAGAGCCAGAAAGCGAGAAATCACCCCCCGGGGGGATGGCCACACTGCAATCCCTTCTCCTTCATTCTCCTCTCGGAATCTTGGGCATGCTTGCACACGTGCCGGGCATGAGTTTAAGCCACCAGGTCCAGGACTTGAACCATAGTTGACTACATGAGAGTCCAGCGACATAGCCATTATACCAACTGCTGGTCCCCAGACTTGTCTTAATTCCACTTACTGACTCCCCAGCAGGGAAACCCATACTAGTTCTTGAAAGTGACTTCTTATTGTAAAGCTTTCTTTATCTAGATCCACAATAACCTTTCTGCTCTCATCTTGCAATCTTGCCTTGCACTTGTAGAGTGCACGAATCTATATCTGCCCCCATGTTTTTAACACTGGAGCAGGGCCTGGCCCTTAGGAGATACTGAGTGTCAGCTGAATGAATGGTGAGGATACTTCTAGCAAGACAGGCTTTATTAGACCTTTGCTTGCTTGTTTTTTTTTTTTTTAAACAATTATTTATTTTATTTTATTTATTCATTCATTCATTTATTTTTTAATTTGACCAGAGAGACACAGAGGTTGAGAGTGAGAGAAAGAGGAAGTGAGAAAGCAAGCCACCAGATTCAGGACTCGAACCCTGGTTGGCCATGTGGGAGTGTCCAGCACCTTAACCACCATGCCACCTGCTGGTCCCCTGCTTGTTTGTTTTTAAGATTCGTGGTTTTATGTTCTCTCAGAGTCTTCATTTGGAACTTGAGTTCTCACTATATGGTCAGAATGTATAGTGTCCCTTTAAAGTTAAAAACAAAAATTAGAAGCCTCTAACATGATCTAGCTTTGGTATTCCTTCTTTCTAAAGGAGACAGTGGAAGTTAAAATGAAGGCATGGTTTCCTGGAGTTGTGTAATCAGATGAAAACAATTCATTCTGGATGATGATGGAAATGACAAGTGAAGAACACAGCCTTGTTTTTTGTTACTTCCTGTATGTGTTGCACAGTGACAGCTAGTAATTTTTAGAACTCTTTCAAGGATGCTAATAATTCAGCAGACTTGGTACAGAGGGCTCCGAGAATCTTCACCAAAGGCAGGGCTTCACTAGAAAAACAGCACCCTGCCCTGCTGGGGAACTCTGGGTGAGACGTCACAGCACTGGTGTAGCTTATTCTTTGATGCAGCAAATCCATTTGATTCAAATGCATGCACAGGAAATAATCACTCAACTGCAAAGACAAGTGCCTAAAAATGTTCATCCTGGCATAATGTACAAGAAGGAAAAGTTGAAAACAAGCTAACCCTCCAATATGGGATTATTTATTATTATTTTTTTTTTGGAGAGGTTTTTGCTATAGGGCACGTGCGCTCGCCAGAAAGAGACAGAGAGACAGAAAGCGAGAAATCACCCCCAGAAGGGATGGCCATGCCACAGTCCCTTCTCCTCCGTTCTCCTCTCGGGATTTTGGGCACGCACGCACGCACACGCACGCAGCGTGAGTTTAAGCCACTGGGTCCGGGACTCAAACCGTGGTCGACTACATGGGAGTCCAGCGACATAGCCATTACGCTAACTGCTGGTCCCAATATGGGATTATTTTGAAACACAAAACACAATGTCATTCAGCTCTAATAATGCCACAGCTACATTTATTAAGCAGGAAAGACCATAGCATATTCATGTTTAAAAATCACACTACAGGATACCATGTACACTGTATGTATGTATTGTACATGGATGTAGGTGTAAGAGCCAGAATTTTCAATGACTCCCCTTCCTCTTGCTCTTGTGTCATTCCAACTCGCCTTGAGTACTTGTAAAATCTGTGAAAAGGACGGGCTATCACTCCCGTGATTGTGTTACTTTACATGGCAAGGAAGATGTTGCAGATGTAATTAAGGTTACTAATCTGTCATCTTGGAATTAATTCAAAGGAAGACAAGCAGCGTGGGTCTGAGCTAACCAGGTGAGCCCTTAGAATTGGGATCTAGAGGCCAGAGAGAGAGAGCAATGAGGAAATGAAAGCACAGAGGCGTTCTCTTGCGGTTCTTGAGAAAGAGGGAAGTGTTCATGAGCTCTGTAGCTGCAAAGATCTGAATTCTTTCAAGAACCTCAGTGAGCTTGGAAGAAGTCTCTGAGTACCAGCTGGGACAACAGCCCAGCCAGCGCTTTGGCTGCAATAATTTGAGACCGTGAGCAGAGGACCTGTGCTGAAACTCCTGGCCCACATGAATCCACAAGTTGGTGCTGATTTTAGCTACTAAATTTGTGGCACTTTACTATGCATCAGTAGAAAGTGAGTACACTAGGAGCCAGCATTTGGTGTAATGGTTAAGTCGCTGAACTCCCATGTAGTTAGTTGACTGCTGTTCGAGTCCCAGACCCAGGGGCTTAAAACTCCTGCCAGGTGAGTGTGCGTGCATGCCCAAAATTCTGAGAGGAGAGTGGAGGAGAAGGGGTTGCAGTGTGGCCATTCCCCCAGTGGGTGATTTCTCGCTTTCTATCTCTCTGTCTCTCTCTGTCTCCCTATAGCAAAAATCTCTCTTAAAAAAAGAAAGTGAGTACACTATGCAAAAAGGCATATTAAAGAATGTTTAACAAATGCTACAAGTGTTCTGAGTAGTTAGAAAGTAGATAGGTTTGTCCTTTCTTCAGCAATGTTTGCAATTTAAAAAAAGTAAGCATGCATATTGGGTTTTCCCCAAAACATGAAGAGAACTACATAAAACAAAGCAAAACTAAAAACAACCACCATTCAAAATCTGCTTTGATCCTAACAGCTGGCTAAAGTCCCATCCAGAGGGTACAAAAGCTCATGGACTGAGAATGAGGACAAGAACAATGTGGGCTTCGGGGCTCTGCGTGATCCGTGTTCAAAGAAAATAAAGTGGTTAATTTAAGTAAGGAGTCCTTTACTGACTCTAACTGGGGTAACTGCTTAAACACTCCACAGGGTCATTTCATTTACAATCTGTCTAAAGGTTTTTGGAGAAAAAGAGTCTTTAAAAAGAAGAAAGAGATAGGGGCTTGTAATTTTGTCTGCACAGCTTTTATTAGGGCTCCAGGGAGAGCACAAATAAGATCAAGAGAAGTCTCTGGAGGAGATGTCTTGGACCAGCTTCAAGTGTAATCCAAGGATGTGAATTCTTTTATTGCAAAAATGGTAGGGGGTGAGAGAAAGGTACACAGCTCTCTTGCAAATTACTTGTGAATTTGTAGCAGAAGGGCATACACTACTTCTCTGGTTCTACTGATCATGCAGGCAGTACTATTGGTGACAAACGTCACAGCCCACCCTGGGATTATGAAATTCTGGCCATTCCAATAGTAATGGTAATCAGGTGCAGTAGGACTTGTTGGAAAAAGTTGAGAATAATTTGCCAGACTCTGAGGCTTGCCTAACAAAACATTTCCAAGTGAACATGAAGACTAAGACTGAGAACAAAAACTTGTCAGTTAGGAAATATAATGAAGCAAGATGATGGAAAGGAATTATTCAGAGGAGAGGCAGGCCGAGGATCTGTTAGGGAACTGGGGTCTGGGAGCACTACAGCGTATCAAGATGCAGCTGTTCATTGGGAGCAATGACTGCTGTGCCATTGTGGAACCAGGAAGGGGCTTTGGGATGCTCACCAGGGTCATGTCGGTATAGGCCAGAGGTCCAATCAGGTGGTGATCAGGCCAGTGTCTCCTGCTTTCTCTGAGGCTCAGCTATTTTAGTTCCCTCTGATCGGAGACATCTAAAGAAGTCCTGGGTATGCAGTCCTAAACAGCCTCATTTGCATAGTGAAGCTGTATAGCATATACAGGGAAGACGCTGTGGATACCCAAGCTCAGCAAAGAACGCAACCTCATACCAAGGGGAAGTCATGGAGGTGTCTGTTCTTGTTCCCATGAGGACGAAGGATTCTATGATGCTCACGGAGAAGCAGAAGTTTAAGCAGTTTGCTGAAGCACAGAGACACCAAGAGAAGAGACTGCAGACGGGGACTGGATTTGGGAATGTGCTGTAACTCCCGTCATGAAACTATAAGATCTATTTATAGTAGGGGTGAGAGTCAAAGTCGTTGATAACTGCTCAGTCACAGACATGAACTCGCCGGAGGCTACAATCCATCAGAATCGACACTGACTTGGGACCAGCAGTTAGCGTAATGGCTATGTCGCTGGACTCCCACATAGTCGACCGCGGTTCGAATCCCGGACCTGGTGGCTTAAACTCACGCCGGGCACATGTGCGTGCGTGCCCAGGATCCCGGGAGGAGAACAGAGGAGAAGGGATTGCGGCGTGTCCATCCCCCCGGGGGGTGATTTCTCGCTTTCTGTCTCTCTGTCTCTCTCTGTCTGTCTGGAGAGTGCACGCGCCCTATAGCAAAAACCTCTCCAAAAAAAAAAAAAACGACACTGACTTTAAGGGCTGGTACAGTCTTACCAGGGCATACTGGCTCAATCCCAGCCCAGATGGAGTCAATCACAATCTCTCTTTAAAAAAAAAAGTGACCACACTATGCAAAAAGACATATTAAAGAATTCAACTAGCACTTAACAAGTTTCCACTTATAAAGTTTTCTGGGAATGCGTCCTTTCTTATTCCTGAGAGGACAGCATTTCGTTCTCTTCTTAAACTTCCGCATACAGGTTTTCTGAGTACTTAAGAGAATTTTAGACCCAGCTACACTAATCCAGTGGCAGGACAATGCTCTGTAAGTACTGGAAGTCACATGGATATTGGGGTTTGGGTCCAAGGTGGACTCCTACATGCTGGGTGCAGGCATGTGTGCCTATGATCCTGTTTGGCCAAAAGACTGAGGGGTTGAAGGAATTATAGTGTGAGAGCCTGCTGAGGGTGCTCGTTTTCTCTCTCTTTCACAAAATAAATGTTTTTTCAAAAGAATTTTATAGCAACTTTAATAATAGTAATCTTTTTTAAATTAAGGGTGTATTGCACAGGTTTCTTTTTTGTTCTCATTTGCTTCTCTTATGATTATTTATTTTATTTTTTCAATGTAATTGAGCAGATGGAAGAGACAGAGGATGAGATGGAATTTGGCTAAAGAAAACACGCACACACACACACACACACACACACACACATACACACATACACCCCTCACAAACAAAGCAAAAAAAGAGAACAAATGAGACAAAACAAGAGACCAGCAGATGGTGAAATGGTTGCATCACTGGACTCCCACAAAGTTGACCACAGTTTGAGTAGCAGATCTGGCGGCTTAAAATTCATGCCAGGCACATGTGCGTGTGTGTTCAAA
Organism: Tupaia tana; assembly: GCA_026018925.1. Lineage (NCBI taxonomy): Eukaryota > Metazoa > Chordata > Mammalia > Scandentia > Tupaiidae > Tupaia > Tupaia tana. The sequence goes on along the minus strand of JAKSZU010000024.1, from coordinate 28,203,888 downwards.
AATCCCCAGAGGAGAATGGAGGGAAGGGATTGTGGCGTGGTCACCTCTCCCCCCAGGGGGTGATTTCTCACTTTCTCTTCTCTGTCTCTCTCTGTCTCTCCAGTGAGCACACATGCCCTATAGCAGAAATCTCTCTCAAAAACAAAATGAAAATAAAAAATATACAGGAAGTAGATGCTACTCCGTTTGCCCACACTGGTTAGTAGAAGGCCCTCTCTGAGCCTGGCTGGGTTCCCTCCACTGGATTTAGTTTGAAAATGATCCCTAATCGTCCTTTACTGTTGTCTTTGGAATAGCAAGTAAGAAATCAATATCGTGACCAAAAGTGCAGAAAAGATGGATTTTGAGAATATTTGCTTGTATGACTCTACGGTATAAAAAAACTCTCTCTAATACATTCTTGCCAAGTTTCTCCATAATTATTAAACAGGATTTTAAAAAAATAATTTAACTGCCAGGCTCCATAGGTACCAAAGTTACTGCTTTGTATTATAAAGCTGTTTATGACGATGGTAGTCTCAAGTTGATAGCTCTTATTATTGTCAAATTTTTCTAAGGGCTTATTCATCATCCACAGGAGTTCAGTTTTATTCAGTCTAGCTTAGATAGTGCATATTTTATTAACGTCTAATTATTTGAAAACTGGTAACCTTTGAATGGTATCAATGATAACTCAGGCAGAATTTATGATTAATCAGAACATGACTTTTTCCTGTTACCTAAAACACCTTAATGCTTCCTATGTGGTTTATCAGATGGCTCCTCCTTTCTTTCCCTTTCTGCCTAATTTCTTTTTTTTTTTCTTTCTTTTTTTTTTTTTTTTTTGGCGAGATTTTCACTATAGGGCACGTGTGCTCGCCAGACAGAGAGAGACATAGAGACAGAAAGCAAGAAATCACCCCCTGGGGGATGGCCACGCCGCAATCCCTTCTCCTCCATTCTCCTCTCGGGATCTTGGGCACGCACGCACATGTGCCCGGCGTGAGTTTCAAGCCACTGGGTCCAGGACGCGAACCGCGGTCGACTACGTGGGAGTCCAGCGACATAGCCATTACACTAACTGCTGGTTCCCTCTGCCTAATTTCTTGAGAAGGACTTGCAACTGCCTCTGACTTCTTATCCTTACACTCCCTTTCATTCAATCTCAAGTGAGACTTGAGTGGAGCAGAGGTGGCGGGCACTCTTTGGCGACATTCTAGCAGTGGGAGCAGGACAGGTACAGGACATGGCAGGAACAGTCCAGGGTAGTGATTTTCTTTCTTTTTTTAAAAAATATTTTATTTTTATTTTTAATTATTATTCATACATTAAATCACTATACATCATTTAAATTGTGAAGAAACTTTACCCAGCATGATACACACCTCAGTTCAGCCCAGTTGAGACTACTATACACATCCTCGTCAACAGATAATAAACCTTATCTGTGTCCCACAAGTGTCTTACCTCTCTATTCCCCTCCAAAATTTTCATTCCTATGTTCTTCACCTCTCACACTCTCTTTCCACTTTGTCTCTACTGTCCATTATAATTTGTAATACTTTTATGTTCTCTAGTCTTTCAGTCTCTACCGTAAGTGCGGACAGTCAGTATATGTTAAATGGAGACATATAATGTCTCTCTTTCATAGCCTGACTTGCTTCACTCAGCAGTTTTCAAACAAATGTTTGTAGCATCCCTCCATTATACTGAAATGAAATCCATATATAGTTTTCTACAGTTTTAATTACTTTTTCTTTTTCTTTTTCTTTTTTTTAAGGGAGATTTTGCTGTAGGGCACATGTGTTCACTGTAGAGACAGAAAGAAACAGAGAGAAAGAAAGCAAAAAAGCACCCCCCTTCCCCCAGGGTGATGGCCACACTGCATCCCTTCTTCTCCAATTTCCTCTTGGGATTTTGGGGACACATGCACATGTGCCCAGTATCAGTTTAAGCCACTGGGTCAGGACTCAAAATGTGATCAACTATGTGGGAGTCCAGCAACATAACCAATAACCATTACTCCATCTGCTGGTCCCTCTACAGGTTTAATTTTTCTTTTCTTTCTTTTTTTTTTTTTTTTTTTTTGAGAGAAATTTTTGCTTTAGGGTGTGTGTGTGCTTGCCACAGAGACAGAGAGAGACAGAGAGACAGAAAGTGAGAAATCACCCCCTGGGGGGATGGCCATGCTGCAATCACTTCTCCACCATTATTTTCCTCTTGGGATCCTGGGCATGCACGCACATGCACCTGGCGTGATTTTTAAATCACCAGGTCTATGACTCGAACCGAGGTCAACTACATGGGAGTCCAAAGATGTAACCATTATGACATCTGCAGGTCTCTATACAGGTTTAATTTATAAAAGATTAATGTCATGCCCCATGTAAAGGATAAATGGAGAAATAAAAGGACATACATAACATGATTTCAACAGATATAAGGGGATTTTGAAAAAATTGGGGGAAAATGAAATTAAAGTGTGAGTTTATTTGATGAAAAAATTTAATCCATGTGTAGTTTTTCATAATTCAAATTTCCCATGAACTGTTTGAATATCCATATTACATGTCAGAAAGATGATACTAGATTCCAAAAATATCTCTGCAAAGTCAAAATACCTGAGGGGTGTGGTTGACCTTTCCTCATCTGAAACTACTGTTTAGTGGCTAGGGGGGAGGCTGGGAGATACACTTTCAGAATGATAAACTAAGAACCTTGGAAATCTGCTCCTCCATAAAGCATCAGGAATGGTAGCAAAAATGATCGAAACCAACTTTTCTAAAACTCTAAAATTAAAGACTGCAACAATTTGAGAAACATTTATTCAGGGAACAGACAAATCTCAGTAAGAATAGCGAGCATCATGAAGTTCTAATTTGCTTTACTCCCATCCCACTCTCCAGAACAGTCTTGAAAACAGACAACCTCAGGGACCAGCAGTTAGTGTAATGGCTATGCTGCTGGACTCCCATGTAGTCGACCGCGGTTCATGTCCTGGACCCGGTGGCTTAAAACTCACGCCAGGCGTGGGTGCGTGTGTGCCCAAGATCCCAAGAGGAGAATGGAGGAGAAGGGATTGCAGCGTGGCCATCCCCCCCTGGGGGGTGATTTCTCACTTTCTGTCTCTCTGTCTCTCTCTATCTTTCTGGCAAGCACACGCACCCTATGGCAAAAACCTCTCACAAAAAAAAAAAAAAAAAAAAAAAAAAAAAAAAAAAAAAAAACAGACAACCTTGGTAGACGTGAAAACTTGCAACCCAGAAACTCAGGATAGAGAAAAAATGGGTTTGGGACGCCTCAAAATCTCTTTCCCCACGTTGTTACTATGTAACCTCACTGGAAGCTCCTCGAAAAGCTCCATTCTCAGGGCTTGTTTTAATAAGATTCAGACCTTATTCTACACAAGTAGCCCTATCTGTAGAGTGTTTTACAAAAATGATTAAAAGCAATTATTTAACATCACTGCTACCTAAAAAGGATATAGCAGTTGGAGCTGACAAAAAGCTACCCAAAGATCTCAGGCAGAAAGGAAGAAAAAAATAAATAGTAAATGAGATGTTCATAGGGAGATTTGAAAACTCTAATGTATTCCCAAGTGTCTAGATGGCTAAAATGAAAACAACAAAAATGACAACTGTTGGCCAGAGTATGAACTTAGAACCCTCTTGTATTTTTGTGGAAATGTGAAATGGTATAGATGCTTTGGAAAATAGTTTGTCAGGGGACCAGCAGTTAGCATAATGGCCATGTCGCTGGACTCCCATGTAGTAGACCACGATTTGAGTCCCAGACCCAGTGGCTTAAAACTCATACCGGGTGCGTGTAAGTGCGTGCTCAAGATCCCAAGAGGAGAATGGAGGAGAAGGGATTGCGGCGTGGCCATCCCCCCTGGGGGGGGGGGGGTGATTTCTTGCTTTCTGTCTCTGTCTTTCTGGTGAACGCACGCGCCCTATAGCAAAAACCTCTCCTCAAAAAGTCAAATCCAGGGAACCAGCAGTTAGCGTAATGGCTATGTCGCTGGACTCCCACGTAGTCGACCGCGGTTCCTGTCTCGGACCCGGTGGCTTACAACTCACGCCGGGCGCGTGTGCGTGCGTGCCCAAGATCCCGAGAGGAGAATGGAGGAGAAGGGATTGCGGCGTGACCATCCCCCCTGGGGAGTGATTTCTCGCTTTCTGTCTCTAATGTCTCTCTCTGTCTGTCTGGCGAGCGCACGCGCCCTATAGCGAAAATCTCTCCAAAAAAAAAAAAAAAAAGTCAAATCCAGAACAACCATATAATCAGCAATTCCACTTTTTTGTATCGACCCAAGAAATAAAAACATGTCCACATAGAAGCTTTTACCTAAATATTCATATAGGAGCATTACTTATAATAGCCGAAAAGTGGAAACAACCCAAATGGATACCTAATGAATATTGGGTTGTCAGAAAAGCCATGACACATATTTGCATAGAAAAACAGAAAAAAATATGTCATGTCCAACAGCCCAATGAAATCTGGTTTATCCATACAATGAAATATTACTCATAAGTAAAAGAAATGATATCCATGTTATAATATGGATGAACCTTGTAAACATTATGCTACGTGGAGGAAGTCAGACATAAAATGTTACATATTTATTATTCCATTAATGTAAAATTACCAGAATAGGCTAATCCACAAAGACAGAAAGCAGGCTAATGGTTGCCAGGGTTGGAAGAACGGGGAATGATTACTAATAGGTATAGAGTTATTTTGTGCGGTGATAAAAATGTTCTGGAATTAGATTATAGTGATGGCTGTACAATACTGTGAAGATAGAAAAAAACTACTGAATTAAGCCCTTTCAAAGAGCAAATTTGGGGATATGCTTGTTACATTCCAATAAAGATGTTATAAAAAAAGAAAGATTAAATTCTGGGGTTGGCCTCTTTGACTTTGTCATTCAGGCTCTGCCACCAACAGGCTGGGAACTTCGTTAAGTTTCTGTACCTCAATGTCTTAATTTTTAAATGAGGACAATAACAGTAATGTGAACAGGCTGCTAAAAGGCTTAAATGAGGAAGTCATGAGTAGCATGGTGGTAAAGGCACTGGACTCCCACATGGTTGACCACGGTTTGAGTCCTGGACTTGGTGGCTTGAAAATCATACAGGGAATGTGTGCATGCATGCCCAAAATATCCCAGGAGGAGACTGGAGAAGGGATTACATTCATCCCCCTGGGGGAGGTCATTTCTCACTCTCCCTCTCACTGTCTTTTTTGGGCAAGTGCATGTGCCCTGTGGCAAAAATCTAAAGAAAAAAAAAAAAGATTTAAATGAGTTAACACATGTCACCACTTATATCAAGACCTGACACAAAGATGGCAGCCCACAGTCACAATCATGAGCTATTTTTACCTTTGGAAGTGGCAAATAACTTTTTCAATCCTTGTCCCACATTCTCGTGTGCATTCAGTGAATATTCTTAGTTCTCTACTGATACAGCTCATGGTCTAGCTCTAGGTGATTTTTCTAAAAATAATTTGGTCAGAAATGTGGTTAATGTGATAATGTTTGAAAATAAATATCTTTAATAACTGCTCAGAATTGGAAAATCAGGTGTATCATAGGATAATTGTACAAACCCTAAAGCATCTTTAAGCAGTTTAGACTACTATTCGTATTTTTTTCTTTATTTAGATTTCATTTTAGATTGTTCTGCTTTTTGCAGACAGTAGTTAAAATGGAAGATAATCTAACAATAATGAAGTTTAATTGGTTGAAACACATAGAGCATCTAAAATACTATAAAGGTAGAACAGTCTAAGTTTCAAAAATGTGCCTGTAGGGGCCAGTAGGTGACATGGTGGTTAAAGCACTGGACTCCCACATAGCCTACCACAGTTCGATTCCTGGACCCCAGGCCTTGAAAATCACTCTGAGCACGTGTATGTGCATACCCAAAATCTTTTCTCCATTTTCTCCATTATCCAATGGAGGATAATGGCGGCATGGCCAATCCCCCTGTGTGTGTGGGTGAGGTAGGTGGGGAAGTGGCAGGGGACCATGATTTCTCACTTTTCCTTTCTCTGTCTCTGGTGAGCATATGTGCCTTACGGCAAAAATGTAAAAAAAAGAAAAAAAATGCCTACAAAGTGTAAACTATGATATGAGTACTGCACTAAGAATTAGAATTATAAACTACAATAGCTAGGACAAGCTCCCAGATGTAAAAGCTAGTTAATTTTAACTCTAAAATTTGTTTTGAGAGACCTTTATTTATGGATTAATACTACCTATTGTGGTACAGTTTTATTTATTTATTTATTTATTTATTTATTTATTTATTTTGTATTTGGACATAAAAAGCAAAACAAAACAAAGCAGTAACAATAGTATTCTTTCCACAAAGTACTGAAGTGGTTGGGATGTTTTATTTTTAAGAACCAGATGCACCAAGGTGAGCCAAACAATTATGGAAATTTATTCTGGTGCCTTTGGTTTCTGATATTTCTGATTCTTTTCTTCCTGGGAAGCTGAGGTGAAGCTGGTTTGCAAAGCAGATGCAGCCTGCCTCTGGGCAAGTGAGCAGGTCTTCGCATGAAGCAAGTGCCAGAAACTGCAGAATACTGGAGGAAAACCCGGCTGAAAGAGCCATGACATTTATAATTTTGTGATTGTCATTGTTGTTGTCTTTTGGAACTGCAAAGGACCACAGAGCTCATGAAGACTGAACTCTGACATTTACAGATGCTACGACTAGGGTTCAGAGGAGTTCAGCCATTCGCCCAAGATTACCAGCTCATCAGTGACAGAGCAGCCATGGAAACAACCCAAATGTGTAGCTGACGAATAGACTGTCATTGTGCCTTGCACAATGGAGGGAGAGAGGAGGAAAAAAATAATGAAAGAATAGTTTGACTTTGGTGTATTTCCATGATGCCCTGAAGAAAAACAAAATTTATTATTTCTTTTGACTTGGATCACTGACTAATTCTTAGATGCTCACAGCTTGAGCTGAAAGTAATAAAAGCAAATTAGTGGGTTCACAATTATTTTAAAAAGTTAAATTCAAAAGCCACTTGAATCAAACGTACTTAGTTTTGAATAAAAAGACAATCGAGGGAATAAAGATTTGCTAATTCTTTCAGCCCTCAACAGGTTTTATAATGACTTTCTTTTTTAGAGAGATTTTTGCTATAGGGTACATGCAGTCTCCAGAGAGACAGAATGTGAGAAATCACACACACACACACACACACCCCCAGGGGAGTGGCCATGCCGCAATCCCTTTTCCTCCATTCTCCTTTGGGGATTTGGGGCTCACACACACATGTACTTGGCATGAATTTTAAGCTGCCGGATCTGGGACTCAAACTGTGATTGACCATGTGGGAGTCCAGTGACGTAACCATTACACCATCTACTGGCCCCAACAGTGATGTTTAATATCATATAAGATGCTTAAACAGCTTGAGTTAGGCTGTTTTTACATTTGCCCATCAGCCAGTTAGCTGGACACTGAGGAGCAGATTGGGTCAGCTCATGGGCCTTTGGATTCCTTCTATTCCCATCCACGGTGTGGACAGAGCATCCTTCTGCTCACCTCTTTTCAGAATTCCACTCTCCAAAGAGGAAGAATTCCTTTGGGAATGTGAGAAGGACCACTTGAGCACACGAGGGAGAGCTTAGGGCTGGTCACAGAGTCCGGAGTCAGTGGGCAGGGAAGCTATTTGTTCCGAGGGGAAATTGAGAGACTGTGGGCTGTCAGACCCTCTAAAACTAAGTTCCAGGGTGGGCTTATCATGCCAGAAACAAAACTTTGAATGAAACAGTGCCCAGAAGGTGAAAAGCAGGAGAGATGGTGATAAATGGATAATAGCAACCCTTTTCCACCCATAGTCATAACTCCATCTGCTTCTTGGTGTGCACAGCCTGGGGGCATTAGCCCCTTCAAGCAGACAGCATGAAGAGCCAGCGATTCTTACTATCTTGCAGAAGCAGTGGCAAAAGCTAGACCACGAGCGTCATTTTCAATATTCAACAACTATAGTCATAATAATGCATGATAACTCTGGATGAAATTCCATTCCTGCCTGTCTGGTCCTCAAAGCAGATTGATAACTAGTTGCCTCATTTCAGCCCTAGACTTTTATTGTCATAGTCCCTGGTGTCAGCTATGGGCTAAGGACATTTCCTAGGCATTCCATCTTTGAACAGCACAGCCAGGAGATTGGAGGGGATAATAGCTTTGACTCCAAGGCCTTTCCCAGGTGAACAACCTTGCTTCCCTGGGATTATGATGAAAATCCTTTCCCTTAGTCTCTGTGAGTCCCAGTTTACAAGATAACCCACTTATATTTTTTAGAGGGTGTTCTATAAATGATTTTTTTTTTCTTCCCTATAAACACTGGACAGATCTCCTCAAGGGCAGCAACCCTAGTTAATATCTCTCTGAATCCTTAACATCTGGTCCTCAGCCATAATACTTCACAGAAAGGGTTTGTTGGATGATGAAATGGTATTTATTCAGTTCGGTGAGCATTTTTAAATTTTCCAACCAATACCATTTATCCAGTGTTTGGTCTATAGCTGTTACATGCTGGCAAAACAAACAAAATTAAAATAGATCAGACACCGCTCCCTGTGGGGGTTGTATTTTGGAGGGGAAAAGTCAAGAGGAGGGCAGAGTTTTCTGCCCAGAATCTTCAGATCAGACTATGCTCGCTCCCGCGAAAGGACACAGAGTAAGGCTTTCGTTGGAAGCAGCGAAGCGTTTCGCTGCAGTACTTTTCATGACCCTAACAAGTGCCACCATTGCTGTCTTTTAAAATTGTTTCCATTTCCATGATGACCTTCGTATAATGAGGTGATCACACTGCCTTTCCCCTGCCCGTCTGAGTGAGCCTTGCCTCTCCCCCCTCAATGAGCCTTCGTAGTCCTATTCATTGCTTGGACTGCAGCTAAACATTGAGCAAGCATCTTCATTAAACTGTCCACAGTGATTCATAGATGCCTTCCCCCAGAGGTTGCACATAATTCAGAACCCATCACCACGCTGGGGACAGGCGGCTTAAATTGCTCCTTCCAGGATATGATGCCTTGGCGTTTGCCCACTTGGAATTTCATTTGCTACCCTGGGGTCCAATTACTCTGCCCTGCTGTGCCCTTCTGAGGTGCCTCGGCCCCTCCCTTGCCTGAGATGCAAAGGGTTCCAGACTCTGCTCTCTATTGGCATGGAAGGTATGTCTGCTCTGTGCAAATTTACAGCGCCTGCGAGGGGAGGCACTCTCAGAGGGGAAATCCAACATGGAGGGAGCCTACGGGGGCAAACCAGAAAGTAGGAGAATAAGCAGTCTGTCTTTGATGACCTGTGGTTGTCAGGAGAAGAGTCAGACAAGGGACAGAATGTAAACTTTGTCACCAGGCTTTGGAGTACATGCTAGCTCATACATTTTTTTTAGGCTCATTTATTCATTTTGTTCACACACGAGTGAGAGACACAGACAAACAAAGGGAGACATGGTGACTCTGTTGGGTTATCACACTGAGATCCACCCCCAGTCTCAGCCAGTCTGGAACCAAGGCACCCATGTGTCCTGAGTAATCAGGTTGCTCTACAAATGTGAATCCAGCACCTTCCCATGCGATCAGCTCACAGATCATCATGTTTTACTGCTGTGTACCATCTGGTCCCATATCACCCATGCTTGAGCTCTGCCTCTGAACCTCTGGGCATTGGCTTATTTTTATTTCTGGAAAACTGGGCCTTGGCTGAGTTATGGACAAGAGGACACCCTGGTTCCTAAGACCTCACTGGATATATTATGTCATCACAACCCGAGGGCCACTGGGATCTATGTGTTGAGGAGATGATGGAGTGCAAGAGAGTGATCACTCTGATGGCGGCCTTCACTGAGAAAGGAGAAGGGACAGGCATTGAGACCAGGAACCACACACGACCCACAGACAAGAAGACAGGCTGGGTTGTGTTTGTTAGACTGAAGCCTGGGAGGGAGTGAAGGAGGGAGGCCTTGATTGAGGCTGATCACTTCTGAGACCCTTTGCTAAGAAATACCTCAGGCCATGTGTAGCCAGCTAGGCTGCATGGGCCTCTCAGTAGTCGCCTGACACCCAGTATGTCATTTCCAACCTTACCTCAGTCAGAGTTAGTTTTAATGACCCAACCCTCCCTTTCTCATTATCCCTGTAGCTTAGGCAGTCCCTACTTCTTACCAGCGTCCAGAACTATACTACTAAGTCCCATACCTACCACTACGCTAAATACTTCACCTACATGTCCATAATTGATCTCCATCAAAAGCTGGAAACTACCTAGATTATCCTCACACAGCTCATGGGGAAACCAAAGCTCAGACAGGTGAAGTAATTTTCTCAAGGTCACAGAGCGAGTGAACTGCCTATATCAGAGCTTGAGACGGGAGGGTCGCTTCAGTGACTGCTGGTTGATCCGTCCAGGACAGCCTTCACCTGCCTCCTCAAAACAGGAAGTTGTCAGTCCCACTCTTGTCTTCTTGGAACACCTATAGCTTCTCTGGTGCACACCGTTGGAAGGCATCATTTCCTTCTTCTCATTTAGAAACATTTCAAGGTGTCAGAAGCAGCGCTGTCATCTTAGGACACTGGGCACCCCTATTTTTCTGACCGCCTCATTGTACTTAGGTTGGTGGTAACATATTGCCTCTAAGAAATTCCAGCTGTGTGACTAATAAGGAGGCAGTAATAACAGTTACATTCATTAGGCACCTGTTACGCTTGGCTCGGAGCTGAACGAGATAGGGAATGTTGTTGTCTCAGGTTTAGAGGAGGAAAGAAGAACAGAGAGGTTGTATCTTGCCCAAGGTCACACAGCTGGTCAATGGCAGAGCCTAGCCTTGGTCTCAGGCCTGACGAAAGGTTTTAATCTCTGTGTTCCATGGTCTGGGCATCAGCCAATCTGTCAGAAGAGTCATCATATAGTAAAAACCCACTAACGGTCAAGCAAAGGGAGAGAAGAGGAGCCCAGGGCATGGAATACAGTAGAGGGTAGAGGCTGCCCTCAGAGTGGTGAACTTGGGCTCAGGGTGACAAGACACTTGAGGAAGGCACAAAAGGAGCAAAAGGTGTCAGGGACAGGGCAAGGAGTGTAGAGCAAGAAGCTGAAAGAAGAAGGTGTCACCAAGAACAAGACAGGTCAGTTTCTCAATGTTATATCCGTTCTAGTTACACCTGCTAAGAGAGGTAACTGGATCATGGTGCAAGAAGGAATAACTGAACTTCAGTTGGCTATAAAGATAGTGTGCATGTGTGTGTAAGAAATATCGAGTGGAGAATGCCAAATAACTCTCATTTTGTAGTTTCTGATGGTCACCCGGGCTTAGGGGGCAGTTATTTTGGTCTGTTTTTGTCATTCTGCATGCACGCAGTGCTGCCGTGTTGTAATTCCATGGGCTTAAATGGCTCTCTAAATTGCCATTCAGAGGTGAGGCTCTGTCTCACCCATGCTCACCAGCTTACTACGGCTCAGTGCATTCCCTTCAAATGAACTGCACTATTTTTTATTCACAGTAGCACTTTGCTACTAGTTCAGCAATTTCCTTCTTTCAACATTCTCAAATGAGCGTTTACCGGTACCGGCGAGTTAATAGTGTTCCTGCAACCGTGATCCATTCCTGGACCACGGGGGAGTTCAGGCACTTCTAACTTTTAATTTCTCTTAAAATGAGCTTATAACTTCCCACCATTCCCATTTGGATGCTTTTACAACTGACATTGTTTTAGCTTTATTACTTATAAAGAACAACTGTATGAGACACATTTTTGGCTTAGAAATTCCACCTAGATCAATTCCTGGCAGCAGCTAAAATTATGCCCCAATTTCCTTCAACATAGACCTTTCTAAATATCCTTTCAATTTAGACTTTTAGGATATTTTTTTCTCCTACTTCTTAGTGTATTGACTTGGAGTGAGAGGGGGTCCTAAAGAAAAATGGACTTTCTTTGGGTGAGTGCTTAATAAATGTTAGTGCTGTCACTCTTAGGGCCCTAACCTAGGGCATGCTTGGCTCCAATATCTCTGCCATCAACCATAATATTAACTCACTGAAGTAGAGAAGAATGAGTACAAGCACATGTCACAGCTAAAACCATGGCCTCTTTTGGTGGTTGCTGTCATAATGATGATCAATTTCTATTACTAAGCATCCAGGGACCAGCAGTTGGCATAATGGCTATGTAGCTGGACTCCCATGTAGTCAACTGCGGTTCAAGTCCTGGACCCGGTGGCTTAAATTCATGCCAGGTGCATGTGTATGTGTGCCCAAGATCCCAAGAGGAGAATGGAGGAGAAGGAATTGTGGCGTGGCACCCCTGGGGGGTGATTTCTGGCTTTCTGTCTCTCTGTCTCTCTTTCTGGTGAGTGCAAGTGCCCTATAGCAAAAACCTCTCAAAAAAAAAAAAAAAAAAAAAAAAAAAAAAAGAAAGAAAGAAAAGAAAAGAAAAAAAAAAAAAAAAAAAGAATCCAAAATGCCTGCCTGTTCAGTAACATTTCTAATTCATTAGCTAACACATATTTGACCATCAGACATTTATGATGTGGAATCAAATGATCCTTCCCATGGAAGAGAAAGAAACATTAGACGACTGAGTCTGCGTTGGGGTGAATGTGTATTGTCATCATTTGATATCAGCAAACACCCTTGTAAAGAACTCACCACACTGAATCCTTGGTGAGTTTGGAATTTACATTCCCATCTTCTTCCAGGAAGATGTCCATCTGCAAATTGGCATCATTGTCATGGGCTGAGAAATAATTGGTAATGACTCTTGCTGGTATTCCAAGGCATCGTAAAACTGGAGGAAAGGACAGATCACATCTAAGCTCACCACCAAAGTTCAATAAATACGTAGTGAAAAAAATCCCTTCTTGTATGGGACTTCCATCTTTATCAACATGAAAAGCCCCTTTGGAACTGTTCTCAAACGTTCTACACTACAGAAGGTGACTTTAACTGGATAGGACTATAGATAAACATCTTACTGTGTGGTCCTTCAGAACTCAGTCAGTGCTAAATGAAAACAACTGGACTAAAATCCCAGTAACAGGGCTCTAGTTATTTAATTTCTAATCATATGAGCATCGAGGCAGTATTATTTTAGCCAATTGTACTGTGTTCCTAAAAATTAAGTAAAATACCAGCTAATATGAAGTTCAGAATTTGTAGAGCAGGCCCCGAGTGAGGTTTGCTGGAATTTGTTCTTGTGATACTCACTGGAGGGTGACACCACAGAGTCATTTTAATTGTTAGATAATAAATTTCCTGGATGCATCTCTTGCCATATGTACCTATTGATTAAACTTAATCCAAATGCCCTCTCTGGCTCCCAGGACGCCAGACATCAGGGCTCATTGAAAATAATTCAGCTGACAATTTTAAGATTAATGACTTGGCTTGCCTTTTTTTTCTCCTCCCTTAGAATAGTTTAGCATTTTTAACCAAAGGCTATCCACCTCCTTTAACAGAACAACCTTGGAAATCTCAACATGAGTGTGTTGAGACACTCATGTGTCGTCTTCCTTAAATGACTTGATCTTAACATCCCAAACAAGAACAGTAGTAGTGACTTATAGCTTCCCACTCTTGTTTTCTTCATTTGGTTTGGAACCCCGTTTATCCACGACCTTACTGATAAAATGATTGGCACTTTCATTCTCCTTCTGGCTTGACACTAATTCACATTATCACACAATGAGACTTGTCCTAGTGTCTGCCTTACTGATACTTCTAAGACAGAAGAAGCGTGACTTTGAGGCATTTGTTCTTTCTTCCCTCCAATTTTCCTCTTCAGTTTTACTCTCATTGGGACCTCCCAATGGGGTGTGCCCATCTTTTCTTAATTTACTAACAAAACCTGTTTTCAAGCATAGGGCTGATGACCCTTTTATACAAAAGGCTGTAAGGTGTTCACTATTTTATCTGGCTCTAAACCCAAAGGAATTATACTGGGATAGTGAAACTATGGGCACAAGGAGGAATTATGTTCTTTCTGTTTTCCTGAAGTCATTTGACAAGAATGACCTCTGTGTAGCCTTGGCATAGGAGCTTTGAGTAGGAGGGCTAACGCCAACCTTCAGCACATCACGATGCTGGAATTTCTTACTAGAACTTGAGAGCTCAGCACTTTGAGGACGCTGATACTGTTGACCTTTCTTACTTTGGGAAATATATATTCCTTTCACCCTTGGTCTAGTCAAAGAATAAAGAAAACAATTTTAATCAGTTTGTTACCATAACGAAATAAAATAAAACTCATGGTTTCCTTCCAGTTGGATCACTAAGTCTTAGACTCTTGCAAAGTTGAGCTAAAGCTGGTAGATTGCATATTAATAATCAAATAGCTCCATCTAGACCTCTAGCCCCTCTCTCCCCTTCTTTTTTTAATTTAAAAAATGCAAACTAGGTAAAACATTCTTTATTAATGAGTAAGCAGAGAGGACAATCTGACGTGAGCTTAATGTTTCTCCAAGGTTGTAGAAATGGCATGTGAGTGAAAATCACTACCAATGATGAAGACATACTGAAATAAATGCATTTTTTAAAATATTCACTGAATTAACTGTAACGTTGTCAGGGCCTAGAGAAGCAAATGCCATTTTGAAAAATGATGCCTGAGGCTGAACGGAATAATTCTATTCCCATATGTTTTCCTCTACAGATTGGATTTTGGGTGGATTTCAAACCAGAGGGGAAACTGGAGGTAAAGATTGCTCATTATCTTCTGATATCTAATTGCTCAGGGGCATTGAGACTCACATGTAAAAATGGAGATAAGACCACCTGCAAATCCCTCTATAGCTGGGATGAAAATTGTATTTACAAAATTTTTTCAACAATAAATAAGCACATGAACATATCTATTTATACACCTTCTCAATAGCAAACAGTATATATCTTATCTCTTATTTTGGTTTTACTATTTTAATATTTTTAAAATGTGGCTACTAAAAAGAAAACGTCTTATCTTTTCCCTATGTCGTTGCTTGGCCTTTGTGACCTCCCATTTCTAAGTGATGAGTTCTGTGGAAAAATCATTCGTCATTATTTCTATAAAGATTCTGCAGTTACAGAGAAAACCATGAGCACAGTTGGCCCAGTACCATTTAATTATGCATTGACTATATCCCAGAATACTCATCCATAAATTCTATAGAGCCAACAGAGGCTGCTAAGTCTCTTTGCCAGGTTATAGACAAAATGTCTTTAAGTGAAATTTCCTTTACATTAAAAAAAAAAAATTACTCAGCTGAATACTTACATGTGTTAAAGACACCAGCAAAAACCCAGCACTGTCCATATCTGACTGGATTCTCAGAGCTCTGGTATTCCAAAAGAATGTCCACACTTCCAGTCCAGGCAGATGGGGGGACACCATAGGAATAGATATTGTCCCAGGATCCAACAAGGACACCATCATCATCTTTGGCATTAATCTAAATAAGGCCACAGCAGAGAAGAAGGGAGAAAGGTCATATAAATTAGTCTCCAGACTATGGCATTTTCTAAGCTAAGGCTTCCATCATCTTCCACACATCCTGCCTGGTGAAAACAGATCCACTTCTGTTCATTTCTACTGCCAAGGAAAATGAGACAAAAACTAAATATTCAAGGGGAGTCCAAGTAATCAAGACTGCCTCTTACTGTATTACTGTAATAAGGGAAAGTTGAAGAGC
The DNA here is from genome assembly GCA_026018925.1 of Tupaia tana. Lineage (NCBI taxonomy): Eukaryota > Metazoa > Chordata > Mammalia > Scandentia > Tupaiidae > Tupaia > Tupaia tana. Next base: position 28,188,208 of record JAKSZU010000024.1, on the reverse strand, counting down.
AGACAGGAAGAGTCGTGACCTCTTCTCCATAAGATTGGGAAAATATACACACAAGGCACTTAGTTCTGGCCAGAATATGCTGGAGAGAGAATGATGATATAAGGAAGAAGACTAAAAAAGAAAAAAAAATTTAAATAGGGATCTTGGCTTGGTAGAAAAACTCAAAACTGCAAAATGAGAAACTAGCAATCTTATGAGCTTTCACTTTTATGGTAAGTGACAGACACTAATTAATTGAAATGTTAACAGGTGCTGATATGAACCCCTAAGAGTTAATAAGAAAATAGATTTCCATGGGTCCATTTGCAGAGTTATTTATATATTTATTTTGAGAGGTTTTTGCTATAGGGCGTGTGCACTTGCCAGAAAGAGAAACAGAGACAGAAAGCAAGAAATCACCCCCCACGGGGGATGGCCATGTCGCAAGCCCTTCTCCTCCATTCTCCTCTCGGGATCTTGGGCATGCAGGCACACGCACCCGGTGTGAGTTCAAGCCACCAGGTCCGGAACTTGAACCATGGTTGATACATGGGAGTCCAGCGACATAGCCATTATGCCAACTGCTGGTCCCTAGAGTTTTTTTTTTTCCCCAAAAAAACTTTATTGAAGAAATATTGTCCTTATAGTTGTTTAAAATGATTAAAATCATTAAGTTTTGCTAAAAGTTATTTCTATTTACAAAAAGGGCCTGGGATGTTGTGGGTTAAATATGGAGGAGAGTGAAGCAGGAATAGTAATCTTGACTATTTGGGAAAACCTTGCTACACACTCCGACTACAAGCATGTAGCAATAGCAGACCTAAAGTACTGGAACAAAGACCTTTCCTATTTAAACAATAAGACAAAGGCCAAGATACAATTTTGAGGCATCGGTCCAGTTTTTTCTGGCCACTGCTGAATTTACTTCTCTTAGTGTTAACTTTCATCATACTCAATTTTACTAGATGGGGCATAGTGGGAGTTCTTCCAAAATCTAGGGCCACTCAACAGCTTTTATATGAATAGTTGACATAACAATGGTAAGAGCCTTGCTACTCCAAGTGTGGTCTGTGAACCAGCATTACTGGTTCTCAGGGTGCTTGTGAGAAATGCAGAAACTTGGGCCCCTCTCCAGACCTATTGAAGATAAATCTGCATTTTAACAAGATCCCCAGATGATTTGTGTGTACATTAGTTTGAGAAGCATAGATTTAGATTATGCTAAAAAAATTAGTGAGCAATGTGCAATATAAGATTGAATCGTGTGTGTGTGTGTATTATGAAAGCCACAGAAGAGATATTAAAATGTGGTGAATTTTTATGTGTTCACTACATCCCCAAGTTCATCCTCAGTATCTGCCCAGGTCCCTTTCTTTGGCTTCCTGCATTTAGTTGTGGAGAACTTTGTCTTTCCCACTGGCTTATGAGTTCATTAAGAACAGAGATAAGATATTTGTCTCTCTGAATTCTAGCAAGTATTATAAAAAGTTGGCACTCAAATAGTTGTTCAATATCTTTCATATATTCCACAAGTATATAGGCATTGTACATATGAGTAAGAATAAGACTTCCTTGAGGAGAGAAGGAATAATGAAACCAAAGGTTATTGGTATTAAGACAGAAAGACATTGGGACTAGCAGATCGCATAATGGTTACATCACTGGACTCCCATGTAGTCAACTCTGGTTTGAGTCCCAGATCAGCAGCTTGAAACTCACACTGAGTGCATGTACGTGCATGTCCAAAATCCTGAGGAGGAGAAGGTATTGTAGCATGGCTATCCCCTCTAGGGGGTAATTTCTCACTTTCTGTCTTTTCTATCTCACTCTGTCTCTCTGGCGAATATACTTGCCCTATACAAAAAGCTCTCTCTCTCTAAAAAACAACAACAACAAAAAAAAACCCAGTAATTAGGTTGTGGGTAGTAGTGGTGATGTTGAAGGCTTTGTAGAGATGACATATAAGTCAGCCAAAAATGGTAATTTCTATAGTGAAATGGTTTAAATGGATATTTGGTCTTATGGAACAACCTGATATGAGTTCTGTATGGGTATCACATAAGTTGGTTATAGTGAATGAAGTAGAAAACATACTAGAAGAAAACAGTTCAGATATGTGAGCAACTTCTACTGTGAATGACAAACCCTCCACTAACATGTGTAATTAACTCAAGCACCAAGTGGCATTTCCGAAAATAGGATCCTTCTGAGGAGTATTGTCTAGAAGATTGCATTCAATTTGATTTAGACATACTATTTTCCCCCTTTGATTCTGTGTACAGTCAGGATAAAGTAAAGAAGAGTCTTACAAACTGCTCAGTTAATTTCCTCAGTAAGAAAAGTAATAATAATTCTATGGAGGTTTCTGAAAGACTTTTTAAGCTAATTGCAAATTCATGCCTTTGATGTAAACTTTGACATTAACCTGTAGATCCATGATATGACTGGGATACAGCAGGATTTAGCCAACCATTCTGTCTTGACTCATGATCAATACTTCTAGTAGTTATATTGATTATTTAAAAAATTTTATATATTATAATAAGGCCTGAAGAGTGTCTTGGTAGGCTATGATGTGGTTTTGTCTTTGCAGGTAGTAGATACAGCTTTGAACTCTCAGTCCCTTATCATTGAAAAATAAAATAGGCTCTTATAAATCTCAAAGGTAAAGGTTCCTAAACAGTGGTTCTGATAACTGATTTTCAAATAGCTAGCCATTAATTAGAAGGGCTATTTATAGTATAAGGCTGAACCCAACCAGCTAAGGGGAAGAAAAAGAAAAAAAGCTTTCTTCTCTGCAGACCTTTTAATTGTTAATGCTGAGCTGTTCTCTGTTGCTAGATAAATCACAACTCTCATTTATTAGCATTTGGCCAGATTAGCTGCTGTTTCCTAATTAGAATATTGATTTCTGGGGAGCTCAGATACTGAAAAATATGTCTTTAGTGACAAGTGTAAAGAATTAAAGTAATATCTCCCTCTGAAGACAACAAAATGCATTTGGGGGACACTTCAAGGGCATGCTGGTCCTTTTTCATGCCATAATTGAATTTTTGTTTTTAAAGGTTTTTTGCCATAGGGAGCATGCACTTGCTAGAGAAAGACAAAGACAGTGAGAAAGAGAGTGAGAAATCACCTCCCAGGGTGGATGGCCATGCCACAATCCCTTCTCCTCCATTCTCCTCTTGGGATTTCAGGCACAGACGCACCAGCCATGATTTTCATGCTGCCAGGTACAGGACTCAAACCATGATCAACCATTTAGGACTCCAGCACTGTAAACACCCTGCTACCTGCTGGCCCCTAATTGTCTGTTTTAACAGCGTATTGTGAACTTGTGGTTTGACAAATGGTGGAATAAAATGTCTTGGTTTGGGGACATTCATAGCAAAGTAGAAGATATGGGCTCTGGACAATTGGCAGGAAAAGCTATTCAACTTCACTAAGGTTGAACTAAATTACCCTTCCATAATACCAATGGAATCAGAAAAGTACAAGAGAAGTCCCACCCCCAAAGTCATTATCAATAATCTCAGCAGAATAATATTATGTAATAAGCTTTAAAATCTTATGTCAAGAAAAGATGAAGATTATGAAGTGAAACAGAGAGGCAACGTGGCTCAAATTTCTCTGTTTCTTTCTGAGGGAGAGAGAGATACGAGCCCCCTAAAAGGTTCTCATGCCATGATCAACCCCCAACTTTAGCCAGCTCCAAATTATGGACATATGCATGGTTGGCATGTTCATGGAGTTGTCTGAATTTGAATCCAGAACCTTTACTATAGGTCAGCCTAACAGTGTGTGTGTTTCTCCAATACCACTGTTCAGCACTTTGATCTAAACCTAAGATCTCAAACTATAAAACCACTCCTGGAAAACACAGGGGAATCTCTGGGAGACACTGGAGTAGGCAAGGACTTCTTAAATAAGACCCCCAAAGCATAGTCGATAATTCCCCAAAATAGACAAGTGGGATTACATCAGACTAAGAAATTTAGACATGGCAAAAGACACAGGAATTATTGTGAATTGACAGCCCTCAGAATGGGAAAATATTTTTGTAAACTATGCATCAGATAAGGGACTGATAACCAGAATACACGAGGAACTCAAGCAGCTGTTCCAAAAAAAGATGATCAACCCTATTAAAAGATGGGAGAATGAATTGAACAAACCACTAAGGATGACATTTGAATAGCCAAAAGGCATATGAAAAAATGCTCAACATCTCTCATTATAAGAGAAATGCAGATAAAAACAACAATGCTATATCACCTAACCCCAGTTAGAATGACTAAGATTAAAAAAATAAATAAATAAAAAAATAAAAGATAAGTGCTGGCGGGGGTTGTGGAGAAAGGAGAACACTCTTACATTGCTGGTGGGAATGTAAATTGGTCCAGCCACTGTGGAGAACAATTTGGAGATTCCTCAAAAATATACAAATAGAACTACCATATGATTCACCAATCCCACTCCTTGTATCAACCCAAAGAACAGAAAAATTCTTAATCAGAAAAGTGCTTGCACATCGATGTTTATCGTGGCATTATTCACAATTACTAAGACATGGAACCAACCCAAATGCCCACAAATAGATGAATGGATTAAAAAACTGTGGCACATAGGGAACCAGCAGTTAGCGTAGTGGCTATGTCGCTGGACTCGCACGTAGTCGACCGTGGTTCGCGTCTCGGACCCGGTGGCTTACAACTCACGCCGGGCGCGTGTGCGCGCGTGCCCAAGATCCCGAGAGGAGAATGGAGAAGAAGGGATTGCGGCGTGACCAGTACCCCTGGGGGGTGATTTCTCGCTTTCTGTCTCTATGTCTCTTTCTGTCTGTCTGGCGAGCGCACGCGCCCTATAGCGAAAAACCTCTCCAAAAGAAAAAAAAAAAACTGTGGCACATATGCTCTATGGAATACTATTCAGCCATAAAATCAACAAGACCCTGGCTTTTGACAGAAAGTGGATGAATATGGAAGATTTAATACTGAGTGAAGCAAGCCAGGCTATGAAGGAGAGACAGTGTATGTCCCCACTTAATATATACCGAGTGTCCACACTCTATGACTGAAACTGATTGACTAAAGGATATAGAAACACAGGAAATGGTTGTGAATACCAGATATACTGTGAGTGTAAGAGTAGAGTCTGAAGAAGGACAATTAGAAGAAAAATAGAGAGGCAAAGCATTAATGGGACAAAGAAATGTGGTATTATCTGTTGAAGATTATTTTATAGTATTATCAACTGGGTTAGGGAGAAATGTACACAAGTTGAAATATTCACTTTGTAAGCTAAATAACATGATTTAATGCATAAAAGAACATGAAATAAATAAATAAATAAATATGTGTGCTGATTGCCTTTATAGCTGCACATCATAGCTATGCATAATATTCTTGGGTTAACTTTCATGATTATTATATATATATATATTGATTGACAATATTTTTCCCCCTATGGTGCTGCGGAGAGATCTAAAAGTACTTAATTCTCTTATTTGTTGCTAATTTTTATTTTCTATTTGAATGACTGAAGAATTATTTCTTTACCCGAAACTTCAAATTTATTAAACATCCCAGGCAATAAGCATTCTGCATCAAATTACCTTGGAGTGCAGATTGTTCATTCAATGTTAGATTCGAGTTTTCCTCAAGTTAAAATTGTCATATGTCATTAGTATACCTCTGTGTGATTTGTTGGGTTCTCTACTTTAAGGCCATCAATTACCCTTACATTGTATCATTTAGATCCTTTATCTCTTTACCTATTTTTTGTCCAGATGATCTGTCTAGAGGGGATGGCAGGGTGTTGGGTGCTCCTGTGTTAAGTGCATAGATATTTATAAGTGTTATATCTTCTTGATCGATTGACCCTTTGACTACAATATAGCGCCCTTCTTTGTCTCTTTAAACAGTTTTCTGTTTTAAAGGCTATTTTGTCAAAAATTAGTATCACGGCTTCAGTTCTTTTTTGGTTCCCATTTGCATGAAAAGTCTTTTTCCAACCCTTTACTTTTAGTCTATGTATGTCTTTATCCATGAGGTGGGTTTCCTGTAAGCCACAGATAGATGGTTTCTGTTTTTTTATTTATTTATTTATTTATTTATTTATTTATTTATTTAATCCATTCAGCTAGTCTGTGTCTCTTGATTGGAGAATTTAATCCATTCAGATTCAATGTTATTATCAATATTACTTGCCCTGATGTTTAAGTTGGCCATTGCCTTGGTTGCCTTTTATTCCTTTATTTTTGGCTGTTCATTCTTTAATTTTCCTGCAACAGTACTCTCTTCAGGGTTTCTTGAAGAGCTGGTCTGGTGTTGGCAAATTCTTTCAGGTTTCGTTTGAGAAGATTTTTTATCTTATTTCCCCAAATGAAGGATAATCTTGCAGGATATAATAATCTTGGTTGAAATAGTTTCTCTCTTAACATTTTCAATACATCTTCCTCTTCTTTCCTTGCTTGCATTGTTTCCGTTGAGAGGTCTGGTGTTAGCCTGATGGGATGACCTTTGTAAGTCACTTGTCATTTCTCTCTTGCCAGTTTTTGTATCTTGGCTTTATCTGTGGTCTTTACTAGTCTGGCTAAGATGTGCCTTGGGGAAGATCTTCTGGGGTTGATTCTATTTGGGGTCCTTTGTATTTCTTGGGTCTGGATGTTTGAGTGCCTCTCTAGACCTGGGATATTTCCTGCCAGGATTTCATGGAATAGATTTTCCATGCTCTTATTGACTTCTTCATCTTCTGGGATACCAATTATTCAGATGTTTGGGCATCTAATGGAATCTAGTATTTCTCGTACATTATCCTCTTTTTTTGTTATTTTCTCTATCTTTTTGGTGTCCCCCCCCCGCCCCCCCCGCCCCAGGTCAGAGATTTTTATCTTCTATGTCAGAGATTTGATCTTCAGCATGGTCTAATCAACTTTTAATACTTTCAAGAGGGTTTTTGATTTCCTGTATTACAGACTTATCTCTAACAGTTCCATCTGATTCTTTCTTAGGGTATCCATTTCTTCTTTCATATCATGGAAGGACTTCCTAGTTCCGGTAGTTTGTTGTCTCTTTTCTGTTCCAACTCATAGAATTTTGCCACCATGAATGTTCTAAATTCTTTCTCTGACATTTTGGTAACATCATCTGCTTTTTCAGGCGCTGGAGGGGAGTTATTGTGTTCTTTAGATGGAGACATATTTCCTGCTTTATTCAGACCAGAGGCTCTTCTTCTACTTCTAGCCATTGGGAGATGTATTCACTTTTGAATAACTTTTTGGAGAATGTTTCCTCGGCTAGGAGCAAGTATGTTTCCCTTTTGCTGTGGGCTGATGTGACTGGCACACATATTTAAACACAAGCGATCTCAGGGAATATAGCAGCCATCATAACCAAACTATTTGAAAAGTGATATCAGGAAAACTAATGGCTGAATTTTAAAAAAAATGCAGAAACAGAAAACTCTGTAGTAAAAGACTTAGTGGTGAGAAAAGCATATGAATTAAGCATCTTTGGAAATCATAGTGAAAAAATAAAATTTAATACTTATAATGTAAAAACAATAATTACCTCAAGTAAAAATTAGACACAAAGGAGGATAGAGGAGAGAAAGAATAAAAATGCTAATGTTTCAATGTATTGCTGTCATAATTAATTGGTGCCATCTAAAAAGGAAAACATAATTTAAAATACATAATTACTTTATTCTTTTAATGATTTAAATAATCTTTAAATACCTTTTGAAGGATTTGTCAGGAAATAATAACTGGTAGAGTGAATACATATTTATTTGAAGTTTAACAATTTTCCTGTGGCAATTAAGATTTTTCTTCCATTAAAGTCTTAAAATTTTTTAAAAACTTAAAACTAAATAGAATTTCGGGATCAGCAGTTGGCGTAATGGCTATATTGCTGAACTCCCATGTAGTCGACTGTGGTTCAAGTCCTAGACCCAGTAGCTTAAACTCACACCTGGTGCGTGTGCATGCGTGCCCAAGATCCCGAGAGGAGAATGGAGGAGAAGGGATTGTGGCATGGCCATCCCCCCTGGGGGGTGATTTCTTGCTTTCTGTCTCTCTGTCTCTCTGGCAAGAGCACATGCCCTATAGCAAAAACCTCTCCAAAATAAATAAATAAATAAATAGAAGGCTGGCCCACAGCCTAGTGTTTAAGGGAGTTGGATCCAACATGGTTGATCATTACTTGAATCCCAGCTCTAGCAGCTTGAAAACCCACCTGGTGCATGTACCTCCAAGCTGAAATCTCAATGGAGAAATGGAGAAAAAGGGATTGTGATATGACCATGGCCCATTGGAAGGTACTCTGTCTTTTTCTGTCTCTGCCTAGCAAGCACACATACCCTTTGGCAATTAAAAAAATTAAATATATAGGGGATTGATGGTGACACAGTAGCAAAATGTGACCCATTGTGAGACTGAGGCTGACCCACCTGGGAGAGTGGCATCCAGCTCCTTTAACCACTAGCCTACAGGCTGGCCTACTGGACTACTCTGAGGGCTTTAATGGCAGACCCCGCCATTCAGGAGATGAGCCATCAAGGACTGGAGAAATGCACAGGAAATGCAGTGCCTATAGGTAGGAGTCCCTTTGTAAATGGGTGATTGCAGGAGGACTGGCCCTGTTTGGTTCTGAAGAAGTGGCGTCTTCACCAGAAGCAGACTATCCTGACCTGGACTTTATACTAGTAAACTCTCACCCTAGAGTTGGAATAAGCTCTGAATTCCCATGTAATTTAAATGACAAGAAAAGCCTTAAAGGATGACCCATGCTGCATTTCTCTCCAATTTTGGTAAACAAAGCTTTAGCAGATTTTTAACTTGATGCTGCCAAATAAATAAATGTGACATCTTTTGATTCTCCAATTTCCTTCAGCACTGACTTTTACATTTTGTACAGTTACTAGTTTTTCTGCTTCTTTTTAAATATGTAAAGGTATTTTTCTTCTGTGTGCACATTTTATATAGCTATGATGAAATGACTTTTTTCACTATAAACTGATTATAGTCTGTTAAATTTCATTGTTTTAAGTTATGTTCTCATAAAGGCTAGGATTTCTGTAACTCTTTTAGAAAACAGTTTTATACCTAATCTTGTCTATAATAGCTCCTCAAAGACCATTGGATATAAATTTTAGGTAACATGAACTAGTTTCAAGGGCATAGAGTTACATTGGGAAGAAGAATTATTCCTTATAGAAGATCCTTTACAGGTGTTGTGTACTAAGAGTCCCTAGCTACAGTTTCATTAGTCTGGTGGTGGTAAGTAAGCCAATTTTTTTTCTTTCTTTCCTTTTTTTGTTTATTTATATATTTATTGAATGAGAAAAATAGAAAGAGAGAGTTAGGGAAAGAGAGACAACTTCAACAGGGTTTGTAGTCTCAGCTCTACCTGAGGTGTGAGCTGCAAGAGATCCTAGGCACGCACATGCTTGGCGTGCTCAGGGAGGCCCCCGGATGTGAACCCAGGACCTTCCCCATGAGGGAAAGTTGTGTAATTACTGGTGTCCCATCTGGACCCTAGTGGGTAAGGTAACTAGTTTTATCATGGGTGAAAATGGCAGAGTGAACGTTAAATTGGGCTCCCTATCACTCTAGAGTTTTGCAAAACAATCTCAATTGTTATCGTGTTAGGGTGGAGCAAGAGAGGTCTGAGTGTTGCTGGAGGGGGCTGCAACAAGAGTTGCTCTTCTTTTCTACTTTTATGTATTTGCCTTCAATTTATACTTTTAAAAAATAGTTTGAAGAAGTAAAATTTGAAAATCCATTGGTCTGGAAATGTAGAGGTCTATTGCTGTGCCTTTTCTCCCATTCGCCAAATTATATGGTAAGGGTAGGAAGATGAGCTGGAGATAAAATACTCCTACAGGTTATGAGTGCACATTCCAGATAATACACACTAAAGAAAATAAAGTAGCAGACAGAAAGAATAGGTGAAGTGGTGGAAAAACTGGAACTTGCATACATTGTTGGCAGGAATGTAAAATGGTATAGCCACTTTAAAAAAATTGGTAGATATATAGAAATATATAGAAATACATGTACATTTCTAATGTACATATATATGTATATGTGTATATATACATATTTAACTTTATAAGAATCTACCAATTTTTTTAAAGTGGCTATACCATTTTATATATATATATATACATATATGTATATATGTATATATATATATGTGTATATATATGCATATATACACATATATATACATATATACATATACATATACATATATACACACACATATATACATATATATATACACACACACACACACACACACATATACATATACCCTCTGATTCAGACAGGTCTAGTTTAGCTGTTTACTAGAAACATAGGAAAATGTATACACAAGAAGACATGTGCAAGACTGTTCATAGTAGCTGAATTTCTAATCTCTCCAAATTAGAAACTTCTCAAGTGTCTATCAACAGGTAAATGGATAGACAAATTGTGACATATAATGCAATAAAACACTTCTTAAAAGTGGTAAGCATAAAATGAATGATACATGAAGCAACTGATAGAGTAAAACAAGCTAGCCCTTTACGTACTGTATGAACTCATTTATATAAAGTTTAAGAATAAATAAATCTAACCTATTGCAAAAAAAAAAAAAAATCACCGTGGTGGTTGCCTATGAGAGGGGTGGGATCTGTATTCACTAAAAAGAGGCCAAAAAAAATTTGGAGGCTGATGGAAATGTCTATATTTTGATTGAGGTGGTGATTGTCCAAACCCAAAATTATTAAATTGTGCATTTAATATTCATACTTTTTACTGTTTGTAAATTTTACTTCAAATAAAAAAATATGAACTAATCTATATTGTGAAGCATATAAATGCTGATATGGCATCTGAGCTGTGACCAATTTGTTTCAGTGCCCAGGACTACTGAAGATGTTCTGCTTAGACTTCACCCTCCGGACCTCTATCTAGAGTGGGTAGGGCATCCTCTGTATTCTTCGCTCTGTCTCTGTCCCTTTAATCTTTTTCTTTTTTTTTTTTTTTTTTTTTTTTTTTTTTTTTTTTTTTTTACTATTTAAAACATTTTTAATGTAAAGCACTCCTTGGCTCTAAGTCCCTCCTTTCTCTTGCTAATTCTCACCTTCTTACCTTTCTCCCCTCCCATCTTTCTCCCCTCCCATTTAGGAGAGGCAAAGTACAAGCCTCTGAGAAGACATCCGCATTTGAGCTGTGATAAGTGTGCCATGTGCTTTTCATTTTTTGCCTTTTTAAAACAATTTTTAAATTTTGTATTAGTGCTTTTCTTTTTGTCTTCTTTCCCTTTTCCTTTTTCTCCTCATCTTTTATCACTTTGCTGCTCAGCCTCTACACACTGAGTGTCTAGACAGGTCTAAGAGAATAGTAACCAAACATCTCAATACTATTAGGGTCAGAATAATCCTCAATTCCCAGTGAAACTGCTACACAAAGGGAGAAAAACGGAACTACAGAGAGATTGCAGGTCCCCTTCTGCACACCTCTGAGTGCTCAGATGAAACTTCAAGAAATTAGGAAGAAACGTACAATCCATCAGATGACCAGAAATCACTGCAGAGGCACAAGAAGTATGAGAAACCAAGAAAACACCTCTCCTCCAAGGGAAAAGAACAACTTGTCATCCACAGACAGTACAATGGAAGTTGTGAAAATGTCTGATAAAGAATTTAGAATATTCATAGTGACAAAGCTAACAGAGACGTAAGAGAAACAATTAACTCCAGAAGATGCAGGAGAAAAGAGACAACAAGTTCCAGGAGGTGAGGAAGTTCTTGCACAGTCTGAAAGAGGAAATACACACCATAAAAAGAATCAAATGGAACTGTTAGAGATGAAGGCTATAATACAGGAAATCAAAATCTCCCTTGAAAATATTAAAACCAGATTAGATCATGCAGAAGATTGAATCTTAAATGCAGAAAACAGAATCTTTGGCCTAGAAAAATGCACCACAAAGACTGAGAAAATAGCCAAAAAAAAAAAAGAGCGAGCGAGAGAGAATAATATACAAGAAATACTAGATACCATTAAATATTCAAACATCCAGATAATCAATATCCCAGAAGGTGATGAAGATAATAAGGGCATTGATCATCTTTTCTCTGAAATCCTGGAAGAAAACTTTCCAAACCTAGAGAGGCATTAAAATATCCAGACCCAAGAAATACAAAGGACCCCAAACAGAATTAATCCAAGAAGATTTTCTCCAAGGCACATCATAGCCAGATTGATCAAAACCACAGACAGAGATAAGATACTAAAATCGGCAATAGAGAAACGTCAGTTTACTTACAAGGGATATCCCATCAGGCTAACAGTGGCCCTCTCATTGGAAACAATTTGAGCAAGGAAAGAATGGGAAAATATATTCAAAGTGTTAAGTGAAAAATTATCTCAACCAAGAATACTACACCTGGCAAGATAATCATTCATATAGGAAGAAAAGACAAGAACATTCTCAGATAAACAAAATCTGAAAGAATTTACCAACATCAGACTAGCAATCCAAGATGTTCTGAATGGAGTGCTGTACCAGGAAAACTAAAGTCAGACACACAGAAATAAAAGTCCAAAACACGACCAAGAAAATGGTCAGTTTAATGGTAGGGACAAGTCTGGAGTTGAATGTTAACTTCCAGAATTTAAACAGAAAGGTCAGACCACAACAGAAGAGAGAGAAATTACATGAGACTCAATTGGTGAAACAGAATTTTATGACTTTTGACTAAAACATAAGTGATTTTCTTCTATGCTTTTTTATCAAGATTTAAGGATTTTTGTCTTCTCTTGAGCTAATGATAGGTTCATCTTTCTATTATTTGAACAGAATCCTAATCGTTTTTTTGGCATTAAGTCTTAACCTAATTTCTCTTAACATTTTTTTATTTTGATTTGTTAAAGCTAAAATTGCTTTTCTTGAAATTAAAAAATATGTAAAAAATACCTATTTAATGACTTCAGTAAGCTATCTCGCCTCAGCTAGGTACTGCTTTATAGTATGTTCGTTCTACTCACTGAGTTTCATGCCTAAAGTCAGACATGTATGAACTTACAAATATGTATATATCAGCTGAACTTGCTATTGAAAGTATTTAGATTAATTAAGGTATTTTGTGAGTCACTAAAATGTGGAGGAAAAAAAGGCATAGGAAGTGACTGTAGCTACCAGAGACAGTGTAGGAGGGTGGAAAATGACAGAGGGTAAGAAGTAGGGAATCAAGAAGAAAAGGGAAAAAAAATTAAGAAGCAAGAAATGGAAGATTATTGATGATAACATGTTTGGTAATATCCTTCATTAAGCCAAGGGGAAAACTCATTTTGTATGCTGTGATGATATACAGTGAATAAATGTAAAAGAAATATTAAAAAAAGGCTGATAACGAAATGTCTTGTGGCATATATGCAAGGGGTTTTAAAAAGTTTGTATAAAATTGAATTAAAGTAAGAGTTTATTTTGGTACAAAATATTTTTGAAAAACATGCATAGTTTTTATTTGTTTTAAATTTGCCAGAAGGAACATGTGCTTGAGAGAGAGAGAGAAGTAACTGAGAGAATACCCCCTCATGGGATATTGTCATAACCACCTCTCCATCTCTCCCATCTTTTGGGATTTGGGCAATGTACATGTGCCCAGTGTGTTTCTCAAGCCACCAAGTCCAGGACTCAATAACCACATCATAGACTGGCCTCATAGGTTTTTAAATAATATTTCACTTCCCATGAACTTTTTGAAGACTCCTCATGTATGAGCCACCCAAGCTTTGACAGGAGGTAGATAAATAGATTCATTTTTCTTGATGATCACCATTATCACAAGAGCTCATTAATCCTTTGGTAATTGAGAATGCTCATTTGGCCAAAATTAGTAGCATATAGAAGCGTGTCAAGGGAGGAGAGTAGGGAAGGGAAGAGGATGAGAAGGGACTCCAAGAGCATAAAGCTGGGAGGTTGTGCTGGCTTTACTGCACGACTGTCTCTGTCTCCTGGGGATGCTGGTCCCAGGAGACCAGAGCAACACCAACTGCACAGCTGGGAGGGAGTGCTGCAAAACATCTCATGTTTCAGAAATAGCCTGTGTGCTTACAAAATAGATGCTGCATTGAGACCTCATTCCAGGAAGCAATTCAGGGGAAGCAGACATTTAGATTGACTGTGATAATCACATTCGAGAGATGGCTTGTAATAAATGTCTGTTTTTCTCCAGAAATATAGGGAGAACAGGCATAAGAATTGCAACCTTAATAATTGAGAAACCAAGCTGTTTGCCCACAAATGAAAACTTCATTACATTGCTGGCTTTTACCATAAGAGAAAAAAATGATGTCTGAACAGTTCATTGTCCCTCACTGCCCCCACCTGAAAGAGAAGAATTGAATCAGACAGAGCATGTAAAAGGCATTATCTTTGCACCCAAGGAGCTCGTGTGACATGGAGAAAGGACAGGCAGAGGACAAATCCAGGGGAAATGTAACATCTTTATGAAATAGTGGGGTCAGGCAACCTGAGATCCATCTCCAGAGTGAATAGTGACCTTGGATAAAGTTTTTTAACTTCCTGATACCTCAGTCTCTCTGTCTGCACATTGGTTATTTATGGAATGGATATAATTTCTCAAAACTGACTGTGAAGACACTTTCCATTAGGTAAATTCTGATCTCCTTCCAGCTACCAATATGCTTGTCAATCATTAAAAATCTTCAACCAAGGACCAGCAGTTAGTGTAATGGCTATGTCACTGGACTCCCATGTAGTCGACCACGGTTCGCGTCCCGGACCCGATGGCTTAAAATTCACGCCGGGCGCGTGTGCGTGTGTGCCCAAGATCCCAAGAGGAGAATGGAGGAGAAGGGATTGCAGCGTGGCCATCCCCCACAGGGGGTGATTTCTCACTTTCTGTCTCTGTCTCTGTCTGTCTGGTGAGCGCACGTGCCCTATAGCAAAAACTTCTCCAAAAAAAAAAAAAAAAACTTCAACCAAAGAAAATGGAAATCCCTGGTGAATAAGCTGACCTTATGGGATTGTATTTAGTATGAAATGGGTTAGAGGAGTATTCTGCCTCTTTACTCCCATTTATCATTGAATTCTGTTGGTCATTCCAGATTCATATAAATACCTTCCATTCTTAGAAATACCTTGTCTTCAACTTTAATAACTCTCTCCTTTTTTTTTTTAAGAGATTTTTGCTATAGGAAGCATGCACTTGCTGGAGAGACAAAGCCAGAGAGACAGAAAGTGAGAAATCACCTCCCAGGGGAGATGGCCATGCTGTAGTCCCTTTTCCTCCAGTCTCCTTTCAGGATTTTTGGGCACACACGCACACGCATCTGGCAGTTTTAAGCTGCTGGGTCTGGGACTTTAACCACAATGGACTATGAGGGAATCCAAAGATATAGCCATTATGCCATCTACTGGTCCCAAGTTTAATAATACTTAAAAGATCTTTTTAGAATCGGCAATTTAGTATTTTACTCTGTTGGTCTGCAATAGCAGTCATTAGTGCTAACCAGTAGAATCTCTAAACGTTTCTATGGAAACTCCTACTGAATGATGTCATATGATGTGTTGCCATTAGAAAGTTCACCAGAAGCCTTTGCCCTTTTATGCTATCCCAAACTGAAGAATGTCATTCCTGACCCTCCTGGGCATGAATCATGAAGAGAAATAGTAACAATTTAAAATAAAAGCCGGGGCCAGCAGGTGGCATGGTGGTTAATGGCTGTATTCCTACATGGCCAATTGTGATCTGAGTCCCGGGCCTGCAGCTTGCTTTCTCACTTTCTCTCTCTCTCTTCAAATGAATAATAATAAAAAAAATAAATAAATAATTCTTAAAAAACATAAAATAAAAGCCAGTAGTGTCGGAGACCCACATCCATTATGAAGTCTATACCTGGCAATGGGCACCAGCATTGGAATGTTGACTTCTAGGAACCTGCAAGTAAGTGCTGCAGGTGTGTCACTGTCACTCTTACAAAATGCCTAATGGACTCTATCTCTACCCTCACCAAGGGGGCACTGAGTCATATTCAGTCTGGGTGCATCTATAATCTGTAGTGATTATTATCACCACTGCTACCATTAGAAGTTCTGACTGGTAATTATAGAAATCTGACACAAGATTAGGGAGACAAGTTATTATTACATAGTCATGGGTTTTTTTTTTTTTTTTTTTTTTTTTTGTTGTTGTTGTTGTTTTTTTTTAGAGGTTTTTGCTATAGGACCTGTGCACTTGCCAGAAAGACAGAGAGACAGAAAGTGAGAAATCACCCCCGGGGGGGGATGGCCACACCACAATCCCTTCTCCTCCATTCTCCTCTCAGGATCTTGGGCATGCATGCATGCACACCTGGTGGGAGTTTAAGCCACCAGGTCCAGGACTGGAAGCACAATCGACCACGTGGGAGTCCAGTAACATAGCCATTATGCCAACTGCTGGTCCCCATAGTCATGCCTTTTTAACTGATGAAATTAAAGAAAAAGTAGGATCCATATGAGGAAATGTGAAAAAGCTCCTGAATGATGAAAACTCAGGGACCATGGCTATTGAGCAACTGGGTCCTCTGAATTCTCCCTGACAGTTCATTCTAAGAAAGGAGGTGGAGGGAGTAGCTGCTTTATAAACCACAGGAGCTGGAAGAGGTTGTTCAGTGAAATTTTAAAAATAAAACTGTTAAGAGAAGCTACACTGTGCTTGGTCAGTATCATCGGACTTTATTCTTTGTTTCCTTTTAAGTGTGTTTCTTGAGAGACAGAGAAGGAGAGAAAGGGAGAGAGGGAGAGAAGAGAAGCAGCTTTGACAAGGTCTTACCATGCTGGTATTCCCTCACCATAGCCTTTTAACCAGCAAGAATGGTGGGCATCCCTGATGTATTGAGGTCAACCCAGGATCCAAACCCACAACCTTTCCATATGACTCCAGCATCATGCAGTAGCACCCTACTGCCTTCTCTCCTGCCTGCGCCATTGTGGCTAGGCCTTATGTATGTATTTCTGACATTAAAGTTCATTTAGGATGACTCAGGTGTGAAATTTATAACTAAATTGAAAATTTGTAAGTGTTCTCTGAATATATATACTTAAGATTTGTTGTATGAAGAGGTTTGTTGAATGTGAAGCTTCCCCTAAGATGGTAATAGAGAGGCAAGACATTTGTGGGAACCAGAAACAGATGATTAGCTGTTGATGATAACGTGTATAGTATCCCCAACTGGTGTGAAATGTATTCACGTTGGAAAATTCACTTTATAGGCTAAATGATGTATAGTGATTGAATGCATAAAAGAAATTAAAAATAAAATAAAACATATTAAATTCTTCAAAATGCAAAGTAAATAATTAGAGAAAAATTTAAATACTTGTTTTTTATAGTAAGCCCTATGGAGTTGCTTGGTAATGTTACAAAGTCATGATGTTATTACTGTCTTTTTTGTTTGTTTGTTATAGAGTATGTGTACTTGCCAGGGGTGGGTGAGTGAGATATCACCCCCCAGGAGGGATGGCCACACCACCATTCCTTCTCCTCCATTCTCCTCTCGGGATTCTGGGCGTGCATGCACATGTGCCCAGCGTGCTTTTCAAGCACTGAGTTGGAGACCAGAACTACAGAACTGGCCATGTGGGGCCCAACACCCTACTACCACATCCTTTGCTGGCTCTACTGTTTTTCTGTGTATGGAGTAGGGGAACTCACCTTTCTAAATACTGGGACAGAAGAAGGGAAGGAAAGATGACAAAGAGAAAATAACCTTATTGTTAGTTTATCTCTGGGCTCACAGATACTTGAGGATAAGAAACACTGATGTCCATTTATCTCAAAGGACTTGAAATTGTTCATCTTGAGCTGGGCCCTAGGACAATCCGGGAGTGACCCCCAGTTATGGTCAGTTTGATTTACTAGCTAGAGTTCAAGATTTTTTTTTTAAATAACATTAAAGTACATCCAACATTGATTGGTTAAAAAAGTTCAATCTCGAGTTAGTTCCCAAAAGGCACCGTCAGAATGAGGTATTAATGGGGATTAATGATGGCGTTGTGGTTCGATATTAGCAAAAGACCAGGGTTAAAAATAAATGTGTACACCTCAGGGGAAGCTGGGAAGTCCAGGTCGGCAACAGAATAAAGCACTGGAATTTTAGAATATATAGCTATTTTGCCTTTTTTTCTTCCTCCCCCACTTTCCAAATTTTCCCACTAATGTCACCTTTTTCTTATCATAACTGAATCAAAAACCATGGAATCAACTTACAGTTGTAAGGGTTGGAACACCATGGGACAAACTTTAGTTGTGGTTACCTTCTGCTTTCTGAGCTGCCAAACAACCTTCAGAAGAGGAAATGACCCCCCCCCCACCACATTTTCCTCCAGGACTTTTGATGATTGGTTATTTAGATTTTTATTTCACCCATGGATAGATAAAAAGTTTCTGAGAATAATAGCATGATTTAGGATTGCTGTGGGCCCTTCTCAGCCATTCGTCTATCTTTTGATCTAATATGCTGATACTCGTTAGGCCAATGGTTTGTCCGTGGAAAACTTGGAGCTAAATTTGAGAGAATGAAATTCCCAGACAATCCTATGCTAATTTCCACTAGAGAATTTGCCATACTTTGTTGAAATGCTTTATCTACTAGTCTGTCTTCTGTATTAGACTGTGAGGTCTGTGAAGGCATACACTGTTTTCTTCACAACTGTACCCCCAAGTGCCTTAGTCTGGTAGACTCTCAATAAATGAATAAGTTGTGGAATGAATAAGTTAATAGGGACTGTTTTGCTATTATCAGTACTATTGTCACCATCATCAGCAGCACCACCATCACCAATATTATCACCACTATTATCACCACCACCATTATTGCCCTCGTTGCTATCAGGATTATTACCATACCCTCACCGTCATCACCACCACCATCATTATAACCACCACTACCATCACCATTATTACTATCATTATTAACATCACTATCACCATGACCACCACTGTCACTGTTACCAATACTCTCATCACTACCACCACCAATGCCACCGCAATACCATACTGAGTACCTCATTCTCTTTGGAAATTCCTTCTCCAAGGACTCAGTACCTATGGTTATTTAGAATCCTCGGATCTACACTTTCTTCATTCATTTCCCTGTTGCAAAATTCACCTGTTCTGGGATTCATTCCATTGGGGCCTTGCTCTTTTCCAGGAGACAGCTACTCAATTTGATACAGTAATTGTGCTGTTGTGAGTAATGTGCTGGGAGTGGATCTCTATGGCAGGATGATCTGAGAATAAGGATACGATCTAATTCCAACTCAGTCATTTGCTTGTTGTGTGACCTTGAGCAAATGACATCACTTCTAAGAGCCTATTTGCCCACCTCAAAGATCCTTGGAGGGTCTTCCAGATATTACCTGACAGTTCTGTGCATATTCTAGCACAGATCTTCTATTGAAATTGTCTAAACTCAATGGAGTGATTCTGCACAGAGGTGGGATGTTTCGGGGTTTCACAGTGAATAAGCAAGCAGTTATCTGCAGTAACGCCAGCCACTGCAGCAGGAGCTGCATCTCCCTGGGGGAAGTTCTCTGTCCACAGTTGCTGCCAAATCTAATCAGTCATGGGGCAGAAACGGGCATGGACAGGTAACCAGCCAGCAGTAATGCCATTGTCCCCAACTTTCCCTTTCCCTAAGACAACCCTGTTCACAACACAACTGTTTGCATAGTTTGAATGGAAGCTCAGAGTCCTTATCTGGATTTTTTTTTTTTTTCTTTTTACAGCAATTCAAAGCTAGCAGTAGAATGCTTCCATTTCAGTCATGCCACATGAGTGAAATAAGTTTTCAGATGCCACAAAGCATCCTTCTTCTTCTGGCAATTTTCCTGGTGGAACAATCACACCAGAAATGAGGTGAAAAGAAAAGAGTAATTAAGCAATCTAAGTTAAAGAAGTAGAACTTTGGCCCAAGTTTCTTCTTTTTTCTGATTTCCTCTTCTTTATACTCTACTCTCAGATCAAGTTGCAGCATAACTTTGGTAAAATGCCCCCGTCAGTAGAGGAGCTTAAATAAAAGGTAGTTTATGTAAGGTTGTAACATCTCAAACCCAATCCCCAGACAATGAGATTACAGGATTTTTGGACTTTTCTTTCTCTTGGGGAAATCCAATAGCCTCAGGCTGTCCAGATTGTCATCAACTTTTCCTACTTTCACATCAAAATGAAATAATAGCAACTCAGAATAAGAACAGGGGAAGATACTGAACTTATAAAGAAAAACAAAAACCAGCAAAAAAGAGAGCATTGTTTTGAAGACTAAAAGAATATTTTTGCTGCCACTGGGACTAACAAACGTGGTTTGAGTGCAGAGACAAAATCCATCTTAAAGACAAAGACATGAGGCCTGCAAGGTTAGTGATTTACCCTGGGTCACTTGGGAAGTCAAGGCAGAAGCAGAACTAAGGTTTGATCTTCTGACCTGAGTGGAGCCTCTTCCCATAGAAGCTGCTTCCACTTTCTCTTCATTAGAGCAATAGTAACCAGTTGGTTAAGAAGACAGATCTTGGGAACAGCAGATGGCATAATGGTTACGTCGTTGGACTTTTACATAGTTAACTGAAGTTCAAATCCAGGACCCGGTGACTTAAAAACTCATGCCAAGTGCATGTGTTTGCGCACCCAAGATCCCAAGAAAACAATGGAGTGAAGGGATTATGGCATGGCCATACCCCTTGAGGGGTGGGTTTTTTCTTTCTGTCTCTCTGGTGAGCATATACACCCTATAGCAAAAATCTCTCTCTAAAAAAAAGAAAAGACAGATCTTCCATGTAGGAAGAAGAGTCATTTCATTTCCATTCATTAGATAGGGAGATACATGTGACCAAGTGATGTGATTCTCGCTAGGGCTGACTTTTACCCCCTGGGGCCATTTGGCAGTATCTAGAGGTATTTTTGGTGTCACAGCTGGTGGGGGGAGAGGGTATGCAACTATTATCTCCTGGGTAGAAGCCAAAGATGCTGCTAAATATCTTAAAAGATGCAGGAGAGCCACCATCAAGGAAGACCAAAACAAAATAAAAACCAAAATGGACTATACAAAGGGTCTTCAATATGTTCATGGAACAGGCCCTGCAGATGGTATAATGGTTATGTCACGGGATTCCCATGTAGTTGCCCATGGTTCGAGTACCAGACTCGGTGGCTTAAAACTCACACTGGTGCGTGTGCATGCATGCTCAAGATCCCAAGAGGAGAATGGAGGAGGAGGGATTGCAGCGTGGTCATCCTCCTGGGGGGTAATTTCTCGCTTTATGTCTCTGTCTCTCTGGCAAGTGCACATCCCTATAGCAAACACCTCTCTTAAAAACAAAAAAGAGGGAACCAGCAGTTAGCGAATGGCTATGTCACTGGACTCCCACATAGTCGACCGTGGTTCACGTCCCGGACCCGGTGGCTTAAAACTCACGCCAGGCATGTGTGCGTGCGTGCCCAAGATCCTGAGAGGAGAATGGAGGAGAAGGGATTGCGGCGTGACCATCCTCCCTGGGGGGTGATTTCTCGCTTTCTGTCTCTGTCTCTCTCTGTCTATCTGGCAAGCGCACGCACCCTATAGCGAAAACCTCTCAAAACAAAACAAAACAAAACAAAAAAAACAAAAAAGAAAAAACTATATATGCATTTTAAGTTTTTTATTCACCCTGGTAAACTCATACTTTAATTCTATTTTTCCATGAACTTTTTGAAGTACCCGCATAATGTATAATACATTTTTTTGTTTTTTACTTTTATTTATTTTTTTTCCAGGATTGGTGAACAAAATAGGAACAACTTGAATGAACAGGAAATAGTTGCTTTTAAGTGTATCAACTTTTGGTTGATTTTTGGAGGTTCTATATTGCAGTTTCTAAAATTATTATAACTGAGTAGATTCTAAGAGTCACAGACCTACCTATTCAAAGTATTAAAGGAAATTATGGAAGTGAAAGAGTTAAAAACTATCAAACTTTTTTTTTTTTTTTTGAGAGGTTTTTGCTATAGGGCGCGTGCTCTCGCCAGAAAGACAGAGAGAGACAGAGAGACAGAAAGCAAGAAATCACCCCCCAGGGGGGATGGCCACACTGCAATCCCTTCTCTATTCTCCTCTCGAGATCTTGGGCATGCATGCACATGCCCTCGGCATGAGTTTAAGCCACTGGGTCTGGGACTCAAACCGCAGTCCAGTGACAGTCATTATTACGTCAACTGCTGGTCTCAAAAACTATCAAACTTTTTGTGTAGGTAAATGATGTAATGAAAAGAGAGATTTTTCTCAACATCCAAAGTCTTTGCCTCCAAAAATGAAACCAAACCAAACTCCCAAATTGATTCTGTGTAGTTCTAAACCACATCACTGGAATGTACATTTTCAAATGAGGACTTCATAGAATTTATGTAATTAATAAAATTTCAAGGCAATTTGCATTAGGATTATGTGCTTAATTCAATACTTAACAGCTCCCACTTGGCCAAGCGCCACTCCAGACAGTGCTATTAGGTTAGCTGACTCATATTTGCTTCTTCTTTGCATTGCTTGTGTGAGGCAGTGATTTCTGGATTAGTAAAAATACACACGTGTGAGTAAGCGTAGACTGATAAGCGTGCCATTTCAGAAGGCTTATAAAGGAATTAATTTATATTTAACCAGTGCTACTTACTGCCTTTCTTCTCAGTGTACACTTGTTATCGTTACTTCCAGGTAGAAGAAAAAGGAAAAGCTTTTCTATAAATCAGGAAAACTAGTGATTGACTGCAGGCCTGATATGTGTTGTTATAAATAGTTATGACAAAGACATGGCCAAATTCTTTAGAATGTATTGTCTTTTCATTATGTAACAGAAACTAACATCAGAAAATAATACAGCCTTTAGATATTAGTTGTTTTTTTTTTTTTTTTTTTTTTTTTTTTGGGAGAGGTTTTTTGCTATAGGGCGCGTGCGCTCGCCAGACAGACAGAGAGAGACATAGAGACAGAAAGCGAGAAATCACCCCCCAGAGGGGATGGTCACGCCGCAATCCCTTCTCCTCCATTCTCCTCTCAGGATCTTGGGCACGCACGCACACGCGCCCGGCGTGAGTTGTAAGCCACCGGGTCCAAGACGCGAACCGCGGTCGACTACGTGGGAGTCCAGCGACATAGCCATTACGCTAACTGCTGGTTCCCTAGATATTAGTTTTGACCTTCACTTTTTACGTTCCACAGGTAGCTTATTAATAAAAGAAATCTTTTTTTTTTTTTTTTTTGCTGAGGTAACTTAAGTGCCCAACAACTGATGAATGGATAAAAAACTAGGAAACACACACACACACACACACAAACACACACACACTATTCAGCCATAAAAAAGAAATCCTGTTAGTTAAGGCAAAATGAATATACATGGAGGAAATAATGCTAAGTGAAATAAGCCAGGCTTTGGAAGACAACAACTGTATGTCTTCACTCATGAGAGGAAGCTAAAGGCTTTGATGGTATAGAAGAAGAAAGTGTAGTTGTGGATACCAAAGCTGGAAAAAGGATGATGAAGGAGGATGGGAATAACTTTGTTTACAGGTACAAGAGAGTTTGAAAATAAGTGTAATGGGTTATACAACAGTATAGCACAGCAGAGGAGAGGTAGTTGTTGGCCATTCAATACTTATTTTAAAATAACCAGAAGAGCAGGTTTCCATGGAACGTAACAGAAACTAATGAGCAACAGCGAAGCTGGTTGATATGCTTCTTTTCCAAATATCATCATTACACATGGTCTACACATTTTGGAAAACCATATTGTGCCCTAAAAAGACTAATACGTATTTATTTGTTAATTAGAACTTAAGAGCAAAAATTCTTATTTAAAAATAACTATCCAAGGAGTCACTGGATTCCCACATGGTCAACTATGGTTCGAGTCCCAGACCTGGCAGCTTGAAACTCATGCCAGGTGAATGTGCATGTGTGTGCCCAAAATACCAAGAGGAGAATGGAAGAGAAGGGACTGTGGTATGGCTATCCTCCCAGGAGCCTGATTTCCTGATTTCTGTCTTTCTGTCTCTCTCTGTCTCTTTGGCAAGCATGCAAGCCCTACAGGAAAAATCTTTCTTTAAAAATAAAAATAAAAATAGCTATCTAGAAATTACATTTCTTCAGTCTAATATTTTTATATTAACAATATTGGTGTTTTATTTTTTTACTCAAAAGAATATATAAACCAAACTCAAAGATAAAATTTTGCCAAACAGGACTTTTTAGAAAACTTAAGGAACTAGATAAATAGAAGGAATTTTTTCCCATGATCTTTACTTACATGAAGTGCCACCCAGCTTAACATTTATTCAGGAATATTCTGTTTCTGAACCATATTTGATACATTTTTCTCCACCAAAACCTGTCCCTATGTGCTGGAAATATCCTTATAGCCCAGGAATGTGCAGGGCCTGGGCATTAAATTTAATTCACTTTCCATGCCTGACCTGATCCTTCTTAATCATGGCAGTACTATCCCTTTCTCAGCCATCTGCCCCACTGCATAATATCTGTATTTTCAATGATGTTTCAATATCTCCAAGAGAGAACATCATGCAAAGTAGAAATTGCCTTGCTTTGGAGAGAGCAGACCTGGGTTCTAGTTGAAGCTTTGTCATTGACCAACTGTTGTCATGCTGTTTCCTAATTTATGAAATGGCATGAGTGATGCCCACCCTACATACCTCACAGGATCACTGCAAAGCATCAATACCCACTTCCAAAGCAATAGAGCCCTTTGGTAATAGACGCCAGGATTGGAGACACCTATTTCTTTACTCCTACTACCAGTTTTACAAAGGAGAAAAGCTATGTCTCATACATCTTCTAGTTCCTTGATATTTCATTGATTGTTTGGATGATGGTTGACATTTCTGTCATGGCCACTCCATAGTCCCTAGGCAAGATATTCTTGAAAATATTTGGCCTATAATATATCTATCACCGTTTGTCTAAACCCAAAGAAACACACCCTACTTAGATAAGAATGTTGTTTTCTAACAGAAGATAAAACTCAGGGAGTTCCAAGAGTTCTACTGGGTACCACAAGCTAGAATCTTACAACTAAAAGTTGACTGTGCGTAAGTCATCATTGCAATGGCTCTTAATGAATTGGCATTGATATGTAGGAAAATGACATATGAAATAGATTTTAATAATCAATAGCTGTTACTTACCATTGCAGACCCAACGCGACTGACTTTGATGGGATTCCCTCTGCCGGAAAGGTCCATCTGAGCCTTGTCCATCACAAACAGGCAAGCATCGAGGATACCATCCTCAAACTATTTGGCAAAAAAATTGAGATATGATTTAGTGTCCACACCGCAAACAAGATACTCTCTGATTAAGAAAAAACGAAATGAAAATGCAACATAATGTTTAGAAAAGTGTATTTCTATATAGTAATCACCCATCAACTGTAAAATGAAATACTAAAATGGAAGAAAGTAGACATCCTTGGGACCAGCAGTTAGCGTAATGGCTACGTTGTTGGACTCCCACGTAGTCGACCGCAGTTCTCGTCCCGGACCCGGTGGCTTAAAACTCACACCGGGCCCATGTGTGTGCGTGCCCAAGATCCCGAGAGGAGAACGGAGAAGGGATTGTGGCATGGCCATCCCCGCTGGGGGGTGATTTCTCGCTTTCTGTCTCTCTGTCTCTGTCTGTCTGATGAGCGCACGCGCCCTATAGCAAAAACCTATTAAAAAAAAAACAAGCCAGAGATATAAGCAAAATTACTCAGGGAGTGGTTTCTTCAGGGATCATGAACTAGATTGAAGTTCTTCAAAAAATAATACAAATTAATTTAGAAGGTCTTTCCAACTTTTAGGCTCCAGTGCCCAAGGTGAAGGATGCACAATTTACCAAAGTCAGCCCAGAGTCTCAAGACTTTGAAAATCCATGAACCCTTGTGCATTTTGAAAACAGAGGTAAGTAGTGCTCACAGTTATCATGGGATGGTACTTTAGGCCTATTTATCTTGTACCCCAAATAGTAGGAGACCACATGGAACAAATGTTCCTTCTTCCGTGACAAGGTGGGTCCTAGGGTCAAGGAGAGGGCAAAAAGGCTTCTAGAGAAAGCAGATTACATTTTCAGGGAAAGAATCTGGGAGCCAGTTCAATTTCCTTAGGAAGAACTGCTACCTACAGGCAATACCAGAATTTTCTTAAAAAGGAATAAAGACCAAGTAATAATGAAATGTCAAGATGGGGTGATTGCGCTGGTCTTGTGTCTCCCTGGAAGAGAAATTGCCTCAAATACAGAAACCTTCTCTTACACATCTAAGTACTTGTGGCAGAAACCAGTCTTAACGGCTACTTACCATGTAATTCTTTATTAAATCCAGTTAGAATACCAGTTCTGGATTTACCTCGAACTGGTGGGATGGAGACTATACTGGGTAACTCTACTAATTCTTCAAGTATATAAATAGCTAATTATTCTGGTTCTTAGTAAGCAACACCTCTTAGCTGTGTTTGTAGGACGTGGTATCAACTAACCGGAGGGTTAAAGAAGTACTTAAAGAACTCGTTTCTTTGCATCACTGCAGACAGATGGTTTAGCTGGTTATTTTGGTCCAAGGACCCAAACTGATGTCCTCTCTGAATGCAGCAGATAGACAGTGGCTGTATTCACAGCTGCTTGCTCAAAGGCATACCAGCTATACTGGGGACAGCCTTCCGATGTTCTTCCCACCTTCCTTGATGACTTCTTTCCTTATTAGCTATTTCTATATTATCGTATTGGGGGGTCATAAATAGAATCACACTTGAAGGATGCAAGACAAAAGCTTCAGGTAGATTGTAATCAGAGGCTGCATGTCACCAAGAAAGGGGAGGACTTGCAGGCAGGAAGCAGATGGGAATCCAAAAACAAGGTAGGCACACAGAAATCATAGGTTCATGGGACTAGCAGTTGGTGTAATGCCTATGTCGCTGGACTCCTATGTAGCCAACCATGGTTTGAGTCTCAGGCTCGGTGGCTTAAATTCACACTGGGCACGTGTGTGTGCGTGCCCAAGATCCCGAGAGGAGAATGGAGGAGAAGGGATTGCGGTGTGGCATGGCCATCCCCCCGGGGGCTGATTTCTTGCTTTCTGTTTCTCTGTGCAAGTGCACACGCCCTATAGCTAAAGCCTCTCAAAAAAAAAAAAAAAATGCATTTGTGGAACTTCAGAAAGGCAGGGGGCAAGCCTGAGCATAGGACCCGTGGTTCTCCAGAGACAGGGAGAAGGAGCTTGTCATAATGCTGAGTACGTAAGGTGAGAGCTCGTGATGACATGGGTAGCAATGGTCAGGCTGGAGCAGTGGGCAAGGGACACCGGGAGATCCCAGGAAGTCAAGTGAGGCATCGAGAGCCAAAAAAAATACCATGTGATCTGGGGGGCCCAATTCTGTGAAGTTTCCCTGCTGGAGACCCAGAACAATAAGGGTAATTCCAGCTATCCTAGCCACAACTCTGAGAAAGGAGACATTGACTTGCTCTTGCGTTCCTAGTTTTAAACTTGTTTTTGAATGATAGGACATGCATTCATTTATGGAAACATGGTCAAATAGCATTCATTTGCTTCATTGTTAAAAATATCAAAGTAAAGGGACCAGCAGATGGCATGGTGGTTAAAGTATTGAATTCCCACATGAATGAGTGTGGTTCAAGTGCCAGACCTGGAGGCTTGAAAATCACATGCTGGGTGTATGTGCATGTGTGCCCAAAAATCCCAAGAGAAGAACGGAGGGGAAGGAATTGCTTTGTGGTTACCCCCCTAGGAGGTTGGTTGTTTCCCTCTTTCTCCTGTCCCTTCTCTCTCTCTCTTTCTCCCTGGAGAGTACATGGGTCCTATGGCAAAATACTAAAACAACAACAACAACAACAAACTAAAATAGCTTGAATTATTGAATATCTGTAAAAACAATACCCTTTGAGACTATATTTACATGGTAGCTTGGGGTTGCAGCTGATGAAATGTTTCTATGTCAAAGCTCAGTGGGCCCTCCTTTGACAAAATGGTAAAACACTTTTGTTTCTATCTTAAAGATGTATTTTGAGATAGAGAGACCCCCAACAGAATCTTCATGCTGTGATCCACCCCCAGCCTAGTCAGCCAACATCATGAGCTCCCATGTGTGTGAACTACATGTGTAGGAAGACCTCGGGTCTTGAACTCGCGACTGTCCCATTGGAATCCAGCATGGTAGAGCATTGTTACTGTGGAGCCACCCACTGTTTTGATAACACTATTTTTGAATTTGTTGTATCCTAGGCTAACACTTTCCTTTAAAAAGTTCATTTTTTTGAGTTGGGCACACACATTTTAACATTTGTTGCATCATTATCACAATACATCTCTTTATAAAGAAAGGGAAACTTAAGTCCATTCCAGGTCCAGCTAATGAGATCTCATGGTACTAAGATGCCAAAGCATTTCTCAAAAGAATGGCACATTCTCCTTAGAACTTCTGATGTCTGTAGCATTGCAATAACTGAAGACGCGTGGTTTCAGCTGATAAATTATGCAGTTGTCTTTATAAGGCTCTACTCTTAAGCTCGCTGTCTTGGAGTCTCAGATCCTGGAAAGCAGGAAATTGCGCTTGTCTCCAATCTATATATGACACCCGGCAGTGATTCAAGCGACAAAAATATTAAGTAAAAATGTCCTTGACAGTGACAAATTTTCAATGGCTCACCTGACCATAGCTCCAGCTTCTAGTTTTGATGTCATTGACGTCTCCGTAAAAAATGACACCGATGTCGTTCAGGACATACTCTTCTCTTTCTTTCTCATCATCCAGATACACAGCATCCTCTGCAGCATGATTTAAACATAATGACCATGACCAAAGCACACTCTTTATAAATACTTGCAAGTTATTTTGTTCCTCAACTGCAATGTAATCAGTTAAATAATAAAAGAAATTCTTTTGTTTCACTACACATAGCTCATTTTCTAATACTGGGTCGGCGGAAAAGTCAGGATGCATTTTTGTGTTAAAAATAAAAACAGAAAAATATGTTATGACTTTTCTGGTGACCCAATATTTTTAGCCTCAATGGACCTAATCAGCACCAAAAATCAATCTATAAATAATGACATTGGTCAACAAAATGCTCACAAACTCTGTCTCTTTAAGTTACAGGTAGTACAATTAAATGGACATGGCTCATTAAACATTGTATGATTCCAGGGTATTAGTAGTTTCAAAATCAGAATTCTATAATGCAGATGCAAATCTGCAACGCAGATTGGGACAAGCAGATGGCATAATGGTTACATCACTGGACTCCCATGTAGTTGACTGCGGTTCAAGTCCTGGACCAGGTGGCTTAAAACTCACACTGAGTGTGTGTGCATGTATCCCCAAGATCCTGAGAGGAGAATGGAGGAGAAGGGATTGCATCATGGCCATCCCCCCTGGGGAGTGATTTCTTTTCTGTCTCTCTGTCTCTCTGGTGAGCATACATGCTCTATAGCAAAAATCTCTCTCTAAAAAAAATAAAATCTCCAAAAAAAAAAGTTGCATTTTCACTGCTGACCAGTCTAGAATTTTATGTACATTTTTTATAAATTTTATATAAACCACACAATATGTGCTTTTTTCAGAGGCCTAACTTCTTTCAGGCTGCATTGTTTTGAGATTCACTCATGTTGCTGTGTCAATAATTCATTTCTCCCGAAGTTGTTATATTTTTCCAGAAAATTCCAGAGTTATGTAACAAAGGTATCCCATCACATAGTATTACTTAAAAAAAAAAAGGGGGGGGGGGAATCCAAAATTTTTCACACAATAAAACAGATAATTATTAAAATATATTTTGGAGACTTTTTAATGATACCAGAAACTGCAGATGTAACAAAACAAAAACTTACACGTGGAACACAAATTATACATAAAATATGTATGGTTATGTAAAAATATAAAGGAAAAAACCCTAAGGATAATTTGGCCAAGATAACTGATATATTCATCTGCCTTCATAATTACTGCATATTACTTGGAATGAGTGAAAAAAAATGTACACTCAAATTCACATCAGTGAAGAGGGGGCAAGAAAGCATGTCATTAGTATGTCTAGAAGAATTTAGAAATTTCTAAAATAAAACAAAAACAAAGATAAGAAATGTCTGAGAAGAGGTATAGAAGACATCCAGAGTCCAGCGTCTGGCCAAAGGGCATTTTATTACTTAAAAAAAAAGATAAAATGAAGAATATTTTTTTAAATAATTATTTTATTTTAGCTTTATTTATTATTATTGTTACTTTCCAGTTTGATCAGACAGACACAGCGAGAGAGAGAAAGTGAGAAAGCAAGCCACCAGATTCAGGACTTAAACCACGGTCGGCCATGTGGGACTCCAACGCCTTTAACCACCACACCACCTGCCAGCCCAAATGAAGAATATTACCACATACATTTCTCCTTTGGAGAACATAAGTCGTGTTTTTGAAAAACCATATTGTGTCCTTTGGAGATGTACAACAATTAAATGTGAAGAAGAAATTTATAAATGAAAAAAATTGTCAAAGAGTTAATAAAAGAAAAGGAGAAACATCCCAAGGCTGAAAAAATGACTTACTAAATGTGGTAAACACACATGCCAATGAACAAAAACAAACAAACAAAACACCCGGATGCGAATACTGTTTCAAAATCAAAATTTCAAAGACAACTTAAACTTTGAAGGGCTTTAAACTCCATATTATCAATGAAATTGGAACTATGACTAACAATTGCAACCTGTTCTCTCTTCAAAAATTGCTATTTTTCTACTTTAAAACATGCTAAGAAGGTAGAGCTGCTGTTAAGTGTTCCTATTACACAGAAAACTTAAAGAAGGAAGGAAGCAAATGTGGTTGTGATTGTTATGTTTATGGGATGGATTGTCATGATGTTTTCATGGGTGTATACTTACCTCCAGGCTCATCAAGTTATATTATGGACATTAAAAATGTACAGCTTTTCTATGTCAATCATACCGCAATAAGGTGGCTTAACTTTTTTTGTTTTATCCACAATAAATGAATGAGCAAATAAATATTAATAAATAAAACTGTAATTTCTAGCCCTGTCTACCAAAAACCCTCATCTCCTCCACACTCTTTGAACCAAAGATACTGGGTTCCTTAAGAGAAACGACTCATTATAGTTCTGGGTCAGGAAATGTACAAGACCAGCCTGAAATATTTCCTCCTGCCAGCAAACAAGGAAATGATCAAAGATTCTAAAGGTCATGATGAAGGAATCAGGTGCCAGTTGAAAAGGAGTCTCACTTGAAGAAAATGGAAAAATTCAAAAATAAAAAAAAGATCGTCTCTCAGATGGGAACATATCAAATATTTCAATATTTGTACATTTATAATGATTTTAAAAATTCACAGGTCACCTTTGTAGAGTGCTTGGAATCAACTCAGTCATCTTAAAACTGAGGGCTAAGGAAAGAAACAGTTATCTAGGCATTCTTACGAGTTCTACCTCAAGGTAACAAAATAGTTGGTGGTAATCATGTAGAAAAAGGGCGTAAGAAGGATGCATTCACTTCGCAATCCCTAGTGAAACGGTAGATCTAGGATGAAATTATTGGTTAAAAGGGAAAATTCATAGTGGGTGGATGAAACTAATAAAACCTGATCTCACGATAAATCTCAGCATATGCATCTCCTGATAGGAGGAAGGCGCTGGGAAGCACGTGACCTGACTTAGGAAGCATTATTGCACTTTCCTTCCCACTCTTGAAACAAACACCTGAAGTGGAATCTGAGCGAGTCTCTAGCTCTAACTAACTGCTGAACAGAAAACACCACAAGGATTAGAGAAAATATTTCATGACACCAGGGAACGATATCCGCAAAACTCGGAATGTGGAAAGTTCTACACGACAAATGACGCAGTTTCAGCCATGAGGTGATGACATGAATAAAAAAAAAATATATCAGATGAAGATTTTTCTAGAACAAAAGATTTAAGAGAAAGACTAACCAAGGTTAATTTCTAGACCTGGATCCAAACAACATACTGTAAAAAGATATTATGTAGACATGGGGGAAATTTGATTAAGGACAAATCTTTAGATAATACTAAGGAAGTTTTGATGATCATAGTAACTCTAGTAAATAATAAATATACATATTAGGTATACATATGTGTGTGTATTACTATATATATGTGTGTGTGTATATATACTGTATATAGTATGTGTGTGTGTGTGTGTGTATATATATATGTATACTATATATATAGAAAGAGAGACTTCAAAAATGTTCTAGGGACCAGCAGTTAGTGTAATGGCTATGTCGCTGGACTCCCACGTAGTCAACTGCAGTTCACATCCCGGACCCGGTGGCTTAAAACTCATGCCAGGAGCGTGTGCGTGTGTGCCCAAGATCCCAAGAGGAGAATGGAGAAGGGATTGCGGTGTGGTCATCCCCCCTGGGGGGTGATTTCTCGCTTTCTGTCTCTCTGTCTCTCTCTGTCGGTCTGGCGAGCGCACGCGCCCTATAGCAAAAACCTCTCAAAAAAAAATGTTCTAGAAAAATGGCATTAAAGCACAAGTTAATTTTGGTGCAAAAAAGTTTTGAAATCTGGATTAGTGGTGGTGTGGTGGTTAAAGTGGCTGGATAACACATAGACAATTCATAATTCAAATCCCAGACCTGGTGACTTGAGAAGCATCCCAGGCGTGTGTCTGTGTGTGTGTGTGTGTGTGTGTATCCAAAATCCTGAGAGGAGAATAGAGGAGAAGGGATTGTGGTATGGCTTTTTCCTAGAGTGGAGGGGGATGATTTCTTACTTTCTCTCTCTTTCTCTCTCTCTCACTAGTGCACACACCCCACAGCAAATTTTAAAAAAAAAATGAAATTTTGAAATCCATGCTTAGTTTTTTAATAATAGTAAAATTTATTTTTCATGAATTTTTTGATGACCCCTTGCAGATTATATATTGGGTTGTAGGAAGTCACAACACTGTTTTGTATAAAATTATAGAAAAACAAAGTCATGATTTTTCCAATGACCCAATATATGCACATACATAATAAGCATATACACACATATATTCACAAATGCAAAATACACACATACACACACACATCTAATGGGGCAAAATCGTAATAATGGTTGTGTCTGAGATAAATATAAATCAACAGCCATTGTATGATTCTTCCTACCTTTGAGTTTGTATGAAAATTTTTATAGTAACAACAACCTTGCCAGAGAGCATAACAGAAGATTTCACTAAAGGAAAACATACAACATATTTCTAACTGGATGTGAAAATCCAATATTCTAACAATACAAATTCTCTATAGTCAATGTGAATCCAACCAAAATTTCACTCAAATTTTTAAAACTTTGCCTACTGATTCAAAGGGGAGGACAGTGAGAAATGGGGAGGGGCGAGAAGGAGACAATTAAAGAGAAGAAAGAAGCAAAACACTTAGGGGACACAAAATGGAAAGAATCTGTTGATTATAATTAACATATAAGACAATGTCTTTGACTGGACTGATATACACTGTATTCATGATAGGAAAATTCATTTGATATGTTGTAATGATACATATGATTTAAATAAATTTGGGACCAGCAGAGGGTGTAATATTTACATGGCTGGACTCCCACATAGTCAACCGTGGTTCGAGTCCCGGACCTGGTGGCTTAAAACTCACACTGGGTGCATGTATGTGTGTGCCCAAAATCTTGAGAGGAGAATAAAGGAAAAGGGACTGTGGTGTGGTCATTCCTCCCTGGGGGGTGATTTCTCACTTTCTGTCTCTCTGTCTCTTTGGCGAGCACATACACCCTATAGCAAAAATCTCTCCAAAAAATTAAATTAATGAATAATGATAAATCTGACTAATACATGGTGTTTTGACAATGGGCTATCTGAATGAGAAAAAAATTTTAGTAAGGTCTCTTTCTCCCATCATCTACAAAATTTATCTATAGATTTCAGAGGCACAAGCCCGCTTTTCCTGTTAATCCTTAACTCACTTAAAATGTTCCAGATGTGAAAGGGTAGAGAAACACATCATGCAATAAATATATAAAAAGCAGCTGAACTTCATAATACTTAAAAAATACATTAAAAAATTAAAATAACCATAGGAAATACCTCAACTTTCTTACCATTCCGCAAATATAAAAACTAGAAATGCCTAGTATCAATGCAGATACAGAGGTAGATATTCTCATGTACTGTGGCAATAGTGTAAAACAATGCCACCTTTTTAAAGGGTAATTTGGTAGTATCTATGCAAATTTAAAATGTGAATTCACTTTGACCAAGCAATACCATTTCTAGGTGCCTATTCACGAAACACATTTGTACCAAATATATGTGCACCATTTAATACATTATGGTGGGTTATAGTGAAAATAGCAAACAATCCGAGTACTTACAAATGAAATACCAAATTAATTGTGATACAACCATACCCAGCAGCCATTAGAAAGAATATTGGTGTTTTGATAGAGGGACACTTCTGAGATATTCCGTGTGAGCAAGTAAGGTACACAGCCATGTGTATGACATAACCTCGTTTGTGATTAGAAAAATATAAACTCTGGAGTGTATATGTATGGATTTTTAATTTTTTTAGAGAGAGGTTTTTCCTATAGGGCGCATGTGCTCGCCAGAGAGACAGAAAGAGACAGAGGGATAGAAAGCGAGAAATCACCCCCCAAGGGGGATGGCCATGCCACAATCCCTTCTCCCTCATTCTCCTCTTGGAATTCTAGACACACAGGCACACGTGCCCAACAAAAGTTTTAAACCACCAGGTCCGGGACTTGAACCACGGTTGATTATGTGGGAGTTTAGCAACATAACCATTATGCCATCTCCTGGGCCCTGTGTATGGATATTAATATCTAAATGAGAGCAAAGTATCTGGAACCATATACACAGTTAAAGTCAGGTTTTTTGGGGGGGAGTTTTTCTAAGATTAGTGATTATCATATATATGTGTATGGTATATACATGTATATTTGAAAAAGACAATGTTTTCAATTACCTGTCAATTAAAATCATGCAAAAATAGAATAACTATAACTTAAAATGCACTAAATGTTAACAATGGATATCTCTGATTTATTTATATACCTGAGTTCTTTTTATGGCTTCATTGTTTTTATTTCCACAGTAAGACTTTAGCATCAAAAAAGTTATTTTTAAAAATGTGTTTGCATCTTAGTGAAGCTACCTATTTAATGAAGGGGTTGACAAGTCTAATTTTTTACATTTTCTTTATTCATGATAGAGTGTGTACATGCATAGATGAGAATGAGAGAGAGAAAAAACACCTCCTAGTGAGTCCTGGTCATGCCACAATCCTTCTCCTTTCAATTCTCCATCCTGTCAGATCCCGAGCACATGCCCATTTGCCTGGGGATTTGAACCCCAGTTACCATGTGGGATCTGCCTTCCTCAACAGCTCTTAATTGCTGCACTATGGGCTGGCCCAATAAGTCTAATCTTTATGATTTTTTTTTCTTTTTTTCAGAGCAATGGGTATACTTTTTAAAATGATCAATGTCCTTATTAAATTTCATGATATAAATACAACTTTTCTCCTTTTTAAAATGTTCCTGTACCCTTTTCTTCCCTACATAGACTGGATTCAGTCTCGTTCCTGTAGTGCTATGGATTCTGAGGTAACAGAATCCATCGTCTATCTCCTGCTATGTGGAGATGGCCATTTAATTTAATTATTGATCGAACAAGCATGTGTACAACATATTTTCTAAGTTCCAGGAGCTTTCTAAGTGCTACATAAGAACATATTCATTCATTAAAACTTCTGTCCCTATAAGGATGATATCCCTGTTTTATAAACTGAAGCAGAGAGAGGTAAAACAGCTCTACCAAGGCCATATTGCTAAGTGAGTTCTAAAATTTCACAGCCCACAATTTTATTTTTGCTAGTGAGAGCAAAGCCAGGGTATATGTCTAGAGCTGCTTTCTGTCTGGGCTATGACTGGAGTCCAGGGGTCAGCCCTGGCACAGTGCCTCGGATCTGGTAGGAAATCAACGAATGTTCTCTGAAAGAGTGAGAGATGGAGACAATGCTTGGGCTTAGGGAGTGAGAGAGAAGTCCAGGAGAATGAAGGATTTACCTTTGGGCTTTGAGTTACTATTGATGGGAAGTTATAAATTTAGGTGGCAAACTGTGAATAAGGAGGAGTTCTGTAGCTCAAGACGAAGCCGCCTTTTCCTTCCAGCAGCTGAATTCAATCTTACCTCAAAGCAGCAGGCATAATCATGAATCCACAAGAAGGTAAGATAGTCAAATGAGAAGCTTCCATTTTAATTTTAAATGCACTTAGGATGGTGAAAGAAGATTGAGGGTGGAAAGCGATGCTTCGCATCTACTGTTTTTATTCAAATCTGTCACTTTAAAATATAGTTGTCCAAAGGCAGGTTAAAAAAAAATTACATCCGATAGGGGAAACTCCCCCAAACTTCCCTGTTTGAAAGGCTAACAAAAATAGGAAAATGTAATCATTTGCCTCTAGAGATTTTTGTTGTTGGCTGTTCAGGTTTGTCATTACATTTTTGATTTGCTTCAGAGGAGTAGTGGGGTTTTACTGGTTCCAGGGGGGAAGCTGGTTCTCCACTTAGAGACGTGAAGGACTTTGCTAATAGGGAACACAAAGAACAAGTACCTAACTGTTCCAGAACCCCAACATTTGTGCTGTTGGAAGGTAGGGGTGTGTGTGTGTGCATGGGTGTAGGTGGAGTTGGGAGCCATGCCTCTGGACTACATGAGGACTGAGAGGAGACACCCAGTCTAGATAGCTTACAGAGTAGCACTAGGCATACCAAGAATTTGTGATCTGAAGTCAGCGCTGGCACACCACCACCACGACAATAAAACTCAGGAGGAAAACAGATGGCACACGGCGTCATCGGTGAGTGTGA
The DNA here is from genome assembly GCA_026018925.1 of Tupaia tana. Taxonomy (NCBI): domain Eukaryota; kingdom Metazoa; phylum Chordata; class Mammalia; order Scandentia; family Tupaiidae; genus Tupaia; species Tupaia tana. The sequence continues at coordinate 28,151,252 of JAKSZU010000024.1, read as the reverse complement.
CACATGATCTTCATCCACTGCCCCATAGCAGCCACCAGAACACACCTTCTGAGCACTTTGTAAACAACCACCCTTCCAGGGTGACTAACAATTTATGTCAGGCAAGTGGTAAAGAATGATGATCTCATTTATTTTACGGTTCCTCTGGTGGGAAGAGTGGGGTAGTTAGAAAAAAAGAAAATTGTGGGCTGTGAAATTTTAGGACTCACTTACAGGGCTGGTTTCAAGCACCTTTGGAAATTACCACTGGCCTTTCCACCCAGAGAAAGTAAGAATTTATAACAGACATGTAAAAATGAATGCGGAGCCTATTGATTTTAGTATCTGGATGGCCTCCTTGGGAGGAAGAGGGCCATTCATCACAGCATGGGCTGAACATTTCCGTCTGCTTATTTACATGCTATCTTAAAGTTAAAGTAAGTCCTATTTCCAAAATCATTAGGCTCAAACTCAGCAGGGTGAGCTCAGGGATCACAAAAAAGGATAGTGCCAGAAATGCCATCCTACAAGGTATCTTCCAAGAGGCTGACAGTTTAACTCAGAGTTTGCTCTTGTTCCTGATCCTTTAGAAAGAATAATGGTTTGGCCCCAGCAAAGCATGCCAGCTTTTTAGTGAAGGGAGGAATTTAGTGCAAAGGGACAAGGAACAACTTCTACTTGCCTCCCCTTTATATAAAACCAAGTATCACTAAAGAAAGAGAAAGACTTATAGTGGGAGAATGTAATCACTCTTGGAGGGAGTGGCTTCCTCTGCAGAGCAAATGTGACTCCAGATTGATGTCACCATGATATGTTTCCCCATCTCAAAGTAAATCAGAAAGGACAGCAAGCTCTAGCAGGTTGCATATACAGTAGGCACATCAGGGGGAACTTCCTGTTTGTGGGAGTTGCAAGACACCGGTGTGTATAAAGGAAAGACATTCCTCAGCTTTTTATTCTGGAAGGTTCTATACAGCCATCTATAAAGCAAGACCTCTAGGTCTTATGAACTTAGTACTTACGAACCCTGAAATGGGAGAAAAGCATGACACACAGGCAAAGTTTCCTCCACAGTTGGCCCCATTTTCTTTCCTTGCAAACATGTGACATTATTCTACAGCGCGTACCAGCTTGGGAAGTTTATTCGATTTGTGCTAATTTCCCAGTTTTGCTGGTTAAGGACTTTTTAGTATACTTAGATATCTTTAGAGAGAGACTATTATTCATGAAGCAGCTCTACAAAGAAAATGTCAGAGCTTCTTTACTTAGCATATATTCTCTAAGGGAGCTGGTGCCCTTGTTGGCATGCTTTCATTTTTTTTTTTTTCCTAGATAAAGCTTTCATTTGATCTTACAGAGAGCAACCTGGTCTTTCTTCTTATTTATTTATTTATTTTTAAGGTCAGGGCTGTCTAACATTGAATAGATCTTCATAGACGCATCCTAGCCAACTGTCTATTTCTTGCTTCTCTAGCTATACAAGACCAGATACCAATGGCTTTTATTTTAAATATACGAGGGCCAAGTCAGCCATGTGGCCCTAGTGGTTAAGAGCATCAGATCCAAATGGCTCTGACTGCAGTTCTAATCCTGGCCCTTGCAGCTTGAAAACATGTCGCACACATGTGTATGCGTGCACAAAATCCCAATAGGGTGGGGAAATAGAGAAGAAAGTGTTGTGACATGACGATGTCACCCACCTTCTCCCACCTTTCACCCACCTTCTCCCTCTTTTTCCCTCTCCTCTCTGTCTCTCTCTGGCAAGCAAACATACTCTGCAAAATATATAAATATATATATATATATATATATATATATATATATATATATATATATGTATGTATTTATAAGGCTTACTTGAGTGTGTCAGGATTCCCAATTTTTTTTCTTAATATTTATTTAATTTTATTTTTTTTATTAATATTTTAAAATTTGACCAGAGAGAGAGAGAGAGGGAAAGTGAAAAAGCAAGTCGCCAGGTCTGGGACACGAACACTGATTGGCCATGTGGAAGTCCAGCACCATGCCACCTTCTGCCCCAGGATATCCAAGTTTCAATCCCAGTTTGTATCCTAATTTCTACATGACCCTGAGAAATTTATGTAACATCAAGCAGACCATTTCCTCTCTTGAAATATGAATTCAATAATCCTCTCAGCCTCTCAGAGTGATTGGTGGTTATCAATGCAGTTCAGCAAGCACTCACTGAACTTCAAGTCTGTGCTAGGCATCATACAAAACTGAGTGAGATAAGGACTGTGTTTTCCAAAACATAACCATGCTCTTTCCAGAAACATCTTGTAAATAGCTTTGGACCTTAATCCTGGGGTCATCTCTATGCCATTGTCAAGAGTGTTGGGAACCAGCAGTTAGCGTAATGGCTATGTCGCTGGACTCCCACGTAGTTGACCGCAGTTCGCGTCCCGGACCCGGTGGCTTAAAACTCACGCCGGGCGCGTGTGCGTGCGTGCCCAAGATCCCGAGAGGAGAATGGAGGAGAAGGGATTGCGACGTGACCATCCCCCATGGGGGGTAATTTCTCGCTTTCTGTCTCTCTGTCTCTGTCTGTCTACCGAGCGCACGCGCCCTATAGCGAAAACCTCTCAAAAAAAAAAAAAAATGAGTGTTTTCTTTGCGTTCTTTGGGATTCATCCCTTCTGATTGTAGTGTCATACTTGGTTTGGAAAAGGGTGAATGATTCTCTCAGTGGCTCAGACACTGGGTAAGTGACTAATACTACTATTTTCTTTAGCAGAACACTTGAATAAATTAAGGCTTAAGATTTTCATACTGTACCTCATAAATTTGTATAGTTAGTATATGTAAAACCGAAATTACAATAGAAATTTTTCACATAAGCTTTATTAAATTTGCTTAACAATTCAATTAATCAACTGTTTGGTAGTGCATATAAGCACTTCATAGGGGCTAGAGCATATACAGAGACAACCACCGGCTAGTCTCCCCACTCCCTGACTAGGTCAGAGAGCCATATTTTATGTCTTATCATGCCCTGACTTAGTACCTTTTATAGTTGTGATTATTTTTTTTTTGAGAGGTTTTTTGCTATAGGGCGTGTGTGCTCGCCAGACAGACAGAGAGAGACAGAGAGATAGAAAGCGAAAAATCACCCCCCAAAGGGGATGGTCATGCCACAATCCCTTCTCCTCCATTCTCCTCTCGGGATCTTGGGCACGCACGCACACGCTCCTGGCGTGAGTTTAAGCCACCGGGTCTGGAACTCGAACCACGGTTGACTACGTGGGAGTCCAGTGACATAGCCATTACGCTAACTGATGGTCCCTGTGATTAGTTTTTAATTTGTAGCTAATTTGTAAAATCCTTGCTAGGAAGCTTTTTAATTTGACCAAAGAGGGACAAAGTGGAAGAGAGAGAGAGAGAGAGAGAGAGAGAGAGAAAATGAGAAAGCAAGCCACTAGGTCTGGGACTTGAACTGTGGTCGCCCATGTGGGAGTCCAGTGCCCTTAACCACCACACCACCTGCCAGCCCCAGCTAGACAGCTCTTTAAGGGCAAAGAGTGTGTCTGTCTTTTTCACTGCCCTATCCTCAAGTGCCTAATTCAGCACTGACTCTTAATATTTGTGAATGGATAACTAATATTGTTGGACTATGCATGGGTAATTGTGTGGTCATGGCCATGGAGGGAATATACTACCAATATTTGCAAATTGATGAATGAATGACTCCAGTCTGAGGGTATACATTCTGGTCTAGACTCAAAGCTCTCCAGGAGAAGGTATATTGGTCATTATTACCCTGAAAATATCAGTCCTGGTGAATTAGTCCATTATATATTGAGTGGTCTAAAAGACCATGTAGAATTACAAAGCAAATAGTGTAAGAATAATTTAATTTTAAAATACAAACTAAACATGTTTATTTGCTCTCTATTAAAAGCATCTAAGGGAACCAGCAGTTAGCGTAATGGCTATGTCGCTGGACTCCCACATAGTCGACCGCGGTTCACGTCTCGGACCCGGTGGCTTACAACTCACACTGGGCGCGTGTGCGTGCGTGCCCAAGATCTCGAGAGGAGAATGGAGGAGAAGGGATTGCGGCGTGACCATTCCCCCTGGGGGGTGATTTCTCGCTTTCTGTCTCTATGTCTCTCTGTCTGTCTGGCGAGCGCACGGGCCCTATAGCAGAAAACCTCTCCAAAAAAAAAAAAAAAAAAAAAAAGCATCTAAGATATTAGAAACTTACTGATTTCTTTATACTAAATTAAATGGATTCATGCATTTAAAAGAAAATGCAACAATCATATTAAATAAAACAGAATTTCCGGATGTTAATTTGGTGTTAGATGCTAAGAAAGAGAGAAACCTATGCATATCATCCAGAAACATCTTTCCCACTCCATCCCTCCCCCCCCCCCATAACACACACACCCATAGATGCTTTTAACTTTTCTTCAAGATGATAAGGCCTGGGACCAGCAGTTAGCGTAATGGCTATGTCGCTGAACTCCCATGTAGCCAACCACGGTTCGAGTCCTGGGCCCGGTGGCTTAAACTCACACCAGCACGTGTGCATACGTGCCCAAAATCCTGAGAGGAGAATGGAGGAGAAGGGATTGCGATGTGGCCATCCCCCCGAGGGGTGATTTCTCACTTTCTATCTCTCTGTCTCTCTCTATCTTTCTGGCAAGCACATGCACCCTATAGCAAAAACCTATCCAAAATAAAAGAAGAAAAAAATATGTCTGATACCTAATCAAAGAGAATACATAAATACTGTCTCAGAGTATTAGGTATAGGTGTGGGAATCTAAATCTTTCACAATCCTCTACCTAACTCTAAAGCTAGACTATTAAACCAAAATAGTCTAAATTTAAACAGTGAAATATATTTAATAATTCAGAGTTCCTGAGTGGCCAGAAAAAAATGAATTCACAAGAAACGCTCAACTCACTCTTGCTGCGTTTGTGGGTATAGTTCTGTCTTCAGCGACCTGGAGAAGGGCTCTCTCATAGAATGGACTTAAAGCCTAGTTAGCACTATTGAATTTAAAACTAAGCAATAATTCTCCCTGCAACCACTCCTGCCCTCACTAGTTTGGTATTGCTATTGATCCCCATTAATGATTTAGTGATTAAGGAGGATAAATTGCCTATGAATGCAAAGCAGGCTGAAGGCCCCCAGGACACAGCTCCACATTCCTCTGTCAAGAAGAGTGGTGCGTTGCTGGTGCAATCGCCAACGCAATGTCCTATGCCATCTTCGGTCTCACTTCTACCTCTGGCATATAATGCTTTCAACTTTTTGCTCACTGGCCTTTCTATCTGACAATTTCCAAGACACATTTCCCTTTTCCCTTCCTGTTAATTTTTCGACTGGGTTATAGTACCACAGCTGGTTTGGCCTATTTTCCAATTGCTTTATGAGCCTCTGATATGATTAGCATTTGTAATCACAAAACTGTGGGTAACTGCTGGGCTACAGAGTATGTGGTTGCATGCTTGCAGTTGGGCTACAGAGTATGTGGTTGCATGCTTGCAGTTCCTCATACAGATTGCTTTTTTTGGGTAAAGCTACACAATGAATGAAATGAGGAGATGATCTCTTTCTCTCATTCTGTAAATATCTCTTGGGAGATCTCAGTGTGTATTAAGATAAGGAAATAAAAAGGGATTATCTTAAAAGCTGACCCCAGAATTTATCTGAAGGAGAATGGTTTTCAAACAGTGTGTAATCCCCAAAGCATGGTTGTTGGAGAAGCCCAAAATTAAAAATTCAAAAGCTCACTGAATCCCTACGCAGGACAGAAAACAGAGAGAAGTTGCTCCTAGGAGAGAAGAGGAGAAAAGAGCTTGGAGAACAAGGAAGAAAAAAGGAGAGGGAGAAGAGGCAGTAGGTAGAGAGAGTTCAGAGTGAGGTTCAGGAAGAGGTCAGTGAAACTTTACAAGGAGCTAAGTTATACTCTCCTATGTTTTGTAATTACTGCTTTGTGGTTCTCTAAGTGTTGTCCCAACCAGGAACATTAGCATCTCCAGAGAGCTGGATGGAAATGCAAATTCTCAATCAATCAACCAATCAATCAATCAATTTCTCAGGCCCAACCCCAGACTTCCTTGATCCGTCCAGGAGGCTACACAGAAGTCCGTGTTTTTTGTAAGTGGTCCAGAGGACCCTGCTATGTGCTGAGTTTGAGAGGCACTGAGTGAAAACTTTCTACTTTCCACTTTCCCCAGTCTTCCCAGCTCTGAAGATGACACTGTCATCAATCCAGTTCTTTACTCTGGCTTCTTCTTTACTTTCTATCTTCAATCCCTTTGAAACATATGTTCTAAATCCAAAATAGATCTCCAACTCATTCCTTTTTACTCTCATTTACTGTCTCCACCATAGTCTTTGTCCTGGACTATAGCTTCCAAAATGGACTCTCTGGTTTTAGTATCACCTTCCTCCAATCCTTTCTATGCATAGAAATACCTAGGAGAGATTTCTATGTTATAATACAGCATACAGGGCATGGATCCTATTGGTTGGAGATCCTAGACACTCTTTCTGACCAGATGCCCAGAAACTGCTCACTATAGATACCAAAGTAGCTATTTGGTAGGCAAAAAGTTATTCACCTCCTGAATGATTCATCTGCAAAGTATTTCAAACATGACTAACTCTGTCATCTTGAGAAGAGTAGCCCCATAAATGGGCACACATGTAGATATGTATTCCATTTTACCCAGATGATGCAATCTAGAAAAGCTGTGAACAAACCAAAGTTTGGAATAGATCATATGATTTTTAAATACCTTAGGCTACTGAATAGTTATGTGGAGCTTGTTATTTTCCTTTTGTAATGCAAACAAAGACAATAACTAATGATCGAGTCTTTGATTTATTTATTTTACAAGTGTGGAGTTTTAAAACACAATTTTCTTAGAATAGAACACTTTCTACATACTCTTTCATCTAAATCTCCTTTGCTAATGCCCTCTCTACTAAACTCTTATATGACTGTGCTCCTGAAAACTTGAAACTATATTCTCTTTCCCTCTTTACCTATAGATTTTAAGTATGAATTTACATTTCTAGTTTTCCTCTCCATATGCATGTATCTATTATTTAGATAGTTTTCTCCAACATAATAGTTTCAAAACTTTAGTTTATCTCTATGCCTTAGCTCCCTTCAGTCTTTTCCATCTCTGTAAATAGTACCCCATCAACTAGTTGCAAAATGCCTTATATCTGGTTGATGAGATTACTATAGACAGGAGCCTACCTTTTCCCAGTTAACATCTGTTACCACCAGCTTTGAAGATCTATCTCCTAGATAGAAGTGCTGGGTATAACATAGTAAAGGTGCACAGTGGAAAATACAGGTTTAACTTTGTCCCATATGCCAACACAATTAGAATAGGTAATTCGCAGAAAAAATCAGTAGCATACAGGTTTATATTCCATATGAGTAGGAAACATTACCATCTACTTATTATCTATATCTAGTTCAGATAAATCCAGATCCAAATGAAGCTCTGACAAATAGGGTCACAAATTAAGCAATGATGAAGATTCATTTTGAAAGATATTGGAGAGCAATGCATGTAGAGTAGGATGAGTTAAGAAGACTCTGGTCCCTTCATCATTTTTTATATATTTTATTGCCTTATTTCTTAAGATCTAAAAGTGAACCTTTCCCCATCAATGTTGTTTCTGCCTCTGGAACTTAAAATCAGCCCCATTACTGAGTATAGGGTGGAAGAGTGAGGTATGGAAGGAAAGAGATGGGGAAGGAGAGAAAATTCCATGTGACTGGGTTAAAACTGATTTGATAGAGAAACAGTCAAACTTCACTGAGTTTATCTGAATATAACTAGATTATATTCTGCCACAGACAGAAGACTGAAAATAGTACTTGAGATTAAGTTGTATTATATAGAAATATAGTTACATATTTGCACATCCCGAGTTATAGTTTGCAAAATTTGTACCCACTACACATATAAACAAGTCTGTGGGATCCTTTAGACATTCAGACTGGCCTTTTTTTCTCTCTCTTTCTTCCTTTTTCTTTCTTTCCTTGCCAGAGGGTATGTGTGCTCACCAGAGAGAAAAAGAAAAAGAAAGAGAGAAAGAGAGAGAGAGAGAGAGAGAGAGAGAGAGAGAGAAGCCCAATGGGGTGTGGTAAAGCCAGAATCTCCTCTCCATTTCTCCATCATGTTGGGATTTTAGGCATATATGCTCTGGTGTGTTTTTCAAGCCACTGGGCCCAGGATTCAAACTGTGATCAGCCATATTGAATCCAGTTCCCTTAATCACTTGGCTGTGGGGCTGGCCCCTTAGGTTTTCTTTTCTGAATCAGGGAGATGGAAAAGTTGGTTCCACTATGAACAGAAGTCAGTGTCATAGATCCTACTAGTTTGGAAAGTCAAGTTTAAGAAGTCTGGTTTGTTTAAAGAGCATGGCATAGAAAAGCTATTCCATCAATACATTCTTTTATAATTAGTAGTGCAACTTCAGATAATCTTCAATTAATTCATGGAATCAATGTATAGTAGCATTAACTTTACATTTATCCTCATATATACTGAGGACAAATTTTATATCCTTTTCCCTCTTTCAGTCATGAAAAACAATGTACATGGAAAGAAAAATTTATTTTAGAATAATATTAGTACTCCTAAAAAAAGAGATGGATTGAAAATATGTAAATTTTTAAATTAAACAAGGTGCCTGCTCCTTACCTTCACACCAAGGATTGAAGAGAATATATGTGTCTGTTTCTGGGTTTCGGCTAGTTCGGATGATGCCATAAGGGGTCCAGACAGCAATATACATGCGAAATTTCCCCACAATGCATTCGGGGGAAGACTGAATGGACAGTCGGACAGACTTGTCTTCTGTCATGATAACTTTAGCTCCCCACTTCCCACTTTTTAGCTCTGAGACTACAGGAACTGGGATGTAGGTTCCTTTGTTCTCCTGAGGATAGCGACCTACAAGAAAAAAGGAAAAAATAAAATGTTGAGTAGATTTCACAAATCATTTTTGTTTTCACTCTGTTATCTTGTAGTTGAAACGGGAATTAATTCATTCAACTTAGAATCATAAATTTAAGTTTTCATTTCGGGACCAGCAGTTAGTGGAATGGCTATGTTGTTGAACTCCCATGTAGTCGACAGTAGTTCGAGTCTCAGACTCAGTGGCTTAAACTCACACTGGGCACATGTGTATGCATGTCCAAGATCCCGAGAGGAGAATGGAGGAGAAGGGATTGTGGTGTGGCCATCCCCCCGAGGGGTGATTTCTTGCCTTCTGTCTCTCTAGTGAGCGCACGCACCCTGTAGTGAAAAAACTCTCTCAAAAAAAGTTTTCATTTATGCTGCATGATAGAAATCATTTTTTAAAACTTCTTTAAATATCAAATTTGTTCCATATACAAGAAAAATAACAATATTTATTTTTGTTTATTGAAAAATGGCATCTCTCTCTGTCTCTCCCTAACAAGTGTGCATACCTTATAACAAACAAACAAAAACCAACTAATTGGAACAAAAATTCTCAAAAGAAGACATTTAATAGATAGCACATCCAGATAAGATGTAGAAACAATAAAATGAACAAAACCAAAGCTTATCAGTTACCACGAAGTTACCATTACCTGAAATTCTGTCCGAAAAAGTTACAATTGCTTTATGAGATGGAAGTGATATTAATCACACAACACTTGTCTTAGAACCATAAAATAAAACAGTTTTTGTTTATTCTAAATGTAATTTTTGTCCTCCAAAAACTTAGAATTGTTTTATTAGGTGAAAGTAATATTGGTCACACACTATTTTTAGGATCATTAAATAAAATAATTTTTGTTTATTCTAAATGTAGTTTCTTTGTTCCTTATGATATTACCTACAATATGATACTTACAGGTCATATATATAAATTGGGATTACAGACTCATGAGATAGTTCTATTTATAGTTTTTGGGGGAACTGCCATATTGTTTTCCATACTGGCTGTACTAATTTACATTTTCACCAATAGCAAAGGAGAATTCCTCTTTTCTACAACCACGACAGTACTTGTTATTCTTTGTGTTGTTTTTTTAAAATTAATATTCATTCTAACTGGGGTGAGATGACATCTCAGTGTGGTTTTGATTTGCATTTTTCTGATGATTAGTGATGTTGAACATTTTTTCCTGTACTTCTTGGTCATTGGTTATGTCTTCTTTTGAAAATTTCTGTTCTGATCAAGTGCTTTTTAATTTTTTTTCCTACAGAGTGTGTGCATGAGAGAGAGAGAGAGAGAGAAGGAAAGTGAGAAATCACTTCCCAAGTGGGAGGGCCAGTCCACACACCCTTCTCCAGTCTCCTCTCAGGATTTTGGGCCTGTATAAACACACACCTGGCATGATTTTCAAGACTTCGGGTCTAGGACTCAAACCATGCAGTGGGCCATATGGGACCTAGAGCTTTAACCTCCATGCCACCTGCTGGCCCAATTGCTTATTATTTATTTATTTATTTATTTTTTGGAGAGGCTTTTGCTATAGGGTGCGTGCACTCCCCAGAAAGACAGAGAGAGAGAAAGCGAGAAATCACCCCCCAGGGGGGATGGCCACACCACAATCCCTTCTCCTTCATTCTCCTCTCGAGATCTTGGGCACACACGCACATGTGCCTGGTGTGTGTTTAAGCCACTGGGTTCAGGACTTGAACCGCGGTCGGCTACATGGGAGTCCAGTGACATAGTCATTACTCCAACTGCTGGTCCCCCAATTGCTTATTTTAAAAGTTGGAGTTTTTTGTTTATTTGTTTATAACTGGTGAGCTGCTTGTGTTCCTTAAATATTCTGGTCATTAGTCCTTTGCTGTATATAGAAAACTTGTGAGTAATTTATTCCCATTTTGTACGTTGCCTCTTCAATATTTGATTGTTTCCTTTGCTGGACAGAAGTTTTTGATTCATTGGTCTATTTTTTGCAGTTGTTATTCATGCTTTGTTTCTACTTGACCTTTATAAATCCCCATTTTCTTCCCCTTTTCTTCATAGTAAATGAGGATAACTATACTACCTATCTCATAGGAAAATAACACATACTGGATGCTTTGCTCCTAATTTCTCATGCATAACAAATATTTTAAAATTTCAGTTATTATTTTATCAAAAGATTAAATATCAGGACATTTTACCCTATTTACAGGCTCATCATACTTTTATGTACAAGCTCTCTCAAGGAAAATATATATGTTTTTTATTGTTGCCATTTTGAACCAAATCTGATTTTATGACTTAAACCTCAAAAGTAAATTTTGTCAGTGAGCTTCTGAGCTGTATATAGAATGTTCACCTCATAGTATTAACTCTTTAGCTTACAGTTTTATTTATAGCTTAGTTTCAGGATAATCAGATTCATAGATATTTTAACCTGGAACAAATCTTTCATTACAAACTTTTCCAAAATGTAACAAATTAATTTTTAGACTTGAAAAAAGGGACGAATCATACTCAGAAGCAAAATGTATCCATTTTGTTTTAGTTAAGACATGTGTAGGATTCTACATTAAAACAAAAATAAAACCAAAAAACAATTGTGGCCTCTCTTATTATTGAGGTCTTTCAAAGATCCTTTGAGAGGCAAATTGTCAGAGATAAAGCATTCTAAGGAGATGATTGCATAAGTTACTGCCATGTAATTCAGTAAAACTGCTTACTCTTAATGAAAATAATGATTTACACAGTGAAAACCAGGGAGAAAGATTAGAACCCCAGTGCTTGGCTGTGTTTAGGGGTACCAGTTAATCATCCCTCAGAATGGATATCATATGTAGGTATCATAAATTCAATGAAGACTTAAAAATGGCTTTCTGCCAAGGTGCCACTGACTTGAAGTAGAGCTCCTGGGGATACATGGGGCTCAGCTTCTGAGGGGTGCCTACATAAATCCACTTGGAAGAGTATGTTTATTCCAAAGGTACCCCGTTCCTGTTTTTCCTGTGTATACTTCTTGTTGCGCATGCTCAGACTCAGGGATGAGATTGTTCTTTTTTTTTTTTTTTTTTTGAGAGGTTTTTCCTATAGGGCGCGTGCACTTGCCAGACAGAGAGAGAGACAGAGAGACAGAAATCGAGAAATCACCCTCCAGCGGGGATGGCCACGCTGCAGTCCCTTCTCCTCCATTCTCCTCTCGGGGTCTTGGGCACGCACACACATGCGCCCGGCGTGAGTTTTAAGCCACCGGGTTCGGGATACGAACCGCGGTTGACTACATGGGAGTCCAGCGACATAGCCATTACGCTAACTGCTGGTCCCCAAGAAATAAATGGCCTTTTAAAAAAGATACAATATCGCCTCTTAATGGGACCTATACTTCATTTATTCCCGTGGCTCTCAGCAGCTGTTGCCACTAAATATTGATTTGAATTTTAAAAGACGCAAGTTCAGTAAAAATAAACTTTCAGAGGTAAAAATCTATGGGATAAAGGCAAACTCAGATTTAGAAAAATAAGGGATGAAAGGAATTTAAATTCTAATTATATAAGCACGCACCTTTGAAAATAGAAAAGAACCAGGAGAGTATCTGAAAGCACTCTTTGTACCTGCTAGGTGCTCAAACCTCAGCTTCACCTTTCTGCTAACTTTCTCTTCTGTAAAGAACATTGAAAGAACCAAAGTAATCACTAGTTTCCAATATTGCACTTGGAATTTTGACTTCAATGACTTACATCAAAATATACCTATAAAATGCATGTTTTTCAAAAATAGAAAAGAGAAAGGAGAATTGTACTTATTAATGCTGGCTTTTGAACCCACTCATAACGTAGTTTAAAGACTTATTTTGCTTGAACATTTTTTTATTCATGCAATATTATTGCCTGCTATGTGCTAGACATTATTCTAAGTGCTAGAAATACAACAGTGAACAAAATAGACAATAACTCCTGTGTGTACAGACCTTATCATCGATAGAAAAAGCCAATGCCCACAGTGGTATTTATTATGCCCCTACTATTCTTTTGTTCTCTATAACAAGCTATGAAAAGGAAACTATTATCATCACGCTAATTGGAAAAATCAGGAAACTGAAACACAGAGTCATTAAACAGCTTGCCTAGAGTGATACAGCTAGTGAATAGTGGAGTTCAAATTTGAGCCTAGTCTGTCTGGAGCGCCTGGGAGTTTAACTATTAAGCTCTATGGCAGTCGTATGTGTTGAAATACTTTGGAGTTGGTGAGAACTATGCAACTCTAACTCCACAATGAGCTTTCAATGCAACTTGGGAAAAATCACTTAGTTGTCTGAGTTTCCACTTCTTTGATTCTTTGCAATGGAGTTCTGGCAATAAAATGGAAATCGAGTTTATTATATAAGGAAAGCATTATCGCCTGGCACATGGGAGGAGGTGGCTGAAGAGTCATTCATTTTCTATGTTTTAAACTTGACAGTTCCTGCAAAGTAAAGGTAGGAGGAAAAGAGGCAATTCTTTCCTCTCTGACTCTGAACCTGAAGAACGGTGGGTGTCCCATTGAAAGCCTTCTCTTGAGGATAGTATTGTGGCCTAGAGGAAGCAGTTCAGCTGACTCTGATGTTAACTGTGTGTATTTATTCTATGAAACAGAGATAACAGTGGCCATAGTGAGTGATGGGAGGTCGGTTTGATAAGTGGCAGCTGTTATTTCCCTATTTTTGTGTAGGCTTTCTGATTTCTCTAAGTATTCCTTTCTCTGCTCTAGCCATAAAAAGCCAGGATGGGTTAATCAATCCTGCAACAGATCTATTGAACCCCAATCTATGTTCAAAGACCGCCTTATCTCAGATTCAAAAATCTTGAGCTTACTGATTTTTTGAAATCACAAATTGTACAGGTCAACACAGCAACAACAAAAGTGATATCATTTATTAACCAAAAAGGCTTGGTAATTTCAGAATTATCATGGAGGATCCCCTGAAACCTACCATTTGACCACAATTTCTGATTTTCAAGTCATTAGTGCTCACTATAACCTCTACTCTTCCCTTAATGCAAAAATTAACAAACTAATTTTGGTCCATGACTCAGGGACCAAAAGGAGCTTGCCACCTGCACAAAGTTTTATTGGAATGCTCATTTGTGTATTATTGTGCTACAACAGCAAAGCTGAGTAGTTGTGACAGACCATGTGGTCTACAATGCCTAAAATATTTACTATTTGGCTATTCCAGAGAACATTTTTTTTTCTTTTCTTTTTGTGGAGAGATTTTTGCTACAGGGTGCATGCACTCACTAGAAAGAGAGAGGCAGAGACAGAAAGTGAGAAATCACCCCCTGGTGGGATGGCCACACCGCAATCCCTTCTCCTCCATTCTCCTCTTGGGATCTTGGGCAAGCACATACATGCCCCTGGCATGAGTTTAAGCACCGGGTCCAGGACTCAAACCATGGTTGACTGCATGGGAGTTCAGTGACATAGCCATTATGCCAACTGCTGGTCCTATCATAGTAAACATTTGCCAACCTCTGCCTTAGATGATTTGGTAGTTTATCAATTTAAGGGGTCATTTATTATAGACATTCAGCATATAATACTGGGGATTAGGAAAAAAAAAAAACCATCACCTAATTTTTTTTTCTTTCACAGAGAAATATGTTATTAAATTAATCATAAACACCTGTACTATGCTTGGTCAAATTTTATTTTCCTTAAAGCCTTCTAGTTAAATCCCTCACAGTCTCATAGTATGCTGAAAACATGGGAAGTCTGCTGTAATTTTTTATTAAATATACTATTCAAGCTAAAATGCTCGATATTTTTTCAACTTTATTTTTCTTCCATAAGCTCTGGATCATGAGCGTACACAGGCTAAACATGTTCAGGAAGGTCTCTAGACAGGAACCAGGAAATCTCCTATGGGGATTGGCCTCACAGAGAGTTGTGTTACTGCTGCACCTTCATCCAGCCCCTAAAATGCTCAATTTTTAAATTATAATAATTATTTAATGTTGTCAATGCAATTCTGAATGAAATGAGTAAGGGAAACGAAGATGGAAGTAAAACAGTGAGAATTAAGTTTGATCTTCTGGAGATTTTTTTATTTTTTATTATTACT
The DNA here is from genome assembly GCA_026018925.1 of Tupaia tana. Classification (NCBI taxonomy): domain Eukaryota; kingdom Metazoa; phylum Chordata; class Mammalia; order Scandentia; family Tupaiidae; genus Tupaia; species Tupaia tana. The sequence goes on along the minus strand of JAKSZU010000024.1, from coordinate 28,136,218 downwards.
TTTTTTCATTTCATTTTCTTTCTACATTCAATCACATTATTATTTGGATTATAAAATGGATATTTCAACAGGTGAACATTTCTCTCTAGTCCAGTTGATAAAACTACAAAATATCTTCAACAGATAATACCACATTTCTTTGTGCCACTCATGCTTTGCCTCCCTATTTTTCTTCTAAATGTCCTTCCTCAGACCCTCCTCTTTCACACACACTATATATGATATGGTCTTCTGGAGTTTTTATAAAAACCCTGGTGGGGGATTTTTTTACAGATAGAAACTGGCTTGGTGAGGGGGTCACACCGTGACATCACGTAACTAGGTGGATGTGGAAATAAGGCTTAGACCAAGGTCTTCACACTGCAAAGCCTGTTCTTTTTTTTCTGTCTCTTGCGGCTTCTTTGAAGAAAGGTGGAAGATGCTGGAAGAAATTCAGGAAAATGAAGGAAACCAAGAGAATAAAGTTGGAAAATCTGAAAGAATATGTGGCATAAAACAGTGCGAGGCTATGGAGTGGTAGACAATACAGGTGTGAGCCAGAGTGTGGATCAAAGGGTTAATAACGGAGAGGTGAGAAGGAACACCTGGTGGTGAGGAACTAACATGGGTGGAGTGTCTCTGGGTAACACGGATGGAAGATTTCTAAAGATATGTCAACCAGCGATGGGCAAAGGGGAAGTCTGAGCAGCTCTATTGAGACGGCAAGGCCATGAGGCCCTGGATCTGCATATGGAAACAGATTAGGACCAAGATGTGACCACATGAACTCCAAAGGGAGAAAAGGAACCCAGATGTGCAGGCCTTTTCCTGCTCACTGTGGGGGAAAGCTGGTTGTTAATGCGAGACCCGATGTGTCAATAGTACCTCAGGGTCTTGTCGACTGCTCGATTACACCATATTTAATTCTGAAGGTAATGATTTCAATGACAGCACTGGGAAGGATTTTCCATGATTGAATTGTGAGTGAAGAAGTTGTGACAGAGTAGTATTTCATTTCACTAAATACCCCTCCTCACCCCCAGGAGTTAGCATGTTTAAGAGACCACAATCAGGCCTTGCTCTGAACATCCATCCATCAACATCCATGACTACCCATCAGCTATTGTTGGCCAAATCTGGAAGTGAAACATAGCCCTACACAGGAGACTACCATGCACGTGTTTGCTGAAAGTCTATAACACCTGTATAACATTCCCTCCGCTCCCTGTGTAAATTTTGTGTTAAAAAAAAAATCAGAGTAAGAACATATAAGCAGGAAATGTAGTATCCCAGCAAAGCTTATTTTAAAAAAGTTTGTTTATTTCCTTCATGAGAGAGAGAGGGGAAAGAGAGTAAAAGAGACACAGCATCCCCAGTAGGGTCTTGATGTTATTATAATCCATCTCCAGCCTCACCCAGTTCCAGATCATGGGCACATGCGCTCAGGGAGGTCTCTGAACAGAAACTTGAAACCTTCCCAGGGGTCAGCTTCACAGAACTTCGTATTTCACCACTGTGCCACTCTCTGGCACCAGAAAGGGATGTTATTAACAAGCTAGTCTTTGAAACTGGACCACTGAACATGAAAAAAACACCCTAATAATCAATTGCATTCTTTCATCATGTTCTAACATTCAAGCTATCTTCCCAGTAATCTAGAAATTAACATATGCTCTTAGTTTAAATGCTGGCTTTACTTTTTAAATTATTCTTCAGGCCACAAAATTCGGTTTTTAAGGAAAAATCTGCTTGGACCATATGCTTACATTAAAATGCGTCACTGTCCCTGTAAGGAGGGCCTCGCTCTCCTACATGTACATATGTGGCTATAGAGAGATCTACCTTGCCTGTAACTAAAAAGAAGGGGACGAAATATGTAATTTCACTAAGATGTCTTTTCCAGCTGTGGCTAACTAGGCTTGAGTTCTGTGCATTTCTTGTTTGTATTAACGTTATTTAAAAGATAGGCAAGATAAATCTACCTGCAACTTCGATTCAGAGCTTGAGGGAAAATTAGCTCTCAGTCATTCATTTAATAGACCTGAGACCCTACTGCATGCAAAGCCTTGCCTAGGTAGTGTTCAATGGAGAAACGTGTTCCTGTTTTAAAATTTAGTATTTTATCTGTTGATGTCTTTAAAATATTACTACATTAAAAATACAATGTCTGGCTGGACCTCTAGCTTAACGGTTAAGGAAACTGGATCCCACATGGCTGACATCAGTTCAAATCCCAACCTTGGTGGCTTGAGAAACATGCTGTGTGTGCAAGCACACCCCAAATTCCAAAAGGGTGGAGAAATGGAGGAGAAGGGATTGCAGCATGACCACACCCCACTGAAGAGTGCTTTTTCCTCTCCTCAATCTCTCTATCTCTCTCTGGTGCACACACTCCCCATTAGGCAATTAAAAAAATAATAAAAGGGAAAAATCAATGTCCTAGGTAGTGATAAAGTGATAAGATGTCCAGGAAGGTTGTCAGTTAGCATAGAGTGTGGTCAGTATGTCTGTATATTGTTGCTACTGGAACTGTTCCCACACCATCTAGAACACACTAAATCAACCCGGGTTAGGTACCAGTGACCGAGAAGACACTCCTATCTACTACTTATCCATCTGGCACTCTAAAATGAAGAAGCTGGTAATTCAGGACATACCATTTCTTCATTTCCTAGGCAGGATAACACCTGTAAATCATGTTGCCATAGTTTGTTCTCTGTGTGCTATACTTGGTAACAGTAAACCTTCTGGTCATCGGAGCCTTAACTAATTTCCAGAAAGCTCAAACAAAATTTTCTCCTTAGCTACTCGCTTCAATATCTATTTCTCTTATTAAACTGAACAACAGGCTTATATGTATGTATAGTCCCCATCAATGTCACAATGCTTTGCACAACATAGGTGCCCAGTAAGGATCAGTGGTACTGTATTGAGCTCTTTGTAAATGTTCAGGTCATTAATAACATCACAAAGATTTTAGAAGCTCTAGAATGAGATGCCTATAGCAAGTCAGCTGTCCATCCCAGTCATCTCTCATAAAAAATATCATTTCTAGTTCTAAACTTTTTCCTTCAATGCATGTTTTCCGTTCACATATAAACACATTTTCAGCTGAACTTTGTGTTAACTGCAGACTTCTTTTAATAGTGCATTCAAATAAAGGGATCATCTCTAAGGAACTAAGGCATATATCTTGTCTCCAGCTGGGAAGGTAAATTTCATGATGTTAATCCATTTTTCCATTTGATTCATTTGTTTTTCCCAAGATGCATCTTTTGTATCCAAAATAATCAATCTATTTCCAAATGGGCCCTGGAAGTATTATTCATAACATAATGCACGTGGCAGAGCTGAAAACCTGGACAGTCCCCTTCTAAAGGAGGCTAGCTTTGTTCTAACAAATGGTCTTAGGATAGAATAGGAGTGCATGGGGACCAGGATGGGGTAAGTCCCAGAGTCACTTTCAGAAACATCGGGTTACCAACTACAGAAACAAAAACCGCCTCCAATAGAGAAATGATCAAGAAAGCACAGAGAGCGTGACAAGTAAGAGAACAGAAAAGTCTCCACTTAATATATACCTAGTGTTCATACTCTATGGCCGAAACAGAATGACTAAGGGTTATAGAAACGAAGTAAATGCTTGTGAATACCAGATACAGTGTGGGAAGAGGGTGGGTGAAGGAATAGAGTCTGAGGAAGGACATTAAGGAGAAAAATAGAGAGGCAAGGCATTTATGGGGGAAAAAATGGACTAGTCTCTATTGAAGATAACTTTCTAGTATGGTGAACTGAACTGGTGAGAAATGTACACATATTGGAATATTCACTTTGTAAGCTAAGTAACGTGACTGAATGTATGAAAGAAATAGGAATAAAAAGAAATAAAAAAAAAAGAAGTGTAAATGTTCAAAAGCAAGTAATTTCATTAAGGATTTCAGGAACCTACCCCTTCTATTTCTATTTCACAGTTGAACAATGGATGTGTGTGTGTGTGTGTGTGTGTGTGTGTACGCACAGATGTTTCATAAAGGAAGAGAGCTTCCAGATGATGTTTATCATGGCTCCAACGAAATGGGAAAAAATGGGTGGGGAAGCTTCTTGAGGACAGGGATTGAGTTTTGTTTACGTCTGTATTCTCGGCAGCTTGCACAATGCTTGGAACATAACAGGTACTACATAAATAGCTGGCAGATTGAAGCCTGCTACTCCTTCGGGACTCTTGTCAAACTTCATTTTATTTCACTTTTCTTTCCACACCTCTACCCAAGTGACTTAAAACCTTTTTTGGAGTGAGGTGTAGTTTTGTGAAATACACAAGACATTAGCACTGTGCAAGGCTCTTTGAGTGATGCAGAAAAATTAATAAGGCTCCCATCTGGTGCCAACCATCTGGTTTTAAGAAGTATACAACATGGACAGTTACCCAAGGAGTGCTCTGAGTATGATGAAACCCCAGCCCAGGATGATGCCAGTGGCACAGAGAAGAAGTAAACACCAGACAAAATTCAGGGGAAACGTTGACAGCATTGAGACCAAATTTCTTTTTCAGAATGTATTATTTCTGGAACCAGCAGTTAGCGTAATGGCTATGTCGCTGGACTCCCACGTAGTCGACCATGGTTTGAGTCCCGGACCCGGTGGCTGAAACACCGGGCACATGTGCGTGCGTGCCCAAGATCCCAAGAGAATAGAGGTGAAGGGATTGCGGTGTGGCCATCCCCCTTGGGGGGTGATTTCTCACTTTCTATCTCTCTGTCTCTCTCTGTCTGTCTGGCAAGTGCATGCGCCCTATAGCAAAAAAAAAAAAAAAAAAAAGAATGTATTATTTCTGTAAAGTAAGAATGTAAAAGTCCTTCCACAAGCTATATGTCCATTTTAAATGGGCCCACCATATGCCTGGCTTTTGCTGGGGTTACTAGCCACCAGGGAAACAGTGTGGAAACCCAGATGAGAAAGTGGTTTATGGTGTCTGTGGAAGTTGGAGACGACTTTTCTAAAAAGTAGCTTTGAGACATAATCTTAAAGGTGGACAAGATGGTGTGGAGGAGATCTTCTTAGCAGAGGGAATAACAAAGCACAGGGCATAAAGAGAACTGAGAGAGAGTTAGGCTGCCTGAGGAAGAAGAAACAGCTGACCAGGCCAGTGAGAACAAGGGACCTTAGAGGCTGTGCAAAAGTCGTTGGGCTTTATCCTTGGGAGGGGCTGGACAGGGCTTGGAAGCCACAGAAGATCTTTAAGTAGCCTGATGAGTTTGCATTTCAGAAAGATGACACTGCAGAATGAAAAATGCTTTGGAGGGAACAAGAGTGGAGGCAGGGAAACTGGCCGGAGAGCCACTGGAGTCCTCGGGTGAAGTGCCTCAGAGTGATCCCACTGTCTTTGGATGGATGCAAAATAAAAGCAGGAAGGAGAATCCACTGGGGCTTGGGCAGAGATGAGAGTCTTCAGTGAGGAGAACAGAGCCAAAGGTGATGGCAGGCTTTGTTCATTCTTCATGTTTGTGTGTGTGTGTCCTTGAGTGTCGACTAGTTCCCAGGCACTCATATAGGTGCTGGGCAGTCATCCCCTCTAACCTTAAGATTCTCACCTAAGCTGTAAGCACTGATGAATGCTCTTCTCTGTGAAGAGTCTGCTCCAAAAATGAGGGCCTGGTATGCCATGCAGTGACAGCTGCAGTGGTACAGCAATAAATGCAACCCTTCACAACCCTGAGGCCATGTGGGGAGGTCCTGTGTTGACTTCCTGAGGTCTCTCTGTACCCTCGGGGCCTGTTGAGGCTGGGACTAGATGACAGGGTGAAGATTCTATTGGGGATGCCTCTCTTCCCCTCTCTCAGAGGAGATAAATAAACAAGCTTTTAAAAAAATTGCTCAGTGTAGCTAGTTTGCTATAAATTCCCTTAACCACATGTGTGTTGCCTCCTTTGAGAGAAGACAGAATATTTTCAGTCTTTAAGAAAAAAAATAACCAGCAGAAAATGCTCTGCAATGGAGACAAAGTTAGCTACAGAACATAACGTGACGCTGTGGATTTGTTCGTACTGCTGATTCAGTTCCTAAAGAACAGGAGAGTCAGAAGCTGGACAATTCGGGTTTCAATTCCCTGTTGTCCACTTGGAAGCAACAGCTACTGTTTGTGCCTTTGAAGGCCTGGATGCCATCAGACCTCTCACCTGCACCCCCAGGGCCCTCTGCAGGGTTCCACAGAAAGTCACATACATTTCTAGACCCCTTCCTCACTGATTTCCAGGTCTGTTTGGCTATTAAGAGACGTTGGAAAAAGAGTAGGGGAGTTGCCAGGGTGTGCCTCCCTCTCTGCTCATTGAGGTGAGAGGCTGAGCTTCCTCCATGGCTCCAGCTCCTGCTGATGGCTCTGGGTTCTGGTAAGATTTCCTCCTTCACAGGCTTCTAGTTCCGGGTGTGGCAGACGTATTTGGCTATGACTCATTCCTGGGTTGCCTCGCTATGTCGCTTGTCTGTTTTCCTGGTGGATTTCTCCCTCGGTATAATCAATGTCCTCGATTAAACTTCCATCGCTTGTCAAATCAATAACAGTTTCTATTTTGCATTCTGAACCATGACCCTGAAATTGTCAGACATCGTGTTGTATCAGCTTCAATAATTATGTCCGTGTTATACACGGGAAAACTGAGGCTCAAAGAACTTAGGTAACTGGCTCTAAGCTACCTAGCTATCAGGTTGCAGAGCAAGCATTTAAACCTAGGTCTGTTTGGTCCAGAACTGAAATTGGAGAAGCTAATAAATCCTCAATCTATTTTTCATCTGTAAAATGCCATTATAAAAGGCAAGGATTAAATAATAATATATGTGAAGGGCACTTTATAAGCAGAACAAACCATTTTTATTCTTTTTTTTTTCCTCTTTTTTTTTTGAGAGGTTTTTGCTATAGTGCGCTCTTCAGGAAGACAGAGAGACAGAAAGTCAGAAAGCGAGAAATCAACCCCTGGAGGGATGGTCATGCCGCAATCCCTTCTCCTCCATTCTCCTCTCGGGATATTGGGCATGCATGCACGCACACATGCCTGGTGTGAGTTTAAGCCACCAGGTAGAGGACTCAAACCTTGGTTGACTACATGGGAGTCCAGCGACATAGCCATTACGCTAACTGCTGGTCCCAAACCATTTTAATTCTCATTACTACATTGTATCTGATGATTCCAGCAAAGAAAACTCACTGAACCTGTTTTATTTTTGATTTCTGAGTGTGACCACATGGGTCATGAAGGAGATGACTGCAGATGTGGCATGATTCAGGGACTTATCCAGTCAACAGGTTATGTATTGAGCACCATTTAAGGGTCATGCACAGCTCCAGGTAGTGAGAACACAGCAGCGTCAACACAGATAAGGTTCAGGAAGCATATGGTCTCATAGTGATAGTGAAAAGACAATAAACAAATTAATATAAGCTACGCCAAGTGGAGATAAATGCTATGAAAAATGAATAAAGCAGCTTAAGGGGACGGAGAGTGATGGACATGCAGGTACCTATTTAGAGAGAGTGGCCAGAGCAGGCATATGGGCAAAGACTTGAGAAAAGTGGGTTAATGAACCACGCAGCCATGGGGGAAGAGCAGTGCTCTAACTGAAAAGGCCCTGAGGAAAGTCTTACTTGGCACACTCGAGGAGGCCAGTGCACCTGGTGCAGAGGAAGCTCTGGGAAATGAAGTGGGAAAGGACCAGGAGACCAAGCAGTGTCTTATAGGCTGTTATCTGGACTTTGGAGTTTGTTCAAGTTGAGGAAAGAAGTCGGTAGGAAAGGTGATACGGTCTGCCTTAAGTTCTTTAAAAGAATCACTTTGGTTGCTGTGTGAAGACCACGGAAAAGGAACCAAGAATGCTAGAAAGTTCTCTTGATCTCCCATAGTATTGCTGCTTTGCTGGTTGATAATGTAAATCCTGCCAATAGAGGAGAAATTAAAGCTAATGCTGAGATGGTTACACCACTGGGAAAGGCAATATATTTGCTTAAATTAGGTACATTCTGGATTAAAATCGGATTATCGTACTTTTCTTCCAAGTTAGTTTTTTTTTTTTTTTTTTTTTTTTTTTTTGGAGAGGTTTTTCACTATAGGGTGCATGCGCTCGCCAGACAGACAGAGAGAGACAGAGAGACAGAAAGCGAGAAATCACCCCCCAGGGGGGATGGTCACACCGCAATCCCTTCTCCTCCATTCTCCTCTTGGGATCTTGGGCACGCACGCACACGCGCCCGGCGTGAGTTTTAAGCCACCGGGTCTGGGACTTGAACCGCGGTTGACTACATGGGAGTTCAGCGACATAGCCATTACGCTAACTGTTGGTTCCCCCAAGTTGGTCTCCATAGCTAGGAGGGACCTGGACTGTGAACTCTAGAAGTAAAGTATTCAGCCACCTCACTATTGTTTCCAGGGCAAGTTCACTCAGCCCTTCACTGGGATGAGTTTAAACGAGGATCTGTGGTTCTATCAATCCATGGAGATTAAACTCTTATAGGATCTGGAGATGTGGGGGACAGAAATAGAATGCCGGTGTCCCAGTGTCTAATTTATTGTAGTTCGCTCTATTTCATGCTTATAAATCAAAACACACATTCAGCTTCTTGCTTCACCTCACCCCAATGGTTAATGCAATTCTTTCAACTCCTTAAGAATATTTCCATGTTATTTGAGGTTCTGACTCACTTATGCTGGGCTCTGGAAGCCAACGGGTGAAGAGTGACTTAGTGGAGGGGAAACACACTCGGACTGACCGGGAAGACCACTGACCAGATACACTGCAGCTAGCAGCCGCGGAGTTCACTTCTATCGTGTTCTTATTTGGCACAGGAACCAGGCCATAAGGAGTTCTGTCTCCCAAGGATTGAATTTTCCCAGCAAATGACAATGCATTCCAGCCAAAGTTCCATCTGTCTGTGCTCTATCCATCATGTGAATAGAACAAGGCCTCTAGGTCTTATGAGGAAAACTCATTTAGTTCAAATCATCATGGTTTTTTTTAAAAAAAAAAAGTGACTTAAAAATAGTGTCATTAGTCAATAAGGATAAGATCCAAAGTTTAGCTGAATGTCTCTCAAGTCAAACAGGCCAACCGATAGCATTTTCACTAAAACAGCCAATTGCTATTAATAATTTAATGGCGACAATAACAGGAATAAGAACAAATCACTGGTAATTCTGACAAAATATTTGTCTTTGGAATGCAATATAGATGAATGCAAAATAGAACAGCAAATGTTAAATGCGTTCACGTTATCAGAGATTAAATAAATTACCGGTAGAGCAGAAATCAACATAGAGACGTTCTAAGTTGTAAGACGCTCTTTATGATATTAATCCATAAGTAGATGTTCATAATATATACCCAGTAAATAATTATTTAAACAGATATTCACTAGTACCTATTATGAATAAAAATAAAAACTTAATCTGGAGGATACAGCGAGGTGGGTGGGTTGAGATACATATGATGTATTTCCTGTGCTCAATGGGTATATAATAAAATATTCAAGATTAGATTGTAATTCAAGTCAGAACATTAATGACTCCACATGAGGGTAACAGACCAAAAACAGTAGACTATTGAGAAAGTTGAGAACAACTTTATTAAGGACATAACTATAAATACAGAATTTGAAAGGTGGCAGAGAGAAATATATCCATGCATGAGTGCATTTTATTTGTTCATGTGTATACCTATTTGTGACTGCTTCTCTGCTTATTACAGATGTTCACCTTTACTTCACGAGTTGGTCGCTGCTTACATTTAAAATCACTATAAAAATAATCGTATTCAAGACTGGGTTTTGCAAGTGACATCAATAGACTACACAAAAGACCATAAACTCAGATAATGCACAAGGATGTAAAGGAACAGCATCCCAGGTTGGATCCATGGAACGTTGCCCAGAAATGCCTTGTGGGAGAAAATAATTGTCTTTCGGCACATCTCCCAAAGGCCTTGGAATATACTTCAATTTTTTTCTCACTTCCCCAGTCACCTATCCCCTACTGATTTGCCAAAAGTCATCTTTCATAAAGGCCATTGCTCAGCACTTCTTTATTTGTGGGTTGAAAGACTATGACTTGACCTTCCAAGTTGACACTGCATAATAATTTCAAAGTGTACTGAGTGGGATACCCACCCAGCCTTTGGCACCACCCTAATCCAGTAATAAAATTTGACCTCCTCATGAACCAACCCATAGCACAGTGGTTAAGTGCTATGCGTGGGCAACGGGGTCCCACATGGGGGGCTGTGATTCATATCCCAGATCTGGCAGCTTGAGAAACACTCTAGGTGCAAGTGTGTGTGTACTCAAGATCCTGACGGGATGGAGAAATGAGGAAAAAGTGTGGCATGACCATGCTCCATCAGTGGTGCTGTTTTTCTCTTTCTCTTTTTGCTTCTCTATCCCCCTCTGGTGAGTACATGTGTCCTCTGGCAATTAAAATGTTATTATCATCGGTACTGGCATTCATCACATTATTATGTGCCACCAGGTAGGATGCACTGAGAAGAATACCGGATCACTTCTGTGATTTTCTTGTGAAAGATATGTAACCTGATGTTAATCACCAGGAAACATCAGACAAACCCAAACTGAGGAAGTTCTCTAAAAAGTTACCGCTGTATAATCTTCAAAGACATTAAGTCATGAAAGTCAAGAAAAGACTATGCAACTTTCCAATTGAAGAAAACTAAAGAGCAGAGACTTAACAACTAAATGCAACATGTGATCCTAAACCAGATCCTCTTGCTATAAGGAACATTCATTTTTTTTTGAGAGGTTTTTGCTATAGGGCACGTGCACTCGCCAGATACACAGAGAGATAGAAAGTGAGAAATCACCTCCCCAGGGGGGATGGCCACGCTGCAATCCCTTCTCCTTCATTCTCCTCTTGGGATCTTGGGCACACACACACACACACGCCTGGCGTGAGTTTAAGCCACTGGGTCTGGGACTCGAACCATGGTCGACTACATGGGAGTCCAGCAACGTAGCCATTACACTAACTGCTGGTCCCAGGAACATTAATTAAACAACTGGCAAAGTTCACATTAATTTTGAAGATTAGATGGTCCTAGAATATTGGTATTTCTCAATTTTGATGTTCATACAAGGGGTCTTCAGAAAGTTTATAGAAAATGAATATTAAGGAAAAATTATGTATGGCTTTCAATTGTTTTGCACCTAAATAAACTTTCACTTTTCATGAATTTTGAAAGTACTTTCATATAGGAGAATGTGTGTGAATGTAGAAAGTAAACACTAAAGTATTCAAGAATGATGGTACATTAGAATCTAGTGGTTCTGGGAGAAGAACCCCATAAGTTCATTTTATTGCTCTTATAAACTTCCTATAAAGTAAATTTCAAAATTTAAAAAGAAAAAAACCTAACTTTGCCAGAGGCACATGTGACTGGTAGAGAGAGGCAGAGACAAAGAGACAAAATATAAGAAAATACCCCCTATAGAAATAGTCACACTGCAATCTCTTTTCCTCTATTTCTCCCTCCTTTTGGAATTTTGGGTGCACATGCACAGGCACCTGGTATGTTTCTCAAACCACTGGTCTGGGACTTGAGTTGCATGGTCAGCCATGTGAGATCCAGCTGCCTTACCAGGATGTGGGCTGTCCCCGCCTCCCCATAATCACAACTTTTAAACAACAAAACAAAATATGTATCTACTGTTTGTGCAATTATCCAGTATATTCATATCCTCCGTCTTTTAAAAGCCACCAATGATATAAGTCAGTAAGTTTCTTAAGATGAGCCACATTGGACTTCTATTTGGAACATCAATATCAATTCTTTAAAAGCATAATGCAGAGAGGTTGTCTTCCTGATTGCCCAACATGAGGCAAGATCCCACCTTTTTAAAGGAGTATGGAGTGACCTCCACCCCTCAAAAGAAATCAACTGTGGGAGAATATAGAACAAATTGGTGAAGAGCCTATTGAGGTACCCAACCCAGAGGCTGAAGAAATCAATATGCAAGTGGGTACTTGGTAAATCATTGAAACAGCGATGATGAAGCACCCACCAGGGCAGGTTTACCATGCCATATAAATCTAAAGGAAATGAGGTGGAGAACAAACAGAGATTTTTTTTCTAACTTCTGAAGATGATTACCTTATGCTCATGCCCTAAATAATCAGGACTGTGATTTTTTTCCCCTGCAATTTTATCTTGATGGTCATAAACACAAGTGTTGTCTTTATGAATCATCTTTATTTTTAAAATTTGGCTAACACTCCACTCAAATGTCTTTGACATGTTTAAAAGCAATTTGTTTCACAAATATAAAAGTTAGAGAAGATTGAAATGATGGAAATGAAGTAATGGAGACAGTGTGTCATTTTCTATCACTTAGAAATATGTTGCAAAAATAAAAAAGTTGTTTGATGAAAAATGCCACCCTAGCTGTCTCCACTACTTCATTTCCATCATTTCAGTCATAAAAACATTGTGTTTTGTCTCTTTTTGTGAAATTAATTGCTTCAGAATACTAAAAGCTCTTGTCTACCCTGAGCACTAATTTTCTGCTGAAACTGTAGACAACTGTCAACCTAATACAGAGATGTGGAGCATTGAACATGGCTTTTACCTTTGGGAGTTAGTTATGGAATTAAGAGGGAGAGGTATTTTGCTTTTACATTTTTTTCCCAGTTGAAGAAACAGGACTTGACATAGCATTAGTTCTTAGAAGACCAAATTGAAAACATGATGCCTTTACTGGAAGAGTTGATAGTTTGTAAGGTAAATGGTCCCCTCTCCCCCCCAAAAAAAATGTCTGCTTATGTGTTTCTCCCCAGGTAATAGCATAGCATCAAGTGTTGCACAGACTTCATTAACCTACTTGACTTCCAGGGATGGCTGGTTCAGATGAAGTATAAGAGTTTCTGACACACTCACTGGGCACTGAGAAGTTCTTGATATATTCGCCTCAGTGTCCTATCTACCCATAGATTATAATTGTAAGTACCTCTTCTAGCCAGACTCTACACATACAGATTTATCAGGACCTGGGTTCGCACAGCAGTTGAGCCACAGCGTCATGTGACTTCAGCCCATTTAGTCTCCTCTTTGCTCTAAGTGTTGGTACACCCTCTGTTGAGTCTTGACTCTACACAGATGATCTGACCGAGCAAACAGATCATTCAAGGCTGCCAACACCCGTCCCCCACCCCAGAACCATGAGTGGTTATTGAATACTGTGGTAATACCCTGTATGGTCCCAGACAGACAGCTTTGGAAAGAGGCTCAGTACTTGCCTGCTGGTGGGTAGAGATGGCTGCCTTCTTAGCCCCTCGGGTGACCCAGGTGGAAAGTAACCCCCTACTAAACTGGAGATAGCTCACTGAGCAGGGGAGGGAAGCAAGCGGCATAATAGTTAAGGTACTGGACTTCCATGTGATTGACCATGGTTCAAGTCCTGATCTATAGGTTTAAAACTCATCCTAGTGGTGTGTGTGTATACGCACATGTGCAAAATCCTGAGAGGAGAATGGAGGAGGAGGGATTGTGGCATGGCCATTCATCATGGGAGGTGATTTCTTGCTTTCTCTCTCTCTGGCAAGCACATGGGCCCTATAACAAAAATCTCTCTCTCTCTCAAAAAAAAAAAAAAAAAAAAAAAAAAAAAAAAAAAAAAAAAAAAAAAAAAAAAGGTAGCTCACTGAGGCCTGCTTTCAGTTCAGTGCCTGTTCAGCCCATTTTCTGCAACTGTGCAACTGGATTTTCTTTCCTTTGTCTTGTCTCATGGGCATTTGTTTGACCTGACCTAGGTTGGCTGAGCTCACAATCCCCAATACATATTTTCAAATCCAGATCAATACTACACTCCACCCAATCAAATGCTCTTAGCTCCTAATGCCTTCCCTTGCTGGAATAGACTTTCTATGCTCTGTTTAGAAATGTATCCCAATTCTTACCACCACGAACTTACTTCCTTTCCCCTTCTACATTCCTGTAGATTTCTAGTAACTTCCTCGTGACTTGGCTTTGATTTAGAGCTGTTATAATCAAGGTCTGGTTGCTAAGGACAGTCCCAACTTATGTCTGTTTTCCTAGACATTCCATTTAGTCAGCCCCCCTTTCCCTCTCAAAAATTTTGTAGTTTGGAGGGTAAATTACAGGGTTAGCCTGGCTGTGACTCACTCAGCTCCATTAAGCCTTGAGCTAAATTTGTGCAATAGTATTTCAACCTCTTATTGATAGTTTCCAGACTTGTAAAACAAGTGGGTTTGGCAAAGTGATGGCTGTGATTCTGCCTGGCCCTAACATGCTATGATTCTGTGATTTTATAAACCTCACCAAGTTTTGGGTTATATTATATTTAACAATAAGCACATTGTAAGGCATTTAGAGAGGCAAAATTTTCAGAACAGCCAGGCGTCATTGTTTAGTGGACAGTTATTTCCCCCAGCCCCTCCCCTCTGCCTTGACTACAAGTTCAATCCTCAGTGGCTTCATTCTACCCACTGTGAACTCATGGTACCCCCTTCTCCTGCCTTTCTCCATGCCTCTTTCCCATGCTTCCCATCTTTTCTCTCAGAATTTACTATTAGAATATCTTTTTTAAATTATTTATTTAATTTTATTTATTATTATCTAATTTGACTAGAGAGAGAGAGAGAAAGGGAAAGTGAGAAAGTAAGCTGCCAGATCCAAGATTCAAATTGCAGTCAGCCAGGTGGGAGTCCAGTGCCTCAACCACCACGTCACCTGCTGGCCCCTCGAATATCTTGTTTCCTTAGGCCATTTCTCTCTGCAGAGTGTCAGCTATTCTAGCCAATTTTTGCAAGCTTACAAACAGGTTAGACCATTTTCTATTATCTACTAATTATCCTCATGGAGCATTTTCATTTTATTAGGGCAGCTTCTTATGGTATACCTCAATTCAAAGGATTTACTAAAATGGAGGGAGTCAACATGCTGTGGCTGGGGTACTTTTCATGTCTCATGACATAGATCACTGCCTCTTTACCTGGCCATCAACTTGGCAGATAGAAACAGTTGCTCAATCTGTCATTAGTAAAAATAATGTGTGAATGACTGAATGAGATTGAAAAACCATTTTTATTATTACCCATTTTTCTATTCAACACTTTCTTCCCTACACATTCATTCATTCATTCATTCATTTCTTTAGATGAGATTTTTGCTATAGGACGCACGTGCTCACCAGAGGGAGACAGAGGAACAGGAAGTGAGAAATCACTCCCCTCCCCAGAGGGGAGGATCCAACCATCTCTATTTGAGCAGCGTAGCATAATTTCTCCACATCTCCCCTCTCTATCTTCCCTACAGGTCTATCTGGTGAATATGTACAGGGAGGTGGCTATCACTCAAGTCTCTATTGAGCCCCCATGAACACAGAAACCTACACCATTTCTTGAGTCACTGTAAAACAGTTTGTGAAAACAAATGGTGACTAAATTGCATGTGACCATGTTAATGAGATTCTGATTTTTTGGAAAAGATCATTTTTAAGATCTTGCATTTGAATCTGATGTGATCAAATGGATTGTTTTGCAGAGATAATCTGCTGTGTAGAGAATCCAGATGCCATTGCTCACCTTTGCATAAAAAAAAATTTAAAAAAAATTTAAAAAAATAAAAAAAAAGCTCTGGATTCTACGATTCTACTACTTTCAGGTGCAAAGATTCACTAACCAAGCAATAATTGCAGACAGATCCAAGAAGGGAAGCATATTTCTTCTGAGTTAGTTAGATTGCATCTACTTTACCACTGCTCGCTCTACACAACTCCAGGAGTCTCCACTGTGAGTGGTACTCAAACCCCAAATACAGCAGGGAAACTTGATTCAGTGGAGGATTTCTTTCTCATCAGAAGCCTGGGTACATATGTATAGCAATAAGTTCTTAGCTTTCCAAGAATACTCTGCCCAGCCTAGAGGGTAAATACTTCCTATCCCTTTCAGAATTTTCCCAATTCTTCAAAGTCTACCTGCCTTGTCCCTGAGACTTTACCTAGCAACTCTAGATTATCCTCTCCCTTCTGACCACCCAGAATAATTCCTGCTTACCCATCTCACACATTTCTAGTAAAGAACTGTATCAGTATAGCACTTGATTATATACCTAGGATTACTTCCATTAACTGTGGAATTCTTCTCCAACTAGAGTAAGCTTTGTAAAGACAGAGAGGCAAAGATGGAGAGTAATATAAATGACAAGAAAGAGACTTAAGCTCCTCTTAAACCTCCCATGAGAAGCCTCAAAGTGCTAGACAAAGCAGAGGTTTCGGCATCAGAAATGCACTGAATTTAGACATGAGATGAAATGTTCTGAAGGGTCTTAAACAGAAGCACAAAGGAAGTAAATAGGGGAACTGCAAAGGCACAGCAAGACTTTCAACTGTGCAGCAGAGGAGCATCCAAATGGCTAAGCTAGGAGGAAGGAAGTGGGCAGCATATTTAGCATTTCCAACCCAAGCTTCCTGGAGGATAAAGAAATATATGTGACAGACACAAACAATTGTTATGCCCACCTCCTGAAGGAAACTCCCCATATCCCCCTAACTAGTGGGTAAACACCTAAACATTCATCCATAAGCCAGACTGCATTTGTGCACGAGAGAGAGAGAGATAGAGAACAATTCAGAGGGACACCAAGAGAGAGACAGAAAGGGAGAATAATAGAAATGTCAAGAAAGAGAAGAAAAGATGAGAAAAGGAGCCAGGATAGAAGAAAGAGATCCTGACAAAGATAAGAAAAGAGGTACAACTATATCTGACTTGTCTTACGGTAGTCTAACACCTGTCTGGTCCTGACTGTTGTTACGGTGGTCGCTCTTTATGGAGATTATACTTCCTTAAGGAATACTATAAAGATTGAGCTTTTCTATATCATTGCAATATTCAAAATAAGGCTGGTAATTGGGTCATCTTATTAGCAAGCAACCATCACTAAGCAGTTCAAAGAGCTTCCAGTTATTCCCCTATCAATCCTTACAACATGCTTATGGAGTAACTAGAGGGCACAGATGATGAATAATTAGCCCACTTGCTTCCTTTCTTCAGTGAGTTTTAATTCCATTGCATGCTCTCTTTTCCGACGGAAGGCTTAAGAGTAAGGTGTAACAGCGAGCACATTCGTTCTCATTAAATGCTTTTTCCCCACCTTTTCACCCCTCACTTCACAAACCACAAGAATGTCTTCGAATTTATGTGGAAAAGCCAGGGAGTGCCACTGTGCATCGTCTCTGAGTTCAGATCACGCCTTTCTGGTAGGGTACAGTTTCAATTATGTGAGTGCTAATGAGCCACACTTATGAATTCTCGTAAGTGAAAGAGGTCATTGTAAGACATGAGCATGAAGACGGAGAGAAACAGAGAGAGAAGCAAAGGTGAAGGCAATTTAGAGGACTAGAAAAGAGGAGGGAGGAGGTCAGACATTTTGGGAGAGCATCTATTCCAATAGCCATGTCCTGTTTGGAGTGTTCTGTGTAGCACACATGATAGAAGGAAACACACCGGTGATTCTATGACCCCCCAGGACCCTAAGCTTCACTTAGAAGCTCAAGCTCAGCAGGATGGGATGTGGGTCACAGGCAGAGCTGATGCGGCACATGGGAGAGTGTCTGGCACTAGAATATGGGTGGCAATTCCTCCTACCTTAAGATTAAACAGTGTTCGTCATTTCAGTTAGAACTATGGGCAAATAATTCCAGGCAGAATTTGGTCTACGGGTGGTCAGAACTCTTACTTGACTAATTAAGGCTGTCAACATAAGTGTTGCAGCGACACTGGGTATTTTTGTTTAGAAGTTTAATGATTGTTGTCTTTGCCACCAGGAGAGAAAAGACACAAGGGCAGTGGCCTCTTATTTGCCATCCAAAAGTATTTTCTTTTTTGTGTGTATGAATTTTCTTTGAATTGACAAATAATAATGTGTGTGATTATGGAGTACAAAGTGATTTGAATTATTATATGTTATAGAAAGATTCAGCTATGTTAATTAATGCATTCAACACCCTACTGACTTTATTTTTTCCGTGGTGAGAATGTTAAAAATCTATTCATTAGACATGAAAGATACAGTACATTATGGTTAACTGTGGTCACCACCCAGTACAATAGATCAATCATTAAAACTTAATTCCTTTAAGCTAGAAGAGACTTTGTACCCTTCGTCCAATGTCACCCCTTTCCCATCCTACCCATGCCTCCCAGCCTCTGGTAGCCACCTTTCTACTCTGTTTCTATGAGACTGGGTTTTTAGATTTCACCTTTAAGTGAGATCACATGCTATTTGTCTTTTTTGTGACCAAGTTTATTTCATTTAGCATAATGTCCACCATGATGTAAACATATTTGACCATGGAATGTGTTTCTCCCAGGTACATCTCATATGACAGGTGTCCATACAGAATACACTCTGGTAAACACCGTCACAGTTTCTTAGCAGTCGTTAGTAGTCACTTTACAGAGACACTTAAAAATGAGCACATTGATTGTGAATGTGATAACCCACAAGAGCAAAAATGTAAAATGACGGCCTATATAAATGTTGTGTCAAAATAGTGAAATAGGTAGTCTATGTTCACCATAATGCAATGTAAAATAGTATGTATACAGAGTTGTGCATACACACACACACACACACACACACACACACATGCTAAGAAATACACATTACCAGCTAGCTGCATGACTGCACGATTTTGGACTAGATGTTTCCCAATTGAGAAATTGTTATCAATGTGAAAATTAGTATAGTGAGTTCACATGAACTTTCTGAAACAAAAATGCATGTGGAGACATAGTATTAAAGGATTGGGGTGATACTTTCAATATAAGAATAGATCTTTGTCTTCCTAATCTCCTGCCAGCACCTGCTCACCTCTTACATCTTTGAATAACTTGAGGTCACCAGGCATGAAGCTCAGTTTCATATCTTTCTACCTAAAATACTCATACTGTCCCTGGCCTCTTTCCCAACACCCTTAGAGGACAAGGGATTCCTTTTCCTAGTCTTTCCATTATTCATACCACTGAACTTAAGTTTTTACCTCTTCTAGTCACAGTTCGAGTCCTGGACTTGGTGGCTTAAAACTCACACCAGGGGCAAGTGTGTGCATGCCCCAAATCCTGGGAGGACACTGGAGGAAAAGGGATTGTGGCATGGCCACCCCCATGGGGGGTTATTTCTCACTTTCTGTCTCTCTTTGTCTCTCCAGCAAGCACACACTCCCTATAGGAAAAGTCTCTCTCTCTAAAAAAAAAAGAAAAAAAAAATCACACCAGGCACATGAATGTGCATGCCCAAAATCCCAAGAGGAGAATGGAAGAGAAAGGAATGCAGTGTGGCTACTCCCGCTGGAGGGTGATTTCTCACCTCTCCCTTTCAGTCTCTTTCTCTCTTCTGGTGAACATATACACCCTATGGCAAAACAAAACCAAAAACAAAAAAACTAATAAAAATCAGTTGGCTCTATGTAAATGGGTTTATTTATGGGTTCTATATTCTAGTCCATTGGTGTATGTGTCTGTCTTTATGCCAGCACCTTACTGTTTTGGTTACTATAGCTTTGTAGTATATTTTGAAGTCAGGCGATGTGATGCCTCTTGCTTTGTTCTTTTTACTTAGAATTTCTTTCACTATATGGGGTCTTTTATGATTCCACATGAATTTTATAAGTGTCTTTCCTATTTCTATAAAGAATATCAGTGGTATTTGTATAAGAATCTTATAGAATCCATAGATGGTTTTAAAATTTATTTAAAACTTAATCTACACTTTCTACATCCCTTTCTTCACATCTCATTTACTTCATGCTATTAAAATTTGGTTTCCTCTTAAATAATCAGCGTCATCCTAACTGTTGAGTCTCTTGGAAAATCTTACTTCACCATATCTCCTTGCTAAATTTGGTAAAGTTGATCACTCTTTCCTTTTTAGACAAGCAAATATCTTGGATTTAGTGACACTCTTCTCTCCTCATCTTCCTCCTACTGACCAGATCATTTGGTCTTAGTGTCTTTTAGGGACTTTAGTTCATCTTTAAAAGGTGCTTTCCCCCAGGATTTGCACCTCAGTTTACTGCTTACTTGATTTACTTTTTTTCTGAATGAGCTTGCCCATCTATGTATGTATTTTATCCAGATTTCCATCTATCCAACCCAAACCACTCCCCTAAACTTTGGAATCATACCATATACTGAACACATTTACCTGGAAGTTCTTCTAGTACTGCAGATTCACCAGGTTCACATAGAGTCATATTCATACTTCCACTGTTTCCTGGGTGGATGTTTTTTTGGTAGAAGTAGCAGGCACTGTGATTAGAGTTTGCATGGATTTTAATTTTGAACCCAGCTCTTTCCTGTGTGACCTTGGGTAAGTTACATCATAACTCAGATACTCATCTGAAAAATGGAGGTGTGACCATAATCCAACGTTCATAGGAATGCCTTAAGAATTAAGTGGGGGGAACCAACAGTTAGCGTAATGGCTATGTCACTGGACTCCCACGTAGTCGACCTCAGTTCGTGTCCCAGACCCGGTGGCTTAAAACTCACGCCGGGCGCGTGTGTGTGCGTGCCCAAGATCCCAAGAGGAGAATGGAGGAGAAGGGATTGCAGTGTGACCATCCCCCCTGGGGGGTGATTTCTCGCTTTCTGTCTCTATGTCTCTCTCTATCTGGCGAGCGCACGCGCCCTATAGCAAAAAACCTCTCCAAAAAAAAAAAAAAAAAAAAGAATTAAGTGGGAAGCACACAGCATTTCTACACAATACCCACTGCCAGTGAGTTATCCATAGGACCCACTACTACTATCATTTCTCATACTCATTTTTTTTCTCCAGAATCTTCTGACATATTTACCTCATTTGGATGTGCTAACCTATATCATCATCATCACACAAGCCAGCAACTGGGAGTTCTATTTGACTCTTTCCTTTCTTCTACCCCAAATAGCCTACCAATAATAAGTCCTGTATATTTTTCTTTCTAATTATTACTCAAATTCCATCACTCCTCTCCATTTCTACATTTTTTTGCCCTAATTCAAGCTCTTTCTCTCTCTCCTCTGAGCATCTCTGATTCACTCTTGAATCTTCTCAAAGTCACAAAGTGGACTGGAGCAAGCTACATTGAATGAGGATTGTCCACATCACTCTCATCTCATCACACCAAAGTTTGCTATCTAGTTGGCTATGGATAAATGCTGCTCAGGAAATGAGTGAAATAGAAATCTGGGCATGCTGATGATATTTCAATACGTTATGGAGTTAACCATGCAGAACATGTACAACTAACATGCTCCTAGAAATTCTTGGGCACGTAGTAACTATCCATGAATAACCTCCCTCAATGTTGCTGTCATGAACAGCTGGGCTTTCATTTTTAACTTTCTTTCTTCCTTCCATGAGGATGTGAGAAAGAGAGAAAGAGAGTCCCTTTTACAGGGTCTTCATGCTATGACCCACCCCCAGCCTCAGCTAGCCCCAGCTCCTGAGCTTGTGCATGACTAGCATATTCAGGAAGGTTTCTGAACACGGATCTGAAACCTTCCCATTTGGGTCAGCCTCAGAGAGCAGCACTGTCTGGCCCCAAGGGCTGAACTTCTATGCTCACAGGATGATAATCATACGATATACTGGACAGGTTTACCTGAAAGTTCTTCTAGTACTTCTAGGTCAGATCACGGATAGTCTACTAGCATCTTTTCTTAACTCTTATGTGCCTCTCCTCTAGAGAAACTGGAGAAAGGAAACACTTTCACAAATCTCCTTACAGATAAAGGTAGCAAATGAGATTTGACTAGTTTTTTTTTTTTTTTTTTTTTTTTTGGGGGGGGGGAGAGGTTTTCGCTATAGGGTGCATGCGCTCTCTGGACAGACAGAGAGAGACATAGAGACAGAAAGCGAGAAGTCACCCCCCTGGGGGGATGGTCACGCTGCAGTCCCTTCTCCTCCATTCTCCTCTCGGGATCTTGGGCACGCACGCACACGCGCCCGGCGTGAGTTTTAAGCCACCGGGTCTGGGACACGAACTGCAGTCGACTATGTGGGAGTCCAGCGACATAGCCATTACGCTAACTGCTGGTTCCCCAGATTTGACAGTTTTCTAGGAACTTCTGGAAAGCTTTTGCTTTCCTGATAAGAGAGGCAGGTCTAGCTGACACCATCCTTCCCATCTTTTATCTGCTGTGACCTGAAGCTATGTGGGAGCCACTGTGGGACAGAGGAAAAGGTCAAGAGAGTCTCCAAAGTGCTGGCCTCAATACCCTTGGGCTCCTGTGATTGGACTCCAGGGAGATAGAAGCTTGTTTACAGACTCTGCTCTTACTTTGGAGCTTTGGAGGGCTCAAAAGTAGTGTAACTTCTGTTTTTTGTTTGTTTGTTTTTGTCATAGGACATGTGAGCTTGTGGGAGAGAAACAGAGAGAGGGAAAGTAAAAAAATTACCCTGCAGGGGGGAATGGCCACACTGCAATCCATTCTCCTCTTGGGATTTTGGGAACACACATACACATACACACACACACGTGCACATGCACCTTGTGTAATTTTTAAGCCTCTAGGTCTAGGAATCTAACCATGGATGGTCATGTGGGATCCAGCTGCCTTAACCACCATGCCACCTGCTAGCCCTTAACCTCTGCTGTTCTGAGGTGGAGAGCTGGCAAGGAATCCAGTGGGGAATGCTTTCTTTTTTTCTTTTTTTATTTTTTATTTATTTATTTATTTTTTTTGGAGAGGTTTTTCGCTATAGGGCGCGTGCGCTTGCCAGACAGACAGAGAGAGACATAGAGACAGAAAGCGAGAAATCACCCCCCAGGGGGGATGGTCACGCTGCAATCCATTCTCCTCCATTCTCCTCTCGGGATCTTGGGCACGCACGCACACGCACCCGGCGTGAGTTGTAAGCCACCAGGTCCAAGACGCGAACCGTGGTCGACTACGTGGGAGTCCAGCGACATAGCCATTACGCTAACTGCTGGTTCCCGGGAATGCTTTCTTTAGAATGACTCTCTCCTTCAACTGGATATCAAAACCGTAGGAGGCTTATTTTAAAGTAACAGCAAATTAACACTGCAAGCTGTCCCTAAGCTTTCACAGTTCCAGCTACAGGTTAGCAAAATCAGTAATTAATGCTCTGTTCCATGCCTTTCATGATTTGTCGAGACTACAGAATTAGAGGTGGAAAGAGAGAAAAGGCCCCACAGACTACCAAGCACATTTTTTTTTCAGCCACACCCACCTCCTCATATTCATTAACACCTCCCACCTAACTCATAGAGACAGCTCTGCTTTGCCAGCAGCTAATGAATGCAGCGATCACAGCATAGAGACCATCTGTAGTTCATTAAGACCTGGCCCAGGTAATGCTCTAACTCTCCTGTTCACCTTCTCTAGTTGGAGAACTCAGCCTACATAGAGCAATCTGGGACCATATGAGAATCTACTTAGAATTTGTTTAAATTTCTTTGTTGAGAGAGAGAGAGAGAATCACCAGGTCTCACTACGCCATGATCTACCCCCAAGTCTCCATCAGCCAGGATCACAGATATGCTTGGTAGATATGCTTGATGTGTTCAGGCCAACCTGGGATCTGAACCCAGGCCCCCACGTGGCTCTAGTATCATACAGTGGTGCCCTACCACCTGTACCACTGTAACTTGGCCTATCTACATCATTTTCTTTTTTTAGAATTGTTTATGTACTTAATCCTGTTTGTTGTTATTATTATTTTTTTAATTTGACATGAGAGAGAGAGAGAAAGGGAAAGCGAGAAATCAAGCTGCCAGGTCCAGGACTCAAACTGCAGTTGGCCATGTGGGAATCCAGCACCTTTAACCACCACACCACCTGCCGGCCCCAATTTTTTAAGAGAATGAACAAAAGGAAGAAAGGGAAGGATGATAGGAAAGGAAGGAACTTTATTTGAAGATAAAATCTCTTAAAGATAAATACCATGTCTTAGATTCTGAGTACAGCAACTCCAATTGGTTAAACCATCTTAGCTCATCTTACATAAAGTCATAGGGAAAAAGAAAGGAATAATAATAAAGGGTAGAATGAAATTGGAAGGAATTACATATACATTTTTCATATCATAACAGCTTGCTCTATACAGCAGGTCTGTTCTTTAAAAATCATAAGTAAATCCACCTTTGTTAATAAACAGTGTTACAAAGTCTTAAATATTTGGAGGAATTCTTTTAATTGCTGTTAATTTTTTTTTTTTTACAAAGTAGTCTCTTTTCTGCTTTTTAAAATAATTACTTCTACATTTTGGGGTTCCCTAAATTGAAGTGCAACTGCATGTAAAAACCTTTGCACTTAACTTCATTTCCAGTTTACATTCAATACATGTCTCTTATTACAGCAATTACTTTTAAAATCTATTTTTCATGGCTTTATTCAGTCATATAGAAACAAGCACTGCATTTTAAGAGACTTATTTCTAAACTCAATGTTCTTTTTTATATATATATATATTTTTTTTTTTGGTTTTAGCACCACTGCAGTGTCACACTGAGGCTGTCATGTAACTTCCCGCATGACCTGAGATGCACAAAGGACACTGATTAAGATAAATCCTTTATGAGAATAGCAGATGGTGTGGTGGTTAAGGTGCTGGACACCCACCCACATGGCTGACTGTGCAGTTCGAGTCCTGGACCCTGTGATTTGAGAATTATGTCAGGTGTATGTGTCTGTATGTCCAAAATCCCAAGAGGAAAATGGAGAACGGGCTGTGGTGTGTCCATCCCTCCTGGGGGGTGATTTCTCACTTTCCCTCTCGGTCACTCTCTGTTTCTCTCTGGTGAACTCATGTTCCTATAGTTAAAAAAAAGAAAGAAAGGAAGGAAGGAAGGAAGGAAGGAAGGAAGGAAGGAAGGAAGGAAGAAAGAAAGAAAGAAAATCTTCAAATGTGTTAATGCTTATAGTGGACTACGTATAT
Source organism: Tupaia tana (assembly GCA_026018925.1). Taxonomy (NCBI): domain Eukaryota; kingdom Metazoa; phylum Chordata; class Mammalia; order Scandentia; family Tupaiidae; genus Tupaia; species Tupaia tana. The sequence goes on along the minus strand of JAKSZU010000024.1, from coordinate 28,111,288 downwards.
TGAAATATAGCTAATTCTGAACATGCATACTATAGGTACTAAGCAGGGTTTAAAATACATGTTGGTTTAAAAGCTATATAGAGGGACCAGCCTATGGTCTGGTGGTTAAGGCAGCTGGATTCTACCTAACTGACTACATAGTTCAAGTCCCAACCTGGCAGCTTGAAAAAACATACTGGATGCATATGTGTGCATGCCCAAAATCATGAAAGGAGGAAGAAATGGAGGAGAAGGGATTGTGGCATGACTATTCCTATGAGGGGTGCTTTCTCACTTTCTCTCTGAGTCTCTCTCTGGTGGATGGGTTACCCTCTGGGAAAATAAATAAAATAAAATAAAATAAAATAAAATAAAATAAAATAAAATAAAATAAAATAAAATACATTTTAATCCCAAAAGTCATATTAGCTATGATTTTCTCCATTTTTACTAATGGAGCAGGTGTAATACTCCATACATTTTTATGTAAAAACAGAAGACGACTTCAAGTGCTCACTGTAGTGGATACTGTGGCATGCTGCCCAGTACTGTTAGTGGCTAACAGCTCCTACTCACTGTGCTGCTGTCAGAGGTTTTCTCTTAGCCACAGAGAACCAGCTGCACTAAGGTTACAACCCTTCTCTGGGATCAGCCTGTGGTCAGTGGTAAGGTACACAGGGCCCTTGCTCTACCTCAAGGTGCGACAACTCTGAAGATCCAATCCAAATCCAGATCTCACCTTGGGATCCATTGAGGCATGTGTTGTATTATAGATCATCCCCTGTGCCTGGCACTGATGGTTCTGATTCTCCCCTCTCTCACAGATGTTGACCCTGAGAGCATTTCCCATACATTGCATGCACACAAATCTCCTCAGAATTTGTTTTCTGGGAACCCAATCTAAGGCACTTCATCTTGTTGTTCTTCCCAAGATTTCTATTATCAGGCCAGCCTGATGAAGCAACAGTAGTGCAGTAGGCCCCAGGATTACATTCAAGGTCTCCTCATACATGTCAAGTGTGTAAGCATGTGCCTGTAACCAGACTGGCTGGGGATGGGGGTAGATCATGGCATGAAGACCTTGTTGGGCATGGTTCCTCTTTCTGTTTCTCTCTGTCACAGAAGAAATGAGTAATTAAACGTTTTAAAAAAGACTTTATTGTCATAATTATCTTCTGATGGCCTATGTAAGAGAAACTCAGAAGAGAGATTAAGTGAACTTAGGAGAAAATAAAAATACTTTTTCTCAGATTGTAAAATATTGTTAAAAATAATAGCTCTGAATTTCATTATCTGAAGTGCCCATTATTAAAAATATCTAAAATCTCTTTTAACAATAAGACTTCTCCCAAGATGTAACTCAATTGCAATTATTTCATTTTGCCTAACATATAGGAATAATAATTTAGTTTTCTCACCCCTCCTTACCCCACAATAGGGATAACAAACAGTTCTGTGTAGAATCCCAAGCAATTCACTTTAACTGTTTATTCCAACAGTGATTTTTTTTCCTCCTACCTCACTTTCATTCTGGCTTTAATAATTGCTTTTCTCACATGTATATATCAATTTGCACTGTAAATGCAAGTAAGGACAAAACATATTCCTCCTGTAGTCAAGGGACAGAATTTTTTTAAAAGTGTTTTAATTTAAATTTCATTACTTTAAATTTCTTTATATATATATATATATATATATATATATATATATATTCCTACATAATAATTTTACACATATGCATATATATGTAATAACCCCATGCTTCCCCTTTTTCCCCATCTTATTTAGTTTCCTTTCTCTTTGCATCTTCTCTTATTTTGGCTTTGCTCTCGCTAAGAAACCCATGTCAACAACTATATGTGTCCTTCATATATTCTTTTGTACTCACGCTACAAGTCTATGTACATAAATGTTGTATACATATAAAGAAGATCATATGTCCACCCCTATATTTTGTTTTCTTGCTTACTGCCTTCTCGAAGTCATTTGGCATAGGTTTATGTCATTCTCTCTCTCTCTTTTTTTATTTTTATTATTTTTTTTTGAAGAGAGATTTTTTGCCATAGGGCACATGTGCTTATCAGAGAGTCAGAGAGAAAGTGAGAAATCACCACTCAGGGAGGATGGCCATGTTGCAGTCCCTTCTCCTCCATTCTCCTCTTGGGATCCTAGGCATGCATGTATGCACACCCAGAGTGAGTTTCAAGCCAGGTCCAGGACTCTAAACATGATTGGCCATGTGGGAGTCCAGAGCCTTAACCACTGTGTCACCTGCTGTCCACTAAGTCATTCTCTTTTAATACAACTAACAACCATGTGAATACAGTGTTTCAAAACATATTAACCACTCCACTATTGAGAGATGTTTGTTTTGAGTGCTTTTTTTTTTTTTTTTTTGTCATTATAAACATTGCTGTAGTCAGTGGCCCACAGTGATAAATTGGATTTTAAATATCTTTGGTAAAGTGGAATTACTGTATCTTTGGCAAAAGTAGAATTTCTCGGTCAAAGGTCTATGTATCGTAAACATTAATAAATATTGCTAAGTTTCTTTCTAAAAAGGTTATAAAATTACACATTTGCATCAGCAATGTATGCTTGTCAGCAGAAGATATATAGTTTTTTCTTCAATTTTTGTCAATCTGATACATACTTGATTTGTTTTCCTAGCCTACTAGTAAATTGGAATGTCTTTAGGCTATTTGAATTCTCTTTTATTAATTCTCATCACATCTTTTGCATGTTTTTCTATTGTTTGTCTCTATATTTTCAGTTCGTAAGAACTATATTTTTTTGTGCTAGCCACTTATCTGTGATTTGTGCTTTGAATATTTTTCCAGATCTATTTCCTGTCCATTGACTTTTTAAGATGTTTGGGAATCATATATTTCTATTTGGTCATTGAGTCATTGCATAAAATTATCTGTGGTGTTTTGATGTATATAAATAGTTTTTGCTTTCTTTTACAGCTTTAGAGTGTTCAGTCTTCATTCTGTTAGATTTTGTCAAAAAATTGTCATGTAAGATTTTGTTTTGGACCAGCAGTTAGCGTAATAGCTATGTCGCTGGACTCCCATGTAGTCGACCACAGTTCAAGTCCCGGACCCGGTGGCTTAAACTCATGCTGTGTGTGTGTGTGCATGCGTGCCCAAGATCCCGAGAGGAGAATGGAGGAGAAGGGATTGTGGCGTGGCCATCCCCCCTGGGGGGTGATTTCTCGCTTTCTGTCTCTCTGTCTCTCTCTGTCTGTCTGGTGAGCGCACGCGCCCTATAGCAAAAGCTTCTCTAAAAAAATTAGAAAAGATTTTGTTTTTACATTATTATTTCATCTGAAATTTGTAATGTAATAAGGGTCAATTTTTCTTTTCTTATAGTTGGAGAACCAATTGTTCCAGCACCGTTTATTAAAAACAAACAAACAAACCCCACATACTTTTCATACTCTGTGAAGCCAACAACTCTATCAGTTGTAATCTGTTTCTGAACTCTCTACATGTCCTACTAAGTATGTTTATGTTTCTAAAATATTTGATAGTTTATTTATTGATTTCTTTTGTGAGCAAGTGAGACAGAGAGAGAGGGTTAAGGGGAGGCACCCACAACAGAGTCTTCATGCCACAATCCAACTCTAACCTCAGCTAGCCAGGATCACGTATGCCCATGCACACAACAAAATGTACAGATAGAGCTTGGAACATGAGCCTAGGGACTTCCCATGTGACTTCAGTACTGTAGAGCAGCCCGTTAGTTCACCACCACCACAGCTGGCCTGTACTGTGTTCTGATAGCTACCTCTATAGAAAATACTCTATTACTTATTATTTTTTCATGCAGTTTTCTTGGTTTGTCGGGTAATTATTCTTTTAAATGAACTTAAGTTATCTAAGTTAAAAAACAAAAACTAAAACAAAATTCTACTAGGATTTTATTTAGAAGTATATTAAATTTACATTTTAATTTTGGGAGACTCTTCGAAAAATTTACAAATTGTTACAGTTTAATAACTGCTTTATATAGGTTGCTTTTGTTTATTGGTTTATTTTTTAGGTTTTTGCCACAGGGCACGTGTGCTCACCTAACAGACAAAGAAAAAGAAAGTGAGAATCACCATCCCCCGGGGGGATGGTCACATTGCAGTCTCTTCTATTTCATTTTCTTCTCAGAATTTTGGGCATACATGCACATGTGCCTGGTGTGATTTTCAAGCTACTAGGTCCGGGACAGGAATCATGGTCAGTCATGTGGGAACCTAGTGCTTTAATCACCATGCCCAGGTGTTTTATTTTTTTAGAATGTAGTCTTACATTTCATAGCTTTGGTCACTATTATATGTGAATTTTCTTTTTTTATTTCTATTTCTAGGTGCTTAGTGCTAGAAAAGATCAAAGCCAATGATTTTTATATATTTATCTTCTGTCTAGTTACCTTACAAAGTTTTATTAATGCTATGCTTTTGCCCTTCAATCTGTTGGACTTCTACATTCTAAATCATAGAATTAACAAAATATATAGTTCCATCCCTTATTTGCCAATATTTATAGCAGACATTTTTCTTACATTTTTCATTTTCATTTTTTAGAGGTTTTTGCTACAGGGCACTTGCGCTCGCCAGAGATACAGAGAGAGACAGAGAGACAGAAAGTGAGAAATCACCTCCCGGGGGGATGTCCACATCATAATCTCTTCTCCCCCATTCTCCTCTCAGGATCTTGGGCATGCATGCACATGTGCCCGGCCTGAGTTTAAGCCACCAGGTCTGGGACTCGAACCGCGGTCGACTACATGGGAGTTCAGTGACATAGCCATTACACTAACTGCTGGTCCCACATTTTTCATTTTCTAAGACTTTTAAAGCAATGCTAAAAACAAACAAAAAGAAATGAAAAAAAGATTGGTAGTAGCAGGCTTCCTAACTTCTGATTATAATTATATGTTTAATTTATTTTCCACTTAGAATATCAGAAGTTATAGCCTGGGGTAAACAATATTTATTATAATTGAAAAGTTTTCTCTACTTTTGTTTTATTCAAACTTTTTTTTCTAAAAATGGCTGCTAAATGTTATGATATATCTCTCAGTGACTGTTGATTTGATTGGCTATATTTTTCCTTTTTTGTGTATAGGACTATATGAACAGATTTCCTTATATTAAGCCAACTTTGTTTTTCTGTGGTCTTTAAAATTCCTAGAGAAATGTTTACCAAAAAGTGTCAAATGTTAACAGCTATAACTTAATAAATGGGTTCCATGATCAAATTAATTTGAGGAGTACTGAACCAAAGTTAAATGGTACTTCCCAGAACCTTGGAAGCTAATGCGCATTGTCACTCTTTAAGAGATTAAACTATAAAGTGTTCAGTGAAATGTACTGGACCATCCATTTTTCATGGACCATCCAATGGGACTAGCTTAGAGCAGAAATGTAAATATGAAAATTATCAATATATGCTAAGATTTACAAATATTTTCAGCAATTTAATCATAGTGATAAAATAAAAGTCACAACCATAGAATGCTAAAGCCTTATTTTTGGAGAAAAATGCAATTAATTTGTTAATATTTTGTATTAATCCCACTTATTTTTACTTATACCGGATATTTGCCTGGGTAGGCCCAAACTACTGATGTTTGGCACTATACTAACCCATTTAAGAGTACAAGGTGATCCAGAGGCTAGTGGAATCCAAGATCCAGCCATGATGCTAGGAGATCATGCAATTGCACCTGGACTCACCATTCTCTACAACGTAACCAAGAGTATCATGACTAAGGCTTACACATGGCACTCACCAATGACGTATTCCACCCTGAAGAAATCCTTTCTGGGGTCATATGGACGATTAAAGTCAATCTGGATGTAGTAAGTCTTCCCTCTGCGTACAATCAACTTGTCGTTGTCATACCTGTCAGTATGGTGTTCCACTTTATTGGTGTCCCATTTCTCTTTGAACAGGTGAACAGCCGTGACATTAAGGTAGTCTGTGCACAAAAGACAGTGGAAGGAAACCAGTAAGAACTGTGGTTTAAACACTAACTCAGCAAACAATATTATTTTCTCCAGAAGAAAGAAAGTAGTAAGGTCAACTGTAGACCAACCTCTTGTGATATTTTTGGTTTGGAAGAGAGTTTGTTGAAGCTCTTTTCTGCCATGATTTCTTTCAGACTACACTTGGGGACCACTTTGGTAGAGACAGCTGCCTGTCTTAGAGATCTGAATATAGAGAAGCTAGGATCAGAGTTGAAGTCTTCCAGTTCTCAGTCTCACGCTGGTTTTCATCATATAAGGCTCTTACCATCAGGACTAGTCCCTCGCTATGTGGTTAACTAGGGATAATCAGGGAATAGCCAGATCAATTTTCTTATTTTTCAAAAGGGAGGAATCAAAGCCCCAAGGAAACTTTTTAAAGGCAAAGTTGGCCATTAATCCCAAATTCTCCTCTTACCCCAGAAAGGTTCAGATGCCCCCTCTTACTGTAGTTCTGAAAGTACATCTGCTCCCTCAAAGCAGGAAAGAGAGGGAATAGCCTGTAGAAAAGAAAACAACTTTCTGTGCAGTATGATTGTTTCCACTAACCCAAGTAGAAACCAGCCTCCTGTTGTCTTAACTTCTAAACAACCCATCTGGAAATCAAAACTTGGTTTGACACCAAAATTAGTATTTTTCCTCTGATATTTCAGAATCAGGCATGTGAAGTCAGTTAAATATTTAATAGTTGCCTAGCTTTGCATGTTAAACTCATTTCCTCATCATAAAATGTGGACACTAACATTTATTTTAGAGGCTGACATGTTATGTTACAAGATCTGACAGAAGATAACACGCATGAATATGACAAGAGACTACCCAAACTGACATATATGACAGAACTTGCAAAGGGTCTGAAAGCTCTAGAGAAAGATTTTCTCTCCTCTTGCCGTTTTCCTATTCCTTTCTGCAAAAGAGCACTGAATGTGAAGGTAATCCTAACTACCCATCTACACCATAATTTAGGGGATCTAGTCTAGAGACTGGTTTCTGTACCGTAGTCTCCCCCTATCCACAGAGCAAGCATTCCAAGATCACCAGTAGATGCCTAAAACCAGGGTTAGTAACAAACCCCACTTATACTATGATTTTTCCTACTCATACATACCCATAGTAAAGTTTAGTTTATAATTTAGGCACACTAAGAGATTAACAACAAGTAACAATAAAAATGAACAACTATAACAATATGCTAGCATCACTACTCTTGTGCATTGGGCCATTGTTAAGTCAAATAAGGATTATTAGAACACAAGCACTGCAATACCACCACAGTCCATCTGATGACTGAGAAGGATGCTAAGTGACTAGCAAGCAGGGGGGCTGTACAGTATGGATATGCTGGACAGAGGGGTGATTCACTTCCTGCACAGGACAGAGCAGGATGGTGTGAGATGTCACCACGCTACTCAGAATGGCACTCAATTTAAAACTGATAAATTGTTTATTTCTGGGATTTTATATTTTCCTTTCTTTCCTTTTTTCTTTTTTTTTTTCTTTTTTTTTCTTTTTTCTTTTTTGCCAGAGGGTCCTTAAACTTGCCAGAGAAACAGAAGAAGGGCGGGGGGGGGGGGGGGCTAGCAGATGGCATGATGATTAAGGTGCTGGAAATCACATAGGTGACTCCTCAGTTTGAGTCCTGAATCTGGCAGCTTGGAAAACATACTAGGTGTGTGTGTGTAAGATCCCAAGAGGAGAATGGAGAAGAAGGGATTGTGGCATAGCCTTCCCTCTGGGGGGTGATTTCTCATTTTCACTCTCTCTGTCTCTCTCAGGAGAGTGCACACATTCAACGGCAAAAACCTAAAAAAAAGAGAGAGAGAGAGAGAGAGAGAGAAAGAGAAGAGAGAAATAAAAAGAAAGAAAGAAAGGGAGAGAGAAGAGAGAGAGAGAGAGAGAGAGAGAGAGAAAGAAAGAAAGAAAGAAAGAAAGAAAGAAAGAAAGAAAGAAAGAAAGAAAGAGGAAGAAAGCACTTTCCAGTGGGCCTGGTCATGCTTTAATCCCTTCTCCTCAGTTTCTCCATCCTGTCAGAATGTTGGGCATACATGTACAGATGTCCAGCATGTTTCTCAAGTTGCGGAGACCAGGCCTTGACTTACAATTGGCCATGTGGCATCCAGCTTCCTTAACTGCTAGGCTATGGGGCTGGCTCTGTTTCTGGAATTTTCTATGAGTATTTTCAGGCTATGGTTGGCTGAGGATAACTGAAACCACTGAAAGCAAAACCATGGATAAGAGGGAACTACTGTAGGTGCACTGGGAGTTCTAAAGGGGCGTCTGTAGAGAAGATTGGGGGGCCTTCATGCCTTCCCTTTCTCTCGGTTGCATGGTGCACGGTTTGCCCCATGGCTACTGAGGTCTGACCCAGGCTGGGGCATCTTCCTACAATGTTCTCCTGGCTTCCTTTACTTTTACACAGCAATTCTACACAGGGCACCTGGTCCCCTTGGGGGTGCCTTTTTATTTTTTTCCCTTACAGGCAAAACCAAGAAGTTGGATTTTTAATATTCTCTCTAGTTCTAAGGTCTAGGAATCTCTGAAACATTCATGATAAATTTGAAGTTCAGGCAATTCTGAGTTGGAATATCAAGTCTCAAAATTACTTAAGAGAGGGAATTTGAGCTCTCAACATATGAGCTTTCTCACCTTGAAAATGAGGATACTAATACCTTCAGAACGTCTATGGAGATTTAATGGGATAACAATGTCATGCATCAGGCACTCTGGCCTACAGATAGTGGGGTCATAGGCTTCCTTGTAGCTCACAGAGTAAGCACTCTGATGGAGCCATTTGACAAGACATGATGCTCTGTGGGTTATCCTGGCTGCGACATAACAACGGACAGAAAGTGCAAGACGCAGTTTTATTTTACCTCATCTCAGAACCCCGTATAGTACATGGCCCCCTGAAGGGCACTTTCTTATTGGTACACTGTAAGCTGATGAGATTTAATTCTCTACACCTCTCTCTCTCTTCCAAGTTGCCTTTTCCTAGGTTCTCTGGCCTTATTACGGGCATGATCCCCAGTGTTAAGCAGCCAAAGACAGAGCTAGAGAACCATGAATGTATCACTTGCATGTCCCAGTTGAATTAACTCAAGTGGTCCTTGTTCTTAGCTTTGTAACGTACATTTTATGGATAGCTAAAAGCTGCAGTTCTTAGGAACAGGTTTAATCAGATCTTCATTCACTAGCGTCAGTAGAAGAGATATATGATAATACAGCCTTACAGACTCTTGGAGGACAAAGACTCTCTGGACCACCTGGTACCACATGAAACAGTCCCATGCCAGCTCTTGTACTAGGGCTTCTAGCTTTCATCTGAACAGAAAACTTATTATCTCACAGGGCAAATAGTCTGTTTTTTAAACAGTGACTTGCATATTTAATTGTATTTATTATTGTTTTGAAATTTTTTTCTAGGCGGCATGTAAGCTTACCAGAGAGAGAAACAGAAAGCAAGAAAGAAAGCTGCCAGGTCCAGGACTTGAATCACTTTTGACCATGTGGGAGTTCAGCACCTTAACCACCATGCTACCTGCTGGCCCCCAAATAGTCTATTTGAAAATTTTTAAGAAACAATTATTTATTAAATTTTATTTATCATCATTATTATTATTTTTTAATTTGCTATAGGTCACATGTACTCATGAGAGAGAGAGAAAGTGAGAAAGTAAGTCACTAGATCTGGGACTCTAACCATGGTCAGCCATGTGGGAGTCCAGCACCCTAACCACCACACTCACCTGCTGGTCCCCAAATAGTGCATTATTAAATAATAATTATGTGAAAAACCCTCTTAAAGATGATCTGCTTTTTTGTGGTTTTATAACCATGGACTTAGGCCTTTGCTCCTGGATAAATATAGGGAAAAAAAATCCTCTATTGCAGAACAAGAGCTCCATAGTTAAACAGTTTGGAAAATGCTGACCAAACCATAGTTAGTGAGGATTCTTGACTATAGTATTTACAGGAGACTTCTAGATTTTCTTTCTTTATTTCTTTTCTTTTAAAAATTTGATAGAGGATATATGAGCTCACCAGAAAGAGGCAGAAAGAGAAAGAAAGGGAAAGTAAGAAAACACCTTCCTCCCCCAGAGGGGATGTCCACACAGCAATTCCTTTTCTTCATTCTCCTCTCGGGATTTTGGGCACACACACTCATGCACGCCCGGCATGTTTTTCAAGCTGTGGCACATCAAACCACACAGGCAACCATGTGAGATTCAGCTGCCTTAACCATAGCACCACCCAACTGGCCTTATGACAAACTTTAATATACTGATGTACACTACAAATCTCCTTAGGTGCCAAATTTTAATGACCACGGGAGTTTTTCTTTGGAGATCAGTGTTTTGCAGAATATGCTTTGAGAGATGCTTCATTACTTACTAATTATACAAATTTAGAAGAGTTACTAAATCTCTCTAAGCCTCAACTTTCCCATCTGTAATGTAGAAATGAAATATCTAGTGCCTGGCATGTAGTAAATTCTCAAAAAATGTTTATTGTTATTATTGTAAAAGGTAAAATAGCTTAATGGCTAAGAACATGGACTCTGGAGCAGACTGTCTAGACTCAAATCCCAAACTCTGCCACTTACTATTTTAATGACCTTGGACAAGTTAGATAAACTTCCTGTGCCTTTGTGTCTTCATCTTCAAAATGGAGGTGGTGTAGGGACTAAGGGAGAAAAAGCAGCAGGTGTTCTATTGCAGGGCCTGGCGCCATGGGAAACGCTCAGGAATTGATGGCAATCATCGTGATATTGCTGAACATTTAGATGGGCCTTTGGAGTCAATGACTAGAGAAATCAGGTATCTGAGCGGGCATGTGGAAGGCCAGCATTTGAAGGATGAAAGTCACCACTGTAAGCATGCTTCCTGGGAAGCTTTTTAGATGTGGCCTTCCAACCCTCCCAGGGAGGCATGCCCTTTTACACTCCCTATCTTCTGAGTAGCCCTGCTTCCCCTTTCCTGAATTCCTACTGGTGTATGAAATCCTTTTGTCAATTCTCAGAGCGCATTTCTCACTCTCTTTTTAAAATGTATATTATTGGGCCAGTCAGTGGCATGGTGATTAAGGTGGCTAGATCCCACATGTCAACTGCACTGTTTGAGTCCTGGACCTGGTGGCATGCACTGCAAAAAGAGAGAGAAATGGAGGAGAAGGGATTGTGACATGACTCCCAGAGGACGCTTTCTCTCTCTCCCTCTTCTTTTCTCTTTCTCTCCCTCTCTGATTCTCTCTGATAAGCACATATGCTCTCTAGCAATTTTTTTTTTTAATGTATATTATTGGGGCCAGTATGTGGCATAATGGTTAGGGTGCTGGACTCCCACATGACTGACCATGGTTCAAGTCTTAGACCTGTGGGCTTGAAAATTATACCAGGCTCATGTGCGTCCATGTTCAAAATCCCAAGAGGAGAACGGAGAAGGGATTGTGCTGTGGCCATTCCCCATGGGGTGGGGGATGATTTCTCACTCTCTCTCTCTCTCTCTCTCTCTGTTTGTCTCTCTGTCTCTCTCTCTCTCTGGAGAGTGCAAGCACTCTATGGCAAAAACCTTAAGAAAGGATATCATTAACCCCTTTGTATTATCTTTATTTTAATTGCCAGAGAGCATGTGTATTCACCAGAGAGAAACAGAGGGACAGAGAACAAGAGGGAGGTCCAATGGGGCATGATTATGCTCCAGTCCCTTCTCTTCCATGTCTTCATTCTGTCAGGGTTTGTGGCATTCGCTCACACATGCCTAGCTTGTTTCTCAAGCCACCAGGGCCAGCATTTGAATTTTAGTCAGCCACATGGGATCTTGCTCCCTTAATCACTGGCCTGACAACATTTCATGCTAAGCAACAGGAGTTTCGGAAATGTTATTTTTTTTTTCCAAGTCATCTTTTATTCTCTATTGTAATATCACTCCATCAAGTCAATGCGCTTAAGAAGAAAGAAAAGAAATGACAGGTTATCACAATGGTACTCTGAAGTCAGGGAAAACTGGAGCAGTAATAAGAAAAAATTTCTCTGAATCATCTCTTTAAAGCCCAGCTAAAAATAATCGAAACTAAGAAAAACATTTTATTTAAAAAAGAAAATTTTGGACCAGCAGTGGTGTGGTTAAGGTGACTAGATCACATATAGCCAACTCTACAGTTCAAGTCCCAGACCTGGCAGCTTGAAAAACATGTGGGGCACATTTGTGTGTGTGCCAGAAAATCCCAAGGGGAGCATAGAGGAGAGGGGATTGGAGTGTAGCCATCCCCACTGGGAGGATGATTTCTCACTTTCTCTCTCCCTCTCTCTCTCTCTCTCTCTCTCTCTCTCTCTCTCTCTCTCTCTCTATTTCTCTAGTGAGTACACATGCCCTATGGCAAAAACCTTACGAATTTGTAAAAAAAACAATACAACTTTGCTAAGATATGGGATATTGAAAGTTACAATGTAAGTACGACAAGTGGTGACATAGCAGTGAAATGCGACACTACGAAGCTAACCCTCATGGGAGGGTTTTGGGTTCTCATCTACAGAACATGAGTGCACCAAGCCCAGGAGTGCCCATGATTTGGGCCTTGCTGGGAGTGAAAGTGGATCACTGTGCAAGGACCCATTGGGAGTGGATCACTGTGTAAGGACCCTATTGGGAGTGGATCACTGTGTAAGGATCCTATTGGAGTGGATCACTGTGTAAGGCCGCTACTGGAGTGGATCACTGTGCAAGGATCCTATTGGGAGTGGATCACTGTGTAAGGACCCTATTGGGAGTGGATCACTGTGCAAGGATTCTATTGGGAGTGGATCACTGTATAAGGCCGCTACTGGGAGTGGATCACTGTGTGGGACCCTATTGGGATGAATCACTGTCTAAGGACCCTACTGGGAGAGGATCACTGTGTAAAGATCCTACTGGGAGAGGATCACTGTGTAAGGATCCTACTGGGAGTGGATCACTGTGTGGGACCCTATTGGGATGAATCACTGGGTAAGGACCCTACTGGGAGAGGATCACTGTGTAAGGATCCTACTGGGAGTGGATCACTGTGTAAGGATCCTACTGGGAGTGGATCACTGTGTAAGGACCCTACTGGGAGTGGATCACTGTGTAAGGCGGACATGTTGCCCTCTCTCTGGTGTCATCTCTCTCTCTTTTTTTAAAAAAGAATTATTTATTTATTTATTTATTTATTTCCATTATTATTATTATTATTATTATTATTATTATTATTTGAGCAGAGAGAGAGAGAGAGAAAGGAGAAAGTAAGCCGCCAGGCTGGGGCCTCGAACCGCAGTAGGCCATGTGGGAATCCAGTGCCTTCACCACCACACCACTCGCCAGCCCCTCCAGTGTCATCTCTTAATAGGTCAATAGATTTACTAAAGGTTGTCCAAGTACTTAGGAAGGAGCTGAAGTCCCCGAGACCCCTGATTACACAACATTTTGTACATTGCTCATGGACAGTCATCCACAGATCAAACCAAGTGTTCAGTTTTATCATACTTGCTAATAAATAGCAAGGACTCTGCAGATGGTTGTCATGAAATATGCGCGTCTATATAAAACTATCTTAGCTCAATTCCATCATCCATTCTGCCTAGGAGGACCCCCTCCCATGCAGTGGGTACTCAGTAAACATTCATTAAGCTGGCATATTGATTTGTGTTTTGTTTACTGGCTTAACAAGACATAGTTTAGATTAAAAGAGTCTTCTTCAGGCTCCATTTGCCACAATCAGGAAATAAAGTTGTTTCTGTCCAAGCCCAGTTCCTGGCAAAATGGAGAGCGCATGACTAAGCCACTTGGTTTTTTTGTCTGTCTGTCTGTCCGTTTGTTTCAGAGATATTATAACTAGAAACTTGGCAACCCACTGTTTCAAAGTGACAGCTCTCAAAAAGTTTATCTAACACAATTTAGCCTGATCCAAATGCATCAGAAAATGGACTGTTACAGGAAAAATACCTTGTCTTCAAGAGCCAGCTGCTTCCCTGTCCTCCTACGCTTTTCCTAATATGAAAAAACTGGATTATTTCCTCCCTAGGTTGTAAAAATATTCCTCAGAGAATGATTACACCTGTCACAGATGGAATCTTGAAATCAGTTAAACGTTTAGGTTCATAGTCTAGGAATTCCCTGGTGAACTGAATTCTCCATGCAATCTTTGGTAATATTATTACTAAACGATAGGCATACACGCTATCTCTGAGGAACTAGCTCTGTTTATTGTGAAAAGAACAACAACAACAAAAGAACTCTTTCTTAAATTTCTTTTGAATACCAAGAACGTTCAAGTGCCATTAATGAAAATAATTAAAAGTGTTTTCTTAAGCAATTTATGTTTAAAAATGCATTTTTAGTGATTTTTAACTTAAGGTATGTGTGCTCATCAGAGGGCGAGACAGAGACAGTGAGAAGGGAAGTGAGAAATCTACCCCTTGAGGGAGGATGGCCATGCCACCATCCCTTCTCCTCCACTTTCCTCCCAGGACCTTGGACACACACACACATATGCCTGGCATGATTTTCAAGACATCAGATCTGGGACTCGAACCACAGTCAGCCACATGGGAGTCCAGTGACATAACTGCTGTACCATTTACTGGCCCCAGCAGTTTATTTTTTAAAGTGCTACCATAAGACGCTACCTAAAATGCTGCAGACATGCTCAGATACCCCCTAAGGAAGCTACAAGAAGAAGAATGAGGCTCACACCTTCTCCAGGGGCTAAAATCCTTGTAGCCTTCTCCTCTTCTAGCCTAAAGTAACTCAGCGGCTTTCTCTACATCTTTTCCTTGTCTCTAGAATTACCTTGAGAAGGCCTCCTACAGTATAATCCCATGTCATCTTTTCCCAGTCATCTGCCCCTTTCGTTATTCCTCACTACTTGGCATATACTGTTCCCTCTGCTTGAAATGCCCTTCCAATGTGTCTGTCAGGAACTCCTAATCATGGTCTCAGACCCAGCTCAGGTGTCTTCTGACCATACCACCAGACATTCTCTTCTGTCATATCACTGTAGTTTGCATAAATATCAGTCACATTATTTATTATGCAAAATGCAATTATCATTTTTATTATTTTTTTAGACAGATTTTTGCTATAAGACACACATGCTCACCAGAGACACTGAGAAAGATAAGAGACAGAAAGTGAAAAATCACCCCCTGGAGGGAAGGCTGTACTGCAGTCCCCTCTCCATTTTCCTCTCAGGATTTTAAGCACACACACACATGTACCCAGCATGAATTTCAAGCCACCCGTCTGGGACTCGAACCATGATCAACTATGTGAGAGTCTAGCAACATAAACGTTACACCATCTTCTGGCCCTGCAATTATCTTTCATGCGTTGGCATCATCTACTAGATGAAGAGTTGCTCGTTATCAGGGGTTGTCGTACTCATCTTGTCCCCAGAGAGAACCTGGAGCACCTCCTGACACACAGGTGACAACCAAGATCCGTTTTCCCACAAACTGCCCAACGTCATTTCTTAATCATATATTGAATGCCTCTCTTATACATCCAATAATCTTGGATCCAAAGGTATTTACTCTGCACAGAAGACAGGCTGATCATTAACTGATTGGTCGGTTTGGTTCTAACAAGGAGTAGGGAGAGAAAGTAGATTCCCAGAAAGGTATAAGACCTCACAGAATCAAAACAGCACAGGAATATAAGGTTCTCTTCTGGAACATTCTACATCCAGCTAAATATAACCTTTAGAACCAGATAGGCTGCAGAGAAATTTTCAGAAACCTGAAGCGATCATGCAGAACAGAAAGTTATGACAAGTCAACTCTGAGGAGATCGTCACAGGACTTGCCGTAGCTATTACTGAGCTCAAAGGGTAACACTGAGGATACCTAAAAACACGTAAGGATGCCAAACACCACCATTGACTGGCTGGCCTCATCTTTGGGGTTCTATTGTCATCTGAAATATTTCAATTCTTCTTAAAGATTAAAATATGTATGGGAGGAAAACCATAGAATGTTTATATATTTGAAATATAGATTTTATTAAAATAATTTCAAGCTAGGACCACCAGATGGCATAATGGTTGCGTTGCTGGACTCCCACATAGTCCACTGTGGTTCAAATCCTGGCCTCGGCAGCTTAAATGCACTCCAGGCGTGTGGGTGCATGCCTAAGGTCTCAAGATGAGAATGGAAGAGAAGGGATTGCTGTGTGGCCATCCCCCCTGGGGAGTGATTCCTCGCTTTCTGTCTCTCTGTCTCTCTCTGTCTTTCTGGCAAGCAAACGCACCATATAGCAAAAACCTCTCTTCAAAAAAAATTTTTTTTTTAAGTCCCAGCCAAATTTAAAAATTCACCAAAGCCATGACCTGAGGGAATTATACACACAAAATACATGATATAACATTCTATCCACAATGATTTTTTTTTTTTCGGAGAGATTTTTGCTATAGAGCACATGTACTCACTAGAAAGACAGAGAAAGACAGAGACAAAAAGAGAGAAATCACCCCCCGGGGGGGATGGTCACACTGCAATCTCTTCTCCATTCTCTTCTTGGGATCTTGGGCACGCACGCACACGTGCCTGGAGTGAGTTTAAGCCACCGGGTCTGGGACTCAAACCTCAGTCGACTACATGGGAGTCCAATGACATAGCCATTATGCCAACTGCTGGTCTCCCCACAATGATAATTGAACTTACTGCTACAGGGCTCATCTAAATGAAAAACCTGGCATTAAGCCCCTCTCCTTTTCTCCTCTTGCCTTTTTTGCTTCTCAGTAATTTCACAAGAGCAACTTACTGAAGGGAGAAGACACCATTAAAAAAACTAGTTTGACTCAGGGCTTTGTATTCCTGGAGCCAGTAATCCTCAGATGACTTGGAGGCCACTAGTGGTCACTGAATGAACTGCAAGAAGGTGACATTTTTTAAAAAAGTGAGGATGCCTTGTTCAATCCCTTAGCTGGGATGACTTAGGGGAGAATTTGGTATAGTTAGACTAGAAAATCTACTTTTAGAAAAATTAAACAGAACCCTGAAGTGGAAAGGGTAACCAGGACCTCCTGGTTTAGAGAGTTGGTATGCTGCTCTTTTTTCCTGTCCTACCCACCTGGGACTGATGGCTGTGACTCCTGTGTTCACAGACCCTATTCACATGGCATATGGCACTGAGCCTAATGGTGTGAAAGACATTAAATGAATGCATATTTACAAAATCTGGAACTGTGAATAATATCATAATGACATTAGAGCTGCTGAGTCATTCAATTTGCAAATGATTGGCTGTGTCCATTCATTCTTTCTACAAACAGTGCCAGGCATTCACTCCTCTGCCAGCCTCTCCAGTTAACATCCCAGAGTGTCACTGGGGTTGTGGGCACATCTAACTGCCAAGAAAATAATGACTGGTTGTTCAAAATAATTCAGTTAAGCTACTCCCTGCCTCTGCCTCCAAAACGAAATAAACAAAAACAGTAATTCCGGATTTTTGCATAATTGACCTACCTGTTCAATGTCTCTGGCAGTTTTGAGTTGAGACTGGCAACATTTTGTTCCAGGTTTCAAATTTGCATGGGCTATGCAGACATGAGTACTCAGAAGAGTGGTTTCCTGACCTTGTAGGGATGTGATAAATTGCACATTTCAAACTGATGAGCATATTCTGATCCATGGGTTGTGTGTCAAATACTATCACTGGTGACCTTCATTGTGAAGATGTTGCTTCCATTTTGCTTATGGAGAAACTGAGGCTCAGGGCACTAAGACTTGCCCTGGGTTCCAGAGTAAGCATGTGACAGATGACAGTCAGGGACCTGTGTCTTCTGCCTCCTGGACAGGGGGATCTTTGTTCCCCTGCACTGCCTTTGAGGAGGTTCACCTTTTTCCTCCCTGACCCTGTAAGGGTGGCTGTGCCCCTTGCTCTCTCTATTCTTACTGCCCTCTTCTTCCAGTGCCTAGACACTCTTTCTCAGGGCCCAGTGTCATCTCTGCCAGAGAGAAACTTTGCTAGAAGACTGAAAATACCAAAGTGACATGCTTGGTGGTCAATGACTTCAGCTTTTCCAATTTGACTTACTTTTTCAAAAAGGAGGAGTGGTATTCCTAGACTGGGTAGCAAAGTTGAGAATGTCAATGCCTAACTATACCTTCAGGATTGAGAGGAGCTGAGTCACATGTAGTCTTATAATTCCACCCCCAACTTGGGCAGTACCCAATGGATGGTATCAGATACCTCTCTGTTTTCACAATTCAACATCAAATCATCTAGACATGATAGAGATATACTCAAACCTGCCCGTGGTGTTCTGCCTTGCTGGGTTCGTTAGCAATCTATGCTGTCCTTTTGCTACCAAGAGGATTGCATGCATCTCAGGCTTTGAAGCGCCAGTCTCCTTCTCATGAGGAAGAAGGATCCCCTGGCCACAGAGTGATGGTGTTCACCTACGCCAGCAAGTGAGTGTCACCTCCTAGTACAAATCAGGACAAGACACTAGGAGCAAAACTGGGTTTTGGTGCAGGAATGCTATCGACAGGAAGGACTCTGCTAGATGCCATTCAGGGACATGAGTCCTAATGTCCCTGCCATGGCCCTTGGGAATGGCGTCTCCATCACCAAACCAGCACTGGCACCTGGGTCTTGTCACAGCTGACAGGACTGAGAGGAAGGTCAGCTGGCTGCTGGATCTGGAGCAGGTCCCTCGGGCTCAGGCGGAGGCAAGAGGTGGAGGAGGCAGCTCGCCTGGCCTGCTCTCCAGGCAGCTACGGAGAGCAAGAGACTTCCATCTCTGTTGCTGTCACAGTCCCACCTCTCCCCAGCTCTGAAACCCATGGCAATGGGTGAAAGAGGGAGGAGGATGCAGGAAGGAGATGCAAGCCAGACAATCCAAACGGCCACCATATTTTAGAAGTGGAACCTCCCAGCTAGAAAAAGTCTCAAAAGCAGAGAAGAGGAAGGCTGGAAGAGACCTCAATGAATGCAGCACCCTTGTTTTGTAGAGGAAAAATAGTGGAAAGGTTACAAGGTCAGTAAGTGGCAGAACTGGGACACGGATCTGGGTCTCTTGGTGTTTTATCACTAACCAGAGGGCTTTTGAGTCTTTTCTTCAAAACCAGAGACTGGCAGGAGACCTCCATTACAGGGAGCTCAGTGGAAATAGACGGGGCTATTTCCAGTGCCTGTGAGGAGGACCTGCTCATTCATACCTTGCCATTTGGCGCCACGGGGCTCTAGACCCTGCAGCTCCTTAGTGGGGAGCTCGTCTTCAGCTGCATTGGAGTTGTTGGGCGGGACAGCTCTCCTGCCTCCAAAAGGGGCCCTCGAGGTTTCTGACATTCTCAGCTTTACAAGATCTGCAAGAAAAAAAAAAAAAAAAAAGACAATGGAAATGGAACATGAAGAGAGTTATATTTGGACAGGGAGTCGGAAATAGACCTATCTGTGTGGTAGCACTTGAGCAACACATTCTGTGTTTTGCATAAATAAAAACTGAGAAGTGGCAGCGGGGATTAGTCTAATGATGCAGTATGGTTCCCCAAGGATCTTGGGGAGATTTTGTGTTTGTCAAAACATATGGAAAGCAGAAAAAAAATTGGGAGTTTATTTGAAGGAATAAAACATTTAAAAGATTTTGAAAAGTCAGCTCCTCTCTCTCTCTCTCTCTCTTCTCTCTCTCTCTCTCTCTCTCACACACACACACACACACACACACACACTCCCTTTAAGGCAACATCTTTGTAAGAAATGTTTACCATTCTATGCAGGTGCCTGTGCCCATCTTACAGAGATTTATGAGGCTCCCGTCACTTTAAGAGTAAACTCAAGGCTGGCGCCATAATACAATGATTTAAAGGAGCCAGATTCCACATAACTGACCTTAGTTCGAATCCTGACTATGATTGTTTGAATGGCAGGGGCATGTATGAGCCTATGTGCTCAGAATCCTGACAGGAAGGAGGAATGGAGGAAAAAGGATTGTGGTGTGACCATGTCTCATTGGGGGGGTACTTTCTCTCTCTCTCTCTCTCTCTCTCTCTCTCTCTCTCTCTCTCTTCTCTTTCTGCCTCTGTCTCTCTCTCTGGTGAGTACATATACCCTCTGGAAATAAAAAAAAAGAGAAAGAAGAAAGAGAAAGGAAGGAAGGAAGGAAGGAAGGAAGGAAGGAAGGAAGGAAGGAAGGAAGGAGGGAGAAAGAAGAAAGAAAGAAAGAAAGAAAGAAAGAAAGAAAGAAAGAAAGAAAGAAAGAAAGAAAGAAAGAAAGAAGGAAGGAAGGAAGGAAGGAAGGAAGGAAGGAAGGAAAGAAAGAGAGAGAGAAAGAAAAAGAAAAGAAAAAAAAAGAAGAAAGAAAGAAAGAAAGAGGAAAAAATAAAGAGAAAGAAGGAAAGAAAGAAAGGAGAGAAAGAAAGAAAAAGGAGAGAAAGAAAGAAGAAATTCATACAACCATGTCCAGAAAAGTGCCATCCTCCACAGCATTCCCATTTGCAATTTAGTACAAACAATATTTACTGAGGGCCAAGATGTGATCTAGGTACTTGGGATACATCAACCACAATGCCATTTCTGCCCTGACACGTTAGGGTCTAGTGAAGTTGGAGAGGAGCTTGACGAGATTCCTGAGTAAGCTCATGAGTTTTGGAAACAGGACTACATAGCGGAGTGTATGAAGGTGGAGATGTGGGTAGGTGGGATGAGACCCAGTGCACTTGTAACTGGAGCTGTAAATGGATTGCTCTCCAAACCTGCCCAGTGGTGCACATCCCTGCTCCAAGCCTGCTAGCTAGCCTACTTCACTTCTGGAGTTTGTACCGGTGAAGAGCCGGTTTACACACCACGTAACTTTCAGTCCGTGCCCAACAAGTATTTGTTGACCAACTGACCAAATGAAGAAGGACTTTGTCTCTGGCCCAAATGGAGCTTCTGTCCTTGATCACCAAAGATTATCTAGGCTTGACTCCTCGAGACGTGGCTGGTTTTAAAAACAGGCACACCCTTCCAAGATGAGGAATTCCCATGATCCAGGCCCCTGCAAAAGACACTGGTCGCAAAACATGTGGAGTGATGGGAACGTGGCTGGGGGGATGAGGACCACTTCCTAAGGTATGTGATTGTGGACAAAACCAGTGTCTGGTCAGATAGGTGTCCATAAAGATCTACAAATATATTTGCAGATGGGAGGGGAATGGCAAAGAAAGAAAACGGGTTGGTGTGGACAGGGCAGGAAAAAGCCTCCTCTGGTGGGAAGTAGGGAGATAAGCTGTAGGCTTACAAGGGTGGGTAGGTTTTGGGGTGAACAGCGCAAAACGGCACAGCATTATGTCCGGAGGGAGAGCCCAGAATTGGAGAGGCCCAGGTGTTCCAGGCCAGGAGGCACTGGCAGGCCAGGCTGGGTGGGTGCAGGGGAGCAGCAGCACCCCCTGTTGAGAGATCTGGGGAGAAGAGCTCAAGTTGAGCTTCCCATCAGGATTAGGGAAGGAGTGAGCAGGACCAAGAGCCAAATACAGGTTGTTGCTCTGCAGGTATTCTTAGCCCGCCATATTTTCCTGACTTTTTGTGCCCCTGCCCCATCATCTGTCTTCCTGAGAAAAGTACCCCCTATTCTTCCGCTCCCACTCTGTGGCCTTCTTAGCAAACAGTCTCTAAAAGAGCTACTTGGAGTATCAGAGACAGGTCCCGCACAGAAGAGGGGCTGAGTAGGTGCGGAGGTCAGGGCGAAGAGCCAGACGTCTACAAGAGGCTGCTTCTGACTCCCAGCCGCTGTCTGTCTGCAGGCTAGCCTGGGAAACTCAGATGCAGAGGATGGTCGCTTCCTAGGGTGCAGAACTGCCCAGGGTGCTGCAGGCGCAGCCTCTTACCTGCGTGTGCTTCCTTCCAGGGGTGCCCTAGCCTAGGCTCGCTCTGGGCCTCTCGGGTACTTCCTCCCAAGGACGCACGAAAAGCGACAACAAAGTTGGCTCTTAAATAACTTCCAAACAGCCTTCACCCTCTGCCCCCGCCCCGTGGGGCTTTCTCCTCCCCCTTCTTGACAGCTGGAGAGAGTCCCTTTGAAGGAGTTTCCCCTGACTTCCATTCCTCCATTCATCCCGCCTGAGTCCCCGTCTCCCCCCATATCCCTCTGACTCCCCACTTTCTATTTCTGAGGCTTCTCCAGCTCTCTCTCTCCCCACGCTTAGTGCTGGGAGCACCAGCCAAACGCCCCGCAGGGCAGGCAGTCCCCACCCCTCCCCGCTGGTCACAGAGCTGGGAGGGTCTTCCTTCACAAAGGAAAGCTGTGGCGGTGCGGGTCGCTGGTGTCCTCCCGCAGACAGGTCGCGCAGACAGTTGTGACTATGCACAGAACCAGGGCAACAAGTCCCTGCTGTGCAAATAAGGCCCAGGGCAGGGTCTGCATTCCTGAATCATCCTGGGAGCCACAGACTTCCTGCAGGAAGGATGCCCGGCCCCAGGGCAGATGAGTAAACACCTTTAAGGGTGCCACGCAAGTTAGAAAAATAACACTTTGTTTTTTCCTCTGAAAACCATCTCGATGTATCTTGAAAAATTAGGGAAAAAAAAATTCCTCCTAAAATTTTCATTTTTTTTCTGGAATCTTGGGATCTCTAAATACTCCTACCCCCCCCCCTTTTATTCTTTTGAGAGATTTTTGCTATAGAGTGCTTGCACTTGTTGGAGAGACAGAGAGAGACAGAAAGCGAGAAATCACCCCCCAGGGAGGATGGCCACACTGCAATCCCTTCTCCTCCATTCTCCTCTTGGGATTTTGGGCACGCACGAACATACACCAGGGTGAGTTTTAAGTCACCTGGTATGGGACTCAAACCGCTGTCTGCCATGGAAGTCCAGCACCTTAACCACTAAGCCACCTGCTGGTCCCAATTCTCCTATTTTCAATCATACATATTCCTAACCTTTACTGTTTTCAAATTTTTGACCTTGCCACTTGATCCTTTATTTTTAAAATGTATTATTATTATTATTATTATTATTATTAGAGATTTTTGTTATAGGGTGCTGGAGAGACAGAGACAGAAAGCTGAGAAACACCCTCTGGGGAGATGGCCATGCTACAATCACTTCTCCATTCTCCTCAGGATTTTGGGCATGCATGCACACATGCCCAGCGTGACTGAGTCCAGGACTCAAACCGTGGTCAACTATGTGGGAGTCCACCGACATAGCCATTACACCATCTGCTAGTCCCATCACCTGATTCTTTAAATGTCATGGAGAAAAAAAGAAAAAGATGTACACTGGATTTTTTTCGTGCCAGATCTATGAACTTGCCTACCGTGTCTCTTTTCCTTTTTTTTTTTTTCCTGTTACTAAGATAACAAACATCTCCTCCTGTTCCCTGTATGTTCAAACCAAGAGCCCAAGAGCTCTGGGTCCCTTTGCCTGGCCCATGTCACCTTCTTCTTAAGGGCTTTGCTCTATCTCTCAGGTCCCTTCACGCTCCTACTCTCCAAAGGCTAATTTTTTTTTTTTTTAGAGGTTTTTGCTTTAGGGCATGTGCAGTGTCCTGAGAGAAGTGAGGGTAGTGAGAAATCACCCTCTGGGGGGATGGTCACGCTGCTCCTCCTGGGATCTTGGGCATGCATATGCAGGTCCCTGGCGTAATTTTCAAGCCACCAGGTCTGGGACTCAAACTGCTGTCAGCCACGTGGGAGTCCAGCGACATAACCACTATGCCATCTGCTGTTCTCAGCTACTTTCATCAGTATTTAAACAATTTCAAGTCAACTTTCTTCAATATTTATGTTTTTACTTACTCATGTTTTCCAATGGGGTATGTGTGTTCACCAGAGAAAGAGAGAGAGAGAGAGAATTCCCTCAGTTGGAGCATGGTCATGTTGCAATTCTTTTTCATCCATCTCTCCATCCTGTCGGGATTCGGGGCAGACATGCACATGTGTAGTGTGTTTTTTGAGCCTCCAAGGCCAGGATTTGAACAGTGGTGAGTCATGTGAGATCTGGCTTTCTATGCACAGCACTTAACCACCAAGCTACAAGGCCAGCCAAGTCTCTTTAATATTTTAAAAAACTCTTCCCAACTCACATCACCCCAGCTATTGCATATTTTCTCCTTCTTCATCACTGGTCTCTGCTATCTGTCTCTGTTCTACTAAAACTGTTGGCCAAGGTCTCCAATGGCCTGTATTCAAGCTAGGGACAGGATTTAGTTCCCATCTACTTAACCTGGGGAAGCATTGACCTCTTTGCCCACTCTCTCCTTGAAGGTCTTTTCCTTTGACCTCTGGGTCATTTATATATTCTGGTTTCTCCCAGTGCGGCATCCTATCCTTGATCGTCTCAACAAATCCCATGGTTTTCAATTTCCACCTATCTATTGACACCTCTGAAATGTGTGTCTCTAGTCATGATCTTTTCCAGAGCTGTAGACTCTCCTACCTAATGGCCTGCGGGCCATCATAACTTGGCATGTGCAGTGGCAGTTCACACTCATGTCTAAAATGAGATAATTCTCCGGATCAGCAGTTGGCGTAATGGCTAGGTTGTTGGACTCCCATGTAGTCAACCACAGTCCCAGCTTTGGACCGGGTGGCTTAAACTCATGCCGGGCATGTGTGCATGCATGTCCAAGATCCCAAGAGGAGAATGGAGGAGAAGGGTTTGGATTACGGCGTGGCCATCCCCCCTGGGGAGTGATTTCTCGCTTTCTGTCTTTCTGGTGAGCGCATGAGCCCTATAGCAAAAACCTGTCCAAAAAATAAATAAATAAAATAAAGAAGAAGAAAAGAAAAGAAAAAATAAAGAAAATGAGATAATTCTCACTGAGAGCTCCATCTCAGGAGTTTACTATCTGGATCAATGTCATCATCTTGCATCCAATTACCAACCCAGACACGTAGACTCATTCTTGACACCCTCGTCCTTCTTTCCCACAACCCTCAAACTCAGTCCTTCATCAACTAGTTTATTCTACCTCTTAAATATATTTGGAATTTACCCATTTGCTGCCTCCTACACAGTAGTCAGAACGAGCTTTGCAAGGTTTTGTCTGAAATCAAATTCTTTGTGCAAAGTCTTTTTATGATGACTTCTCTTTGCTTTTAGGACAAATTCCAGACACAAACTGGCAAGGCCCTTGTACCAAGATTCTGATTTATTTTATTATTTTTTTTTCTTCTTTTTTTGGAGAGGTTTTTGCTATAGGGCACGTGCGCTTGCCAGAAAGCCAGAGAGAGACAGAGAAACAGAAAGCGAGAAATCACCCCCCAGGGGGGATGGCCATGCCGCAATCCCTTCTCCCCCATTCTCCTCTCAGGATCTGGGGCATGCATGCACATGAGTCTGGCGTGAGTTTAAGCCACCGGGTGTGGGACTCGAACTGTGGTTGATTAATGGGAGTCCAGCGACATAGCCATTATGCTAACTGCTGGTCCCTTGATTTATTTTCTAGCCCCATCTCTTTCACCCTCTCTGGGCATACTACTTCCTGACCCACATACCCTGCCATTCCCACCTGTACTTGGCTCCAGCTACAGTGAATTTTATATTCTGTGCCTCCTACTAGAAACACACTCCTGTCTCCTCTCCTCCTTTCACATAAAAAAAGGAAAATAAATTTCATGTGTGTGCACCCCAGATCTCAGCCTAAATTTCCCTGATGTCCTGCAAGGAGTTCTCCTTGTGGTAATTCTCCTCATGCCATGCCATAACTTTCTGCTTTCTTAGCTGCATCCTCACTAGATTACACAAAGCTCCTCCAGAGAGAGACTGTTGACCATTTTATTAGCAACTACTTGACGTTTATCTTTTCTGTACTCTTTTCTGAGTGCTAGAGAAAGACCACTGAGAACATAGCCATAGTCTGGTGGGTTGGCTGGGACACGTCAAGTCTGAATATCCAGGATTCTTCCATACCCTCACCTATGTGAGGTTTGGGGAAGACTCACTGCCCTTGTATCCTTCAGATTAGGTTATACAGATGCCAAGCCCTTGAGATTCCTAGTTGAGTTGTGTATTCAGGACAGCTTGTCATCTTCACAACCTCTCTACCACATTGCTACTTTTGGCCTGAGACGCACACATGGCTGTGTGAACACGCACACACATTGGTTAGCTTTCTAACTTCCCCAAGCAACCAGCCCATTAGTACTATAAATGCAATGGCTTTCTTGTACTTAACAGGCTGAGTCAATTCAAGACTGTCCAAGACAACATATTCCAGCATACGGTTGAAGTCCATCCATTTTACAGAGCATCCTTGTAGTCTTATGGCTTAGAATCAAAATAACCGTTTCTGGTCATATGATGAAATTTGAGCTGTGCAAGAAAGTTTAACTTCTACAGAAGCAACTTAAGTGCCTACCCTCGGAGGTCCTCAAGGGTGAGATTGTATCTTTTTTCTCCGAATGCTCCTTGCCTGGCATGGAGGTAGCCCAGCATAGGTATTTAAAGACTGTAGCAGCCAGGCAAACCAAATCCGTTTCAGGTATTTTTAAAAGAGATTGGTTATACGGGTTTTAAAAGAGACAGGAAGCCAAACAAGGGAACGTGAGTCAGGTCCACAATTAGCATTGGCAGGGAAGGTTGGTATCGCCACAGTGAGGGTTGGGGTTGTATGGCAGGAATTGGAATCATACAGGCTTGTTTAATGGGAGTTTGAGATTCAGTCATTACGAGAAACACAGTCTGAGGTCAGGAGGTAGGGAGAGCTATTCTAGCTTGTTCCTTTCTTTCCCCTGTGCACTCTCCCTCCATTTTCTCCCATTTGTTGAACTCAGGTAAAATCAGTTGACAAATGAATCTGGGAAATAGGATCTGTAAAGTTCTCACTGCCAATGTTGGGTTGGGGGTCCCAAAGGCCAACTCCAGGCTCCATGAGTCACTAGGTAGACTAGCCCAACTCAGTCTTCCTCATGGTTATGATTAATTATGTGGAGAGATACAGAATCAGCAAAGGAAAAAGGTGCATGGCCAAGGTCCTGGGGAAACTCGCAAGAAGTTTCCAAGGGTCTTCGGGTCTTCTCCCAGTCAAGTCCCACAGAATGTGTTTAACTCCATCAGTTGTCAATGGCGACAACATGTATGTAGTATCTGCCAGGAAAGCATACTAGAGATTTAGTGCCCAGGGTTTTTGTTTGGGATTGGTCAGGTAAACACCTTCTTCCCAGCTTATCCCCAAATTCCAGACCCCCAGGAGGTAAGTAGGTGTTCATCATGAACCACAATTTCTGTACAGTGAAGCCACACTCGTCACTTAGGGAATGGTGGGAAAATTCCTGAAGTCCAAGTTTGCAGACATTAGTTAATGGCCAGTCTTGCCAGCAGACCTGTCTAGGGTCAGTTTTAGGTTTGCTATGTTACCTCTTTCATGTGCACTTTCACTACCCCCAGAGATCTCCCCTGATGCAGGGAAAGGGTGATAGGAGGCTCTCTGGGCAAACTGTTCCAGGGCTGTCATGCCTAGCAATGAGCTTTAATCTCAGTAGGGCCAGTCTCTCCTGTCTAGACATTGCTGACCTCAACAATGGCCTGGGACATGAGGATACTCCAGTGGGAAGGCCACGGGGACAATTCAATTCTGCCCTCACTTTTCTGGCCCCACAGCTCGGGATGGACCTTTGAGGGATGCACTGACTGTATGAGCTTCTGCCCACCTTCTCACTCTTCAGCAGCTGGAGAGATGGTGGTCCCAATGATCTGTTGACTGTACCTTTAAGAAATCTGCAATGTATACCTTATCACCTACCCAAAGGGCAGGAGAAGAATGTTTGAACATATTATCAGTGATCCTGGCTCCTGTCAGAAATATGTAGCAACCAGGGCCGGCAGGTGATGTGGTAGTTGGGGGTGCTGGACTCCCACATGGCCGACTGTGGTTCAAGTACCAGCCCTAGCCACTTGCTTTCTCACTTTCCCTTTCTCTTTCTCTCTCTTCCTATGTCCCTCTCTAGTCAAATTAAAATAAATAAATAAAGTTAAATAAAATAATTCAAAAAAAAAGAGAAAGAAATATTAGCAACCTTTGGAAGTTGTGGGTAAATCAAAGATGCTAGGGAGAGAGATTCCTGGTTCCCTTACCCTGATCTTTTAATTCTGAGTTTCATTTCCATGGTAGTGACACTCTACTCTCCAGATAAACTACCATCCCTCTCCTACTTAGCAGTACCCAGGAAGCAGCCTGTATTTGCTCAGGCGATGAATGTTCCAGCAAACTCTATTTGATTTACATGCAAAATTTCACATCTCAAACAAACAAACAAACAAAAAACCCAGTCATGTCTGGATGTGGCTGTTTTTTTCCAGCAGAACAAGACCTGGATTTTGTGGGTTATAGATGTAGTTCCCGAGGGAGGTGAGTGGATATAAATAGCAACTGGCCTTGCACAAAGATGCCAAACCTTCTGACATTAATGATCAAAGCCCATCTCTTGGAAAAGTCTTTCTCCTCCATTTCCCCTGTTCCTGTAGGAGTTGAGAGAAACTTTCCACTCCAGAAGGAGGTGTCATGAGGGAGAGAATGGAAGGGAGGCTGGGTGAGAAGTTTATAATCAAGTACGAGCCCTAGTACTGAGCAGTTGGGGAAGGCAAGTGGCCCTCTATATCTCCTCTCATCGTTATAGAAGTCTCAGGAGAGTTTTCACAAAGTCTGACAATGACATTTAAAACCCCAAGAAGGAATTTATGAAGCATCATAGCATCTGCCACTGCAAAAGGGCTCAGGGTCTAAGAGAGGACCATTTCTCCGACAGCTTCTTTTCATTCTTCTTTCAGGAGAGATGTAAACCCACGCTGATGACAGCTCCAGATGGCAGGCACTTATTTTCTCATTGTTTCAGCTTCCCCAGGCATGGCTCTCTCTTGCTAGTGGTTCACCATCACCCTTAATCCATCTTCCCCCAGAGCAGCATGGGCTGCTGGGCTGCTTCTCCTCATGGCAGGGTCATGTCAGAGGACATATGGAAGAAGGCTGATCTGTCCTTAGGAATGAAAGATTTAGTCATGCATTTACCTACTTTCAGTGAATATGTCTTCTTCAAAAAATTGTATTTGTAAGTGCGGTAAAATACACATAACATTAAACTTACCATTGGAACCATTTTTAAATGTTTAATGTATAATTCCATGCCATTCCTTGCATTGGCAATGCCCACATTCTATTGACCACTGTAATGAAGCTAGAGACCCCACATCCTCAGGTCCCATGTACTCACATGTAGGAGAAAAAGCATTCAATGATAACAAAACAGTGTGAAGAAAATAGCAATTGCAATGACAACCCAGCAATGCATATAAACAAACTAATTAACAAACATGAGACTTAATAGCAATTCCACAAATTTATTGCAATATTTTTTACTTTTTTTTTTTTTGGAGGGGAGGAGGTGGTTTTCTCATTGGGCACATTCACTCATGGGAGAGAGACAGAAAAATTTTCAAGTCACCAGGTCCAGGACTTGAACCACAGTTGGCCGTGTGGGAGTCCAGCACCTGAGCCACCACACCATCTGCTGGTCCTGCAAATGTATTAATTAAAAAGAGTAATGGTGATGGAAAACCACGACTGACACCAGATAATGGGGATGCTCTATGTATAATACTTGCTTCACCAAAATTGCCAGAATGTTGACTAGATATTTGTGTGTGTGCGCATATGTGTGTACATGTGTGTGCATGCATGCAAGTGCAATCAGTGTTTTGCAGTGCTAACCCAGGGTAACATGACAGCAAGAGCTATACTCTACTACCCATGTGACATTAGGCGCATAACCTAACCTCACTTGTAACATGGTGACCACCACAGTGTCTACCCCACAGGGTTATGAAGATAAAAAAATGTGTAATTTCTGGTGTGAAGCTAGCTCCAAATTAACATTATCAATAGTGATAGTTGTACAAAAAACAACATCAACCCACCCATGAGGAATATTTTGACTTTTTCTCATTAATGGTACCACTTGTATTTTTTACAAAGAATATTTAATTTCCTGATAATTTCAGATAATCTGGGGAAGAAGTATCCTAATCAGCATTTTTGTGGTGGCTTGCTATCCAGAAGTTCTTCAGGAGTTTCTTCTACAATTGAAGCTTGTCAGTTGGGGTTAGATTTAAAATCGGCTGGTTGTGGTGTTATATATGAGGATACATATGGGTCCATTTTTTTTTAACTGAATGTGTTTTATCCATCAGAGAGAGAGAGAGAAACAGAGACAAGCACCCCCCAACAGCATTTTCATGCTATAAACTGTCTCTAGCCTCAGTCAGCCTGGATCATACACACATGCCCAGCTTGTACAGGGAAGCCTAGGACCTGAACCTGGGACCGTCCCATGTAGTCCAACATCTCAGAGCATTGTGCTATTGCTGCACTATGGACAGGCCCCACATGGGTCTACTTCTAACTGAACTGAATAATAATAATAATAATAATAATAATTTCATTTCTAAGCTATATGAGGAAACTGTCAAGGGTGTGGGTCAGATAAATACATTAGTTGAGGTATGCCAAGTAAGCAGATCAGCTTCTGCCTTGTTGCCAGTTCTCTCAGGAAGACTGCGTCCAGGTAGGCTTTCAGGCCAGAGCTGCATGGCATCTCTCACCACTCTTCTATTGAGACCAGTGAAAGTGAGCGGGCAGTGGAACCCACTTACGGCGGGCGCTTGCCCCCTGTTGTAGTCACACGACTGCACCTTCCTGCAGATGAGGTGAAGCGCTGACACAAGCCCTTCAAGGCTCTTCTGGAGGGAGGAGGAGCAGAGACAAGCACCGAAACTTGGAAACCGGAAGGGGAGCTTGTAGCAAGGCCAAACCGGAAAGGGGAGGGACGTGGTGTTTTGCAGGCTCTTCCCAATAGCAGAACTTCTGGATAATAACCTACGAATGTCCAAAGCAACCCGAAGACCATTGCATAATCACAATGTGGGTGCAAAGACACAGCCAAAGAGCAGGGCAAGTTCTCTTTTCTTTGATGCTCACTTGGCAATTTCTACAGCAAGGTTTCAGATAACATGCCCGAGCCCTTCCTGTGATAGTGCTTCTTGTTAGTGCATTTCTCCCCTCATAATGGTCTGTAAGTGGTTGAAGTAGCATCTGAAATATTAGCTATACTGGAGAGACATATATTGTGATCCACCAAAAATATTTCCTGTGATGCATCTTTAACTTAAATAAAAATAGTTGTTATAGGGGAACCAGCAGTTAGCGTAATGGCTATGTCGCTGGATTCCCACGTAGTCGACCGCAGTTCGCGTCCCGGACCCAGTGGCTTAAAACACGCCGGGCGCGTGTGCGTGCGTGCCCAAGATCCCGAGAGGAGAATGGAGGAGAAGGGATTGCGGCGTGACCATCCCCCCGGGGGGTGATTTCTCGCTTTCTGTCTCTATGTCTCTCTCTCTGTCTGTCTGGCAAGCGCACGCGCCCTATAGCGAAAACCTCTCCAAAAAAAAAAAATAGTTGTTATAAGCATATATACTAATAAACTCAGTTATTGTGACTTACCTGGAAGAATTTCTTGCACCTAGGTTCTGAAAAAGATAGCACAGATGACCGAGAATTAATTATCTTAGGGGTCTTTAATGGTCCATCCTACTCTGTCTTCTGTGTGTGGTAATGGTCTACTATCAACTCCAAGAAGTCCTCTAGCAACCATGACTTATTATGGTGTGTTGTCCTTGATTTTTCAAACCTCTTTTTAAAAAATGTATTTCTTCAGGACCAGCAGTTGGTGCGATCGCTATGTTGCTGGACACCCATGTAGTCGACCACCATTCAAGTCCCAGACCTGGTGGCTAAAACTCACACTTAGTGCGTGTGCATGTGTGCCCAAGATACCAAGAGGAGAATGGAGAAGGGATTGTGGCATGGCCATCCCCCCTGGGGGATGATTTCTCGCTTTCTGTCTCTCTGTCTCTGTCTTTCTGGTGAGCGCACACACCCTATAGCAAGAACTTCTTATAAATAAATAAATAAATAAATAAATAAATAAATAAATAAATAAATAAATAAATAATTTCTTCCTTGAGAATGAAAGACAGAGACAGAGAGCAAAAGAGGGAGCAAGAGCAAGAAATACAAGCACCTTCTGTAGAGTCTCAAGTCACATTCCTCCCACCTGGCCCCCAGCCCTCCCAGACTGACAGGATTATGGACACATGCCTGACATGTGCAAGTAGTCCAGGAACCAAAACCATGGTCTTCTTCATGGATCTGACTTCACTTGATGAGCACAACACTGTTGCACCACTGAGTCAGCCCTTAAGTCCCCTCCTGACTGTAAAGCCCATTAAAGCTTTTTGTTGGGGCCAGCAGGTGACATAGTGGTTAAGGTGTGGGACTCTCATATGGTCCACCATGGTTTAATTCCCAGAACCAGCAGCTTGAAACTCATGTTTTGTGTGTGTGTGTGTGTGTGTGTGCACACGTGCATGCACATGTGCCCAAAATTCTGAGAGGAGAATGGAAGAGAAGGGATTTTAGCATGGTCAACCCCTCTGGGGAGTGATTTCTCACTTTCTCTCTCATTGTCTCTCTTTGTGTCTCCAGTGAATACATGCACCCTATAGCAAAAGCCTCTTTAAAAAAATTTTTTTTGCTTTGGCGAACAGAATTAATGACATTACACATTTAACTGTTTAACATCATGTGACATTGTGCTTTATGAATTGGACTTGGTGTGTGTTCTTGCATTTCCCTACGGTATTTTCACCTTGTAAGCAATTTTTTTTTTTTATTTTTTGGAGAGGTTTTTGCTACAGGGCGTGTGTGCTCACCAGAAAGAGAGAGACAGAGAGACAGAAAGCAAGAAATCACCCCCACACACACACAGGGGATGGCCATGCTGCAATCCTTTCTCCTCTATTCTCCTCTCAGGATCTTGGGCATTCATGCACATGAGCCTGGCATGAGTTTAAGCTACCAGGTCTGGGACTCGAACCGTGGTCGATTAATGGGAGTCCAGTGACATAGCCATTATGCCAACTGGTCCCCACCTTGTAAGCAATTTTTAAGTTATCGTTTTATTTAGTATGAGAGCTCCTCACTTAACCACGAAGTTCTGTTCTTATGACTAGGTTGTTAAATGAACTGGTTGATAAGTGAGACACTTAAGGGTGAATGTCTGGTGTGTGTCGTGAGGCCACAGGGTTTGTATTTTTCAATAGATATCACATGGCTCCACACTAGAATAATGTAATTCTGTCAATATAAAAAAACATGCATTAGGGACCAGCATTTAGCGTAATGGCTATGTCATTGGACTCCCACGTAGTCGACCGCAGTTCGAGTCCCGGACCTGGTGGCTTAAACTCACGCCGGGCGCATGTGTGTGCGTGCCCAAGATCCCAAGAGGAGAATGGAGGAGAAGGGATTGTGGCGTGGCCATCCACTCTGTGGGGTGATTTCTTGCTTTCTATCTCTCTGTCTCTGTCTGTCTGGCAAGCGAACCTGCCCTACAGCGAAAATCTCTCAAAAAAAAAAATGCATTAGATAATGTCCAGAAAGCAGCAAGACATATCACAACACAGCAATATAAACCTGATGTAACTATTTTTATTTATTCTGAATACTACTATAGATGCATAATGAAGTACAGATGTATAAACAAAATAGGTAGTCTTGCATGACTGCGAATGCTTTGTGTAGTGAACACTAACCGATTGCTGGAGTGAGACAAGACTGAGAAAGGGGATTCCTGACACATAGCCTGAGAAAGGAGATTCCCTTCCCTGAAGGAAAGGTTGTCACAACCTAGTTTTAAATTTGGAGTTAGCGCACAGGAAGCCAGGAGGGATGTCCTAATTAGCCTGTTATGGTTTGAATAATGGTTTTCCCACCAAACATTCATGATTTAGAATTTGGTTGTAGTGGACAGTGATTTGACATCCTCCTAAAGTTCATGTGTTGCTATTTAGTTGTGCTATAAAGATGTTAAGTGAAAACTTAATCCCTCATGGTGTCCTAGGTTGGGACTTTCGCACCCCATGATTGAGTTATGGTGTGTTTATAAAGAGAGGAAATGAGGCAGGCAGAGGTCATGGGGATATAAACCACCCTCTGCTCTGCTCTGCTCTGCTCTGCTCAGAGTTCTGCCTTCTGCCTCGTTGTGATACCTTTCACCTTTCAAATGACCAGAATCATGAGTCAATAACCTCTGTCTCTTTAAATCATTCAGTATTTGTTAGCAATGCCATAACAGACTAAGCTATCCCCAAATGTGTGAGCCATTTGTGCACGCTTTGCTAACCACTGTCCTTCCTGATCTGAGAACATTTAAGGAGAAGACAGTGTTCATTTATTTCAGAGGTTGACCTTGGGATACTGGCACAGAGACTTGGTGTCCATGAATTGTGGTAAGTCCGCTCAATAGCTGTAGTCACAGCTACCAAACTCTCCTCTCCCCACTTCTGTTGTTTTCAACCATGTAAACTTGGAAACTTGAGGCAAGATCTCAGTTTTAGAGAGAGAGATAGTGCTATAGGAAAAGAAAAATAAAATATGTCCTAGAATAATGAAATCAATTTAATTAAATTGAGAGTTAACATGCATGATTTCTTTCACTACCCATGACTATTATTTTAATTTCGAATAGTAGGTAGTTCTTAATTGTGTATCTATATCTCTGTCTCTCTACCTCCCTGTCTATCTACTCTTAATATTACAACATATATTTTAATCTTCGTATGGATAGCTATCGTGTAAGTATTCTATGAGATATAAGGAGTCTTCAAAAAACTCATGGAAAATGCAAATTATAAAAAAACCTACGCACAGATTTCAAAATCTTTTTGCACCAAAATAAATTCACACTTTAATATCATTTTCATGAACATTTTGAATTCCCCTCACATGCATGTATGTATCTATGTACATACAAATCTATGTTTATAAATAGATTCAGCATATGTATGTGTGTGCATGTGTATGTGTGCATGTAAAATGAGTGTCATAGATTGAACACCCTGAGAAAGGTATAGAAATCAGAAGTATTTTACTTTGATTTTATTTTACTTTGATGCTGAACCTTTGCCTTTATAGTACTTTCACTTAAAAAAAGCAATTGTATTTTCTATCACTTTTTAAATAGAAATTGATTCCAGAAAACACAGTGCGATTTATTGCACAATATTAATACTTTGTAGTTGTCCAATGCCTTATACCCTGCAGAACACTTTCATAACTGGTAATTTAATTTTCACAACATCCTCCTACAATATCTCTAGTACACAAATAAGAAAACTGAGGCTTGGAAAGGCAAAAGGCCTTGCACATGTCACACAGCTGGTACATTACAGATCTGGAACTCGAACTGAAGGTTTTAAAATTGAATGCAGTGTCTTTGCTGAAATGCACCTTCACTAAGCCACTCTCTCTCTCTTACTGAAAATTTCCCTTTGAAACTACATATTCTAAGCTCTCCCTAGGTCTCTCTTGGGCTCCTTTTGCTTTCCGAGGACAATGATTGGGTTTCTCTTCATTCTCTGAGCAGGAACATAGACCTAGGTCTTTGTGAGTGGGAAACAGTGAAGTGAGGGTGTTAACCTGAACCTAACAGAGGCCCTCTCCTCTCTCTTTATTACCCTAGTTAGTTAAAATGAGTGTTTATTGAACCCCTGGATGGGTCAGAGACAGTGAGGTGCTTCAGGAGATTCAATGGGGAGCAAGACAGAGGTTGTTCTTTCCTTCAAAGGGCTTGTCAGTGAAGGGAAGAGCGACATTTGTCAGCCCTAGACTCCACCACCTTTGGTACTTCCATTACCAAGAACGCTTCCTCGTGGCTTGGCCTTATGAAATTTTGCCCACGTATGACAGGACTCTAGGAAGTGTGTTGAACAATAGAATTAAAGTATGAGTTTGTTTTTGTGCAAAGAAAATTGAAATGCATACGTATTTTTTTCATCATATACATTTTCCATGAATCTTTTTTTGAAGACTGAATACTCAGGACCTCCTTGGTTCCCCAGAACAGGTTAGAGGCACTCATATATTCTACGTGCAATGGTCCAACACCATCCTCACCACCCTCATTCCAATCCTCACTCTCCACCACGCCTTCTCTAATCTGAAAATGCCTTTCAGCACAGGCAGGAAACAGGACAGAACTTTTCAGTCTAACAAATGATAACGGAAATGCTCTTTGTTACCGGGCCTTGGCGATCAAAGTGCCTCACATGTGTGTGCCAGCTGCAGTTCAGATGGTTTCTATTTCACTCAGCATTAATCTTTTATGAAATCTCTCCAGGGCCCAAGGGACCCGTAATTGGCTTTTAGTTCTTTATTCTCCACTGTCGTGTCTAATTGCTGAGATAGTTCCATGATAAGACTCACATTTCAAGGTGGCATTAATGTATTTACCAGCCTTCCCGTCTGCAGGCGGGCTCGCATCGTTGTGTGGAATTTTAATCATGTTTTTCCTTTGGAGGGGAGATTGAGGTATTATTGGACTAAATACACTTGCTTTTCTTTGGGTTTTATTATCAGTATTTCACATCAGTGGTATCACATACAGAAAGCTGCCAATAACAAATCTCAAACTCTATTTTCTTTTCTTCTTCTTTTTTTAATTGTTAGCAGGTGCGTGCACTTACCAGGGAGAGAGAGAGAGCGCGAGCACCCCCTAAATGGGGCATGGTCATGGCACAATCCCTTCTCCCCAAATTTTCCATCCTGCCAGGATTTGCATGGACAGGCACCTACCGTGTATTTCAAGTTGCCTATTTTTAAAGTTCCTGTTGTTTGTGCTACTGTTTTTCAACTGTTGTTCAAGCTACTATTTTTCAAGCTCTCAGGGCTGGAATTCAAACCACAGTTGGCCACATGAGATCTAGCGCTCTTAAGCAGTAAGCTGTGGGGCCAGCCCTAGACTCTATTTTCTAATTGAAGTTTGATTTGTAAGCCGTGTATGGGATTTATGCAGAGGAGATAAGGTTAGTTTGAAAGGAAGCCTGCGGGGACCATCAGTTGGCATAATGGCTATGTCGCTGGACTCCTAGGTAGTTGACTGCAGTTCGAATCCCGGACTCGGTGGCTTAAACTCACGCCGGAGGAGTGAGTGTGTGCGTGTGTGCCCAATATCCCAAGAGGAGAATGGAGGAGAAGGGATTGCAGTGTGGTCATCCCCCCCTGGGGGGTGATTTCTCGCTTTCTGTATTTCTGTCTCTGGCGAGTGCACGCACCCTATAGCAAAAACCTCTCCAAAGAAAGAAAAAAAGAAAGCCTGCTATTGGTATGAAACCTGTTATTAGTTATACATGACAGGAGGCCAGTTGGCCTAAAGGCATGTCTTCCCTCCCACCTAGCAACAACCCAAATCTTGTTTCAGGTAGTCTCTGGACACTCTAGCAAAGTCAGTGAGTGGCCCTCGTCATCAGAGTCCCCATTACAGCCCATAATACTAAAGCATCCTGGGGACTATTTAGAAACCACCGTGACATGAAAATGACAGGGCTTGCAGAATTGCTGATTGCCAGGGGGCTACAGGCAAAGCCAATGCTGCGATCTCCTTCTCTAATTTCAGATATCCTTTTTCTTGCCAACTTCATGTGTTTTCTGAAACAGAAAAAAAAAAAAGGAAAAAAAATATCCTGTTCATCTGGCTTTACTTCCTTAAAGTGAAGCTACAGAGGTATACAGGATCTGCCTACCACAGCTGGTTTTCTCTCGATAGCGATTGGAGCCACACACCCTGTGCAAACCACATGCACGATTCCCCCGAAATGTAATTTTACAATCTCAGCTTCTCCCACTGGTTTCGACGGCTTCCAGGGTCCAGGTTTTTGCACGCATACTTGTGTTTGCAAGAAAAAAAGACTTCGTTTTAGGCAGTTTTGTCTTGATCACACTGTTCTCATTTTCCAACTGCAAATGCCTTGGATTTGTGTTGGAGCTCCTCCCTGCTTCAAAGATCCCTGAGCCTTCACTCACTAGAGTGTCTGACTTCTGGTGTAGCTCTGGCTAGAAACCAGCCCTCCCAGGGTCATTAGCTCCTTTTCTTCATAAGACTTCCATCTATATAGAAGGCAGCTTTGGCACTATTGTTAGTGCATGAATTTGCTAGGATTTAACTCAGCCTTCACAGACCACAAAACGCTCTGTTCCTTCCAGTCTCTTAAATTTGTAAACGTGTGAAAAGGAGTCGCTTTTCAAAGGGTGTTTTGTTTTGTGTTGTTTTACTGTGCTCTCTGGCCAAAGAAATATCATTCCATTGTGTTTGTTCAGTCCTTGAATACAAAAGGTTGAGCATCTATTTGAAATTTTTTTTTTTTCTAAAAGGAAACAGTTCATTCTATTCTGCAAGTATCCATTGCAGTTTCTAGACCCCAAGTGCTTCTCCAGAGGCTTTGGGATAGGATCTCACAAACCAGTGTGCAGGACAATCCCCTAATTTTCCACAGGTCAGAAAAGGACCCCAGTCACTTGCATTTCCAAGTCTCAAGGGGAGGTGGATTCTGCATTAGTTGGGGGCTCCCTTAGAGTTGCACTGCTGCGAGAAGCTCTTTAATACATTTTCGGGGGTTTATGGAAAGACACTGAAACATCTTCACATTAGAAAAAGACAACCAATTGGACCAGCAATTGACATAATGGCTGTGTCACTGGACTCCCATGTTGTTGACCATGGTTTGAGTCCCAGACCAGTGACTTGAACTCATGCGGGGCGCATGTGCATGTGTGCCCAAGATCCCAAGAGAATGGAGAAGGGATTGTGGCATGGCCATCCCCCCTGGGGCATGATTTCTCGGTTTCTGTCTCTCTGTCTCTCTCTTTCTGGTGAACGCATATGCCCTATAGCAAAAACCTCTCCAAAAAAAAAAAAAAAAAAAGACCACCAATAATGAAAGACCAAATAATTCAAGTCCCCAAATGTTCTGTAGAGATACTGAATGCCAGTGGCCTACAGGAAGTGATGGGAACCACCAACCGCTGTGCACCGCAAGTATCAGACTCATGACCACTATCTGGGGGATGTTTTTAAGATGGTGGGATTTGGAAGAAAGAAAGGGAAAGACTTATGGAAGAAGAGCAGAAAGGTGACAACCAATGAAGTATTTTCTCTGAGAGATAATGAGGTCAGATTTACCAAGTACAGAGATTCTAGAGAAATAAACAAAGACCAGCTGAAAAAGAACAGGAAGAGGCTATTTATTCAGAGTTTGCTCTAGCAAGAGAGGCAGCCACTATCACGTGTATATTGGCAGAGATGCAAAAGCAGGCAGAGAAGTGGGAAGCATTACAGTGGAACAAAAGGAAGATTCACGTGTGTTGGATTGGAGATGCTGGCATGGGAAACCTAGATGAGGCTAAGGAGAGGTTGGGCCTTCTAGGCCGTTGGTGAGGGGCTGCCTGTGTGGCTTTCTCTGGTTGATTCCAAGTTGAAACAGAGACAAAATGTAAGGAGCCTGTCCGTTATTAACATAAGTCCTTACCAGCCATGTTGAGGCAATGGTTGAGAGACCATGACTAGAGACAATAATTGACCTCCTGCAAATCTAATTTATCCCCAGAAGCTGGCATCCTGGCTGGACACAGAGAATGTGGTGAGGTTGCTGCAGGTTGTGGGTCCTAATTCTTGTGTTAGGTATTGGCTAACCATAGTTTGTATATTCCCGGGTTTTGTGGGTTTGTCCTGATGTCATGCACACACACACACACACACACATGCACATGTTACACACACTTAATTTTCAGGGACTGTAGCCTCAGTCCACGTAACAGATGCCTTTGAGTCTTTCTTTCTTCCTTCCTTTCTTTCTTTCTTTCTTTCTTTCTTTCTTCCTCTTCCTCTTCCTCTTCCTCTTCCTCTTCCTCTTCTTCGTACTCAAGAGTTATGTTCTGTTTATTCTGCCATCCCTCAAGTAGTGATGAGTTAACTTCTCCTGGAGGGGAGAAGATATTGATGCAGTGGCCCCTGACTACCTTGCTATTTAGAAGGTGAAAGATTTGGCTTTATTGGCATACCAGGGCTGCGTGGGAGGCACCAAGGACTAAAGGTCAGGGTCTTTCCCCTTGAACTGTATGAGAAAATGCTCTCTGCAGAGGCTTCCAAGTGTCCAGGTAGAAGAGAGCCCCGTGGATCCGATAGGATGGGTTCCACTGCAGGTATCAGTCCTGCTAGTGCAGAAGCTGAAACTCCACAGACCGGGTCCTCCACTGCCAAAGTAACATCCTACAGGCCCATAGGCCCCAAACAACTGAGTGAGATCACCTCTTTTCCTGGCAAGCACTAAAAAAGGCTCTACATCTGTGCTCCCCTGACACCACATCGATGCTTTGCAGGACTGCCCTCTGTTCTCACCATCTGTCTGCAGCTGCTTTGGCTCCAGAGTTCAACTGCCAACTTTTGGCTTCCATGAGATACATTCTCCCTTCAGATTTCTTGACCACCTCTTCGCTATCACATAACCTTTTAGCCACCTCCTTACTTCTAGCTCAACACTGTTTACTTTTGTGCCTCCCCACCCCTTTTC
Source organism: Tupaia tana (assembly GCA_026018925.1). Classification (NCBI taxonomy): domain Eukaryota; kingdom Metazoa; phylum Chordata; class Mammalia; order Scandentia; family Tupaiidae; genus Tupaia; species Tupaia tana. Next base: position 28,070,887 of record JAKSZU010000024.1, on the reverse strand, counting down.
TTTCTTGGTATGATTCCCAGGATGTGTGGTGGGTCCTGAGCACCAAATTAAATTCTCTAAGTGAAGCTCACTTTCTCTGAATTGCTTATTTGCAATTTTTCTTATGGAAAAATTCAACAGGTACATCTGTCATCTATTAGATTAATCTAGTAAACTAAAATGGCCGTAAGAATTCAATGTAAAACATTTAGCACTTAAAAAAATTCATAGCAAAAATTTGTCAGTTACAGTAAGCAAAGGCATGTGAAAGTAAATAAGACATCTGGGAACACGCACTTTTCCACCTTTGACCTCAGACATGGTGGGTGTATGTAGGCACTGCATTTTGTTTTTCTGTGCAGAAAACAAATATCTTTGTATTGGTTGCACAAAAGATAAAAATAATTAAACTATTGGGCCAACAGGTGACATGGAGGCTAAGGTGCTGGATCCCATATGACCATCTTCATGGTTCAAGTCTTGAACCTGGTAGACTGTAAAACATGCCAGGTGCATGTATGTGCCCAAAATCCCTAGGGAAGAATGGAGGAGAAGGAGTTGCAGCATGATCATCCTTTCTGGGGGATGATTTCTCACATTCCCCTCTCTCTTTCTCTCTCTAGCAAGCACATGTACTATATGGCAAAAATCTTTTTAAAAAATATTGAAATATTGATTCTTTTATATATATTGAAATTAGAGATGATTAGCTATCCCTTAATATACATTTTCTCTTTCTTCTACAGTAATTGAGCCTCCAATTTTTAGCTGAACACGTCTGTAATCCTATTTTCCAACCAAACAATGAATAAACGGATATAAGTTGGATGTGAGTGTGTGACAGTTCTTAAAGGGTGAGAATATGCCCTTTATTGCACTATTTTCCTTCCTGTTGAGTGGAACATGAATGTGATAGTTGGAGCTAAGCAACCATCTAGACCACCAGGGGAAAGCCTTAAGGATGGGGAACGAAGCAGCAAATTAGAATAAATCTGAGCTCTTTTTCCAGTCCTGGACCTCAGCCTCCTAAGTGAAAGGGACATAATGTGTGGCGAGTTTAACGCTCTATTATTTTGGGTTTTGTTTCGGAATGAAAGTTTAAAGCACATTCTTTTATAACACGATTCTTTTTCCAGTGTATAACATTGTACCTGAATTAACATTACTTAAGCTAGAAAAAAAATAGACACTTTCATTTGGGACAGTAAAAGAGCTAGAATATTAGAAGGTTCTATAATAAACCATACCTTAAAAAGAAGAGGAGGGAGTGAATCACAACTCTTAAGCTTTTTCATTATACTTTTTGCTTACGAGCTTGCTTCGCTCTAGCGAAAGGAGACAGAACTATAAAAAGTTGCCAAAGAATCTCAATATATAGGAACCGACATATTGACACCGAATAAGAGGCAAAGCATAAGTCAAGAGCATCAGCCCAATTTATCACAACTACATCATGGGACAGATGGGGAAAAATTGACATCCAAAAGGTCACTGATTTTGATATTCCTAGGACAGCAGAGCTTCCAACTGGGAGTAAATCCACCAGTCACTGAAGTGTGGAGGGCTAATCCACTTTATGGCCTTCATCAAATATTTAGAAATGGTACAAGATTCATTGGGAAAAAACTAAAAGGATAAGAAAGGAAGGTTGAGTTTCTATGGTTTAAGTATGAACAACACAGACATTTTGGTAAGAGAAATTCTTTTTCTTTTTTTGAAATGTATTGATATGTTTCTTCCATGAGAGAAAGAGAGAGAGAGAGAGACAGGCAGAGTCAGAGAGTGAGAGGCACCCCCTCAGGACCTTCATGCCTCATCTCACAGACATGCATGCACTTGGTATGTAGAGGGAGACCCCGGGACTCGAGCCTGAACCCTATTCGTGTGGGTCCAGCTGTGTTGTCACCGTCCCACCATCAGGCACTAGGAATTACTTTTTATGAAAACAAAAACCTTAGTGGGAATTTGAGAAAGCGTCTTCACAAGGTAACACTAGAATCTCGTGTAAACAGATTACATAATGGATGCGACCCTGCAGTCACAGGGCAGGTGAAAATGGTTGGTCTGTCAGTCCAGGGACTGATTTTTTATTATTTTTTTTACATTAAGTATTTGACATTAAAGATTTACATTAAATATTAAATTGCTGGCCTGAAACAATACCAGTGAAGCTTCCCACAGGAATCTCTTTATCCCAGGAAATTGTTCTAGAGACACAGGCAAAAAAAAAAGACATCACTAAACTGTGTGCAGCTATTTTTAGAACAATTAAGTATAAGGCCTCTAATTTGTAAAGTTGATCACTAAAAGGAGGGTTATCCTAGGATCTACTCCAAATACAGTGGAATAATGCATGCCTTAAGCAAAAACTTCAAAAATGGAATGTCTTTCCTATAATTGCAAAATTCTGCACAGCTGAACAAGGAAACCCAAAGAATTCACCTGCAATAAAATCCGATCGATAAGATACAGAAGGTTAGAATACAAAACAATCGTCATCACAAATTAATACAGTTTTGCTCCCCAAGTGCTATAGTTCTTTTCCAGAACACTGGATGCCCTTTTAAAATGTTATTGATAAGGGACAAAAGAACTACACAAGACCGGAATGTTGAAAGGTAATCTATATCCTCCAAAGAAACGAAAGGGTATTATAAACGAGTTACATCCTATAAACTGCACTTACCTTTCTCCTTGGTATGAATTATGGTACCAACCAGCTGCTGAAATAAAAAAGCAATGGCAAAACAATCAGAATTATATGCTTTGATTTTGTTTTTATTAGTTAGGATTAATAAAAAAATGGCTGGTGTTGAAAGCACAACAGATTCGAAATCATAATACCTAAACCAGAGTCACAGCTGTGACACCTTTGCTATACAGCCGTGGAAAACTCATTGAATTTATTCTTTGCTGTCAGGTCCTTTTCTAGAAATTAAGGCATCGGAATAGATGATCTCTGCAAGTTTTTAAAGATCTGATACTTAGGATGGTGATTCTTTTTAATATTCTTTCTTTATGTGTTCCATGAATTAAAGAGCATATGAGAGAGACAAGGAGTCAGAGACAGAGAGAGATACAGCCTTTCCAACAGTGTCTTGGGGTTGTGATCTACCCTCAGGTTCAGCCAGCCTGGATTATAGGTGCACGTGTGCCTGGTGCAATCAGGGAGGTCTTTGGACACAAACTGGCAACCTTCTCACATGAGTTTGCCTTTTAGAGTATTGCATTTACCACCAGGTCACTCTTTAGCCCCTTAATACAGTGACACTTTCCTTTAAAAGTTCCTAAAGGACTTTGCTGTCATTTTATCATAAAGCCTAGTGGGAACACTTCCTGCTTTCTCTTCTACTATGCTTTCTGTGAGAGCTTCTGGTGGGGGTGGGGTGGGGGGACCACTTTCCTTTGCTGGTGATTGGTTCAGAACTGATAGGTGACTTCAGTTGGGAACACCAAAATCCAGGTTCATTTTCATTTCTTTGGGAAAACTCTAGAAGCAACTTTGCTTTGTTTCTTTAGTCCTAGTTGAGTGCAAAATGGCACACGTGTGCCCAGTGTACTCAGGGAGGTGTCCAGACACACACTGGCAACCTCCCCAAGTGGGTTTGCTTCATAGAGCACAGCTCTGACCACTGTGCTATGGTCTAGCCCCTTAACACAGTGATTCTGGAATGAGTCATGGTCTCTCCACCATTCTGGAAGGGGAGTCAATGTTCTCAGAAAGGCTGAATCGGATTGTCAGGAAACATGGGTCTAGAACATAGCATTAAGTTAGCCCTGAACCCAGTCCTGCTCTAAACTTCTAGTCATGTGAGCCAATATAGGTTTTATTTCGTTGCTGTTTTCTGTGAACTCTACATAAAGGCCTCTGAACTTTCTACTTCATTGTCTTCAAGCATTTGTGTATGCTGATCTTTCCCGTACACTCACTTTGCACGCTGTGGAGAAAGTCGTAAGAGAGATTCACCTGTAATATGTGGACTTGATCTAGAATCTCAGAAGCTGTGAGGTTCTTCTGCACTGAAACTGCATTTAATTTATCTCTGTACCTCTAGCACTTATCACAGAGCTCAGGAGCAAATAGACACTCATTAAATGTGTGATGAATAAGAGAACTAATACTGGAAACTTATTTTTAATGAGTGCTTACTACTTTTAAAATGCACTTAAAGAAATGATTCCCTTTAGATCTTTACGACCCAATGAAGTATTACCACAGTAATCTCTGCTGATCAGGTAGAGTGAAAAATTAACCAGTTTCCTCAGGAACACTCTCTGACTAAGCAGCAGATCCAAGATACCAATCTGGATTTGCCTCGTTACAGAACCCAAGTTCTCAATATTTCATATCAACTTATTTGGTGGTTTTCTAAGCCCTGTGCTACCCAGATGTGATTTAGGTACCAGCTGCATGTCTGCAAACAATTGGCACCCTGTTAACAGTTGAGCAGATATTTTTTTCAGTTAGACTTTCCCAACGAAGTAAGCATACCTTCTGTCTGAATAAAGGCCAGTCTTCCTCAAGCAATTCAAATTGTCAACCTTTTAAAAATTATTATCATTTATGCATTCAAATCATTATATATTATTTAATTTGTAAAGAGATTTTACCCAACATGATATGAAATTGTCAACCTTTAACCAATAATGCAATGCTTGGAAAGGTGCATTAATTCAGTTTATTATCTGGAAAATAACAAGTTATTTGCTGTAATTGTAAACACATATTTACAGAGTTTAATATTACAAAACTTTTTTTTTCTAGCTATTTCTTTCAAATGATCATAAAGAAGCCTCTTTGGGTTTTCTTCTCCCTCTAATAAAACCTCCTCTTTATTCCTCTCTCTTTTTTTTTTTCCATCCTTATCTGGGTCTTTACAATCCTCTGTCTACCTTCCAGAGTTTCATCTCCATTCCCGGCAGCCTCGTCAGGCCACCAGGCTCTTGCTGGGAACACCAAAATCCAGGTTCATTTTCATTTCTTTGGGAAAACTCTAGAAGCAACTTTGCTTTGTTTCTTTAGTCCTAGTTGAGTGCAAAATGGCGCACATGTACCCCGTGTACTCAGGGAGGTGTCCAGACACATACTGGCAACCTCCCCAAGTGGGTTTGCTTCATAGAGCACAGCTCTGACTACTGTGCTGTGATCTAGCCCCTTAACACAGTGACCCTCTCCCTCATAAAGAAAGAGGCCTTAGGCTCTGCAGGTTCTTCGAGTATCTCTGCAGGACAATCAACCAGCCAACCAACTAACCAACCAACTAACCAGCCAACCAAACAAAGCCACCCCATTTTGCTAATATTGACTACTTATTGGGGAATAGTCTCAGCATTTTTTTTTCAAAACAGTGTTCTTATCAAAGGTAAAGAAGGAAAGACAAGGATGAGAATGAATACAAACCCTACACCACTTCACACGTGCTCTGTGGTTGTGCTCATTTTCCCTCAATATGCTGTGGAATAAGAAAAATGATGTCTTCCCTGGATGGCATTTGGGCATCGATCTTGGATAAGCATTCCTCTGTCAGACACAAAATGTAGAATTGCTCTTTTTTGTATTGCAACTGTGCGGTAAGTAGAGAATAGAAAGCACCTTTTAAACAATTGAGAAGATCCTGCCTTCTTTACTCTTTAGGGTTTCTTATTCTGAGGTCCATTGTTACCTGGCGGTTCCACGATAGAAAGAAAGATTTTGTGCGTTTGTGCATTTCTGGGAAGGAAGTCTGTAACTCTTTCTGTCATGACATCATTTGGAGCTGTGTAGAATATGAGTTCTGTTTGTTTATTTGTTTGTTTTACAAACTGAAAGAAATCTATTTTTTTTCTCAGTAATGAGGGGTGCAATGTCACATGTCTGTTCTTAGCCTTCAACCTTTTGCTTCTCCCTTGGAAATTATATCATTTGTGGAAAGACAGACCCTTATCTATATTTTGAAAATTAATAAGAAAATTAACTTGTTTTACATTCAACCGTAGCTTTCTTTCCTTTTATTAGAATTTTTACTATAGGGTATGTGTGCTTACTGAAGTGAGACAGAGACCAAAAAAGTGAGATATCATCCTTTGAGGTGATGGCTATGCCACAATCCCTTCTCCTTCATTCTCCTTCTGGGATTTTGGACATGCACACACACATGCCCAGTGTGATTTTCAAGCCGCCGGGTCTGGGACTCCCATAACAAGATTGGCCATTTGGGATCCAGTCCCTTAATCACCACTCCACCTGCTGGCCCTCAACAGTACTTTTCAAGAGAGAACAAAAGATATCTTCCAATCTTTCTGTTTCTGCCATAGAGTGCAGACATTTAGTATACATTAATGGGATATTCAATGCTTCTCTTTCATAGTCTGACTTGTTGTGCTTAGCATTAAATCTTCCACATTCATGCACTTTCTGTCAAATGCCAGGTATAAAAGCACAGAAAGCAACTGTGAATACTAGAAACAGTGTGGGAGAGGGGTGGGCAATGAGGGACAGGAGGGAGGGAATCATGATAAAAAAAAAAATAGCAAAACATTTAATGAACATAAAAATGGAAAATTATCTACTGATGATAATGTGTATGAGAATGTCTTTGACAGGACTAATATATAAAATATCCTTGCTGGGGAAATTCATTGTGTGTCCTATAAAATTGTATAGAAATTTAATGTAAAAAATACAATTTAAAATTGATAAAATTTTATAAAAGGAGAGAATGGAAATTAGTACATCTTAATTGAATTAAAAACCACATGCAATTTTTGTAGATGTAAGTTTAGATAATAATTATTTAAGAATTGTTGGGGAAAAAAAAAAAGAAAAAGGGACCAGCAGTTAGCATAATGGCTATGTCTCTGGACTCCCAGGTAAGACCACTGTTCGAGTTCCGGACCCGGTGGCTTAAACTCACACCAGGCACGTGTGCATGTGTGCCCAGGATCCCGAGAGGAGAATGGAGGAGAAGGGATTGTAGCATGGCCATCCCCCCTGGGGGTGCTTTCTCACTTTCTATTTCTCTGTCTCTTTGTCTTTCTGGCAAGCGCACGCACCCTATAGCAAAAACCTCTCCAAAAAAAAGAAAAAAAGAAAAGAATTGTTTATATCCACTTGGAAAATCTTGAATCTTTACGTAGGCTTTTGCAAATAAGCTTGAGTTAAATGTCAATCAACTTATAAATTAAGCACTAGATAGTTAAAATCATCCCCCTTCTTACCAGAAGTCTTGGCTACCAATAGCTTTATCCACTTGGAAAATCTTGAATCTTTATGTAGGCTTTTGCAAATAAGCTTGAGTTAAATGTTAATCAACTTATAAATTAAGCACTAGATAGTTAAAATCATCCCCCTTCTTACCAGAAGTCTTGGCTACCAATAGCTTTATGAGGTCACTCTGAAAGCTTTCCAATGGTCACCTTTGACATTTTCTGACATGCTTCCCAGAACTCAGGGACAGAGGAACATCTGGTGGCACATTTATGATTTATCAGGACATAAACAGAAGATGCTGAGACTGCCCTCATAGAAGAAGCACACTGCAAACAAATCTAGTTTCAAGAATAATCACAATTTGATTTGTTGTTAACTTTTTGAAAAACTTCCATAAATGAGTAAAATAGAATCACATTTACATAACATTTTGTCATCTACAGAGTCCCTTCACATGGATTATTTCGTCTGTCTTTCATAAGGATTCTGTGAATGAGGTGGGACAGGGTGTTAAACCTACTATTTTTAAAATGAGAAAACCTAGGCTTAGAAAAATAAAGGGACCCAAATGCAGTGGTGTAGCAATACTACAATATGCTGGAATGCTGGAAGCCATATGGGAGATCAGGGTTTGGTTTCTAGGTCAACCTATGCTCTCTGGCCATTGTGTATGCCTATAATACTGTGGGTGGAGGGATTGTAGCATTAAAGCCCTGTTGAGAGTTCTTGTCTGTCTCTTTCTCTCTTTCAAAATAAATGAGTGAGTAAACTTAAAAAAAAATAAAAAAGAAAGAGAAAGAAAGAAAGAGAAAAAAGAGAGAAAAAGAAAAGCAAAGGGCTCTGACTCTTCCGTAGCTATTAAGGCAAACACTAGAAATTCTCCAGTGTTCTTTTCACCATACCCAGATGTCACTCCTACTAATGCCTCTGGTTGTGCTCACCATCTCCTTTACAGATAATTAGGGGAAACACTGTGATGGGTAACAATTTTATGATTAGAATGTAGCCTCAGATTGGACTTAGCAGTTTCTTCAGGGATCCGCGTCTGCATTCCAAACAAAAACTGGTACCTAGCTTGAGTTCTCTGGGATCAGAATGTTTCTGGACTCTAGGAAGAAATAAAGGCATCTTCTCAGGCTGGGGAATGTGGCGAGGATATGCACCAAATGGTGAGCCCAAGACCAGGTCAGCGTAGACAGCCACACCTGAAGATCTAGTGGCCTTGGTCAAATAATTGTAGATGGGCCCTGAATGGATGGACAGCTGGGCCAACTGTTCTTGTGGATGTCCAAATTCTTCATGTAGTTCTCTTAAAAACATGTTTCCCAGATGAGAAAAGATTAATTTCCAAGGCTACATGAATAGGAAGAGAATTGGAATACCTGACTTCCAAGTCCTTATCAGTCTCAGTGTCCTTACTGACTCTGTTCACCTCTGAAATTCCCTGACCTCTCTATTATTCTGAGTCTACATTAGACTATAGAAGTTTATTAAGGGACCAGCAGTTAGCGTAATGGCTATGTCGTTGGACTCCCACGTAGTCTACCGCAGTTCGAGTCCCGGACCCGGTGGTTTAAACTCACACCGGGCGCGTGTGCATGCATGCCCAAGATCCCGGGAGAAGAATGGAGGAGAAGGGATTGCAGCGTGGCCATCTCCCCTGGGGGGTGATTTCTCGCTTTCTGTCTCTCTTTCTCTGTCTGTCTGGCAAGCTCACGTGCCCTATAGCAAAAACCTCTCCAAATAAAGAAAAAAAAAAAGTTTATTAACAAACCAAACTCTCTCAGGTGACTTAATTCTTCTGTATGTGGTTCTTTGAGGATAGTTTATAATTTAAGCTAGTAAATTGTGACTTATTCTGGGATCAGCAGATGGCATAATGGTTACATCCCTAGATTCCTACATAGTCAACCACAGTTTGAGTCTCAGACCTAGCAGCTTAAAACTCACACTGGGTGTGTGTGTGTGTGTGCCCAAACTCCTGAGAAAAAAATGGAGAAGGGATTGTGGTGTGGCTACCGCCCACTTTGGGGGGGGTGATATCTTGCTTTCTATCTCTATCTCTGCCAAGCACACATGCCCTATGGCAAAAATCTCTCTGAAAAAAAGGAAAAGAAAAAGAAAACCGACATGTCCTACATTATGATTCAAAGGCATTCACTTTTTGTTATTATTGTTGTTAATATTTTCTTTCCTTATATTTTTTTCCTTTTCGTTGTAGGTTTTTACAACTGTCTCCTAACATCTGATTTAGATTTTATTTATTGCATGAAATCACGCATTTTCAGAGACTACTCATATTTTGCCTTTTTTTTTTTAACTATCCTAATAAAACACCATCTGGCAATCTTTTTTTGAGGAAGCCCAGCCTGACAAGTTGGAGCTTAAATCCCCTTTTTGTTCTCTTAGGAAATAACTGAATATGGTCTTCAGTATGAAAGTTAGTTAAACACTATGTTTTGGGGAGAAATTTAGTAGCCTTTATTTTTTCAAATATTTTTTCTGACTCCTTGTCTTTTACCTTTCATCCTAGGATTTTAATAACATATGGTTTAGGTCTTTGGATATTGTTTCATCAAGGCACAGGTTATTTTTTCCCCCAATCTTTTTTCTCTTTGTTCTTTAGATTGGATAATTTCCAGTAACTTGTTTCTGTTTCTTTCTTTCTTTGTCATCCTCAATCTGTGGTTAAGTCCACTAATGAGTTTATTGTTCTAGACAGTATATTTATTTATTTATTTATTTATTTTTGTTTTAGAATTTATGTTAGTTTTTTTGTATGTGCTTTCTTTTCCAAGTTGAGATTTTTTTATATGTTACCGTATATTTCCTACATATTCACTCATGTACTCATGTGTATTCATTCATGGCTGCTTTTTTCTTTTACATTGTGGCACATGATCAGAACAATTGTTTTGAAATACTTGTGTGATAATTGAAATATCCAAGTCATCTCAAAGTTGGCCTTCATCAGTTTCTTTTCCCTTGAGTATGGGTCATTTTTGCCTGCTTATTTATATATGTGATAATCCTGCATTGCATCCTGGACATTATATTGCATTGTCTGGAAAGTCATGATGCATTTTTATATAGAAAAACATGTCATGACTTTCCTGGTAATCTAATAAGTGATGCTTTATAGAGAATGTGGATTCTGTTATATTCCCCTAAATAGTGTTGATTTGCTTGTTAGTTTCAGCAGTCAATTCATTTGACCAAACTCAAGGTTTAAATTCTATCTTCTCTTTGGTGGGAAGGGGCTGAAATTTGTTTGGTTTTATTCATTTTACCAGCAGTTAGCGTAATGGCTATGTCGCTGGACTCCCACGTAGTCGACCGCGGTTCGCGTCTTGGACCCGGTGGCTTAAAACTCACGCCGGGCGCGTGTGCGTGCGTGCCCAAGATCCCGAGAGGAGAATGGAGGAGAAGGGATTGCGGCGTGACCATCCCCCCTGGGGGGTGATTTCTCGCTTTCTGTCTCTATGTCTCTCTCTGTCTGGCGAGCGCACGTGCCCTATAGCGAAAAACCTCTCCAAAAAAAAAAAAAAACAAAACAAAACAAAACAAAACAAAAAAAAAAACTACTTAAAGTCTACTCCCTGAATGTGTACTTCAAAGGCTAGCCAAGGATTTGAACAGGTTTTTTAAAAAGTTTTTTTATTTATTTTTGAGGAAAACAAAAAACAAAGAGAGAGATCCTTATCAGGATCTTTATGCTATGAGCCACCCCTTGAGTAGATCTTATTACAGAATTTGAGGCTTCCTTCCATGGCTCTCTCCGTTGGAAGATTTCCCCCTTCACTTTCCAACTGCTGTGATAGTCCCAAATTCTGTCTTCTGATTCCTTGGTCCTACAGTAGCTCATTCTTATCTGGTTCTTGCTTCCCTGAGGGTCACTGACTAGTGCCTGCCCTTAAGCAAGAAGTTGTTAAAAACAGGAAACACACTTCCTGCTATTTCCTTCTTCCAAGAATGGACTCTCCTCCAGTTTCTGCTTTTTCTTATTCTCCAAGGACTTCTGATAGTCGTTATTTCATATTTTTGTTATTGCTATTTGAGGAAGAATTATCTCCACTCCAAGAAGCAGAGTTTTTACTCTTTATTTTAAATGGCTTATGTGAAGCACATAAAGAACTTGGTATTAACTAGTCACTTCCTTTGAATTCATAAGCTAAAAGAATATTATTTTATCTTAAAGGAAACTAAATAGAAGATCCTGAATAGAGGTTTACAGTGATCTTCAATTTGTAAAATCTCCTCCTTCTAATAATAATAAAACACTAATAAATATAAGTCACTCATAGCTCTTCATTTTTCCAAAACTAAGGTAGTGGATGAATTTGCCAGATCATGAAAGCATACATAGCCACAATTTTATCAGTCAATGGGTAGACTTTTTAAAAATTTGCTAGAGTGCACATATGCTCACCAGAGATAGAGAAAGAGACAGAGAAGGTAAGAAAGCACTCCCCATGGAAGACGGTCACACCACAATCCTCCTTCATTCTCCTCTTGTATTTTGGGCATACACACACACATGCCTGTCCTGTTTTTCAAGCTGCTGGATCCAGGAATCAAACTACACAGTAGGCCAAGTGGGATCTAGCTGCCTTAACGACCACACCCTGGGTTAGCCCAGTAGATATTTTAATTCTATAAACCAGATCAACATTTGGAAGAGTTTTTAGATAACATTGTACTTAGTTGACTTGCCTTCTCAGTTGATCTGATTTTGACCTCCAAGAAAAGTCCCTGGTTAATAAAACTGCATTATTTATTATTACACGTCACAGCAAACAAATGAGCAGCTTTTAATAAAATTGGAGTAGTTTCTCCACATTGTGGAGAGAGAGTAGATCCAGCAGAAAATAGAAATAGGTGTGCTGAGATGGCTGCAGAACAGCTCAGATGTGATTGACTTCTGCTTGTGCTTCTGACAGTTCTACTGATACTCTACTGGGAGATTTCAGGATAAAGTAATTTTGCAAGACCGAAGACCACCTTGAGACAATATTCTGAAGTTTTTATTATTCATAATACTTAAAAGTCTGGGGTAACATATTTTAAAGGCCCAGCACAAAACACTTCAGGCAGATCAATACTTAACAGCAGTTCTCAAAAATAAATAACCATAACTAGGAGTTACAACCAGGTGGTCTTCAGTTTGTGGGTCTACATAGCAATAATATTACATTAGACAATAGATGCCCATAAAAGCTTTTTTTGGCTGGCAAACAGTCTAAGAATTGTAATTAACTGACACTTAATTTTTATGTCATTAAAGAGTTTTGCTCTTTTGAAAGAAATTTCTATTCATTAATGCAAAGGAGAATGCAGAATCTCTATGGAAAAGAATTTATACCTCTAGGAATCACTACTCTAGAAACTGATAAAATTAAAATGACTGAACCTGACAGTTGTAAAAGATTACCTAAAACGTTCTCATCCAGCTATTACTCTATTTCATGCAATAGACTGCCGATCTTCAGAAAAATTTGCAGAGCACGTAATCAAACCTCTCTTATTCTAGAGCAGGACACGAAAGCAGAGATTTGCTTCAGAGTCTAACTAGTCAAAGAATCCTTTGTCATTTCAAAGAGCCTGTTGGCTTTCTGTCTTTCATTTCCTTAAGCAGACATAGGATGGAAATTTCCATATCAAGAATGGTCCACAAAAACACAAATTCTACATAGCTAAGACTAAGGTTCCAAATTCCTATTTGATTTCCTATCCTAGGGAACTAAGAGGAATAATTGGCAAGCCTCAAACACTCCTTTAACCCCATGATCCTAACACCCAGAATGGACACAGACCAGGTAGCCTGTGCCTTGTCCACTCTCTCTAAAACCACACCCTGGGATTGTCCTTGGCATCTCTCCCCTTTGGAAAATGAATGGGCCATAAAGAGAAGAGCAGTAATGGAAAATGAGAGTTTCCTCCCAAAACTAGAGACCAAATGGCCTACGCCTCTCACATTTTTCCCTTTGCCTAGGTACTAGGTAATTTGGTTTCTAGGAGTAAAAGCACTTAAGATAATGATTAAGTCAAGATTGTGGTGTTCTATCAGCCACCTGGGGAAAAGGTAGAAGGGCCATGTAGAGTCAGACCAGAAACAGAGTCTTAAGGGATGCAACTGATGTACATGATACTCATGACCAAAGACTTGGGGGGATCAGACATGCCAAAGAGTCCTAGACTGCCTGCCTGTGGTTAGGAACCAGGTCATACCCCAACTCCTAGGTCATGAATAAACCTCATCTACTAGGAGAAAGGAAGGTAAATGGGGAGACAAAACTGTAAACCCACTGACTGTCCACTCAAAATATTGGGTCATCAGGAAAGTCGTGACACATTCTGTACAGGAAAACATAGAAAAATACACCATAACTTTTCTGATGACCTAATAGATTGCGTTTAATCTGGACCTTTCTACCTCAGTTTGAATTGGCTAGATCTTTCGTCTCTCATTCCTAAAAAGTAGGCATGCATGAATTCAATAACAGAAAAAGAGGATTTTTCATTTTTCTATGCTAGGTTTCTAAAAGTGACATTCATACCCCTACATAATCAACATTCATTGAGTGCCCGTTACCTGGTAAGCCAACTTTTTCTGTGTTTCATACTGAGAAGAAAAAGTACAAGACCATACCGAATGAATATTTCTCACATTAATAGATATTGCTAAATGCCCATGAAGATAGTCTCTCTGACTTATGCATCAACCAGCCATGCATGAAAAGATTCATTTCCCCACAGCTTTCTCAGAGTATATGAACAAACCGAAATTAATTTTTAATCAGATCCTTTTTTGAAGAAATCAAACCTCATTGCTTTAATTCCTTTTAACTCTACTGAAACCGAGCACATTTTAATTAGACAATTGCATTTCTTCTGTGAAGTTTTTATTCTTTGCACATATCTTTTAGGTTATTTGTATCTTATTTATGAATTAACTCTTTATATATTATAGTTATTAATACCTTGACTGTTCATATGTTGAACATATGTTCACCTGATTTTTTATTTATTTATTTATTTTGGGGTAGAGGGCATGTGTGCTCACAGAAAAGAGACAGAGAGAAAGAAAAAAAAATAAAGTGCCCAATCACCAGGCCACAGACTGGCCCTGTTCACCTAATTCTAAATTGTAGATTGAGCGCCAGCCAATGGCATGATAATTAAGGCAGCTGGATCACACATGACCAATCATGCAGTTCAAGTCCTGGACCTGGCAGTTTGAAAAACATGCTGGGTGCATGTGAGTGCATACCCAAAATCCCACAAGGAGAAATAGAGAAGTATTGTGCTGGCACCATCCCTATGGGGGTGCTTTCTCTCCCTCTCTCTCTCGGAGGGGGGACACAAGCACCCTCTGGAAATTAAAGGAAAAAAGATACTGATTAAGAGTCTATATTGGTTTTGCAATATCACTCCAAGGGAACTAAATCTGTGTCTGTGGTGGATATTCACAAAATCACTCAAAATTAATATCATTCTAACACCAAGTGTGGTTTAACAATCACTGTCCTCGTCCAGTTATTGCTATACATCGATTGCATCACCCTAAGGTTTCAACAGTGCATTCTTTGCGTTTGTCTTGGTTAGGTTTCTGAAATTTGGGAACTGGCATGTTCAGTGAATTTTTGATCTCTCATCACCTTCAAACAATTGGATGGGCTAAAAATGCTCCAGATCACAAAAGGTTCTGTGCAGTGCGATGCTGGAGGAGGTCTGCCAGACAGTCTCCCCGGATGTATTTCACCATCTCACCTCATGCTTTACCACAAGAATCAGGTCTGCTGCCGTAAGAATGGAATGATAATTCTCAATTGGATGTATCTCCATTCTGACTTACAGGAAGACTTTAAAAACAAAAATACCATCTGGGTACTGCTTCCTTCAAGGGTTCTGCCTATTTTTAATCACAAGAATTACCCTTCTTTTTTTTTTAGTAGTTGAGAACAGGAATCACATGGGTTCTTTCACTCTCATCGAGTTTAGATCTCAAAAGCTTCTGAACTGAAAGAAACCAATAACTGGGCCAGCCAGAATAAACAATTGGACCAGCTCTGGGAACTGGGGATTGAGGGAGCCAGTTCCCACACTGCTGACTGCTAGATGCAAATCCCAGCCCTGGTGGTTTGGAAGATATGTATATGCATGCCCAAATCCCAACAGGATAGAGAAATGGAGAGGGGATTACAACATGACCACACCCTACTGGGGAGTACTTTCTCCCTCTCCCTCTCACTCTGCCTCTCTCTGGCAAGTGCACACATCCTCCAGCAATTAAAAAAGAAAAGAAAAGCGCATTACTAAGATAATTGAGAAGTTAAGAGTAAGATACATAGATTAGATAATAGGATTATATCAATGTTAACATCCTGATTTTAGTATTTGTACTGTGGTTATATAAAAGAATGCTTGTTTAAAAATTTTATTTATCTCTTTCATGAAAGAGATAGAGAGATGAAAAGAGAAAGAGAGAAAGACAAGCACTCTCAACAGGTCCCTTGCCATGATCCTCCCCTCAACCTTCCCAGCCCGTGAGGATCACAGGCACACACCTCAACCAAAGGACCTAACCCAGTTTTTCAATATGGCTTCCAGCATGCCAGAACAGTATGCCACTGCTGTGCCACTGTGACCAGGCCCAAATGTTGGTGCTATACCAGCACGGGACTACCTGACCAGTCCCAGCTATAAAGGGACAATAGGAAATTGAATCTACTGGTCAAGTGTAGTGAGCTGGTTAAGAGTCAGGGTTCTACTACCCAAGGCCAGTGGTCTTAGTCATGAGGAACATGTTGTTAATAAACTGGTACCTACCTCACATATGACAACGAATGGCATTTCCAGTTCTCAAGTCACGGCATGGCAGTTCTCACTTTTATTGTCACCTGCCAGTGTCTCAGTTCACTTTGGCTTGGTCTCACTCAAACCTTCATGAAACGACTGCAGTTGGCCACATCATGTATGGAAGTGCTTTAGAACAATTTCTACTCCAGGGTAAATCATAGCTTAAAAGAAAAGAGGTGGACTAGCTCCACATCCTCGTGGTTAAGGTGGCCAGATCCCACATGACCCACTGTGTGGTTCAAGTTCCAGACCTAGTGGCTTGAGAAACATGCCAGGCATATGTCTATGTATGTCCCCGAGGCACCGAAGGAGAAAGAAATGGAGGAGAAGGATTCTGGCGTGACCATGCCCCACTGAGGAATGTTTTCTCTCTGTATTTTCTGTATTTCTGTCTCTCTCTGGTGTACACACTCCTTCTAGCAAAAAAAAAAAAAAAAAAAAGAAAGAAAGAAAGAAAGAAAGGAAAAAAAAAAAAAAAAAGAGAGAGATAATGTTAACATGGTCTCCTAACTTTCAAGGAAGGTTATGGTCTCCTAACTTTCAAAGAAGGTTATGGTTGGAGATTTTCCTGGAAGAATAAATGGTCAGAATGAGAAATGATTGTGATCTTGTATATAGCACAGTAGATTGACAAGCTGAAAACAGGAAGATACTTCAGAATACTTTGCATTTCAAAAAGAATTCCAAAATGGAGATGAAGAAGCTCATACATTTGCAGAAGTCAAAATCCTGCTAGGATTAATCCTGAGGGCAACCACGTAGCTAAAGTGCAAATGTATAGTAAACATAGTGAGGGAAATTACCCCCAATAAAAAGACCATTATTGGAATTTTTTTAAAAGACCTTTCCCCAAGAGCATCTGTATAGAAATAGATAGGGTATGGGAGGGGCAAACAGGGAGTAAAAGTGATCTGCAGTTAAAGGAAAAGAGAACTGAAACCTGTGACATTACTCCTCTGCCTGGTAAGCTTCCTGCATTTACTTGAATCTTTTCCTAGACTCAGAAGGTCTTGGTAAATCTGGCAGCTGTCATAAAATACCATCTGTCCTATGAAAATGGGTACAGAGGTGGCTACAGCCCAGGGGGTTTTCCCAATGCTGTCAGCATACATTTTCGGCCTGATCAAGCCCCTGACAAGAAAGTGAAAGCCCTGTAAGAACTATCCTCCCAAGAAGGATGGGTATGGGTCTGAGCGTAGGGTTGGGGTGCTAGCCACCTAGTCATGACGAAAAGGGACGACAAGAGGGGTCAACAGCAGACTGCTCACACTCACTTCTAACAGGTGCTGGAGAGAGGGAGGAGAGGCATGGAGATTGCACTGGGATTCTATGAAGCAGCCAGAGAGTTTGCCATCTGGAACCCATCCACGTCTGGTTGCATGTACAGATAGCATTGCTGGTAACGAGTGTGAAAGTCCCAGGGCTTTGGGCATTGAAGGGCTCACTGCAGCCCTTAGGTAGGAGCGGATCTCTTGGTAGAAGCTGCTGAATTTGCCTGTTGCCTGGGGAGGAGGATGAGCACCAGTACTCAGCCTGTGTTCACCCTGGGTTGTGCCCTTAGGACTTGATGGGGTCTGCCAGCTCTTTGGGAGGTGATGTGCCCTGCGAATGTTTCTGTCCCACCTCCCTAGCAGAGGCGCTCAGGCTGTGTGCAGATTGAGGAGGGCGTAGTGAAGAGTGGTGGTGATTATTCCTTGTTGCTGGCTCTGTGCCACAGAGGTTTAGGATTTCTCTAGAGGTGCTTAGGAGTTGGAAGGTCTCAGGAATGCAGAATTCTCCCTTATTAGCTTGGGGTTGAGGCTTTATTTAAATATATATTTTTTTATATGGCGTGGTGGTTAACACAGCTGTATCCCACATGGCTGACTCCAGTTCAAGTCCTGGATTTGGAGTCTTGAAAATTCCAGGAAGAGAATGGATTATATATGTAGCCTTCCCTCCCAAGGAATGATATCTCATTTTCTTTCTCTGTCTCTATATGTTACTCTCCCGTGAGAACATGTGCCCTATGGCAGACACCTAAAAAAAAAAGTGTGTGTGTATATATATACATATATATGTATACATATATGTATATTTGTATGTATATATACATATGTATGTGTGTGCATAATATATAATATGATGATCTAATAGAAAACATACTGTATTTATAGTGTGTATATATTTTACATACTAAATATATTTATAATATAATATATACATGATATGCTATATAAAGTATATTTAAAGGTATGTACATATTTTTACACATATATACAGGGGATCTTCAAAAACTTTATGGAAAATGTGTACTATGAAAAAATTAGGTATGGATTTCAAAATTTTCTCCCCAAAATAAACATATGCTTTAAGTCCATTTTCCACACACTTTTTGCAGGCCATATACATACATACATACATATATATATATATATATATATATATATATATATGTATATATATATATATATGTACACACACATACATATATATATAATGTGTATATATATTATATATATATATATACACACACACACATATATATGTATATAAAATTTATTTAATTAACAATTACACTGTGTACTAATTATTTAATTAACTATGTACACTATTCTAAGCTCCTCATAAATGATAGCTCATTTGATCTTCAATACCATCCGAATGTGACATTTTATCCTCACTTTCCACATGGGGAAACCTAAGCCCAGGCAGGCACAGTAGCCTGCTTCAGGTCTCACAGCCAGGGGAGTTGACAGAGGCCACACAAGCCCTCTGACTCAGAATCTCAGTGTCACTGTCGTATTCCACCAACCTCTCCACATACCATCTTTGCTCACTCTTAACTGAAAGGGCTGATACTTAGTTGAACAGTTTGGAAGTATGTAAAATTTTTCCATGGATATTTTTCCAGGCCACAAATTCTTTAAGATGATTTGGAGGCATGTGCATCTATATTCTCTGACCACATACATGCAGCCATACGAAGCTTCAGGCTTTGTATAAGGAAAGATACAGATAGCAAATTTCCTAACAGTGCAAACAAATGTTAACTGGTGCAATTAATACTAAAGAGTGTGAAAACTCAGAGGAAATCAGCTTTCACAAGATTTC
Source organism: Tupaia tana (assembly GCA_026018925.1). Classification (NCBI taxonomy): domain Eukaryota; kingdom Metazoa; phylum Chordata; class Mammalia; order Scandentia; family Tupaiidae; genus Tupaia; species Tupaia tana. The sequence continues at coordinate 28,051,767 of JAKSZU010000024.1, read as the reverse complement.
ATTTAAGCTATGCATTTATTACCTGAGATAAAAATAGAAATGGTTTAAATCTATTTTTTTAAAAAAAGGACATGCTACCAAATGGTGCAAAAAACAAAATATGGATATAAATGTGTGTGTGTGTGTGTTTACAGTCAATATAAATGTCTTGTTACTTACCTTTTCTAAAATTTTAGACCTCTACTTGGTTAATTCCATTATTAACTGGTTATTATTGATCCTCAGGGATATTTTGTGTTGTTTGTTTGTTTCATTAAGAATTATTTTATTTAATTTTATTTATTTTAACTTGACCAGAGAGGGAGAGAGAAAAAGAGAGAGAGAAAGAAAGTGAGAAGGCAAGCCACCAGGTCCAGGACTTGAACCACTGTCGGCTCTCTGAGAGTCCAGCACCCTAACCACCATACCACCTGCTGACCCCCCCTTTTGTGCTGTTTTAATGTACCTTTATTCTCCTTTTCAGGAAGTTTTGCATGACGCCATGAGCTGAGTTCTAAGTTTGGACTGTTTCTTACTTAACATTGTTTGAACATAGTCATCATTTGAATGTAGGACATAGTCAAAGATATTCCAAGATTCCAGGGTTAGAGTATTTTTGTTTTTAATAGCAGTACAGTTGTTTGTGGAGTATCTTAAGGACATTCTAAGATGAGGAAGAAGAAGATTTTGAAACTCAGACAAGAGTGTAGATCTGGTGCCCTCCTCACCCTGAGGGAGCCTCACGGACAAAAAAATGTCATTGTGGTGATTATGTTGGCACTTAGTGGTGAGAAGACTTTTCCAGTTGATAAATCCCTTCACCTACGGAGTGTGTGTTTGTTGGCATGCCCCAGTAAAGCCATTGGCATTTCTCACTATATCTGGAAGAACACAGTGTTCACGTAGCTGAGCCCAGATCCCCATGGAGTAGGGTTGCCCAATTTAGTAAATAAAACTGTAGAAAGGAAGCTAAACAACAAATAATTGTTTAATATAAGTATGTCCCACATCGTGCATGAGATATATATATATATATATATATATATATATATATATATATATATACTCAACAATTATTCATATTTAACTGGGCATTGGAATTTTATCTGGTAACTCTATCAGGGAACCAAGACTGGCACAGATACATTGCAGACTCACTGCTCTACCAAAAGAAGAGTGCAATATTCTTTATATCTGTTTTGCCCGGATAAGTATTAAAACCAATGTTTTCATATAGTTGGAGTATTAGTGTATTCTGCGGAGTCTCGTCTCCTCCATGGGTGATAAGAAAATATTAACAGAAAATAGGCAAGGCTGAAAATGAGAAGTGCTAAATTCAAGCCATACCTCAGTCACTGGGCACATGCCCTTAAACACGTCAGTTAACTTAAGGCAAGTGAAAAAGGAAGCAAGACTTTGAAGAGCTAAATATGATTTGATTTTATCTATAAATTGTTATATCTACCTACTCATTATAGTTTTAAGAGACTTAAAGAATATCACCAACCATAAAAGTGTTATAGAAGTGTTATAGAAGTTATAGAAGAAAATATTACACATGGTGTCATGGTCATAGTCACCAGTCACACCTGTGTTGGGAAGAAGGGGAGGAGAAGGAGCAGGAACCTCTTTCTTCTCCTCTTCCTCTGTATCTCTTTCCTAGCTTCTTGGTCCTGAGTGTTTGATATGTCTTTTTTGTATTAAAGATTGCCATATCACGATGACCACCTGAGCTATTGCCAATTAATTCAATTCAGGCTATCTCTAAGTGAATGACAGAACAATTCAATATTTTTAGAACTTATTTTTAAGCTTAGAGCAGCCAGGCTATTTCATAGTCAACCAAATCTATATCAGAAAAAGTTAAACCATTCTACACAGCAGATACAACACATGTCTATGTACAAAATAAAAATATAGGGTTAATATTTACTGAACAAAAGGCTGAAGTATGTAAATCACCACCCACTGTAAAGCAATTATAATAGCAAACATTCTTGGAGTCAGAAGACCTGGGTTTAAGGACAAACTCTGCCATGTACTGTGTAATCTAGGGCCAGTCCTTCAACCTCCCTGGTCCTCAATTTTGTCATATCTACAACAAAAAGAATAACCTTCCCTTTTATATAGGTTGTTGGTTATGAGGATTAAATGAGTTTACATGCATGTATAGAATCTTGTAAAACGTAATACACAGTTACTTCATGGCAGGGATACCTTCTGAGAAATGTATCATTATATGATGTAGTCATGCAAACATCATAGAGTTTAATTACACAGATGCAGATGGGGCAGCTTCCTACACACCTAGGCTCTGTGGTGTAGGCTCTGCCCCTAGGCTGCAAACCTGTACGCCATGCTATGGTACTGAATACTGAGGGCCACTGGAATACAGTGGTATCTGAGTATTTAAACACAGAAAAGGTACAATGAAAAAATTATCTTTGTTTTTTGGTAAAAGATAAAAGCATGGCACACAGATTTGGACACTTACTATGAATGGAGTGTCTGGAAGTTGCTCTAGGTGAGTCATTGAGTGAGTGATGAGTGAATGTGAAGACCTAGAACTTCAGTTGACACTACAGTACACTTCATAAGCACTGTACACTTAAGCTACACTAAATTTATTTTTAAAAACCCTATTTTTCTTTCTTCAATAATAAGTTTACATTTTCTTTTCACTGTAACTCTATATAACTGTCTTTATACTCTTTAAATTTTTTTAAATTGTTGACATTTTTGTAATAACACTTAGCTTAAAACATAAGACACATTTTACAGCTGTATAAAACTATTTTTTGAATCTTTATTCTTTTTTTTTTTTTTTTCTTGGAGAGGTTTTTGCTATAGGGCACATGCGTTCATCAGAAAGTCAGGAGACAGAGAGAGAGAAAGCGAGAAATCACTCCCCAGGGGGATGCCCGGCTGCAATCCCTTCTCCTCCATTCTCTTCTCAAGATCTTGGGCATACACACACACACACACACACACACACACGCACACGTCCAGCGTGAGTTTAAACACCGGGTCTGGGACTGAATTGCAGTCGACTACATGGGAGTCCAGCGATATAGCCATTATGCCAACTGCTGGTCCTGAATCTTTATTCTATAAACATATTTCTATATTTAAATTTAAAAATTTTCAATTTTTTTACCTTTTAAAACTTTTTGTTAAACACTGAGACATAAGCACACACATTAGTCTAGGCCTACACAGGGTCAGGATTACTAGTATCTCTGTCATCCATCTCTGAATTTGTCCTGCTGGAAGAGCCATGATCAATACAAGAGTAAAACAATACAAGATCAAATAAGCAACAAGAGAATAATAATTGTTTCCATTTGCCTTTTTTGTTGCAATAACTAATGTCATAGACTGGGTAGTTTATAAAGTATAAAAGTTTATTTGGCTCCTAATTCTTGAAGTTCATATCATTATATGATGTACTCATGCAAACATGTTCGAGATGGAGGGGAGCCACGTCTTCCCTTTTTTTTTTTTTTAAAGTTTTTGCCTTTGGGCAAGTACACTCACTGGAGAGAGAGAGAGAGACAGACACAGTGAGAGGAAAAGTGAAAAATCACCCTCTAGGAGGGATGGCCATGCCATAATTCCTTCTCTTCCACTCTCCTCTCTGGGATCTTAGGCGCACAGATGCCGGGTGTGCGTTTTGAGCCACCAAGTCAAGGGTTTGAACCATAGTCAGCCATGTGGGAGTCCAGTGACATAACCACTACGCCATCTGCTCAGGGACACGTCCTGTGACAGCCTTGCTGATGGGGACTCTGCAGTCTTAAGATGGTGCAAGGTATCATTGGGTGAGAAGGCAAGAGGATATATCACTCTGGCCTCTCTCCCTCGTCTTATAAAGTCACCAGTTCTCAAGCATGAATCTCCCACCTGATGACTTTGTCTAATCTTTATTACCTCCAGAAGGCCCTGCTCCTTACTGCCATGATTGGATTATGTTTCCACCTTCTTAATACTCTCACTATCACAGCCAAATTTCAACACATGAGTTTTGGAAGACACGTTCAAACCATGACAATGATCCAATCAAGAAATACAGTAAACATGAGATGTTTAAAAGCTACTGCTGGCATAACACAGCCTACTGTTTTCTAGGAAGCTTTTGTTTTCATAAGTAGAAATACATTCTAAAATAATAAAAAGTATAGTACATACATAAATAAACCAGTAACATTGCTGGTTAACATGATTATCAAGTAGCATGCGCTCGCTCTCTCTCTCTCTCTCTCTCTCTCTCTCTCTATATATATATATATATATATATATCACATATAACACATATATAACATATCTAGTATATGCATAGTATATACATATGTAGTATGGTATTGCATGCACTGTACAACTGGCCCTGTGGCAGTCTGTTTACCTATCTGTGGTAGATTTGTAGTGATACTGATCACTCCTACAAACCTGTGAGTAATATATTGTGCTATGACACCACTAGGTGGTAGGAATTTTCCTGCTTTATTATAATCTTTTCTTAAAAGAATTTTTTTTTTAAATTTGACCAGAGGGAGACAGAGTGAGAGAGAGAGAGAGAGAGAGAGAGAGAGAGAGAGAGAGAGCAAGCCACCAGGTCCAGGACTCGAACTGCAGTTGGCCATGTGGGAATCCAACACACTTAACCACCATGTACCTGCAGGCCCATGCTTTATTACAATCTTGAGGGACCACCATTGCGTATACAGTTCATCAATGATCGAATCATTGTTATATGACACATGACATACACAATAAAGCAGAAGTCAATGATTTTGTTAACCTACGTTGTGCTTGCGTTATCACAACAGAAATAAATAGCAGCCCAAATCTGGGCTTAATCAATAGACATCCCAAAGTGTCAACATCCTGACATAAATTCTGTCATCCAGTTCTTACCCTGATTTTTTGTACTCTTATTCTTTTCTGCAGTAAAGTTGACCTTGCTTTCTCTCAGCTAAAATTCGAAGTGTTCAGGAACCTTACATACAATTTAGTTTAGCAATTCAAGAGGATATTGAATATTTAAAATGCACCCTTGTCTGAGGCTACGAGGTTGTCAAGATGATTTTGGTGTGTGCAAATACACCCTCTGACAACTCAAAATCAGCTTTGTAAAGCTCTCCACCTTTCAGGCGCAGACAAATTTGTTAAGGATGCCAACAAATGAGAATTACAGTTGCAATCCAGATAAGGGGGTGTAGCACATCCAAGGAAATCTGCTTTGGTGAGAACCACTTGGTGAATGCAACAAAGAAAGCTCTGAGCTGCAAATGTCATTCCCTGTCCCGTGGAGGTCTCAGCTGAGTGGGGAGGTGTCCTCTTTGCCTTGAACCATAGAGCAACTCGGAGCCTGGCTGTTATTTATTATTCATGAGAAATGGAGCCAGTGCATTTCAGACATTCACAGAGGGTTGCAGTTGTTAATAAGGTGGGGGACGTAATCTTTTCCCCGGCCCCCTCCCCCCACACTGTGTTTATTTGAATGTGCGATCATTAAACTGCACATTCTCTCTGGGGCTCAGTGCCTGGAGTGCATTACACCCTGGAGAATGTGAAAATACTTTAATTAACAACAGGAGTGGGCAGACCTGCTGGGTTCCTTCTGTTACCATCTTCAGGACCTGAAAAGTCAGGCCTCATTCGTCAACCGCACCATTTTTCATTATTAACATAAAAGAAAACTCTAAGCAACGATTGCATTTAAAATTGATTTGGAAGGATCACTCAAGATAAGATACTTCAGCCCATTCTTCTTTTGACTCAACTTTATTAGGAACCAACATTACACCAACACATACACACCTCTGATAGTATGCAGACATACACATAGACATGTACACTCGCGCGCGTGCACACACACACACACACACACACACACAGAATATGAGGTAGGTTTTTCCCTATATTCTGCATGCTCTGCAAATAATGCAGTGCCCTGGGGTATATAGAATGAGAACAAGCCAAATTGGCATAGAAAACACATTTATTTGAATGTGCAAATTTGCATTAGTCAATTACTCAGTCTGATAAATACTTTGGTTCATTAATTTAAATAAAATGCTGGCAAATTCCCACACATTATTTAGCAAGGAAATGATGTGTTTTGTTTTTAAATGTTGAATCAGTGATTTCTACCTGAACTGGTTATATGTAAGACTACATAATACCTAACCAAAATGTATAGGCCTGAACAATGGGGACTGACATGGCCACAGTTAAAGGACTAACTTTCATTTCTGATTCTTGCATTCTTGGGGCCAGCAGATAGCAAAATGGTTACGTTGCTGGACTCCCACATAGTAGACCAAGGTGCAAGTTCTGGACCCACTGGCTTAAAGTCACACCGGGCATGTGTGCGTGTGTGCCCAAATCTTGAGAGGAGAATTGAGGAGAAGGGATTGCAGTGTGGCCATTCCCCCTGGGCAATGATTTCTTGCTTTATACCTCTCTGTCTTTCTCTGTCTCTCTGGTGAACACATATGCTTTGTAGCAAAAATATCTCTTAAAAAAATAAGAGAAGAGTGAATGTTGCCTTCTATGTTCAGGGCTGATGTGTTGCTGCAGGTGAATATGAACATGAGGAGAATTGGTTGTGGACACGCAGGCAGACCAGCCGTGGGTGCTGCTGCCATAGAACAGCAGGCTAGCTCCCTGTAGAACAGAGTTACTTTATGACAAGGCCGTTGGTTTGGCCAGAATTCAGAACTTACTGAACAAAGGCTTCATTACAGCATCACACTGACCATCACCATGGATTGACCATCCACTCGTGTCCTTCACTGACACACATCCTGAAAGCAGTGGGAACCTACACGGGGAGAGAAAACCAATACCTGACACACCCTTGCAGAAAACAAGTGCTGACCCATGAGGTAGGTAGCTAACCTTCTCAAAAACATACAGTTTTCCAGGTATATCTTTTTTAGTCTTTATTTAGTTACTTATTTATTCCATGAGAGAGGGAGAGGGAGAAAGACAGAGACAAAGAGACAGCACCCCAAAAGGATCCCCATGCCGAAATCCACTCTCTGTCTCAGCCAGCCCAGGTCATGGGCACATGCACCCAGACCTGGTGGGCTCAGGGAGGACTCAGGATGTGAACTTAGGACTCCTCCCATGTGGGTTGTGCTGCATCACCATTGTGCCATCATCTGGTCCCTTATGTTTTTTGCTTTTTAGGCTAATAAGTGGGAATGGGATGGATGGTAATCCAAGAAACACTTGCTTTTTGAGTACACTTTTAGAACAGTTTCGTATTTATAAGACAATTGTGAAGGCAGTTTCTAAATACCTCAAACACCCATTTTCCCCTGCTAGTAACATTTCACATTAATCTAGTACATTTATTACAGTGAGGGAGCCAGTGGCGATACGTGAACATTAACTAAAGTCCATACTTCATTTTCTTCTCTTGTCCTTGGTTTAAGGGTCCCATCTAAGATACCTCATGACATTCAGTCATCATGACTCCCTAGTCTCCTCTAGGCTGTGATGGTTTCCTGTGCTTTCCTAACTTTCTTGACACTGACAGTTTTGTGACACACTGGACAGATATTGTGTAGAATGTCCTTTGGGATCTGTCTAATAGTTTCCTCATGATGAGACACGAGTAATGGTTTGTTCGGGAGAAAGCCTACAGCGGGGAGGGGACATTTTCTTCTTTTTTAAGTTTTTATCTTTCATGAGAATAAGAGAGAGGAGAGAGAGGGAGAGAGAGAGGAGGGGGGATGAATAAATGAGGTAGTGGATGTGACAGATTTCTTAAAGGTTTAGTTTTGCAGGAAGATCTTGGATATTTCAGACAATAGTCTCCTTAGGGAGGAAATAGTGGCACCTATTACTATTATTATTTTCATTAATAGTACATACTCTTGCTCTACGGGGTTTCATGCTGCAATTCCCCATCTGCCTTCTGGCCTTCTCAGCCAACCAGATTCAAGCATTTCCACCATCTACAGGTCAACCCAGGAACTGAACCCATGATCTTCAATATGGCTCTAACAACACTCGAACAGCAAATTATTGCTGTATTGCTGAGCGGGCCCAAACCATTTTCATCACCTTTCAGGAATATATACTATTGGGACCAGCAGGTGGTGTGATGGTTAAGGTGCTGGACACTCCCACATGGCTGACCATGGTTCAAGTCCCGGACCTGGCAGCTTGCTTTCTCACCACTTTCCCTCTCTCCTTCTCTCTCTGTCTTCTCTCTCTCTCTCTCTCTCTCTCTCTCTCTCTGTGTGTGTGTATGTGTGTGTATGTGTGTGTCTGGTCAAATTAAAATAAATTAATGAATAAATAAAATTAAATAATTATTAAAAAAAAAGAATATATACTATTAACAGGTGCCACTGTTGCCTCCCTTCATATCCTGAATGTTATAGGATAGAAAAACATCCATGACTATTATAGAAAACACTCCTATATTGTTCATTTCTCTTCATCTCTAACCCCTCTTAGTGAATAAATAAAAACAACAATTAATCTGAAATGTTTGCTGGAGCTTCTTCCTTGTGTAGTCAAAGTCTATTTAAGGAGGAAATTGTCAGAGCCATGTTCAAACCATCTGATCCTCGTGAAGTATTTTAGTTATGTTACGCTGATGAAAGTAATGAGCTGAAAGTAGTAACTGCACTCAGTCCAAGAAGTAAATATATTGTTTGGGAAAACACAAGTTGACAAATAAGCAGGAATTCACTCCATCCTCACACAGTCACAAGGAGGTTCTGAAGCTCTCAGCAGAAAATGAAACTTAAAAATAAATAAATAAATAAGAAAGGGAAAAAAAGAAAAAGAAACTTGCACCAAAAAAGATGAAATTCACTTTACCCTCTGCATATCTACAAAGTTGGGCACACATACCATTATCTGGTATTTTTTTAACTAAGCCTAGAACAATGACATTCCCCAGGATTTTCTTAGCTACTTATAGGGCTTTATTCACCTTGGATCTTCTACATTTTTGTCTGAAAATCGTCGCTCCAGCCACACCTAATACAAAATGCTAGTTACGGAAAGCTGTCAAAAGGATGCTCAATCATCCTTGTGGCAATTGTGATCTATAGTAGAAAATGTAGGCCTCAAAAATGCTTTAATGGGGATGCATTGAAATGCTACCGCAGACAATAGCCTATTATAAACAATAAGAGAAAAAAACAATAAGTGAAGCAGCCATGAAAAAAAAAATCAGGAAAATATGGCTACCCATTTGTACCCAAGGAATGTTTTGAATAACAGCAAGCTTTAGAAATAGCAGCAAAATTTAGCCCAGTCATACAAACAGTCTAGTCTGTGGGCTGTTGGTCAGGCAGTGTGGTCTTTTTGGTAACCTCCACTCACAAAGAGCTCAGTGGTACAAGGCACTGTTATTAAATCTTCCAATCTGGTATTCATTTTTGAACCATTGCATAACATTTCTATGGAATAACACATACCAAGTTTTGAACGGTAACAGGCAAATCTCGAAGGCATCAAGATTTGGATAAACCTTCAAAAGTCCATCTCTTCAGCTAAATGAATCAGAATTCTTTGATCTAACATCTGGATTGCAACCTCTTTAAAGATCTTATTCCCTGTCATTCACGTTTCCTCACGTAACAAGATCCAACATACATAGGCTAAAAGCAGAAAAAAATTTAGAGTCTCAGCTAAATGTGTCATAGTGTCATAGCCCAGCTTTTTGTTTTTATCTATCCAAGAAATTTTAAAAACAAATTAGATATCTTTTATCACTATAATCCTGATATTTTGCATATGGCTTGATACATAGTTGACATTAAATATTTAAGGAAGGAATAATGGAAAGAGGGTCAGAGTTTACTTGAGAGAATTGGGACTTAACTGTTTGGTCATATCTTCAATTCCCCTATTTCCTATAACATGAGTCAAATACTAATCCAGTGAACACCAGAAAATGTCACAGTGTTTATAAAGAAAGGGGCTGGGCAATCCTATTTCTTCTCCCAGCTAAACCCAGAAATGACAACAGCAGAAAATAGGATAAAATAAAACTTACAACTTCAAGGCTAAAAGCAAGTAGTGTAATGAGGTAGAATCCTTCCTTCCAAGGTGTGAAGGTGACACTACAGAGCATAGTACATAAACATTCTACGGCTTATGACTCCACCACGGGGAGAAGATCTAAACAGAAAGAACATTTTATAAGTATCTTCCTAGCATACCTGTATGTCCCTGACCAATTCTATCTGATGATAAAAATAAGATTTCAGCAAGTCTGTATTTCTGGACATCTTCATCTCCATTCTCTGAAGAATTTCTGGCCATCCTTAAATTTTCCACAAGAGCTACTGATAATTCAACAAGGGTCTATGTGTCTATTGAGCCACTAACATGCTCCTGTCATGAAGTACTGATTATAGAAAATACAACTGTGAGCAGGATTGTCATGAACCTGCCCTAAGGAATTGGCAACTTGGTGAAGAGTTTTGGGCTTTCCAAGGGCTTGTCTCACTTGTATTTTGAGTGCCAGTTATGGAGAAACCAAGAGATATCCACTGTCCTCCATTCTCTATCCCATTTCCCATAGCGATGGCTTCTACCACTACCCATACCCAACCAGCTCTGCTGTCTGCTGTCAGTGTTCAGTAGACCTCAGTTTCTTTAATGGTGCCCTTCAAACTGTTCCACAGCTGGTAGTGTGCCTGTGAAAAATGTGGAGGACCTTACTCAGGCTGCACTGACTGCAAATATCGAAGTCACTGGTGCCATTTCCCATAGTGGCAGAAGTTGCTAGGACCGATGTTGGTGCTGTCTTGTCTTCTCCACAGCTCATGGGGATTTTTATCAACAACCTATGTAGAAAAAAACAGTCTTGCTCTTCACATTCTAGAAAGAGAAAATTGGGTAGGGATAGCTTTATGATACACACGCATGTGCATGCACGCTAGTAAGAGTGGTACCCCCAAAGGCCTGGTGAAGAAAATGTATCAAAGAGTAAGGAATGAGCAGATATATCAAATATTATTGACCAGTTGCGTATACAGCATCCAATGGTCAACTGAGAATTAGAGACTAGGGATGTTGACATGGAGCTTATTCCGCAGGCAACATTTCATTTCTCTTCTCAACTGGAACACTGTTGAGTGAAAAAAAAATGTGTGTTAGCAATCTAATGCTGAGTCACAAATTATTATAACATATGGTCATATAACACAATAACGAACATTTATGACCTGATAGTTTGCATGGAGCTAGGATTTGGGAGTGGCTTTGCTGCTCAGTTTTTGCTCGGAATCTCTCAGGAGATGGCAGTAAGATATTGGCTGGAGCTACAGTCATCTGAAGACTTTACTGGAGCTGTAAGACCACTTCTAAGATGGAAATGGCAAGTTATTGCCAGTCATTGGTGGGGGCTTTCATGTCTTTACCCATGTAAGCTCTTCACAGCCAGTCGAGTGTCCTAAAAACATGGACACTGTCTTCCTTGGTGAAGCTATCCAAGAAAGCAAGAATGAAGCAGGTCTATAGGTCAGTCCTCCTTAACTTGGGAGGGGACCACAGAAGAACATGAACAAGCGGAGATCAGAGTAATTGGGGCCATCCTAGAGGATGGATAAACAGGGACTAGATGTAAACAGGGATCCTCTCAGACAAGCTGAGATGTATGAAGAGTCACCACTCTAGTCTAGTGACTGAGTAAAGAACAATTTCAGGGGGAGTGGAATGAGGGAGGTAGGAGCCCCGCCAGTGAAACTCAAGCCTGAAATGTTTGCTCAGTTACCAGATTAAAAAATAAGCTTTCCTCCTTCCCTTTCCCATAGCCTTGAAATTGCTAGAATGGCACTATGGCTGATGCCTATTAATTTGAGGCTCAAGAATAAAGCCAACAGAGAGTTAAGCAGAGTCAAGATGGAGATGTTGAATGACATTGTTGGAGCACTCGGACCCTGCCAAGCTCAGTGTTCACTGTAACTGAAGCAGTTATCACAAACTCCTCTGATCCCCTGTAAAAAATTACAAGTTAGATTTCTGAAATTTAGAACCAGAAGATTAATGTCTCCCTTATTTAAGGAGATCCTTGTTGAACACAATTTACTACTTACCCAAATGTATCTGAGCATGTCTGAGTGCAGGGTGAGCATTGCTTCAGCTCAATCTAGTCTTCTTGCTATACGAAGAAGACAGTTTAGGTCATCTCCTCAAAGTACTTTTACTTGCATGAACGTCTTAATGGGTGGCTATGATTCTAAGATGGATTTTATATGTAATAGGATATATTGATATTGAGCTGTTTTTGATATTTGAGCAATCTGTAAAAATCAATCTTCAATATGAGCAGTGTCACAGGTACTTCTTTAGAAACATCTCTATAAAACACTGAGCTCTTTTCCTTAAATCAATCCAATAACAAAGGCCTGGCCTGGAAGAGTCCCATCAGCAAAACTGTGGGACTGCCCATCATGGAACCAAAGTGAAGTCCGTATCTATGAGGGAAAAGACAATGTCTGTTTTTAAATTTGCAGACTCTCCTATTACTTTCTGACCACCCTTTAAGATCTTACTTCCTTTCATTGTTCAACAAAAACAGAACTGGATTTTCCTACCAACTCTCAGGATGTATATTACTTATATCAGTTTTGAATTTGAAAAATGAAATAAAACTCTATTTATAAAACTAGTGGGACATAGAAGAGAACCTAGAGGGAATAGGAAGAGTTGATATGACCATAATCAGCCTGCAGAAGCCTCCCCTGTAGGAGGGGTATCCCAAGCTGTGGAGTGGAGACTTGCAGCCATCTGGAGCTTTCCCTAGATTAGTGCCTCTCTGGAACACATGCTGAGGCAGGAACAGAGCTGAACTGTGCATGCAGAAAATTGAATGTGTCCATTGATCCAGCAAGTCTGAATAAATTCTTATTCTTGTTAGCACAGCAATTAGTGTTCGTGGTCACTGGAGCATTGAAACCAGGCAGTTTCGGTGCCATTTGTCTTACTCTTCTGTATTATCCAAACATGAAACACATCAGATCGGGATAGAACAAGCCTCCTTCACTTTCAATCACCACCTGCTTCAAATTAGGAAGTGGGCTGAGGAGAGGGAGTAGCCTGGAGGTCACATGTCATTTCAAGATATCCCCACTGCTGCCACTCAGCATCAGTGTGGTCCTTTCAAAGATCACAGACATTTCCTAGCATCTATGTTCTTACATATTAATCACTTAATGATCACAATTAGGATCAGAGAAATCTCTTTGAAGAGGTACAGCTACCCTAGAACCATACATGTAACAGAAACATTGGCAATGGGCAAAATGTGCAAATGCATTGAACCTGGAGCCAAGAACCAGCAGAGTCCTGTCAAGATCCCCGGGACCAACGGTTGGCATAATGGCTATGTTGCTGGACTCCCATGTAGTCGACCGCGGTTCAAGTCCCAGACCCGGTGGCTTAAAACTCATGCCGGGTGTGTGTCCGTGTGTGCCCGAGATCCTGAGAGGAGAATGGAGGAGAAGGGATTGTGGCGTGACCATCCCCCCTGGGGGGTGACTTCTTACTTTCTGTTTCTCTGATGTCTCTCTCTGTCTGCCTGGTGAGCACATGCACCCTATAGCAAAAACCTCTCAAAAAATAAAAATAAAAATAAGATCCCAGATCCATCATTTCACTTGAGAAACAGCCTCAACAAGGCATACAGGTGCTTACATTGGATAAATAAATTTAAAAAATTTTAAAAAAGCCCAGGTTTCCCTTTTCCCATTTCCATGCCCACCTATTGAGAAGCCTTTCTGGTCTTCACCCACATCCACCCATCCCATGGCTGCTCCCGTGGCCACCCCACCTGCACTTCTGTGCTGAGAGGTCTCAGCAGCTGCTACAGCAAGGATGGGCTCTGGTGAAACATGAGCCCCTTGTTCAAAGAGCGTGGAGTCTAGAGAGGACCAAAGGCAAGCAAATGAGTAACAAAAATACGTGATTAACAAGTGGACAGGAACTCCCAGAAAAGCTGCTGATCCCACCTTGGAGATGGGGCTCTGAGAAACCTTCCTAAAGAAAAAGAAATCAAACTTAAACTTAAAGATGTGCAGTTCAGGCAAAAAGAGGTGATGGGGACACCAGAAGATGGTGTAATGGTTACGTTGCTGGACTCCTATGTAGCTGACCACGGTTCAAGTCCTAGACCTGGTGGCTTAAATGCACACTGGGCACATGTGTGTGCATGCCCAAGATCCTGAGAGAAGAATGGAGGAGAAGGGATTGTGGTGTGGCCATCCCCCGCCCAGGAGGAGGGATGATTTCTCGCTTTCTGTTTCTCTGTCTTTCCAGTGAGTGCATGTACCCTATTGCAAAAAACCTCTCTTATAATAAAAAAAGTGATGGGACAAAGTTCCATGTAGAAGTTTGAGGAACAGAGAATGTCAACGAAGCTCCGGAAGGGTACTAGTCCTTCTGATTCAACACTTAAATATCAGGAACTAATCAAAATTGGTTTGCCCGTAGACAAGCCTTGAGGACAACATGATATCGGAGCAAGAACTGAGTCTCCTGAACCCCCGTATATCTTCTTATCTGTTCAGAAGGGCCTGCAATTACTGGGAGAACAAATGGAACACTCCAGAATCAGAAATAAAATGCCCAGGGATGGGTAACTTTCTGAGGTTCATAAGCTTTGGGCCAAAGAATACAAATAATGTCAAAGCTTTTCTAGCTTCCCAAGGGCAATGGTTTTCATACATTAAAGGGCATAAGAAATAAAAAAGTACCTTGAAAAGTATTTAATTATGCAGATTCTGACATTTGGATACCCATATACATAGCAGCATTATATCCCAGGAGCCAGAAGGTGGAAGTAACTCTAGTGTCCATCAACGGATACATAGCTAAGCAAAATGTAGTCTATACGTACAATGAAATATTATTTTGCCTTAAAAAAAATGACTACTCTTAGTTTCTTGCTATAGAGCGTATGCACTCATGACAGACAGACAGACAGAGAGAGAGAGGAAAATTGAGAAATCATCTCCCAAAGAGAATGACCTCTGCAATTCCTTCTCCTCATTCTTCTCTTGGGATTCTGGGATGGATATACCTTGAGGACATTAAGCTAAGTTAGGCAGTCGTAAAACAACAAACGCTATACTGTTCCAATTGTATGAGATACTAGTGTAGTCAAACTTACCGAGACAGTAGAATGTTGGTTACCAAGGGCTGGGGTAGGGGAAAATGGGGAGTGAGTGTCTAAACAGATACAGAGTGTCAGTTGGGGAAGATGAAAGATCCGGGAGGATGGTGGTGATGGTTGTACAACAACGTGAATGTACTTAATGCCACTGAACTGTGCACTTAAGAGTGGTTAAGGGACCAGCAGGTGTAATGGTTACGTCACTGGACTTTCACGTAGTCCACTGCAGATCGAGTTCCAGACCCGGGGCCTTAAAACTCAATGCTGGGCATGTGTGCATGTGTGCCCCAAACCCTGAGAGGAGAATGGAGGAGAAGGGATTGTGGTGTGGCCATCTTCCCTGAGGTGTGTGTGGGGGGGTGATTTATCACTTTCTGTCCTTCTGTCTCTCTGGTGAGCGCATGAACCCTATAGCAAAAATCTATTTATAAAAAAAGGAGGGTTAATAGGATAGATGTTATGTGCATTTTACCATAATAAAAATAATAATAAGGAAAAAGAAAACCTATCTTCCTGGGTCCTGCTGCCAGAGTTTGGTTCAGTAGGCATATAATCAGGGTCTCATCGGGAGGTAGAATTCATCCCAGGTGGCTCAAATGAAAAGACTAGGAGGACAGATAGTTCACTTAGATGCGGACAGGGTGAAAAAGCCTGACAGGAACATAGATGCACGCTGAAACCAACGGCAGCAGACAGGGATTTTGCTCCCAGGGTTGAGTAGGTCAGGATGGAGATAACGTTCTCCAAGTCCACGGAGAGCTGGATACTGGTGGGAGCCAGCCAGAGATGAGGGGCCATGCAGTAGGGGCAGTGGTGGGGATGGAGCTACTGACAGAGGTGTGACAGCCATGCAGGGAACGGGATAGAGGAAGTATGCCCACCTCTCTCCCCTCCTTCCTTCTGATCTCCCACTGGGACCTCCCATTCAACAGAAGCCAGACAACAAACAAGCCAGGGATTCAGTTCACAAGGGTGAGCCTCCCAGGAAATAAGCTAGGAGAGGTGACCAGAACAGTATGGGACTGGAGGCTCTGAAAACATCATTTAAAAAAAATCCCAAAAAATTCTTTTGTAGGACTCCCCAAAGATATCTTGAGATCACTGTCTTAGGAGAAGGAGCCAAAATGCATGGAAGCACTAAGCAGCCAGAAGGGAAGATAAGATGGGACCAGCAGTTGGCATAATGGCTATGTCTCTGGACTCCCATGTGGTCAACTGCAGTTCGAGTGCCAGACCCGGTGACTTAAACTCATGCTGGGCATGTGTGTGTGAGAGATCCAGAGAGAAGAACGGAGGAGAAGGGATTGAGGTGCGTCCAAACCCCCCCTCAAAAAAAAAAAGACAAAAACTAAAGAATGTTTTTTTCATTTAAGTCAACATAGTTGAAATTTGGGAAATGGGTAGCTTCTTATGTGTTCCTACAAGCAAACAGAGGAAGTCTTTCTCCTAAGCACTATGACACAGTTTGACCATATTTCATCTATCATTTACTCGCCAGCTCTAACCAGCGTGACCAACCCATCCCAGTTTTAGCACTCTCAGTTCCTGAAAGCCAAGACAGGTGGCTACTCTTCCTCTAACACAATAGTAACAAGCAGATTCTACAAATTTTAAAAAATGAAAAAAAAATTTATGTCTGCCATGAATGAGTGAGAGAGATTGGAAGTGAGAGAAAGAGAGATATCTCTACTAGGGTCTTCTAGCCATGATCCACCCCAGGCCCAGTCAGTCCCAGATCAAGGGCATGTGGATTCCTGGAATACCAGAACCTTCCATGTGACTCAGCCTTCTACACTTGTACAGCATTGCATTTACTGTTTACTTAGTGCAACCATAAGACTCCCTAGCAGATTCTCTGCCCTCCACCCCCATTTCTAGAGATTTTTGCTATAGGGGGCATGCGCTCACTGGAGAGACAGATAGAGCCAGAAAGCAAGAAATCACCCCTCGGGGGGATGGCCATGGCAATCCCTTCTTCTCCATTCTCCTCTCAGGATCTTGGACATGCATGCACACATGAGTTTTAAGCCATAGGATCTAGGACTCAAACCACAGTAAACAACGTGGGAGTTCAGCAATTTAACCATTATGCCATCTGCTGGTCCCACCTAGCAGGTTCTTAGTATATTTTTTGTATGAATGAATAAAGAAATGACCTCATAAAAATATGTACTACCCACCTTCACACTCCACCAATTCACTTCTCTCTGAGACATTTTCTTATGTAATAGGAAGCAGAGACTTCAAGCACAAGGGTATTTCCAACAACAACCATTAAAAATCTGATGTTTTGGGTTTGAAAGTTAAAACATTTAAAATCCACTTATAAACTCAGTGAGTATGCAATACATTTATTTTAAGATTCTTAGAAAAATGTCAGAGTATTTATTCTTGTTACACTCTGTAACTTTCATTCAGCCAAATGTAGGTGGGGTGAGCAAATAGATTTTGGAAAACAGATTTTGACAATCTGATGTTTTTAAAAACTCTTATGGTTTTGGGGCAGTCACGAACCTGAGATTATGGTTTTCTTCAAGACAGAAGTAATGAGGAAAGCATAAACGTTGTTGACCTCATGTCTCCCTTCTCTAAATAGACAAGGGCCACATTATATATGTAACATTGCTCACACAGAGGAACCCAAACAAGCTGCATCTGTGTTTTCTAGTTGAAAGCAGGTCCTGTCTCATGACCTCACACTTAATAAGCTACCCCAGGTGCAATGACATTCCTTTGCACACAGATATTTACCAGCCCAGCCCAGCAGGAGAAAGTCAGCTCCAGGCTCAGTCTTCCCTACTCTGAAGCTTTAATTGTCATTACCCTTCTTGACTTCAAGGTGATATCTCAGCACATGATAAAAACTGCTCATTTTCCACTGTTTCTCACATATCAGGCAAATTTATTCCCCTTATAAAACAGGAATCACAGGTGTAAAAGCCATCTATATAGCTATTTCTCTGTAGGGGCTAGCCCCCCGCCTCCACTCTCAACTCCAAAAGAACATATCTTATCCATGCTTTCCTGTGGTTTAAACCAATTTTAAATAAAACTCAGCTACAAATTTATTTTCCTACTTTTCATTTCTTTCTTTCCTTACCTCTTTTCCTTCCTCCCTCCCTCCTTCCTTCCCTCTTTTCTCTCTTTCCTCCTCTTTCTTTCTCCTTTCTCTCTCTCCATCTTTCTCTATTTCTTTCTTCTTTCCTCATTTCTTTCTTCCTCCAAACTCATTTGATTGCAGAAAACTCATAAAATGACAACAGTTCATAAGACTAATGTTCACGCGAAGACAGCTTAGGAAATACTACCTCGGACACTGAACAAAGAGGAATAAACTATGGAGTCTTCCTCATTTTTGTGGACTGCCCCAGACCTATTCTCTCATCTTTATTTCCCCATGGAATACTGCAGAGGGGACATCATTGTTTCCAGGTCAGACTTGGCTACTCAACCGCTGCTAGATTTTATCTCTTCACCTCTGCAATGGGAGTTTGGGATAAGATATTTCAATGCCCTTTCAGTCCTAATCATGCTGTGTATTAATTGGTACACACACACACACACACACACACACACACAATTAAACCACAAATGAAGAGTGTTATGGACCAAGTTGTGTCCCCCTAAAATTCATATGTTGAAGCTCTAAACCCCAGTACCTAATAATATGTCCTGCTTTGGAGACATAGCCGTTAAGGGGTGATTAAGTTATATTAGGCCATTAGTGTAGGGCCTAGTCCAATATGACTGATCTCCTTATGAAACGAGGAGAAGACACCAGGGGTGCACATTCATAGAGAAGAATTCATGTGAGGACACAGAAGGCAGGCATCTGTGTAGGCTTTGGTGTTCCGTTCCCAACTGTGCATGCACCATGGCAGGAACCGAAGGACTGGCTGAAAGACCCAGATTTAGACCCAAATGGTCCAGATGGAAAACCTTCCTCCAGACACCAAGATCATTCATGGGAACATGGTCTAGGGTTGACCTTTAGTCACAACTGCTTGGGGTGCCTTCATTTTCCTACCTTGAAATCTGCAAGCGAACATACCATGTGCTGGAGAAGACATGGCTAAAGTAGGCTTCTCCCCTTGCCTAATTTTTACAAATACTCAGAAAATTTGACAAGGATTTACTGAGCACCTATTATACACTGGAGTGGTAGATAACAGCACATGAGTAAGACCAGGACCTCTGGATCTCAGAAACTTGAACTTACAATGAGTAGAAGTTGAGAACACATATAAGAATCTCCAAGGTAAATAGAGAGTGATAAGCTCAAGAAACAAAATGCAATGGAGGATAAATCTGTGGGAAGTTACTTTGGCTGTCCGCTATTGGCTGCTTCTTGACAATACCTTAAGCCTTTGGGTTTATACAAGGATACCTCCGCAAATTCATGGAAAATAGATTTAAAGTAAGACTCCATTTTGGTGCAGAAAACGAAACCCATGCATAGTTGTTTTTGTTTTGTTTTGTTTGTTTTTAACAAACCACATTTTCCATGAACATTTTGAGGTCCCTCATATTTGAAAATCAAGAACACATACCATGGCTCTGTATGTATAACACAACACTGCAGTGCCTGTAGCATCATTTAATGTCTGAATTGTCTTTCTTATTGCTGCCCAAGAGTTCTCTAGAATGGTTTTCTTGTTAGGATTAGCTGTGGGGTAATGTCTGTCAAATTTTAGTTTGCACAAAACCACCAGGAGGAAACAGATACCTTTCTGCTTCAAACCTGCCAAATTCTGAATGCACACACTCCCAGCCAAATATGAAGGGAGGATCTTCCCCAGGCTCCTCTGGGTCTATGTGAGCCATGGAGAGTATGACACAGATTAGCCCCTGGACTTCCCCTAGATGCCTACATCCCTCATTGCAGCAGTGTGCCAGGCCTTCTGCGTCTTCATTGTTAGCACCCTGCCTTGCAACCACAGTTGTTGATGTGCACATGGGATGAGGTGCCCCCAAGAAACAACATGGCTTGAGATCTGTTGTTCTTGTGTAGAAACTGGCTCTGAGCTTGGTCAGAAGGACATCCTTCTAGTCCCTAAACGGAAGAGAGGAAACATGAGAAAACAGGACAGGACAGAGCAAAACGAGAGGAGACACTGATGTCATGTCTGCATCCATGGTCTCCTTGGCCTTCAGTCCTGAGAGAGAGAGACATTATGTACTTCCCAGGTGCACAGGGCAACCCAAATGCAATCATGAAGGTCTATGATGGAGAAGACGGAGTAGCCTAAGAGCCTGCTCTGTCTTCTTTTCCTCTCACAATCTGCATTTTTGACAGGTGTCACCCCAAAGTCAGTGGAATTGGCAGCTCCTCTTATTACTTCACAGTCTGATCTGTTGACTGATGACCTGAATTTGCAAGCTCACTTCTTTCCAGAGGTGGGTTATTTGTACTACTGTCCACTGAATTTTGGGTGGCCATCAGCCACTGGGCTTTTAGAACTCTCTCCCTAGCGGGCCGGCTCAGTCTTAATTCTTTTTCTGATTTTTGGATAATGTATGGGTAGTTTTGAAATCATGGCTTTCTCTCTTTTGTTTCAAGTTTGGTGGGACACGTATGTGTAGACTACCCTAGCCCCGTTAGCCAGAATGAGAAAATCCTGGGACTGTTAAGCTCAGACTTGAGGCTAAATTGATGAACCAAGTTTTTGTTCTTGTTTTAAATGGATAGCATGATTCTGGGAAAAGATCATCACTTTGTCGGACTCTGCAACATGTAACACAGCCACAACTAGACTGGTGTGGCCATTTCAATTTAAATTAATTAAAATTAAGCAAAACTGGAACTAGCCACATTTCAAGTTCTTAAGTATCCAATGGCCACACATGCTACCATGTTGAACAAGCAGACATAGAGCATTTCCATCTTTGTGGAAAGTTCTATGAGATAGCATTGGTCCAACTATTCCATTTCTGACTTTTTTATGGGGGGGGGAGGTTTTTGCTATAGGGCACATGAGCTCACCAGAAAGACAGAGAGACAGAAAGCAAGAAATCACCCCCCCAGGGGAGATGGCCACACCACAATCCCTTCTCCTCCATTTTCCTTGAGGATCTTGAGCACACATGCATACGCTTCTGGTGTGAGTTTAAGCCACTGGGTCTGGGACTTGAACTGCGGTCGACTACATGGGAGTCCAGTGACATAGCCATTACACTAACTGCTGGCCCCCCATTTCTGACTTTTGATCATGAAATGCAACTGCTTTTTTGGCCCGGTGACCCTCCTGCCAAACACTTGGATTTGATTTAAATAATGACAGATCACTGGTTGTAGGATAAGTTTATTTTGTATTATTAAAATTGCCGTTATCATTTATAACAATAGTGTACCTGCCAGGTATTTGACTGATTTCTTTATTCATTATTTCACAGATAAAATTTGCTGGTGTGATTAAATTGTTCTTATGAAACTTCTAACCTTTATTCTGCTTCTCCCATTACTTTCCTGTTCTTTACATACCTCCACTTATTTTCCATTCATTCACTAGATATTTAAAAGGGTGTATTGTCCATGCTTGGATGGAGTGATGCATGAAATACAGACAGTATAACATTATAATTCAAATCTAGGACACTGGTGTTCTTTGTCTAGTTCTGTCACTTTCTAATGATGTCCCTCACTTTCTCATCTGTAAAATAATGATGATAAATATGTGCACCTCATGAGGTTATAGAAATTAAATAGGCTAAAATGCATATAATTATTAGCACAGAGGTGGTCTATTAGATGGTCTAACATACTATTTAATAATCCATCTCTTTACTTTTGTTATTGTTGGTGAGGAATAAATTGGAGCTGAATTATTTTCTGGCCAATCATTCTACAAAGAAAATGAAGATGCAGGATTGGGACGGTGGTTAGTATGTATATGTGGTTTCTTGCCAGTACACCCATTTCAACAGTTCCTGTAGCATAATCAAATTTCCTGTTCTTTGTTTCACTGTGTTTTCTCTGTAGATAAAAACTATGAATAAGCTGAATAGTGGCAAGTGAGCAAACAAGAAATTAGATTCTGAAAATGCTTGTTCTTTGTTCACCAAAAAACAAAGATGTTCTGGAACACCCACCTAGGATAAAGAGAAATGAGTTTACCTTGTCCCCCTCTGTCTCATTCACTTTGGTTTTGAGTGAATGGTTTCATTATAACAAGAATAAAATTGGTGATGAAAATAACATCATCTGTGTTACCTGAGAGCATTTTGAATTTTGTAGAAATTCAAAGAATTTGAAGGGCTTAAATAATTCGATTTTTGAAGTCTATAGTTACCTAGGGTGGGAAGTTAGAATTTACAGGATGAGTTCACATTTAAGTAACTCTGGTGCATTAAGGTTATTAGCAATTCTCTACCTGTTCTTGCCTTTTCCCCCTGCATTCTGGCTTCTGTCCCACCCATATTCATGAGGTGACGCTGAACCTTCCCAGGAAACTCAAATATCAGCCACCTCTGTTTCCCTTGGCACAGCCAACCACCTACTCCTCCTCAAAAATTTATCCCCAATATTCTTTATTTCTGTACCTGGACTTTAGAACTCTCAAAATTAGAGTATATATGAATGCTGTTACCATGTTAATAGGGTCTCAGATAAAGCACTTGATTACATAATATTCACATTTTTGGATACTGTGAAGTTGAGAAAGTTACCTAAAGTGATGGATTACACAATGAGGGCAATAAGAAATCAACTACTGGAACAATGAACAAATTGCAAAATCTTCATCTTTGGTGTCTCCTCAACAACATCCAGATTGAGCATTGGGGAAAGGAGCAGTGAATTAGAAGACATTTAAGATGTCTTTTGGTTTTTGGTAGCCGCCCTGACCAGTGTGAGGAATATCTCATGGTTTTGACTTGTATTTCTCTGACGACTACTGAGGATGAGCATTTTTCAGATAACTGCGAGCCATTTGTATGTCTTCTCTGGAAAAATGCCTGTTCAAGTTCTGAGCCCATTTTAAAAATCAGGTTATTAATTTTTATGCTATTGAGTTGTAGGATTATCTTACATGTCTTGAATATTAACCCCTTGTCAGATATATAATTTGCAGTTCTTTTCTCTGATTCTGCAGGTTGTCTTTTCACTCTGGTCATTGCTTGCTTGGCTGTGTAGAAGCTTTTCAGTTTGACGTAGTCCCCCTTGTTCATTTTTGTTTCTGTTGCTTACCATTTTGGTATCATACCTATGAAATCATTGCCAAGACTAATGCCAGGAATCTTTGCTCCTGTCTTAGTTAATATTCTGTTGCTATAATGGAATACCACAGATGAGGTCATATATAAAGAATAGAGGCTTAGTTAGCTTACGGTTTTGGAAACTGAAAAGTCCAAAGCAGATAGACCAGCATCTGGGCAAGGACTATTATGCTATGACATCCCATAGTGGAAAGACAGAAGGGCAAGTGAAGCACGTCAAAGAGGGACTTCAAGAGGAAGTTGCATTCTCTCTCTAAAGAACTGACTGACTCCAGTGATAATGGTATTAATCTACTCATGAGTTCCCATGCTCATGGTCCAATCATCTCTTTAAAGTCCCTCCTCTTAATACCGTTACAATGGGGATTTACATTTCAGCATAAATTTTTTTCTTTTTTCTTTTTTTAAGTTTCACTTATTTACTTATTTATTCTGAAAGAGAGAGGAACCCCCAACAAGATCTTCCCCCCACAAGCCGTCTCCAGCCCGTCAGCCCGGATCACAGGCATGTAGGTTCACTCAGTGTATACAGGGAAATCTTGGAATGTGAACTCAGGACCTTCCGATGTGGCTTCAGTATCATGGAGTGCTATGTGATCACTGTCCCAACATGAGTTTTGGCAGAGACATCCAAACCATAGCATGCTCTGTTTCCTTCTAGGTATTTTACAGTTTCTGGTCTTATGTTTATATCATCAATCCACGTCTAGTTGATTTTTGTGCACAGTGTAAAATATGGGTCCAATTTCATTCTTTTGCATGTGGATATCCAGTTTTCCCAGCTCCATTTGTTGAAGAGACAAGACAAATGTTGACAAGGATGTGAAGAATTTGGAACCCTTGCGCACGGCTAGTGGGAAGCAGACTACACAGCTGCGATGGAAAACAGTATGAAGGTATTTAAAAAAATTAAAAATGGAACTACCATATGACTCAGCAATCCCATTTCTGGGTATCTATCCAAAAAAATTGAAATCAGGATCTGAAAAAGCTCTCCTATGTTAACTGTATCTTCACAATAGTCAAGAGGTGGAAACAAACTAAATGTCCATCAATAGATGAATAGATTAAATAATGTGACAAATACAGTGGGATAGTATTTAGCTTTTATAAAGGAAGACTTGGGGGGTCAGTTGGTAGTATGGTGGTTAAGGTCGCTGGATCCCACATAGCCAACTCTGAGGTTCAAGTCTCAGACCCGGCAGCTTGAAAAATATGCCTGGGAGGAACTAACAGATGGCGTAATGGTTATGTTGCTAGAATCCCACATGGCCAACTGTGGTTTGAGTCCTGGACCAGAGGCTTGAAATTCACGCTGAAAAAGTGTGCGTGTGTGCCCAAGATCCCAAGAGGAGACTGGAGGGGAAGGGATTGAGACGGGCCATCCTCTCTAGGAGGTGATTTCTTGCTTTCTGTCTCTCTGTCTCCCTGGTGAGTGCACAGGCCCTATAGCAAAAATTTCTCTAAAAAAAGTAAAACAGAAAGAAAGAAAAGCAAGCTAGGTGCATGTACATGCATGCCCCAAATCCTGAAAGGAAGGAGAAATGGAAGGGAAGGGATTGCAGCATGGCCATGCCTCATGGGGGCCGCTTCCTCACTTTTCTTTTCTCTTTCTCATTGTCTCTTTATGGTGTATGTGTATGCGCTTGGGCAAGTTTTAAAAAATTAAGAATTTCTGTACTATATGACAAATCTTGAGGATATTATTCTACATGAAATAAGCAAGTCACAGAAATACACTTACATCAGATATCTAAAAAATAGTCAAATTTATAGGATCAAAAGTAGAATAGAGGCCACTGGGGGCAAAAGGGAAGGAGAGACTATAGGAAGTTACTAATCAACATGCATAAAATTTCAGAAAAGCAAGAAGCAGCAGCTCTGGAAAACAAATGTATAACATTGTACCTAAAGTCATCACTAACATATTGCACATTTGGAAATTTGTAAAGATCTCATGTTAAGTTTTTTTTGTTTTTTAAGAGATTTTTGCTCTAGGATGCATGTGCTCACCAGAAAGACAGAGACAGAAAGCAAGAAATCACCCCCCGCCCCGATGGAATGACCACACCACAATCCCTTCTTCTCTATTCTCTTCTTGAGATTTGGGGCACACACGCACACGCGCTCAGCATGAGTTTCAAGCTGCCAGGTCCCAGACTTTAACCACAGTCAGCCAAGTGGGGGTCCAGTGATGTAACCATTATGCCATCTGCTGGTCCCATCATGTTATGCTCTCTTACAAATATAATAAAATAGAGCAATGTAAAATGACTATACGTTTAATAAAGAAAATGATGCCACTGAAGCTGAGGATGTTAAGAAAAGCTTGGGTTATAGAAAAAAGATATAGCTCTTCACTGATTAATGAGATCGTGATTGGTTTAATATCCAGAAAGAATCTCATAGAGCCTATGCCTGGTACGTGCTGTGTGCTCATACCAGGCAGTTATCTTCCTGTGTTTGCAGGCCACACCAGAGCCAGAGTTGAACTCTTGTGAGTTGTGTACTTGTGTACTTTAAGATGGGCATTGACTCAGAGTGCTCCCCAGAGGAGTGGCCTAATGGTGAGCTGAAAATACATGTGCTATGTGTCGGGAACCAGCAGTTAGCGTAATGACTATGTCGCTGGACTCCCACGTGGTCGACCGCGGTTCGCATCCTGGACCCGGTGGCTTAGAACTCACGCTGGGCGCGTGTGCATGCGTGCCCAAGATCCTGAGAGGAGAATGGAGGAGAAGGGATTGTGGCGTGACCATCCCCCCTGGGGGGTGATTTCTTGCTTTCTGTCTCTATGTCTCTCTCTGTCTGTCTGGCGAGCGCACGTGCCCTATAGCAAAAACCTCTCCAAAAAAAAAAAAAATACATGTGCTATGTGTGGACACAGCGTTAAGGGTACAGGTCGGAGCAACTGGCGTCTGTCCTCGTATCTCTGAGGGTACTGAAAGAAATGGAAAGGTGCTGTTTGCCCTGGAGGGGCCAGCCTGGAGCTGTGTACGTTTGGGGCTGGAGTATTAAGGGCTGGATGAGTGGTCTTTGGATTTTCTCCCACATCTCGTATGCCCTGATCTTTTCATTAAGTTTAAACCACAAACTCCACAAGAACAGAGATTGTAACTGGCTTTCACACCCCTAGTTCCCACATCTAATGCGGCAACTGAGGCTTCGAGAGCATTCAGACAGTGAAGTGTGGAGTTGAAGGCTGCCCCGCTCCATGACTGTGTGTGTTCCCCATGGTTGAGCTCTGGCCTGTCTAAGCTTCTCTGTCATGACTGTGTCCTTCTGAGTCCTTGTACTTCTAGCAGAAAGTACCTCCAGGTTTGATATCCTTGCTAGGCCCATAGTATTAATCTGCTGCTGGATATTTCCAACTGGAAATTTCATTGTCTTTCTTTTTTTTTTTATTTTTAAGAGAGATTTTTGCTATAGGGTGTGTACACTCGCCGGAGATACAGAGAGACAGAAAGTGAGAAATAATACCCCCATACAGAATGGCCATACTACAATCCCTTCTTTATTCTCCTCTCGGGATTTTGGACAAGCATGCACACGTGCTTGGCGTGTTTCAATCCACTGGGTCTGGGACTCGAACCACAGTCGACCACATGAGAATCCAGCGATGTAGCCATTACACCATCTGCTGGTCCCAAAAAATCATGTGCGTTGAGAAGAGAGATGGACTTAATGCCGCAGTCTTCCAGCCCCCAGTAGCTTTTGCCATAAGGTGGGTGCCCTCATGCCCTCATTGTCTCTTAATTGGAAAATCACTAAGCCAAAGTCCTTGACCTACCCAGCAGAGCAGCCCTCCCTCTAATTTCTGTGCCTCAGCACGAATGCACCCACTTCTGTAGTCACCCGTTTCTCAGCAGGTTCTGAACAGAAGATGTAGAGTGTAGTTTGTGGTCAGTGAAAAGGGGATTAATAGAAGCTGGTCAATGAGACTTGTGAAAACCCAAGACATGAACCTGGTCTACTACCATCCCAGGTGAGGAAGAGGCTAACTCTGGTCAAATTATAAATGTCTATTTCCATTTAATGAAGAAATTCATAATTACAACTCCTTATCAAAGATCAAGAAAGGAGGTAAAAGAAAGCAATCTAGTTCTATTCAGTTTGGTTCCCTCAACCCCAATCATTAAGATATCCTTTTTTTTTTTTTTTAGAGAGAGAGAGAGAGATTTTTGCTATAGGGTGCATGTGTTCACTGGAAAGACAAAGAGATAGAAAGCAAGAAATCACCCCCTGGAAGGATGACCATGGGGCAACCCCTTCCCCTCCATCCTCCTATAGGAATTTCTGGCATGAACATACACAGCATGAGTTTCAAGTCGCCAGGTCTGGGACTCCAACCATGATCAACCACATGGGAGTCCAGAGACGTAACCATTATGCCATCTGCTGGCCCCTCATTAAGACAGTCTTAAACCCTAGCTTAGCCATCAATGTTGAAGAGCTTAGCATGGTGTCTAAATATTGTTGACTATGTAAAGATGAATCTATTTTCAGGCAATACGACATTAGAAGTATTTAGTCTTACTCTACTGCAGGACTACAGCTATTAAATACCTGAAATATAGCTAGTCTCAATTGAGACTTATTCTAAATGTAAAAGAAACACGGATTTCAAGTTCGTAGAATGTAAAATATTTCATTAGTAATTATATAGAAATTTGATTCTGTGTTTAAATAATAACATTTGGATATCTGAGTTAAGTAAAATACATTAATAAAGTTCTTTCTTTTTATTATTTAACTGCAACTTGTAGAAAATTTAAAATTATATACATAGATCGCATTGTAGGATAGCACTGCTGTGGATGCTTCTACGAGTGATGTTTGGCTCCTGTGCACATTTTAACAATGAAGAAGAGTTCTTTATCCCCTGGAGTATCCATTTCACTGTCAAGTAGCAGCCTAGATAAAAGAATAGTAAGCTGAAATTAGTTTTCCTATCATTTCCATCATCAATCTCAGGCCAGAGCCTCTCCCCACTCTCATAACATCATTGGTCAAATGAAACAGCTGGGTTTGGTAAGGCTAAAGCCCTTTCCTCATCTAGACTTCTAAGAATCTGCTTCCCCTTCTACACCACGACCTTCCAAATCTCCATAGGCAGCCCTCAGATCCCGGTTTAGTCTCTTTACCAGCTTTTCTCAGCTCCTTGGCACCTCTGAGAGTTTTGCAAAGCATTCCCTTCACAGCAGCGTCATGAAATAGCTCATTGGAGCCAGTTTGAGGAGGAGGCAGCTCGTGAGGCTCCGAAGGAGGGCAATTCTGCTCCCTGCTTCAGGAAGCCTCCTCTACCACCTCTTGCACCAGGGAGGGTGGGCTCCTCAGGGTTGCTCCGCCCTCATTGCAGAGAGAATGCACTCTTAGAATAAAGAAATGCTCAGAGACTGAAAAACAAGCCTCTTGTCAGTGAAAAGGGGATTACTAGAAGCTGGTCAATGAGACTTGTGGTCAATGACCACAAAACGGGGAGAGAACCAGGTCTGGGATTTATTGCTGAGTCTAGGAGACCGTCAGAGGGGCGTTTTCCCTGGATGGGCCATCCCCGGCAGCCTCTCCCTGTAGAGTGTAGACTGAGGACTGTCCTTGGTTTTCTGTACTAGTTTTTTTTTTTTTTTTTTTTTTTTTTTTTTTTTTTTTTTTTTTTTGAGAGGTTTTTGCTATAGGGCGCGTGCGCTCGCCAGACAGACAGAGAGAGACAGAGAGATAGAAAGCAGGAAATCACCCCCCAGGGGGGATGGCCACGCCGCAATCCCTTCTCCTCCATTCTCCTCTCGGGATCTTGGGCACGCACGCACATGCGCCCGGCGTGAGTTTAAGCCGCCGGGTCCAGGACTCGAACCGCGGTCGACTATGTGGGAGTCCAGCGACATAGCCATTACGCTAACTGCTGGTCCCTCTGTGCTAGTTTTAAGGACTGTCCTTGGTTTTCTGTGCTAGTTTGTCTGCAAACAAGAACATGAAATCATTGTCTTTTCTAGAACCCAGATTCCATAAGGCACAGGAAAGAAATTAGCTTTCATTCTATCGTCAGTGTTCTGTGAATCTAACAGCTTGACAGCACCTTCCCTGTGCCCATTTTTTCATCAGAGAGAAAGTACCCCCTCAATGGGGTGTGGTCACACCATAATCCTTTTTCCTCTATCTTTATTTCCATCTTGTCAGGATTTGGGGCGCATGTGCACATAGGCTAGGTGTGTTTTTGCACCTCTGGAGTCAAGATTCAAACTATGGTCATCAACCCAGGTTTTGGCTCCCAATGTTAGTGCCTAACCACCATGCTGTGGGCTAGCCCTGGGCAGGCCCTTATGGCAGAGTGACTTCAGAGGACATTTTCCATCTAAAAGGCCAAATATGGGGGCCAGCAGGTGGTGTTAAGGCACTGGATTCCCACATGGCTGACCATGGTTTGAATCCTGGACCTGGCAACTTAAAGATCATACCAGGTGCATGTGCACGTGTGCTCAAACTCCTGAGAGAAGAATGGTAGAGAAGAGATGATTGTGGCATGCCCATCCCTCTTGAGGGGTGATTTCTCACTTCCCTCTGTTTCTGGAGAGCACACATGCCCTATGGCAAAAACCTAAAACAAAAATAAAAATAAATAAGTAAAAGGCAAAAAATGCTCCTATAGTTATGCCACCACAGCTTCATTCCTTTGCTGCTAAAGACATTTAAAAAAATATTTTGGGGAGAATATATATACATATATATCCCTTAAACGGATCAGATTGTAAGCATTAGTAGTGACCTCCTCAATGGTCGACAAGTCTCCTTCCTAGGAGTTAGAAGGTGCTCAGCTTGGCAGTACTGCATCTGTGCTGGGCTATGCAGACAGAGGACCAAGATCTACTCCTGGTGTGTTTCCACGAATAACTCTATTTCCTGAGTTTTCAATCACTTAAGGATATTGAACAGCCAGATACCAGTTGTTTATAAACCTTTTCCACCTATAAAGACGATTGAATCTAGGATCCATACTGAAGGTCACTCCCTTAATGTCTTCGACACCTAGAATTTGCCAGTACAAATTTAGGACATTAAACAGAATCAGGATATGAAGCTGAACTCTGTTCCTGTCTTAGCCTGGGATAAAATGCAGCACGGTTCATCTTCCAGAGTTCATTTGCTATTCATTGCACTTGCCCATGCCACAGGAGCTACTGGACTCGGAAGTTCTGGGGAGTGAAGACAGGAACGGGAGATGGCAATGCTGTGTGATATAGGCTGTGTCAGCGTAGTATGGGCAAGACTCACACCCAGCACCTCAGCGCCATCAGAACTCGTCTGGATTACAGGTAAGTCTCCTTCTGACTGCTCAGAAGAGCATCCGAACTTTTGGAGCTAGGTTTCAAGCAGCACAACCCCACCACTGCGCCCTTTGGCTGACCCTCTGCTCAGATGCTGGATCCATCCCTGCCTTCTTGTACATGCCGTGGCTGGCAGGAAGCTCCAAACTTGTCCCTACCATCTGCCCCGGCTCCTCTTGCCTGGCAGCCACTTATACCCAAGATAACATCTTTTGTCCTCAGGGAATATTCCAGAAGCCTTGGGCTTCCTAGAAAATTCACACTGGAGTTGGAGGGAGGCCATGGGATACAAAGGAAGGGCACAGGAGTGAATCACAGAGCCATCAGAGCTGCGGGAACCTGGGCAGATCTCACAGATTCTTTGTACATTGAGGATGATCATGTCTGTCTCAAAGAGGACCAGATGAGCTGATGGTATAAAAAGCAGTGTGTAAGTGGAACAAATCTTACCTAAATGTGAGGGCCGTAGCCCTTGGGGAACCTGTGTGGCCTGAAGCATCCCACTTCAGCCACTGTCCTATTTCAATTCGGCGTATCGCCAAGTGACTGAGATGCTTGGAAACCGGCAAATGCCTATTGCTCATTACATGTGGCCCACAGAGATGTCCTACATATACCCCTTAAGTCTTTCTGGCTAACTTTGACTTGGTTCTTAAGACTCACCTGGAGCACGAAATTCTCTTGGAAGAACTTGCCAATAGTTCCCTCTCCCTTCTCATTGATTCAAGGTTGAATTCAGTGCTTCTCCTTGGCATGCTAATGTCACCAGAGCCTTCCTCTATTCGAGCACACGTGTGTCACTGATTTTCCAGTGTCTCCCTCTGTACATCCCTTCATCACGGAGACATATTTTTCATTGATAGATCTTCAGTACGTGGTAGAGTCTCAATCATTTTTTTTTTTGTTTGCTTTTTAAAATGGCAGAAACTGGAAGTTTGGAAGATATAGTAATAGGGAGGGCAACGGTAGATACTAGAGATAGTAAGGATAGGGGTGGATGATGGAGAGAGGGAGGGAAGGGAACAGGGGAAGAAAAAGAAAACAAAGTATGTTTGACAGGAAAATGAAGAGCTATTTGCTACTGATGATGTGTGTAGTAACATCTTTGTCTTGACTGATGCGCTTGGTGATCGTGCTGGAAAAAGAAATGTTATACACTGTAAAGATATATGTGATTGGGACCAGCAGTTAGCGTAATGGCTATGTCGCTGGACTCCCATGTAGTCGACTGCGGTTCGCGTCCCAGACCCGGTGGCTTAAAACTCAGGCTGGGCGCATGTGCATGTGTGCCCAAGATCCCAGGAGGAGAATGGAGGAGAAGGGATTGTGGCGTGGCCATCCCCCCTGGGGGGGTGATTTCTCGCTTTCTGTCTCCCTGTCTGTCTGGTGAGCGCACGTGCCCTATAGCAAAAACCTCTCTCAAAAAGAAAAAAAAAAGATATATGTGATTAAATGTAATATAGAAAATAAAATTGTATATATATATATTTTCCTTTGATTTTCCTCTACCCCCATTTCCCACCCTGCTTTCAAACTGTTTCTGGTGTTAACAGTGGCCGTCCATGCTCTTATGACTTCCAATCTTTCAGTTTCTCTCATAGAGTGCAGACATTCCGTGTATGTTAAATGGGGACATACAATGCCTCTCTTTCAAGGTCTGGCTTGCTTCAATTAGCATAAAATCTTTCATATTTATCCACTTTCTAGCAAGTGCCAGGGTCTCATTGTGGTTTTTTTTATGGCTGAGTAGTATTCCATAGTACATATGTGTTACATTTTTGAACAAACGACTGAATGGAATTTTAGACTCATCTCTAACACATGCATTTTCTGTTTTATTAGAACAGCCTACAACACCACATGACCACAGTAATTCTGTCCCCCAGTGGAATTGCACATCCTGGCAGTAGATGCTGATCTGGGAGTGCACCCCACACAATCAGATGCAGGAAACAAATCCCAGGGATAGGTTTCCCTCATTTATTCCTTACTATGTGCATTATTCTATGTTTGGAGATGCTGTCAAATGGCAAAACCAAATCTTGCAAATAGATAGATAATGTGTGACCTTAAAGACCCAATAGCACCGAAAAGAATAAACTTAACAACAACAACAAAGGTGAACAACCTATGTAATGAGAACTGAAAAACATTGCTGAAATAAATTAAAGACACAAATAAATGGAAATATATTCCAGTTCATAAACTGGAAAAAAATCCATTTTAGAATGGTCAGGTGTCTTAGACCTCACTGGATATACATAATGTAATGATTAGATGCCTGGGCTGTGGAGTCAAACAGACCCACAGGCTTAAATGTCACACTGTTTCTCATTTTGTGATCTTGGACAACTGTCTTAACCTTGTGGGACTTCATTTTCTTGCTCTCTATAAGTTTCATGCTGCTCACATATTTGTTCTGAGAGTAAAAAGAGAGAATGCATATTAAGCAGCAGATTCCCCAGCTCATAGGAAGTGTCCAATATCCCTCCATTCTTGCTCTCATTTTTATTATTTTTATCATCATCATTATTATCTTATTCCTTCCATCCTCCTTTTAGCATTCATCAACACATACCTCCCAGTTCCAAGATTTTCAATGCACTATATTCCACAAAGCTTTAGGACATCTGGTAGCATTTGTGGATTTGTTCTGTGGCGATATTTTCAAATAAAATGAAATAAAAGAAATCTGAACTCTTCAGTCCCAACAAACAACAATATTTCTACCAAAAAAGCCCACCACTCCTCACTGTATTATGAACAAAATAATCCCAATAGTTTCCTCTTCCATCCTGGTTTGTGTCCAGCTATCTCTCTGGTGTCCCTTCCCCTCCATAGCAACATATACCCAGTGGGAAGACAGTATTCTCTCACCTAGATAGTTGCTATGCATGTCTCTTGTCTTTCTGATCAGGTCTGTCTCCATGGAAACAGAAAAATATGTTCCCTTCCCCTGGTTTTCTACTACTGTAGGACAAGTGGGTCAGGAGAAGGAATTCCTATTTTACTTTTTCTTGATGTGATTGAGTCAGGTGGCGGTGCATTACTAAAGCAAAGTAGCTTCCCCAGATCTGTCTTAAAAACAAACCTATTCACAGGTTCTAACATCAGCCATGGAGTCAGCCCTACCCCCAGGGATGTTCAGAAATGCATGGGAATTTAAAATGAATTCGGGAATGGATAAACAAGTAAGCCAACTGACCCAGTTGCGTTACCCGTACATGGTAATGGTGCTGAATATAAGGGAACAAACACTTAGGTTTCTCTGGAAAAATACTCTTTCATTCTCCATTGTAACAAGGAGGAGAAGAAAGGGAAGAAGGGAAGGAAGAGGAAAAATAGTTGGAGCAGAATTAAGAGGAGAAAGAGAAGGAGGGGAAGAAGAAAGAAAAATAGAAATAATTTAGATGATTAAGTGTGCAATTCTATTTACATGTGTGCATTGCTTCACAGTGTGCAAGGCATCTTCATATTTATTTAACACTATATAGACATATATATGTTTATTTCTTTTCTGAGATTTGTGACATAGCTCACCACACTGTAATCCTCTCCCCAGCCTTCCAGCTAGTAGGACCACGCACTCACCTGTGAGCACAACCAGAATGCTCAGACTCACCTGGATCCCAACCTGGGACCTCCCTATAGCTTCAGCATTGCACACTGGTACCCCATGACCTTTACCACTGTGGCCAGGTCTAACATAATATATTTTTATTAAACAACAACATAGCATTTGTAGCGACGTGGCTACAAGTTGAAGAGTTCATAGTTTCTTCCCCCAGCTCACAATAATGAGGATCCCTAAGGATGAAGGCACACATTTAGATTCCTCTGAAGCTTGCTCAGAAGGGAAGACCATTTGTCTAGGAGCACACACACCATGGTCAGGGAGGACCAGAACTTGAATCTGAGCTTGTATTCTCTACCTATACTACACTACCTCCTGGAGGCCTGAGTCAGACCAAGTAATGTTCTAACACTTATGAACCATAATAAATGGTTTAAAACAGGTATACGAGACAAAAAGACTTCATACATAGTAACTCATCCACTATAAACTTTGTTTTACTAATATGGTTTACCGAATCTGAGTCTGCAAAGGAGCAATTAGGAGATATTTATAATTCACACTAGACAATCAACAATTCATAAGAGCATTAACCTCCAGAATGAAATAAATAGTAGATTAAATTTTTCATTTTTGGCTACTAGATATTTGGCTATCACATTACCGAGGCTGACTGATTTCAATGATGCTGGGACCAGCAGACAGCATAATGGCTACGTCGCTGGACTCCCACGTAGTCAATCATGGTTTGAGTCCCAGACCCGGTGGCTTAAACTCATGCCGGGTACGTGTGCATGCGTTTCTAAGATCCCAAGAGGAGAATGGAGGAGAAGAGATTGTGGCATGGCCCCCAGGAGATGATTTCTCTCTTTCTGTCTCTCTATCTCTGTCTTTCTGGCAAGCACATGCGCCCTATAGCAAATACCTCTCAAAAAAATTAATTAAAAATAAACAAAATAAAATAAAAATTAAAAATACTAATGTTTAGATTTAAATGCACCTTAATCAAAGTAGAAAGCAATACTGTGCTGAATTATGACCTGACAGAACATACTGATTCTTACCTCACAATCAGAAACTAAGTGCAAAGGCTCTGCAATGAATCATTTCAAATATGAGTTAAATTGAAAAAAGATTACACTTGAAAATCAAAATAATGTCCATAAATTAATTATTCAAATGCTCTATTTCTGTTGGCCAACCTTTTCAACAGGAGGACAGGCTCCTGCTCACACACTAGTTAGTACTGACCAAGATGACAGCCAGGTTCCTCAAAGTCAGCAAACCTGACCTTGTTGTTCGATAATTAATATGTATAGAGAAAAAAAAAGGAAGAAAGAGAAGCTCTCATAATTACAAAGAACAGCTGCAAAAGCAAATTTCACGTTTTACTCTGTCGCAATCCTAAGTAACTGAGAGGTACTGCTCTACCACTTCTATTTCTGTAATGTCACACGCCCACAGAGAGTTCACAGACAAGCGAGCTGGAGAAAGATTGGTTTTCCCTTTTGCACCACTACTCTTGAGAGAGAAGCATTCCAATTGCTGCTAAGGAAGGTTAATAAACATAGTAACCAGAAAAAAAGAACCAGAGGCAATCAATCCATTAATTCGATTTCTGAGTTCATTTTCACTTAGGTCAGAATTCAAGTTCTATGTTGAAGACATGCAGGTGAGAAATGGAAGGTAACCTGGGTGGGATTAATGGAATGATCCACTCTACAAGTTGGTAAAATCTTGACCATTGCTGTTCTCTGACTTTAAACAGGCTTCTGTTGCCATCACTCCATTGAAACTGCATTTTGAGAGGTCCCAACATGAAAAACTAAATCTTGTGGTTAGAAAAAGGCTCGCTGGATTCCCAAGTAGTTGTTGGAGCGCTAGAGCCAGTGACTTTAAAAAAAAAAAAAAAAAAAAAAAAAAAAAAAAAAAAACGCATACCAGGTGCATGAGCATGCATGCTCAAAATCCTGAGAGGAGAATGGAGGAGAAGGGATTGCAGTGTGGTCATCACCCCTGGGGCGATTTCTCACTTTCTCTCTGGTGAGTGCATGTACCCTACAGCAAGAAAAAAAAAATCTCTCTAAAAAAAAAAAAAAAACAGTTGACCCTCAGAGGGCCTATAGATCTGATTCATCATCATCTCATCACTCAGGTGTTTGGTACAACCAAGACCTTTTTTTTTTTTTTGAGAGAGAGCAAGAGAGATATTTTTCTTATAGAGTGCATGCACTTACTGGAAAAATAGAGAGAGATAGAAAGAGAAATCATCACCCAAGGGGTATGGCCATGCCACAATCCCTTCTCCTCCATTCTCCTCTCAGAATTTTGGGCACACATACACTCACATGCCCAATGGGAATGTTAAGCCACTGGGTCCAGGACTCGAACTGCAGTCGACTGCATGAGAGTCCAGCAACATAACCATTATGCCATCTGCTGGACCCAAAGGAAAGATAAGTAGTTGACCCACAGAGTGCATGTAGATTTGATTCATTATCACTCACGTGTTTGGTATGACCAAGACCTCTTATACTTAGGCAGACACCAAGGGTGAATTTGTTAGGGAAGAACTTCTCTATCACATGAACACACTATTAAGTTATTTTCACTCATTCACTCATTGAATCATTTAATAAATATTTACTGTCTTTACTGTGTCCCATCTAGTTTTAGCAATAGGGATGTGACTATTCATTTGAATGAAACAGAACATTATCCTTATTCTTGTGAGGTTTACATTATAGTAAGCAAAGGAAAAACAATAAAGGAACAAGAAAATTTCAGATAGCAATAAATGCCATAGGATAGAAAAATGTGAAAGGAAACTCACTTAGGCCTAGCAGTGGTACAGTGGTAACACAACTGGACCTACTTGGGGAAGGTCATAGGTTCGTATCCTGGGACATCCCTGAGCACACCAGGCAAGCGTGTGCACAGGCTCATGATCCCAGCCAGCTGAGATGGGGAGCGGGGGGCAGATTACAAGACAAGGTGCCCCCCCTCTCTTTCTTTCTCTCTCTAGCTCTCACTGAAGACATAAACTTTTTAAAAAGTGAGAGCTGGCCAGACTCTATGACTCTATGGTTAAGAGACAATTACCAACTGTGTAGTTTGGATCCTAGCCCTGGTGATTTGAAGAACATGCCAACATGTGTGTGTGTGTGTGTGTGTGTGTGTGTGTGTATGCCCCAAATCCTGGCAAGATGGAGAATGGAGGAGAAGGTATTGAGGAGTAGGATTGACTATGCCCGTGGGGAGGTGTGATTTCTCTCTCTTGTAACTGCATGCGCCCTCTAGCAAATTAAAAACTAAATAAAAATGAGAAAAGAAAGAGTTAACACATCAGGAAAAACCTCCTGGAGAAGGCCACATTGAATGACGAAGAGCTCCTGTGTGTTTATTCTAAAGCCACCTCCTCCTTACCTTCCCAATATCAATACTCCAAGAGTTGCCCATTCTCCCTCATGTATCAATGCATTTTTTTAATCTATTGTGAATCTTTCTTACCTGCATACAATTGGCCTACAATATCTCTCAGAAAATAAAAATAAAAGCAGAAAATCAAATGGATCTTCTCTTGGCCTTATCTGCTCTTCCAGCTTCTTTCCTATATTGCTGTTCTAATCTTTCACTGCAAAAATTCACTAACAATAATTTTGTCCTGAGCTAGCAGGTGGCAGGAGGTTAAGGCACTGGATCCTACACAGCCAACTGCATGGTTTGAGTCCTAGACCCAGTGGCTTGATAAACACATGTGGTGCTTATTTGTGTGCACCCCAAATCCTGAGAGAATGAAGGAGAATTAAACCCCCTCTGGGAGTTAGTTTCTCACCATCCCTCTATCTCTTTGTCTCTCTTTCTGGCAAGTATTTATGACCCATAACAACAACAATTTTTTTTCCCCTCCACCTCTTCTTTGCTTTCTTAATACCTGCTTTAAGTAGGTTCTTACCACTATAATGAAACTGCTCTGATCAAGATCCGTATTGAGGGAACCAGCAGTTAGCGTAATGGCTATGTCACTGGACTCCCACGTAGTCGACCGCGGTTCGCGTCCTGGACCCGGTGGCTTAAAACTCATGCCGGGTGCATGTGTGTGCCTGCCCAAGATCCCAAGAGGAGAATGGAGGAGAAGGGATTGCGGCATGACCATCCCCCCTGGGGGGTGATTTCTCGCTTTCTGTCTCTCTGTCTCTCTCTGTCTGTCTGGCGAGCGCACACGCCCTATAGCAAAAACCTCTCCCCCCCCCAAAAAAAAAGATCCATATTGATCATCAGATAAGCAAACTCTCCATTATTTCTCCACTCTCACTGCATCATCAGTGCTTGGCTCTGTCTGCTGACACTTGCCATTTCCTTGTAGACAGAGGTCTCTTAAGTATCTATCTGGAGCTCTCTCTCAAAAAAGCCAGCTTGGCCAGCTAGGGGCAGGTTGGAAGTCCTAAGAAGTCAATGCCTTCCGGGGAAGACTTCAACCAATGACAGATGGGAGTTGGTGCATAAATGCATCTGTTTGCTTTTCCTCTGCTGGGTGCCTCTGACACAGGTTTTGTATCAGTTCTCAGAGACCTTCAGTCAGATTGAGCTCAGTGTCCCACAATGATACCTTCTTATGAGCATATCCTGCCTGTATTTTTTCTCTTCCCTGCCCCACTTTCCTACTTTTTTACCAGTGTTTCTCAAATCAACCACTTAGAACCAATTCTTTGTCTAGAACTTCTTCTGGGATAATCCAACTCTGATCAATTAGTGGCAAAAAGGACTGCAATTTCCCCCTCACTGTATCACCTTTGCCATGTGACTTTACAGCTTCTCCCATGGAGATGTAAGGAGGAATTTCCCTGTCCTTGATTTTGAGCTGATCTTGTGAGTTATTCTACCTTAGGGATTATAACAGAAGTGGCAGGGTGCCAGTTCTGAGACAAGATCTAAATGATTGTTGCATGCTCCTGTTTGCTCTCTTGGGACTTGGCTTCTGCTATGCTAAAAGCCTAGACAGGACCAGTTCTTGACCTGGTGGTTGAAGAGGCTGGATCCTATTTAAGTGATGGTACACGTCAAGTCCTGGACCCACTGGTTTAAAAAGCACACCTGGTACATGTGTGTGCATGCCCAAAATTCTGAAAGAGAGGAAAATGGAGAAGAGTTTGCAGTGTGACCATGTCCAGGGAAATGCACTCTTTCTCTCTCTCTTTCTCTGGCAAAACTAAAAATAAACAAATAAATAAAACCTAGACAAGCCCAAAGAATAAAGAGATTGTATGTGGACAGGACAATTCATTTTATGTAAGATAGCTCACCCGAACCAGAAGAACTGCCCAGCTCAGCCAAGTCTAAATTGCCTTACCTACATAATCATAAGAAAACCAAAAGTTACTTTTGAAAGCCACTAAATTTTGAGATATTTCAAAATATAGAAAAAGCTAATTTTTTTCACACATCTAAAATATCTGGTACCAGAAGTGGCCCTAGGAAAAAGATCTTAAGGATAAGAGTAGAATTTGGCTTGCTTGCTAACAAGATGGCAGCATACCCCCTGTGCCTGGTGGCATGCAACATCCCAAATACTAAGACTCCCACCTTTGTGAGAGATGGAGCTAGCATACAGGTGAAAGGAGATACACTGGCTTCTACAATAGCCCTCGCTAGCTCTATCATTTGATGTGGATATATATCACTTGAAATTGATGTAGGCAGTGATACTTGTGAAATTATGAGGATGGTAGAATTGCGTGTCTGTTGTTGATAATGAAACTGAAAGAATAAAATGGCAACTGTTAACTCCATGGTCTGACTGAAAACCAGAAGTCTAGAAGTCAATGTTGAAGGGACCCTCATCTCCTGTAGTCTGAGTACAGACTACGCTGAATAATCAGACACAGTGTTTGGTTGTAACTGTAGTAGAGATACAACTCCCCTACAGTAAAGTCAAGGCCCCCATATGGAAGAGGAGAGATGTGAAGCCTGGAATGCAGAACTTTGGATAGCTACACCTGAGAAACCTTAAGTTGCCCAGATTTACTTGAATAACCACAAGTGTCTGCTTTCCTCTTGTTGGAGGTCAGCGACCTCTTGCTAGCTGAAAAACCATACAAATACCTCAGTTGAAGTGAATATATTGAAAATGATGTTTATCTTCCTCAAGATCTGGTCTTCTCCATTCATTACTTCTAAACCAATAGCCAGATTTCTACATGACACATGTGGGAAGTACTGACTTTTCTCTGAGAAGAAAGATACTATTTCCTAAAAGAGTTATACATCTGGAAAATAAGAAATGGCAGAAACCATAATACTATATACCTAGGAGTACATACTGATGATATCAGATACAGGCCCATTGACCGAAGGGATGTCTATAATGTAACAGCAAGGATATCTGTAACCATTGTACTGAGAAGGCTCCAAAGGACTGATGGCTACTTCTCAGAGTAAATATAAACTAGTGAAGGGACAGAGGATTGGCTAGATATTTTACCAATGGCTGGATAAGGATCTGAGCTGAAATGGAGACCATGAAATCCCAAACATCCCTTATAGCACCTTGTTAGAGCTGGGATTTGTAAATGGAGTCCTGATCAAAGCCCACCTCATGGTGAGCCCAATGAATCTATGAGTCACCTGTGGTCATTTCCCTGGTCTCTGATTGCATAATAGGGATGAATATACGTACCACAGGCAGCACCTTTATATGGGTTCTTTGACCAATGAACTAAGAGTTGTAATAGTAGGAAAGGTGAATTAGAAGTCCCTAGACCTGTTCTCTTCCCTTAATAAAAATAATAAATCAAAAGTGATACTGCATTTAAGGGAGGATTTCTGAGATTAGTGCCACCCTCAAAGATTTAAAACATGCAGAGGTGGTAGTTCTCATCATATCCCCATTTAATTCAACCATATGGCTCTTGCAAAAACCAGATGGATCATGGTAGCTGATGGGGAGATATGATAAACCTAACCAAGTGATAGTCCCAATTTCAGTTGGTGTGCTGGATGTGATATTTCTACCAGATTTAGAACTAGATCAACATAGCCTCTTGCACTTGGTATGTGGATACTGGTTTGGCAAATACATTTTTTTTTTTAGAGGTTTTGCTATAGGGCGCGTGCGCTCGCCAGACAGAGAGAGAGAGACAGACAGACAGAAAGCGAGAAATCACCCCCCAGGGGGGATGGCCATGCCACAATCCCTTCTCCTCCATTCTCCTCTTGGGATCTTGGGCACACACGCACACACACCTGGCGTGAGTTTTAAGCCACCGGGTCCGGGACTCGAACCACGGTCGACTACGTGGGAGTCTAGCAACATAGCCATTACACTAACTGCTGGTTCCACAAATGCATTTTTTATATGCCTGTCAAGAAGAGGGATCCAAAGCAGTTCACAATAACCTGAGAGAGATAGATTTCTACAGTTACCATTGCTATCTACTTCTTCTGATCTTTGTCACAATGTGTTCCAAAAGCATTTTCACCATCTAAATATTTTATTAAAAAATCCTGTTGGTTTACTATGTTGATGTTATTGTGTTAAACCTATAGAACAGGAAATGGCAAGTATTCCACATGCTCTGGGAAGACCCATGCATATCAGAAAACAGGACCAAAAAAAAAACTACAGGAATCTAGAAAATTGTCAGGAACTAAGAGGTCTGGAGCATTCTAAGTCATCCCTTCTAAAATAAAAGACAAACTACAAACTTTGCAGGTTGTACTACCAAGAAAGAGGCACAACGTTTAATAAGCATCTTTAGAGTTTGAAGATATCACATATTACATTGGAAATCCTGCTCTAATCCATACATTGGGTGATTCTGACAGCTGCATGTTTTGAGAAAGACGAAGAGTAAGATATAACTCTGCAGTCTGAGCATTCCTACATTGTGGGGCATGTGATTCAGCAGATCCAGCAATGCTATAAATACCTGTAACAGAAATGGACACTGAAACCTTGGGCAACTATCAGTAATACAGGCACAGTGCAGAACCCAAGAGTTTTGAAGCAATGCAATGCCATTTGATCAGAGAACTATTTGCTATTCAAAAAGTAGTTCCTGACCTATTACTGGGCCCTGATAGAGATGGAGTGCCTACTCTGGAACTTGAAGAGATTATGTGACAGAAGCTGTCCATCATGGATAAGGTGTAATCACAGCCAACAAGTTATAGGATTCTCAAGGCTCAGCAGCAATTTATCCTTCAGTAAAAATTGTGCATTGGGATTGGATCTGAGAAGATCTAGAAACCACAAGTAAGTTACACAAATAGGTCCTGGACATCATTGACCCATGCTCTCTCCATTGTCCTTTCCCTCACTTCACA
Organism: Tupaia tana; assembly: GCA_026018925.1. Taxonomy (NCBI): domain Eukaryota; kingdom Metazoa; phylum Chordata; class Mammalia; order Scandentia; family Tupaiidae; genus Tupaia; species Tupaia tana. Next base: position 28,009,199 of record JAKSZU010000024.1, on the reverse strand, counting down.
GACATGTGAGCTTAAAAAGTGGATTCCTTCTAAACTACAACCTAACTCAGGAGTTGCCCTGTTATACAGTGAAGAGACATTCTCCCAGTGGGTAGGGATGTTCTGACCATCACACTTGTGTGGAAAAAGGGGGTTCAAAGTAAAGTCTCTTGAATATTGATGAATGACTTGACTGGGTCGATAGTCAAGAAGTACAAGATTAAAAGATCAGAGACAAAGAAGTTTCTGGAAGAACATATTGGAAAGATCTGTGGGAACAGGAACATTATAAATGAGTCCTTGGATCCGTGCCAACAGCTCAATGCTCAGGCACTCAGAGGCAGCAAAAGGACCAGACCATGGCTCAGAGGTAACACAACTGAATTCACATGTAAAAGTTCCAGGTTCTCATCCTAGGGCCTTCCTGAACACACTAGGCATGTTCCCATGATCTGGGCAGGCTCAGGCTAAGGGTGAATCATAGCATGATGACTCTTGAGATTGTCTGCCTGTCTGTCATGCTCTCAGAATAAACTTTTATAAAAAGCAGCAACAAAGGGAGCAGATGGCATCATCGTTATGTCACTGGACTCCCAAGTAGTCGATCGCAATTCGAGTCCCGGACACGGTGGCTTAAAACTCACACTGGGCGCATGCGTGTGCATGACCAAAATCCCAAAAGGAGAAGGGATTGCAGCATGGCCATCACCCCAGAGGGTGATTTCTCACTTCCTGTCTCTCTGCCTTTCTAGCAAGGGCATGTGTTCTATAGCAAAAATCTCTCAAAAAAAAAAAAAAGACAACATAGATGTGACAATGGGCACAGGACTGTGAGATTCATTACCCTGCCCTACGCCACATCACTCAAAAAACAGGCTAATAGAACAGTGGGTGGCTTCCTAAAGGTGCGACTGTGACATGAGTTTGGCATAGTGAAGAAATTCCAGAAAGATGGAGCACGGCCATTGGAGATACAGCATAGGTTTTAAACCATTATATGGCCACTATTCGTAACAGCCAGAGTACAAGACTACATGGGTCCAGGAACCAAGAGATTTTGACAGAGTGAACTTTCCTAGAACTGTGAACACTATCCCACTTGGAGAGATTTCTCTTTTCTATCCCTATAATTTTAAATTTATCTTGATTAGAGGTTCTGATTCCCAGGGCAAGGGACCAAGAGTTCACAGTAAGAATTACGTTAAATCCAAACACTGTCTACCCCCATTCAGTATATAAAACTGAATGTCAGCACTCTATCAAAGAAATTAAAAGATCGGAAGATATACTAGTAGGGAGGACAAGTTTAGATGCCAGAAACTGTGTGGGAGGGGAGTGAAGAGTAGAGGGTGGATGGGAGGGGCTGAGGGAAGAAACAACACACAAAAACATAAAGTTCTCTGTAGAAAATGATGTCTGTGGTAACATCCTTGTTTTGATTGTCACATACTGCATGCATACTTTGAAAAATCGTATTGCGTTCTATAGCGATGTACAGTGATTGACTAGAAATTTTAAAAATCACATTTTTTTAAAAAAAGAGTTCCATTAGACCTTGAAACCCAAAGCTATGGTTGCCACCTTGTCATTTTAGACTCCTTACACCAATACACAAGCAGGAAAATAAATTGTTTTCTTGGTGGACATAAAACCCACCTTGATCATCATTAAAATCTATGGTTGCTGCTAGATAAAGTGGGCAGGGAAGAGTATATCAAGAACTCAAGGATTTGTGTGCGCATGCGTGTGTGTGTGTGAGAGAGAGAGTGAGTGTATGTGTGTGTTAGTGTGTGTGTGAGAGTATGTGTTTATGTGTGCGTATGAGAGTGTATGTGTATGTGAGAGTATGTGTTTGTGTGTGAGTGTGTGTGTGAGAGTGTGTGTATGTGTGTGCACATGTGTGTGTGAGAAAATGTGTATGTGTGCATGTGTGAGAGAATGTGTGTGTGTGTGTGACTGTGTGTGTTTCTGAGCCCAGTAATAACGTGAATGAACAGCTGCGGCCATCATAGCATAATTAAAGCACACTCACCAGTGGTTCTGACCTGTTCAGGGCTAATGTCTGGGCGACCCTTGCCCAAGCAACTTAAGTGGGCCTCCGGGCCAAAGAGTGTGAGGGGAAATCTAGAGTAGAGAATAGAAGACATCTATCATGTTCTTGGGAGCAACGGAAGCAGCAGGAACTCTGGCTTCTCCCATTAATCCTCCTGTTGAAGTTTGTTCTGTTGTGTTTTAACGAAATGATGACCAGTTGTCACCTCGAAGAATCAGTTACCAGGACAGAAGTTGAGCAGTAAGTGTTGCTGCTTCACCTGATCTCCTTTGCAGTCACTGGTCCCTTCCATGCAGGTGGATATTTTTTGTTTGTTTGCTATAGGGCATATGCTCTTGCCAGAGATAGACAGAGTGAGGTGAGAGAGAGAAAGAGAGAGAGAAAGGAGAAAGTGAGAAAGCATTTCCCAGGAAGGATGGCCATGTTGGAATCCCTTCTTCATTCTCTTCTCAGGATTTTGGCCATGCACACGCACACTCACATGCTAAGTGCTTACCAAGCCTCTGGGTCTGGGACTCAAACAGTGCTTCAGTCATGTGGGATCCAGTATCCTTAACCTCCATGCTACCGGCTGGAGGTATGTGTGATCTTCTCCCTGAGGGTATTCTCTAAACACAGAGGCATGCTTGGTTCTCATGCAGGACTGGCCTGAATGGCCAGGCAGTTAACTTCCTCACAAGGAGACCTCAACTAAGATCAGTCAAGAGTGAGTGGATAAATAACCAATTCCCCTCACCCTCAGGCAAGACAATTTGAAGCAGATTATATTTAGTCTTGACCAAGGCCTACCCATGAGATACAGCCCACAAATGGCTTCCTTCCCTTCCCTGTCTTGCCCCTCTGCCCCATGGATACCGTCTGTAATAAACTCCAATACTTCCTCAAGGGCTGAGTGTCTTGAGCAAATCATAGCAAAGGTTGTTTCCTTGGTAGTAAGAGAACAATGAAAGCATTAAAATAGTTCTAAAATATTACCCCCAAAATAAGTTTAAAATTAAGGAAATGACATGTTATCATTTGTTTTTAAAGCAAAATAAAGATTTTTCTGTGAAAAAAAAAAATGGATCCAAGGAAGATCAGTAGTAAGTTATCATAGTAATCCAGGCAAGCAATGATGGTAGCTTAGCTCAGGGTTTTAGCAGTGGATTCTAGCTAAACCTTGATACCCAAATTCAAACAAGATAGTAAAATAGGAAACAAAAAGTCACGAGTTGACTTTATCTACAGACAGAAATGCAAAAGGTGTAAGCAAAACGTTAGTCAATGTATCCAGAATTTTTTTTAAAAAAAAAGAAATATTGTGACCAAAGTGAATGTGCGCAGGAGTGCAAGGTTGTTTCAACATAAGAAAATCTGTTGTCTCATTCACAGATGAAAGGAAAAAAGAAAAAAGACCATACAAACAGTGTTAATAGATGCAAAAAGAAAATGTTTGATGAATTTCAACACCCAATCGTGATAAAATACCATAGTAAACTAGAAAGAGAACAGAACTTTCTTAATTTGCTAAGGGGAATCTACAGGAAAAAAAAAAAAAAAAAAGCACCATCAAATACATTTTTTTTTTTACTTTGAGTTTATTTTACTGCTCTTTTTTTGGTTTCTTGGAATGATACTTACCTCATTACATTGTGACTTTTGTTTGTTTTATATCTTCATCTAGAGGATATAAGTTTTTCTGTGATCATGCCTTTAACTGCATCTCATGAATTTGAATATAAAGTATTTTTGTTATCATTCTGTTTGAAATATTTTCAAATATTCATTATGATTTCTTCTTTAACTCATTGGTTATATAGAAACATATTGCTTATTTGAAAACATAGATTTCCTAGTCTTCCTTCTTTTAAAATTTGCTTGCTAGTATGACTGCTAGAATATATTTTCTGCTATTGTACAGTTTTGTTTTGTTTTTTTAATAAAACAGTATCTTTTTGTGTTGCCCAGGCTGGCTTCAAACTCACCATCTTCCTGCTTCAGTCTCCCAAGTAGTTGGATTACGCTGTACTTGACTGTACTATATTTTGAAACTTTACTTTATGATCCAATACATGTGACTTTTCCCCCCCAAAGGGCATGTGTGATAGTCAGAGAGGAAGAGAGGGAGAGAAGCACCTCTTCCCTCAGTGGGGCTTGGTCAGGCTGCAGTCCATTTTCCTCCATTTTTCCGTCTCATCAGACATTTTGGCATTCATGTTCGTGAACCTGAAGTATTTGTCAAGACTCCGGGGCCAGGATTCCAACTTTGGTTGGCCATGTGAGATCTGGTTCCCTATGCACTGTGCATAACCACTGCACTATGGGGTCAGTCCTTGAACACATTTTTAAATGTTCTGTATGTGCTTGAGAAGAGTATGTGTTTTTCAGTTCTAAAAAGCAGTGTTTTGTAGCCCAAATTTACAATCTAAAATTCTATAATTTCTTTATCTCCTTTCTTCTAGATTGCTATGCCACTTTTTACAGTTTCCTTTAGATGCTTAAATATTTTAATCTCTTCTTTTATGTCTTCATATTTTTTAAGCATCTCTGTTTTTGATCTGTCTAATAATTCTAATAGCTAAAGTCACTATAGACTCTGTTTTCTGTTGTTTCTGTTGGTATTTTGTGATGCTATCTTATTTCTTTGTGTATTTTTCAATCTTTGGCCATAATTTATATTTTAAAATGGCAGAGCATGCATGTCCTCACCAGAGAGAGGTGGAGAGACAGGGACTGGGGGAGAAAGCACTCCTCCACAATGGAGTCTAGACACACTGCAACCTCTTCTCTATTTCTCCATCCTGTTGAGATTTGGGGCATGAACATACATATAGACCTGGTGTGTTTTTCAAGCCACTGGGGCCAGGATTTGAACTATGATCAGTCATATGAGATCCAGCTCCTTTAACCACTTGCCTACAGTGCAGGTCCTGACCACATATTTATTAAGCTGTTGATGTAACTTGAGGCCTAAAGTGATGGTACCTTTCTTTAAAGAGAATACATATATGCTTTGCCAGTTGTATGGGATATCACCAGTGTAAGAACCACCTCAGTTTGAGTCTTGGAATGCCTCAGGCTAGCCCATGGAATGAGAACATAGGCTCTGGGTCCATATGAATCTGCTGGTTAACTTGGGATGTATTCACACTCTAAAGCTGAAGACCTTTGCAGTCTTGGTTTTAACTACGAATGACTTTTCATTTGGAGTGGTCTTTGACTTTTTTTCCTCTTGCCCTGGAATTCTGCCAGAACTTCAGATCAGTTTTTTAGCTGACTTCTGTGAATCAGCAAATGCCCTCACAGAAAAAATTTAAAAGATGTTTTTCTGTTGTATCTGTTTTTTTTCCTTTGTTTCAACAAGGTTTCTTCAACTTGTCTTGCACATTACTAGAAGCAAACACTCTTCACTGAAAAATGTATTTTATGCCTTAAATGTTAGTATTTATCTCATCAGTAAAATGACAATTATAATGACAATAATAATATCAACCTACTTGTTTCTGATGAATATTAAGAAAGATAAAGATTGTAATCTATATTTCTCTGTAGAAGGTATATTATTGTCATCTCTTTCATCCTAGTGGCATTTAAGTTACATATTTAAGCAACAACTTTTCAGAAATTGGAAGCACTATACAGTCTCCAACAGAAACCACAAATTATATTGTCAAGTTCTCCCTTTCTGTTTACTTTCAGGATTTGCTCTGCTTTGGATTTCTCACATAGTAAGAATTTTTTGTAACAAAAATGGCTCAGTCTTATTACCATAAATATATAAACAGAGCAGAAAGGGCTTTCAGTAATACCTGAAATATCCACTCCCCACATTAAGAGGGTGATTGTTCTTTTTTGTTTGATGGGGGAGGAGGTAAAATTCTATTATTTACTTTTGTATTTATTAAAAATTAAAAGAATAAGCTCACTGAAATCCCAAAGTAGCAAAAGTATCCTAAGTAAAAAATTCTGAAACGACTCCAACGGCCCATAAAAAGGAGCTCTACTCTGAAAACAGTTCAGTTTATTCTTAAGGCCTGCCCAGGAATGAAGTGAGAGCTGGATCTGTTTTATTTTGAAGATTAAAAACATCACAAATTTTATTGGTTCTACTGCATAATTAGGCTGAAGATTTGGGGAACCAAAAATAATGAAATTACAAATCATGCTTTGTACCTAACCCAGGTTGGGTGATGGTTCTTCAAATTTACCAGCTACCCTAGAAAAGATACTAAATTGAGGTATGTGGAGACTTTCTCCATACCAATACATTATGGTAATTTTATATCTAAACAACAACTTCCAAGAAGTACATGAGGGGAGAGTCTTTAAAAAGTTCATGGAAAATACATATTATAAAACAAAAGTATGTATGTATTCTAAAATGATTTTTTGTAGGGCCAGCAGGTGGTGTGGTGATTAGACTCTTATGTAGTTGACCACTGTTTGAATCTTGGACACAGCACCTTCAAAATCACACCAGGCATGTGTTCATGCATGCCCAAAATCCTGAGAGGAGAATGAAGGAGAAAGGATTGAGGTATGGCCATCACCTCTTGAGGGAGACTTCTCATTCTTTCTCTCTCCACCTCTCACTGTCTCTCTCTTTCTCAGGCAAGCACATGTGCCCTATGGCAAGACCCTAAAAAAGAAAAAAAAAATTGCTCCAAAATAAACCTATGGTTTAGTTCTATCTTTTCTGTGAACTTTTTGAAGTTCCCGTAGTCTCAAGCCAAAGATCTTTCTTCTTTATTTAAACACAACTTTCCTATGCCCTGAATGCATTAGGTTGCTGGCTTTGGATTTGTTCTGGGATCTCAAGACATTCTTTCAGTCTGTTCCTAAAAGGTTATGTCATCATTTTTTGTGAATAGTTAGAGACACCAAGAGACCTCTATCCAACTTTCTGAACCAAGAAGAGCTGCTAGGCGATCTAGACTTGTCTACCATGTCGAAAAAAGAAAGAAAACAGCCACAAAAACAGTTTTCCATCAATTAAAAGAGAGGATTTTTTTTAGAGCTCATTGCATTGGCAGGGCAAAGTACTTCATGTGTACTCTTGAGTTTCTCTAACATCTTCCAAACCTGTTCACTGAATCTCATCCAGATATTTTCCATCACTCTCCTGCAGCAAATCCCAAACTCTTGGCAGCGTTAGAGGAACAACTATGTCTGGCAAACTTTTATTGCCATGGGAAGGTTTCACATATAAACTCCATGTAAAAATACACACAAATACCTAACAGTGGGCACTCGAACATGCTTCCTTGATGATGCTAATATTTCTATGACAATTTCTTTTTTTTTTTTGTAACATAAGAGAAAATATTTATGTTCAGGGAATAGGAAAGAAAAACACAGAATGAATCAGATATTCTTCATGTAATCATTGATGATCACTTAGCCAGCATAGCCAAACAAGAGCAAGAGTAGCTGGTCCAGGGAAACCTCTGATTTCCCTTTAGGATTTCTTCCATCCAGTGCCTACTAACCCCTGCCTCCATGTCCTCCACATCCACCATTCTCTAATTGTACATCTGATACTGTTTCCAATGCTGCATTGCACTATCTGAACGCTTGAATTCCAAACTAGTTCCTCCTTCCCACCAAAACAGTTGATCTTTCACGCCCTCAGAGCTCTGCTCTGTTCTGTTCATTGCATGCTTTCCTAACATCCCACTATGGCTGTTCTCCCCAGTGGAAAGATTCTTCCTGGATCATGTGTAAATATGGGTAGTGTGCATTTTGCAACATTCCCACATGCATTAATTTCAGTTACTACGGTCTTATTTAGTAATACCAGTTCTCCAACAATACAATTCCAACTGCAATTACCACAGTACATTAACTGTGAATATATACATAAAGTACAGATGTCACTGTTATTTTTTTCAGTACACAGGCAGCAACACATGTAGAGGTACTGCCACCTAATCTCCCAGTAATGCATATGCTTTTTTAAAATGGATACTGAAAAAAGAGAATTTGCCTATAAAGTTGGAAGTATAGCAAAACCAAACCCACACACACATACACACGTGAATGCTAGACATGAAATTTAAATAGAGAGCAAACAGAGACATAGGAGAAATAGCTAACTATGGAATGCAGACCCTGCCTCTACTGGAACAACCCTAGCCATGCAGCCAGAAGAACCTATGATCCCTATATACACAGAAGAAGAAAAGTACTTATGAAGAAAAGGATGAAGATGAATATATCCCAAAGGAAGAGACATCAGCCAAAACAGAAAAGGAAAAAAATCATTTTAGAGGAACTCTCGGAGACTTTCCATGATGTTGAAAGTAAAGTTGCTCTCCCTGCCTTTATACCTTTGCTAAATAATAATAATAATAAAATGAAAGAAGGAAACAATAAAAAACGAAAGTTCAAAGGATAAAAGGATAAAGGATAAAAGGGTAAAATGTTGCATCCCATCATCATTTTCTTTGGGACGCTCCCTTGGTCCTCCCTCATTAGATCAGGTGCTTTGCAAGTCCCCGCAGCACCTCACCCCTCTCCATCACACTTGGGATTTCAGATGTACTTTTACATTTCTCTGTGGAAGTCCTCCATGAATAGACGTCTCCACTATGTTCCTGAAGGGAGGAGCTACGTCAGATTTCCTGGGCACTTCATCCCAGGTACCATGCTTGGCGTATCACACACAGGCCCTTGATCCAGATAGAATCAATGAGGATGGGATTTTCTTTCATATCAGGCTCTAGGGGAAACGCTTATAGATATTTTAAAGATCAAAGCCATCTGGTCACAAATTATAGAACCTAAATAAATACAAAAAATATAGGGCCAGCAGATGGCATAATGGTTACATTGCTGGACTCTCACGTAGTGGACCGTGGTTCAAGTCTCAAAACCAGTAGCTTAAAATTCATGCTTGGCGTGTGTGTGTGTGTGCATGCCCAAAACCCTGAGGAGAATAGAGGAGAAGAGATTGCAGTGTGGCCATTTCTGCAGGGGTAGGAGTAGGGTAATTTCTCACTTTCTCTCTGTCTCTCTCTCTCCAGGAAGCACATATACCTTAAAGCAAAAATCTCTCTAAAACAAATAAATAAATAAATAGTAAAAATCCCTATAAAACCAAATACCAGATAGCAAAAAATCCCTCTCAAATTAACAAATAAATAAATAAACACACACACAAATAAATACATATTAAAAATCCCTATAAAGCCAAATACCCAGAGATGACCATGGAAAAACACGAATTCCCCGAAGATCAGTGTGATGTCCCACAGTACTAAAATATAATTGGGAATGTTGGAAGTAGCTTCTGAAGTTAATTTTAATTTTCTTTCTGCTGAGGCCTAATGTACTGATGGAAAAGTTTGTTTCTGTAGGAAAAAAAAAAACAATGGCACAGGTAACCAGACAAGACTCAAGGGCAATGATGAATTTGGTAGAACTTTAAAAGAAATAGAAGCGGACATTGGTAGAGAAATGAACATGACCTAGACACCCACAAGAGGCCTACTGGATTAGGAAATCTTTTAGGAGGGAGCAGATGTGGGGCCATAAGAGGATTTTTGCTCAATGGCATGCATTTTTTTTTCTTCTTTTTTTGGAGAGGTTTTTGCTATAGGGCGCATGCGCTCGCCAGACAGACAGAGAGAGACAGAGAGATAGAAAGCAGGAAATCACCCCCCAGTGGGGATGGCCACGCCGCAATCCCTTCTCCTCCATTCTCCTCTCGGGATCTTGGGCACGCACGCACACGCGCCCGGCGTGAGTTTAAGCTGCCGGGTCCGGGACTCGAACCGCGGTCGACTACGTGGGAGTCCAGCGACATAGCCATTACGCTAACTGCTGGTCCCAATGGCATGCATTCTTAATGAGCCTACTTTGTACTTAACATCCCTTTCCACCCAAGGACCTCATCTCCCAGCCTCCTCCCTGGTTTTCTGTCCCTGCCTCTTGCTGCTCCAGACACTTCTACAGATAAGAGTCCATTAATCAGCACTCACCCTTGTGAGATAAGGAGCTCCAAAATATGGTAACCCCCATCCGTGTTAATTACTTGGACAGTTCCACAGAACCCTGAGGGAATCCAGAAACCTCTGTGTGCAGAAATGCCTCTGCAGAAGCTAGTGTCAAGATTTTTATTTTTAAAACACCTCTTTTGGGGATCTTTTGGCCTGAATAAGTCTTATAAAGAATGTTTTTCATGTACAGAGTAATTGCATTTTCTACACAAAAATCCGTTTCCACCACTGTAGGTGTGGAAATCTTTACAGTATAGAGAAAAGAGCTTTGGAAAAGTCACTTTAGAGTAGGTGTTCTTGATTTGGGGTTTCTGAATGACCAGGAGAGGGAGGAAGGAGACTACGACCTTCGTGAAATTGCAGACACATTTTCCAGTTCTCATGCATTTTTTAAAGAATTATTTTATTTAACTTTATTTCCTTTAATTTGACCAAAGAGGGACAGAGAGAGAGAGTGAGAGAAAGTGAGAAAGCAAGCAGCCAGGTCTAGGACTAGAACTGCAGTCGGCCATGCGGGAGTCCAGCGCCCTTATAGCAAAATATGGTAACATTTACTAGATTCTCAAAGCAGTTTATAGCCCTACTAAGAATTTTCTCAAATCGGTTTGCCGCGATTGGGCTGGTATGTTAACCACAAAGCTAATCCCTGCACATAATTGGCCCAAGTGTCTTGGACACCGAAACCGCTTCTCATGTCAAAGGAACAAGATCAGAATTTGGAGGAGGAGGAAGTATTTCTTCCCCCTCTGTTACATCTCTTATTATTATATAATAATTTTCTTGTGATGTCCATAGGTGTTTTATACTGGGAAATAAGGCATATCGTTTATGAGAATTCTATAGCAACCTGGGATTTAGGTAAACATAGGCAGCGAGATTAATTTGACTAGGGGTCTCTGAGATCAATTTGGCAAAGATGATCTTCTGGCCCTCAGAGATGTCCTTGCCTGCTGTGAAAGGATAAAATGTAGGAGGCGTCGGACCCTGTTCACCACCATTCCTGGGAGTCAGGTGTGGACCTCTCTTCTCACCAACATGTTCAATGATGTTCATCACATTGGTAATGGGCCATGGTGGGAGGGTGTGCACCATGGGAAACAGCGAATGCTATAAATCAGGGCCTTTTTCTTAGAGATGAAATAGTTAAGCATTTACCAACATAGAAGTGATCTATAGCCCTTCATGAGTTTTATTTGTTTTCTTGTTTGTTTGGTTTTTTGGGGGATTTTTGTTTTGTTTTGTTTTGGGGGTTTTTGTGTTTTGTTTTTGTTTGTTTGTTTGTTTGTTTGTTTGTCATGGGCTTGCTGGAGAGAACAGAAAGACAGAAAGAACAAAAGTTAGAAATCACTCCCCCCCCCCCCCACGGGGGGTGGCTATGCAGCTATCTCTTCCCTTCCATTCTTCTCTCAGGATTTTTGTGCATGCACATACATGCACCTGGCATGATTTTTAAGCCACCAGCCCAGAACTAGCAGATGTCTAGAAGACCAACACACATTTGTCCAAAAGATGTATTGGGGAAGGCATTCAGATAATTAGGAAGCATCTTCAGGTCACAGTGAAGGTCTGACAACTATGGACAGAGGGAAACAAGGGAGAAGAATTGTGCAGGATGTTCTGAGTTTGGTCAGGATACTGGGGAGTCCTCCAGTCTGAGTCACTCCTACAAGGAATCCAGAGTCTCCTCAGAAGGCTGCCTTTGCACCATTCATGTGCTCAGTCTGGCTGAGAGCAGCTTATAGGAAGCATGGCTTCAAGTAATTACAAAGATGGAGCCAAAGGCCAGGTGCTTACACTTCAACAGCAGATTTGAATGGTGCATTTTCATGGTCACCTTCCCGGTCATTTTTATCCATGGACAGATGCAACTGTCACAGAATAGGATTTTTGTTTCTTTTAATGAGAGCCTGTAATGGAGACAAGTATCATAAGATCATCATATATATCCTCATAAACCTGTCAGTCACCAGGGAAAGGTCTGCACCTCACACTGGAATTTACCATTACATGGAGGGTCTTCTAAGGCCTTCTAAGACCATTTATTGACTTTGGCTTGGGCTCAAAATGTACAGTGTCTAAGACACACAATCTATGAGGACAGAATTCTGCAGGAAATGAGAAGGGCTTGGAAGAGGAAATCTCAGGCAAAATGTTCCATCCTTGAGGTAAGAATATACATCTCTGTGTATCTTTATATATCTATTCACATAGGAGAATGGGTAGGAACTGATAGTGCCTATGGCCATCAGAACGCTCTGAGTGTAACATTTTCTTTGTTTTCTCCCCTTTTATCGACTCTGGCATGGAGTAAGTTCTCTGGAAAAGGCTAGTTTTCAAAATTCAAAGCTCAGAAAAGTGATTTTTGTTTATTCTTGGGACAGAGTTTTAGAAAGGGAGTCACTGCGATGGTGGCTGCAGTGATTAAAGAGCGCCAACCCATGGGGCAAATAACACTTAGGAGGGATAGAGACAAATGCACTTGGCCCAGAAACCTTGCCTTACCTGTGCCATCTCCTATGAGAACTAAAACTTTGGAGCGTCTGCATTCTGTTTTAATAAGGGAGTTCAATTCCCTTGGATGGATTATAAAAATGTATGAATATTACTGAACCAAAGGCCGATTATGCAACACCTTCTAAACAGCGTTCCATAATCTCTATCATAGATTCAGGAACTCAGCAAACAGAACAGACCATGAACCCTGCCAACTCTTGTAGAGGCTTTTGTAACATCTCCGGCATCCCAGCCCCATAGTCCCTGGAAGGCAGCAATTAGAATCCAAGTTGAAGACTTAAGTCCCCTTAGGAGCTCAGTGTGACCCAGTCCCTTCTTAGCCGTGTGCATCACCCACACAGCTCTGCAATACGAATCTAAAGAGGTGCTTCTCTCGGTTGTGTTCTCAGAAAACATCAGAAGGTCAGGAAAATAAATACACTCTCTCATATAAGTCTACTAAGAAACAAATGCTGAATGAATGAACAAATAGGGAACACTATCAAGAGATGAGAATTCTGACCAATTTTGAGCTGACCTTCTAACACCTTATATGCCCCCATCAAACAAATGAATTTATACCTCTGGCGTCCAATAGTACAGGAGGCATGGCTCAAGATCTCTTTTCAAGCTTCCAGGTAGCAGAGGTGTAACAGGGACCCTTGACTTTTCCCACTCATTTGATCTGAGCTCTGGTCCCTCAACAGATGAATGATAATTCTCTGTATTTTGCTCAGTGTTTCTTAGTTTCTAACACACTATTCCGTATGTAATCTAAGACCTACAGATTTATTAAATGGGAGCCACAAGGTTATCTCCATTTCCTCAAAGAGGAAACTGAGGCCCAGAGAATTTGATTAACTTGTTCAAAGTCAAAGTCAAGCAAACAGGGAATATGTGAGCTAAAATAATGAGGATGAAGCAATTGCCACAGCAACCACCTAATGAGCGCTTGTTCTAAACACTAAGCACTTTACGTAGATTACCTCTAATTAGCAAAAGAACTTTGCAAAGAAGGTATTCATATGTTTATTCTGTGCCCTCCAGAATAAACAGCAAACTTACTGTTTCCTACAGACCCTCAAAGAACATTAATGGATTGACTGATTGAAATAGATCATCTGTTGGCTGAGTCCAAATCCATTAAATTTTAGGAAGATATTTGGAATTTTAAAGAACTGTAGTTACGCAGCAAACAGAACAGGGAGGGAATATTCATCTAATCCAGAAACATCCATTTTCAGTGTGCTGAACTACCGTATTCAAGTATAAGCATTCACCTTTATGTTTACTCGAAGTCCTTCTTCGTCAAATATGGCCTACTATTTAGATGGAGCCAGATATATACCATGACTGGTGTTTTGGTAAGATTCCCCAAAGGCCTCTGCTTCAAAACCCTTTTCCACCAACTATCCTATCATTTATATTATGCATTTATAACCTTCATGCTTGCAGATTCAGTATATTCTAATTAAAATGGAAAGAAGCTTACTAGTGGTCCTCGATTGACCTGCCGTCTACGGCTCACATTGTAATGTGAATAAAGATTTTAAGCATAGGCTTTAATTGGGAGGAAGATAAGAAAATAAAGTATCCTGGGTCTAGACAAGAGAAGACATAGAAAAACAATGCATAAAGGAGCCAAGGCTGGTAGCCAACTTAATTCACAGCTGTGGCGGAGCCTGTCTTGTCTACAGAGAGAAAATGAGTGGACAGTCCACTCTTAGTCATCTCACTCTTTATTCCCAACTGCATCACTAATTCCTCACCCTTCCTCCAACACACCCTCATCCTGCACACTTACAGACACATCCTCCCAACTTGCTCCCGGGATATGATTCAAACACAAGGGAAAATACGTCTCTAGTGTTAGGGCTTCTACAATCTAATAAAGGCAAAGTAGCAAGCATGATAATAGCCATGAAGCAAAAATCGCTAACAATGCAAGGAAAATCAGAGAAAAATATACTCACTGGAAAAATGCCTTGGGGCTAAAATGGCTTAGCAAAGTTCTTACTCTCTCTCTCTTTTCTTGGAAGAATTAAACACTGCAGTCACTAAATAACTGGTTGGTTGGGACAGATATGCCCATTGGGAGAGGAGTTGGGGTCAACAACATTTGAGGTACTTTTCATTCCCCCAAATAGGATGACAGATGAGAAAGGACATCGAGTGTATGAGTGTACTTGTATTCATGGACTGATGGTGTGGTCCCATGCTTTAACACCCATAACCCCAGGTGTTCCTTTCCATTCCTCTTCAAATGCCTCTTCACAGCCCAGCTCAATTTCTTGCTCTCTTTTTTTTTGGGGGGGAGGGGGGTTTGCTATAGGGCGCGTGCGCTCGCTAGACAGAGAGAGACATAGAGACAGTAAGCGAGAAATCACCCCCCATGGGGGATGGTCACGCCGCAATCCCTTCTCCTCCATTCTCCTCTCAGGATCTTGGGCACGCACGCACACACGCCCGGCGTGAGTTTTAAGCCACCAGGTCCGGGATGCGAACCGCGGTCGACTACGTGGGAGTCCAGTGACATAGCCATTACGCTAACTGCTGGTTCCCTCGATTTCTTGCTCTTCAGAAGCCTCCCTAGGTCTCTCAAACCTAACACCCTCTTTTCAGAAATCCTTATCCTTGTTTGATTCAGAGACTGTAATATCTTGTGGTAGCAAGAGATAGCTCATGGAGCATTTGGTGGTGTTTTGTTTTCTAGAGCCCAGTGAACGTACTACTAGGCCTAGCTATATTTGGGGAACCTCCTAGGCCCACCGCCCAGAGAGAGCTGAACCAGACATTCTGAGCAGTAGAATCTGAAGCTTCTCATCTGGCAGAGCTGTGAGTGGCTCTTCCATTCAGTACAAAAAAGAACAATCAGAAAATGCAGCCTTGGGGCTAAAGGAGCCCAGGACCTGAAAGCTCTTTATGCAAATCCTTAGAGTCCCAGATAATTTTTCTGTCTCTTTCCCAAACCAGGAGGAATTCATCCACAAAACAAAACAGGCAATTAGGTTACTCCTGGATGCCAGGGGACATAGTCACCATGGCTCTCGTTTAGGAAACTGAGCTGGCCTAAGGTTCTGTGGCTCTGGGCTGCCCATTTCAAGGGTAGGTCAGTGAGTCACAGACAGGATGACCAACCGTATAGTTTTCCTAGGACTGATGCATTCCTTGGGTGAGGGTTTTCAGTTTTAAAACTGGGATTACCTGGGTCAATAGAGTGGAGCCTATCACCTCAGCCACTGAAGATCACGATAGATGAAGTCCTCCTGTGAATGAGGACTGGTTCGTGGTCTGTGCACCAAAGGTACACCGGAGACTGAGCCATACAGTAAAGTGCTGGGGTCAGGATGAGGGTGGGACAAACACTCAAATTGTAAACAAGAAAGAGAGGTAGATAGCAGGTGGCTCCTCCAGCTGTTTCAGAAGGACGCCACAGCATTGCTTCTTAGCCATGGAAAACTTTCTGCATAAAATTCCAAATCAGGAAATGGATGAGAATGTAACACAAGAGGCCCTAGTTCTCCTGACCTGAGATACCTGAAAACCAGCATAGAACCCACAGAAAGAACCACCAAACTGATAGTACCTCCTGCCTCAGCAGAGAACTACCTCCCGGGCAGAGCAGAGCTGAGACACCATGGAAGGTTCTAGATGACACTGGAGAGCTCATGCTGCATTTTGATTTTTTTTTTTCTTAATAAGACTTCATTTCAGGGCATAGGATCATCCAGTGAGGAGACTGAGATTTCTTGAGCAGCAAAATTTTGGAGCCTCATCCCCTTCTAAGAGAGACAGCTCTAAGAGGCCTCAAAAGACCCTTTCAGCTATGAGCATGTACAACCCAAGCTTTTCTCCCCACATTTAGAATCCTAAAAGTTCAAGGTTTTGGAATGAGAGAAAGCTTCTCGGGCCAATATTTAATGTTCGTCACCTTGCTTTTCTCAAAATGGAAAAAAATTTCATCACAAGATAATCAGACCTCAAGATTTTCTCCATTTAGGAGCCTTTTAGGAGGTAGGAGGGACACTATTACAACTGCTCTGCGACTGTCACTCAGCTCTGGCTCCTGGGAGCACCCAACCCAACGTGGGAGGCCAGCTCTAACATGATATTTTCCAGTGTGTTCTGAATCTTCCCCGTGTTGGTGAACTTGACTATTTGCCAGAGATGGGGCCCAGCCCCTTCCAGCTATGATTTTCAGTAGCCAATAGGACAAGACCAACTGCCTGTAGCTACAGATCTTGGTGTCCAGGCAATGTTTGCTTGTTAGCCACATGCTTTTTAATAAAATCTGGACTTTTACACATGCAGAAAAAAAAAAAAAAAAAAAAAAACAATCCTTTTGGATTTTTGCTTCAAGTCAGTGACATCTTTGATGGTGCTGGGTAATTGGAAAAGGGATTTAAATAGGTCTGGAGGCTTTCCAGCCTTGTAGAATTTGCAAACACTGTACGGAGTCCATAAGCAAACAGAATTTACAAAGAAACTCTCCCCTCTGGAATTATTCAAGGATCCAATTTAAAGAGATTTTAGTTTATTTTTGAGGTAATGCCAGAAGGCCTTGAATAAGAACAAAGCAGACTCGAGGGGTGGGAGGACTCTAGTGGGCGTCAAGGGAGAGTCACTTTCTGGTAGAGAAATAAAGAAAAAAAAAATGGTGTGATCACCCATCTGTGATGGTGACGACGCAGTTTCAAAGAAAAGCTCTAGAATGCAGGAATATGTTTAGGCTCTTCTGGGTCCTTCTGTCCAAGAGGTTTTGATTCATCTTTTTAAAAAAGTCACCTCCTGAAGAATGGGCAGTCTAAGTAATAGGGCTACTCCTGTATCATTTCTAATTGTGTGTGTGTGTGTGTGTGTGTGTGTGTGTGTGAAAGAGAGAGAGAGAGCGACTACATGTGAGTGCCCTCTGCATGTTTAAAAACAGATTTTTCTTTAATTAATTGGGCAGGGTGCATACCCTGGCTTTAATGAAACTGCCCATTTTCCTGCAGAGAAGCTACCACTGCACCTACGGGCCCAGCACACCTGTGCACACACCTGTGTAGTGACATTAAGCTCCAACCGAAAGTGCACGTTCTTCAATGTGCTAGGTTAAGGCAATGTACCTTCTTCACCCCATCATTCACACCTGAGGGAGGAAGATAGTCACGCAGTCAGATACTGTCAAAAGAAAGAAGAAATTTGCCCCGTTAAGAAGTAAAGCTCTGGGACCAGCAGTTAGCGTGGTTTGCATCCCAGACCCGGTGGCTTAAACTCACACGGGGCGCCTGTGCGTGCGTGCCCAAGATCCCGAGAGGAGAATGGAGGAGAAGGGATTGCGGCGTGACCATCCCCCCTGGGGGTTGATTTCTCACTTTCTGTCTCTCTTTCTCTCTCTGTCTGTCTGGCCAGCACATGCGTCCTATAGCAAAAACCTCTTAAAAAGAAAAAAGAAGTAGAGCTCTTTCACAAAGCCACTTCTTTTTTCCACTCTTCCATTAAATGTCAAAAGTTAGAGAAAAAAAATAATTGTAACTGTTTTATATACAGATGTAGTTTTGACTAGCATAGAGACCAAGGGCATAGATAATGTAAGAACCAATAACATCCTACCTTACTCCCCCGCTGAGACATTCATTGTGTGTATTTTTTTTCATTTCAATTTACATTTAATCACATATATCTTTACAGTGTAAAACACTGCTTATTTCAGTACAAATACGATGCATATCAGTCAATATAGATATATTACTATATACATTATCATCAGCAAATAGCTTTTCATTTCTGTGTTTTATTTTTTAAAGCCTAAAGTCAAGAGACTGGGTCAGACAGCTGGTTGAATGTTCTGAAGTCATCTTTAAAAAAAGAGTTATTTTGGGACCAGCAGTTAGCGTAATGGCTATGTCGCTGGATTCCCACGTAGTCGACCGCGGTTCGAGTCCCGGACCCGGTGGCTTAAACTCACGCCGGGCGCGTGTGCGTGCGTGCCCAAGATCCCGAGAGGAGAATGGAGGAGAAGGGATTGCGGCGTGGCCATCCCCCCTGGGGGGGTGATTTCCTGCTTTCTGTCTCTCTGTCTCTGTCTGTCTGGCAAGCGCACGTGCCCTATAGCAAAAACCTCTCAAAAAAAAAAAAAAAGAGTTATTTTATGTAACTTTATTCATTTATTATTTATTTTTCATTTTGACCAGAGAGGGACAGAGTGAGAGAGAAAGAGAGAGGGAACGTGAGAAAGCAAGCCACCAGAATTCAAACCAAGGTCGGCCATGTGGGAGTCCAGCGCCTTCAACCACCATGCCACCTGCCGGCCCCCTGAAGTCATTTTAAGAAGGTAAGATGTACAAAGAGAATTTCAAATGTTAAAGGTTGCAAGCAGAAAGAAACTAGATTTTCCCCTGAAGACTGAGAACAAATAAGGATACTCTATTAATATCAGTTTCTGAGTATAGTATTGGTTAATGTTACTGGAAAGGAAAAGAAAATAGTGTTAAAAATTGAAAATAAAGATAAAACTGTCATTATTTACAGATGGTATTATCATCTACCTAGAAAAACCCATTGAATCAACAAACTTCTAGTAGAAAATTACTTGAATTAATAAGAGAATTTGGCAAAGTATCGGATAGAAGATGATCAATCTACAAAAATCAATACTATTTCTACATTCCTGAAGTAACTGTCTCAAAATAAAAATTTAAAAGACATTATTTAAAATAATGACAAGTATTATTTAAGGATCTAAGACTTAATTAAATCAAGAATGCACATGATTTATGTGGGGAAAAGTTTATAACTTTAATTTAAAAGCATAAAAATAACTATTTGAATAAAGACATTCGATGCTCCCAAATGAGCTATCTTGATATAAGTGTCTATTTTCTCTACATTGATCTAAAATTCAATGTAGACATAGGGGTAAATATATATATATATATATATATATATATATATATATATATATATATATACACACACACACATACATACACACACACATACATGAAACTAGAAATGGAAAATTACTGATATTCTGGATGGGAAACCATATTTTATATGCTGCAACGACGATTAGGGGATCAATGTAAATTAATTAATTTGAAAAAAGCTTCAGGAGAAAAAAAAAAAACACGAAAACTGTTTTTCTTGGGACCAGCAGTTAGCATAATGGCTATGTCACTGGACTCCCATGTAGTTGACTGCAGTTCAAGTCCCGGACCCGGTGGCTTAAAACTCAGGCTGGGCACGTGTGCGTGTATGCCCAAGATCCCGAGAGGAGAATGGAGGAGAAGGGATTGCGGTGTGGCCATCCCCCCAGAAGGTGATTTCTCACTTTCTGTCTCTCTGTCTCTGTCTGTCTGGTGAGCGCATGCACCCTATAGCAAAAACCTTTCAATAAAAAAAATTAAAAAAAAACTTTTTCTTGAAATTAAGAACAATGCATATTTGATGACTGCAGTAAGCTATATAGCCCCAGCTAGGTGCTACTTTATAGTATGTTCATTCTACTCACTGAGGTTTATGCCTAAAGTCAGACTTGTGTTCATGAATATGTATATATCAGCTGTGCTTGCTATTGGAAATATTTAGATTAATTAAGTTCATTAGCAAATAAATAAAATGGGGGGAAGGCATAGAAAGCAACCATGGATACCAGAGACAGTGTGGGAGGAGGGTGGGACATGGCAGAGGGTGAGAGATAGGGAATCAAGGATGGGAATAAAAGCAAAATATACAGGAAACAAGAAATGGAAAATTATTTGTTGACGATAACACGTATGTTGATGTGCTTGATTGAGCCAATATACAGTGTATGCTGGATGGGAAATCTCATTTTGTATGCTATAATGATGTGTAGTGAATGAACGTAAATGAATACATTTAAATAAAAAATTTTAAATTAAAAAAAATAAAATTCAATGAAACCCAATAAAAATACTAGCTAGATTTTTAAAAAAAGAAATTGATTAAACTTGATCTAAACTTTACACAGCAAAATAAATATAGATGAGAAATAAATGAACCTCAGGGGGAAAAAATAATAAAGAAGGGGGACATAGGGAGCTTGCTTTACCAGATATTAAGATATGCTGAAGTTGCCATTTTGGTAGGTCAAAAATGATTTTATAATAGCAATTTAATATGACTTTTAAAGGTTACTATCATTATTTCTTTAAAAAATAAAACTGTATCACTGGCAAAAATAGAGCAAAGGAACAGAATAGAAACTGCAAAAACAGATGTATGTGTTCGTAGGAACAGATAAGTGTTTGCTAAAGAGCACTACAAATCAATAGAGAAAGGACACCTTGATTAATAGGTACTATAAAGAAAATGAAACAAAGAAAATAAATGGAAAATATTTCTCTGTCTATAGAAAAATCAAAACAAATATCTTCCTAACAATGCGATATGCAAAGATGAATGTAAGATGGACTGAAAATTGACACATAAAAGTAAAGCTATGGAGTTCATAGAATAAAATGTATGAAAGACATTTTCATGAACCAACCGCAGGGAAAGTCTAATTAAAGTAAAGCAACGTAATCCATATGTAAGTACTGCTTAATTATAGCAAAACGAAGAATTTCTGCATAATAAAGAACACCTTGGACAAGCTTAAGAAATACATACAGAGTACAAAAATAATATGCAGTATCTTTTAAAAAGGGATTAATACTGAGAATATCAGAGCTAATCTTGCCTGGCAAAATAACTACAGTAACTCAAAATTAAAAGTGGGCAAAAGATATGAGCAAGAAAATGTCAACCTGGAAGACTCATAAAGTTAGTGAGCATATGAAGAAATACTCAAAACAATTAAAAATCTGAGAAACACAAAGTCTATACATATAAGACTGCATAAACTAGAAAACGAGGGGCCAGCAGTTGGTGAAATGGCTATGTTGCTGGATTCCCATGTAGTCGACCACAGTTCAAGTCCTGGACCCGGTGGCTTAAACTCATGCCGAGCGTGTGTGCGTCCGTGCCCAAGATCCCAAGAGGAGAATGGAGGAGAAGGGATTGCACCATGGCCAACCTCCCTGGGGGGGTGATTTCTCATTTTCTGTCTCTCTGTCTCTCTCTGTCTTTCTGGCAAGCACATGTGCCCTATAGCAAAAATCTCTCAAAAAATAAATAAAAATTTAAAAAACTAGAAAACTGTATATTGCTGAGTTTTGATAAAAGACTGTGGAAATAGAGCTCTCATATATTGTTAGTAGGCTGTCCTTATTCCGAGAGCATCAGGCTGGAATCAGAGTAGGCAGTGGGGAACTTTTTCTCCAGAAATATGGGTTTCTATGCTTTTGTGGGTCTACTGGTACCCTCAGGGACTTCCAGAGAATGCTTGATATGGTTTCAGCCCTGTCAGCTACTGCAGCTCTCCCCAGCAACATCTTCACATTAAAGGACTCTGTACCCTTTTTATTTTCTTCATGTTTCATTTTGGAGGCAGACATTTAAGAAAATTGTGTCATGTGACTAGCTGAAATAATATCTAATGCTGTGATTTTTTTTTTTTTTGAGAGGTTTTTGCTATAGGGTGCATGCGCTTGCCAGAAGGACAGAGAGAGTCAGAGAGACAGAAAGCGAGAAATCACCCTCCAGGAGGGGTGGCCACATCGCAATCCCTTCTCCTCTACTCTCCTCTTGGGATCTTGGGCACGCACGCACAAGTGTACAAGTTTACTGCATGAATTAAGCCACTGGGTCTGGGACTTGAACCATGGTCGACTACATGGGAGTCCAGCGACATAGCCATTATACCAACTGCTGGTCCCCCTAATGCTGTGATTTTTAACAGCAGAAATGACAGAACAGAAATATTGGGGAACCAGCAGTTAGCGTAATGGCTATGTCGCTGGACTCCCACGTAGCCGACCGTGGTTCCCGTCCCGGACCCGGTGGCTTAAAACTCACGCTGGGCGCGTGTGCGTGCGTGCCCAAGATCCCGAGAGGAGAGTGGAGGAGAAGGGATTGTGGCATGACCATCCCCCCTGGGGGGTGATTTCTCGCTTTCTGTCTCTATGTCTCTCTCTGTCTGGCAAGCGCACGCACCCTATAGCGAAACCTCTCAAAAAAAAAAAAAAAATATTGGTTACCACAAACAATAAGAAATACATTTTGTGAGTGTAGGTTAGAAAAGTCACAGGCTATTCCAGCTTTGAGCAAGCAGAAATCAGTAATCTTTAAATTATCAGAGAACCAAATTTCTAGAACTACCATATTATAACATTCAGAATATTCAGTTCTCAACAATAATAAAATATGTAAGCAATACAAAGAAATGGGAACGTATATTTCACGCACAAGGAAAAAAAATCACATTTTTTAGAAACCATTCCCAAGAAAGTCCAGATATTAGAATTATTAATCAAAGATAATAGAATATAAAATTCCCCAATAAGCCAAATAACTCATGGATGAAGCACTAAAGGAATCAGAAAAGTGATGTTTGAACAGAACGAGAACATGAATAAGGAAATAGATATTGTAACAGAGAACCTAACAGAAATTCTGGAACTAAAGCTACAATGCCCGAAATTTAAACAAAAACAACAACAAAAAATCACTGTAGCGGTTCAATAGCAAACTTGAAAAGGTAGAAGAAAACTACAGCAACCTTGAAGGGAAAGCACTTAAAATGATCAAGAATGAGAAGCAAAAAAAAAAAAGAGCAGAAACTGAAAGACCTGTTGCCCATCTGCATAACAGGAGCTCCAGAAGAAGAACAGAGAGAGCAATGGGTAAAACAATCTGAAGGAATAAAGGTTGAAAATATTACAGATTCAAAAGATCTGAATACATATATCCAAGAATCTCTATAAACTCCAAGTAGAAACCGAGAGCTTTTATACTGAGACACATTGTAGTCAGAGTTGAAACCTGAAGACAGAGAGAATTATTTTAATGTCAATGGTTGATTTTAGTTGACTAGTATCCACTGTCAATATAGATGCTACATACTACCTTTTGAAAGTTTCAAATTGTGAAAATGCGCAGTAGTTCTACATACACATGTTGCATCTGACAGAGACATAAAAAGCAGGAATCTGGAATACCTTCAACTGAGGCTCTGCAGACCTTAAGAACTCGTACCACCACTCACGTCACCAAACAACATATCTGGCTCTGTTATAACTAGGGGCATCATTTGGACTATGAATACAGAGAGAATTCTGAAAGCAGCCCAAGAGAAATGACTTGTCGTGTGCAGAGAAGATTAATGACATATTTATTATTGGTAACCATGGAGACCAGAAGGCACTGGAGTGACAAATTGTAGTTAAAATTCTAAAGGGACAGAAGCTGAGAGAGTAATAGTAGCCTACCCTACAAGATAAGCTATGCTAAAAGGATCCTTCAGGCTGATGCAGGACACTGATAAGTTACTTGAAGTAGTAAGAAATAAATATTGGTAAAGAAAACTAT
Source organism: Tupaia tana (assembly GCA_026018925.1). Lineage (NCBI taxonomy): Eukaryota > Metazoa > Chordata > Mammalia > Scandentia > Tupaiidae > Tupaia > Tupaia tana. Next base: position 27,985,280 of record JAKSZU010000024.1, on the reverse strand, counting down.
GTATGTAAATGAAAAGCCATTATTAGATTGGTCATGTGGGTGCTGGACTCCCTCCTGACCAATCTCAATTGAGTCCTGGATCTGGCATCTTAAAAATTATGCTAGGCATCGCACAAAATCCCAGGAAGAGAAGAGAGAGGGGATTGCAACATGGCCATACCCCTAGAGAGTGATTTCTCACTTTCCCTCTCACTGTCTCTCTCTCAGTGAGCACACATACCTTATGTTAAAAATATTTTAAAATAAATAAATAAATGGCCAGTATTATTGTAATTTTCATTTGCAAATCCTACTTTTTTCTAACATAATTTAAAAGTCAAACACATAATATAGTAATTGTAAATCTATGTTAAAGGGCACATTGTGTATAACCATGTTTCTGTGACAATGACAATATGAAGGGGAAGACAGATATATAAGAACAGAGTGTGTACAATTGAAACTGACTTAATATTATTCAGAACAGGTCATCTTAAGTTTAAGATACTAATTTCAATCCCCAAGGCAACCACGAAGAAGATAAAAAAAATTTTAAAAAAAGATAAGAGGGAAATTAAAATAGCACACTACAAAAAAATCAACTAAATACCCAAAAGAGACAGTAGTGGAGGAAATGAGAAATAAAAAACATGTAAGATATGCAGAAAAAAATAGCCAATGACAGAAGTACATCTTTCTTTATCAGTAATTTCTTTTTTTATTATCAGTAATTTCTTTTTTTATTATTTGCTATAGGGCACATAGGCTGACCAGAAAGATGAGAGAGAGAGAGCGAGAGAGCGAGCATCCACAGGGGGGTGGCCATGCCACACCCCCTATGGTTTCTGCATCCTGCCGTGGTGCCGTCTCATATTTTAACTGCACTTTTCCAGACTTCTGAATGGACCCTCATGTGCCACAATGTACTTACCAGGTCTCCTGTTAATCACCATTTTGGTCTTTCCAATTTCTAACACATATAAAGTTGTGTGAGCAGGAGTGTACAAAATTTTTTGTAGCTAAGGTTTACATGTCTCTTGAATAAATAACTGGAAGTATAATCTCTGCAAGATAGAGTAGGTTTTGTTCTTTAAGAAGCACGGAGCCAGCAGGTGGCGTGGTGATAAAGGAGCTGGACTCACATGGCTGCCAGCAGTCTGAGCCTCAGAACCAGTGGCTTGTAAATCACTCAAGGTACATATGCATGCATGCCCAAAATCCCAAGAGGAGAAAAGAAGACAAGAGACTGAAGTATGGCCATCCCCCCCAGGGAATGATTTCTCACTTTCCCTCTCTGTGTCTCTCTCTGGTAAGCAAACATGCTCCATACCAAAAAAAAAATAAAATAAAATAAAATACTGCAACCAGAGGTGGTGTGGAGGTTAAGGTGCTGGGCCAGTTTTTCAGTTTGAGTACTAGTTTGGGCAGCTTGAGAATCATGTGGGTACATGTGTCTACATGCCCAAAATCCAGAAAGAAAAATGGAGGAGAAGGGATTGTGGCCCTCTTCCTGGGAGGTAATATTTTTCCTTTCCTTCTCTCTCTCTATCTCTCTATCTCTCGTGAGTATATGCACTCCTATAGCAAAAACTTTATAAGAGACTTTGTAATTCTTTCTAAAATAGTCAAATGTCTATCTTCCACTATCAATATCTGAGATTCCAGGGGCTCATAAACATTTAGCATTTTCAGTCTTTCTAATGGTAGTCATTATGTAACTTGAATGTTAGTACCATGTCATTTTCATTGACATGGTGGGCATTGCTGAACGTGCTAATTGGTCATTAATGTTCTTGTTTTCCTCTTCTGCAGTGTGTATATATGTGTGTGTGCATACATTAGATATATTGTGTGTATATAGATTTTATATGCATTTCATAAAAATATACATACAGACTCTAGTTACAGGACTTTTGTCAGGTATGTGTATTGTGAATATTTTCTGTAATTTGTAGTTTCACTTTTCTATTTTCCAACAACGTGAAAAACTTCTGAAGAACAGAAAGTTTTACATTTAATCAGTAACTGCATGTGTACACCCATGCACACACACACAGTTACACTTCTGATGGAGGCTACCCTGAGGATCCCCCCAAATTTTCTCTTCTCAGCCATACTGTAGATAGAGTTGGTAGAGGTGACAACTTGTAATTAATTAGAAGATCGACACCAGCCACCTTAAAAACACAAAGATAAAATATTTGTCAAAATGAAGCAATGCATTTGAACTCCTAGCCCTTTGTTATCTGAATTCTCACTAACCTGTAGTTGTTTCCAAATTTAAGACCATGCTTGAAATTCCAAAAAATGAACTAAATGCTTTGTCTTAGTTTTTCATTAAAGATTATGAACTACTTGCCAGAGAGGCTGAAGACAGACCTGCAGGTAATATGTCAGTATCATTGGCAACTAAAGAGCAATCCAAGGAGAGGAAAACAAGTCTGGAAAATATTTCATCAGGGACATAATAGTTTAAATTTACCAAATGCGTATTCTGCTATCCAACTGCCTGTTTTTCTAGAAGGTGTGTAGGAGCCTTTGCTACCATGTCTCTCGTTTGGGGGAAGCTGATGAGAGAGGGTGCTAACGCAGTCAAACGGCTTATTCAGGTTGCACAGTGTGGAAGCAAGAAAACTAGTCAGAGATGCTGCCAGGTTCGCGGGTGAGCTCCTCACAGCTCCAAGTCCATCTGTAGGAGCCTTGTTTTTGCTCTCACCAGGTCTCTGGAACTTCTGCAGCTCCTTCCACCCCACCCTCCTTGGAGAGTTTTCCTTCTTCAAATCCTCCTTGGGATACAATCCCCGGGCTTCCCTCCACCAGGATGAAGGGGCCCGTGGCAGACATATTGATTGGAAGTCAGTGGACACGTTTGATTGAATTCGAAATGATGAAAAGAAAAACAAACACCCAGACATAATTGAAAAAAAAAAAAAAAACAATTAAAAAAAAACCTTAAATTCTGTTCAGTGATCTGGGTGTGTGCCAGACTGGAGGGAACAACTTGCAAATTCTTCTTCAGGAGTTGTCAGAATTCTTCGCCTGAGTTTGCTCTGACTCAGCTCTCTGCAGGAAAGACACGTTGCTGCAACTGATTCATCGATTCACCGCCTCTTGTCCAAGAGAAGTCACAGAGTCCCCTTTGACTTCACTTGACTTAGTTCAAACAAGGGTGTTTGTGGTTAGAGTGGACCAACGCATAATTCCCATAGCTCAGTCCTCCCAAAACTGCTCAGAGGATGACAACTGGGCTTCTTTTCCCTCCTGGTTGTGGATACATCCCAGAGACTTTGAATTAACACAGGTGTTTAGGAGAAAGTGCATTATTTAGAAATGTCAAATCCCCAGGCACTTCTGCTTTCTTTTTCATGATGAATCAACATCAGTTTTTTAAAAGGTATTATCAGTATAAAGCCAAAACACTATTATAAGAGTGAAAACATGAAGACATCCTCAAATTCTTTTTTTTTTGTTTTTGTTTTTTGAGAGATTTTTGCTATAGGGCATGTGCACTCGCCAGAGAGACAGAAAGTGAGAAATCACCCTCCCTAGGGGGATACAACACCACAATCCCTTCCCCTCCATTCTACTCTCAGAGTTTTGGGCACACATGCACAGGCACCCAGCATGAGTTTAAGCTGCCGGGTCCAGGACTTGAACCACAATCCACTATGTAGGAGTCCAGTGATGCAACCATTATGCCATCTGCTGGTCCTCATATCCTCAAATTCTTAAGGAGTTAGTATTCTGTAAGTTGTTCTGTAGTCCATAATACTTAAACATTAACAGTCATCTTTTATTCCTATAATTGAAAAAGGAGATAATACTCTCTAAAGTAAATATGTGTCTAGTAATACATTTAACTGTTTATCACATATATTCAAGAGGAAATTTAATAGAAATCTAACATCTATAAAACAATCCAGGCTTCTTCTTTTAATTGAAATTTAATCTAAGAGGTTATATTTTATTTTATATAGTATGTGAAGAGAAAAGTTGATCCCAAGGTTTGTGGTTTTCTTGATCATCAGAAGAGCTTACATAAATTATATAGTGGTTAATATAAGGCTGAGGGACCAGCAGTTAGCGTAATGGCTGTGTCGCTGGACTCCCACGTAGTCGACCACGGTTCGCGTCCCGGACTCGGTGGCTTAAAACTCACGCTGGGCGCGTGTGCGTGCGTGCCCAAGATCCTGAGAGGAGAGTGGAGGAGAAGGGATTGTGGTGTGGCCATACCCCCTGGGGGGTGATTTCTCGCTTTCTATCTCTCTGTCTCTCCTCTCTCTCTGTCTGGCAAGCGCACGTGCCCTAGAGCAAAAACCTCTCCAAAAAATAAAATAAAATAAAATAAATATATATATATGTGTGTGTGTGTGTGTGTGTGTGTGTGTGTGTATATATATATATGGCTGATAAATCCACCTACAAGCTTAACTGAAGAAATTCCATATCCTATTATATAATATGTAAACAAAATGAACAATACACTATTTTATATGCTTTTTGGTTGGTAGTTATGTATCAAGAAAATTAAATATCTTTGTACTTAATATTGAACCAACAAGCAGGAAGAGGTTTCTAGATTTACGAAAAGCTGGGGCAATGATCATGACTGGTATAAATAAAATTAAATTTGTTTTTTCCTTTATCTAATTTTTTTTGAGGGGGTGAGAGATGTTTTTGCTGTAGGGTACGTGAGCTTTCCAGAAAGATAGAGACAGAGAGACAGAAAGTGAGAAATCACCCCCAGGGGGGATGGCCATGCCGCAATCCCTTCTCCTCCCTTCTCCTCTCGGGATCTTGGGCATGGACACACACGCGCCCGGCATGAGTTTAAGCCACTGGGTCTGGGACTCAAACCGTGGTCGACTACATGGGAGTCCAGCAACATAGCCATTACGCTATCTGTTGGTCCCTCCTTTGTCTATTTTTAAAAGAGTGTTTTTGATTCTCTGAGCTCTGGGTTGTATATATTCTTTTTATTTTTTTATTTTTATTTGTTTGTTTTTACATTCAATCATCATGTACATTACAGCATACCAAAGGAATTTTTTTCCATCATGAATGTACTGTATATCAGTTCAGTCAAAGTTACTACCATACATATTATCTTCAACAGATAATTTTCCATTTTTATGTCCCTTAAATGTTTTGCTTCTTTCTTTTTCCCCTTGATTTCCTCCCTCTCAACCTCCTCCATTTCCAATCCTCCTCCCATGCTGTCTCTAGTATCCACAATTGCTCTACAGTTTCCGCCACAGAGTGCAGACATTCAGTATACATTGAGTGGGGACATACAATGCTTCTCTTTCATAGTCTGGCTTGCTTGGCTTGCTTTGCTTAGGCAATAAATCTTCCATATCCATCCACTTTCTATCAAATGCCAGGGACTCTTTTTTTTTTTTAAGAGGTTTTTGTTATAGAGTACATGTGCTTGCCAGAAAGAGAGAGAGAAAGCAAGAAATCACACCCCCCCCCCCAGGGGGAAGGCCACACCACAATAACTTCTCCTCCATTCTCCTCTCAGGATCTTGGGCACGCACGTACATGCATTCAGCATGAGTTTAAGCCACGGCTCTGGGACTCAAACCACCACCCACTACGTGGAAATCCAACGACATAACCATTACGCCAACTGCTGGTCCCAGGACTCATTATTTTTTATGACTGAGAAGTATTCTGTAATGTATATGTGCCACACTTTTTCAATCCATTCATCTTTTCCTGGACATTTGGGTTGGTTCTAAGTCTTAGCAATTGTTAATAATGCTGCAATAAACATAGATGTACAACTGCTTTTCTGATTGAGTGTATTCCTATCCTTTGGGTAGATATCCAGGACTGGAACTGTTGGGTCACGTGGTAGTTCTATTTGTAGGTTTTTGAGGAATCTCTATATTATTCTCCATAGTAGCTGTACTAATTTACATTCCCACCAACAGTGTAGGAAAGTTCCCTTTACTCCACAGCGCTTATAGTTCTTTACATTTTTAATCTTAGCCATTCAGACTGGAGTTAGATGGTATCTCATTGTTTTTTTCTTTGCATCTCCTTTGTGATAAGTGATGTTGAGCATTTTTTCATATTCTTTTTGGCCATTCATGTCTTCCTTTGAGAGTTGTTTGTTCAGCTAATTTTCCCATCTTTTAATTGGGTTGATCTTTTTTATTTTTTCAGGTAAGCCACTTGAGTTCCCTGTGTATTCTGGTTATCAGTCCCTTATGTGAGGCATAGTTTACAAAAATATTCTCCCATTCTGATGGTTGTCTAGTCACACTAATTACTGTGTCTTTTGTTGTGCAGAAACTTCTTAATATGATGTAATTCCATTAGTCTATTTTTGGGATTATTGCCTGTGCTTTGGGGGTCTTGTTTAAGAAGTCTTTGCTTACTCCAGTGTCTCCAAGAGTTTCCCCTGTGTTTTCCACTGGTAGTTTTATAGTTTGAGGTCTTAGGTTTATATATTTGATCCATTTTGAGTTGATTTTGTTAGTAGTGAAAGATAGGGATCCAGTTTCATCTTTCTGCTGGTGGATATCCAGTTTTTCCAGCACCATATGCAAAAGTGATTTTTCTTTTCCCCACTGGATTGTCTCTTGCCTTTTGTCAAAAAACATATGGCTTTATGTTTGGGGGTTTATTTCTGAGGTCTATACTCTGTTCTACTGGTCTACATGCCTGTTTTTGTGCCAGTATCATACTGTTTTGATTATCAAAACTTGCAATATATTTTGGGGTCAGAGAATGAAATGCTTCCTACTCCACTCTTCTTGAACAGAATTGCTTTGGCAATACATTTTTTTTTATAATTCCAGACAAATTCTATAAATGTTTTTTCTAAATCTGTGAAAAATATCTTTGGTAATTTGATTCGAATTACATTAAATATGTAAATTAATTTGAATAGGATTTCCATTTTGATTATTAATTCTTCCAATCCAGGAACATGGGATGTTTTTCCACTTTTGTATCATTTTCAATTTTTTTTTTTTTTTTTTAGTTTTTCATAGTTTTCCTCATAGAGGTCTTTGACTTCTTTGGTTAGGTTTATTCCTAGCTATCTTACACATTTTCTAATTATTGTAAATGAGATTGCTGTCTTCAATTCTACCTCAGTCTTCTCATTGTTCATGTGTAGAAATGCTATAGATTTTTTATGTTGATTTTGTATCCTGCCACTTTACTGTATTCATTTATCACTTCTAGCAGGTTTTTGTGGATTCTTTTGGGTTTTACATATAATCATGCCATCTGCAAATAGAGATGATTTCACTTCTTCTTTCTCTATTCAAATACCTTTTGTTTTATTCTCTTGTCTTATTGCATTGACTAGGACTTCCAGTACTATATTGAAAAGGAATGGAGAAAGTAGGCAACCTTGTCTTGCTCTAGTTTAGCATCACCATTCAATATGATACTAGCTATGATTTTTTTTTATATATGGCTTTTATTGTGTTGAGAAATGTCCCTTCTAAGCTGATTTTGCTGAGTCTTAATCATGAAGGGATGTTGTATTTTGTCAAATGCTTTCTCTGCATTGATTGATGTGATCATATGGCTTTTATTTTTCTTTCTATTAATATGGTGTATTCCATTTATTGTTTTGTGTATGTTGAACCACACTTGCACCTCTGGAATAAAACCTACCTGGTCATAGTGTATAATCTTTATCTGTTGTTGGATATGACTTGCTAGAGTCTTGTTGAGAATTTTTGCATCTATATTCATCAGAGATATTGGTCTATAGTTTTTTTGTGTTATGTTCTTGTCTGTTTTGGGGATGAGGGTTATAGAGACTTCATAAAGTGAATTTGGAAGGGTTCTTTCCTCTTGGATATTTAGAAATAGTTGAGTAGAATGGGAATTAGCACTTCTTTAAAAGTTTTGCAAGACATGTATGGGACACAGAAATGGATGATTATCTGTTGATGATAACGTATATAGTGTCTTCAACTGGACTGATGTGAAGTGTGTTCATGTTGGGTAAATGCATCTTATGAACTGTAGTGATGTATAGTGACTGAATGTATAAAATAAATTACAATTTTAAAAGTCTTATGGAATTCAGAAGTGATGCTATCAGGAACAGAGGGCAAGCTAGGGCAAAGACAGAAGAGAATTCCCCATTTCCTCTTTTTGCTCCTCCTACATTGTCAGTCAATTAGACAGTATCCTCCCATTGGGTTCCGCCTCTTAAAGGTCTGACCACCTTCCAAAGCCATTACACTGGGGACTAAGCTTCCAGAATATGGACCTTTGGGGAACACACCATTATTCAAAATGACGTAGAATATTATTTGCAATTTAAAAAAAAGAGTGAAGTATTAATATACGGTACAACATGGATATGTTTTGGAAACATTATGGTAAGGGAAAGAAGTCAGTTATTTGCATGAAATGTACAGAATTGGCAAATCTACTGAAAAAAATCAGAAAGGTGTTAATAGATATGAGGATTTATTTTGGAATAGTTAAATTGTCTTAAATTAATTGATAGTTGCACAATTCTGAGAATTAATATAGCACAGAATTATGTATTTTAAATGGATGGATTTGGTTATGTGGATTTTTCCCCAAAAGGGTGCATGCGTTCTCTGGAGGGATGGAGGGAGAAGGAGAGAAATACAGAGTAAGCACACCCCAGTGAGTGTAGTGACACCACAGTCCTCCTCCTTCATTTTCCATCCCATCAGGATTTTGGACATGCATTTACAAGTACAAGCATGTTTTTTGAGCTGTCAGGGCTGAAATATTAACTGCAGTCATCCATGTGGGAGCTGACTTCCTTCACAACTGCACTATGGGCCTGGCTCTGAATTATATCTTAATAAAAGTATTGATAATAATTTGTTAAAGGGCCACAGGTGGCATGGTGGTTAAGGGTGCTGGACTCCCACATGGCCAACTAAGGTTCAAGTCCTGGACCAGGCTAGGCATCTTGCTTTCTCACTTTCTCTCTCTCCCCTCTCTGATCAAATTAAAATAAATAAAGTTGAATAAAATAATTCTTTAAAAAATAATAATCTGTAACAAAATACAAATGTTCACCTTTCTCTATTTGACAGCAAAGTAATCCAAACATATAGCATAATGTAAGTATTGATTTTTATTTCTCAATTGAGTTTTTCATTTTACAATAAGCATTAGTAACCCCAGAGTGAATATTAATTGATTTCTTTATTCACTTGACAAATGAATGTATATTTTGTACAGTACCCTGGCAAGGCCCTTGGAACACAAACACCAATGAAATAGACTAATGGGCCTTTTGATTATTTTTATTTTGTTCATACAAGGACATTGCATCTGATGTCTTATTCCTAACCAATAATTTATCTTGAATACATCAAATTCCATCATCTTGATCATTTCTTATATAATAAAGCAACTATACATCTTACAGATATAATTTGTTTAAATTTGCTTACCTTATAAGATTATTGTCCAACACTAATTTATTGATATGGATTAGGTTTAACCTGTTTACACAAACAAGCCTGATTATTCATGCTGGTATATTTCAAATACAATATAATAATATGAACCAATGACTACATGAATTTGTTTTGGAATAATTAAATTACCTTAAATTAGATAGTGATGATGGTTGCATAGCTCTGAGAATGTACTAAAATCCACTGAAATATACACTTTTTTTAAGAGAGATTTTTGCTTTAAGGTGTATGTGCTCACCAGAGAGACACAGAAAGACAGAGAGTGAGAAATCACCCCTCGGAGGATGGCCACGCCACAGTCCCTTCTCTTCCATTCTTCTCTTGAAATCTTTGGTACACATGTGTCTGGCATGAGTTTTAAATCACTTGGTCCAAGAATTGAACCATGGTTGACTACGTGGAAGTCCAGCAACGTAACTATTAAGCCATCTACTGGTCCCTGAATTATATACTTTAAATTGACAAATTTAGTTACATAAATTATCTTCACACTCACACACCCACGAGAGGTCACATACACTCTCCAGAGAATATGAATGGTACACGTATAAATTAATAGTGGAATCCATGCTGTGAGTGAGTTGAGTTAAGAGAGCAATTGTCCCTCTTGAGTCAAAAGCATTCTCTCCAAGGAAATGGACAAGAGAATATTTCAGTAAGGTAGAAGGTTTGCTCATGTAGAGAAAAGGCCAGTGTGACTAGAGTTTATGAGCAAGGGCACCATGGCAGGGCCGACACTCACAGGAACTTAGAGACCATCACGGCAGAGACAGAGAGTAGTTCCTCAACATCCATGTTCAAAATTTATGTTGCTAATATTCATTATTTAGTTAGATAACTGCCTCCTTATACAAAAGACTTAACATCCCATCTCCCTTGGGTCTAGGTGTGTGATAAAGTCATGGACAATTCCATATAAGTTCATGGCTTTCAAGAGAGAGGGTATACTTTTCTTTCTTCTTTAAGTCTGTTTATTTATTACATCGATGAAGAAGAAAGAGAAAAGTGAGAGAGAGAGAGAGAGGCACCCCCAACAGGGTCTTGAAGCCATGTTCCACCCCAGATTCTGCCAACCACACATCATGGGCATGCACGTGTCTGGTGTACACAGAGAGGCCTATGGATCCAAACTGTCAACCTTTCCATATGGTCAGTTCAGGAGAGCATTGAACCACTGTACCATTCAGCTCTGCAGTGCTCTTTTCCACAGCATTGTCCCTTCCAGTGAGCTGGGTGGCAGAAACAATGACTGAAAAATATAAGATCTCTTGGGACCATGAGTGTCGCTGGAAACCGCGGTTCGCGTCTCGGACTATCATGCTACAAGGAGAATGCGGCAGGGGGGTGATTTCTCGCTTTCTGTCTCTATGTCTCTCTCTGTCTGTCTGGCGAAATAGATAGATGGGTGTACATGCAGGTAGATGGGGTTCAGGTCTCAGATTCCATGTTATTACAAATTATCTCTAGTTTGGATATCTTTTTTTTTTTTTTTTTTTTTTTTGATGTTATAGAGAAGTGTTTGTTATTTTAACCACTATTATTTTAGGGTTTTGTCCTTCACAGTGAAATATAATCTTAATCACATTTTAGTACTCCTACAAGTACTAAGATTATCCCAAAGGTTATGACATAATTGTCATTGGTTCTCAAAGATCTCTTTCACTGTAGTATAAATAATTGATGCAAGTATTGGGGACATAGAGACCAAGTGGAAAACAATTACAATAATTGAGCTAAAGAGGGTGAACTTAGACTAAAACAGTGTCAGACAAAAAGAAAAAGAAAAAAAATGAATGTAAGATATATTTAGGATAAGAGATTCAACAGGACTTGGTTACTGATCATTGTGGGGAGGAAAGAAAAGGGAGGTGTTAAAGATGACTTTCTAAGAAGAGCAACTGGTGGGTTGAGGTGCTATTTCCTGAAATGGGAAACACCGGAGGAAGAACAGTTTTAAGGAAAAGATCAAGAGTTTAATTTTGGACTGAGCAAGTCTGAAATGGCTATAGCTATGGCAGTTTGGCAGTTGACTATGAAGAAATGGAGATCAAAGATGGAATGCGCGATGCTCTCAGTGAAATCTGAACTTGGGGGCATTTGAGCTGTTGCTTTTCTTTGTCATTTCTAGTGTTATGCTTTGTCAATTTAAGATTATAATCCCTTAGGAGTTCATGGGATCCATATTTTTTACTTCATTAACTTAATTTTTTTAGAGAGATTTTTGCTCTAGGGTGCATGTGCTCACCAGAGAGACAGAGAGAGATGGAGAGATAGAAAGCAAGAAATCACCCCCTAAGAGGATGGCCATTCTGTAATCCCTTCTCCTCCATTCTCCTCTTGGGATTTTTGGACACCCACACACACGTGCCCAGTGTGAGTTTTAAGTCACCAGGTTCGGGACCTGAACCATGGTCGACTATGTGGGACTCCAGCAACATAATCATTATGCCATCTGCTGATCCCATTAACTTAATTTTTTAATGTTATAGAATTTAAAAATCTTGACTGGTTACTAATAATAAAAGTATAATTTGAGTTAAACTTTTCTTTCCTTCTTTATGTATGTATATGTAAATGTAAATACATGGGTATATACACATACATAAACATACATGAGCAGGGATCCATAGATACACAAAAATGCTTCTCAGATACTTTTGTCTATTTCGGTCCTTGATGTATATTCATTGCCTATAGTGATATACGGTAGGCCCTTACTAAACATTAATTAAATGCATAAACCTCTAGACAGGTGTGTACATACATCCACTGGGTTGAAATATAAAAACTATTTATATTTTAGTTTTGACATAATTTCAGACCTAAAAAAAATGTGCAAGAAAAGTCAAAGAATTCCCAAATTCATTTCTCTTTCACCCAGATGCCCAAAAAGTTAACATTTTATTGCTTTCATGCTCTCTCTCTCTCTCTGTCTCTCTTTCTACACCAACACACTCATGCACATATTTCTGAATTATTCAAAAACTGCAGGCATAATTTTTATCCCTGTCAGTATTTATGTCTTAAAAACAGGAATTATGTAACCACAATGTCGTTACCAAAACAAGGAGATTAACATTCAAATAATCCTACTAGCTCATCTACAGACAGCATTGGGAATATTGGGGATGTCTCAATAATGTCTTTCATAACAAAAGAAGATTCCAGATCATGTGTTGCCTTCATCTGCTCTGTCTAGGCAGCCTTTTTAAATCTGGAACTGTTCCTGAATCTTTCTTTTTATAAAATATGTTTTTTACTGTGGGTCAGGGTAAAAACAATTTTTTTTGACAGTTACTGCTCCAGTGAGTAGTTAAGAGTCTAAAATATCACCTTGGTCTGCCTTCAGAGGGGAAGTTACAAGAAAAACATTCTCTTTCTCAAAACAGTGAAAGTGGCTTCCAAGTCTGATCAGGACATAGTGTTTGGGAAAGGAGAGAGATGGAAACTTTTGTGGCTACATTTGAATTCTGAGAGGATATGAGAGCTCATTGTGGGGGAAATTAGGTTAATGATAGCTTTGTGTTGGGGGTTTGGAAAGAAGGTGCTGGCTTACCCAAGCAGGTGGATTCAAAGGAAAAAAAAAAAAGAGAGAGAGAGAGAGAGAGAGAGAAACAGTTATTCTGGGTCTTTACAGGGTGAGTTTGAACACTCTGCCATAGCCCTCTGGTGCCTAGAGCTTTGGGAAACACCAAAACTGACACCCAAGACAGACAAACAAGAAGCGTCCCTGGCCTAGCACTAAGGGAGGAAGTGCCATCCTAGGAAATCTACTCAGCCTCTGGGTTAATAATGATGCCTGGTCACCTGGAACAGATGTGTCGTCAACAGCCACATGGCAACAAAAAGCATGAGCGATAACGAGGACAGAATTCCAGGTTTTTTCCAGTGAGAAACGGACTTGCCCCACCCTGGCTCCATTTGGGAGTGCTTAAATTACTAGGGCTTCCTGAGTAGGACCCACAAGAGAAATGTGAATCCTCAAAGGAAAATGCTTAAAATATTTGCTAATGTGAAAGTTAGGGATCACAATCAAACAGGTTTTTTTTTTTTAAATAAAAAGAATTATTTTATTTAATTCTATTCATTTTTTTTTTATTATTATTTTTTTTATTTTACCTGATTAGAGAGGGAACATGAGAAAGCAAGCTGCCACGTCCGGGATTCGAACCGTAGTCGATCATCTGGGAATCCAGCACACTACCTATTAGCCCCACAATCAAAGAATTCTAATTTGGATTGTAAAATATAAATAAGGTTTCTACTTGCATGAGTTTTTGATACAAGTCCTGCTAATCACAGTTCTTTACAGAAGATGAAGGAAATCTAGTTGGGCAAGAGGAGAGATTGGAAAGAGAGCCCAGGGCTGAGCCTGAGAAACATAATCTCTTTAAAGTCTGGCAGAGAAGTAGTTTTCAAAGGAGATGGCAAAAAGTTTCTTCAAAACAAGAAGGAACACCTGGCTCATTCAGGCCACATAAGAAGAAACAGGGGTTTTGGAGCCCGCAGGTGGCGTGGCTCTGGACTCCCACATTGCCGACAATGGTCAGAGTCCCAAACGTGGTGGCTTAATCTCTCAATTTTCTCTCTCTCTCTCCTCTCTCTCTCCCTCCCTCCCTCCCTCCCTTCCTCCCTCCCTCCCTCTCTCTCTCCAAATTAAAATAAATAAAAATAAATGATGAAGTTAGATAAAGTAATTCTTTTTTAAAAAAAGAAGAAGAAATAGGTGTCTTGAGATGGCAGGAATGCTAACACATGGTTGAACTTTACCTGGGAATGTTTGAATCATATAGAGACGAAACAATTATTATACTTACAATTGTGCCCAAAACTTCCTGTGTCCAGGGCTGTTGTAGAGCTGTGGATGTGCATGGTGAGATCCAGCAGGTACTGAGTCTCTACAGCTCATGGTCATCAGTCCTGGGAACTTAGGATACTGGGGGGAGGCAAGGAGCCTTAGAAGAAGCCATGGAGCTCCTGTAGGTTGAGTAACAGCCTCCATGGTCAAGGTCTTGAACAGGAACCTGCTGCTGTCCCTTCCCTGGATGCTTCCTCTAACAAGTCCATGTGCTCCTGTCACTCATTAAATGCAACATGCCAGGAGAGGAAATGTCCTGGCCAAACTTAAGTCACATGCCCACCCTTCAGGTGTATTTAGTTGGATAGAAGCAGGATCTGGGCTTCTCAATCTCCATTTTTACTTAAAACTTGAGTCTTATGTGATGTAAAGTTCCCTGCCCCCCTTAGTACAGGTAGAGAGGAAAGCAGGTGAGCCCTAGTCCTACCTGGCTATAACTGTGTGTGTGTGTGTGTGTGTGTGTCCAGATGCTCCATGTGGTCAGGTGGTGAGCTCTAGCACACTTCACAGATGACGGGCTCCTTCCTAAACTCTGGACTATGTCTCAGATTGACCTCAAAGCAGGTGGAAACAAGGAACTTTGCCTCCTACTTCCATCTCTCCCTTTTTTACCACCACCACCCATGCAATGAGTCCTGGCAAGATTGCAGCCCCTGACCAATCTCTCTGTGGACACCTCTTAGACTTGTAGGCACCTTTCCTTTTGGCAACTGGTAAATTGGTAAGGGAAGGAAAGGTCCCAGGCCCACTTTGTTGGGAAGGCCACACCATGTTCTCTCTCCCCAGTTATGATTTATTTTCTCCTATTCTAGTTACTATGGGGAGACCAAAAAGTTCACTGACTATGCAAATAGACTTCTAAAAGGAGGAAGGGACGATGAAGGCATCCTTTGATTTGGGGGGAGTCTTTTTCTCTCTTCCAAGTAGATGGTGATTGGAAGAAATATACTCTTCCAAGCACCGTACCTACAGAGACCTCTCCCAGATCTCCTCTTCCATTAGGGAGTACAGGGTGGGGCAGAGGATGGCAGTGATGAGAGTGGTCCTCTGAAACAGTGCCTCTCAGTAAACTCTGAAAGGTTGTGGCTCAGATCCCATGGGGAGCACTTCGCCTTGGTAGAGGCAACTTTTAGAACTTAGACTTTGGAGAGCATAGCATGGGGATAGTAAGGAGTAGTCCAACTTTCATTTTGTTTTATTATTATTATGAGACTCTCTATAGACAGGGAAACTCCTTGTTGCCTAAATCCAGGCATGGATTACTATCCTTCCACCAGTGAGATTCTATGGAATGCTCTCGATGTTGGACTGTGGTCACTGATAAATCACTAGGATACCAAGAAATTCTGTGTTAAATATTCTCTCTTTTTTTTTTTCATGTGTGTGTGTGTGTGTTAAATATTCTTTTAAGTCATGGGAGGGTTCAAGGTTGATATCCAGAGACCTCCTTGAGTATGCCAGGTGCATGCATGCCCATGGTCAGAAACTGGCTGGGGCTAAGATGGATTGTGACCTCCTGACTCTGTTGAAGTTGCTTGCTTGTTCGCTCTGTCCCTCTCATTCATAGAATTAATTAATAACAAAATCTTAAAAAATAGTTCCTGACTCAGAGGTCAGGAATGAAGAGATTTAGATGAAGGATCATTGAGGGAGAAAAAGAGCAAATTTCCACTAAGAATTCATAATTATTAGTGAGAAGATTATGTACATGCATGTAAAAATATTTTTTATGTACACTTGCAGCCTCCCATGCATAAATGCAGGAGGAGCCAAAGTTTCACATATAGAAAGATGAAGTAGACAGGCTTTTACTGGATCAAATTTGAAGGGTGTCTCACATATTTTTCCATCATTAATTTCCTCAGTATATGAATGTCCAACTTTAGAGATTACTTCTCTTATGAGCATGATGTTCAGGTCATTTCCCCCTTAGGTTTCCTCTCTTCAGAATCCTCAGGTAAATTATTTCTTCTTCTCTGAATTTCCAAATGTTTTGTCTAAGTTATGACAACATTTTCCATGTAAGTGAGGGCAGGAATCTCACCAAGTCACCCACAGCACCAAACATAGTTCCTGGCATGTAACAGGTGGTCAACAAATAAATACCAAGTAAATTAAACCACAATAATGTCCTGGAGTTCTAGAAATCTAAGTCACAAGTACTTTTTCTATGTGAAAATGCATTGTAACTTTTCAAACCACCCAGTAGTTTTCTCAGAAGAGGAGGACAGAGGGCAGCCTGAGAATCCCAGGTAGCTCTGGGTTCTGAGATTAACAAGGTATTGAAAAGAACACACTAAAGTGAGAACATCAAAATGGTAACATCAGAACATTGTGCTCCCATTCCTGCTCATTAAATAACCTCAGGCTAGTCATTTAACTTCTTTGATCTCAATTCTCTCACCCATAAATTATCAAGGCTGGATTAAGCACTCTCTAGTGACCTTTTTCTCTTGATTCTTCTCTCTGCTATAGGAAGGGAGAGATTTTGTTACTATTTATTTGTCATTATGTGGTATTTCTTTCCATATGCACTACTTTGATGTAATCATCCACTGCTTAAAAACCTGTAATGATTTCCCAGGAACTACAGAACCCTTCAGTCAGCATTCAAGACCCTTTCTAATCTACACTTTCAGTTTCATTTATCATCTGTCCCCTATTTTAAGTTTTCATTGCAGAGAAAATTGCTCCATTTTTGGCTCTTCACAAAGTTTTTTTTCTACTTTTTCTTCTTATGTCATAGTTAATTTTAAGTATCAACTTGACTGGGCTAAGAGATGCCCAGATAGCTGGCAAAACATTATTTCTTGGTGAGAGAGTATTTCCAGAAGAGATAAGCATTGAAATTACTAGACTGAGTGAAAATCTATCTTCATCAACACTGATAGGCATCATCCTGTGTTAGTCCATATTGTGTTGCTAAACAGAAATATCTGAGACTGGGTGATTTATAATAAATAGAGGTTTATTTGGCTCATGATTCTTGTGGCCGGAAAATCCAAGAGCATGGAGCTGACATCTGACCAGCTTCGAGTGCTATATTATAAGAGAAGCAGGCAGTTCCACAACCACATGAAGAGAGAGAGAGAGAGAGAGAGAGAGAGGAATAAAGAGAAAACAGACTTTTCTCCTTCCTCTGTTGTCTCCTCTATAGTCCTTGGTGATTAGATGATGCCTTCCCGTTAAGCCCCACCTCTTTAAAGTCTCACCACTTCCCAAAGCCATTGCATCAAGGACCAAGCTTCTAGAACGTGAGTCCGTGGGGAACAAACCATTATCTAAACTATAGCATTGGGTACCATCCAATCCATGGAGGGCCTGGAAAGAATCAAAAGGCAGAGAAAAGGTAAATTTGCTCTCTCTCTTTCTGCTGGGACATCCATCTTCACTGACTCTTCGACCTCTGAACCACAGGTTCTCAGACCTTTAGCATCAGACTAAGAGTTACACTATCCACTCCCAAGATTTTTAGGCCTTTGGAGTCAGACTCAATTATGCCATGAGCTTCCCTGGTTCTCCAACCT
This sequence comes from Tupaia tana, assembly GCA_026018925.1. Taxonomy (NCBI): domain Eukaryota; kingdom Metazoa; phylum Chordata; class Mammalia; order Scandentia; family Tupaiidae; genus Tupaia; species Tupaia tana. The sequence continues at coordinate 27,967,464 of JAKSZU010000024.1, read as the reverse complement.
ATAGACAGCATATTGTGGGACTCCTTGGCCTACATAATTGTGTGAGCCAATTGTCATAATAATTCCCCATCTATCTATATATAGAGAAAGATAGATAGGTTTTTATATATCTATTGATAAAACTATATCTACATGGATATAGATTACATTGGTTATGTTTCTCGGGAGAATCCTAATACAACACAGAATCCCTAAATCTTTCTGTCTCACCTTGAAATCCTCTTCATTCTTCAAAACCAATTCAAGCATAAATTCTTCCAGGGTATCTTTTATAGGAAGAAGTGATAATTCTTCCTTTGAATTCTTACAGAACCTCTCATATGTGTCAACCCTGTAGCTCTTTCATAATGCTTCTTATTTCAGATATTTGTGTATTTTCATTACTGATCTCTTCAAAGTTACATGCTTTTTGAGGATGGGGACCATTACTTAGAAATATTTATATGACATATATATATATATATATATATATATATATATATATATGTACATATATATATATATATATATATATATATATATATATTCTTGTCATAGCACCTTGCAGGAACATGGTGAGAAAGAACTAGCATTTATTTATATCATTGTTGTATGAGGAACTTTATATCTCATCCTATTTATCACTTATCAAAATCCTTTAGAGATACATATATTGGGTCATTGGAAAAGTCATGATGTTTTTTATATTTTTCTACGAAAAAAATGTTTATGACTTTTGTGATGACTCAATAATTACTCTCAGTTTATAAGAGTGAAAAATAAGACTCAGAAAGGGTTAAGAAACTGCTCATTTTTAATGCCTAGTAAGTGGTAGGGAATCTTGAACAAGATGCATCTGATTCTAATGAAAATCTACCCTACTAAAAAGGCATCCAATGTATATAGTAGATACTCTAAATATTGATGAACATTTGGCAAATCATGTGTCAGAGACAGTAGGTACTCACCATAAATTTGAGCTCTGAGTCTCAGCCCTTCCTGAAGTTAAGTTGGGGCCACATGCCTGGATTCTGGCCATTGAGATTCTTACCTTCCTCTCAGGAAAGCCATGATTTTATGTATTTATTTTTATTTACTTATTAATTAGAGATTTTTGCTTCAGGGCATGTGTTCTCAGAGAGAGTGAGAAAGAGAGAGAGGAAAAGTGAGACATCACCTTCCGGGAGAAATAGCCATGCTGCAATCCCTTCTTCTTTCTCCTCCCAGGATATTGGACATACACACACACAGACACACACGCGTGTGTGCACACCTGGTATGATTTTCAAGCCACTGGGTCTGGGACTTGAACCGTGGTTGGCTATGTGGGAGTCCAGCAACATAACGGCTACACTATCTGCTAGCCCCATGGGAGGCCATGATTTTAGATGGCTGGAAGATTCAGGAACACTCTTCACCAGAATCAGACGGTACTATGATAGGAAATTAACTTTCATGATTAAGCTACTGAGATTTCAAGATTTGTCTGTTATTAATATGTATCCTTTGGGAACCAGCAGTTGGCATAATGGCTATGTCGCTGGACTCCCATGTGGTTGACCACTGTTCAAGTCCTGGACCCAGTGGCTTAAACTTATGTCGGGCGTGTGTGCATGCATACCCAAGATCCCGAGAGCAGAATGGAGGAGAAGGGATTGCAGCATGGCCATCCCCTGGGGGGGGGGGGGGGGGGGATTTCTTGCTTTCTCTCCCTCTCTCTCTGTCTTTCTGGCAAGTGCATGCTTCCTATAGCAAAAACCTCTCCCACCCCCCCAAAAAAAAAAATGTATCCTTTGTTAATTACTCTGAAAAATGAAGTAACTGAGCAAATGAGCACAATTAATATGATGATATGATATTCCAAAAGGATTTATCAAATTTTATCTAGGTGACCATTTAGTTGTTCCTTGTAATACATCACTGTAGCTCTTAGAAGGGCCAGTCGAGGTCACCGTTGTTCTTAGAGTAGGCGTTAATGAATCCTTAATCCTTAAGCACAAATATTGAAAACTATGATTTCAAGACACATATATTCGTGTGTTTATCTTCTCACGTATGCATTTAGATAACACTTGTGTTAAGTGAGCATGACTCTTAAGATGCATTCTTTCTCTTGATGTTTACTTGGTGGTCTTAGTTGTTCTTCTTTTGATCCTGGATGCAAATTTTAGACAGAGTCTATAACATTTCTGGTTAGTTATATAAAATAAAATTCTGATATTTATTTTAAGACATAGAAAAGAATCTCAATTAAGCAGTAACATGATAATTCACCTAAAAATCAATGTTCAAAACTTGATCTAAATTTGAGATGTCTCCTCTTTCCTCCATCTCTGGTCTGTTGCAAGTAGAAAGCTGTAATTGGAAAGGGGTGGTTGTCTGACTCCTCCTTCCACCTCTTTAGCCCTTGACCCTCCAAAGTTTGGGTCCAGGAAAAGATCAAAGGGGAATAGGAAGGTTCTTGCTTTACTGATATTGAAATGAGCTGATGCCCTTGTTCTCTGGTCCTTGTAGAAGACTAAATGATTTCTTCTCTCTTGAGGGCACTTTTGTGGTTTCTTTAGAGATCCTCCATCTACCCCTGGAGAAATGTGTTCTATAGTTTTATTGATACTAGCAGATGCCTGTTGGTTCCTACTCATTATTTGAGGCTCCTCTGCCTCTGGAATTTAGTCATTCAACTCCAGCTTTTTTCTGTTAAATCTGTACCTGGAACTGAACTGGGTTGACACACATTGGTTTTACCATACACAAGGCTGATATCCATCCCATGGAAACCACTCTCCCATCCTTAGCCTCAAGGAAGTCTAGAATAGTCCCAACAAGCAGCAAATTCTCCCTCACTCAGAACTGCTGGCCAACCAATCTTTCACTTGTAGATTTTTCTGATCAGACTCAGATATTGGCCCATAAAATGCTAAACTATCAGGGGTAACTTAAAGTTACCGTTCTCAAGATTGTTTTTATTGTCAAAGAGCACAATATACACATGTACAATTGCACATGTGAGTTGGGGGAAAGAGAGAAAGCACCCTCCCCCAATGGGACAAGGTCATGCTACAATCCTTTTTCTTCCATTTCTCCATCCCATTAGGGTTTTGAACACGTGCACAGACACATGCCTGGTGTGTTGACCATGTGGGATCTGATTCCTTAATGCACAGTCCTTCACTGCTGTGCTGCGTGGCCAGCCCAGAGGTTACTTAAAGTTCCAATGGCTCCTTTAAACTCTCTACATGGGTGCAAGGGAAAAGGGAAAACACTCCCACTTTGGAGAGGAAACTTGGAATTCTCCATCAGTGCTCTCCAAAAATCTCCTCCCTGGACCTCCTAATTTAACACTAAAACACAAATTCTTTTTGCAATATGAGTAAGAAGTATACAAGTTTTACCAAGGGACTTCAAAAAGTTTTATGGAAAATAGAATTAAGATATGACTTATTTCCATGCATATTTTTTTCTAATATGCATTTTTCCACTATTAGCCTGTAACTGCATTTCCTTTAGACAGATTATCCTCTCCCATTAGAATATCTTATCCTGGTGCTGCAAATAGCATTTAATATTCAGTTACAATGTTAGTAGATCAAATCTAGAAAATGAAGCTGTGCAGGAGGAGTGCTGTTTTACATTCATACAGTTTATTTTATTTATTTATTTTTGAGAGATTTTTGCTAGAGGGTACATGCACTCACTGGAGAGACAGGAGATAAAAAGCAAGAAATCAGCCCTCGAGGGATGGCCATGCCACAGTCCCTTCTTCTCCATTCTTCTCTCTGAATTTTGGGCCTGCACAGGTGCCACGCATGAGTTTTAAGCTGCCTGGTTTGAGACTTGAACCACAGTCAACTACATAGGAATCCAGTACCCTATGCCATTTGTTGGCCCCCATAAAGTTTTATTATTTATAAGCTTGATGGCTTTTGTAATAACAATTTTTTATTAAAAACTATCCTTAGAAAATATTGTAATTGTTACATGTTCATTTATTATACTTCTCAAGAATATTTACTTTCATTAATTTATTGCCAACATAATTATATTTAAATGGTTTTGTGGCTGATTTTCCAACAAGAAACTTTCAAGAAATAAGAAGTACAAAAAAGATATTAAGCTCTCATAAAATCATGACTCACTGCAATTTTTCTGCCCCTGGGATGGAAAGGAGGCAGCTGACCACTGACATGGGAACCTCATATCACCAGACAGCCTATTTGAAGTATGCAGCAATTTAAATAAAAACTTCCAGGTTTTCCATCTGGGAGAGATTTCTTGTCACTACTATTTGCAATAAAATCAGGATCAGGGGCAAAATGGTGATGCAGCAATACAATATGACACTCTGTGAGGCTGACCCACCTAGGAATTTCTGGTTTCATGTCTTCAGATCTTCCTGAGTTGCCTGGTATGCACGAGTCCATGATCCATGGCTAGCTAAAGCTGTAGATGGATCCTCACCTGAAGCTCTTGTTAGGGGTATTGTCTCTCTGTTACTCTTGCTCATAGGAGAAATAATTAGAGTTTAACAAAGTATTCAAATGTCAAAATTAGTATTTTGTTTACAAACAATATAACTCTTGAAGAGTGAAAAGACAGCATAAGATATTCCCACACACAACAACTACCATCACCAATCCCCACATTACTGAGTATTAACCCATTACTGTGTTGCCACCAGAAATGCCAAAGAATGGATGGTTTATAAAAAATAGAGGTTTATTTGACTCATGATTCTGGTGGCTGGAAAGTCCAAAGGCATGGAACTGGCAACAGGCTGATCTCATGTCATGGCTGACAGATGCAAAAGAAAAAAGAAAGACAGAGAGAGGAAGAGGAAACAGACTTCCATCCTTCCATTTGTCCTCATTCTCCCAGATGATTGAGTGGTACCCTCTTAAAGGTCTCACCATCTCCCAAGGTCATTGCACTGGGGACAAAGATTCTGCAACATGAACTTTGGAGGGACAAACTATTATTCAAAGCATTACTTTGAACAGATAGTAGGTGCTCAACAAATATTTTCTAAAGGACTTTTCAAAGACAAGCCTGGCATCATCTTTACCATCTGCCTCCAAGTTGGCCTCCTTATAATATCCATCAGAGAAACATCTGCTTTCTCCTCTGTCTACTCTGTGAGCCCATCAGCAGATAGCTTTTCCCAGTCTGAATTCACACAAAACAATCTCATGGAAGACAAATACTCATTACTGCTTCCAATTTTTTAACTTTGAAAGAAAAGTAATTTCCCATCCTCTTTTTACTTAAGTGGGAGGAGAAATTAGTAGATCTAGATACATTTTTCACAATATTTCAGAATAAAAAAATGCCTCTCTCTAAACTAGAACCCTAAGAACTGATTCACTGAATATGGTAAGCCACAGTGACTTTAAAGAGCAATTATAGAATCAAAGGGAACCAGAAAACATTATTTCTGCTGCTTCTTCAAAAATTTAAAACCTCAAGTGCTATTTTAGTGTATAGCCCCCTGATTTCAATTCTAATGCTCATCTTGGGTGGATAATACATGTCTTTTCAAACCACAAGGTTGTGAGTGGTGACATCTGCTTTTTGCTCCTTGTGGCTTCAACCCACCAGCACAGGTGACACCGGCAGACAATGGCTGATGGGATGGATGTAAGAATTGAGCCAATTCCCTAATACACCAGGTCTGGAGAAAAACGCCTGTCAGACTTCCAGATGGAGCTGAGCTTCAGCAACCACAACAGAGTCTGGGAGGGGGAGAGGAGACATGAGAGCAGTCTCCAAGGATGTGGTTCATTTGTGCCAGGACAGATGCTTGTGTGTTCCAGGGCCCACAAAGTGAAGAAGCCAAGTACTTGAAGAGAGAAGTGTGGGTGGAGGGAGGCTGAATTCTAGGGGAATGTCCTCTGTACTTATAAATGTAGATCTGCATTTGGAGCAAATCCTCCACACTGCTGAGTCACTCCTCAGGATCAAACAATGACACATCTCCTCAGTGGTCGTGGGAATAATCTGGATTTACAGGTTGCTTGGGTGGTGTCAAGGTCGAGAATCAGACTGAGATGGAGATTTCATAAGTTTTATTATTGATAAGTGGACTGGGACAGTAGGTGGCTTGAAGGTTAAGGCATTTGGATCCCACATGGTTGACTGTGCAGTACAAGTCTCGGACCTGGTGGCTTGGAAACATGCTAGGTGGTGCATGTGTACCTGCCCCAAATCCCAAGAGGAGAATAAAGGAGAAGGGACTGCGGCATGGTCATACCCTCTGGGGGGTGGAGGGGTTGTTCACATTTTTCCTCTCTATCTCTCTCTCTCTGCCCCCCACAAGCACACACATTCTATAGAAAAGAAACGAGTTAAGTACAAATGGTAGAGACATGGGAAAGTAGAACAAGGGAGTGAAGGAAGATAGCCCACAAAGGATGCATTTGGCTCAGTCCTGCAGGGGGCGCTGTAGAGATAGCACAGCCACATCTCAGAAGTTGAAGGGCAAGAGAGATTGAGTACACGTACTGCTGCATTCATCAGTCATCGGCAAGGGCTACCGTGGTGGGTGTAATGGAGGTGGTACGTTTCCAGGCACTTGCGGCTTTCAGAGTGTGCAGGGGAAGCAGTGTTGAAGGTGTCATTACAGCTTGAGAGCAGCATCAGTCCTGGGTCCAGAAGACTCACTTGCGTTGGTTGTCAGGAGTACATGCACATGAGGGTTGCTGTGCCAGGAAATGATAACACACACACACACACACACACACACACACACACACACAAAGAGATCCGGTGAAGCAGCCCCAGAATCTGCTACAGAGGGGCCGTTGCCTGCAAATTCTGCCTGTAGATTACCTGAAAAAAAAAGTATGACCTCAGTTTACCCAGAACACGAGGAATCCGTGCTCCTTTTTCTAACAGAAAGTCCCAGACTCCTCATCTGAGTTGTGAGAGACATGATTGTCTAGTTTTCTCAGGTTTATAGACATTTTCCCAGATCAGTATTTCTGTTCTGCACTTCCTCTGTATTCTCTTCTCTCTTCACCAGTGGACCCCCTCTCTCTCCAACACCTCTCCTTCCTTTCTCCCTCTTCTTCCTCCTTCCTTTTCTTTTTTTTTTTTTTTTTTTTTGAGTTTTTTTTTTTTTTGCTATAGGGCGCGTGCGCTCGCCAGACAGACAGAGAGAGACAGAGAGACAGAAAGAGAGAAATCACCCCCCAGGGGGGATGGCCACGCCGCAATCCCCTCTCCTCCATTCTCCTCTCGGGATCTTGGGCACGCACGCACACGCGCCCGGCGTGAGTTTAAGCCACCGGGTCTGGGACTCAAACCGCGGTCGACTACATGGGAGTCCAGTGACATAGCCATTACGCTAACTGTTGGTCCCCTTCCTCCTTCCTTTTCAATCTTTCTCACCCTTCTCTGTCTTCCTCCCCTGCTCACTCATGTCAACACCATTTTCTTGGTTTAGATTCTCAACGCTATCGCATGCAAAAGAGGCAATCAAATAAGTTTGGGAATTTTTTTCAGGTAGATCAAACTTACTCAAGGGAGGAAGGAAAATCGCTGGGTAATTGGTAGAGTAATATTTGATTCTAAAGATTTTTTTTAAAACTCCGTAAGTTGATTGTTTCATTTTAGCTATAACATAGATGTTAAAAACCCATGCTGGTTAAGTGTTTTGTGGTATAGTTCTATTTCTAGAGTTATTTGTGTATTCAGTGACGACTTTCTGTTTCATTTAAAGGTTTTAGCATGTAAAGATATTCGGTGAGCCTGCCTTCTTTTTTTAGAGTTTCATTTGTTTTTGTTGGTTGGTTGGTTTGTTTTTTGCTATAGGGTGTGTATGCTAGCCAGAGAGACAGAGAGAGTCTGAAAGCAAGAAATCACCCCCAACCCCACAAGGGAGATGGTCACACTGCAATCCCTTCTCCTCCATTCTCTTCTTGGCATCTTGTGCACTCCTGTACACATACCTGTCATGAGTTTTAAGCCTCCGGATCCAGGACTTAAACCACAGTCAACTACATGGGAGTCCATCTGTTGGTCCCAAACTTGTCTTCTTAACCAAAGTAAAGCCTTCAGAGTTTGAAGCATACTTTGAAAGGCTACTGGACACTAGCCAAGCATCAAAGGTGTTCCCCCTGCTTGTAATCCCACAAACGTGTGAAGCTATCAATAGCTATATCTACTTCTTGTTTTCATTCATTCCTGTCTCTAATTTAAATTTGTCCCCATTGAAAATGCAGTGGGAAGAGTGAGTACATTCAGAGCCCTTATCATAATATTTACAGCGGAGGCATTAGCAGCCTCCTCCCAATAAGAATCCATCAAGATGATTCATGAAACATGAAGAGACAGGAGTCAATCAAAAGTCCGGATTTTGTTGCCTCTGTAAGGATAATAAGAGCCACAAAGTAACTACTACTATTATTTATCCTTTTAATGAATTAGCTTCATGAATGAGTGGGTAAAAATAACCATACTTTTCAGTTTGATTTATTTTTTTCTCCATGCTCTGGATTTTAGTTTAGAAATATCCAAAGAAGATATTTTATACCAAGCACAAAAATACAGTTAAAAATGAAATAATCAGTTATTAAATGTCTGCCCTGGAGACACACAAAATAAATAAGACATGGATTTTGGCCTTGGGATGCTTATACACTAAGGAAATTAAACATACACTCATGAAATAATTTGAGAGAAATGGAAATATACAAGTGAAAAGTAATAGCAATAATTCATCGTGGGAAAACAAAACAAATTCAATGGAAGCAGTCAGTGTAAGAATCAGGGAATCTTGCCTGCTAATGAGAACATGTTCACAGGCTTACACTGTAGTTCTTAGGGGCCAACTCTGCATTTATTTAATGCGAGAAGTTTTACATCCTTCTGAATTCACCATTGGCTCATCAGGAAGGTCATGACACATTTTTGCACAGAAAAATACCGCATGACTTTCCCAAAGACCTAATACTTTCCTATGGTTCTATGCTTATCTGAAACCTTTTTCTTTCTTTCTTTTTTTTTTTAGAGAGAGAGGTTTTTGATACAGTGCACGTACACTTGCCAGAGACAGAGAGAGAGACAGACAGAAAGCGAGAAATCACCCCCCAAGGGGAATGGCCATGCTGCAATCCCTTCTCCTCCATTCTCCTCTTGGGATCTTGGGTACACACGCACACATGCCCAGTGTGAGTTTTAAGCCACTGGGTCCTGAACTCGAACCGTGGTCAACTACATGGGAGCCCAGTCATGTCACCATTATGCCATCTGCTGGTCTCTCTGAAATCATTTTTTTAAGAATTATTTTATTTAACTTTATTTATTAATTTGACCAGAGAGGGACAGAGTGAGAGAGAAAAAGAGAAAGTGAGAAAGCAAGCCGCCAGGTTCAGGACTTGAATCGCGGTCGGCCATGTGGGAGTCCAGCACCCTTAACCACCATGCCACCTGATGGCCCCCTTCTGAAATTATTTTTAATCCTTGGTATAAGCAGCTGCCGAATTTAGAATGCTGAGAATGTGTTTAAATGATTTCCTATTCCGGGACCAGCAGTTATTATTATATGTGTCATTAGTGACACATATTTCAAGTATAGAATGTAGGATTTTCTCTGTATTTCTCAAATGTCCTCCCCTCTTTACTCCTCCCCACCAAAAAAAAAAAAAAAAAAAAAAAAAAAAAAAAAAAAAAAAAAAAGAACCAAACATTAGCTCTGACATTATAACCAATCTACAGTGGTATTCTACCTATCATCCACTAATAAACACATCACATAGACCAACCATCAGATGGTTTAACCACCTCTGTAGGTGCTTCTGCAATATCAAGTCAAGAGAGACCACACAGCTCTGGGAAATATAGCCCACTTAACCGTAGTAACTTCTATAACCCCACCATCACTCTCTCCTACACATGTGCTGTGAAAAGAATTAGACCCTTACTTAGACCCTATAAATAACCTCAAAGAACCAAAAACACCCTAGGAGCTTAGGAGGAGGAAATGCATTACCTTATTTTTTTTTTTAACTTTTCTTCCTCTTCTTTTTTTAAAATATTGTATGTATGTATGCATGTATTTCATGAGAGAGGGAGGGAGAGACACACAATGAGAGAAAGAGACTCCCAACAGCATCTCCACACCACAATCCTACACCGTGCTCAGCCCGTCAGGATCATGGGCACATACATGCCTGACATGCACAGAGCAACCTCTAGACAAGGATTCACATGGGTTCAGCATTGCAAAGTATTGCATTACCACTGTACCACAGAGGTGGCTGCTTCTTTCTTAATAAAATAGGAAAGCTGCTACTTTGCTTCTGGGTACTGGAACACATTTCACAGCTCTGGGTGAATATTTAACCCGTGGGTTAACTGCAAACACAGGTAGTTCCCTGTTGAGTCACTTGCTTCAAACAGCCAAGCCATTTCATCACCCAGACACTACCCACAGATCACCAGAGCTGCTTTCCCTCATCTTAGAACACCAAGCTGTTTGTTCATAGATTCCTTAATATTAAAACTTCTTTTCAGGACCAGCAGTTGGTGTAATGGCTATGTCGCTGGATTCCCATGTAGTCGACCATGGTTCAAGTCTCGGACCTGGTGACTTAAACTCACACCGGGTGCGTGTGCGTGTGTGCCCAAGATCCCGAAAAGAGAATGGAGGAGAAGGGACTGTGGCATGGCCATCCCCCCTGGGGGGTGATTTCTCACTTTCTGTCTCTCTCTTTCTGGTGAGCACATGCACCCTATAGTAAAAACCTCTCAAAAAAAATTTTTTTTTCTTTTCCTATGTAGTTTGGAGGGTGACAGATGACATTTGATCACCTTTGTCTCTATTAATCTGATTCCTCCCTAGCCTCACCCTCTCTCTGTCATCTCATGTTTGACACAAGTCTGGTCTTCGTTCACCATGGAGAACACCACCCTTTCCCAGGTTCCTGACTGGCCTATACATTTCTTCCTCATACCTTATCAATCACGAAACCCAATATATCTTACAAACAAGGAGCTCGAACCATCTTTCCTGCTCACATCTGGTTTTGTTTCCAGCATTTCTAAGACAGGGCATCTCAGTCAAACCTATCTAAATAACACCACTGATGCCACAGTGGCAAAGCCTGTGTGAGCAGCAACACTGGGTAGAAGATGAGCTGGCGAGGTGGCTAAGACACTGGACACTCCCACATGGTCGACATCAGTTCAAGTCTTGGGCCTGGTGGCTTGCTTTCTCACTTTCCCTCTCTCTCTGGTCAAATTAAAATAAATGAATGAATAAATTAAATAATAAGAAATAGAAGATGAGCTGGCTTTGAGACCAATACTACATCCTGATGGACAGCACCAGAGAAACTCAAATGCAAACTTCTCGAATTCACAGTTAGGTGCCCAGCGTTCTCCCCCTGCCCCCAAGAAAGAATAAAGAGTTTATGAAGATCAAGTGAATAACACAATTGAAATCATTTGTTTCATTTCATTGCATTCCAAAGGAAACCCTCTATGCTAAAGGGAAAAGTGATTAGTAAAGGCATGAAACACAACAGTTTAAAAACCTCAGAGACTCACAAACACATGTTGATACTCCATTTCAGAAAACTTGAAAAGAGCCCAAGCAGCTAGTTCATTCTACTCTTGGTCCCTCACCCCAGAGCAGTTATTTCATTTTAAAGACTTCCATAGGAGGAAATTTCCTGGCCATTTACACAGTCACTCAGCAGGTAACATTTGAACTAAGCAACATCAATATTGACAGGCTATACTTATTCTAGTATTCAACCTATTTCCTTCTTGTAAAGAGTAATTCAGTAATACTTAAGAAAGGTCACTCGGTACGTCTTGACTCTGAACTTAACTATTATGCATTGCAACTTCACCCTCCTCTCTTTATTTTCCTCAATGGAGACAGAGTTCATTTTCTCATCACAAATGCCATGTTTATAACCATAATATCAGCCTCTCTTCAGTTCTTCTTTGAGTTGGGCTGTTCAAATTCTTGTCTTGGTATTTTATTTCATTTATTTTTTTAAATTTACATTTAATCACTACATAGTTTTACATTACACAACATTTGCTTTTTCCAGCATGAATACAGTGCATATCAGTCAAGACAAAGACATTACCATGCATATTGTCATGAGAAAATATCTTTATGAGCCTTTTTTCTCAACATTCTTCCTACCTTCATATCCTGGGTTCTACACAATCTCTGACACTGTTATGTGAAACCAGAGGACAACAGAACTCTCTGGCAAGTTCTGGCTAATTCGGAAATAATGACAGAGCCTCTTGGATTGCTACATTTTTCATTCCTATTAGTCTTTCCTTGGATACTCCTTGTTTTTGTTTCTGTTTTTTTTTCCTGAAAGTTACACAACATTGCTGATCCACATTCAACTGCTCAGTGTGCAGATACCAAACAGCGTATGACATTTCTCTTGGCTCCACAAAAGAAATGTGAGCGTCATTGCAAAATAGTGGTAGAGGTGAGGCTGTACCTCCAGTCTCTGCTGCCAGAGGCAACCACCCTCTTATTCTCTACTAATAAAACTCTCAAGAAAAGATTCAAAACTCATTCAGAAATTCATAACACTGAAGTATTGCCATGTTTTCAGCAAATTTAATTTTAACATCAATGTGTTTCTATTAAAAAATGCAGGTATTTGGAAGACAAAGGGAGAAAGGTGTTTCCTCTAAGATCATGTCAGTTTGGCCTCCACATGATATCACTTCTATCCAGATGTCTGCTTGGTTCCATTGTCTTTGAATGAACCTAACTAGTGTCCCCAAGATTACACTGGACCTTGGAGGAGGCCACACTGAACAATAAGAGTCTCTCTGCTCTAATCTGCTCTTCTCAGCTTTCCTGGTCTCAGGACTGCACATGAGGTTGATGGTTTCAAAACATGGCCCCAGTTCTCTAACTCTCCCCATATTCACACCCTTTGCAATGTCGCTTTGTAACTTCTATTAAGAAGTGGAATTTCCTTCCCTATTCCTCGAATCTTGGTTGGCCATTGTAACTTGTTCTGCAGCAGATATGACTGTAACAGGGGCAAGCTTGAGCCTCAAGATATTTCACATGGTCCCGTTCTCCTGGGGAACCACGTCCCTTGCATTCTTTTAAATCTGCTGTGAGAACAAGTTTCTCTAAGATAGAGACAACATGAAGCAGAGCTGATTTATCCTAGCTGGATCCATCCTAGACCAGCAAGCTCCCAGGCAACCTGCTTGCTAACTACAGATGCACTAACTAGTCCAGTCAAGATCAGTCAAGCCCACCCTGATTAGTGAACTGCCCATCTGACCCATGGATTCATGAGAAATAAGAAATGATGGATGCTTAACCCACTGAGTTTTGGGGCTTTTTGTTACACAATAGCTAACTGATGCATATCCTAGACCTCAGTTTCTGCTCTCTGTTTTATCATTTTGATGGATGAGTCAAGGAGAGACTTTCTCTCCTATATTTGATACCTGGCAGTGAAGAACAAAACCTCTCTTCTCTGACTGCTTCTCTGTAATTTGGGATAAAATGTGCACTATTGGGACCAGCAGTTAGCGTAATGGCTATGTTGCTGAACTCCCATGTAGTCAATCGCGGTTTGAGTCCTGGACCCGGTGGCTTAAACTCATGCCAGGCACGTGTGCATGCGTGCCCAAGATCCTGAGAGGAGAATGGAGGAGAAGGGATTGTGGTGTGGCCATTGCCCTGGGCAGGGTGGGTGGGGGGGGGTGCTGATTTCTTGCTTTCTGTCTCTCTGTCTCTCTTCGTCTTTCTGGTGAGTGCATGTGCCCTATAGCAAAAATCTCTCCAAAAAAAAAAAAATTTACACTATTATGGGTGCACCTCTCTCCATCACCCACCTCATAGGGGAAAGAACTCTAGCTACCAGACCATGTGATTTCTGACAGTCCTCTTTAGCGGCCCATGCAAAACTGCTCTTCTTTCTGCATTTTCTACTCCTGGACACATCTCCTCTAACTAACAATAAGTCCACTAAGCCAAAACCTAGGAGCAGCGCACGGCTCCTTCTCCCTCATCTCTTAAAGGCCACACTCTTTCATTCTAATTCTTCATCACTTCTCATTGCCATCCATCCCTTCCTCTACTTTCCCACTCGCTGAAGGGCTCTGGCTTCCAGCAATCAGTACCCATATGGCAGGCCCTCAATAAATATTTATTGGGAACCAGCAGTTAGCGTAATGGCTATGTCGCTGGACTCCCACGTAGTCGACCGCGGTTCGCGTCTCGGACCCGGTGGCTTACAACTCACGCCGGGCGCGTGTGCGTGCGTGCCCAAGGTCCCGAGAGGAGAATGGAGGAGAAGGGATTGCGGCGTGACCATCCCCCCTGGGGGGTGATTTCTCGCTTTCTGTCTCTATGTCTCTCTCTGTCTGTCTGGCGAGCGCACGCGCCCTATAGCGAAAAACTTCTCCAAAAAATAAAAATAAAAATAAATAAATAAATAAATAAATATTTGCCAAATGACTCAGAAGGATGACAGGTCGATCCACCTCACCTCTCTCTCTCTCTAAGCAATAGAGACATCAAAGAAGAGTTTGTAAGAGATGTAAATTTACACATCCCTTGCATTCTCTTAAGTCAAAAACGACTTTGGTAAAATCATCTTTTGTTGTCATTTTTCAAACTGTGGGTCACATGATAAAAAGTTTAAACATAAGATTCTTTGTTTCCTGGATTCGTTGCAGGACTCTTTCATTTTTGCTTTCATTTGGATTTGAAATGTAAGGCAAATGAGCCAAAAGACCTTAAGAATACCAAATTTGGGGACCAGCAGTTAGCGTAACGGCTATGTCGTTGGACTCCCATGTACTCAACTGCGGTTCGCGTCCTGGACCCAGTGGCTTAAAACACGCCAGGTGTCTGTGCATGCATGCCCAAGACCCCGAGAGGAGAATGGAGGAGAAGGGATTACAGTGTGGCCATCCTCCCTGAGGGGTGATTTCTCACTTTCTGTCTTTCTGTCTCTCTGTCTCTCTCTGTCTGGTGAGCACATGCACCCTATAGCAAAAACCTCTCCAGAAAAAAAAAAAAAAAGAGAGAGAATACCAAATGTTCTGTCAGTAATCCTACCTAACACAACAGTTTCATGAGGAAATATTGTATTTAACTTAAATGGTTCAAAACCATGTCGTTAACAGCAGTTGACTTTACATACATTACCTGATAATGTACATGTGATATACACCTGGTCATGGTTGCAGAGGGTGAACTTTTAAGGGAAGATATGCTGTCCAGAGCCAGCCAGGTGTTTGGGTTGCACCCTAGATACAGAACACTCTGCTTCCTGACACTTTAACCCCTCCCAGATGGATCTGGTGACCAGCACGTCACCAGAAGGAGATCTTGGCTTTGGTGGTTCAGAGTCTGTCCTTTGAAGTACCACTTAGTCTCCCCTTCTCTGTATAGCACTCACTAACTGCTATGATTAGGCCTTGGCCATGGACTCCAACCACGGAAGCCTCAGTCTTACTGGGAAACAAACATGCCCTATCCCAAGTGGTCTCCATGGGATACGCTTTGAACCTGACATGCATGAGTTTGTCACACCAAACATTTAAATAATCTTAGCACTCAAGAAGCAATCACTGGAGAGTGATGCTTAATTAGCATCTAAGTAGGGACCAGTAGATGGCATAATGGTTACATCTCTGGACTCCTATGTAGTTTGCCACAGTTCGAGTCCCAAACCCAGCAGCTTAAAACTCATGCCAGGGGCGTGTGCATGCTTGCCCAAAACCCTGACAGGAGGATGGAGGAGAAAGGATTGTAGCCTAGCCATCCCCCCTGGGGGGTGATTTCTCACTTTCTCTCCCTTGTGAGCACATACACCCAATAGCAAAAATCTCTTTCTTAAAAACAAAACAAAACAAAACAAAACAAAAAACAAACAAACAAAGAAGCATCTAAGCAAACTGAAGACATAAAGAATGGGGAGGCATGGGAGGAAGATGGCCCCAGTCCCTGATGGAGCTGTTGTCCTCCATTTCCCCAGGCTCAGAGGTGAACACCTTCCCTCTCAACACCAACCTCTTCAGAGTGCTGCACAAATGAAAGACTTCACGTAATAACATAATGTATATATCATAACAATACAAAAGCATAGTCATCTTATTATTCCCTTTTTATTATGAAGATACAAAGACCACCATCAGATAGAATTCCCAATGTTACATAGATAACGGTAATACTAGTTACTATGATGGGCCATCTTCTATTTTATATTTATTTTCTTTTAGCATGATTTTAAAAACCCTGTTAAGTAGGTTGTGTTAACATCCTTTTACAGAGCAGAAAACAGGTCGAAGGATGTCAAGGTCAAGTGACTTTCCCAGTCAAAGAGCCAAGGAATGTCTGAGCTTGGTTATGCATTTAGTCTAGCTGGGCCCAGGCCTGTATTTAACTGATTTTAACTTAGTTGCTTTTGGTTTCCTCAGATCAAACTAATTTTTTTTTTTTTGAGAGGTTTTTGCTATAGGGTGTATGCTCTAGCCAGAAAGACAAAGCGAGACAGAGAGACAGAAAGTGAGAAATCACCCCCCAGGGGGGGATGGCCATGCCGCAATCCCTTCTCCTCCATTCTCCTCTCGGGATCTTGGGCATGCACGCACATGCACTCGGCATGAGTTTAAGCCACCAGGTTCGGGACTTGAACTGCGGTCAACTACATGGGAGTCCAGCGACATAGCCATTACCAACTTTTGGTCCCCTCAAACTAATTCTGTAGCCTTTGGAAATGTGAGAATTTAGGGAAAGATACATAAAGTCAGACATTTTGTCCCTCCACCTAACACATAACCATTCTCCCATTCTCGCCTCTTCCTCTCCCATGGAGAGCTTGTGGCCATATCAAATTTGTTTGCAGTTGGCTGTTCTGTTAGGTAAATCTTAACTTTCTTACAGCAGTTTGACCTCCCAAAATATTCTCCACTGGAAGAGACCAACATCATCAAAATGCCAGATTTGACCCTGTCCCTTGAGCAGTTTTGACCCTGGCCTTCTTATCATCATACCAGCGTGCTGCTCTGAATTAACCCACGGGCTGGCAGACAGAAGGCTCCTACTGTCTCTCCCTTACACCCACAGCTACTTATTTGGAAAAATAAAAGCTCTTAGTCTTTTCCTAGAAGATTGTGATTTTCGGCTTCAAAACAAAATCGGCAAGTTATTTGTTGAACATCGGATAATCATTAGTCATTGTACTAAGCATTTTAATATGCATTTGATTTGATTCTCATAATAACCTGATGAGGTCGTTATTTCACATAGTAGGTCAAGAAACAAAAGAGTTAGCCAGTGGTCAGATAACTAACAAGTAGCAAGGTTGAGATTCAAATCTGATGTTTCTGGTTATAAGTCAACTATTCAACGTTTACTCTGAGAAGTAGCCATTTAACTTAGAAACATGTACTGTTTAAAACTTTTTAAAATATTCCTACTCTTCAAGTCCAAATTCTACTTCACAAAGAAATAATCAGAAGTGATCCTAAATATGTGCACATGTACTATAAAAGCTATTTCTAATTGCAAAATTGCAAAAACACTGAAAGGACAATAGCAAAAAAGGTTAAAATAATTCTTTAATTTTCATACTTCAATAATACACAACATTTTGGGGGGGATGGGGGTGGGGGAGAGGTTTTTGCTATAGGGCACATGTGCTCACCAGAAAGACAGAGAGAGACAGAGAGAAAGAAAGTGAGAAATCACCCCCTAGGGGGATGGCCACACTGCAATCCCTTCTCCTCCATTCTCCTCTCAGGATCTTGGGCACGCACGCACATGCATCCGATGTGAGTTTAAGCCACCGGGTCCGGGACTTGAACCACGGTCAACTACATGGGAGTCCAGCAGCATAGCCATTACACCATCTGCTGGTCCAACACAACCATATTTTTGAAGATACCACATGACATTTAAAGATGTGAGAAAATAACTAAACTGTAATATAGAAAAACAAACCATAAAGCTGCATTACATAATGTGACCTCAATTTTGTCCAAAATAAAATGAGAAATGTATACATATATGACGGGGTCTTCAAAAAGTTCATGGAAACTGTGTATTATAAACAAGTATGAAGGGGGATCAGCCAATGATGCAATGGTTACATCACTGGACTCCCAGGTTCCAGTCCCAGACCTGGCAGCTTGAAACTCGTGCCAGGTGTATGTGCAAGCATGCCCAAAATCCTGAGAGAAGAATGGAGGAGAAAGGATTGCAGTGTGGCCATTCCCCCTAAGGACTGATTTCTCACTTTCTGTCTCTCTTTGTCTTTCCAGTGAGCGCACACGCCCTATAGCAAAAATCTCTCTTAAGAGAAAGTATGAATTTCACATTTTTTCCCACCAAAATAAACTTATATTTAATTTCATTTTCCAAGAACTTATTGAAGTTTCCTAGAACATAAAGTATTTGTAAGTGACTAGAACACATCCAACATGTTAACTTGAAGACATCTCTTTGAGAAAGAATTTTGGTTATTTTTTCTTTTTTCTTAAGTTTTTCATTCTTTTACAAATTTACATCAATGAACTTCTGACACTCTTATAGAACAAAACAACAAAACAACAAACAACTATCATAAAGAAAAATAATTCCTACCACTATTATAAATAAGAAGTCAAGGTAGCTCACGCCCAGTGAGCTGCTGGGAATGAACACTCAGTTCTTTCTATTCCCAGCTCAGGGGGGTGAGGATGGCAAGGCTAGAGAGCATAAAGATCTGGCTAACCCAGGAACCAGCAGTTAGCGTAATGGCTATATCGCTGGACTCCCACGTAGTCGACCGCGGTTCGCGTCCCAGACCCGGTGGCTTAAAACTCACGCCGGGCGCGTGTGCATGTGTGCCCAAGATCCCGAGAGGAGAATGGAGGAGAAAGGATTGCGGCGTGACCATCCCCCCTGGGGGGTGATTTCTCGCTTTCTGTCTCTAATGTCTCTGTCTGGCGAGCGCACGCACCCTATAGCGAAAACCTCTCAAAAAAAAAAAAAAAAAATCTGGCTAACCCTTTGTAAGGGCTTGGAAAAGTCAAATTACCTCTGCACCTCACTGGGCTTTTCTGAAAAATGAATAGCGTGGGTTGGTGGCCTCTTCCCTAGTTTTGAACCCACAGCCTCCCTCGGTGGTTTCTAGGTAGAAGAATCTTTCAATGTGCAATTAAACCTGGCCTTCCCCCATGAGTGGAGAGAACAATATTTATGAATTACTCTCTAGTTTAGAAATGGATCTCTGTCTGGGAACAAAGAAACACAAACCCCCACTTGCAAATTAGAGTCCATTATCAGACACTGAGCACCAAGCTCAGCCTGGTGGTAATTGTATCTGCAGTAATGAGGCCACGAGGGCGACTCTAGGCCATTTGCTCTGTGAATCAATCATCATTACAGTCTAGCAGCAGAGCGGATACGAAACCGAGCCTGTGTTATCAACAGCTGATTAGAACGAGGATGCATGGAGAAGCGCCTGTGGTCTAGCTGGAGGAGGGGAGTATGTATGGTCACAGGTGGCCTGGGTCTCTCTAACAGCTCACGGAGGCCATCCAGGAAGATCCCCTGACTCTGGCCTACAGTTCTGTTTACGGTCCCTAGGAGGGCTTAATGACTTGAAATAATGCCAACTCTGTTTGGCTATTACATAACAATTTCAGGGAAATAACTGAGTACAAACCCTAATGGACAATGGTACTTTTGAGTTTCTATGTATTATTGTCCTAGGGTTGCCATAAATTTGGTGCCTTAAAATAACAGAAATGTATTCTCATAGAGTCTGGAGTCTTGAAGTCTGAAAGCAAGGTGTCAGTGGTACCACACTCTCTCTGAAGGCTTTAGGAACAAATCCTTCCTCGTTTCTTCCAGTTTCTGGTGACCCCAGGAGTTCCTCTGATTCTGGACATGACTCTAACTTCTGTCCCCATCTTCATGTGACCTCTCTGTGTGCACTCTCCTCTTCTTATGAGGACTCCAGTCATTGGATGAGGGTCCACACAAATTCTGCATGACCCCATCATCACTTCATTACCTCTGCAAAGACTCTATTTCCAATAAGTTCATATTTTGAGGCTCCTGATGGACATGAGATTTTAGGGTACCTTATTAATCTCACCACACTCTGATTTAGGGTGCTGTTTGATTTTCACTGGTTATCTTTCCACCACCTCAGTCTTACCTATGATAGTAGATAGTCTGGTAAGAGCTGATGCTAAAATAGCGTATGCTAAGGGCCAGGTGCATTCTAATATCCTTATGTACATTAATTCATTTCATTTTCTGATGAAGAAGTACTGGGGAGAGACATGGAGAGGGTAAGAAAAGGATCCAAGATAACACGGTAAGTGGCAGAGGCAGCACTCAGACTGCACTCCTGTTGTGAGCAGGTTCTTACCCAGGAATTCTACCTTGTGAGGACTTTAACAGCTAGGTTAGACATTCTGATACTCTGC
Source organism: Tupaia tana (assembly GCA_026018925.1). Taxonomy (NCBI): domain Eukaryota; kingdom Metazoa; phylum Chordata; class Mammalia; order Scandentia; family Tupaiidae; genus Tupaia; species Tupaia tana. The sequence continues at coordinate 27,947,040 of JAKSZU010000024.1, read as the reverse complement.
CAGAATTTAAGAAGGCAAAACCCTTTGGGAAAGTAATTTGGCAAACTGTGCTAATAATCTTGAGAACACTTATATATGTTTGACCTGGTAATTACAGTTTGGGGAATTCTCACTTCAAAAAAACAGAAAGAGAAAGAAGAAAGAAAGAAAAGAAGAAATAGAAGGGAGGGAAGAAGGGAGAAAGGAAGAAAGAAAGAAAAGAAAGAAGGAGAGAAAGAAAGGAAGGAAGGAAGGAAGGAAGGAAGGAAGGAAGGAAGGAAGGAAGGAAGGAAGGAAGAAAGAGAAAGAAAGATAATATAATATAAAGCCTTCACTCATAAAGCTGTTTATGACAGCATTGTTTATGATAGCAAGGGAAATTTAAACAAAAGAATATTAGCTAAGTGAATAACACTATGTTTGTAGAATGAAGAAGTGTGTCTCCATTAAAATAATGTGAATTGGGGCCAGCAGGTGGTGTGATAGTTAAGAAACTGGGTTCCCACATGGCTGATCATGACTCGAGTCCCAAACCCAGCAGTTGAAAATCACACTGTACATCTATGCGTGCATGCCGAAAATCACGAGAGGAGAATGGAGAAGGGATTGCTGCACAGCCATGCACCCCAGGGGGTGATGTCTCACTTTCTCTCTCTCTGTCTCTCTCTGGTGAGCACATGTGCCCTATGGCAAAAGCCAAAAATAAATAAGTAAATGAATAAAAGAATGCAAACAGTTTACAGTAATGTAATAAGTTGCTTATGTTTTAATGTTAAGAGAAAACACAGGGTGGTCTGTGTAATATGTTCTTGACCAGATTTTTAAACAATAGAAAAGAGAACGATATCAAAATGTTCACAGCACTTTCTTGGAAGACTTTTTACAATTTCTCCTTTTTTCTAACTTTTTGGATTTTCCAATTTCTATGTAAAAAAGAAACTATGAGTATCTGAAATGCAAAGTAGAGGGGAAACAGATGATGCAGAGGTAAAACGCCAAGCTCTGCAAGACTGGCCCACAAAAGAAGTTTCTCGCTTCACATCTGGAGACCTCCTAAGTAAGCATGCCCATGATCTAAGGCCAGAGAAAGCTGGGGTAGTTGCCGTATCAAGACCCCATTGAGGGACCGGCAGTTAGCGTAATGGCTATGTCGCTGGACTCCCACGTAGTCAACCGTGGTTCGAGTCCTGGACCCGGTGGCTTAAACTCACGCCGGGCGCGTGTGCGTGCGTGCCCAAGATCCCAAGAGGAGAATGGAGGAGAAGGGATTGCGGCATGACCATCCCCCCTGGGGGTGATTTCTCGCTTTCTATCTCTCTGTCTCTCTCTGTCTGTCTGGCAAGCGCACGCGCCCTATAACAAAAACCTCTCAAAAAAAAAAAGACCCCATTGAGACTGTTGTCTCCAGTCTCTGTCTCTCTCTCTCCTGATCATGAGAGAAATAAATAAACTTAAAAAAGAAATCCATAAAATGTGAAGTAGAACCATTATGGGGTGGGGGCAGGGAAGGAAGGCTAGTAAATTTCAGCCTGGCCTTTATCACAGAGATCTAAAATCCAAGACAGACCATACCAGATGCTCTATTCTAGGGGCTCTAGCAATGGTTATTAAACTCTGAGACCACTGATTTCTATTGTTTTCTCATCTGCTAAATTCTGGGTTTGACTTTGGCATGTGCCCCACGGATGCCTACTGAATGAATGACTAGGCAGCTAAGCTAACTAAACACCTGGCATAAGCAAATGAAGGAGGATTTGATGTAGAGAGAGATTAAATAATGGTTTGATCAGAAAACGTCTTTCTAAGAAAAAGTTGAGAGTCCCTTCCTTCTTTGTTTCCTAGGCAATCCACTGAGAATCTGGGAACTTAGATCGTTGACTTCATTTTGCAAGATAGATTAAGCTTTACCTTTTTAGCACTAGATGTTGGAGTCTCAAAGGAGAAAAAAAAAATCTAGGCTGAGGATCAAACAAACAGAAATTAAATTGACCCAAATCAATGCCCAAAGAAGTAGCATTCCCTCTGGACAAAGGCTGAAATAAGAACCTAGTTGATTTAAAGGACAAACTGCCCTCCAGCTAAGGGAATTAGAAAAGTTTCATCTATATCCAAACCTCTGCAATTCTACTCAACCCCCAACTGTCCTCTTCCTTACATAGAGAGATTTCTAGTTGTGCTTATAACCACATAACATGTATTAGTAACATGATGGTTTAAGGCTCTTAGAATACAGAGCCAAAAGTTCAGGACCAACTGAGCTACTCAGATTATCTCAGGCATGGGAACACTGCAATCTATTACTGAGTGTGTAACAAACAGTTCCATCTTTTAACTTTCAGGACTTTAGCAGAAAAAAGTATGTGTCCTTGTCCCATGCATACTCACACTCTCCTAATGACCCAGAGAACAGAGACTGGCTTGCTCCCTGTTGTCATGCAAGGGAAGATTAACCTCTGCCCTTGAATCAATGGTGCAAAGTTAGCCACTGAAGACCATGAGCAGACTGGTTGGTCCCTAGGATTCCTAGCTACGGCTGTTTCTCAGAATGGACCTTCAGGTGCTCTGCTCACGGTATTAGATTAACGCTTCAGGACTTGATGGAGCACATACCTGGGCCAGCCTTCATGAGCAAGCAACATGGTATCTCATTGCAAGGAAAGGACAGATTCCATGAGATGAAGGTTGTTGAGATCCAGCCTTCAAGGCATGGCCATCTGACAAGTTTGCATTCATTCATTCATTCATTCATTCAACTAAATGATGTGTGAGGCACTGAACTGGGCACTAAAGGCACTGAGATCAGTTTACCTAGAAAAGCAAAGACATAAAACCAGTAAGTATTGGGATGTCAGAAAAGTCGTAATGCATTTTTGCATAGAAAACTCAGGTCATGACTTTTCCAACAACCTAATGCATCATGCAAGGAAACGGACGGTGGAGGGCAGTACTGAATTCAAATTGGAAGGAGAGTGAAAAAAAAAAAAAATATATATATATATATATATATATATATATGAGTAGATGATGGCTAAATTACATTCTAAATGTAGTGCTCCCTTAGAGCAGAGACCTGGGAATCCTCTGGAGTCAGAGGAGTAGTAAAGAGCATTGACTTCATATGATGGAGTATGAATTGACTCTTTTTTTCCAGGACTGCTAAATGTCCAGCCACTCCACATACCAGTAGACTCACAGTCTGGTGCCTCTGCTTCTCTAGAACTATAGTTCTATAGACCCATGAGCTGCAGATAGCAAAACTTAGACTGCAGTCCAGCTTCCTGATACTGAATCAGATCATCGCTTTCATGCCACAAAGAGCTGGGACAAATTCTTATAATGCAGGGGCCCCTAGGCAGCATTTGCAATAACTGTAGCTCTTTACTAGTGAAACAGTATACTGAAGACTTGCAAGATGCAAAAGACACCGTTTAACTGTTGATTTTGATAAATGTTTTATTGCATACCCAGATAGTAGCATCACTCCATATTCTGCTTCAGTATGTGCTTCTCATTTACTGGATAAAAAGAGTTTGAATGCAGGACCAGCAGATGGTGTAATGGTTACATTGCTGGACTCCCACAAAGTCAACTGTGGTTCGAGTCCCTGACCCAGTGGCTTAAAACTCACACCAGGCACATGTGCATGCATGCCCCAAATCCTGAGAGGTGAATAGAGAAGGGATTGTGGCATGGCCATCCCTCAGGAGGTGATTTCTCACTTTCTGTCTCTCTGTCTTTCTCGATCTCACGCTCATACTCTATAGCAAAAATGTCTCTCAGAAAAACAAAACAAGAGCTTGGATTCTTAATCATCTAAAGGGATCCTTTTGTTTGGCTGACCATTCGAGTTTTGGATGGAGGTGGAAAGATCTGATTCTAGAGCATGCATTACAGTGTATGTTCAATTCTAAGAAAAGCACTTCATTCGTCTGGTTAAATTAGCTGTGTAGTTGCATATGGTTTCAAATTGAACTAAAACAGACCAAAATTAGCAATATTTTGGCATTCATTGAAGAGAAAACAAAACTAAATATTTTCACATTACGAAGGTGGGTAAAGCCAAAGATCTGAGTTGGGCTGGAGGGGTTTATAAACTCAGGGTTCTGTGGGAAGTGGTGATTAATTCTCCATTCCAAATCCTCCAGATATGCTGTCTTACATAGCCAATGATGACAGTGCAGAAATTACATTCTGAAAAGAAATGTTCCATCTGAAACCACAGCGGCCCTCTGCCTTTGAGCCCTGGAGGATTCAAGCTGTAGGCCTAGAAAGGGACCAGAGTACTTAGAAGGGTCTGAAGGGAACCAAGAACCTATCTAGACATTTTTTTTTCTATAAAAAATGGTTTTGTAGAATGCTTTGGTTTTGTCTCAAACCAAGCAGTTCTCCATGATTAATTTTAGAACCCATTCCAAATTCACAAACTCAGAACTCCCAGCTGGACTGAAACTCCATTTCTCATTAGTTTACATTCGTTTCCTAAGTGTTTTAAATGTCTTCTCAGGCAGTGATTCTCTTATAAAATATGATAGTTACAAAGTAACACTTTCGTGACTTAGGTTCCAATTCAGCAGAAGCCCAGACATTACATTTCCCTTAAAAATGAATAATAGGGGGGCTGGCAGGTGGCATGGTGGTTAAGGATGCTGGACTCCCACATGGCTCACTGTGGTTCAAGTCCTGGACCTGATGGCTTGCTTACTCACTTTCTCTCTCTCTTACTCTGCCCCTCTGATCAAATTTAAATACATAAATAGATAAAATTTAAATAAAATAATTCTTAAAAAAAATAAAAAGGCTGGGACCAGCAGGTGGCACGGTAGTTAAGGCTCTGTACACTCCCACATGGTTGACTGCAGTTCTAGTCCTGAACCTGGCAACTTGCTTCTCCCCCTCCCCTCTGTGTGTGTGTGTGTGTGTGTGTGTGTGTGTGTGGGGTGGTCAAATTAAAATAAATGAATGAATAAATAAAATTTAATTAATAATTTTTTTTAGAAAAAAATGAATAGGCAGCTGGCAAGATGGTGGCACAGCAGTAAAACACAAGATTGTGAGACTGACCCACATATGAAGGCTGTAGGTTCACTTCCAGGGACTTCCCTGAGTATGCCTGGTGCCCATGATCCTGAGCAGGCTGGAGCTGGGGGTAGACTGTACCATTAAGACCCTATTAGACATTCTCTCTCTCTCCCTCTCTCTCTCTCCCTCTCTCTCTCTCCCTCTCTCTCTCTCCCTCTCTCTCTCTCCCTCTCTCTCTCTCTCGCTCTCTGTCTCAGAATAAAAAATAAATTAATAAAATAGAAGCCATCATGCTGGGGGAAAAAAAAAAAGAAAGAAATAGTAGGCAAAAATTAACTAGAAAACTCCAGTCCATGCTGTAGTAACAGAGTATCGAAAAGGTGATGATGAGAATCCACAAGGCCTGTGATGTCTACCCCTCCCCATCACAAAGCCTGGGAAGGAGGCAGACAGAGACGTCTCCTGGGTTTCAGGAACATTCATTTCAAAGGGATTTTGAAAAGCCCCTGAGAGGAAATCTGCTGACAAGCTCAGCATCACCTCATGAGGGAGATGCAGAACCAATAGCAGCCAACAAAACAACCAACCCCTGTCAGTTCCTGGTGTTCGGCAGCACGTGATGCTCACCCACGATATTTCCTAGGACTTTATCACTGCCATCAATCTCTGTGATGAAGAAACAGCACAGTGGGGGAGTCCCACCTTCAAATAGCGGAAAAAACAAAGGCTTTTACCTTTCATTCAAAGGAAGAAAACATCAATTATCCAGGGAAATGAAGTAGAAGGGGCAGGTTCGCATTTTCCAGGGAAGCTATCTACAAAAGACAAGTCCATTTCTTTTTCCTCTGGCAAAGCAATTACTGTCCTTCCCTCCAAGCTGGTTGCTCTTGTCACATCCTACCCACCAGTTTGATTATTGAGAGAATGTACAAAACAATGAACCCTGAGCACACGGGCTCTCTGAGACTCCCTGCATCAGGGTGCGTTAGGTAAACACTCCTCTCTGGCATGGGAAAATAAATCTTTCAAATGAGAATGCTTGGTCACAATTCAACTCCTACAAATGAGAGAGAAAATAAGAGGGGGAAAAAAACTCAGAGGTCCATTTCCTCATGAATAAGCTGAAGAAAGATATTATATTAGAAAAATAAATATTTCTGGGGTCTTTGTTTACAAGTGCCCCCCAGAACAGGTGACTGAGAAGAACAGGTCTGGGTATATGACAATAAGAAGACACAGGGATTGACTTTAGGGTTTTTAAAAATATTTACTTAATTTCATTTATTACTTTTGAATTTGATGAGAGAAGGGGAGAGAGAGAGAGAGAGAGAGCAAGCCACCAGGTCCAGGACTTGAACACTGGTCAGCCATGTGGGAGTCCAGCACCTCAGCCACCATGCCACCTGCTGGCCTGACTTGAAGGTTTTTGTGACACATATTTTATGCCTGGGCTGAATCAAAACAAATAGCCATGTTGAAGATAAAATAGTTACATGAACCAAGGAAGTTATTTGACATGGCGGTGGGGTAAGCAGGAGCCATTCAGGGTGTTATCACCTCAGGAAAATACTCAAAGACCACCATAAACATCTTCCTAGACTAAAATAGTTTTCTCACAGTGGCCCAAGTAAACTCAAACGGCTTCCAGTTTGCTCTCAAGGAAACTGAATCCAAGTTGCTTGCCAAGAGAGACTCAGAACCTCGAAGGGTAAGACTGGCTACCTAATAAGAACCTTCCAAAATGGTACTGGTCACTGAAAATCTGGACCACCCCTAGCTTGCCAAAATCATGAGAAGGCAAAGTATCTGCTCACTTTCGGGGCAACAGAATAGTGCTGGGAATGCTCATGGGGATTTCTGCCAAGAGAAGTATCAGGGGTCACAGCAAAATCGAAACAAGCGGGGACCAGCAGGTGGCATGGTGATTAAGGTGCTGGACACTCCCACATGGCTGACCACGGTTCAAGTCCTGGACCTGGTGGCTTGCTTTCTCACTTCCCCTCTTTCTCTCTCCGTCTCTGTGTCTCCCTCTGTCAAATTAAAAATAAATGAATGAATAAATAAATAAAATTTAATAAGTAAACAAATCGAAACAAGCATGGGAAAAGTGGAGACTGTTGGGGGACCAGTGAGAAAGAGAAGAGATCGTGTTTGAGATGGGTGGGGCTTCAAGCAGCTCAGTGCAATATTGAAAGGAGGTGGGTGTGACTCCCTGCTACTGCAGCTGTCCCTCAGATCTTGATTATTGCTTAAAGAAATGGAAATCCTGAATGAAGTATTATACGTGGTTCACCTTCTTACGTCATTTGCATTTATGGGATGCAAAACAAGAAATTATTCTACCTCCCTCCTATCAAATAAAAGCAACTGTTATCAGAGGTCTACAGGGACCAGCAGTTAGCGTAATGGCTATGTCGCTGGACTCCCACGTAGTCGACCGCGGTTCGAGTCCCGGACCCGGCGGCTTAAACTCACGCCGGGCGCGTGTGCGTGCGTGCCCAAGATCCCGAGAGGAGAATGGAGGAGAAGGGATTGCGGCGTGGCCATCCCCCCTGGGGGGTGATTTCCTGCTTTCTATCTCTCTGTCTCTCTCTGTCTGTCTGGCGAGCGCACGCGCCCTATAGCAAAAACCTCTCCAAAAAAAGAAAAAATAAATAAAAGAGGTCTACAAAATCTCTCAATACAAGGAGTTGGGTGGAAGAAAAATCAGTGAGATTGGGACCTGCGATGGAAGAATCAGGACAGCATCTTATTGAATTAGATGTTGCTCATTCTCTGATCTCAAATTATATTGCAAAGCTATAAAAATAAAACTGTATTAAGAGCATAAAAACAGACACATAGAATGATGGAACATAATGGAGAACTTAGAAATAAACCCCAGCATATGAGGGGACTTGAAAAGTTCATGAGAAAATGGAATTCAAGCCTAAGTTTATTTTGGTGGAAAAAAACTGAAATCTATGCATACTATTTTCATCATACACATTTTCTATGAACTTTATGAAGCCCGCATATATGTGGTCCATCTTTGACAATGGTGCCAAGAATACACAATGGGGAAAGGACAGTCTAACAAACGATATTAGAAAAGCAAGATAGCTGCATAGAAAAGAATATTAGACCCTTGTCTTGCACCACACACAAAAGTTAACTAGAAATGGATGAAAGACTTAAATATAAGACTGGAAACTCTAAAACTCCTAGAAGAAAACAGAGGAGAAAAAAGCTTCTTGACAGTGATCTTAGCGATACACACACACACACACACACACACACATATATATATATATTACTATAACACTTAACACCAAAAGCCCAAGCAACAAATATGAAAATAAATAAGTAAAAATTTTAAATTTACAGGAACAAGCATTACATCACTGGACTCCCACATAGTCGACTGCAGTTCGAGTCCCGGACCTGACAACTTAAAATTCACACACAACACATACATACATACACAAATGGTAATTGTGGGTGATAACGAGTGAGTTAATTATTTTGATTGTGATAATCACTATGCAACGTAAACATATAGCAAATCATTATGTCATACACCTTGAATACATATAATTTGGCCAATGAAATATTTTAAAATTAGCAAGAAAGAGAGGAAGAGAGAAAGAAGAAAAGGAAGAAAGAAAATAAAAGAAACCTTCAGAAAATATGATTAAAAGAATAAAAAGGCAAGTCTAAGATATTTAGAAGATATTTGCAATGCATGTGATTAACAAAAAACTTGTAAACTAAAATATATTTTAAATGAGAAAAAGGTTTTCTTAATGAGCAATAAACTTGAAATAGCATTTCACACAAGTTATCTAAAGAGCCAATAAATATATGAAAAGTGACTCCACATCATTAGCCATGACATAGATGCAAATAAAACCACAGCTGAGATGCTAACCTGCCTCCACACACACACATGCACACAAAATACAAAGAGAAATGACCAACTTTAAAGGACAGAGAATATCAAGTGTTGGCAAGATGCAGAACAACTGAAAACCTATATTGCAGCTGAGAATGTAACATGGCGTACCACTTTGGGTAACTGTTGGCAGTTTTAGCTGAACAGAAACACATGTAGCACTCTGGCCCCCAAAATGAGGTTACAAAAAAACCCATCGTAACTTGAAACTGTAAGCTGAACATGCATTTAATACACTTAACCCAAGCGTCATAGCTTAACCTAGCACAACTTAAACATGTTCAGAACACTTACTTAGTTTATGGTTGAGCAAAATAATCTGACATAAAACCTATTTTGTAACAAAGTGCTGAATATCTCATGTAATTTGTTGAATTTGGTACTCGAAGTGGAAAACAGATAGCTACATGGATAGTGGAGGTGTGGTTTCTACTGAACACTTATCACTTTTGTTCTCTCTCTCTCTCTCTCTCTCTTTTTGAGTTTTTTTTTTTTTTTTTTAGTTTTTTTTTTTCCATAGGGTGCATGCACTCACTGGAGAGATACAGAGAGAAGGAAAGTGAGAAATCAGGCCCCAGGAATATGGTCACCACACTCCTTTCTCCTCCAATCTCCTCCTGGGATCATGGGCACACACGCACATGTACCCAGCATGATTTTCAAGCCACTAGGTCCAGGAGTCAAACTGCGGTCAGCTATGTGAGAATCCAGTGCCTTAACCACTATACCACCTGCTGGCCCCAACTTTGCACTATCACAAATTCAGAAAATTCGAAATGGAATCATCTAAATTGGGACCATCTGTATATGTACTTTATGGTGTTAGCTGGAACCCGATGGGAAAGTCAAAACAATATCCATTGCTGCTTTGTTTTCTTCTCCAAGTCCTCTGCGCAGGACTCCAGCTTCTCATCCACTGTGTTACGTAACAATATACCTTCTCTATTATTTGTAAGCTACTTGCCGCATAGTACATGTCTTACTCAATTGTACTTTTCCAATGCCTAGTCCAGTACTTGCTATAGAAGAGTTATTAAGATTTTAAACTATTCTAAATGCCATTTGGTCTTTCAATCATGTATATTGTCCACCTCCTGCCTTGTATTCAGATATACAATTTAAGAATGGGGAAAAAACCTGGGTCATCCTTTCCACTTGTCAAGATTTTATGGGACCAGCAGTTAGCGTAATGGCTATGTCTCTGGACTCCCACGTAGTCGACCGCGGTTCGCGTCCCGGACCCAGTGACTTAAAACTCACGCCGGGCGCATGTGCGTGCATGCCCAAGATCCCGAGAGGAGAACAGAGGAGAAGGGATTACGGCGTGGCCATCCCCCCTGGGGGGGGTGATTTCTCGCTTTCTGTCTCTCTGTCTCTTTCTGTCTGTCTGGCGAGTACACGTGCCCTGTAGCAAAAACCTCTAAAAAAAAAGATAAGATTTTATAAGAAGTATGCCAAATTCTCCTACCTATGATGGTTCAGTTTAAGCCAAAGTTTTCAAGGTTGGAGAGCATGAGAATCTACAATGAACTCTTTAGGGAGAAAGATGCAGGGCAGAGCTTGTTAAATAAACAGGTTCCTGGCCCTATGCCCAGAGATTCTGGTTCTCTATATCTAGGAAAAAACTGGATCTGTACTTTAACCAAATACTGAAGAAAGTTCTGGTGGTCTACACTATGAGAAACAGCTTAGACACCTCTTTAACCTTTTGTCTAAGAACCTGGTCTTTGTGGATAGTATCAGACACCTATCTTTCTGAATTGGGGCAAGATGACCTACCTCCTCAGGTAAGGGAGGAACACTATAGCTTTAGATTGTCCCCTCAAAGTATTGGGCTCTGGGAAATCTTTTACGAGGTGGATCTCCTGAAAACACCCAGATTAAGTGATTTGCTATAACTTGTTTGATTCCACCTTTCTTTGGAAACCAAGAAACATGTTTTCTCATTTGTCTAAGGAAACAGTCTTTGTGGATGAGAATTCACTTAGGAGGTAATTTCCTACTGAGTACTGGAGAAGTGAGGAGTCTCCATAACGTCCAATGAAAAATTTTTCTCTTTTAAAAAATGATACCCAGAGAAATTGTTTTGCCAATTTCTTTCTAGATAGAGGTCACAAGGTCATAACACAGACTACCAAGAAGTTGAAAACTCCAAATTAAGACTGGCATCTGTCCTCAATTTACATTAGCAAGTTGGAAATGAGTTGTCAGACTTAACTTTTTCTTTATGTTGAATTATTTTATCAAGAATTGGTGTTCTTAGGGAAGACACACACACACACACACACACAAAAAGGGAAATTGATAGTTTTAAAGTTAAGCTCCTCTTCTGTAAGCATACACACACACTCACCCATACACACCCTCACACACATAAACATACACATACACACATACTCACACACATATATGTACACATACATATTTATACTTCATTACTAAATCCTGCAGGTAGGGGCCTATGACTTTACCATAAGTACAAATCCCCCCAAAATAATCATTTAGAGTCCAGGCACTCCTGTAATGAACTGGAATTGCAAAGCAAAGACAACAAAGAAACATGAAAACAACAATAAATAAATAAATCATTTGCAAGTAAAACAAATGTATGTCACATACAAGCATGCAGCTGTCCAGGAATATTTAATTTAGCTCCTCTGACTGGAATATAACAAATAACTTTCCGGTTTTGCTTCGTCATCTATTTCTTCTTAATGGAGACAGGAAAAATATTCTTGAAAAGCAGCTGATAATGGATAGTGACAAGTGGTTTCCTGTGGCCTAAGAACAAGCCATCAATTACTGCCTTTTAGGTTCTTTTAAATTCCAGAGGCAAAGGAAGTTCGATAATGCTGTATTGGCTACAGGATTATTGAACTAAGAGGAGGAACTGTGAGATAAAACAGGCTTTTATTTTTCCCCCTCTTCTTTTTGAATGAAGTTATAAGTATTTTCTAAATGAACACTGTAAAATTTCAGAGTCTCAACATGACTCCCTATCTCTCTTTGGACAATATATAATACAATGGTAGAAATAATAGAACTGAAGTCAAATGTGAATTTTCCCAGTAGAAGGCCAATACTGCTAATCTTATGGGAGGCCCAGGGCAAGGAATTCTAACTTTTCAACCTCTGTAGAACCTTATCCCCGTTTTAAGGAACTACTGAAAATGATTTTAGGTGTCCTGAATCTGATTTCAGAGACATGGGACAGAATCCAGGAGCTACAATGAACTCCTTGGAAATAAAGGGGGGGAGGGGATCTCCTGAAGTAAAATTCAGATGTGAGTGTTTATCTCCTATGGCCTTGGGCTTCCAACATCTTCTGTCTTTTCTTTTTCCCCTTATCACTCCATGGAGACCATTATCCCCAATGACAGCAGACATGGCCTCCAGTCTGTATTTATACTTGCCTCTGGATGATTTGCTAGAGCAAAAACAAACATCTGATAGCAGCTTCAAGCGTAGCCTCTCAAGGAGACTGTTCTTTTTGACAGGAACAAAGCAAAGCAATGCTTTCTTTGGAATAAAGAGGGGATGGAACAGGGGAGGCATGAGGTGAAAGACTGAATGGAAACCACAAAAAGAGGGCAAGAGTGAGCATCCACCTGCAGTCGTAGCCAGTCCATCTTCTGGGATGAGAGAGGCTTCATCATTCAGCCCTATACCTGAAAGTATTTCCTCAGAGAACCCACCCTAGCTAAAGTAGTACATGCCCACATGGTCATAGCCTTGATTTTCTACTGAAAGAACCTCATTTTCTTCTTTATCATGGCATTTATCACTGCCTAAAGTTCTATCATATTCTCGATGGAGATAGTCAACTCTGCAAAAATAATAATTAATGGGGTTTATTTCTAAGCAGAATATGAGTGACCTAGGCCCTGAGAGGGTGTGAACATGCCTTTCTCTGGGTGATTTGATACAGGGGTTCTTTTTATTTGATTTTGAGAGTAAGAGACAAAGTTTGGGAGTTAATGAAGAGTTGTTCTATTGGTTTGGCCCAAAAAAGTGGGAGATGTGGGGACCAGCAGTTAGCGTAATGGCTATGTCGCTGCACTCCCACGTAGTCGACCGCGGTTCGAGTCCCAGACCCGGTGGCTTAAACTCACGCCGAGCGCTTGTGCGTGTGTGCCCAAGATCCCGAGAGGAGAATGGAGGAGAAGGGATTGCAGTGTGGCCATCCCCCCGGGGGGTGATTTCTCGCTTTCTGTCTCTCTGTCTCTCTCTGTCTGTGTGGCGAGCGCACGCGCCCTATAGCAAAAACCTCTCAAATAAATAAATAAATAAATAATAAAAAAATAAAATGTGGGAGATGTGGAGGAGGGGCTTGTAGTTAATAGTTGGGTCTTAAAGTTTTTAGGTTGATGGTTGGAAAAGGAAGGTTGCTGGGATCAGAAAAGAATGTGCTTTAATACCTCACAAAAATACTATGTCTGGGGCAAGATGTAGGAAGAATCCTGTTATCAATGGATGATAATGGTCTGTTAATGTTTGTGGGAGTGACTCCTTTTAGGCTCTCTTAAAAGGATTTTGGAAAATAGGGAAAAAAGCTGTCCTCAATATAGTTCTGTGTTTCCTTGTTTATTATGTGTCTCTCTCATTATCTGTGAGGCAGAGCCTTCACTGTTTACTGTAGAGTGTTCAATGGCTAAAACTGTACTTGTACATGATAGATGCTAAATAAATGCTTATTGAGCTAATGAATGAATGAATGAAGAAGTAGATGGATGGATAAAGTCAGGGTAAAGTCAGTCTTTTGCAAGTCTGCCAGGCCTCTTTCATGGTACCCAAAGGGGCAGCATCTTAGAAACTCCTTAAACAATCAGTCTGGATTCCCTGGGATTAAAGGCATTCTTGTGACATGAGATTTTTGGTGCTAAAGCTGACAAAGTCCTGGGTAAAGTGGGATTAATTGGTCTCTCTACCTAGAGACATCTCCTGAAAGTTTCTGATAGAGTGTATGAAAAGAAAGTGAAGTCCGGGTATTTACTATCCTTTCAAGGTCACCTCAGGCTAGCTTGTCTCCCACCTGAAAGTCACTGCTCAGTTGGCCTCCTCCATCCAATTCATCTCTTCCAAGTTCTAGAATCACATCCACCCCTTGTTGGGGCTCAGGAGTGGTAGCAGCTCTGATGCTGAATTCTGAATATTTGCACATTCCTGTGGTTGCACTCCACTCTCCCATGTCTTAGTAAACAGTCCTTTTATAAATAAACCCTCCTTGAATGTTCTAAAGTTGAGTGAGCCACAGTTTCCCATAGGGAGCCCGGCTGCCTTGAGGGGAAAAAGCAAACTGTAGAAATAAGTACTGCATTATGGGTCCTCATTAAGATGCAAAGTACTTAACCTCACTAAGCTTCAGTTCCCTATTGGAGTCTGTGGCCACCTCACAGGGTTATTAAAGGTGATTAAGAACACCCCCTAAAAGCAGTTTGTTAGCATGTTAAAAGCACTTAGCAAAGTTTAGCCCCTACATGGCTGATGGCTATTTTTCTCCTTTCACATCTCTTCTTAACAGCAACAACCAAAAGGCCATCCATCTGAGAAGGGTCCCAGATGCTCACCTCTCTGAATGGAATGAGGTAATGGGCAGAAATACTCTAAATGTAAAACTTCACACATGCAGACATTGCTATTTTTTAGAGGTTTTTGCCTTAGTTAATGTGCAATCACAAGAAAGAGAGACAGAGAGAAGAGAAAGACAGAGACAGTGAGAGAGAAAGTGAGAAATCACCTCCCAGGGAGGATGACCATGTCACAATCCCTTCTCCTCCATTCTCCTCCCAGAATCTTGGGCACACATGCACACATGCCTAGTTTGAGTTTCAAGCCATGGGTTCGGGACTCAAACCATGATCAGCCATGTGCGAGTCCAGCAGTATAACCACTATGCCATCTGCTGGCCCCAGAATTGCTATTTTTAAAGGATTTTTACTTTAGAACTTTGAGTGGAGCCTGTAAGAGGTGTTTTGAGACTGAATCTAGTGGTAAGTCTGGTGTCTAATTGGGAAGAGACAAAGGAATGCGGGAAATGGTAATTTTGCAGGAATTCCTCTACCTCATACACTCCCACCACCTGTCCAGACCTGGCTGCTAAAATATATAAGAAATCAATAGGCCACAAGATGGAATCAAGAAAAAAGGTTCTTCTTTTCTAATTTAATGATGCGGTGACCTGTCTGCAGACCTCAGATGAAAATGGGCCATTGAGGAGGTCTCTGGAGGGTGCAAAATCATGGAGGCTAAATGATAAAAACAAGAAATATTCTTTTTTTTTTTTCATTAAAGGAAAAGGTACATTTTGATTCACAGTTCCTAGCAAAGTACAAGCAAAAAGATGAAAATTCCATGATGAAATAAGGCAACTTGGAAAAAACAGGGAAGTAAAGAGAGCAGAGAGCTTATTTAAAGCCAATGAAAACACACACATACACACACACACACACACACACACACACACACAAAGAGAAAATGCTTTGCACATAACTTTCTAAGAAAAATAGGAATGAGGAAGACATGTTTGGGAAACAATGCACGTCAAAATAGGCCAACCCTGTGGCATAGTGGCTAAGGGAGCTGGATCCCTCATGGCCTACCACTGTTCAAATCCTGCCTCAGCAGCTTGAAAACCACATCAGGTACATGTGTATGTGTATCCCCCAAATCCCAACAGGATGAAGGTCTGGAGGAAAAAAGGATTACAGCATGACCATGCCTCATTGGAGGAATGTTTTCTCTCTGTCTCTCTCCTCTCTATCTGTATCTGGCAAGCACATGAGTCCTCTGGTAATAAGTAAACACTTGTTCACAAAAGCTGGGTCAGATTTAAATCATGTCAGTGTGTTACTAAAGGCCCCCAACATTTCAGTCTATAGAATTTCCCTTGTTGAGAAATAGTGTATTGCAAATGTGTTAAGAGACATCTCCCTGGATTTAGGGTAAGCTTGATGTCCTTACAAGAGAGATGTTATAAATGCTTTTTGTTTATGTATTTCTTCCATGAGAGAGAGAGATGCAGAGACAGATAGAGACAAAGGGACAGGAGTGTCAATCTACTCTTAGTCTCGGCCAGCCCTGATCACATACATGTGCATGGCCAATGCACCTGGGAGGTTCCAGGACATGAACTCATGACCTTTCTCATGTGAGTCCAGTTGTGCTACTAATGCATCATCACCTTGTTCAGGTTAGGAAGATTTTGACACAAAGACCATGTAAAGACTGGAATTATGCTGCCGTGAGACAAGGAATGTCAGGAGATACGAGAAGCTGGAGGGGCAAAAAAGGATTCCCTAGAGCCATCAGTGGAGCATGGCTCACTGCTACCTCACTCTCAGACTTCTGGTCCCCAGAACTATGACAAAATACATGTCTATTGTTTTAAGTCACTAGTGTGTGGACATTTGTTTTAGTAGCCCTAAGAAATAAATACACATGTGAGAATTTTTCACAAAGTCTATGCAGCGGGAGCTCAGTAAACCCGGTTGGCTAACACATCATCGAGATGAATCTACTGCACTATAAAAACCATGGAGGTACTACTGCACTTACGTTGTGGTCTCATTTCAGAATGAAGAACCAGCACTTTGTGCTTCTTGTTTTAAATATTGCAACTAGTGCACTTGATGTGGAAGGAGCATGTCGTTTAGGATACAAAACAATCAGACTGAGATGGGTATAGTTCTAATTAAACCTGGCACTCTATGTCCAAACCGTTCATTCTAGCAGAAGTCGTTGAGTAATTACACCCAACAGGAGACTGGGAACATCAGGGAAGATACTTATATTACCCTCCTCTAGCTTAAGCAGGGCTCTAATAGGACTACACTGTGCCTCATCTTTGTAATGGTGTTGGCGCAATCCCAGACCTTGAGCTATCTACCTATCCAGGGTGGAATCCCAACTTAAAACCCCTTGGAGATCGCTATGTAGAGCTAAACCATGTGTATGAAGGTGGATGAGGGGATGAGGGAAGGACACATAAGAAATGGGAGGTCAGGGGACCAGCAGTTAGCATAATGGCTATGTCGCTGGACTCCCATTGGAGTAGAGCCCTTGGCCATTACTGATCCCAGTGAGGGTGGGCTGCCTGTGTAAGGGAGGTGAGAGTCTATTCAGAATGAGACTGACTGTTCCACTTCCGTAGTGGTTGGAGAAAGGCAGGAAGGAAGCAGAAATACAGTAGATAAAGCAATCTCCAACATGTCCCAGAGCAAACCATAGCTTGAAGTGACCAGGTTACTGTTGCGTGGAACACCCTTGCTCTGTATGATAGCACTTTGCCCAAGAAGATTTTGAATAGTTTCAGAAATGTCCTAGTGTATTTAGTGTGGCCCAAGTGCTGGTTCTGTTCGGTGGCCTCCTGCTGTTTCTTTCCCAGCTGGGGAAGCTGTAGACCCCAAGTCCAGTTCGCTCTTCTTACATTACTAAGTTGCATTAATGGCTTCATCGCTCTGCAATTCTGATTCAGTTCCAAGCTGGCCATACTTTTAGCTGACCACTGTGTCACTATTCTTCGTGTGCCCCTCTCCATGACTCTCTACCCTCCTACTGGGCCCCAAGGTGTCAGGAAATGAACTGCATAGTCAGGACCCCTCCCTCTGGTTTCTCTGGAGGTACTAAAAGAAGACAGGAGGACGGAGAAGTCCAAATAGAGTTGAAGCAGCATATCACTCTCTACTCTTCCCCTGCCAGGTAGCCTGGTGGCCCTGACACAGTGTCAGAGCTCTGCTGGTTCCTTCAGGCCTGGTACTGGAAACACCTTTGTGCTGTTACAAGGCCTTGAATGCTAGACTCTCTGTGCCCCCATCTAAAACAGTGCTTCTGACGTCTCTCCCCATATCTAAAACAGTGCTTCTACTAGACTTTCCACTAAGACCCCTGATACTGTTACCAATAATAATCATGATGTGCATATTTAATACTTTACCTAACTATAAGCACCCTCCCCCCCCCCACCACACACACACCCTGCCAATGTTTTATGAAGAGTATGATTTGGGAATAAGGGACACCCCACAAAAAGTCATGCCATGGCACTAGTTTCACGATGCTGGAGCCACAAGGAAGGCTGGTGTTTGGATCCCTGGTAGACCTGAACACGCTGGCTGCACATCTCTGTGATGCTGGGTGAGTGGGAGGTTGAAGGGACAATCATAGCATGAGATTATGTCAAGAGTATCTCACTCTATCATGAGAGAAAGAAATTTAAAAAATAAACAGAAACACCATGATTGCTCTGTTCATTGTGGATTATTTAACCTCTATGGGTTTCAGTTAATTCACCAGTGAAATGAGACCATAATGTGGACTTCATAGGGTTATGATGAAGCTGAAATGAACTTAGATCTCCCATTTCCTTTTCTTTTTCTTTCTTTTTTTTTTTTTTTTTTTTTTTTTTTTTTTGCTATAGGGTGCATGTGCTCACCAGAAAGACAGAGAGAGACAGAGAGACAGAGTGAGAAATCACCCCCCAGGGGCGATGGCCACACCGCAATCCCTTCTCCTCCATTCTCCTCTTAGGATCTTGGGCACGCACGCACACGCGCTGGGCCTGAGTTTAAACCACTGGGTCCGGGACTTGAACCGCGATTGACTACGTGGGAGTCCAGCGACATAGCCATTATGCTAACTGCTGGTCCCCCGACCTCCCATTTCTTATGTGTCCTTTCCTCATCCCCTCATCCACCTTCATACACATGGTTTAGCTCTACATAGCAATCTCCATCTGGCCTGTTCTCATGTGCAGTTTCTTAATTAGGCAGTAGGGTGGTTCTTCTCACATGTCTAGGCACGTTGCCACAAGATCTTCTTGACTGTGCTCTTTCCAGAGGAGGTCACTGAGGCAACGGTTGGGTGAAATGAGTTGATCATGTTCACCCCAAATCCCAGCAGAACTGCTGGGAGGAAGTGGGTCTCATTGCCCCCGCTCTGCTACCACCATTCTCTTGGAAGAGATCCCACCCACCACTGCATGGTTTCTGGTAGGCTCTGCTGGGTGTGAGATGTGCATGAAATGAAGATGACAGTGACAACTCTTTTGTCACCAGGGTGTGGAGGAAAGTTGGAAAAGAAACCATGGAGGAAGTAACTGTGGGCACGGAAACAGCCCCTGATGTCGTGCATGCGATGACTTGGACGGAAACAGACTCATTTCTCAAATTGATGAATTGGCATCTGGACACCCAGCTGCTGGCTGTTTACATGCTGACTGAAAACCATGCGTGACACTGGCCATGAGCGATAAACCATGGAAGCCCGTGTTAACAAGATCATGTTTGTCACTGATCCTCACAAACAGTGCCTTAGCAGGCATGGCAGACCGTGGTTAGACTAAAGGTGGCTGAGAATGATTGCAGAGTTACCATTTCAGAGGCAAAGGCAAAGTTGTAGGTGTCCCTCAAAATTCCTGGGGGAGAAAATGAATTTAGAAAGTATGAACAAAAGCAAGATAGAAAAGGAAAAAATTCTTAGTTAATATTTGCTATTGGAGACTTCACTTTTAAGATTCATGTCAGTACCACAGAAAAGGAAAACATTCATAAGCCCTCATGAACTACATAAAAGTAAATAGAGATGAAAGAAAGAATCCAAGCCACTTTCTCACCAAAGAATCTTCGGGAAGGAAATATATTTTTAACAAGTTCAAAATAGTCAATAAAAAGTGTAGAAACTACTTTGTTTACAACTTAATTTTCAAATTGAATCTATTTAATTTTAAAAAGACTGTGACTTTACAGAAAACTGGTAAATGGTGATTAATAAATAATAATTAAACTGGTAAGTGGGATTGGTTATATATTCAGCAAATGAGCCTCCTATTATTGTAACTGCTGTACCCATTTTAGCTAATAGTGAAGGCCAGAGTCATTTGTGTTCATGTCATCTACCAGACTGATAATTAAGACAGTCAAAATGAACAGATCGCCCATAACCATTCACTGGGTGAGTGTGAAACTCTACCTCATAAATAAGATCTGTTATTTTTTTCCTAATTATAAAAGAAATATATGTCCACTACCCAAAACGGAAAAACCAAGTAATGAAATTTCAGTCAATAATCACATTGTAGAGGTACTCATTGCAGAGTATGTATTTTCATATTTTTCCAGTTATATCAATAAAATAAGTAAATAAATAAATGCCACTGTATAGATACAAATAAATAATATAAAACATACATGAAAAGAATAGAAAGCTCCATAATATGATTACATTAAACATGGCCATACCATAATTTAAATTTTTATTTTAAAAATCTTTGTTTCAGAGACCAGCAGATGGTATAATGGTTATGTCACTGGACTCCCACATAGCCAACCATGGTTCAAGTCCCCTACCAAGTGGCTTCAAACTCACACTGGGTGCATGTACATGCATGCACAAAATCCCAAGAGGAGAATGGAAGAGAAGGGATTGTGGTATGGCCATCGCCCCGGGATGTGATTTCTCACTTTCTGTCTCTGTCTCTCCAGTGAGTGCACACATCCTATGGCAAAAGTCTCTCTTAAAAAAAAAACAAACTTTGTTTGATTTTATATATATAAATAAAAAATATATAAAATATATAATAAATATATAAAAATATAAATAGATTTATATTGAATAAATATAAACATATATTTGTTTATATTTATATATATAAATATATAAATATATTTATATTATAAATATATATATATATTTATATATAAATATATAAAAATATATATAAATATATATGTATATATTTATATACATAAAAAAGATTTTTAGAGAGAGAGGGTTAGGGTTTCACTGTCATGAACCTCCTACCTCGGGTTCCTGAAAGCTGAGACTGCAAGTGTGGACCACTGCACCCAGCTCTTATGGTGACCTGGGAACTGTATCCAGGTCTCCCATGTGGCCTCAGCCTACCAAGTGGCAGTATCTATCAACATACGCTATTGCAGCATACGCACTCTAGTTTCTGGTAGCATATATATTTTCAAATGTTTCACTATTATAAAATCAGTGAAATTCTCTTGCTAGTGTTTAAAATAAATTTAGTCTCTTGAGCCTCATGGGAAAAGGAGTGAAAAATTAAACAGCTAAATCTCATGCTAAACTTCTACAAATGTCACTATGTAATTTCTGATTTTATCATGCACTTTAGGATTCTGTTCTTCTGAACTCTGGTCTGGATCTAGCAAACCTTAGAACAGCAACCTGTCAATCAATAAATATTAATTAGACACCTACTAAGGGAAGACCCATGGAGAATCCCAAAGGTACTTTAAGAGAGAGGAGGAGGAATTTCTAAAAGCTAAAGAAGTAAACAGAAACCATTCAAAGAAGTCACTACAGAGCTACATCTGAAGATAGAATTTAAGAGGAAAGATCATACCTAAGAATGAAGTTTCAAAGAAAGCTTGAAACCCAAGCCAATTTGAAAAGGACAGTCCTAGTGATGGAAGTAGGACGTCTTGACTTCTACAAAAACAGCAAGGGTATCTTAGTCAATTAGCTACTGGCTCTCTTCGACAGATGACATTGCTTTGGAGTAGTCTCAATCTGATTCTTCAGTGCCATCTGGCATTTTCTGGCTAAGAATACCTCTTGCGCTGAAAAGCAAAAATGGTAGCAGTTAAAATAGTCTAGAGAAAATGGTGGCCCATGTTTACAGACATGCCTTTGCACGTAAGAGTATGTAACTACCAGACTTAATAGAAAACACATTCATTTTGGTGAGTCCGGAGGCCCCGGAATGCCTTTATCCATTAGGTGATAAAATTGCTCAGTGATTGTTGCCTTTAAGTGAAGAAGTTGAAAGAAGAATTAAATGGACCCATGAGCCATGATTTCTCTTTGGACTAAAGATTGTGTGACTGCTTACCCTTTAGTTTGACGTAGCAAATACTAGTGACAATGACATTATGGGGTTCCTTAGTTGTTGAAAACCATGTAGAACTTCCTAAAATAATACTGTAAATTAATCTATTTATCTCATCATGTAACTATGGTACCATATCTGGGATTGAAAATAGAAAATATGGGGGCTGGACAGTGGCACAGCAGTAAAACATGACATTCTGTGAGGGAAGGTTCTAGGTTCGCATCTGGAGACCTTCCTTAGGAGGCAGGGCAGGGACCAGCAGTTAGTGTAATGGCTATGTCGCTGGACTCCCACGTAGTCGACCACGGTTCGAGTCCCGGACCCGGTGGCTTAAACTCGTGTCAGGCGCGTGTGCGTGCGTGCGTGCCCAAGATCCCGAGAGGAGAATGGAAGAGAAGGGATTGCGGTGTGACCATCCCCCCTGGGGGATGATTTCTCGCTTTCTATCTCTATGTCTCTCTCTGTCTGTCTGGCGAGCACACGCGCCCTATAGCAAAAACCTCTCAAAAAAAAAAAAAGTTACTGAAAATTTCTAAATTAAAACTAGGATGCACAGAGATAAGATGCAATTACTTTAGTATACACACTAGAAACATCAAGGACCAGATGGATGAATAAGGTACTGAAGAGTTAGTCATTGTCTTGCTTCCATCATGCTCTTAAAAAATAATCTGCCCACATTTATAGGTTTGGCTAAGGAACATGACCAAATTATTGTGCTCTTACCAATAGATTCATCTTCTAGGAGGCAACTCTATGGGCAATGATGGGCATGACTCATTCTTGGTCAATCAGATTCTCTCTTACAGGAAACTGAATTTGGTGCATTGAGAAATTGGTTCAGTTCCCATTGGTAGCCAAGACCTTGTCATGTCAACTTGAGGCTGGTGGCTATATCGAACCATAGGCAAGCAGAGAACCCAGTGTATGTGGAATAATAACTGAAGATTTTCCTGCCATGCAGCCTGGCAGAAAGGCTTCTAAATGATATTTTAGTTCTTATAGAAACCAACAGCCCCCTAACACCTTGTTTCTCATCAGTATATAAAGAGAGGGTTGAATAACCACAGTCCTTAACATGGTGCTGAAGGGCCTAAATCATAGTGCAGAAGCACTTAGTCATAGTAGCTCAATTTATGGAACCTAATGGGCCCATGTGTTTGGCTTGAGTATCTGTTTAATTAAATATCCATAATCTTCTTTAGTGCCTTGTCCTTGAGCAAAATGAATCTCTATAGCTTTTCAGTGAGTATGTATCATATGAATATGTATTATAACTAGATCCAAATGGAACCACTGTGGTTTCCTCCTAAAATGTAGGGCTCCTTGGAAGCATCCTGAGGTTGTTTTATGGCAATGTGAATACTATAGGTACTGAAGTTTTTGTCGCCACAAGATTTTCAGGGGATTTTTGTCCTGTTCCTTATAATGGATAGATAAATTTTCATGCAATGATCACTCTACACATTCACATAGCCTCAACAAACATTAATCATAACTAAGACATCCTGGTGACTGTAATGAGACAACTCTGTCATAAAGTGGTCAACAAAATGATATAGGAAGGCATGTGGTTAATGACTGACCCACTGCAACTGAAGGTATTTTTATCCAGTACTCAAATTCTTCAAGAGGTCCTAATATAAATTCTGTGCTGACTTGCTCCAGAAAAGTCTTCCCTGTCCCTCCCCCCCATTTCTTCCCCACCTTAATCCATTCAAATTCATCTGGCCTTGACGCCGTTTTGAAATCCCTCACTTGGCCTACTGGATATACGTTTATGATTGAATATACCTACTATAGCATGACAGCATTTCTGAAACATTCATTGATTTTTTTTTTCCCATCTGGTATTTGCCCTCTCACTCCCCTTTTATCCTCCTCTCATAACTGTTCTCACTCCTGTTCAAGCAGATAGTCTCTTCTAGATCCATCGCATTAAGGAAGGCTAGAAGATAGAAACAGTATATTAGTTTAGCTTCTATATTTTGTAAAACCTCAACTAATTGGGAAAATCACACCAAAATACCTCCACTGAGAGAACTTTTATAGAGGCAAAAAGCCTATAGGTTTCTCAAGAAGGGGAGACTCCATATCACTCCAATTCAGGCCTCCAAAGAGATCATTGGGCTTCAGAGAGGAACAGTACTCAAAGTCTTGAATTTTCTCTCTGTACAAATAACCACAGCAAAGATCTGTTAGATTTCAAGGACAATGAAACATTCCTCTTATGGGTAGACTGACTTCTGTCCACATTTGGGGCTCCATGATTTTAGTATGGAAGACCATAGCAGCAACTGAGATTAAACTTTCTGCTAACCTGATAGGAATAGAGTTTTAGGTTAGAATTAGGATAATGGAAAGGAAATAAGTGAAGTAGAAAACACATTTTAAAGACTGAACCTTTTGCTTGCAATATCTGTGTTCTACAGCCTTGATGTAGTTTCAACTGCCTGAATGGAATTGCTTTGTCTAAGTTCTCCTACACTCTGAAGCATGAGTTCCCTGTGTGCTGGAAACCCTGTTGGCAAGAATACTCTGCCCCTTGCATAAAAAACCACGTTCCTTTTTAGAAACTGCTCTTTTTTTTTTTTTCTTTTTTGAGAGAATTTTGCTATAGGGCACGTGCACTCGCCAGACAGAGAGAGACATAGAGACAGAAAGCGAGAAATCACCCCCCGGGGGGGATGGTCACGCTGCAATCCCTTCTCCTCCATTCTCCTCTCGGGATCTTGGGCACACACGCACACACGCCCGGCGTGAGTTTTAAGCCACCGGGTCCGAGACACGAACCGCGGTCGACTACGTGGGAGTCCAGCGACATAGCCATTACGCTAACTGCTGGCTCCCAAGAAACTGCTCATTTAATATCTACGGCACATGACTTTAGGGTCAATGACAGCAGATATTTGAGTGGGATTAGTAATGTAGGCTGTTTTTAACCACTTATCACAAATATGTAGAAGAAGGTTTGTAGTCCTTGTTATTGTCTACTTTTCTTTCATTTCTTTACTTCCATTTAAGTCTTTCTTCTTTTTTCTCCTTAGCTTCCTTTTAAAGTTTCTTTCGTTCTTCCTTCCATGAGAAAAAGAGATGAAGAAAAACAGAGAAAAGGAGACAGGCACCCGTAATAGGGTCTTCATGCCACAGTCCACTCGCATTCTCAACTGGCTTGGAAAGCAGGCAGGCACACAAGTGCCTGGTGTGCTCAGAGAGGTCCCAGTACAGGAACCCAGGACTCTTGCCATGTGGGTCTATTTGTATTAGCACAGTGCCACCACCTGGATTCTCTTTTTTCCTTTCTTAATAAGAGCCTATTTCTGTTTTTAGATGTGCTATGTTAAGCAGTAGGAATATAGATAAGAGGTAAGCAGATTTTCAACCAGAAAATACCCTGCGGATGAGCACGAATCTGGTACAAGATAGTGGAATGAGCAGATGAGTATGTCACCACCTCTGCAGAAAGTCCACTAAAATGACAGTGTTGGAGTGCAAAAAGAAATAAATCTGTAACAATAAAGAATTTGGGAGGTGGAACCAGCAGTTGGTGTAATAGCTATGTCGCTGGACTCCCATGTGGTCGACTGCATTTCAAGGCCCGGACCTGGTGGCTTAAGCTCATGCCAGGCACATATATGTGCGTGCCCAAATCCCAAGAGGAGAATGGAGGAGAAGGGATTGCAACATGGTCATCCCCCCAGGGGGTGATTTCTCGCTTTCTGTCTCTCTCTTCTTTCTGGCAAGCACATGCGCTCTATAGCAAAAACGTCTCCCCTCCCTCCCCACCAAAAAAAATAATTTGGGAGGAAAGGTCCTTTGCAGAAAAGACTTTAACACATTTCTTGAATTTGGAAGCATATGGAAACATGTTAATGGATGAAATAGAAGAGAGGAAACTCAAGCCCAAATATGAGTATAAAGAGAACTTCAGGGGAAAGGTTGCTCCTCACATTTAGGCTTGGGGTTATTGGTTTTCCACCCACATAGAATAGAGAGCACCAGGTTTCGATCTCCTACAGAGGAAGGAGAATAACCAGAGACTCTGTTCTAAAATAAGTGAATGAACTAGCTGAGAGGAGTTTGTATTTTAGTGTTGGTCTAAGAATAAAGTTCTCCTTGTTCTGGCATTTGGTGGGAAGAGATGAAGAAGAATGCCTAATCTAAGACTGGCTCCCCACACATACATTCTAAAGCAAAGTCTGCCAGTTAACCTTGTGCATTATCCTAGAGTCCTTTGTCTTTGCTCCCATTCAGGGGAAGTGACTATTAAAACATCATCAATCCCAATTAGGAAATCTACATTAGATAGCTTTTATTATGAAACTAATCCTTCATTCATCAATAGGAATGCACAAACAAGGTCACCAGACACTTGAGGACAATCATCAGTACAAAATATAAAAGAATAAAACATCCAAAGTCTCAAAAGCATGGAGTAATTCAAGAACTAAAAGAGATTTTTAAAACTATTTAACAAGTATCTTTAAAGAGAGTTGAGAAGGTACAGTATTCATAAAACAAAAATAGTACAATTGAGAAAGGAACTACCAGAGAACATGAAAGAATTTCTATAAATTAAAAATAAATCTAAAATATGAAATTCAAAGGGAAGGATTGACTATAAAACAAGCAGTCTCCAAATACTTTCCTGAGCTTAAAACAAATGGGAAAGAGATGGCAAATTTGAGAGATAAAGGTAAAATTTTAAGAGGATTAATACAGAAAATCCATCAGTTGGCCAAGAGAAATCTCAGAAAAGGGAAATAAAAAATTATGGGAGAAGTTTAAAAAAAAATAGCACTTTTTTTTTCACATTTGATGAGTCTAAAAAGTACTGAGCAAAATGAATGGAAATAACTACACTGCTAGCACATCCTCTCAAAATTTCAGAACACCAAAGATAAAGAAAAACAAACATAAAAGCTTCCAAAGAAAAATGCAGTGAACCTTCCAGCTTTTCATTAGTCACATGAGTCAGAAGATAATAAATCAATATGTTCAAAGTTCTAAGAGAAAAATTATTTTGAACCTAAAATTCTAGGCCCAGTCAAACTATCACTATGGTGTAAGATGCCCAAGATCCTGACATACAAATACCCACTTTTATACATCAGACTTTCTGTCGAAGGAAGTCTTCTGAGTCTATATGCCAGGAAAGCTAAGGAGAAAACCAAAAAGATGATGTGGAATCTGGGGATGGCCCTTAATCTAGGAGGTCACTAAAGAGATGCCCAAGGATAATGACTACGTAGCAGGTCTGGACAACAACAGTCCAGGTTAGGGCATTTTGAGAGAGACTCTATTGTGGGGGACCATGAGGAGGATAAAAGGATTCTATACAGAAGTTAACATTATTGAAAGGCTGGATATATGGGTGGAGACCTAATGGAAAAAGAAAGAAAGGGTGGAGGGGAACTCCAGTTAGAAGAACCTGGTAAATGTAATTTTTTAGGGACCAACAGGCAAAGCAGTGGTCAAGGTACTGGATTCCCACATGGCCGACCGTGGTTAGAGTCCAGACTGGCAACATGAAACACACTGGGCATGTGTGTGTGCATGCTCAAAATACCAAAAGAAGAGTAGAGAAGAAGGAATTGCTGCATGACCATCTCCCCTGGGGGATAAATTCTCACTTTCTCTCTCTGTCTCTCTCTAAGGCAAAAATCTCTCAAAAAATCTAATAAATAAATATTTAAAAAATAATTCAGGGTCCAAAGATAAAAAGAATAAAAACATGACTTGACTTTGAGCCACTGATAAAATATGAGAACAGAAAATCTATGCACCATTGGAAGTAGTGACAGTCTGCTTCAAGTAGCTCTAGAATTATAACATGAGACCTGTAGAACAGGAAGTGTATCACTGGCTCCTTCTCAGCACTGCAGTCAACATTTATATAGTCTTAATGTTAACGCAGTGTATTAGTTTTTCCAGTTGCAAAATCCAAAAAAAGAGAAAGCACAGGAAATTAATTACGATAGTAGAATAGAATTTAGAAAGTATTAACTTTGGGACCAGCAGGTGGCAAGGTGGTTAAGGTGCTGGACTCCCACATGGCCCAGACCCGGTAGCTTGAAAATCATGGCAGACATGTGTGCATATGTGCCCAAATCCCAGGAGGAGAATGAAAGAGAAGGGACTGTGGCATAGCCATCCTCCCTGGGAGGTAATTTCTCACTTTCCCTCTCACTGTCTTTGAGGTGAACACACGCACCCTGTGTTAAAAGCTTTAAAAAAAAAATAGAAAAAAGTTATCAACTTTGAGGACTAGCAGTTAGCGTAATGGCTATGTCACTGGACTCTCATGTTGTCGACCATGGTTCAAGTCCTGGACCCAGTGGCTTAAACTCATGCCAGGCGCATGTGCGTGTGTGCCCAAGACCCCAAGAGGAGAAGGGATTGTGGTGTGGCCATCCCCCCCTGGGTAGTGATTTCTCACTTTCTGTCTCTCTGTCTCCGTCTTTCTGGCAAGCGCACACGCCCTATAGCAAGAAAAAGAAAAAAAAAAAAACCTCTAAAATAAAAATTTATCAACTTTGACAAAGAAAAAGTACAACTACAGCTGACTAAAGATGGGATGTAGAGGGATGAGAGATAGAGAAAAGAGTAGGGCATCAAGATTTTACACATGTTGAATCAAGAGATAAAGCCTATGGAATAATTAGGCCTCCGTGGTGCAGTCAACTGCATATGAAACCACACAGCTGGAAGACACATGACAGCTAAGGTTTGAGTTCCCAGCCACTTGGCCTGAAAAATAAACCAGCATGTGCACACATGCCCATCTTGGTAGGCTAGAGGTTTGGAGAAAGAGATAACAGCAGGGACTAAGCCCTATGAAGGGTACTTCTGTCTTTTGCTCATGTTCTCTTTATACATTCATATGCTCTATCATAATTTTTTTTAAAAGCTTATAAAAAAAAACAGCAGATGGCTTAATGGTTACGTTGCTGGACTTTACATAGTTGACTGTGGTTCGAGTCCTGGACCCAACAGCTTAAGACTTATGCTGGGCATCTGTGCATGTGTGCCCAAAATCCAGAGAGGAGAATGGAGAAGAAGGAATTGCAGCATGGGTATCCCCCCAGGGGCGATTTCTCGCTTTCTCTCTGTCTGTCTCTGACTCTCTGGCAAGTGCACGCACCCTATAGCAAAAATCTCTATTAAAAAAAAATCTATAGAATAAGAAGTGGAGATTTATTATTAATATTTATTTTTACAAAGGTAACTGATAAAAGGCTTAAAAATAAAAATATAGCCATCAAAAATTAAAAGGTAGGGAGAAAAAGGAGGTGTGAAACATTTACAGATAAGATAAATTCTCATCTCTCATAACTGTGGTCAATAGATCTCATCAAAAGGACTAGTTCAGGAACCAGCAGTTAGCGTAATGGCTATGTTGCTGAACTCCCACGTAGTCAACCGCGGTTCACGTCCCGGACCCGGTGGCTTAGAACTCACGCCGGGCGCATGTGCATGCATGCCCAAGATCCCGAGAGGAGAATGGAGGAGAAGGGATTGCGGCGTGACCATCCCCCCTGGGGGGTGATTTCTCGCTTTCTGTCTCTATGTCTCTCTCTGTCTGTCTGGCGAGTGTACACGCCCTATAGCGAAAACCTCTCCAAAAAAAAAATCCCTCTCTTCTAAAAAGGACTAGTTCGAGTTCTTTATTGCAAACAACAGAACTCAGTATGACTAGTTTAAACAGAAACTACATTTCTTATAGGGTACTGGGGAGTTCACAGAATCCCCTCGAGACTCATGAAAACAGCTAAGCATTTTCACACAATGCCATGCCCAGTCACAGTGCTGAAGCAACCATAGAAGTGATGACCTTAGACCTGCAGAGAAGAAAAGCAAATGTCAGCAACTTAGATGGCTTTGTACTGAGCAGCTCTACACTGGACGCTCTGGAGAAATTCCTCTATCACACGCCAGCACAGGCCCAGCCCCAGCAGCCCCTCCAAAGACTCTCAGTCAGGATAGCAGAAGATCCTCTACTGGTATCTCCAAGCAACGCGTGCTTCAAGTCACAGTAGAAGTGTTGCTACTGCAGTCCCCAAAATAGTGAATTTCCTGCAGGTGAGCTCCTCCTCTGCTCCCTTCTGTGCCATAGCCTGAGTGGCAGTAGCTGGGAACAGAGGTTATGTTGCAACCTTATTATCTTCCAGCAGGGGAAGCTGGAGAATGAGGTTTGGTGTCTACCTTAGGGAAATGTGACCCTTAACGTAACAGAAGACACTCTCGATAGAAAGAGGATATTCGAAAATATATTGTGCGTCAGATACCTCGTAAATCCCCACCATACTCTAGCATTTATTCACCAGAAAAATTAAAAAGAGAAATGAGCAAAAATGGTTGCCTCTGCATAGTGGGACTCAGGTGAGGAGGGTTGCATTATAACCTACTTACTATTTTATTTGATGTGTGCATGTGTTACTTGACATAAAACACTTAACCATGATATGGACTTAAAAGTACCAAAAATACCACCAGCCTCACCTGCCATACATAAATTCTTATTTGAAGAAAATAAAAAGGCATGGTTAAGGGAGTTGTATTCCACATGGATGACCGTGATTTGAATCCCAGCCCCAGTGACTCGAAAGACACTAGATATGTGTGTGTACATGCCATAAATCCCAATGAGACAGAGAAATTGAGAAAAAGGGACCACAGCATAGTCACACCCCAATGGGGAGTGCTTTTCCTCCCTTTCTTCCTCTCACTGTCTCCCTGAAAAGTGCATGTGATCTCTGGCAATTAAAAAAAAAAGTTTTCTTCTATTGCTGTTTACACATTGGCCAGATGCAGATTGCTACTGAACTTGCTGGAAACATTTTCTTTTGCTATAAATAGGGATTCTTTTCTATTTACAGGTAGAAACTTTTTTTTTATATACTCTGTTGTCTTGAAGGAAATATAGGTGAGTGTACAACCTCCGGGCAAATGGTGTTAAAGCTTAGGAAGTTCTTTTGTGATGCAGCAGTTTGTCAAGGTACGGTAAGAATTTGAACGGCCAAGAATAAGTTCCTGAGCTCAGCAAGCCCAGTTCTGCGGAAAACTGTCTCTTCTTTCAAAAGCAAATGTAGGCACTACTTTCTGCTTCCCGGCAGTTCCCCAATCTGTTTCCTATATTCTGCCTAAAAAATAAACTAATACTACCCAGTTTTCTTCCCTTTCTCTGCTTTGTTGCTCATAAGGACCACAAAAGCATAAGGGCCAGCCTTTACATTTGCATATCATTGGCCAGGCAACTTTTTTTTTTATTATTTCATCCTATTATTATTTATGTGATTGCATTTACTGAGCACCTGTTATGTACAAAGCATTGTGCTAAGCATAGGAATGCAACAATGAACAGTACAAGTCACCTCTTCACGTACTGCAGTTGGGTAGTACAGCGTAGTGGTTAAGTCCAAGAGTTTGAGATGCACATTCACAGCTTCAAGTCCCTCAACACCATTGACTGGTTATGGACTCTAAGCCTCTTACGTTACTTCTCTGCCACTCAACGCCCACATTATGAAATAAGAACATTATTTATCGCATGGAATTGTTGCGAGAATCAAATGACATGTATACGTAAACACTTGAGACGTAGTGTTTCAATAGGGGCAATGAACAGACATAGGCAATTACGACAGAATTCTACAGCAACAAACACTAGAAGAGCTGTAAAAGGAGCCCACAAGAGGCCACCTATTTTTGCATGAGTAAGTCAAAGAATGATTCCCATAGGCAGTAAGATCGAAGCTAAGAACAAATAAATGAATAGGATTATTAGCTGAGAAAAGGAAGAGGAAGAGTATTCCAACTGGAGGGAATAAGGCCAACCAATTTGTTTTTTTAAGTATAGAACTTCCAATTATGTTCAGTGTGGTGCATTGTGGAACATGAATCAAAGAGTAGTCAGAGAGGAAGGCAGAAGCCAAATTCGGGATTTGTAGATATTTCAAAAGCTTAAGACCTGTTAAAGTGCTTTCAACAAGGAAGTGTTAAACAGATATACTAGTAGAAATAACATTCTGGCTGCAAGGTGAGGTACTCATAGTAAAGGAAAGACCAGGAACAAAAAGATACATTGGAAACTGAGGGTGATCTAGAAAGATCACTGTTGGTATAGATTGTAGTGGTGGGGACATAGAGGTGGCAGACAGAAGTCTGGGCAAAAGAGTTAGTGTGAGTGGAACAGAATACAAAGGGGTCAAGGATGGTTATGTTGAATGGATGGATGATGACATTTTCACTGAGGTAGAGAACATAGTAAGAGAAACGTACAAGAGGACTTAAAGAATGTTCATGGAAAAAGGAAATAAAGGGCCAGCAGATGGTGTAGCAGTTATGTTGTTGGGTTCCCACATGGCCAACAGTGGTTTGAGTCCTGTACCTGGTGGCTTAAAATCACACTGGATGCATGGGTGTGCATGCCCAAGATCTCAGGAGTTGAATCCAGGAGAAGGGATTGCAGCATGACCATCCCCCTGGGGGTGATTTCTCACTTTTCTTCTCACTGTCTCTATCTCTCTCTCTCTCTCTCTCTCTCTCTGGTGAGCACACATGCCCTAAGGCAAAAACTAATCAAAAAATGAAATTAAAATATGAGTTTATAAATCCATGCACAATTGCTTCATTATAATATGCATTTTCCATGACATTTTTGAAGACCCCTTACATTTTGGGGTAAAATCAACGTAGTTAACTTCGTGCATGTTGAGTTTGAGATGCCAGTAGGCTATCCAAGTGAAGATACTCAGTAGAAATTGGAAATATGTCTGAAGCCCAAGAGACATTTGGGTTGAAAAGAAGGTAGAGATACCTTAACAGGATTTCCTACAGAGATATTTCTTTTCCTTATTGAGAAAAGTTGCCAATAGCTGCGTGTTCCTGGGACATGAAAACCATCTTAAAGTAGATCTTCCCTGCTCAGTGAAGACTATTTTTGTTGGCTCTCATCTAAGTTAGGGAAATGTGGGCCTCACTGTCTTCTTACAGGTACACAATAAGTTCCTTGCATTGTAACTATCTCTTAAAAGTTGCCTATGTTGGTGGGAACCAGCAGTTAGCGTAATGGCTATGTCGCTGGACTCCCACGTAGTCGACCGTGGTTCGCGTCTCGGACTCGGTGGCTTACAACTCACGCCGGGCGTGTGTGCGTGCGTGCCCAAGATCCTGAGAGGAGAATGGAGGAGAAGGGATTGCGGCGTGACCATCCCCCCTGGGGGGTGATTTCTCGATTTCTGTCTCTATGTCTCTCTCTGTCTGTCTGGCGAGCGCACGCGCCCTATAGCGAAAAACCTCTCAAAAAAAAAAAAAAAAAAAGTTGCCTATGTTGGGACCAGCAAATGGCATAATGGTTACATCCCTGACTCCCATGTAGTAGACCATGGCTCAAGTCCCAAACAAAGTGGCTTAAAACTCACGCTGTATGTGTGTGTGTGTGTGTGTGTTTGTGTGTGTGTGCATGCCAAAATCCCAAAAGGAGAATAGAGGAGAAAGAATTGCAGAATGGCACCCCCCCAGGAGGTGATTTCTTGATTTCTGTCTCTGTAACTCTCTCTCCAGTGAGTGCATGCACCCTATAACAAATATCTCTCTTAAAAAAAAAAAAAACTGCCTCTGCCATTCAAAAGAATAACTGCTTTGATAGGAAAGAATGTGTAACAGGATAAGCTAGGTTCTGCTGTGCTAGCAAATGGCTTGAAAAAATTCAGTGGCTTTGACAACAAGGCTTCTTCTCACTCTTGTCACATGTCCATGATAGGTCAGTGAAGGACTCTGTACATTGAAGTCTCTCAAGTACCTATGACAGAGTAGCCATATTCCTAGCCTTGTCACTGCCTACCAGAAGGAAAAGAGTTCTGGAGAATCTAGAACCAGCAATGACAGGCCCTTGCTAGAAGTGACCCGCTTCACATCTGCTCACAGCTGTTGGTCAGAACTAGCCATATAGCCTCACCCACTCAGAAGAGGGTTGGAAAGTACAATAACATCATATGCCTTGGAAGTGGAAAGCTGGAAATTCCTGGTAATGGTATACATGACTAGCACAGAGAGGACTGTAAACCTAGAACCTATCCTCACTCAGCGTTCACAAAACCAGCCTAGAAAGTAGCCATGTACATGAACCGAATTTTAATACCTTTCAATGTTAGGAATAAGGAGAGAAGGACCACGTGCTCTCTTTCTGGAGCATAAACATATGGCTCTGCCTTCACTCCAAGGTCTTCTGGAAGAACACTCCCATCACGGCTCTTGGTACTGCCGCTGGCATCATGCTGTGGACCAGCTGATCTCTCCCATAGGTGTCACTTCTTCTCATGCAGCCCCATCTTCTACTGGACGCTCAGTGGCCACCACATTCCTGAATAACATCACTTCCTCTCAAGGGAAGACTCAAAAGCTTTTGTGTATCCATATGGACTCTCATGTCATCAAAGATGCTTCAGTTTCCAGCTGCTCTGGTCCACTATGGCTTTTAACGTAAGGAGATTAACATTCATTTTTTTTTCCTACTGCTATGACCCTGGGACTCTGAGCAAATGGAATGACTTTGAAATATGCAGCCTTTGCCCAATTTTGATGAGACCTCCTTCCTTGAAAATCACCCAAAGAGGGGTCAGCAGATGGTGAAGCAGTTACATCACAAGACTCCCACATGGCCAACTGCCAAATGGTAATTCGAATCCTAGATCTGGTTCCTTGAAGCCCATGCCAGGCATGTGTGTGTGTGAGTGCCCAATATCTCAGGAGGAGAATGGAGGAGAAGGGATTGTGGCATGGCCAAAGTGATTTCTCACGTTCCCTTTCACTGTTTCTCTCTGTGTCTCTCTCTCTAGAGAGCATATGTGCCCTAAGGCAAAAACCTTTAAAAAACTTTTTTAAAAAAGCAAAGAACCCTAAGAAGTGGGAAATTCACTCTCAGAAAGTTGCTATCCTCAGAGACAATACTTTAGCTAATACTAGTGGTCACTGTAAAGATGAGGATTTGGCCCACTGTCCACACTTCATATGTAATTCACCAAATTCAGCCTCTGTTCAGCAAACAACATTCATCAAGCCAACAGAAACTAAAACAGGGCCAGGCCATACTGGACCCCTCCCCTTCAGGAGGCCTGCTGGCTCTCTGAAGTCCTAGGACTCATAAAGCTGAGGGGAACTGACACCAAGCTGGGGAATTAAAGAATGGGGATGGAAATGACCTGTAGCTTTTTTGCACCAATGTGTGGTGCCCATGCACTGCTATCTGGAGACTGACTGGGGGAGTACGTTGTTTGAACCTAGATTATGTAGTGAGTACTCCGATATGTAAATGATAGTTGATTTCATGGATGTATATGAGACTACAACAAAGGTATATAGAGAAAGAGATGGTCCAGGACCTAAGTACCAATAACTTCATGGTGAGGGAGACAAAGAAAGAAAGATATCAGAGACAGAAATGCTCACAGAGGTAGAAGAAACAAAGTATGATCTTGGAAGCCAAGGGAAGAAAATATTTCAAGAGAGTCTAATTGATCCACCTATGTTCCTGAAAAGTCACTTAAGGTATGAACAGTGGTTTAATAACTGAGATGGTGCTGGACCCAGCCAGGGACATTTCACTGGAAGCGTGGGGATAGGCATTATATAACAGGACATGGAGGGTAACAAGGATAAAGGAAAGATGTCAATGAAACCAACATCCTATATATCACCTCCAACTGTCTCATCAATCCTGTAAGTCAAGTATTGTTTTACTCCACTTTAGTAGGAAATGAGAGTTGCCCAAGATAGTCCAGCTGGGAGATGACAGAGCTAAGACTTAAATATAAGACTGAATGATGGAAAAACAAGGTCCTCCCCGTACACCACTGCCTCCCTTGCACCTTAACCATCTTGTGTGTCTCTGCCAACATGTGCCACGGCAAATGCTGGAAGAGGCTCTTCAAATTTCTTCTATAAAAATGCACTAAGCAAAAAGATAGGGGCATTATGCACTTCATCTGTTAACCAGGCAAATGGAGTTAGATGAAAACCTGGGGGGAAAAAAAAAGCAGCAGCTCTCATCTTCTCTTCATGGCAACATGTGTTTGTTTCTGTGGGCCCTGTTCAGAAGAGCCAATTGCATATCTCAGAATCTTTGGACTCAGATACCCCTTTGCTGTAACGCAAAGATGCCGAACTGCCAAAAGCATGTTACAGGCTGTGCCTCTTTGAAGAACCAGCTTGAACTGATTGTTCTTCAGCTTTTCACATAAATTATAGAACATGAGGCCCACAGCTTTGCCCAAAGTTGTCAACAGGTTTTAATTGTCTCTGCTTTTCCGTACACACAGATGGCTTCGTTAAGCTACTCTGAGCAGACCTCTGCTGTCTTCACTAAGAAAAATCAGACACAACAAATGAAAAGCCATTTAAAAAGAAAAATTATAATAAAATAAAGTTCAGTGTTACTGTTGTTATTTTTTCCTGAAGATAAATGCTATATAAAGAGAAAATAATAAAGATGACTGTGCAGAAATAGAGGCAAGGTAAGAAAAATCACAATGAAAATGGGAACTTTTAAGGGTAGGTACAGAAACTACCAAGAAAAATAAGTAGGAGTATTTGAAAAGGACCAAAGTTCTTTTTGACTGGTGACATCTATGATGAACCCTCCCCCCCATTTTCAAGTTTCTTTCTCTAGGTTCATTCAGAGTACTACAAGTGACCCAACAATTTCCCTAAAGGAATCTGTCCTCAGAAAACAACAGGACCAGTTTGTAGAGTTACATAAAAAGATTGCATTACAGTATTGTTTATAATAGCAAAGATTTGGAAGCAAACTAATTTGTTTAGTGTTGTTTACATAGCAAAACACTATATACCCACTAATGTTAATAATGATACCAGCCTAAAAATGTAGAAAGTCAAAGGGTATAGAATTCAAAGGGTACAGGCATCTTACATGTTGAAAGCATTGCTAATTTTCACTCCATAATGGTTGTACCAAATTACATTCCCACCAACAATGCATGGAAAAACCTATTCCTCTACATTCTAGCCAATGTAGGATGATTTACCAACATAATAGGTAAAATAGGTCATTTTAAAAAGGTTTTAAAATTAAAATATTAGTTACTCTTTCTCTTATAAGTATGACTGAGTATCATTTTGTTTGAGAACCGTCATTTGTAATTTCTTTACTGTGAATCATCCTTTTAGGTTTTCCCCTTTCTTGCTGGGTTGATGGTCTTATTGATTTATAAAGGACATGTGTGTTTGTATTTATGTATATGTAATTGGCCGTTATCCTGTTAAACTTTTTGTGATGTGTTTGATTTGTGAAAAAATTTTTAATCTTGGGCTAGCAGGTGGCATGGTGGTGAAGGCACTGGACTCCCACATGGCTGACCATGGTTTGAGTCCTGGACCTCGGGGCTTACTTTCTCACTTTCCCTCTCTCGCTCTTTCTCTCTTTGTCTCTCCAGTGAGTATGCATGCTCTGTAGCAAATTAAAAAATAATAGTAATTATAGATAAAACTAAATAGTTCTTTTAAAAAGTAAATGAAATTTATTAATCTTTTCTCTGATGCTTCTATTTATTTGGAGAAAGGATTTCCTTTTTAAAATTTTCTGAATCCTATATACTATTTTTAGAATTATTTTATTTAATTTTACTTATTACCATATTTTTAAAATTTGATTAGAGAGAGACAGAGAGTGAGGAAAAGTGAGAAAGCAAGCCACCAGGTCCAGGACTCAAACTGTGGTTGGCCATATGGGAGTCCAGCACTTCACCCACTACACCACCTGCTGGTTCCTGAATCCAATATATTTTTTATTATGATTTATGGTTTATATATATTCAATGAACTCTGTTGGGTGTAATATGGTTTTTCAAAACATGCATATAATGTATAATAAAAGATGTACACATATGCACCTTGTTCAACATTGATCATTACATTATGATGTGCACATTTGATGATAGTTCTATGAGGTTTTTCAGTGGCGGAGGCATATGTATTAAATTATCTACATTTTTTACTCTGCGGTCATACACTGTTTCATAGTCTATTTCTCTTATTTATATGTATTCTTGTGCCTTTTGAAATTTTTCTCAAAAAACCCTCTACAGATCCCCTGCCCATACAGTTTCTGTTACCTACCATTATTCTATCTATTTCTATGCTTTCAAATTTCAGCTTCTGCAAGAGTATAGATACTTGGTGTATGTTCCCACCATATGTGGGGACACATAGTATTGGCTTTTCATAGCCTGGCTTATTTCACTTAACATTATACTTTCTAGGTTCATCCACTTTGTGTCAATGGCAGGGTTTGGTGTTCTTTGTGACTGAGAAGTACTCCATTGGGTACCATGTTTCCCAGTCCACTCATTCATTTTGGTGCACTTAGGTAGATACTATGTCTTAACTGTCATGAATAATGCTACAATAAGCATAGACGTGCAAATATTTTTTTTTTTGACAGAGTGATTTCCTGTTCCTTAGATATATACCCAGTAGTGGGATTGCTGGATCATATGGCAATTCCATTTTTAGATGATTTTTAGGAAACTCAATACTATTTTTCACAGTGTTTGTGCTAATTTACATTCCTACCAGCAGTGCACAAGTGTTCTTTTTTCTTAACAACTTTGCTAGCACTTGTTATTCTTTGCTTTTTTTCTTTTATCATAGCCATTCTAACTGGGGTTAGATGATACTGCATTATGGTTTTGATTTGTATGTTCCTTATGATAAGACATGTTGAACATTTCTTCACATTCTCTTTAGCCATTTGTATGTCTTCCTTGGTGATTTGTCTGTTCACATCAATTGCTTATTTTCTATTTTAGTAAATTATTCTTTTTTTTTTTTGTGTGTGTGTGTGTGTGTGTGTGGGTGGGTGTGTATGTAAGCTTTTTGAGTTTCTAATACTTTATCATTGTTAATCCCTTAGCTAATGTATAGTTTGTAAATATTTTGTCCCATTCTGTGGGTTATCTCTTTATTTATTATTTCCTTTACTGCAGAGATTTTTATCTTGATGCAGTTCCTCTTTATATATGTATACACACACACACACACACACACATATATATATGTACACATACATGTATATGAACTTCCACAGCTTCTTTTTCTTGAAGTAAGCATCAGTGAAGTGTTTTGAGATTTTTACTTTGCTAATATCAATTTTATTTTTCTTTCTTTTGAGAGATTTTTGCATGCACTCACTGGAGAGACAGAGAGAGACAGAAAACAAGAACTCACCCTCTAGGGAGAATGGCCATGCCTCAATCTCCATTCTCCTCTCAGGATCTTGGGCATGATCGGACACACACCTGGCATGAGTTTTAAGCTACCAGATCTGGAACTCGAACTGCAGTGGACTACGTGGGAGTCCAGCAGTGTAACCATTATGCCATCTGCTGCTCTTGCTAATATCAATTTTCATGGAGGTGGCGATAACCAATTTCTGATGTGTTCTATGCAGTGAAACTCAATTGAAGACCAGAGATCCAATCACAAGTAGAAAGCTACTGCTCAGTTGCTTCAGGAAAACCACTCTCTTGCCCCTGTGGTGTCCAGTGAGAATGATTAGAATGGCCTCAGGAGTAATGATGCTAGCTCGCATCTTTCTCACATACTGATTGAAGGATTTTTTTTCCCCCATGGCTCAACAGCTTTCGAAGCACATCTTCAGTGGGGCAATACGTAGGCATTTTGCAAAGTTTAACCACCCAGATACCACCATTCTTGTCTCCACCAACTGGTTTTGGGACAGTGGCAAGAACCTTTTCTTTCTTTTTCTTTTCAGTCCTGGATTGAGTAGCTGAGTATGTTCTCTTGTACATGGAGTTACTGGAATACATGGCAGGTTGAGAGTTATCTGCCGATTTCTCAGAGTAGGACAGGGTTTTGGATACAACAGGGCTTCCCTTCTTGGGCTTTTTAGCCTTGGGGTCACTCTTTTTAACCTTGCCACTAGCATTAAATTTCTTGGCTTCAGGTTTCTTCTCCTTAGTATCCAGCTCCTCAGCTTTTTCACCTGCCATCTTGTATAATAGGGGGGAAAAAAAAAAAAAAAAAAAAAACAACTAAGGTCCCTGATTCCAGTCTATCTATTTCTGGTGTTGTTACCTGCACTTTAGGGGTCATTTCAAAAAACTTTACCTACTTTGATATTTTAAAATGTTTTCTCTGTGTTTTTCTCAAGTGTTTTTATAGTTTTGGATTTTGTGTTTATATCTTTAAGTCATTGTGCATCGATTTTTGTAAACTTTTAATTCGTATTTGTGACATCTAAATTTTAATCAATTTGTAGACTTATGTACTCATAACATGTAAGATGAGAATCCATGTTTTTCTAGATAACTATAAAGATCCAAGATTATTAACTTGATACTCTCCATTTCTTTCACTCTGTTAAAATTCCACTTATATCACCTACTAAATTCATACATATATTCTGACATGTGTGTGTGCATGTGTGTGTTTCTAGCCATGTACTAATATCACATTATTTTAATTTTGATAGCTTTATATGTTTTGATATCTAACAGAGATAGTTCTCACTTAAAAAAAAAATATTCCTGGCCATTTTTACTCATTTTTTTATATGATGTTTACAACCAGCTTACCTGGTTAAAAGATTTTTTTTGTTTTTTTATGAAAGGTTTTTCTCTATAGGGCGCGTGCACTCGCCAGACAGAGACAGAGAGACAGAAAGCAAGAAATCATCCCCCAGGGGGGATGGTCACGCCGCAATCCCTTCTCCTCCGTTCTCCTCTCAGGATCTTGGGCATGCACGCACACGCGCCCGGTGTGGGTTTTAAGCCACCGGGTCTGGGACGCGAACCGCGGTCGACTACGTGGGAGTCCAGCGACATAGCCATTACACTAACTGCTGGTTCCCCCTGGTTAAAAGATTTTTAAAATTGCACTGCATCTGTGGGTTGACTTGAGGAGAACTTTATGAAGCTGAATTATTTTACCCAGAACCCATTTACATGACCTCAACCTAACCACAGAAGGAGCACAAACTTTTTGATGAGTACATACGATCTTTACCACAGTGATTTTTTATGTGTTCATTAATATTTGCCAAGCACCTACTATATGCACTGGATACCTTTTGATAGGGAAAAATAAAAAACTTAAGCATCAGACACATACAGGCAAGATCCCTTACCACTAAGTAAGTATTAGTAATGAGGAAATTGTTAATACTT
Organism: Tupaia tana; assembly: GCA_026018925.1. Classification (NCBI taxonomy): domain Eukaryota; kingdom Metazoa; phylum Chordata; class Mammalia; order Scandentia; family Tupaiidae; genus Tupaia; species Tupaia tana. Next base: position 27,906,047 of record JAKSZU010000024.1, on the reverse strand, counting down.
TCCGAGTCTTACTTCTCACCCCTATAAACTGACAGTTTTATGTACCTCCATATTATAAGTGGTCAATGGGAGTATATATATTTCCTCATACATCATCAATATGAGTAGAAGCTGGTTCTTTCCTGTCAGGTTCCTGTGAGACACTGTGACAAGGTTTTATATATATATATATATATATATATATATATATATATATACACCCACATATATAAGATATAAAGATTTTTTAAGTAATGATCCCCATCCTCCAAGGGCATGCATCTTAGGAGGTATAAGTAATGCAAATACACAAATATTTAAAATCAAAGGCATTTTGAAAGCTATAGGGTTCTGTAAGAATTCAGAGGAATTCCTGGCTCTCGAAGATTTTCTGAGAGAAGTTGTAGTTGAGCTGTTTTTTCAAGAATAAGAGAGAAAAAAAATCCACTAGTATGTTTTAGGGATATAAAAAGCCTAATATGAAGTTTATTTGGAATCTATAGACCTATTTATTTGATTGACACAAACCTATCTTTGGCTTAGATACTCCGTTTCCATTTTTCGTAAAGAAAGATTCAATGACTTAAATAAGTCTTCTCTAAACTTTCTATCTGCACACTGAGGGCACAACAAAAACTAAATGAGTCATTCACATGTGGAATGCATTTTATTTAATAATGCATTGATCTCCAAATCCTCTAAAATAAGTTAGATATGTCTGTGCAATCCCAGACACAGCTTAGTTCTATTCTCCCAGCCCAAAAACTACATGATGCATGGCTCAATGAGAAAGCATCTGAAATTTTCTCATTTGGAGCCATTTAAGAAAATAAGCATTTATTGATTAATAGTTGACAATTAACTTGGAAAGATGTCACATTTCTTTGACAGCTGGTGGGTCTTAGAAATTTTTATTATTGAACATTCTCATTATGTGATTATCAGACAATCTGACAATTTGTGTAATTTATAATTTATTGCTTTCAACTTCTGAGTAACAAGGGAGACCACCCACTGATTTTTCTAAGGTCATACAGTGAGTTCTTCAAGTGAGTAAAGATCAAAATAAGGAGGTTTTCTACCACCACAAGAGTGAACTAGCTCATTCAGTGTTGTTCCAATAAAGCATTGTTGCTAAAACAGCTTGTTGGGTCTGGATTAATTTTTTTTTTTTTTTTTTTTTTTTTTTTTAGAGAGAGATTTTTGCTATAGGGCATGTGTGCTCACCAGAGAGACAAAGAGACAGAAAGGGAAGAAATTATCCCCCAGGGCAGATGGCCATACTGCAATCCCTTCTCCTCTATTCTCCTCTTAGGATCTTGGGCAAGCACCCACACTCAGCAGGTGTGAGTTTTAAGCTGCCAGGTCCAGGACTCAAATCAGGGTCAACTACGTGGGAGTTCAGCAATGTAACCATTATGCCATCTGCTGATCCCAGGTCTGGATCCATTGGTAAACAGCTGCTCATTCACCAATTGATGTCCTTCCTCATACACCGTTCTTGGGTAGGCCTGAATTAGCTAGTTTAAGTTCAATAATTATTCTCCCACCCTCATGACTAATCCACAACATGATGTGACAGGAAAGCTTCCTGGATAGAGTTAGAAACCGTCTTCCATTCAGTCTAAAGCCTGCCTTGAGCACCAGGAACCTAAATAAGTTATTGAAATAGTGTTCCTAACAATGTGGCTGGTCGGTGGACCACATGTACCAGTATATCCTGGGTATTTGCTTAAAATGCACATTTCTGGGCCTCATCCTGAAGGGCTAGTCATCTTCATGATTAGCAAGCTTCTGCCCCAACCTGTTTACTCATCTGTAAAATTGCATACAAGCACCTTCTTCCCGGTGCCATTTCTTAGAGTTTAAAATAATTACAGATTGAAGGCACCTGGGCCTTAGAAGTCATTTAGTAACATTCATTGCTTTCCCTTTCTCCTTTTACTTTCTACCAAACATGTTGAGAAAATGAAGACAAATACATCCTGGTATTTTTACTTTTCTAAGAGTGGATGTCCTTTGCTAGGAATGGATGAAGCCACTGTTTTCTTCATATAACTAAATAAATCAGTTAGCTAAAACTCAAGCTTTAAAGTTTTCATTAAGAACATTTAATGTATCTATAGATCTAAAGTTACCAGATGGACACACGACTTAGAGATACATGTACAGCAGAAATCTTCTACACTATGTATGTCAGTTATCGATTTATGATATCTCATCTCAAACTCATCCTTTGTTGCCTGCTCGGTGAAAATGGATATGGGTCTCTAAACTAATTTTCCTTTGCCTAATGGCATGATGTTAAATTTTTGTCAGTAGAGGGTGCTGGAGAGACATTACAAGAGAAAAGGATTTGGCTTCCTGGTTCTGACGTTCTTACCTTGTTCAAGCTCCTGCAGCAGGCATAGTTTGTCCAGCACCCAGGTGCTGTAGCTCCGGTGGCTTCCTGAGTGCCCAGCTCCTGCAGTTGGCAGAGGGGAGGGAAGAGGGGGAAGCTTCCAGCACAAGGTTACCACAGAGCCCACAGCTTCTTCAGTGTTGAACTACTACAATGCGTAGAAACCAGAGGCTTCCCCGAGCTTTGCTTTCAGGATTAGATGTAAACTTCTGGCCCAATCTTAGTAGATTAAAAAGAACTAAATTTACCCTTTTACCATAATCAAATAAAAACTGGATAAAATACACAAAACAATAGTTTTCAGTCATGCACTCACAGGCATCCCAGGAGAGTGACCTCTGAGAAGGAAACACACGAGAGTCTGCCCAGCTTCATACTTGGAGTGAGTTTGCAGACCACATTGTGTGAGAGAAGAGCTCAAACAGACCTGCTGGTTTTCTGATTTGTAAAACCAACTTTAATATTTGGCAGAGCCCAAGTTGCCAAACTTCTCGGAACTAGGTATTAGAGACAATAAAGCCAAACAGAAGGAGAACTCGGGAAATCTTCATAGGATTCTTCAGTGCTTAATTAAGTACTGATGTGTGCATGCATGTGAAGAAATCACAAGTGCCAGGATTGGAGGAGGGCACTGAGAAGGAGCAGGTGGAATAATTCCCAGCAAGATAACTTGTTTGTATTCCTATAAGCTACTGGAGAAAGACCTCAAAACACACAGAATTGAGTAGTCCTCAGAAGGGAATTATCTTAGTAGAAGGGGGAAATGTACAGGCCTTTCTGGTCATTCTTGGTCTTCTTGGGCTGTCATTAAAATAATATTGTAGACCTGGGGGTGCTTAAACATAGACATTAATTTCTGGCAGTTCTGCAAGATGAGAAGTTCAAGGTCAAGGTACCAACAGATTTGGTTCCTGGTCCTTCTTTCTGGTTTACAGGTAGCTGCCTTCTGACTGTCTCCTTGCATGACAGAGATAGGAGAGAGAGAAATAGAGAGATCACATGTGTTCTGATTGTCCTTCCTTTGCTTATAAAGCCACTAATCCCACTATGATGGTACCACCTTCATGACCTCAATCCAAACTTAATTTCCTTCTAAAGGCTCCACCTCCAAACACCACATTGGGGCTTAGGGCTCCAATATATAAATTTTGCAGAGTAAAATGTTTCCAGTCCATAGCATTCTGTCCCCAAAATCTGTGTCTTTATCTCATGTACAATACATTCATCCCATCCCAGCAGTCCCAGAAGTCTTAACTTATTCTATAATTAAGTCAGAGTTTCAGTCCAGAGTCTCATCTAAATATCATCTAAATCACGGGCCAGCCATCATGGCATAACAGTAACGCAATGCTCTATGATTCTGAAGCCATATGGAAGGGTCCCAAGATCATATATATCCTATGCATGCTGGATGCATACACACGTGCCTGTAATTCTTGCTGGATAAGCCTGAAGGTGGATTGTGATGTGAGGACTCTGTTAGGAATGTCTCTTTCCTTCTTTCTCTCTCATGCTTTAACTCGCTCAGAAGAAATAAAGTTAGATAAATAAATGTCAACTGAGTCATATATGGGTGAGACGCAATGTATAATTTATCCTGAGACAAATGGCTCTTTAGTTATAAGCCTATGAAACCAGATAAGTTACACGCTTCTAAAATACAATGGTGAGACAGGCATAGAATACATATTCTCAATCCACAATAGAGAAATTTAGAAGTAAGTGGTGACATGTTGTGATGAAATCCAAAACCTAATAAGCCAGATGCTATTAAGATTACAGTATATCCTGTATATAATCCTCCTTTGCTCAATGCTCTGCCTCCAGGACCTACAATGGTGATAGTTCCACCTACAATGGTGATAGTTCCACCTTATGATTCTTCCAGGGAAGGATTGTGTCCCCAGCGCTCTTTCAAAGGGGAAACACACCCTAAGGTTTCAGGCAGCTACTGTATAACCTGTCAAAACCAAAGCAATGCTCCCTTCCTTTGAACCCCAGAAGTCAGCCCTGAAGATCTCTAAATCCCTTCATAGTCATATTATCCCTTGAAGAATAATACACATTTGCAGCCAAATATGCAGGAATTTCAAAAAGTTCATGGAAAACAATAAATTAGAGTGAGTTTACATTGGTGCAAAAAGCAAGTGTGCATCATTTTTCTTTTTTGTTTTTGTTTTTCTTTTTAGAGAGAGAGAGAGATTATTGCTGCAGAAAGCATGCAAGAGAGAGAGACTTTTGCTATAGGAAGCATGCATTCACTGGAGAGACAGAGAGGAGGAGCAGGTGGAATAACAGAGAGTAAGAGAAAGTGAGAAATCACCCCTTCAATGGGAATGGCCATGCCACAATCCCTTCTCCTCCTTTCTCCTTTCAAGATTTTGGATCTGCAAGCATATATACCTGGCATGAGTTTCAAGCCTCCAGGTCTGGGACTCAAACCATAACTGGCCATGTGGAAGTTCAACACCTTAGCCACTCATGCATAATTTTTCATAATAATTTTCCAGGAACTTTTCAAAGAACCTTCTTATCTCTATATGTTTTAAGTTCCACTTTCTTTTATTTAACAATCCCATGTTTAATTCATTTCTCTCTGCTTGCATCTTACTATAAGCAGTTAGGAGAAAGCAAGCTGCCTTTATAGTACCTCGCTTAGAAATCACCCTGGCTGAATATCCAATTTTATCACTCATAAGTTCTACCCTTGGGACGAGGTGGCCAAGTGGTTAAGGCAATGGACTGCTAAACAAACATAGAGACACATATGTTTACTCAATAAACATCCTTGGAAAGATAGTTCAGAACAAAGTTCTTTGCTTGCAAGTGCCTTGCTTGCCAGATACACAGAAACACAAGAGAACCACAGAGAATTATTTATCAGAAATACACACCCTTGTTTGTGAGTTTCTTTCCTCCTCCAAAGGGTGGGTTGAACAGAGACACAGGGAGTTGGAAAAAGACACCAGGCAGTGATGTTACGTTGTTTATTCTGAGTTCAGGAGGAATTCACAGAGCTCTAGTAGCACTCCCTCTCAGAGCTTGTAACTCGCACAGAGAGTACTCAGAAGTGCTTCCTCCCTCATGTTACTTACAGAGCCTACAACAGCATGGAGCTGAGCTGAGCCTAGCCAAGGCCATTAGGACTCACCAAGGCCACTGGGATGAGCTAAGCAGGGCTAGCTAGCTTAGCCAAATGCTCCCCTTATCTTAAAGAGACTACAGACAATAGTGAGTCATTGTCAAAAACGAACTGTCACACATGCATGTCACGTGCAATAGTGTAAAGCAGCAAAATCAAAGTTACATAACAAGCATGCAAGCCCAGTACAACTAATAACATAAGTTTTTACCCCGTGGCCATAAACATGATACAATAAGGAGTGAAGGAGTCACACTAAACCACCCGGACTCCATTTCCTCTACAGCCCTTCATTTTACACTGTCCTGGCTTCTGCCCAATTTTCCCATGATGCTCCATTTTGTCAATCATTCTGATTAACCTGAACCCCAAGAACCCAAATCCCTTTAATGGGTCTCATACCACATTTAACTGAGGTTGCCATCAATAAGACACCAAGCAGAAAGACAAAGCAAACCTACAGTATTGATCTCAGCCCTGTCCCAAGGATCCCGGATTGACCAGCTGAATAAATCCATAAACCATAAGGGTTTTATAAAACCAGGTGCTTTGTCATTACGTTTCTGTATTAACACTTTTCCTTGGTCCAAGGCATGAATCCAGACACAGCGAGGTGCATTAGTGATTGCACAGACAGCATTGGCCTGCAGAGAAAAAGCCTGGAGAAGTCTATCACCCCTAACAGCTCTGGTCAGTAAATTGAGACTGACCTGTATGCCTTCCAAGTTTCAGCTGATGCCACTGATCACTTCAGGTTAAAGTCAAGGACACATTTTATCCCAACATTTCTAATTAGATGAGCTTTATCTTAGAGATGATTGACCACATAGTGCTTATAAATTACAGGTAAGTCATCCTTCTGGGAAGCTCTTCAGTGTAATCCATGATAGCCTGATTAGGTGATATCTCCAGTTAGCTGATGCTAAATGACCCACTGGTATCGCCTTCTTAAACACTTCAGTTTCTCTTTTATGGTTATCCTTAAAGTGAAGGTCACTGTGTTCTTTGGGGAAAGGCAAATTAATATCTGGTTTCCATACAAGTACCATCCCAAGGAAGCACATGGTGATGGTGTTTCCAGAAGAAATACGTTGCTTACAATCATCGAGGTACCGAAGTGAGATCCAAATCTGTCAGAAACATAGATTCATGGTGTTTCTAACACGGCTCCGTGGCTGGCTGGCTGGTTTTAAGGCTCTCAGATCAGTTCATAAAATTGAGTCTAGTCCTTGTTTTAGAAAGATTGCCTGAAGAGACATTCCTGTTTGCACATATCACCAAGTGGGAGGCATCTATCTTCTCCATGAATTGGGATGTATTGGTAATTTGTGTGAGAGACTCAGAAACTGGGGTCAATCCTTGCTCTTTCCAAAAAACTTCATAGTAAGGTCAAGAGGAAAGGCAATTCAATACTGATCAGAACTCTCTAGGGTTGGGATGGGGAGGAAAGATGGTGGATCCAGCAATTAGTTAAATTCAAGGTGCATGCAACCATTGAGAAGACCCATACCCATGTAAATGGATCTGGGAGTGATTGTGAAAGACAAAGATCATTACAATTCGTCCTCCTCTGTCCATCCTGGAATCTGAGGAGTTCCCTTCCCAGGTGTCAAAGTTATTGTTTGCCCTTGTCACCATAAATTTGATAGTTCCCATTCCAGTAGGCATAACTTTACTTTCTTTTTTTTTTTCCTTTTGGCAAATAAATTTCTACTTGCACCCGGAACTTTCATCAACAAGGGTCAGGTGAAAAAAAACACAAATGTATTTTCATAAAGCTTACAGAGACTCAATATGGCCCCTTTATGGACCACCATAGAGGGACTCAGTGGTATACTCAACCAAATTATCCTGATAATCCAGGATCATGACAATAAAGAACCCGGGTGCCTGGGAACCAGCAGTTAGCGTAATGGCTATGTCGCTGGACTCCCATGTAGTTGACTGCAGTTCGCATCCCAGACCCGGTGGCTTAAAACTCACGCCGGGCGCGTGTGTGTGCATGCCCAAGATCCCGAGAGGAGAATGGAGAAGAAGGGATTGCGGCGTGACCATCCCCCCTGGGGGGTGATTTCTCGCTTTCTGTCTCTGTCTCTCTCTGTCTGGCAAGCGCACGTGCCCTATAGCGAAAACCTCTCCAAAAAAAA